>OX451738.1:1077305084-1078682123 GCA_948472305.1 Vicia faba
AACTTATGTTATTATGTAAATTCGAATAAATCAATAAAAACAATTATTGATGATTTAATTTTTTAGTATATTTAAATATTAATTTAATTACTTATTTAATAATATTTAAATAAAATAGTCGTAGGCTAATAAATTAACTAGACTTTAGAAAAGATTAAACTAAAAATAAATTTATAATAGACTCAGATTTGACAAAAGCTAATTCGCTTCAATTTATTATAATATTTAATGATAAGAAATTTTTTAGGCGAACACTCTCATACTCTTTAATTTAGTTAGATATCCATACTTTTATTCAATTAATTATTATTCAGTGACATATATTTTTTACAATTATTTTATTTTAAAATAAATTCAAATCTTCAAATTGTACTAAAGTTATCGATAAACCTAATAATCTACTCTCTTTTTTATCTTTCATGATATATATATATATATATATATATATATATATATATATATATATATATATATATATATATATATAGTATATATATATATATATATATATATATATATATATATATATATATATATATATATATATATATATATATATATATATATATATATATATATATATATATAATATATATATATATATATATATATATATATATATATATATATATATATATATATATATATATATATATATATATAATTTTATTTTATTTAAATTTATATAGCATTCATTTGACAAATTTATTTGAATTTTTTAATAATTTTTTTTGGTAATCATGAATTTTTGGAGAGTACTTATACATTTAGTCATAAAAAAGAAAATATGAAAATAAAATTTTTCATTAATTTTGGTGATTATCCATTTTTAACTTATTTACATCCTTGGTTGATAGTGTTGAATAAACTTTAAATGTCAAAGTTTCATATTAAATATGGTAGTAGAAAGATTAAGAGTCAATGTAATTTGGAAGGACAAAAGTTAGTAAGTTATGATAGTTTTATTAGTAGCAGTTATCTTTTTAGAATTGTAAAAGTCATTAGGTCTATATAAGGACCAAGAGTGTATTTTATTCAAAAAGAGCAATATAGAAGTAATCACATAACGAAGTCTGATTCTTTATAACAATTTGGCATCAGAGCTCATGGCAAACATGATGAATCAAATGTTGCCACGACTAACGAAGTCAAATTATGAAAACTGGAGTATCCAAATGAAAACTCTTCTTGGATCTCTAGACGCGTGGGATGTGACCCATAATGGGTTTGAAGAACCAACCGAAGTTGGGGGATATACGGCAGCTCAAACGAAGACGTTGAAAGAGACGCGATCGAAGGACAAAACGACATTATACATGTTGTTCAGGGCTGTAGATGAATCAGACTTCGAAAAAATTGCTGGTTCGACTACGTCGAAACAAGCGTGGGACACGTTAGAAAAAGTGTTCAAAGGAGCAGATCGAATGAAGTAAGTTCGACTCCAAACTCTTTGTGGCGAATTGGAGAGGATACAAATGAAGGATACATAAATTATATATGACTATATCACACATGTGCAAAAGGTGGTGAATCACTCACCAGAAATGGAGAGACAGTAACTGATGCACGAGTTGTTGAAAAGATCTCGAGATCTTTAACAGACAAGTTTGAGAATATTGTGTGTGCAATAGAAGAGTCGAAGGACCTTTCGACGCTCTCAGTCGAAGAGCTCACTGGTTCTCTCGAAGCACATGAACAACGAAAGATGAAAAAGAAAGAAGAAGCAGTCGAAGAAGCAAACCAAACCAAGGAATCGAACAAAGACGAAAAGGTACTCTTTTCTCACAACTTTCGAGGAAGAGGACGTGGACGTGGAGGTCGTGACAGTGGTCGAAATGGTAGAGGTAGCAACTTCGAAAGAGGACAATCGAGCCAACAAAATTGGCGTGGCAGAGGACGTGGTCAAAGAGGTGGTCGTTCGAATCATTCCAACTTCGAATGCTACAAGTGTGGGAAATATGGTCATTACGCGAAGGATTGTAACTCCTACAAATGTTACAACTGTGACAAAGTGGGACATCTTGCAAAAGACTGTCGAATCAAAAAAAAGATTGAAGAAACAACCAACCTAGCCTTGGAAGCTAAATCGAATGAAGGCTTTCTCCTGATGACTCAAAACGAAATCAACACCAATAATGACAATGTTTGGTATCTTGACTCAGGAGCAAGTAATCACATGTGTGGTTACAAACACCTGTTTAAAGATATGAAGAGAATTGAAGATGGTAATGTGTCTTTTGGAGATGCATCGAAAGTGAAGGTCGAAGGAAAGGGAACAATCGGTTACCTGCTGTTGTACCCCAAAATTTGCCCTCTTATTTTATCAAGATTCTTCCTCACAAGACTTCTTGGACTCCAGACAAGATTAGGGTTTGCTCAGCTTAAGACCTCCTCTTGCACTGATGACCTGAAATTAGGGTTTGAGTTTGCACAAGAATTTTTGGACCATCAATGCTTCATGTGACTTTCATACACCATCTTGGACCCCTAAGATTGCTCATACCAAGTTTCAAGCCTTGAGCCACATTTTTGCCCAGTCAATTGGACAGTTGACCTAAAAATCAGCTGTATTGGGGAAAAAGTCAACCATGGCCAATTTACAGTCAAACTTCATAATTTTTGATCCCCAACAACATTATAGGCTCCTATGTACCATTTGATCAAGTTTGGACCACAACTCCTCAAGAAATTTGATCAAATCATCAAAAGGGCAAAATGGTCAAAATTAGGGTTTTGACTGAGAAAGGGCAATTTCTGATTTTTAACCTAGCCAATGACCAATTGGGTTCAATCATGATTTCAAGGACTCAATATCATCATCTTAACCTAATCACATAGTTCAAAAGATCTCAAATGCATAGGATTGACAGATGAATTTTGCAGTCAACTGATCAAAAATCAACTGTACACTAAAAAGTCAAACTTTGACTTTTTGGTCAAAATCAAGTGCCAAGGGTCATAATTAATCAAGATATGTCAAAATATGAAACTTGTTGATCAAGAAAATCAAATTTTCAAATTAGGGTTTCAATTTGGAAAATTTTCATAACATAGAAATTTTCTAAGTTATAAAAATTTCTTATTTTTTCCCAACTTTCCACAACTTTTTCACCATGATGCAATGGGATTCAAACAAAACTTCCAACATGAAAGTTGTAGTCCTCCATGAAATCTACAACTTTTATTCACAAAGTTTTCCCAAAATATGCTTGGATCTCAAGTTATGATTTTGTGAATAGGGGTCCATAAACTTTTTAACTTAGTGAAATTTTGCCCTAGTTTAGGCAGATTTTTTACCTAACTTCATGGCAACTTTTCACCTAGTTCCAAGAGGTATCTCAAGTTTCATTTCAAAGATGGATTGTAGAGAATGTTACAAGCTTTCCAAAATATCCAAGAACTCTCCAAGATCATTTATGGTTAGGGAGAATCGAAGAAATGAAAATGACAATTTATCACTTTTGTTCAAGGCATTTTCACAATGTTACAAGTTGCAAATCAGTTTCAAACATGCTTGTACTTGGTATTACAGGTCCTAATACTTTCTACACTCCATAATTGAATGATAACACATTGGATATTAACTTTATTCTGATCTTTGAAGCATTGCACAATGAATTAATCCATTTATGGCATAAAGTGCATAATACCATTTTGATAAAGCATGCTTTTTGCAAATTTTGTAATCTTGAGCCATGGACCTAATCTTTTACTGCAAACAATATCCACAAATATCAGGCAACTTGTACCAACTATGTGCAGCTAGAAAGAAAGCCTGTACAGGCTTTGGCATTGTCACTTCCAACTTTTCTTCAAAAGCAAGAAACTTGCAAAAGTTAATACAACTCACCAATCTGATAAGGGCAAGCCTTGGCTTCATTTTAAACAACTTCAGAACATTGTAACAAGCCTAAGACACGAATTCATAACTTCTCAAACACCCTAAAACACAAAAATCCCATTTTTCTGCCCAAACAGGGCATCTTCTGCAGAACCTTGGCCAAATCAATATTGGCTCGTGCGTTTTGCTTTGAAACACTTCAAACACATTCCATACCTCCTACCTAAACTATCCAGGCCCTTGTCTTGCAACTGTGTGCCCTGTTTCAAGCTTCACCATTTTCATTTTGAAGGTTTGCAGGTTGACTCGTGCAGCAAGATTCAGGCATCTACAAGGCAAGCTGAGCATTGAAGAAGCTTGAGAGAACTTCAAGGAAGCTCACAAGAACTTCAGGCCTCACTCAAAGTTCCCACATTGCCATATCCAAACTCAACTGAACAAGGTATTTGTCAAGTTTCTATCTCTCTATTTAGGCATCCTTAAGCTTAGGTTTGTGAAGCAAAAATGTAGTCCTCAACATGCTTAAGCTGTACATATGCGTAGTTTCCATTTATATTAACTGAGCTAAGAGTATTTGGATGTTGAACATGCTGAAAAAACTAGGTCAAAAATTAGGGCCATTAAAATTCTCCTTGGTCTTTTAGAGTTAGGTCATGTTCTTTATATCACTAGAATCGTGAGATCATGAGCTACATTTTTCATGTTACAAGTTTTTGATTTTATGCAAATAATAGCAAGATACAGGTTGAAGAGGAAACACGCGCGTTTGCTGTCTGGAGGTTAGGGACGAAGTTAGCTTGGGCTTGGGCTTGTTGTCTTTATTTTTTGCACCCCCTTTTTACTTTTACACCCCCCCTAACTTATTATTTTTATATTTTAGTATTTTCTTGCATATTTTATATTTTTGACTTTATTATTTTTTTCTGAACATTGAAAAATCCCAAAAATATTTTCTTAGTTTTTTGCATTTTATTTTATTATTTTTTGGCATAAAAAATAGTTTATTAATAGTAATATACTTTATTTTCTTAAATAAACTTGTAAATAATAAAAAATACTTAAATATTTTATTTTATTATTTTATACGTATTAAATATATATATATATATATATATATATATATATATATATATATATATATATATATATATATATATATATATATATATATATATATATATATATATATATATATATATATATATATATATATATATATATATATATATATATATATATATATATATATATATATATATATATATATATATATATATATAATTTTTACTATTGGTAGATAACATTATTATTAGTCTTCTTGAACAAAAAAATGAATAAAATAACATAGAAAATATATTTTCTTTTAAAACAAAATTAGGGTTTCCCCTTTCAAAAATAATAATATTATTTTTTCCTTATTTTTAGGACTTAGATAATTTTATTTTCTTATACATAAAACAATTACAAAATATTTTTTTGCATATTTACATTTTATTGCATATTTAAATAATTGTTTATTTATTTATTATACAATAAATTCAATTGGGTTGTAATAGTGAATTAAGGTTTTATTTTGTGCAAATATCCCCATTCAAAACTTGTATCCCCCTCCCATAATATTGTTGTAATAGTTTAGATTTACTTTACGCAATTTATCGCATTATATGCATGTTTAGTAAATTAGAGTTTGTATGATAAGACAAAAAAATCAAACAAATAACATGACCTAATACAGGACAAAAATACATGAAAAATGACAACACATTGCACACAAGCACCCCTAGGGTTTCACCCACTTGGTTGCCTAAAAAAAAAGGCCATGGTATGCATGCTAGGTATCTTGGTAAAATCAAACAAAACAAAAGATCATAGTCCATCGATGACGCTAGACAAGGTTGCCTAAAAACAAATGATCTAGGTCCCTCAAAACTTGCTAAGATACTTGGCAATATTGCTATCATGGTCATACGATGATCCACGCCCATCCCGTTTAACATCCAAAGATAGGGTTGTTTACCAAATGCAATGGTAAAACAACAATGTCAATGGAATAAAAATGTACAAGAAAGACTTTTGAGTAGGTAGATAAGCTTCTAGTTACTTGATCAATTTGCAAACCATCCTTGCTATTTTCAAACAAACACACACATTTCAAAACATTTTCCAAACAACTTTCAAACATTGAAACATTTTTCAAAAGACAAACATCTTTGTATACACTCTTACAAACAAGAATCATTACAAAGATTGCCTAAACAAAGGACCTCTTTTCAAAATACTTTCAAAACCATACAAAGCATCATTTCAAACAATTGAAAAAGCAAAGCAAGTGGTCTAAAACAAGTAACTAAGAGTCCATGGAAAACCATGGATGAAAAGGGTGCTAGCACCTTCCCTTTTTCATAATCTACCCCCGAACTCAAAAACAATCTCAAAGGTCTTTCCTGTGCTTTTTTACCTTTCCTTTTGGATAAAATAAAAGTCGGGTGGCGACTCTTGCTAACCGCGACAGTTGCGAACACAAACGCAAACCCTAAAGTCAGTTCTCCCAGCGTATCACAGAACTGGCAACTCTGCTGGGGAGTAATATAAAAGTGGGGTTACCTTAGGGTTTTAGATCACTATTACATGCTTATCTTGTTTGACTTGTATGCTTTACACTTTGGTTCTATTATTTGGGTTTGAATCCTCTACCCAAATTTGGGAAACATTCATAGGTAAATAGCAATACGTTGTGGAAACTGTGCGGGGTATACCGACATGGTCTAAGCAATAGCTATATTAGTGCAACATATTTGTGGGTACCGGTAGCCTTTGAGTCAATAAAAGAGAATACAGGGCCGCTGAGTGATGTCATGAAGAACTAATGGACTTTTAGAACCTTTACTTGACCAACTTGACCTTTTAGGATGTAGTGAGATGACCGGCTTTGGTGCAGTCCGAAGTTGGTAGATACTCGATGTGATACGGTGGGAGAACTAACTTGGTATTTTGCGTTTGTGTTCGCAAATGTTTCAGTTTAGCAAGAGTCGCCACCGACTTTTTATTTTATCCTAAGGAAAGGTCAAAAAGCACAGGAAAGACCTTTGAGATGTTTTCTTGGGTTCGGGGAGTAGATTATAGAAAGGGAAGGTATTAGCACCCTTTCTATCCATGGTTATCCATGGGCTCTTAGTTACTTGCTTAGATCACTTGCTTTGCTTTTCAATTGTTTGAAATGATACTCTTCAATTGTTTGAAATGGTGCTTTGTGTGTGGTTTTGAAAGATGTTTTAAAAAGAGGTCATCGTTGTGGAAACCTTTGTAATGATTCTTGTTTGAATGTATACAAAGGTGTTTTTGTCTTTTGAAAAGTTTTCAATGTTTGAAAGTAGGGTCTTGAAATTGTGTTGTGAAGTGTATTTTGAAGATAACAAGGATGTTTTTGCAAGTTTTGATCAAGTAACTAAGAGTTGTCTACCCTATTTTACTCAAAGATCTTTCTTATGTTTTTAACCCTTTTAACAGTGTTGCTTCACCATTGTATTTGGTGAACAACCTTGTGTTAGGATGTTAAACGGGACAGGCGCGGGTCATCGTATAGACCATGATAGCAATAGTGTCAAGTATTTTTGGCAATTTTCTTGAGGGACTTGATCATTTTGTTTAGGAAACTCAGATAGCGTCATCGAGGGACTATGATCTTTGTTTTGTTTTTGTTTTGCCAAGATACTTGACATGCATACCATGGCCTATTTTTGAAGGCAACAAGTGGATTTAAACCCTAGGGGTGTAAGTGTGCATTGTGTTTATTTTTCATGCATTTTTATCTTGGATTAGGTCAAACTATTTGTTAATTTGATTTTTGCATACAAACCCTAATTCTAATCATGGCATAATTGAAAGCTTTAAAGGTGCGAGAAATTTAAACTCTAAGCTATTACAACATGATATAGGGAGGGAGGGGGGGGGGGGGGTACAAATTTGAATAGGAGATTATTTGACAAGAAATTAAACCCTAAATTATTACAACCAAATTGAATGTGCAAGGCATAATATTTAAATGTACAATATTTAAATAAAATACAATAAATAAATATTAGATAAAATGTATTATGCAAAAAAAAGGTTTTTGTGTATGTAAAGTATTTTCAATGGAAAGAAAAGTAAAGAAATAAATAAAAAGGGTTATTTTTAATTATTTTTGTTTTTAGGGCAAAAACCCTAATTTCTTAGGAAAATAAATATAATGTATTATTTATGTACAAAAATGTATTAACATGTATAAAAGTGAAATATATCCTAAAAAGGTATTTTTTAGTATAAATAATAATAAAATAAAATATAATATTTTTGTTGTTTTTATTCTAATTATTTAATAAAACATAGTATATATATATATATATATATATATATATATATATATATATATATATATATATATATATATATATATATATATATATATATATATATATATATATATATATATATATATATATATATATATATATATATATATATATATATATATATATTATATATATATTAAGTGTATATAAAAATAAAATCAATTATTTACAAAAATGTATATATTTCAAGAAAATATTTTCAAATGTGAATAAAAATGAAAATGAAAATAAAAGTATTATTTGTATTTTTTTTTAATTTTAACAAAATAATATAAAGTATTTAATCATTTAAATGGTGGAAATAATTAAAATAAATACCAAATAAATATAAAAATTTATGAAAATATTTTTTAAGTATTTTTTATGTTAGAAAATAAAATATCAAAATCAGAAATGAAATAAAAATGCAAAAATGATAAAAATACAAAGAAATGGGCCAGGGGGATGTGAACTGAAAAGGCAAGTGTTAGAAGCAAAACAAGCCAGCCCAATAACTTCATCTTCTTCCTCTGTTCAAACACAAAAAACGCGCCTTCTGTGTACAAACTGCTATCTCCTGATTCAGTGCTTTTTTGACAAAACTCAAAACATGAAACTTGTAGAGCATCAAACAACGAATCTAACCATATAAAAAACTTAAATTAACTCTCAAAGACCAGAGAGAATTTCTCTGGCCCTAATTTCTAACCTAGTTTTTTCAGAAAGTTCAGGGATGAAATTCTCCTAGCACGATTAATATAAATGAAAACTAAGCACATGTATGGTTTCGGGGCTATGAATACAACATCTTTCATTCACAAACCTAAGTCTAACTATTCCTAAATAGAGAGATAGAAGTTCATGAAATACCTGTTTCAGTTGAGTTCGAGCTGGACAATGTAGCAACTTTCAATGGTGCTTGAGATTCTTTTGAGCTTGCCTGATGTCCACTGAACCTTTCCCAATGCTTATTTTGTTTTGAAGTGGCCTGAATTGTGCTACAGAACTCAACCTACAAAGCTTCCAAACAAAAATGGCAATGTGTGTTAATGGAGTTACAACAACTCGTGAATGGTCTGGATAGCTCAGGTAGATTGATTGGAATGTGTTTGAAGTAGTTTTGGACAAAACGCACGAGGGGATTTGATGGTGGCTTGAAGTTTGCAGAACTGGCCCTATTTTGCAAGAAAATGGAGATTTTGAGTATGAGGAGGTTTGAGTGGTGAAGAGCTCGTGCTTCTGGCTTGCTAGGGTATGAGAAACTTGTTTGATAACTTTTCTTGAGTTGGTTTTATCAGATGTGTGTGTTCTCTTGTTTTTGACAAGTTGCTTGGTTATGAAGCAAAATAAGAAGTGACAAAGAGCAGGCCTATACAGGCTAGCTCTAACCCTGCATACATTGTGCAAGCTTGGCCCCAAGTTTGTGGATTTGGTTGACAGCATAAGATCTTGTTCAAGGCTCAAGGATTAGTGGTTTGACATAAAGCAACCTTTTGCAAAAATGGAAATGTGCCTTTTACCATTTAGGGATTAAACTTGTGTACAATACCCTAATGACCAAGACAATGCATTGGCTCAATGGATTTACATTAAATTATGGAGTACAAACTGGTTTAGAGGCCTGTAATTGTGAACCAAGCTAGCTAGGTCAGATTTGGCAAGTGGTATGAACATGTATTGGCCATGGTTGCAAAGTGAGTTTTTGCCAACTTTAAGCATTCGATTCTCCCTAACCACAAAGGTGTTTGAGGATTTCTTGGACAATTTGGAAAGCTTGCAACATGTACTATAATCCATCTTTGAAATTCAACTTAAGAATCCAAGTGGAACTATGTGAAAAATGGCCAAGAAGATGGATCAAAATCCTGCCTAAATTAGGGCAAAATTTCTCTAAGTTAAAAGTTTTAGGTACCCTTGTTCCAAAAATCATAACTTCAGATACAAGCTTCTTTTGAGAAAACTTTGTGAATCAAATTTGTAGACTTTGTGATGGAATACAACTTTCATGTTGTAAGTTTTTTTTGAATCTATTTGAATCTTGATGAAAAAATGGGACAAAGTTAGGAAAAAATAAGAAAATTTTATAACTTAGAAAATTTCTAAGTTATGAAATTTTTTCCATTTTAAACCCTAATTTGCATTTTTGGGTTTCTTGATGAAAAAGTTTCATAATTTGACATGTCTTGATGAAAAATGACCCTTGTCACTTGATTTTGACTAAAAAGTCAAAGTTTGACTTTTCAGTATATAGTTAAATTTTGATCAGTTGACTGAAAAATTTATCTGTCAATCCTATGCATTTGAGATCATTTGAACTTGTTGAATGGGTCAAGACAATGTCATTGAGTCCTTGAGTCCATGGTTGGGCTTGATTTTCCATTGGCTAGGTCAAACAGTCAAAAATTGCCTTTGTACAGTCAAAACCCTTAAAATGACCATTTTGCCCTTTTGGTGATTTGATCAAATTTCTTGTGGAATTGTGATCCAAACTTTATCAAATGGTTCATATGAGTTCATGATGTTGATGTGGGTCAAATTTCATGAGGTTTGACTGTCAATTTGTCACAGTTGACTTTTTCCCCAATACAGCTGATTTCTAGGTCAACTGTCCAATTGACTGGGCAAAAATTTGAATCAAGGCTTGAAACTTGGTATGGACAAAATTGTGAGTCCAATATGAAGTATGAAATTAACTTTGGGCATTATAGGTCAAAACATCACTGTGCAAACTCAAACCCTAATTTAGATCAACAGTGCAAGGAGGTGTCTTGAGTAGAGCAATCCCTAGCTTGATCTTGAATTCCAAGAGTCTTGTGATGAGAAATGTTGATGAAATGAGAGGGAAAATTTTGGGGTACAAGACTCGATACTACACTCATTGAGGGTTGGTTCCTTGGAATATTTCGGTCGCCAGTAAAGAGGCTGAATTGAAACAATGAACAAGAAAACAATCCAGTGATATTGAGCTCCTTAGAACCCGGTTACTATTTCTAGGACAGGTTGAGCCAACTAAACTTCAATAGGGTACTTACTTATGAAACCCCATGCAAGACATAACTAGTAACTTGTGTGATTTGCTTGTACATATATACTTGTGCATAACATCATGGACATCATGAAGCATCATCTGCATCCACTAACCATTTCAAGGATTTTGGATTTTCATCTTTGTTCCTGTTTTGTAGGTAATGGATTCACTTCGCAGGAAAACTATCCAAGTCAACCTTGTAAGAATTCCTCCACAACTCAAGGATCTAGCTTCAAGGATTCCTGAGAATTCTCCATTCACCGAGAGGCATGGTCGTCTTCTCAACTTAGTCACTGCCAACACTGAGGAGGATATACTGAAAGTTCTCTTCCAGTTCTTTGACCCTTTGCATCATTGCTTTACATTTCCTGACTACCAACTTGTGCCTACTTTGGAGGAATTTTCTCAACTCTTGAGGATTCCTATTCTCAATCAACTACCCTTCAACGGTACGGAAAGAGATCCAAAGCCAGAGGAGATTGCTCAAGCCTTACACTTGCACTCGTCTGATGTCACAACACATTGGGAAACTAGAAGTGGTGTCAAAGGCTTCTTGTCAAAGTTTCTATTTGAGAAGGCCTAAAGCTGCTGGAATTCTTTGGACTTACAAGATTTTGAGGAGATTGTAGCTCTTCTCATCTATGGGATGGTCTTGTTCCCTAACCCTGATCAACTCATAGTTGTGAGTGCTGTCAAAATCTTTATGGCTCGCAACCCGGTGCCTACATTGCTTGGGGATATCCTCCACTCTTTTCACACTCGTACAATGAGGAAAAGAGGTGTTCTCATGTGTTGCACTCCTCTACTGGCAAGATGGTTTATTTCTCATCTTCCCCAATCAGTTTTGAAGAATGAGCAAGGTTTTAGGTGGTCACAACGGTTGATGACCCTTACACATTCAGATATTCATTGGTGTTCTCGATCAAAAGAGAATGTCATCATCATTGACCATTGTGGAGAATTCCCTAATGTCCCTCTACTTGGCATTAGGGGAGGCATCACCTACAACCCCTGATTAGCTCTGAGACAGTTTAGGTATGCCCGAAGGGATGGCCCACATGACATGCTGATTCCAGATTTGGTTTTCAACTTCGACAACAACAACCAAGGATTCCGACAAAGGTTCATCAGAGCTTGGAGGATGCCCAACAAGGTAGACAGTAAGACCTTGGGACACAAGAATTCCATCCCCCTTGAGCCTTACCTCAAGTGGGTACGAACCCATGCCCAAAGTCTTATGATGCCTTACCCCTCCATTCTCCCTGTGATTATAGAGCCTGTTATGGAAGGAGAGGTTCCATACACCCTCCTACATCCTGACATGCCAACATCACTCGAAGATCTACAAAGGAGTTGGATAAAACTCAAGGGAGAGCGTGATACTTTCAAAGCCCAATTCTATGCAAGCGAGAAGAAGGTTTTGGAACTCACTCGTCAACTTCACGAAGAGCAGACTCTCAACACCTACATTGCACCAAAGAGGATGCGCAACATCTTTTTACCTTAGAATTTTGTATTATTTTGCCCATGGGGCATTGATGTACTAACAAATTCTATCTTATTAATATGATGTGTGTTTCTTTTTTGTTTAAAACAAATTCGAATTTCTAAATCCTTGAATGCATTACATGAATACATATCATTCATCATATGCATAAGCAGGTCTTCACACCAAGTTTCCTCATCTCTCTGCTGTTTATTTCAGCAAGATGGATACTGAACAAACGATCAAAGACTTACAAACTCAGAAATCACAATTTCAACAGCTGCTCTTGACCTTGGCTAAGGGGAAAGAGGAGCCCAAGACTCTACTAGAGAAGGAAAAAGAGAAAAAGAAGAAGAAGAGAGCTGGTGTGGCTATCTTGGGAAGAAGATTTAAAGGACAAGCCAGACGAACTTTGGATTTCCCATCAACATCTGAAGAGGGGGAAGGGAAAGGTAAAGGAACTGCAGTGCCATATGAGTCTGAAGTAGAAAAAGAAGAGGATGAGGACTATTTTGAATAGTAGTACCCTCCGGCCGATGAAAAATACAAGAACTTGGAAGAACGTTTAGCTGCTATGGAGATACAGAGAGTGCCTGGGCTGGACTTTGAAGAGTTAGGGCTGGTATCTGGAATTGTAATCCCTCATAAATTCAAAGTGCCACTGTTCGCTAAGTATGATGGGGTGTCTTGCCCAAAGATGCACCTACGATCTTATGTCAGGAAAATTCAACCACATTTTTCTGACAAAGACCTGTGGGTCCACTTTTTCCAGGACAGTCTTTCGGGAACGCAACTTGATTGGTTCTACCAGTTGGAGAGGTCTGATGTCCATAATTGGGAGGATTTGGCAGCCGCATTCTATAAACAGTATCAATACAACGCCGACTTGGAGCCAACCCGTACTCAGCTACAAAGTATGGCTATGGCTACTGTTGTACCCCAAAATTTGCCCTCCCATTTCATCAATATTTTTCTCATCACAAGACCCTTGGAGCTCAAGATCAAGTTAGGGTTTACTCTGCTCAAGACTCCTCCTTGCACTGTTGACCCAAATTAGGGTTTGAGTTTGCACAAAGATGTTTTGACCTAAAATTCCCAAAATGACTTTCATGCTTCATGTTGGACTCACAAGTTTATCCATACCAAGTTTCAAGCCTTGATTCCAATCTTTGCCCAATCAATTGGACAGTTGACCTAGAAATCAGCTGTATTGGGGAAAAAGTCAACTGTGGCCAATTGACAGTCAAACCTCATGATTTTTGACCCACATCAACATTACGAACTCATATGGACCATTTGATCAAGTTTGGATCACAATTCCACAAGAAATTTGATCAGATCACCAAAAGGGCAAAATGGTCATTTTTAGGGTTTTGACTGCACAAAGGCAATTTTTGACTGTTTGACCTGGCCAATGGCAAACCAAGCTCACATATGGACTCAAGGACTCAATGGAATGGTCTTGACACATTCAACAAGTTCAAAAGATCCCAAATGCACAAGATTGACAGATGAATTTTCCAGTCAACTGAGCAAAATTTGACTGTATGCTGAAAAGTCAAACTTTGACTTTTTGGTCAAAATCAAGTGCCAAGATCCATTTTTCATCAAGACATGTCAAATTATGAAACTTGTTCATCAAGAAACCAAAAATTACAAATTAGGGTTTGAAATGAAGAAATTTCATAACTTAGAAATTTTCTAAGTTATGAAATTTCCTAATTTTTTCCTAACTTTGTTCCATTTTTTCATCAAGATGTATTTGGATTCAAACAAAACTCAAAACATGAAAGTTATAGTCCATTGGAAAATATACAACTTTTATTCACAAAGTTTCCTCAAAAGAAGCTTGTAGCTCAAGTTATGATTTTTGGAATAGGGTTGCAAAACATTCTTAACTTAGAATTTTTTTGACCTATTTTAGGCAGGATTTTTCCCCAACTTCATGGCCACTTTTCACATGCTTACACTTGTAATTTCAACTTGCATTACAAAGATGGATTGTAGTACACATTCCAAGCTTTCCAAATTGTCCAAGAACTTCTCAAACACCCTTGTGGTTAGGGAGAATCGAATTGGCAAAGTTGGGCAAAAGTCACTTTATTCATGGCCAAATTCATGTTCATAACACTTTGCATTTTTCAAGTCAGCTTGCACAAGCTAGATTACAGGCCTCTAATCCCATTCTCGCTCAATAATTTAATGCATATCCTTTGTGTTCAAGTCTTACTTTGTGTGTTTAACCATTACATACAAGATTAAGCCATAAATGGAAAAAGTATTTTAGCCATTTTTTGAAAAGATCAACTTGATGTCAAAGTCCATATCTTTGAGGTACAAGGAAATCTCTGAGGCACAAATGTGTGGACATATCCCACTAATCAAGAACAAACTTTGCAGCATGTTTGGGGGGCCTGTATGAGCCTGTAACCTAACTTGGCATTTTTGGCTTAAGAAGGAAGAAAACTTGCATTTTGAAGAACAACACACATTCCTGCAAGAACCAACTCAAGCAAACTTTATGAAGATATTTGATACATCATAACTGACCTAAGGCACGACCCTTCCATCCCTCATACCTCCTCAAACACAAAAACACCATCCTACTGCAAAAAATAGAGTCCCTTCTGCAACTTGACTTCTATAAACCTTTCCACTCGTGCACTTTGGCCAAAAAGAGTTCAAACATGTTCCATATCACCCACTGAAGCTATCCCAAGCCTTAGATACAAGCTGTAACAGCCATAGCCAAGTGTTCCATTTTCATTTTTCATCTGTGCAGGTTGACTTCTATAGCTCGATTCAGTAAGATTCAAAGCAAGCCAAGCATAGAGGAAGCATCCTTGGACCTCAGGCAAGCTGTACAAATCCTCAAATTCCATTGGAAGTGCCTCCATTGTTGTACACGATTCAAGCTGAACAGGTAAAAGTTTGAACTCCTATCTCTCTATCCAAGCATATCTAGGTTGAGGTTTGTAAAGAGAATATGTCCTATTCATGGCCCTGAAGCCACCTATATTCTCACTTTTCATTTATATTGTGTGTTAAGAGAATTTGGGACCTGAACATTAGAAAAAAGTTAGGTCAGGAATTGGGGGAGAAGAAATTCTCTCTCATTTATGAGAGTTAGATCAAGTTCTTTATATGTATGAATTCGTGGTTTGATGCTTTACATTTTTTGTGTTATAAGTTTCTGTTAAAAATCAAAGAATCAGGATGTTTGAACAAGCATGAGAAGCGCGCGTTTTTGAGACAGAAATGGCTGGAGGTTGAAGAAGCTTGCCTTTGGGCTGGGCCTGTTTCATTTTTCTGCTTGCACACTCATTTTCCACTTACACCCCCTTGGCCCATTGTGTGTTATTTTTATCGTTTTTGATTTTTTCTTTTTGATTCTGACTTATTATTTTTTGTTAAAATATAAAAAACATTAAAAATATTTTTTCAACCATTTTTGCATTTTATTTGGATTTTTATTTGCTTTATTTAAACTTGTACATATAAAATAATATATATACTTTTAAGTAAAATCCTAAAAAATAATACAAAACACATTTTATTTTCTGATTTTATTTTATTTTATCTTTTGAAAACATTTTCTTAAAATATACTTTTTTTTATATAAATAATAAATATTTTATTTTTTGTATATATTTAGTATGGTTAATATATAATATAAATACTTATATATTTAGAATATTTAGGATAAAAACATAAAAATAATATATTTTTTTCTTTTGTTAATATTTAACCTCAAAAATACTTTTTTTGCAATATACTTCCCTTTTATTTATTTTTTTGTACATAATTAATAAATATTGTATATAATAAATAATTAATACTATTTATTTAGAAAATTAGGGTTTTGCCCTAAACATGAAAATATCCAAAATTAACCTTTTTTTTTATTATTTTTATTTCACTTGTAAATAAATCACATACACTTACACAAATACATCTACACATACACATTTGCTTATTCCTATACATTGATACATATTACATTTTTGATCGATTCGATTTGGTTGTAAATATTTGGATACTACTCTCCTATTAAAGTCTCATCCCCATTTGAACATTTGTACCCCCATCCCCATGATTATGTTGTAATAATTTAGGACTTTAAATTCCGCACTTTAAAGCTTTTTAAATATGCCATGATAGACTTAGGGTTTTGTATGCAAAAATCAAACAACAAATAGCTTGACTAAACAAAAGACAAAAAGCATGAAAATGGACAACACCAATCACACTTGCACCCCTTAGGGTTACTCCACTTGTTGCCTTCAATAATGGGCCATGTTGCATGTTGAGTTTCTTTGGCAAAAACAAAACAAATCAAAATGATCATAGTCCCTCGATGACGCTTTTGAAAGTTGCCTAAAAATGATCAAGTCCCTCAAAGGAAAGATTGCCAAAGACACTTGGCACCATTGCAATCATGGTCTAAACGATGACCCGCGCCCGTCCTGTTAACATCCTAATGCAAGATTGTCCACCAAATACAATGGTGGAACAAAATTGTTAAAAGGGTTAAAACATGAGAAAAACCTTTGAGTAAATTTAGGGGTAGACAACTCTTAGTTACTTGATCAAACTTGCAAAACACGCTTGCCTACTTTTCAAAACCACACTCCACAAACACTTTCAAAACAAACTTCCAAAAACATTTGAAACATCTTTTCGAAAAGATACACACCTTTGTATACATTCAAACATGGATCATTACAAAGGTTGCCATAACAAATGGCCTCTTTTCAAAACATTTTCAAACCCACACACAAAGCACCATTTCAAACAATTGAAAACACAAGGCAAGTGATCTAAGCAAGTAACTAAGAGCCCATGGATAACCATGGATAGAAAGGGTGCTAATACCTTCCCTTTCTATAATCTACCCCCCGAACCCAAGAAAACATCTCAAAGGTTTTTGCTGTGCTTTTTAACCTTTCCTTAGGATAAAATAAAAAGTCTGTGGCGACTCTTGCTCAACCAAAACATTTGCGAAAACAAATGCAAAACCTCAAGTCAGTTCTCCCACCGTATCACAGAACTGGCGACTCTGCTGGGGAATAAACTTGTAAGTGGGGTTACCTTAGGATTAGACCACTCTTGTTTTCAATTGCTTGCTTTGTTTGCTTTTATATTTGTGGGCTTTGCATTGGAGTTTCATAGATCCTAACCCAGATCTGGGGAATACCCTTTAGGTAGCATAAGCTGTGAGGGACCTGTCCGGCGTAGACCGACATGGGTGAAGCAGTGGCTACGTTGGTGTGACACCTTGGTCTGTACCGATATCCCTTGTGTTGCAACGAGGAGAATATGGGTCTTCTATGGAGTCATTAAACACCAACCGACCTTAGAACCCTAAATTGACCCAACTTGGCCATAGAACGGTAGCGGTATGCTACACTCATTGAGGCTAAACTCTCGCGATGGTTCTGGCCGCAAGAAAAGATTGCGATGCTGGAGTTATGACCGATTGAGGGTAGTCAGTGATATTGAGATCCTCTAGAACCCGGTTACTTTTGATAGGACAGGTCTTAACCAACAAAACTGAAAGAGGGTAATACCTAAACTTCATGCTGGCCTAAACCCTAAGGGATGTCTTGTGTGCCTTATCATGCTTGCCTTTGTGAATACTTGTGGTGTACTTTATCATAACATCATACCATTATACCATTGCATGAATCCTGAATAAGGACTGACCCATTTCAAAGACAAGAGGGTTTCATCTTTGCTCTGTTTTGTAGGACATCATGATGCCCGTGCGTAGGAATACTATCCGGCTCAACTTTGTTCAACTACCCACTTTGCTCAAGGAATTGGTTGATAGGATTCCAAACACTACTTCCTTCATCAGGAGGCATGGTTCCCTCCTCGGTTTATTCACTTCAAAGTGGGACCAACAACTGATGAGTGTCCTGGTCCAGTTTTATGATCCCCTATACCATTGCTTCACTTTTCAAGACTTCCAGCTGGTCCCTACCCTGGAAGAATTCTCTGAGTTACTTGGTATCCCTGTTTTGGAGCAGACTCCATTCACTGGTTGGGAGAAGACTCTTAAGCCTGAAGAGATTGTTGCAGCCCTTCCCTTGACCAAAGAAGAGGTAATGGCTAACTGGGAGACTAGAAGTGGAGTTAAGGGCTTTTTGGCTAGGTTTCTGGTTGGCAAAGCTAATAGTTTCTGGAATGACTTAGACTTCAAGGTGTACGAAGACATTCTGGATCTCTTAATCTATGTCCTAGTATTGTTTCCAAATCCTGATAACTTTGTCAATATCAATGCCATAAGGATCTTCATGTCTCGAAACCCTGTACCCACTCTCTTGGGTGATATCCTGCAACAACTCTATGCTCGTACTGCCCGAAGACGGGGAACTCTGTGGTGTTGTGCTCCTTTGTTAGTGAGGTGGTTTATTTCGCACCTCCCTAAGTTCGTGCTGAAGAATGAAGAAGGAAAGGGCTGGGCTCATAGGTTAATGTCTCTCACTGATAATGACATCATTTGGACTCTCAAAGGTTTGGATGAGGTAGCCATTATTGATCGTTGTGGAGAATATCCTAATGTTCCATTGATCGGTACCCAGGGAGGAATCTCTTATAATCCATGTCTAGCTCTCCGTCAGTTTGGAAGAGCCAGAAGAGCAGGGCCTCATGAGATGTTGGTGCCTCACATCAGTTTTGAGTTTCAGATAGACAGTGACGAGCTGCGCCGTAGATTCATTAAGGCTTGGGACAGAATTCACAAAGCTGACCCACATGAGTTAGGATCGAAGACTTCTCTACCAATGGAACCCTACTGCAGATGGGTCCGCATCCGTGCTCAGAAGTTAGGTATGCCATACGAAGCTGTCAGGCCTATCATTCTTGAATTTCCTGATAAAGACGGGGTTCCTCCAACTGTCCTCCCTCCTCAGATACCCACTGATGTTGATACCCTAAAGAGATCTTGGGCGTAGCTACAGGAAGAGCGAGATTATTATCGGGAAAAGTTCAACGAACAGGAACAAAAGATCCAGAAGCTGACTAAACAATTGGAGGAAGAGCGGATCCTGAATGACTATATCCGTAATGAGAAGAGGAGGCCATGGGAGCACTGATGGGCTTTGGATGTTTCTTTTACAGCTTTTATTTCCTTTTCAGTACTTTCATTCTTGTAATGCCTAAGAGCAAATTGTTGAACAATTTAAAGTTTGAATCTAATGAAGTGTGTTTCCTTTTTTTCTACAAAGTTGAATCCCGATTGTCTTTGAAAACATAAATCATACGCATCTCATTGCATCATATGCATAACAAGTACCCTTCTTTTACAGGTTGCTTAATCTTCTTCGCTGTTTATTACAGCACTCAATCATCATGTCTTCCGAGCCTACTATCGAACAAGCTATCAAGGCCCTCCAGGCCCAGAACGCCCAGTTTCAGGAGCTGGTCATGAGCTTAGCCCAAGGTCAACAGGAGTTGAAGACTCTGCTCTTGAAGAAGAAGAAGAAGAAGAGGACTGCGCTATTTAACACCAGACGGAGGTTTGGGAATACACTGCAGAATGAGGATGATCAAGCTACTTCCTCTGTAGGGAAGGATAGTCCCCAAGGGGGAAGGGTTCCTAGTCCTGCGGTCTCCGATAACGAGACAGATTACAATGATGAACAGTACCCTCCTGCTGAAGACAGGTACAAGCAACTAGAGGACCGTTTAAGTGCCATGGAGGTTCAACATGTGCCGGGGCTGGATTTTGGAGATCTAGGTTTATCTTCTGGGGTGGTGATCCCACACAAGTTCAAGGCACCTGCCTTTGCGAAGTACGACGGGGTTTCTTGCCCTAAGCTGCATCTCAGATCATATGTAAGGAAGATCCAACCTTACACTGCAGACAAGAACCTGTGGATCGATTTCTTCCAGGATAGCCTTTCGGGGTCTCAACTCGAATGGTTCTATCATCTGGATGGAGCCAGTATCCGAAACTGGGAGGACTTGGCTACTGCATTTTATAAACAGTATCAGTACAATTCCGACCTCGCTCCCACGCGTACCCAACTCCAGGGTATGTCACTGGGGACGGGCGAAGGTTTTAAGGAGTATGCACAAAAGTGGAGGGACCTGGCCGGAAGGGTGCAGCCACCTTTGACTGACCGTGAACTTGTTGACATGTTCCTGGGGACCCTGTCTGGTCCATTCTTCAACCATCTGATTGGGAATTCTTCTGCTGGGTTTACAGATTTGATCTTGAATGGTGAGAGAATAGAAGCTGGTATCAAGTCGGGGAAGATACAGAAAGGTGCCTCCTCGAGTACTGAAAAGAAGCCCTTCAAGAAGGAAGCCAGTGCTGTTTATGGTCCCAGAAGACAAAATAAACCGGAACGCCGCTAAGCTGTCAACGCGGTGGTAATCTCAAAGCCTACTGCTGCTCCTCAGCAGTATAACCAACCAAGGGGTGAGAGACCCAAGAGGCAGTACACTCGGCTCAGTATGACCTTGTCTCAGATATTGCCGCAACTACTGTCAACCAATCTGGTAACCGTCAAAGAAGCTCCGAAGGTAGTAAACACAACATCTCCGAAGTACAATCCCAACGCCCGCTGCGCCTATCACTCTGACGGCCCGGGGCATACTACGGACGATTGTTGGGTTCTGAGGAATAAGGTTCAAGACCTTATTGATGCTAAAGAAATACAGTTTGAGGCGCCCGAAAGGCCCAATGTTATGACTGCTCCCATGCCCCAGCATGGAGTGAATGCTGTGGAAGAAGACCTGTATGTGGCCTCTGTGGATGACATTGTTACTCCGTTGTTGACTGTCAAAAGGAACCTGTTGCTAGCCGGTTTATTTCCGGGATGTAGTAAAAGTTGCCTTCTATGTTCTGTTTCACCTGCTGGTTGTCCTTTGCTGAAGTCAGGCGTCCAAAACCTGATGGATAGCAAAGAGATCTTGTTCGAGAAGATTGCTGTTCCTGCTGTCCCTGCTGAAGAAGTGTCCATTGTTACTATTTTCAACAACCCTACCAAGGCTCCCTCAAAGAAGCCTGTCAAAATCATGTCTACTCAGAAGATTGCTCCTATCATCATCACTGTTCCGGGGCCCCTCCCTTATACATCTGACAAAGTTGTCCCATGGCACTATGGGGCAGATGTTTATGTTCTTGGAGTAAAGCAAGAGTTTGATACTAGTACCGGCGTCAGTAACATCACCAGGCCCGCCAAGGTTACTCGCAGTGGTAGGTTGTTCTCACCAGATATTGCGCCACCAACTATTCAGAGACCTCTTATCATCACACCTGCAAGTGTGCCTGCTTCCCTTCCTGATCAAGTTCCTGTTTCTACCCCTGCTGCCGAGTCATCTGACGCTCGGGGAAAAGGGATTGCTACTGATATGCCTGCCCTGACGGAGGCACCAAAGACAACCACTGTTGAAGCTTCCCAGCAAGAGATGGAAGAGATCCTCAAGATTATCAAGAAGAGTGATTTCAATGTAGTTGAGCAGCTGGGGCACACCCCCTCTAAAATTTCTATGCTATCACTGTTGTTGTGTTCAGAGGCCCATGCCAAGGCCCTGATTTCCTTCCTAAAGACGGCTCATGTGCCACAAGAGACGTCTGCTGATAAATTTACCGATTGTGTGGCCAACTTGACTGCCGATAATGGGTTGGGCTTCTCTGATGCCGATCTGACTGCCAAAGGAAAGAACCATAACGACGCCCTGCATGTCTCCATTGAATGCAGGGGCACTACTCTTGCCCATGTGTTGGTAGACACCGGTTCATCATTGAACTTCTTACCCAAGAAGGCCCTAGACAGGTTGGATTGTGAGGGTTTAGAGCTCAAGCCTAGTAACATTGTTGTCCGGGCCTTTGACGGTTCGAAAAGGATGGTACATGGGGAAGTTGACATCCCAATCAGGGTTGGTTCTCATGTTTTTGATTCTACTTTCTATGTGATGGACATCCGACCATCCTATTCTTGTTTGCTGGGTCGTCCATGGATCCACAAGGCTGGAGCTGTGACCTCCACACTACATCAGAAGCTTAAGTACCCGGTCAGAGGGAAGATTGTTACAGTTCAGGGGGAGGAAGAATACATGGTCAGCCACCTCAACTCGTTCCGGTACATAGAAATGGATGGGTAGTTCATTGAGACTCCCTTTCAACACTTTGAAGAGGTGCCTCAGACACTGGCATCAGTTGAGACTGTGAATAAAGAAGACTCTCCTTTGAAGATGGCTTCCTTAAAGGATGCCCGAGCTGTGATTAAGAAGGGAGAGTGTGCAAACTAGGGCCGACTTCCTGACTTCACTCCAAAGACTGACAAGTTTGGTTTGGGTTTCACTGCAGAAGCTCAGAGGGCTGTTCGTAGGGCAAGAATTGGAAGGCCTCCTGTGTTCATCACCAACCCGGGAGTGAATGCTATTGAAGACGACGTGGAGGAATCTGAATTCGACAGCTGGATCTACCCAACAATCGACGGTGGACCAAGCAACTGGACTGCCAAAGACTTCACACCTATTACTTTTGTCACTCAGTAATGAACTCTTTTGTTTTGAATTTGTAACAGACAATATTTTGAAACTTTTATGGCTCGGTGTCTTACCCGGGGCACCGTGGCTTCATTTGTGAGGGCTTTTGTGTGTCATTTTCATATATCATTAATAAAAACATTGGACATTTGTTGCATTTCAAAATCTTGCGCTCCTTTTCTTTCTTTATTATATATATTGCAAAACAACTATATTTACACACACTCACCTATACAGGTTCCAATCCACTCTGGATCTCACTGGTAGCGACTCTGCTACTGCCAGTTATGACTTCGAAAATCTGATCAACTTAGCCGAAGACGAAGGTGAAGATGATTGCGAAGTGCCTGGTGAGTTCGCAAGACTGTTACTCCAGGAAGAGAGGGCCATTCAGCCACATGAAGAGCCAGTGGAAACGGTAAATCTGGGTACTGAGACAGACAGAAAGAAAGTCAAGATTGGTGCCAATCTAGAGTTTAGTGTGAAACAACGGTTGATCCAGATGCTGCATGACTATGTGGAAATCTTTGCCTGGTCTTACGAAGACATGCCTGGGTTGGATACCGACATTATGGTTCATCACCTGCCTACCAAGGAAGATTGCCCTCCGGTAAAATAGAAGGTCCGCCGTATGCGTTCGGAAATGTCCGAGAAAATCAAAGCTGAGGTTATGAAACAATTTGATGCCGGGTTTCTAGCAGTGACTTCTTACCCTCAGTGGGTTGCTAATGTGGTTCCAGTGCCGAAGAAAGATGGGAAGGTTAGAATGTGTGTTGATTACAGGGATTTGAACAGGGCCAGCCCTAAGGATGATTTCCCTCTGCCTCATATCGACGTTCTGGTTGACAATACTGCTCACCATAAAGTATTCTCCTTCATGGACGGCTTCTCCGGTTATAATCAGATCAAGATGGCTCCTGAAGACATGGAGAAGACCACTTTTGTTACTCAGTGGGGCACCTTTTGCTACAAGGTCATGCCTTTTGGGTTGAAAAATGCTGGGGCAACCTACCAACATGCCATGGTTGCTTTATTTCATGATATGATCCACCATGAGATCGAAGTGTATGCCGATGATATGATTGCAAGGTCCCAAACTGAGGAGGAACACCTTGACCATCTACAGAAGCTGTTTGACCGTCTGAAGTTGTACAAGCTGAGGTTGAACCCGAACAAATGCACCTTTGGGGTGAGATCTGGAAAATTGCTAGGCTTCGTCGTAAGAGACAAAGGCATTCAAGTGGACCCTGCCAAAGTGAAAGCCATACAAGAGATGCCAACTCCCAAGACAGAGAAAGAAGTCAGAGGCTTTCTAGGACGGTTGAACTACATTGCCCGATTCATCTCGCATCTAATTACTACCTATGAAACAATCTTCAAGCTACTGAAGAAAGATCAAGTAGTACGTTGGAACGATGAATGTCAGGCCGCTTTCGAAAAGATCAAAGAGTATCTCCAAGAACCACCCATTCTTATGTCGTCGGTTGAAGGGAGACCTCTAATACTATACTTGACGGTACTTGACAACTCAATGGGGTGTGTGCTGGGGCAGCATGACGAGTCTGGCCGAAAAGAACACGCCATTTATTACCTTAGAAAAAAGTTTACCGACTGTGAGACTCGATACTCACAGCTCGAGAAAACTTGTTGCGCTTTGGTATGGGCTGCTCGCCGGCTGAGACAGTATATGTTGACTCACACTACTCTGTTGATTTCTAAAATGGATCCAATCAAGTACATATTCGAAAATCCTGCCTTGTCCGGAAGAATAGCCAGATGGCAGATGATCTTGACGGAATATGACATCCAATACACGACTCAAAAAGCAATCAAGGGAAGTGTATTGGCAGACCATTTGGCACATCAGGCAGTGGACGACTATCATTCGATGAACTTTGAATTTCCAGACGAGGATATCATGGTAGTAACTGATTGTGAAGTACCTGGACCGGATGAAGGACCTGAGGAAGGATCCCGATGGTCTATTCACTTTGACGGAGCCTCAAACACTTTGGGTAATGGTATCGGCGCTGTGATAATATCCCCTAAAGGCACTCATATTCCACTCACCGCCCGACTATGTTTCAACTGCACCAACAACATGGCAGAATATGAGGCATGTATCATGGGTCTTCAAGCTGCAATTGACTTAAGGATCAAGTTTCTGAGTGTCTTCGGAGATTCCGCTCTCGTGATCAATCAGATCAAAGGCGAGTGGGATACGAAACACCCAAATCTTATTCCTTACAAGGAGTATGTACTGACGTTGATTCCCCATTTCGAAGAGATAACCTTTGAACACTTCCCAAGAGAGGAGAATCAGTTAGCGGACGCGCTGGCTACGATGTCTTCTATGTTTAAAGTCAAATGGGACAACGAGGCGCCCCAGATCATTATTTGGAAGTTGGATGAACCTGCACATTGCTGCGATCTCGAGACTGAAGAGGTGACAGAAAAACCCTGGTATCATGAAGTAAAGAGGTACCTTGAAGCTCAAGAATACCCCGAAGGCGCATCTGTTAATGACAAAAAGTTCCTGAGAAGGTTCGCGGCGAAGTTCTTCCTCAGCAATGGCATTCTCTACAAGCGAAACCATGATTCAACCTTACTGCGTTGTATGGATAAGACTGAAGCAGAAAGGATCATGGCAGAGCTACATGAAGGTACCTTCGGAACACATTCCAATGGACATACCATGGCAAAGAAAATCCTTCGGGCAGGATATTTCTGATCCACAATGGAAGCCGACTGTTATCAGCACTCTCGAACTTGTCATAAATGCCAGATCTATGCTGATAAGGTGTACATTCCTCCGGTTCCTCTGAACGTCTTGACAACACCTTGGCCTTTTGCAATGTGGGGCATTGATATGATCGGCAAAATCCGACCTATGGCATCTAACGGGCACCGCTTCATCCTGGTAGCGATTGATTACTTCACAAAATGGGTTGAAGCAGCTTCCTATGCTACCGTAACCAAGAACGTCGTGGCACGGTTCATTCGGCACAACCTGATCTGTCGATACGGTGTACCTGAGAGGATCATTACGGATAATGGTACCAATCTCAACAACAAGATGATCACTGAGCTCTGCGAGCAATTCAAGATACAACACCACAACTCTTCTCCCTATCGTCCAAAGATAAATGGCGTTGTAGAAGCAGCGAATAAGAACATCAAGAAGATTGTGCAGAAGATGACAGTTACCTACAAAGATTGGCACGAAATGTTACCGTTTGCTCTTCATGGGTACCGTACCTCAGCACGGACATCAACAAGGGCAACTCCCTTTTCCTTGGTCTATGGCATGGAGGCAGTCTTGCCTATTGAAGTCCAGATACCCTCTCTCTGGATAATGAAGGATGAAGGTTTGAGCGAAGATGACTGGATCCAGACTCGGCTTGATCAATTAAACCTAATTGACGAAAAGAGACTCACTGCTATTTGTCATGGTCAGACGTACCAAAAACGGATGATCAGGGTATTTAACAAGAAGGTCAGACGACAAGAGTATCAAGTCGGGGACCTGGTAATCAAGCGCATCATTCTTCCTCAAAGTGATCCCAGGGTAAAATGGACCCCTACGTACGAAGGGCCATTTGTGGTTAAACATATCTTCTCAGGAGGAGCTATGATTCTAACCACCATGGATGGTGACGACCTTCCTCACCCCGCCAATGCAGACATAGTAAAAAGATACTACGCATGAATTAAGGACCCACTAGGTTGACACACCTAGGCACAAATAAGGGCTTCCCGGCGAACCAAAAGGGTTTGGGCAAAAACAAGAGATGAAATGAAAAAAATCTGTACACCCGGCAAGTCGAAAACCTGAAAAGGCGGCTTGGGTAAAAATGGGTATCCCGGTGGACTGAAAACCCGAAAGGGCGGTCCAGGAAAAAGTTAGGGATAAGCATAATACTATGTCTCATTGGATCACCTTGCATCCAGAATTCGACATCAACTATCGGGCTCAGACGGCGCCAATCAATCAGCTTCATCTTCAACTAAGCAGCAAAGTGATGAGACGCTTAAAGACATAAAGGCGATAGCAGAGTTGGAACCCAGTGGGATTATTTTTCAAATAATTGTTTTGTTTCCTTTTCACAAAATTGTATAAACTCTATTTTGCTCGGCGGCGTTCTCTTACTAAGACATCAGCCTCTTGTACAAAAATGCCTATTTACAAGCAAATTTCAAAATCAATACAAGTTCAATTTTTTAGACAAATTACCCATCGTTTTTCCTTTTTTCTGTTTTGTTTTGCAAAGAACGTCCAATGTTCATTTTTGATATATGCATTTGACATTAATTGCTAATCATGAATATTTGCATGCGAAACAAAGGACTAATTACAGATGACATCAGAAACATGGACATTAAAGAATTGTCTAAAGTGATCTAGTTGCTCTGTCCACCAAGGTACCAAGGTAGGTTTGGCTGAAGAACGTAATCAGGATACCTTCACTCCCTGTTGGGTAAGACAAGATTCAGCAGTACTCTTCAGGCAGAATTGGTCTCCCATCAGCCCTAAAAAGGCACAGTATCTCCAGCAAGTCAGCGATACTCTCCCCAAGCAGAGTTAGTCTACTGTCAGCCTTAAGGAAGTTGGGTATCCCCAGAAGATCTCAACATTCCCCAGCGGAGTATAGACATTCCTCAGCAAGCATCCCCGACAGTCTTAATATAAGATTTGTTCCCCGGCGGAATACAGACACCCCAGTGGAATCAATCTCCCCAGTACAGTTCAAAAGTTTCCCCAGGAAAGTTGAATCATCCTCCCCAGTAGATTTAGAAGCTTATCCCCAGTAGATTCTGGAAGCTTATCCCATGCAGAGCACGAACGCATCTCCCCGACTTCATTCAAAGGTTATTTCCCACCAGAGCTTATAACTGGGTTATCCTCAGCTAATTACCACGGAAAGATCGTCCTCGGCGAAGTTCTTCCTATCCCCAGCGGAGTTCATCAAGTTCCCCAACATAACTTATCAGTGGAATCCCCAGCAGAGCTCTCATTAAAACCTCAGCGAAGTATCTCTTCCCACAAAGTAATTACCCATAGAGTAATCTCTCCAACAATTTTATTCCCCAACGGAGTCATCTTCTCCTACCGGTTTATTCTTGCAACTATCATCCCCAGCGGAAACGAAGAACTCCACTCTTCAAAACATCAGCCCAGGATTCAACAAGTTCCCGACACTCGTCAAGGATTTATTTTCCTAGACGAAAATACATTCATAGACATTTCACATTTCATACATCCTGTTTACATACATGATAAAGTGCATACAACACTATCTCATTTTGAGCATCATGACATCATGCATTTCATACATCATGACATTGCATACAACTGATATTTTGCCTTTTCAGGAAAAGGTCAATCCAAAGATGATTATTATCAACTGTCACAATTCTAGATTCGATTCCTGTATCTAGCTAGGGCATATCTGTGAGTGATTGATTGTAGATTCGATACCTGTATCTAGCCAGGGCATATCTGCATGAAGAGCTTAGAGATTCGATACCTGTATCCATCCAGGGCATATCTGTAGACGACCAATTCCAAATTCGATACCTGTATCCAGCCAGGGCATATCTGTAGACGACAAATTCCAGATTCGATACCTGTATCCAGCCAGGGCATATCTGCATGAAGAGCTTAGAGATTCGATACCTGTATCCAGCCAAGGCATATCTGTAGACGACCAATTCCAGATTCGATACCTGTATCCAGCCAGGGCATATCTATAGACGAAAAATTCCAGATTCGATACCTGTATCCAGCCAGGGCATATCTGTAGACGACCAATTCCAGATTCGATTCCTGTTTCCAGCCAGGGCATATCTGTGGGTATTTGATTGTGGATTCGACACCTGTATCTAGCCAGGGCATATCTGCATGAAGAGTTTAGAGATTCGATACCTGTATCCAGCCAGGGCACGTCTGTAAGCAACCTTTTGAAGTTCCAGATTTGATTCCTGTATCTAGCCAGGGCACATCTGTGAGCGATTAATTGTAGATTCGATACCTGTATCCATCCAGGGCACGTCTGTAAGCAACCTCTTGAAGTTCTGGATTCGATTCCTGTATCTAGCCAGGGCACATCTGTGAGCAACTAATTGTAGATTCGATACCTATACCTAGCCAGGGCATATCTGCATGAAGAGTTTGAAGATCAACACCTGTAACAGGCCAGGAAACCATCTTCCTTTCTCAAAATACGCAAGTTCTCGCTAAGGAATCTCTTACGCGATCAACACTTCCAAATGGCATCTATAAGCCCATTCCCGACAAGGTTCTGTCACGTCTCCAGATGGCATCTATAATCCCATCCTCCTATCCACCATCTCTCCAAATGGCATCTATAAGCCCATTCCCGCCATCACATTGCTGATACTCCACTATGCGAGCGCAAATTTCTGGGCACTTTAGTGTTCAATCATCTTCCACCTTCGGATCACGAAAGGCATGCAAGCCAATCTACATCCTCAGGTCTAAGAAGATTGAACAGGGGCAACTGTTTTACCCCAAAATTTTCCCTCCCATTTCATCAATATTTTTCTCATCACAAGACCCTTGGAGCTCAAGATCAAGTTAGGGTTTACTCTGCTCAAGACTCCTCCTTGCACTGTTGACCCAAATTAGGGTTTGAGTTTGCACAAAGATGTTTTGACCTAAAATGCCCAAAATGACTTTCATGCTTCATGTTGGACTCACAAGTTTAACCATACCAAGTTTCAAGCCTTGATTCCAATCTTTGCCCAATCAATTGGACAGTTGACCTAGAAATCAACTGTATTGGGGAAAAAGTCAACTGTGGCCAATTGACAGTCAAACCTCATGATTTTTGACCCACATCAACATTATGAACTCATATGGACCATTTGATCAAGTTTGGATCACAATTCCACAAGAAATTTGATCAGATCACCAAAAGGGCAAAATGGTCATTTTTAGGGTTTTGACTGCACAAAGGCAATTTTTGACTGTTTGACCTGGCCAATGGCAAACCAAGCTCACATATGGACTCAAGGACTCAATGGCATGGTCTTGACACATCCAACAAGTTCAAAAGATCCCAAATGCACAAGATTGACAGATGAATTTTCCAGTCAACTGAGCAAAATTTGACTGTATACTGAAAAGTCAAACTTTGACTTTTTGGTCAAAATCAAGTGCCAAGATCCATTTTTCATCAAGACATGTCAAATTATGAAACTTTTTCATCAAGAAACCAAAAATTACAAATTAGGGTTTGAAATGAAGAAATTTCATAACTTAGAAATTTTCTAAGTTATGAAATTTCCTAATTTTTTCCTAACTTTGTACCATTTTTTCATCAAGATGTATTTGGATTCAAACAAAACTCAAAACATGAAAGTTATAGTCCATTGCAAAATTAACAAATTTGATTCACAAAGTTTCCTCAAAAGGCAGGATTTTTGCCCACTTTTCATGGCCACTTTTCACATGCTTCCACTTGGAATTTCAACTTGTGTTACAAATATGGATTGTAGTACACATTCCAAGCTTTCCAAATTGTCCAAGAACTTCTCAAACACCCTTGTGGTTAGGGAGAATCGAATTGGCAAAGTTGGGCAAAAGTCACTTTGTTCATGGCCAAATTCATGTTCATAACACTTTGCATTTTTCAAGTCAGCTTGCACAAGCTAGATTACAGGCCTCTAATCCCATTCTCACTCAATAATTTAATGCATATCCTTTGTGTTCAAGTCTTACTTTGTGTGTTTAACCATTACATACAAGATTAAGCCATAAATGGAAAAAGCATTTTAGCCATTTTTTGAAAAGATCAACTTTATGTCGAAGTCCATATCTTTGAGGTACAAGGAAATCTCTGAGGCACAAATGTGTGGACATATCCCACTGATCAAGAACAAACTTTGCAGCATGTTTGAGGGGCTTGTATGAGCCTGTAACCTAACTTGGCATTTTTGGCTTAAGAAGGAAGAAAACTTGCATTTTGAAGAACAACACACATTCCTGCAAGAACCAACTCAAGCAAACTTTGTGAAGATATTTGATACATCATAACTGACTAAGGCACGGCCCTTCCATCCCTCATACCTCCTCAAACACCAAAACACCATCCTACTGCAAAAAACAGAGTCCCTTCTGCAACTTGACTTCTATAAACCTTTCCACTCGTGCACTTTGGCCAAAAAGAGTTCAAACATGTTCCATATCACCCACTGAAGCTATCTCAAGCCTTAGATACAAGCTGTAACAGCCATAGCCAAGTGTGCCATTTTCATTTTTCATCTGTGCAGGTTGACTTCTATAGCTCGATTCAGTAAGATTCAAAGCAAGCCAAGCATAGAGGAAGCATCCTTGGACCTCAGGCAAGCTGTACAAATCCTCAAATTCCATTGGAAGTGCCTCCATTGTTGTACACGATTCAAGCTGAACAGGTAAAAGTTTGAACTCCTATCTCTCTATCCAAGCATATCTAGGCTTAGGTTTGTGAAGAGAATATGTCCTATTCATGGCCCTGAAGCCACCTATATTCTCACTTTTCATTTATATTGTGTGTGTTAAGAGAATTTGGGACCTGAACATTAGAAAAAAGTTAGGTCATGAATTGGGGGAGAAGAAATTCTCTCTCATTTCTGAGAGTTAGATCAAGTTCTTTATAAGTATGAATTCGTGGTTTGATGCTTTACATTTTTTGTGTTATAAGTTTCTGTTAAAAATCAAAGAATCAGGATGTTTGAACAAGCATGAGAAGCGCACGTTTTTGAGACAGAAATGGCTGGAGGTTGAAGAAGCTTGCCTTTGGGCTGGGCTTGTTTCATTTTTCTGCTTGCACACTCATTTTCCACTTACACCCCCTTGGCCCATTGTGTGTTATTTTTATCATTTTTGATTTTTTCTTTTTGATTCTGACTTATTATTTTTTGTTAAAATATAAAAAACATTAAAAATATTTTTTCAACCATTTTTGCATTTTATTTGGATTTTTATTTGCTTTATTTAAACTTGTACATATAAAATAATATATATACTTTTATGTAAAATACTAAAAAATAATACAAAACACATTTTATTTTCTGATTCTATTTTATTTTATCTTTTGAAAACATTTTCTTAAAATATACTTTTTTTTATATAAATAATAAATATTTTATTTTTTGTATATATTTAGTATGGTTAATATATAATATAAATACTTATATATTTAGAATATTTAGGATAAAAACATAAAAATAATACATTTTTTTCTTTTGTTAATATTTAACCTCAAAAATACTTTTGTTTGCAATATACTTCCCTTTTATTTATTTTTTTGTACATAATTAATAAATATTGTATATAATAAATAATTAATACTATTTATTTAGAAAATTAGGATTTTGCCCTAAACATGAAAATATCCAAAATTAACCTTTTTTTTATTTTATTATTTTTATTTCACTTGTAAATAAATCACATACACTTACACAAATACATTTACACATACACATTTGCTTATTCCTATACATTGATACATATTACATTTTTGATCGATTCGATTTGGTTGTAAATATTTGGATACTACTCTCCTATTAAAGTCTCATCCCCATTTGAACATTTGTACCCCCATCCCCATGATTATGTTGTAATAACTTAGGACTTTAAATTCCACACTTTAAAGCTTTCTAAATATGCCATGATAGACTTAGGGTTTTGTATGCAAAAATCAAACAACAAATAGCTTGACTAAACAAAAGACAAAAAGCATGAAAATGGACAACACCAATCACACTTGCACCCCTTAGGGTTACTCCACTTGTTGCCTTCAATAATGGGCCATGTTGCATGTTGAGTTTCTTTGGCAAAAACAAAACAAATCAAAATGATCATAGTCCCTCGATGACGCTTTCGAAAGTTGCCTAAAAATGATCAAGTCCCTCAAAGGAAAGATTGCCAAAGACACTTGGCACCATTGCAATCATGGTCTAAACGATGACTCGCGCCCGTCCTGTTAACATCCTAACGCAAGATTGTCCACCAAATACAATGGTGGAACAAAATTGTTAAAAGGGTTAAAACATGAGAAAAACCTTTGAGTAAATTTAGGGGTAGACAACTCTTAGTTACTTGATCAAACTTGCAAAACACGCTTGCCTACTTTTCAAAACCACACTCCACAAACACTTTCAAAACAAACTTCCAAAAACATTTGAAACATCTTTTCGAAAAGATACACACCTTTGTATACATTCAAACATGGATCATTACAAAGGTTGCCACAACAAATGGCCTCTTTTCAAAACATTTTCAAACCCACACACAAAGCACCATTTCAAACAATTGAAAACACAAGGCAAGTGATCTAAGCAAGTAACTAAGAGCCCATGGATAACCATGGATAGAAAGGGTGCTAATACCTTCCCTTTCTATAATCTACCCCCCGAACCCAAGAAAACATCTCAAAGGTTTTTGCTGTGCTTTTTAACCTTTCCTTAGGATAAAATAAAAAGTCGGTGGCGACTCTTGCTCAACCGAAACATTTGCGAAAACAAACGCAAAACCTCAAGTCAGTTCTCCCACCGTATCACAGCTACCAACGAGGGTTTTAAAGACTACGCCCAAAAGTGGAGGGATCTGGCCGGAAGGGTGCAGCCACCTTTATCTGAAAGAGAGCTCGTGGACATGTTCTTGGGGACTCTGTCAGGTCCTTTCTTTAATCACATGATTGGAAGCTCCTCTGCAGGTTTCACTGAGTTAATTCTAACTGGCGAAAGGGTGGAAGCCGGTATTAGAAGCGGGAAAATTCAGAAAGATGCATCTACCTCTACTGCTGCAAAAAAGCCCTTCACTAGAAAAAAGGAAGTGTCTACTGTCTATGCCCAGAGGAATCAGGGAAGAGTTGAAAGACGAACAACTGTGGGGGCCATTATGATTCAGAAGTTTGCCTCATATCAACCGAGAAATAATCAGCCGAGGAATGATCAGCCGAGGAATAACCAGCAAAGGGTGGAAAGGCCTGTAAGGCAATTCACCAAGATAAACATGACTCCTGCTCAAGTATTACCACACCTCTTGAAGTTGAACCTGGCCATGTTGAAAGAGGCCCCTAAAAATCCTAACACTACTTCTCCACATTACCATCCCAACGCCAGATGTGCTTATCATTCAGAAAGTCCAGGGCACGACACCAACAACTGTTGGGCCTTGAAGAATAAGATTCAAGATCTGATTGTCGCCAAGGAAGTTGAATTCGAAGCTCCTGAAAAACCGAATGTTATCTCCGCACCGATGCCTAAGCATGGGTACAATGCCAATGCTGTGGAAGAAAATCTGTTTGTTTCTACTGTGGATGAACTGTCAACTCCTCTCCTAACCATCAAGTTGAATTTATTGAAGGCTGGGGTGTTCCCAGGATGTGACCAAGATTGCCATGCTTGCATGTCCTCCCCATTTGACTGTCCTCTTTTGAAGAAAAGAATCCAACAATTGATTGATAATAAGGAAATTTTGTTTGAGAAAGCTCCTGTCTTACCCATTCCAGTTTCAGAAGTTTCAATAATAACCATATACGCCAATCCTTCCAGGGTTCCTAAAAAACCCGTTAGGATTACATCCGCTCCTATGACTACTCCTTTGAAGATAACAATGCCAGGGCCAACCCCGTACAAAACTGACAAAATGGTACCATGGAACTATGGTGGAGAAATATACTACCATGGTGTCAAACAGATTGAACAAAACATTGAAGAAGAAAGCTCCGAGGAAGATAATCCCGACATCAGTAACATTTCTAGAAAAAGCAAAACTACTCGTAGTGGGAGAATCTTTTCTCCAGAGATTGCTCCTCCAACAGCAGTCTTTGGACCCGTGGCCATCCCGAAGATTACCCCTGTGATTGTACCTACCAGTGTACCCGCCAACAATGACAATACAGTTCCCATCCCCATTTCCGATGCTGAGAAAAAAGGAAAGAATGTTCAAGAAGAGCCTGTCTTGACGAAGGCTCAGTCACTAGTCATTCCTGATACATCCCATAAAGAGATGGAAGAGATTACGAGGATCATTAAGAAAAGTGATTACAATGTTGTTGAACAACTGGGGCAGACCCCCTCCAAAATATCTATGTTAGCCATGTTGCTGTGCTCTGAGGCACATGCTAAAGCTTTGGTCAAGTTCTTGAAGACAGCCCACGTGCCACAAGAAACCTCCGCTGATCAGTTCCAGGAATGTGTGGCTAGTTTAACAGCTGACAATGGTCTAGGATTCTCCAATGCAGACTTGACCCCCAAAGGGAGAAAACATAATGACACGCTACATGTCTCGGTGGAGTGTAGGGGAACCACCCTAGCTCATGTTTTGGTTGATACTGGGTCGTCTCTAAATGTCTTGCCGAAGAAAGCCTTGGATAGACTAGATTGTGAAGGCTTAACCCTGAAACCCAGCAATATAATTGTCAGAGCCTTTGATGGTTCTAAGAGGATGGTCCATGGAGAGGTGGACATCCCGATCAAGGTGGGTACCCAGATGTTCAATTCAACATTCTATGTGATGGACATTTGTCCTTCCTACTCATGCCTGTTGGGAAGACCTTGGATCCACCATGCTGGAGCTGTCACTTCTACTCTGCATCAAAAGCTCAAGTACCCTGTCCAGGGGAAAATCATAACTATTCATGGCGAAGAGGAATACATGATCAATCATCTAAATTCTTTCCGTTATGTAGAATTGGATGGAGAATTCATAGAGACCCCTTTTCAACACTTTGAGGAAGTTTCTGAAGCGATAGCGCGACCAAAGCGGTGTTCTCAACTCCTGTGATCACAAGACATGTGCCTCGGATGTCATCTCTCAAGGATGCAATAATAGTAGTGGAAGAAGGAGGATCCACCATCTGGGGGCAGCTTCCCGACTTTCCTTTCAAAATAGACAAATTCGGCTTGGGATTTACTTCGACTGGTCAGAAGGCCGTGCGCCGCTCCCGTGCCGGAGGGCCACCTGTGAAGATCAGCCACTAAGGGATTAATGCACTATAGGACAGTGAAGAAGGGGGCAACTTGGAAGACTGGATTTTTCCTACTGTTGACGGAGGACTGTGCAACTGGGAAGCAAAAGACTTTGTTCCGATTACTTTCATAAATCAGTAATTTATCTTTTCCATTTCTGTTGGACTATAATAATTCACAAAAAATTCGTACTTTTTCAACCATGTGTCTTACCCGAGGCACATAGGTCCATTTTTAAGGGTTCTTATTTCATTTCATATGTCATTTTAATGAATCATGGACGCTTTTCATATATAAACCTTTTGGTGCTCATAGTCTTTCTTTTACATTTTGTTGTTTTAAGATGGCTATGCCCTTACACACACCCACACTCACAAATGCAGGTACCCTTCCATTCCGAAACCCATGGGTAACAATACTGCTATAGCCTTCAGTGATTCTGAAGATCTGATCAACCAAGCCGAATACGAAGGTGAGGAAGATTGTGAGGTTCCAGGGGAATTGGCCCGACTATTACATTAAGAAGAAAGAGCAATTCAACCTCACGAAAAGAAGTTGGATACAATCAACTTGGGAACTGAGGATGACAAAAAGGAAATCAAGATAGGTGCCAACCTAGAGCCGAGTGTCAAGGAGCGCCTAATTCAGCTACTACATGATTATGTTGAGATCTTCGCCTGGTCATACGAAGACATGCCGGGACTTGATACAGACATTATGGTACACCGTCTCCCCACAAGAGAAGATTGTCCACCAGTGAAACAAAAGGTCCGCCGCATGAGACCTGACATGTCCGAGAAGATCAAAGCAGTAGTTATGAAGCAATTCAATGCTGGCTTTCTGGCTGTTACTTCCTATCCACAATGGGTTGCTAACATTGTGCCCGTGCCTAAGAAGGACGGCAAGGTGAGAATGTGCGTGGATTATAGAGACTTAAACAGGGCCAGCACTAAAGATGACTTTCCACTTCCGAACATTGACATCCTGGTTGATGACACAACTCAACACAAATTATTTTCTTTCATGGACAGATTCTCAAGCTATAACCAGATCAAAATGGTCCCTGAGGACATGGAAAAAACTACTTTTGTTACACATTAGGGTACGTTCTGCTACAAAGTGATGCCATTCAGACTGAAGAATGCCGGGGCAACCTATCAACGCGCCATGGTAGCTTTGTTTCATGAAATGATACATCATGAGATAGAGGTCTACGTAGATGACATGATAGCCCGATCGCAAACTGAAGAAGAACACCTTAATCACTTGCAAAAGCTGTTTGTCAGGTTGAAGGAGTACAAGCTCAGACTGAATCCAAACAAGTGTACATTCGGAGTCCGGTCTGGTAAACTCTTGGGTTTCATTGTCAGCAACAAAGGCATCGAGGTTTATCCTGCCAAAGTCAAAGCTATACAAGAAATGCCCACGCCTCGCACTGAGAAGGAGGTCAGAGGTTTCTTGGGACGCCTAAACTACATTGCAAGGTTCATTTCTCACCTAACATCTACATGTGAACCAATCTTCAAGCTGTTGAAGAAAGATCAAGTAGTTAAATGGAATGACGACTGTCAAATTTCTTTCGATAAAATCAAGGAGTATTTGCTAGAACCTCCTATCTTGATACCACCCATCGAAGGAAGACCGCTAATCATGTATCTGACCGCCCTAGAGAATTAAATGGGGTGCGTATTGGGCCAACATGACGAGTCTGGCCGAAAAGAGCATGCCATTTATTACCTTAGCAAAAAGTTTACCGACTGTGAGACCCGATACTCACTGCTCGAGAAAACTTGCTGCGCTTTGGTATGGGCTGCTCACGGGCTAAGGCAGTATATATTGACTCATACCCCTCTGCTGATATCTAAGATGGATCCAATCAAGTACATCTTTGAGAAGCCTACTATATCTGGAAGAATAGCTAGATGGAAGATGATCCTAACGGAATACGATATACAGTACACAACCCAAAAAACTATAAAGGGGAGTGTGCTAGCTGATCATCTAGCCCACCAAGTTGTCGAAGATTACCAATCCATGAGGTTCGACTTCCCCGACGAAGACATCATGACATTGGACAACATTGAAGATTTCAGACCATATGACGGACCTGAACAAGGATCCTGATGGACCCTGTACTTTGATGGGGCCTCCAATGCACTTGGAAACGATATCGGCGCGGTACTCATCTCCCCAGAAGGTTGCCATACTCCTTTCACCTCCAGACTCAACTTCAACTGTACGAACAACATGGCAGAGTATGAAGCTTGCATCTTTGGACTCAAGGCTGCCATAGACTTGAAAGTCAAATCTTTGATTGTGTTTGGGGACTCAGCTTTGGTCATTAGTCAGATCAAAGGAGAGTGGGATACTAAACATCCAAACCTCATCCCTTACAAAGAACATGTCTTGACATTGTTACCACATTTTGAGCAGATTACCTTCGAGCACTTCCCGCGAGAATAAAATCAGCTAGCAGATGCTCTAGCTACAATGTCATCCATGTTTAAACTTAACTGGGATAATGAGTGTTGTACCCCAAAATTTGCCCTCCCATATTCTCCAATAAACTGCCAAGCCAAGCTACAAAATTCCCCAAGAGTTGCACAATGCAAAGGCCTCCCTACAGTCAAAACTAGGGTTTGTGTGTGGATCAAGAAAAGGAAGTGTTCAAAGGTCCAATCAAGTCTCATATGCTTACAAAGATGGTCAAGCATCCTCATATCAAGTTTCAAGGCATTCAGCTCAAAATTGCACAGTCAAAACCCTAGATTGCACTACAGTCAACTGTAGGGGCAAAATGGTCATTTGACAGTCAAAAGTTCAAATTTTTGGTCAATATATCATTTTGAAGCCACAAACATCATTTGATCAATGCTTGATCATGATTCTCAAAATTTGGCTCAGAAATCATCAAAGATGCAAAAGTTGCTATATTTGGACAGCTGAAAAAAGTCAACTGAAATTGACCAGGGCATAACTTTCACATGGATTATCAGAAAAATTCCATCCAAAGCTCATTTTGAAGAGAAAGACATTTCCTACAACGCATCTTCATACTTCAAGTCCAAGAAATGCTCTCACAAAAAGTTATCAATTTCAACATTACAGGTCATTTTCAAAAGTCAACAAAAAGGGACTTTAAGTCAAAGACCATAACTTGAGATTGGTAAATCAAAATGACATGGGACCAAAGGCATTGGTTAAAGGACTCAAAGACCTTTCCAAAATGTCCAAGAACATGAGAAAATCTTAAAAATTGAGCAAGTTATGCCTTGTAGAAGTTGGGAAAATTTTGTGAAATGGCAAAAGTCAACTATCTTTGAAAATCCAATTTTTGACAAAAGGGCCCCATTTTTTCCACTTGGTTCATCCTTGTCATGCCACACACGTGTCCCATGGTTAATTTCAAGACCAAATATTGATTTTTTTATTTTATTTAATTTTTGATGATTTAATTCATTTTAATTCTTTGAAAATTCAAATAAAATTTAAAAGCCAATAGAATAGTGTCATGTGAACTTGGACAATTCCTATGTATCATGAACCAACTCAAGAAATCAGGTTAGGGTTCATTTGCACACTAGGTCTAGGTTTTGGCTAAAAAGGAGGAAAAATGGTTAATGGAAGAAACCCTAAGACCAATTCTTTCCCAAGCATGAATTAAGGTCAAAGAATAAGCCAATTCTATTCCATGAGGATCACTGAGTCAAACCCTAACCACCATATGCCATATGCTGCGCTGAAGAGCCATTGGGCATTTGAAAATTTTGGCATAAAACACAAAATCTGAAATCAAGGTTAAGGGATCTTTCAAGCCTCAATTTTTTTTCCATAAGCATCCTTAAGCAACTCTGAACACGTTCCAATCAATCTCAAGCACAAAAGCTCCAGGAATTGGCGCCTGGGACTCATACTGCATTGCAAAAAATTCACAATCGTATAGCATTTTTTAAGCATTTTTACAACATTCTATGCATTGCATCATGTTTGTTTTGAGCTTCTGAAGCTAACCCTTATGCTTAATTGAAGTTTTACACGTTATACCTGAAGATGCCATGACTGAACACTAGGGTTTCGTGAGGTTCAAAATTAGGGGTTCCTAAAATAAGCAAAATTGGACTATCTCAGTACTACCACCGCACTCAGTACACCAGGACGAAGAAGAAGCATACCTCGCGCCTAATTTCTGATCACCATAGCCCTATTCGTTATTTTTCCATAGCCACCCTAACACCACGGTTGCAAAACCGTTGCTCATTTGTTTTGTTTTACAGGGGATGTGAAGAAGAAGGTATCGTGGCAAGGCGTGCTCAGCTGGCAAGCTATCCATGCGTTCACCTCAATGACCTGGGTTCAAGTCCCAGGTCTGGCCAATTTCTCATATTATTTTTCACTTCAAGGTTCCATGCAGCGCTGACGTTAGTACATACCATACGTCCTCCTCATCTACTGCACACGTGTCCTAGGAGACTTATCAAAGGGTTCAGGACAAAGGGCATATGGTGGACGCCAGTCAACATGCCACACCTGATTGGAAAAGTCAACAAATTGCCAGCAAATGGGCCAGGCTTTTCAGGCCTGCACCTCACAATTTTGGGGTCTACCCCCCCCTGGTTTGCCCATTTAATTTACTTTTTTATATCTTTTAATTTACTATTTTATTTGCTTTGTTGTTTTAATTCAATTAATTTATTTTCGCAAAAAAATGTAAAAAACATCATAAAAATAAAAATGCCCAAATAAAAATATAATTTTTATTTTAGTTATTTTCTAAATAAATACATGTAAATATTTAGTTTTAATTAGGTTTTCAACTTTAATTCCTTTTAATAAAAATCAAAACAAAAACATAGAATTAGGTTAATGACTTTTTCCTTTTAACTTTCCTTGTTTTTTGCCATAGTATTAGTATTTTTCATAATTAAACTAGGGTTGCATTTTAGGTTAGATTTTAATACTTTCTTAATAACTAAAAATCCAAAAAAATAGAGTTTAGGTTTAATAACTTTTATTTTCTTTTTTAATTTTCCTTTTATTTCAGAATAATAATATTATTTATTTATTTTCATAAATTAAAAATTGTACATAAATTAATTTAGAGTTAAATTAGGTTAAAAGTCAATATTTTCATAATAAACTTAAAAAACATTAGAATTAGCATTTTAATTTTAATTAATTTTTTCCTTTTTCTTTTAAATCTAAAAAACACAAAAATACCATTTTCATTTAATTTTAATTTTAGATAACTTAATTATTTTAATTCCTTTAAAGGGTTCAACGCCCTCGCATTTGATTATTTTCTTTTTTCGCGCGTCTCGTTTATTTCTTTTGTGAATATAATGTACTTGTACCAAAGCCATGTAATAGCCATTAGACATTTCTTTTTTTGCAATTTATTTTAAATCGGGTTCGGTTTATTTTGGCGATGTGGACCCGCGCCCTTTGTAATAGCGTAGGACTTTTATCTTTTCCGCACTTTAAATTCCCGTACTTTTAACTGTTAAACAATAACATGAAAGAATGAATGCCCAAAAATAAAATCGAATCGATAGATCACCAATGTATGACAAGACAAACAATAAACTGAAAATGACACACAATTCGCACACACCACCCCTAGGGTACGCCTCACTGTTGCCTTTCGAAAGGTGATCATCGAGTAGAGGATATTTTAGTAAGTCCTTGTGTCCATTGATCAAGTTGCCTAAAACAAAGTTGCCTCGGAATAAAAGATCAATGGCATAAGGGTAGCTTCTAAGGTGTCTTCCCATTGCTCCGGTGATCACCACGTCTCTAAAACTCGAATTGACCCGAACACCTCCAACGGTGGTGCTACCTACCTCTCAATGGTGGGATGGCACTACTTTAAAGGACATCTATACAGACGAATTCCTTAGGGTAGGTAGGTTCTCAAGGATACTTGCTCTAATTTAAAACAAATCAAAACATCTTTTCACACCGACACACTTTCAAAAAACTTTCAAAACAAACTTTTCAAACACTCTGACGTATGAGTTGAACTGAAACTTTTCAAAGAATATTTTTGAAACCCACATTGAAAAGCAAACAAACATTTTGAAAACACATTGAGCAAGTACCTAAGAGCCCATGGATAACCATGGATAGAAAGGGTGCTAACACCTTCCCTTTCTATAACCTACCTCCCGAACCGAGAGCAATCTCTTTTAAAGGAATTTTTCTGTGCTTTTGTCCTTTCCATTTGGAGAAAATAAAAGACGGTGGCGACTCTTGCTTACCGCGACATTTCGCGAACCAGCTTTAAAACAGTCAGTTCCAGATCCACCGATCACAATGAGGCTCCCCAAATCACCATTGAACGGATGGACGAACCTGCACATTGTCACGAGATTAATACCGAGGAAGTAGTGGACCAGCCCTAGTTCCATGAAGTCAAAAGATATCTCGAGGCTCAAGAATACCCTGAAGGAGCTTCAGTCAACGACAAAAAGTTCTTAAGGAGATTCTCGTTGAAGTTCTTCCTAAGCAATGGCATTCTGTACAAGCACAACCATGATTATATTCTGCTCCGTTGTGTGGACAAAGCTGAAGCTAAAAAGATCATGGCTGAATTACATGAGGGCACCTTCGGCACTCACTCTAGAGGGCATACAATGGCTAAGAAGATTCTAAGGGCAGGCTATTACTGGTCTACCATGGAAGCTGACTATTATCAACACTCCCGCACTTGTCATAAATGTCAAACCTATGCAGACAAGGTGCACATGCCTCATGTTCCTCTAAATTTCTTAACAGCTCCTTGGCCATTCGCTATGTGGGGAATCGACATGATTGGAGAGATCAAGCCTACAGCATCCAATGGACACCGTTTCATTCTGGTGGCCATTGACTACTTCACCAAGTGGGTCAAAGCAGCGTCCTTCGCATCCGTTACTAAGAATGTGGTTGCCCGCTTCATCAAACAGAACCTTATTTGCCGGTACGGTATCCCCGAAACGATCATCACTGACAACGGTACAAATCTTAACAATACTATGATCACTTCCTTGTGCGAGCAGTTCAAAATTCAACATCACAATTCATCTCCATACCATCCAAAGATGAACGGTGCTGTCGAGGCTGCGAACAAAAATATCAAGAAGATCATACAAAAGATGGTAGTCACCTACAAGGACTGGCATGCAATGTTACCGTTTGCTCTTCACGAGCACCGTACCACGGCACACACATCAACTAAGGCAACATCCTATTCTTTGGTATATGGCATGGGGAAGCTGTTTTACTTATCGAGGTTCAGATTCCCTCCTTGAGAATCATGAAGGATGCTGGTTTGAGTGAAGATGATTGAATTCAGACCCGGCTTAATCAACTTAACTTAATTGATGAAAAGCAACTTACTGCTGTTTGCCACGGTCAGACGTATCAAAAACGGATGATCAAGGCTTTCAACAAGAAAGTCAGATGCCAGACATATCAAGTCGGGGATCTTGTAATCAAGCGCATTGTCTTGCCGCAAAGTGATCCCAGGGGCAAATGGACTCCTACCTACGAAGGACCATTTGTAATCAAGAACATCTTTTCTGCTGGGGCAATGATCTTAACCACCATGGACGATGACGATCTACCGCACTCTGCGAACGCACACATAGTCAAAAGATACTACGCATAAATGACCCGCTAGGTTTACACACCTAGGAAAAAAAAGGGCATCCCGGTGAATCAAAAACCCGAAAGGGCGGTTCAGGAAAAAATTAGGGATAAATAAAAAAATCTGTACACCCGACAAGTTGAAAACCCGAAAGGGTGACTTGGGCAAAAAATGGTTTCCCGGTGGACTGAAAACCCGAAAGGGCAGTCCAGGAAAAAGTTAGGGAATTAAAGCGTATGACTCTGTCTCGTCGGATCACTTTAAGGACAATCTCTTCACAGACAAACTCCGAGCTTCTGATCAATTCAATCATCTTCAAACGAAGCAACGGATGGACAAGATATTCAGAGATACGAAGGCTATAGCGGAATGGGAACCCCATGGGATTTTTACACATATAGCTATCTTTCTTTGTATAAATTTTTCTTACTTTTATGACATCATCCTCTTACTAGGATGTATGTCTCCTTTGTACAAAACACTTATTCAAAGTAAATACAAAAATATCTCTTTCAAAGTACAGAAAACCATTTGCCTTCTTTTCCTTTTTACACTTGTGTTTTTATTTACAAAAACGTCCAATGATTCATTGATGAACATATGCATTAGAACATAATTACTGTTTACAAATAAACAGGAAGGAAAAGAACAATTGCTCACAGACTGAAAGGATAGGAAAACGTCTTTAGGCTATTCCAGGAGAAATCCTTACAGTACATCATCTAGGTCCCCAGTGGAGCTAAAACCTTGAAATACATATCGCCATCGGAGTTATAATTTCAAACCCTTAATTCCCATCAGAGTTAAGTTTTCAAACCCCCAATCCCCAGCGGAGCCAAAACTTTGAGTTACAAATCCCCAGCGGAGCTGAAACCTTCATCCCCAGTCGAGTCAAGACTTCTAATCCTCAACGGAAACTATTCAGTGTCTCCAAATTCCCCAGCAAGTTATCTTTAAACCTGGAAGTCAAATAGATAACAATTAACTTTTGTCTCTCCCCAACCTAGGATAACTCCCCAGTAGAGTGGAAGATTACCCAAACTCCTGAACTTACTCTCCAATAGTAAGCCTTCTTCCCCACAGAGTTCAAACTCCCCAGCATATTAAAGATTCTCATTTCCCCAGTGAAGTCACCAAAGTTTTCATTACTCCTCAATAGAATGAAGATTCTCATTCTTAGTTCCCCGCAGAAATCATCAGAGTTTTCCCTATTTCCCATCCGAGTAAGGATTCCCATTGTGTAATCCCCAATAGAGGTCATCAAACTCTCTGGATTCTCCAAGAAAAATTCTCAAGCAGTTTGGCATTACTCTCACAACAGATTTTGTCATCACTCCAACTTCAAGACATGAAGGATCCTTATATCCCCACAAAAGTTGTCGAGATTTTTTCTATCCCCAACAGTCGCCCAGGATTTCTGATCCTCAGCAATCAAAGATTTTGAATCTCCAGCAGCGGTCAAGGATTTATTTTCCCCGGCAGCTATCAAGGATTTATTTTCCTCAGCAAGACAACTAATCAGCTTACATGCGCATACATTATATCCATATATCATAAACATTGATAAAACACATATATTGCATCATACATTTCATGCAACATAACTTTGTGTTTTAGCTAACATTTTACCCTTTTCAGTATAATATTAACAAGCTATCATTAACAATATACAATCATGATACACTATAGATACACTCCAGACGCGGAAGTCATTCTGTTGCTCATTCAGATTCAAATTTCAGATACAGTTCAGATACGCTCCAGATACGGAGGCCATCCTATTACTTATTTAGATTTCAACCATCAGATACAGTTTAGATACGCTCCAGACACGAAAGCCATTCTATTTCTCATTCAGATTCAACTATCAATTTCAAGTTCAGATACACTCCAGACACGTAAGTCATTCTGCTATTCTCAGACACAGTTCAGATACACTCCAGATACGGAAGTCATTCTGCTACCTATTCAGATATAGTCCAGATACGCTCCAGACACGGTTTCCATTCTGTCACTTATTCTGATTCTCTCCAGCTCAGAGACGCTCCATACACGGATGCTATTCTATTGCTCATACAGCTCAGAGACGCTCTAGACACGGATGCTATTCTAGTACTTATTCAGATTCAACATTCAGATACAACTTGGATATGCTCCAGATATGGACTCCATTCCATTGCCCATTTAGATTCAGTCCCCAGATATAGTACAGATACGTTCCGAATACGGACACCATTCTGATACTCATTCTTTTGACTTACAACTTACGACTCAACAAACATTCTTGGATGGCATCTTTAGCCCATCTCTAACAGATTCTATCACATATCCAAATGGCATCTTTAAGCCCATTTCCTCAACTATACTTTGACAAGTGCAAATTTACGGGCACTCTAGTGTCCAATCATCTTTTACCTTCGAGTCACGAATGGAAAACTCGCCAATCTAACTCTTCAGGTTCAAGAAGATTGAACAGGGGCAGCTGTTGTACCCTAAAATTTTCCCTCTCATTTTATCAAGATTCTTCCTCACAAGACTTCTTGGACTCCAGACAGGATTATGGTTTGCTCAGCTCAAGACCTCCTCTTGCACTGATGACCTGAAATTAGGGTTTGAGTTTGCACAAGTATTTTTGGACCATCAATGCTTCATGTGACTTTCATAAACCATCTTGGACCCCTAAGATTTCTCATACCAAGTTTCAAGCCTTGAGCCACATTTTAGCCCAGTCAATTGGACAATTGACCTAAAAATCAGCTGTATTGGGGAAAAAGTCAACCATGGCCAATTTACAGTCAAACTTCATAATTTTTGATCCCCAAAAACATTATAGGCTCCTATGTACCATTTTATCAAGTTTGGACCACAACTCCTCAAAAAATTTGATCAAATCATCAAAAGGGCAAAATGGTCAAAATTAGGGTTTTGATTGAGAAAAGGCAATTTCTGATTTTTAACCTAGCCAATGACCAATTGGGTTCAAGCATGATTTCAAGGACTCAATAGCATCATCTTGACCTAATCACATAGTTCAAAATATCTCAAATGCATAGGATTGACAGATGAATTTTGCAGTCAACAAATCAAAAATCAAGTGTACACTGAAAAGTCAAACTTTGACTTTTTGGTCAAAATCAAGTGCCAAGGGTCATAATTCATCAAGATATGTCAAAATATGAAACTTGTTGATCAATAAAATCAAATTTTCAAATTAGGGTTTCAATTTGGAAAATTTTCATAACTTAGAAATTTTCTAAGTTATAAAAATTTCTTATTTTTTCCCAACTTTCCACAACTTTTTCACCATGATGCAATTGGATTCAAACAAAACTTCCAACATGAAAGTTGTATTACTCAATGAAATATACAACTTTTATTCACAAAGTGTTCCCAAAATATGCTTGGATATCAAGTTATGATTTTGTGAATAGGGGTCCATAAACTTTTTAACTTAGTGAAATTTTGCCCTAATTTAGGCAGATTTTTGACCTAACTTCGTGGCAACTTTTCACCTAGTTCCAAGAGGTATCTCAAGTTTCATTTCAAATATGGATTGTAGAGCATGTTACAAGCTTTCCAAAGTGTCCAAGAACTCTCCAAGATCATTTATGGTTAGGGATAATCGAAGGAATGAAAATGGCAATTTATCACTTTTGTTCAAGGCATTTTCACAATGTTACAAGTTGCAAATCAGTTTCAAACATGCTTGTACTTGGTATTACAGGTCCTAATACTTTCTAAACTACATAATTGAATTCTAACACGTTGGATATTATCTTTATTCTGATCTTTGAATCATTGCACAATGAATTAATCCATTTATGGCATAAAGTGCATAATACCATTTTGATAAAGCATGCTTTTTGCAAATTTTGTAATCTTGAGCCATGGACCAAATATTTTACTGCAAACAATATCCACAAATATCAGGCAACTTGTACCAACTATGTGCAGCTAGCAAGCAAGCCTGTACAGGCTTTGGCATTGTTACTTCCAACTTTTCTTCAAAAGTAAGAAACTTGCAAAAGTCAATACAACTCACCAATCTGATAAGGGCAAGCCTTGGATTCATTTCAAACAACTTTAGAACATTTTAACAAGCCTAAGACACGAATTCATAACTTCTCAAACACCCTAAAACACAAAAATCCCATTTTTCTGCCCAGACAGGGCATCTTCTGCAGAACCTTGGCCAAATCAATATTGGCTCGTGCGTTTTGCTTTGAAACACCTCAAACACATTCCATACCTCCTACCTAAACTATCCAGGCCCTTGTCTTGCAACTGTATGCCCTGTTTCAAGCTTCACCATTTTCATTTTGAAGGTTTGCAGGTTGACTCGTGCAACAAGATTCAGGCATCTACAAGGCAAGCTGAGCATTGGAGAAGCTTGAGAGAACTTCAAGGAAGCTCACAAGAACTTCAGGCCTCACTCAAAGTTCCCACATTGCCATATCCAAACTCAACTGAACAAGGTATTTGTCAAGTTTCCATCTCTCTATTTAGGCATCCTTAAGCTTAGGTTTGTGAAGCAAAAATGTAGTCCTCAACATGCTTAAGTTGTACATATGCGTAGTTTCCATTTATATTAACTGAGCTAAGAGCATTTGGATGTTGAACATGCTGAAAAAACTAGGTCAGAAATTAGGGCCATTAAAATTCTCCTTGGTCTTTTAGAGTTAGGTCATGTTCTTTATATCATTGGAATCGTGAGATCATGAGCTACATTTTTCATGTTACAAGTTTTTGATTTTATGCAAAGAATAGCAAGATACAGGTTGAAGAGGAAACACGCGCGTTTGTTGTCTGGAGGTCAGGGACGAAGTTAGCTTGGGCTTGGGCTTGCTGTCTTTACTTTTTGCACCCCCCTTTTTACTTTTACACCCCCTGACTTATTATTTTTATATTTTAGTATTTTCTTGCATATTTTATATTTTTGACTTTATTATTTTTTCTGAACATTGAAAAATCCCAAAAATATTTTCTTAATTTTTTGCATTTTATTTTATTATTTTTTGGCATAAAAAATAGTTTATTAATAGTAATATACTTTATTTTCTTAAATAAACTTGTTGATAATAAAAAATACTTAAATAATTTATTTTATTATTTTATACATATTAAATATTTATTTTCCATATATATTTAATTTTTACTATTGGTACATAACATTATTATTAGTCTTCTTGAACAAAAAAATGAATAAAATAATATAGAAAATATATTTTCTTTTAAAACAAAATTAGGGTTTCCCCTTTCAAAAATAATAATATTATTTTTTCCTTATTTTAGGACTTAGATAATTTTATTTTCTTATACATAAAACAATTACAAAACATTTTTTTGCATATTTACATTTTATTGCATATTTAAATAATTGTATATTTATTTATTGTACAATAAATTCAATTGGGTTGTAATAGTGAATTAGGGTTTTATTTTGTGCAAATATCCCCATTCAAAACTTGTATCCCCCCTCCCATAATATTGTTGTAATAGTTTACATTTACTTTACGCAATTTATCGCATTATATGCATGTTTATTAAATTAGGGTTTATATGATAAGACAAAAAAATCAAACAAATAACATGACCTAATACAAGACAAAAATGCATGAAAAATGACAACACATTGCACACAAGAACCCCTAGGGTTTCACCCACTTGGTTGCCTAAACAAAATGGCCATGGTATGCATGCTAGGTATCTTGGTAAAATCAAACAAAACAAAAGATCATAGTCCCTCGATGACGCTAGACAAGGTTGCCTAAAAACAAATGATCTAGGTCCCTCAAAACTTGCTAAGATACTTGGCAATATTGCTATCCTGGTCATACGATGATCCACGCCCGTCCCGTTTAACATCCAAAGATAGGGTTGTTTACCAAATGCAATGTAAACCAACAATGTCAAAGGAATAAAAATGTACAAGAAAGACTTTTGAGTAGGTAGATAAGCTTCTAGTTACTTGATCAATTTGCAAACCATCCTTGTTATTTTCAAACAAACACACACATTTCAAAACATTTTCCAAACAACTTTCAAACATTGAAACATTTTTCAAAAGACAAACATCTTTGTATACATTCTTACAAACAAGAATCATTACAAAGATTGCCTTAACAAAGGCCTCTTTTCAAAATAATTTCAAAACCACACAAAGCATCATTTCAAACAATTGAAAAAGCAAAGCAAGTGATCTAAAACAAGTAACTAAGAGCCCATGGAAAACCATGGATGAAAAGGGTGCTAGAACCTTCCATTTTCATAATCTACCCCCGAACTCAAAAACAATCTCAAAGGTCTTTCTTGTGCTTTTTTACCTTTCCTTTTGGATAAAATAAAAGTCGGTGGCGACTCTTGCTAACCGCGACATTTGCAAACACAAACGCAAACCCTCAAGTCAGTTCTTCCACCGTATCACACCTGCAGAAGGATGGCTTGATTGGATCAATCGAAGATGTTTACTATGTACCAGATCTCAAGACCAACATATTAAGTCTGGGATAACTTACAGAAAAAGGTGCTTCGATACTTATGAAAGATCGAACACTGAATTTGAAGGACAAAGTAGGACATCTGATTGCCAGTGTCGAAATTGAAAGAAATCGAATGTACAAACTGAACCTGAGGAACATTCGAGAGAAATGTCTGCAAATCGAAGTGCAAGACAAAGCGTCACTATGGCATATGCGCTTTGGTCATCTACATCATGCTGGTTTGAGAAGGTTGGTGAAAAGGAACATGGTGCATGGACTACCAAACATGGATTTCGAAGGAAAATTCTGTGAAGAATGTGTGCTCAGCAAACAAACAAGAACCTCATTTAAAAGGAAGGCAGAGTATCAAGCTAAACATATTCTTGAATTGATACATACTGTCATATGTGGGCCAATCCCTCCAGAATCCTTCAGTGGAAAAGGCACTTCATTTACTTTATTGATGACTTCTCAAGAAAAACCTGGGTTTACTTCCTGAAAGAAAAATCTGAAGCATTAGAAGTGTTCAAAAAGTTCAAAGTAATGGTGGAGAAGGCAACAGACAGACACATCAAAGCAATTCGATCTGACAGAGGAGGTGAGTATACTTCAATGGCCTTTGTGAAGTACTGTGAAGAACAGGGCATAAGGAGATTCCTAACTGCACCATATTCACCTCAACAAAATGGTGTGGCTGAAAGGAAGAATCAAACTATTCTTGACATGATTCGATCAATGCTCAAAAGCAAGAACATGTTGAAAGAATTCTGGGCATAAACAGTACAATGTGCTGTTTATATTCAGAATAGATGTCCACATTCAAAGTTAGAAGACAAAACACCACAAGAAGCATGGAGTGGACAGAAGCAACAATTTCTCATCTCAAGGTATTTGGTAGTATAGCTTATGCACATGTACCAGATCAACGAAGAACAAAGCTTGAAGACAAAAGTCAGAAGTACATATTCATTGGATATGATGAGAAGACGAAAGGGTACAAGCTCTTCGATCCCATAAGTAAGAAAGTGTTCGTGAGTAGAGACGTTCGAATGAACGAAGCAAGCAAGTGGGACTAGAACAATTCGACAAAGGTTATTGACGCAGTCGAAGAAACAATTGTAGTTGTACCAACAAGCATTCCAACAGAACATGAAGAAACTGAAGATGAAGATGAACCTCTACAACCAAAAATGAGAAGTTTGCAAGATTTGTATGATTCAACAAGTGAGGTGCATCTTGTGTGTCTTCTGGAAGATGCTGAAAACATCAGTGTCGAAGAAGCATTACGAGACAAGAAGTGGAAAAGCGCCATGGACGAAGAGATTAGAGAAATCGAATGCAACAATACTTGGGAGCTAGTCGAATTGCCAAAAGATAGTCAACCCATTGGTGTAAAGTGGGTATTCAAGAAAAATATGAATGCTCAAGGAGAAATTGAAAGATTCAAAGCACGACTGGTTGCAAATGGATACAAACAGAAAGCAGGAATTGACTATGACAAAGTGTTTGTGCCTGTTGCAAGAATGGAGACAATTCAATTTCTTATTTCTCAAGTTGCTCAATTCAAATGGCCAATATTTCAAATGGATGTCAAGACAAATTTTTTTAATGGTGTGATGGAAGAAGAAATCTATGTCGAACAACCACTTGGATATATGAGAATTGGAGAAGAGAAGAAGGTGTTGAAACTGAAGAAATCGCTGTATGGGCTGAAGCAAGCACCTAGGGTATGGTGACATAGACGATCGAAAGAGCACCTCTGGATATGTGTTTTTCATGGGAAATACAACATTTACTTGGCTATCAAAGAAGCAACCTATAGTAACACTTTCGACGTGTGAAGCTGAATATGTGGCAGCATCCTGGTGCATCTGTCACACAGTATGGCTCAGAAGGTTGATAAGCAAGATGAAGCTAAAACAGGAAGGTCCAACAATAATACAAGTGGACAATAAATCAGCTATCGAATTGGCAAAGAATCCAGTGAATCATGAACGAAGCAAACACATTGATGTTCGATTTAACTTCATTTGTGAACATGTGAAGGAGGGAAGTGCCGAATTAAGGCATGTAGCAAGCAAAAACCAAGCAGCAAATACTTTCACAAAACCACTATCAAAAGAGATCTCCAACAGAGGCAAGAAGATGATAGGAATGCTGGATGGAAGAAACATTTAAGTTTACAGAGGAGTTTTGTTGAATAAACTTTAAATGTCAAAGTTTCATATTAAATATGGTAGTATGAAGATTAAGAGTCAATGTAATTTGGAAGGACAAAAGTTAGTAAGTTATGATAGTTTTATTAGTAGCAGTTATCTTTTTAGAATTGTAAAAGTCATTAGGTCTATATAAGGATCAAGAGTGTATTTTATTCAAAAAGAGCAATATAGAAGTAATCACATAACGAAGTCTGATTCTTTATAACAGATAGTTGTGTTTTTTCCAATTCTTTGGAAATTCATGTTTTGATTATTGACATCTTGATGAATCTTCCTTTTAATTTAATATTACTTTGCTGCTAGGCGCAATTCGTGTTATGCGTGTTATTTTCATGGTGAGTATTCTTAGGATTGGCTTTATCTAACATGTTGTGTTGCTTCCTTTTATCTAACTCACTATGTTGCTTCCTCTTGTTGTTTTGTTGATGATGATTTTCTCTATTTTGTCAGAGACTTACTCTTGGAGTATTTTACTTCAGACTCTCAAAAATGATTGTTCACAGGTATCCATTTTTCATCTTTCATGTTTCTGTTGTCTTTGATAGTTAATACTTTGGTTGTTGATAGTGTTTTAACTCCTAATATTTTACAGGTTTCGGGTAATTTGCCCGACATTGTACAACTTTTGATTTGGATGATTTTAGAGGTAAACTTAGTTCCTTACATTTATTTTTTGTACATATTTTATTATCGGTATCTCTATGTTCAAAGTATTCGCAATATTCTCTTTGTACTTCACAACAATCTTATGTCATTCCAATCTGATTTGGGTGGTTTTGATTATGCAACGTGTCTGATAGAGTGGAATTTTTAACTTCTAATAATGATATGAAATATCACACTCATAATGTTGAATATGAAATAATGTAATTAGAACAATAAACTTGTATGAAAAAAATAAAATATCTATAGAAGAAAGATTGAATTTATAAGAGAAAACTACTTTGTATATATGTTGTATTATTTATGTGTTTATAATAATTTTTCACTTGCTTCTACTTATATAGTAATTACATATTATAAAATGATTGAATGATATTACAAACAAATGTAAACTATTGTTTTTCTACTTTTTCTCCTGACTTATATCAAAATAATGTTACATCATTTCATAATTAGTTTTGACTAATTATTCCGAAAATTCTCTACCTCGTGCATAATTTGAAACATTCGAATTTTGGACGAATATGAGATAATGTTTAGTAAGTTCAAGCAGTGTTAGAACTTTCTATCTGACACAAACTTGATTAACATGTCAGTTGGGTTATCATCAATTTGTACCTTCGTAAGATAAATATGACATTCCTCTATGACATCCCGTACAAAATGATACCTTACATCAATATGCTTGGTTTAAGCATGATGAACCTGATTCTTTTTACCCTTAGCCTTGTATCCCTAAGATTGATACATATATATCTCTTCATCTAAGTCTCCATGCAAGGAGGCTATTTTCATGTCTAATTGTTTCAGCTTAAGATCACCATGAGCTACTAAGCTTAATTGCACCCGAATATAAGTATGTTTCACCACCGGAGAAAATATCTCATTGTAATCAACTCCTTCCTTTTGTGCAAACCCTTTGGCGACTAGTCTATCCTTATATCTTATACCGCACGACTTAGTATGATATTCTTTTCTTTTATACACTCATTTACACCCGATAACAGACTTTCCTACAAGCAATTGGACCACCTCCCATGTCTTGTTCTTGTGAAGAGATTGCATCTCTTCCTCCATAGAAACCAACCAACTCTCTCAATCTTTGTCTTTGATAGCTTGCTTGGAGGTGTTTACCGTTGTTTTTGGTAAACAACCGCTGGTCTCCAAAAGGTAAGTTTTTTGGTTTACTTGCGGGATCGACCAAACTAATCCCATAACATTTGCTAATCTTTATGTAAAATGAGTAAGAAGGAAGAACACACGTTCGACCCAGGGGAAAGATGTTTAAGATTGTTGAACAGTAAGTAAAAGCATAAAAATGCAAGTAAAAGAAGTAAAAAGATGACTTTGCAGGATAATGGTAAAGTAATGTAAAAAGACTTTTATTAAGTAAAAAAGGTGTTTCTAACGTACATTGCTATGCTTTTATCCTTTCTCACGCAGTAGTTACTTGGATAATATTTGAGAGATTTAGTACCATAAGTTGAACACCCCTAAAAATTACACAAGCTTCTTAATTTATACTAAAAATAGGTAACTGTCGAGGGGACATTTTGCGCTAGGGTGAAGACAAGTGTCTTCTGCATGCCTCTCGATCCATAGCTTTTTTCCACGTTCCCTTCCCTTAGACGCTGATGAAAACCACCTTTCCCTCCAATAATTCAAATTTCAAATGGTCTTCGTCCCATGTGCCAAGGCACATACACTTTCCTTCAGTCGAACAACCTAAATCTGCTTCAGTCGAATGAACCCTTGGTCAAAGACTCTTATCATAACTTAGATCCTTTTTCCTAAGTTATCTCGTGTGTCTAATCATACCTCCTGGTTTAGTTCATTCCAGTTGTTTGGTCCAAAAGACCAAATACAGTAAGTGTCGAATTTGGGAGCCAACAAATTGGCCCCCAAGAATGTCTATTTCGACGCTCAAAGAAATATCCATTCTTTGAACTTCCCATTCGACACCTGTCTTCCCAGTTGTCCACCAAGTTTTTGACGTGTGCTTTTCGCCTTCCAACAGCCGCTATACTTGGTAAAACCATCATTACTTTTCTCCAAGATGTCTCTTCAAAACTGCCGTTACCACGCTTGCCATGATGGCCATATTCCTATAGTCTAGGCAAGCATGTCCCAACGTTTCCCAATTCATGCACGATAACCGTTTCATGCCTTGCCACGTGCCCCACTACCTGCAAAACATTAAATGCCTTTGACGAGACATCTTCCACTTCTGAAGGCTATAAATACTTCCAAGCTTTTCCATTTGGAACTTTTATCATTTCCAGCTTTTCCAAATCCCTTGCATTCTCACAACATTATACTGTCAACTTCGCTCTTTTTCTTAAATCTTTAACAATGGCCTTTCTCTCTAATGCCCCAAACAATCCTCAACCAAAAAATGCTAATGATGTTCAGAAACCACCAGAGATATTTTCCACCAACCCTCCTTCTTCCTCGACTAACAGGTACATTGCTGAACCTATGAGAGAATGGCGAGAAGCCTATGATTCTCAACTCCTTATTCCTGTCAGATACGGCGGAAACATGTATGCTATGTCCGGTACGTTATCTTCATGCATCGAAAATCCCTTAAAAAACCGTGCCTTTTTTCCTACACACCCAAGGCTTAGACCCATTGGTTGTGCCAAAAAACCTAAGGATGATCCCGAAGACGCCACTCCGGTGAACCAGCAGCACCCTCAAACTACAGAGGATATCAACCTCCAGTTCATGAACAAGGGGAATCAAATCTTACGCTTAAGCCCTAATCTTTATTTTGAATATTCAGACTGGTTGAGTAAGATGGAAAGGGTGCAAGCTTCCGTCTGGAAGGAGATGGGCATTTATGACCTGGTGATGCTGTCGAAAACAGGATTACCTTACTGTCCTCTTATGCTGATATCCTCATTGTACTTTTGGGATAGTGAACATTTCACTTTTCATCTTCCTTGTGGGATGATGACCCCTACTTTGTTCGACATAGCTGCCATTACTGGTCTTCGACCCACTGGTGACTATTTCGACCCTGAAGACTTGTCTGAGGATCCTATTGGGTTTGCTGCCACAAAACCCACTTATACTACCTTCATAAACCACTTTCATGACAAAGCCTCAAATACCGTGTCGGAGGTGGAGCACATAGCCTTCTTGGCCATGTGGCTGTCTCGATTTGTTTTCTGTACTAAATCACTGCAGGTGACGAAAAAGATGCTGACGCTTGCAACACAGCTCCATCACAAATACCCTCTTTTCTTGGCCGAATTGATTCTGGCCAATTTATATGAGTCCATCAGTAATGGTGTGACTCAACTTAAGGTTATAGGAGACATGGGAAACTTGCTGCTATCTGGTCCTTTCTGGCTTCTGCAACTATGGCTTAACGCCACCTTCGAATCCTTCCTCCCTCAAAAGAACAAGATTAACAAAGAAGCTCCTGACATCTTGAACAGGAGGGTCGAAGGCACCAGGTTGGCATTGCTAACTCCCACTGATGAAGGCCAATAGTTTCAAAAGGCCTTTACAAGCTTCGTAATGATGTTTGCGGAGCGAAAGAGCTTTGTTTCGACTATGGCTCCTGTTGTACCCCAAAATTTGCCCTACCATATTCTTCAAGGTTTGTCAAGGATCATCTTCAAATGGTTCAAGATTTCTCAAGGATTGCACAGTCTAGATGCCTCCTAAGCCAGTCAAAATTAGGGTTTTGTTTCTTTCAAGGAATATGAGGTTTTCAATGGCTCAATCAAGTCTCATAGGCCTATACATATTCTCAAGCATTTACATGTTAAGTTTCAAGACTCACAGGGTCAATTTCCACAGCCAAAAGCTCCATTTGCTTCATAGTCAATTGCAAGGGCAAAATGGTCATTTTACAGTCAAAAGTCAGATTTTTTGGTCAACATCTTATTTTGAGTCCACAATCATCATTTGATCAAGTCTTGATCATGATTCCACAAGCATGGCTCAAAAATCATCAAGATGCAAAAAGTTACTATTTTTGGACAGCAGAAAAGTCAACTGTATCTTGACCAAGGCATAACTTATTCATGGTTCATCAGAAAAATACCATCCAATGCTCATATTGAAGGGAATGAAATTTCCTACAACTCATCTTCACACTCCAAGTCCAAGAAATGCTCTCACAAAAAGTTATCAATTTCTACATTATAGGTCAAATTCCAAAGTCAACAAAAGTGCACTTTAAGTCAAAGACCATATCTTGAGATTCGTAAATCCAAATGACATGAGACCAAAGGAATTGGTTATAGGACTTCAAGACCTTTCCAAAATGTCCAAGAACATGTTCATAGGATCAAAATTGAGCAAGATATGCATTGGAGAAGTTGGGAAATGTTTGTGAATTTGCAAAAGTCAACTTTGCTCAAAACACTTTGTTTTTGCTAATGGGCCTCAAATTTCTTCTTGAAACTTTATCCAAGGCCTATGCACGACCCATCAATCCTAATGAATTTATTTTCTTATTTTTTATTAATTAATTGGATTTTTTATTAATATTAATTCATTTAATTGATTTAAATTGTAGGAAAATATAAAGATATGGTTTTTCAATCTTTTTGTGAAGCAAAGATGACCTAAAAAGGCTGGCAATTTCGTGTGCAAATCAAAGGGACAAGAATCTCCAAATTTAGCAAGTTTTTCCAATAAAAAAGATTCAAAAATATTTGATTTTCAATCAAATATTGAAACATCAATTCCATGGATTTCTTTGCAAGATTGTGACCTAATTCTATTCTACTATAAGTACACAAGCCAACCCTAATGCCACATACGTGAATTTGCTGCAAGAAAGCCATAACCACTTTGGAAAAAACTCAAGAAATTTGAAAACTGATTTCCATATTCTAACGTGATTCAAAGGTTTTTATTGATTCTAATCTATTGCAGGGGTTCCCAGAAACGTATTGCAATCAAAACCAAGCACTAGAGGTCAAGAAATCCTCAAGAACAGTCTCACGGTTTGACATTTTCTTTCATAATCGTAACTCATGATTCATGCATCATTAACGTGATTTTTTGTGTGTTTTGCATTGCTAGAACTCCTATGAAGCTAATGGCACATGTTAATTGAATTATAACACACAGAATCTCAAATTGCCATTAACGAATTTTAGGGTTCATAAGCTTTGGATTTGGGGCTTTATTATCCAGGAAAAATTGGAACCTTTAAGACCCATGGTTAGAATCGTTGAGACCAGACGAATCTAAGGGGACCATCACGAAATATTTATGTTGCTCACAACCCTAATCGCTATTATTGGTCATTGCTGTTTGTGGGGGTTAAAAACCCCCGCTATCTATTTGTTTTTTTACAGGTACAAAGGAGGACGATGATGAGGTGTAAGCGTATGGTTGGGCCATTCAAATGAGCGTGCGTTTTTATGTTGTTTACAACATATGTATTAATTGTCCAATATAACATTTGTTCATTATCATAATAACAAATGCAGGCACAAGGTATAGTGGAAGATGAGCTGGCTGCTGATCATTGGGACCTGGGTTCGAATCCCAGGTCCCCCAAAATAATTGTTTCTATTTTTTCCTATGTGTTCACATGCAGACATTCCAAGAGCGTTCCACCATGTGCTCCAACCATCCAAGCGCCAAGTGGCCACAGTCATTAATCCAATGGTCATGATGGGAAGACCACCATGTTCCCAGTCAACTATGCCATGGAGGATCTCAAAAAGTCAGAAGGGCTTGAGTGTTATTGGGCTTGAAGATTTCTAACAAACCTCCAAAGCTGGCCCATCACCCCCTGGTTTCTTTATTCTTTTTTTTTCTTTTATATTTTAATTCCTATTTAATTGTTTTATTAATTGTTATTATTATATTTATTTAACTAACAAAATTAATTATTTTCATAATAAATTCAGAAAAACAATATTTTTTTTATTATTATTATTTAAATTAATTTCACTCTTAATTAGTTTATTATTTTGTAAATAAATTCTAATATAACTAATTTAGTTTAATTAGGTTTAATTTTGACTTTTTCACAATAAATAAAATAAATTTAGAATTAGGGTTTTCTTGACAATTTTAATATCTTTTATTTTATTTCATTAAAAACATAAAAAACTTAAAAAATATTTCTTTTATTTTATTAATTAGAATTAGGTTTAACTAAATGCAAAAAGGACTAAAATCTCATTCTTTCACAACAAAGGGTCAAAACCCTAAGGACTTTTCTCGATTCAATTTCTATTCGCGCATATTAATTTTTGATTATATTTATGTATTTGTTCCGAGGATGTAATAGTGTTAATTAGGACCTTTTTATCGCTTTCTTTAATTTCTCGCAATTTACTTTTCAAGGGTTATGTTTTTGGCGATGTAAATACCCGACGCCTTGTAATAGCGTATATTTACTTTCCGCGATTTACTTTCCGCACAATTATTAACTGTTAACTATGCATGACAAGACTTGCCTGAAAATTAAAATTAAAACGTAGCTCACCATAATACATGTGCAAAGATAATTTAACATGAATCCTGACACACTCGCACATGCCACTCCTAGGGTACGCCTCACTTGGTTGCCTCGACGTGGTCATTGAGTATAGGGTGTTTTAGAGGTCGCCCTCCTGTCTAAAGATCCAAGTTGCCTCGAAACGGTTGCCTCGGATAAAAAAAGGATCTAGGACATTAGGGTTACCGCTAAGGCGTCCTACTATTGCTTTGGTGACCACATGTCCCTATAATCGAATTGACCCGAATAACTCCAACGACGGTGCTACCTACTTCTCAATAGTGGGATAGTACTGTCTAAAGGACATTTACACAGCTTAATTTCTTTATAGTAGGTAGATTTCTCCTGGGTACTTGCTCTTTCAAAAAACAAAAACAACTTTTCGCACCTACACTTTCAAACAAAAGTTTTCAAACAAATACTTCATACACTCTTGAGGACTGATACAAGAGTTACCTAGAAGTTTTCAAACAAACTTTTTCAAAACCCACAAACACAAGAAAAGCAAACATTTTTGAAAACATAGTGAGCAAGTACCTAAGAGCCCATGGATAACCACGGATAGAAAGGGTGCTAACACCTTCCCTTTCTATAATCTACCTCCCGAACCGAGAAACATCTCGAAAAGGAATTTTGCTGTGATTTTGTCCTTTCCTTGTTGGAGAAAATAAAAGACGGTGGCGACTCTTGCTTACCGCGACATTTCGCGAACCAGCATTTCAAATAGTCAGTTCTATTTCCACCGATCACAGAACTGGCGACTCTGCTGGGGACATTTATAAAAGTGAGGTGTACCTTAGGATTAGATCACCATGTTTTCAATTGTATGCTTTGTGTGCTTTAATTTTGTGGGCTTGCATCGGAGTTTCATAGATCCTAACCCGGATCTGGGGAATACCCTTTAGGTAGCAATAAACTGTGAGGGACCTGTCCGGCGTAGACCGACATGGGTGAAGCAGTAGCTATGTTGGTGTGACACCTTGGTCTGTACCGATATCCCTTGTGTTGGAATGAGGAGAATATGGGTCTTCTGAGGAGTCATTAAGCACCAACCGACCTTAGAACCTTAAATTGACCCAGCTTGGCCATAGAACAGTAGCAGTATGCTACACTCATTGAGGCTAAACTCTCGCGATGGTTCCGGCTGCAAGAAAAGATTGCGAAGCTGGAGTTATGACCGATTGAGGGTAGTCAGTGATATTGAGATCCTCTAGAACCCGGTTACTATTCATAGGACAGGTTTTGAGCCAACCAACTTCAAGAGGGTAGTACCTAAACTTCATGTCGACCTGAAATCTAAGGGCTCTTTTGTGTGACTTGTGTGCTTTCAAACTTGAACTACTTGTACATACTTGTTATCTGACAACGTGGGTTCCTTGCAGGTTTTTGCTTACAGTCCTTATCCAATAATTTGGACTCATTGCAGGGTTTACTTACATCATTTCATGCATAACATCATACACACCATAACATCATACCATAGCATTTCCTTAACCATTTCAAGGATCTCAAGGGTTTGTGATGCAGGTCATGATAGACCAAATGTCTAGCAAGGGGAAAAAGGGATTTATTTTCCTCTAACCAAGGTTGTCCAGAAATCCAAGCATGATAACTTGAGTCAGGGGCTATGACCCACTCGATATGGTGAGCCTTGACTCTTGAAGAAGGACTCTCAACAACATGAAGTTCCTTCAATCAAGCTACAAAATTCAAATTCTAACAACTTTCTTGTTTACCCTGCGAGATCCTTGAAAACATTGCATACATACATATCATTGCATTATAGGTACCCTTTTTACAGGTCACTTATCTTCTTCGCTGTTTATTTCAGCAATCATCATGTCTATCGAACCTTCCACTGAACAAGCTATCAAGGCCCTCCAGGCCCAGAATGCCCAGTTCCAGGAGTTGGTTATGAGCCTAGCCCAGGGTCAACAGGATTTGAAAACTCTGATTCTGAAAGAGAGGAAGAAGAAGAAGAAGAGGACTGTTTTGTTCAACAATAGACGCAGATTTGGGAATGGATTACAAAATGAGGTTGATCAGACCACTTCATCTGTAGGCAAAGACAGTCCACAAGAGAGAAGGGTTCCTAGTCCCGTGGTCTCTGACAACGAGACGGATTATGATGAAGAACAATACCCTCCTGCTGAGGATAGGTACAAACAGCTGGAAGACCGCTTAAGTGCTATGGAGATTCAACATGTTCCCGGGTTGGATTTTGGAGACCTAGGCTTATCCTCTGGGGTGGTGATCCCACATAAGTTCAAAGCACCTGCTTTTGCAAAGTATGACGGAGCTTCCTGTCCTAAACTGCACCTCCGATCGTATGTAAGGAAGATCCAACCTTATACAGCTGACAAGAATTTGTGGATCCATTTCTTCCAGGATAGTCTTTCAGGGACTCAACTCGAATGGTTCTATCAGCTGGATGGAGCCAGTATTCGTAACTGGGAGGACTTGGCTACTGCGTTCTACAAGCAGTATCAGTATAATTCCGACCTCGCTCCTACGCGTACCCAACTCCAGGGTATGTCACTAGGGACGGGTGAAGGATTTAAGGAGTACGATCAAAAGTGGAGAGACCTTGCTGGAAGGGTGCAGCCACCTTTAACTGACCGTGAACTTGTTGATATGTTTCTTGGGACCCTGTCTGGTCCGTTCTTCAACCATCTGATTGAGAATTCTTCTGCTGGGTTTACAGACCTTATCTTGACTGGTGAGAGAATAGAAGCTGGTATCAAGTCTGGGAAAATACAGAAGGGTGACTCCTCGAACACTGAGAAAAAACCATTCAAGAAAGAATCCAGTGTTGTCTATGGTTCAAGAAGACAGAATAGGTCCGAACACCGCCAAGATGTCAACACGGTAGTTATTTCAAAACCGACCAGTGCTCCTCAACATCGCAACCAACAAAGGGAAGAGGGACCTAGAAGGAAATTCACTTCCCTCAGCATGACCTTGTCCCAGATATTGCCACAGTTGCTGAAGACCAATTTGGTAACTCTAAGGGACCCTCCTAAGAATCCGAACACTACACCTTCAAGGTATAACCCCAACGCCCACTGCGCTTATCATTCTGACAGCCCGAGGCATGCTACAGATGATTGTTGGACTTTGAGGAACAAGGTTCAGGACCTAATCAATGCAAAGGAGGTCGAGTTCGAAGCGCCCGAGACTCCCAATGTGATCACTGCTCCCTTGCCAAAACATGGCTAGGGTCGAGAGACTTTTGTTCATTTGAATTCTGAAGTTGTATTTTTCTTTGCTTATTCAAATAATTATTGTCATAGCAAACTCTTTTATTTCATTAATGCATCGCATATGTCTGTTTTGAATCAATCCATTCGTATTCACTATATTCAAATTCTTTCATTTTTGTGATGTTTAACTCCCGATTAAAAATTCTAAGCATTTTGAGGGAGGATGACGAAAACGATACCACGATCTTTACAGTATGCTTTTGAACAGACCCCGCTGATGAGGTACAGGCATTGTTTCAAATCCTAAACAGTGGAGTTATAAGGAAGATAATCCTTCGTCAACCCCTTCGAGCCAAAGAAGTTGGAGTTTTTCTTTTCACAAAAATTAAAACCCTTAACTATAACCTGGGGCAGGGTAGTTTTCTCAGTTGATCCAGGTGCACAATGAATGGCATCAAAGGAGTCCTTCCAAAACAAAAGACAGTGATGGTTCCCTATAATCATAAGGACAGGCAGTCATTATCTCTCAAAATAAAAGCCCGATAAGTCAAAACCTATGAAGGAGACTTACAAAAACTGGGGCATCCCGCTGACTGTAATCACAAAAGAAACAGTTCAGGAAAAAGACAGGGATAATAAAATCAAAAAGGAAAGAGGTCCTACAACCCTCAACAAAAAAGAACTGACTTCCTGTTCAAATAAATTGTCAGTATCCGAACCATCACTGGAATATCAAAGCAAAGACTCAAACAAGATCTAATGCACGATTAACTGAGTTTAGGATCGAAGAACATCACGAATAGCGGGTGGGTACAAATAAATTTTGAGCCTTTATCCTTTGTTTCTTAAACCGTGAACCAGGCCACGTTACAACCCTTAAAAGTCCTAGCTGAAGCATGGGTTAGTACGAAAGCATACTGTTACGAAAGGTATCCTGACTCCTGTAGGGCTCGCTGTAAAATCTTGAGTTGACATCACATTTTACAAAATTTGCTTGTTTTACTGAAAAATGAATTTTCAAAAACTTCAAGAAAGACATAAGCTTTGCATTCTTAAAATAATATTGTTTGCATATGACTATTTGTTCGACAACAGAGAAATTCGCACGACGAATATCTAGTGAACAAAAATCTTCTCAAGGGTCACATCAAATGGAAAAACACTTCCAATTAAGGGGCACGGTATGATCATGGTCTATCATCTAGGGCAGTCCAGTCAAGATTCAAGGAATATCTCAAGGATGCCAAATAGCCTGGGGCAAATCTCCGCCTGAGTCACTTAGGGCGGTGGACATGAATTCCAGCAACGAATCTTGCACAATCAAAGGTCTTCTGGTAGTATGGCAACACAACACCGCTGACAGTGACAACTCCCTACATTCTGAGAGCGTGTACATAGTCGAAAAAATGCTACGCATAATCAAAGACCCGCTAGGTCGACTGGCCTAGGCAAAAGTAAGGGCTTCCCGGCGAACCAAAAGGGTTCGGGCAAAAATAAGGGATGAAAATGAAAAAATCTGTACACTCGGTAAGTCGAAAACCTGAAAAGGCGGCTTGAGAAAAAAAAGGGTATCCCGGTGGACTGAAAACCCGAAAGGGCGGTCCAGGCAAAAATCAGGGATCAAAAAGCGTACGACTATGTCCCGTCATCTCGTCACTTGCCTACCAGAAGAAGATTCGTCAATCAGCAGTTATCAAGCATCTCCACAGGTACCTTCTCCCACAGAAACCGGGGCAATAAGAATTGTCCGAACTGTACAAGATGCTCTGTCCACCAAGGTACTGAGGTATATATTCAGTTGAAGAATGTAATCAGGATACCATCACTCCCCGCAACAAAAGACATCAATGGTAGCTCTCACCACTGAGACTTGCAACTACGGATGAATCAGCCATACCCTCTCCCAAGCAGAGTTGGTCTCCCATCAGTCCTAAAAAGGCACGGTATCCCCAGCAAGTCAGCAACACTCTCCCCAAGCAGAGTTAGGCTACCGTCAGCCCTAAGGAAGTTGGGTATCCACAGTAGATCTTAGTATTCTCCAGCAGAGTATAAAGATATTCCTCAACAAGCGTCCACGACAGTCTTAATATAAGATTGTTCCCCGGCGGAATACAGGCACCCCAGTGGAGCCATTTCCCCAGTGCAGTCCAAAAAGTTTCCCCAGGAGAGTTGAACCATCTCCCCAGTAGATTCTGGAAGCTTATCCCCTGCAGAGTATAAATGCATCTCCTCCGCCATATCCAAAGGTTATTCCCCACCAGAGTCTAACTGGGTTATCCTCAGCAAATTGCAATAGAAAGATCGTCTTCAGCGAAGTTCTTCCTATTCCCAGCGGAGTTCATCAAGATCCCCAACAAAGCTTATCAAAGGAATCCCCAACGGAGTTATCGTTAAAATCTCAACGAAGCATCTCTTCTCCACAGAGTAATTCCCCGCAGAGTAATCTCTTCACCAGGTTTATTCCCCAACGAAGTCATCTTCTCCTACCGGTTTATTCTTGCAATCATCTTCGTTCATCATCCCCAACGGAAACGAAGGACTCTACTCTTCAACATCAGCCCAGGATTCAACAAACTTCCTGGAATTCGTCAAGGATTTATTTTCCCAGACGAAGATACAATCATAAATATCACATTGTCATACATCATGATACATGCATATACGCATCATATCATACAATCTCATTTATGTTGAGAACATCATTGCTCGATCCATATCATGCATTGCATATGACTGACCTTTACCTTTCAGGAAAGATGCAGTTAAACTCTAAATTCAGTCAATAGAGACAAATTCAGTCAAAAAAGACAACCTGTCAATGAAGACAACCTGTCAATAAAGACAACCCGTCAATAAAGACAACCCGTCAATGAAGACAACCTGTCAATGAAGACAACCTGTCAATGAAGACAACCTGTCAATGAAGACAACCTGTAAATGAAGACAACCCGTCAATAAAGACAACCCGTCAATAAAGACAACCAGTCAAAGAAGACAACCCGTCAATAAAGACAACCTGTCAATGAAGACAACCCGTCAATAAAGACAACCCGTCAATAAAGACAACCCGTCAATAAAGGCAACCCGTCAATAAAGACAACCTATCAATGAAGAAAACCTGTCAATGAAGACAACCTGTCAATGAAGACAACTCATCAATAAAGACAACCCGTCCATGAAGACAACCCGTCCAAAGAGACAACTCGTCAAAGAAGACAAAACCTCCCCTGGTTCAGTTAAATCGATTCCTAAAGATTTTTCTGAGATAACCTGTCAATAAAGACAATCTATCAATGAAGACAACCTGTCAATGAAGAAAATCTGTCAATGAAGACAATCTGTCAATGAAGAAAACCTGTCAATGAAGACAACCTGTCAATGAAGACAATCTGTCAATGAAGACAACCTGTCAATAAAGACAATCTGTCAATGAAGGCAACCTGTCAATGAAGACAAAACTACCTATCAACAATCTCCAGGTGGCATCTATAAGCCCATCCTCCTATCCATCATATCTCCAAACGGCATCTGTAATCCCATTTCCGACATCACATTGCTGATACTCCACTATGCGAGTGCAAATTTCTGGGCACTCTAGTGTTCAATCACCTTCCACCTTCGGATCACGAAAGGCACGCAAGCCAATCTACGTCCCCAGGTTTAAGAATATTGAACAGGGGCAACTGTTGTACCCCAAAATTTGCCCTCCCATATTCTTCAAGGTTTGTCAAGGATCATCTTCAAATGGTTCAAGATTTCTCAAGGATTGCACAGTCCAGATGCCTCCTAAGCCAGTCAAAATTAGGGTTTTGTTTCTTTCAAGGAATCTGAGGTTTTCAATGGCTCAATCAATTCTCATAGGCCTATACATATTCTCAAGCATTTACATGTTAAGTTTTAAGACTCACAGGGTCAATTTCCACAGCCAAAAGCTCCATTTGCTTCACAGTCAATTGCAAGGGCAAAATGGTCATTTTACAGTCAAAAATCAGAATTTTTGGTCAACATCTTATTTTGAGTCCACAATAATCATTTGATCAAGTCTTGATCATGATTCCACAAGCATGGCTCAAAAATCATCAAGATGCAAAAAGTTACTATTTTTGGACAGTTGAAAAGTCAACTGTATCTTGACTAAGGCATAACTTTTTCATGGTTCATCAGAAAAATCCCATCCAATGCTCATATTGAAGGAAATGACATTTCCTACAACTCATCTTCACACTCCAAGTCCAAGAAATGCTCTCACAAAAAGTTATCAATTTCTACATTATAGGTCAAATTCAAAAGTCAACAAAAGTGCACTTTAATTCAAAGACCATAACTTGAGATTGGTAAATCCAAATGACATGAGACCAAAGGCATTGGTTAGAGGACTTCAATACCTTTCCAAAATGTCAAGGGACATGTTCATAGGATCAAAATTGAGCAAGATATGCATTGGAGAAGTTGGGAAATTTTTGTGAATTTGCAAAAGTCAACTTTGCTCAAAACACTTTGTTTTTGCTAATGGGCCTCAAATTTCTTCTAGAAACTTTATCCAAGGCCTATGCACGACCCATCAAGCCTAATGAATTTATTTTCTTATTTTTTATTAATTAATTGGATTTTTTATTAATATTAATTCATTTAATTGATTTAAATTGTAGGAAAATATAAAGATATGGTTTTTCAATCTTTTTGTGAAGCAAAGATGACCTAAAAAGGCTGGAAATTTCGTGTGCAAATCAAAGGGACAAGAATCTCCAAATTTAGCAAGTTTTTCCAATAAAAAAGATTCAAAAATAATTGATTTTCAATCAAATATTGAAACATCAATTCCATGGATTTCTTTGCAAGATTGTGACCTAATTCTATTCTACTATAAGTACACAAGCCAACCCTAATGCCACATACGTGAATTTGCTGCAAGAAATCCATAACCACTTTGGAAAAAACTCAAGAAATTTGAAAACTGATTTCCATATTCTAACATGATTCAAAGGTTTTTATTGATTCTAATCTATTGCAGGGGTTCCCAGAAACGTATTGCAATCAAAACCAAGCACTAAAGGTCAAGAAATCCTCAAGAACAGTCTCACGGTTTGACATTTTCTTTCATAATCGTAACTCATGATTCATGCATCATTAACGTGATTTTATTGTGTGTTTTGCATTGCTAGAACTCCTATGAAGCTAATGGCACAGGTTAATTGAATTATAACACGCAGAATCACAAATTGCCATTAACGAATTTTAGGGTTCATAAGCTTTGGATTTGGGGCTTTATTATCCAGGAAAAATTGGAACCTTTAAGACCCATGGTTAGAATCGTTGAGACCAGACGAATCTAAGGGGACCATCGCGAAATATTTATGTTGCTCACAGCCCTAATCGCTATTATTGGTCATTGCTGTTTGTGGGGGTTAAAAACCCCCGCTATCTATTTGTTTTTTTACAGGTACAAAGGAGGACGATGATGAGGTGTAAGCGTATGGTTGTGCCATTCAAATGAGCGCGCGTTTTTATGTTGTTTACAACATATGTATTAATTGTCCAATATAATATTTGTTCATTATCATAATAACAAATGCAGGCACATGGTGTAGTGGAAGATGAGCTGGCTGGTGATCATTGGGACCTGGGTTCGAATCCCAGGTCCCCCAAAATAATTGTTTCTATTTTTTCCTATGTGTTCACATGCAAACATTCCAAGAGCGTTCCACCATGTGCTCCAACCATCCAAGCGCCAAGTGGCCACAGTCATTAATCGAATGGTCAGGATGGGAAGACCACCATGTTCCCAGTCAACTATGCCATGGAGGATCTCAAAAAGTCAGAAGGGCTTGAGTGTTATTGGGCTTAAAGATTTCTAACAAACCTCCAAAGTTGGGCCATCACCCCCTGGTTTCTTTATTTTTTTTTCTTTTATATTTTCATTCCTATTTAATTGTTTTATTAATTGTTATTATTATATTTATTTAACTAACAAAATTAATTATTTTCATAATAAATTGCGAAAAACAATATTTTTTTTATTATTATTTAAATTAATTTCACTCTTAATTAGTTTATTATTTTGTAAATAAATTCTAATATAACTAATTTAGTTTAATTAGGTTTAATTTTGACTTTTTCACAATAAATAAAATAAATTTAGAATTAGGGTTTTCTTGACAATTTTAATATCTTTTATTTTATTTCATTAAAAACATAAAAAACTTAAAAAATATTTCTTTTATTTAATTAATTAGAATTAGCTTTAATTAAATGCAAAAAGGACTAAAATCTCATTCTTTCACAACAAAGGGTCAAAACCCTAAGGACTTTGCCCGATTCAATTTCTATTCGCGCATATTAATTTTTGATTATATTTATGTATCTGTTCCGAGGATGTAATATCGTTAATTAGGACCTTTTTATCGCTTTCTTTAATTTCTCGCAATTTACTTTTCAAGGGTTATGTTTTTGGTGATGTAAATACCCGATGCCTTGTAATAGCGTAGATTTACTTTCCGCAATTTACTTTCCGCACAATTATTAACTGTTAACTATGCATGACAAGACTTGCCTAAAAATTAAAATTAAAACGTAGCTCACCATAATACATGTGCAAAGATAATTTAACATGAATCCTGACACACTCGCACATGCCACTCCTAGGGTACGCCTCACTTGGTTACCTCGACGTGGTCATTGAGTATAGAGTGTTTTAGAGGTCGCCCTCCTGTCTAAAGATCCAAGTTGCCTCGAAACGGTTGCCTCGGATAAAAAAAGGATCTAGGACATTAGGGTTACCGCTAAGGCGTCCTACTATTGCTTTGGTGACCACATGTCCCTATAATCGAATTGACCCGAATAACTCCAACGACGGTGCTACCTACTTCTCAATAGTGGGATAGTACTGTCTAAAGGACATTTACACAGCTTAATTTCTTTAGAGTAGGTAGATTTCTCCTGGGTACTTGCTCTTTCAAAAAACAAAAACAACTTTTTGCACCTACACTTTCAAACAATAGTTTTCAAACAAATACTTCATACACTCTTGAGGACTGATACAAGAGTTACCTAGAAGTTTTCAAATAAACTTTTTCAAAACCCATAAACACAAGAAAAGCAAACAATTTTGAAAACATAGTGAGCAAGTACCTAAGAGCCCGTGGATAACCACGGATAGAAAGGGTTCTATCACCTTCCCTTTCTATAATCTACCTCCCGAACCGAGAAACATCTCGAAAAGGAATTTTGCTGTGCTTTTGTCCTTTCCTTGTTGGAGAAAATAAAAGACGGTGGCGACTCTTGCTTACCGCGACATTTCACGAACCAGCATTTCAAACAGTCAGTTCTATTTCCACCGATCACAGCTCCCTTTTCCAGTTGAAAAGTTGGCCCGAAATGGTTCACTAGACCATATCCTTCAGATGAAGAGGATGACGTGACTGATGAGTTCGTGTGCATGTGGGAAGCGTTTCTCCGCCCCAGGATCATGCCTTTAAGATTTAAGAGCTCAAAGAACCAATTGAGCTTAATTGCTTATCAACCAAATCTTGTCTCTCGACATTTTGGCATTGCTCAATCGCTTCCTTCGCCTATTTACCCTCGAGGGAAGCTGCTACTTTTTTATAATGCAGATTACTCAGAGGATGCCGCTACCAAGCATATTGGTAGGTATTCTGGTCGAACTACACTGACCCTGTTCGAATTTAACCTTCATTTTCTAAACTCTGTCACTTTTGAGACGTGGTGGAAACATTATTATGATGAAGAGTTCTTCGATGAGAAGGACTTCGTCCACCATCTACGTGAGGCATTCAAGCTGGTTCTCGACAGAGTCAAAAAAGGTATCCCTTTTTCCATCCCTTCGTCTTAGATTTGTTTTTCAACACCTAATTAATTATAGCTGTTTTGCCTTCTGTTTAGCTGTCAAGAGGGTTACCTCGAAGAAAACCACTGAGAGTACAAAAGGGGGAGACTCTGCTGTCAACCCTTCTCCCAAGGTATTTATGACTTCTTCGAATCCTCATTTTTTTACTAACAAAGGTCCTGACCTCTTCGACTTGATTTCCTGGGTGTCCAGAAACTTACCCCGAAAAAACGGAAGGTTCAAGAGATCCATATCTCTAGCGATGAAGAAGAGGAGTCTCCACCTGTTCCTTTGCAGAGACGAAGATTGAAAAAACCAACTCCTGCCGTCGAAACCCGTCCAAAAATCAGGATTAAAACTACGGCTGGGAGGCTACCTCCTGTTATCATCAATTAACCCACTGAACAAGAGGTAATTGATAGGTTAAACAATCCTAGTGAAAGTGACAACTCTAGTCCTGGTGCTGAAATCCCAGTACAGGTATCTACTTCGACTGCTTGTTATGTATTTCTTTCACTCTCTTTTACTTTGTGACGATTTTAAAAGCAATAAATTCTTCCTATTTTCCAGGATACTGCTGGCACTTCGACACGAAATCCTACTCATGTCGAGGATTCGACCACTTGCTTGAATAGTGACGGGAATCCTACCTACAGGCCCTCTTCAGCGAAAGACTCTTTTATGAGTTCAACTGACGAAGTAAATCAGACTTCTGAACCCCATCACGAAACCATAGAAGAAGCTGATGAAGAAGAAGCTGAAGGAAGCCAAGAGGAGATTAGGATTCCTCTGGTCTAAGTGCAAGAGACTAAGGAGGAAGGTATCCCTGGCATCAAAACTGAAACAGAGAGGGAAAATGTAGAGATCCCAGAAGCTGAGGGTGAAGAAGTTCTTGCTGAAGGGAACCAAAATCCTCCAGGCACTGAAGCAATTCCCACTCAAGTAGCCAATGTGGTCATTACGACCAACGAAAGTATCCCTTCGACGGGATCCAGAACCAAAGAGGACTTGGCTTTACTGAAGCAACAAAATTCGTTAGGTTATTTGATTGCAATTTTGGAGGGTCGAGAGAGTTCCTCTGATCGCAGTGCCTCGACTGCATCTGGAAGATCCACTTCGACTTCACCTCTCGACGAGGCTCTTCAAAAGGTTAAAGCACAAATCTTTAAAAGAGATTTGATGTTATCTTTAGAGGGGGAACCAGCAGCTCCTTCGTATCTGAAGACTATCTTGAAAGCTGTCGATCTTCTTGTTGCCCCTCTGGATGTAGCCAGTGCAATCTTGGATTTACTCTCTATTGTCGATCAAGTATCAGCGGATTACAACCGCCATAGAATTCTCAATCGTGAGATCGAAGAAGCCAATGGTCAAGTGGCTGCTGCTTGGCATGATGCTACTGAATCCGCTTCTAGAGTAAAGGACTTGTCGAAGGCCCAGGAGGCTAGGCAAAAGGCAGTCGAGGAAATTGATCAAGACAATGTTCAGTTGAGAGCACAAATTGCAGAGTTGGAAGCAAAAATCGCTGCCAACAACAAAAAGAAAGAGGAGCTTCTTGCTGTGAACAATGAGTCGGAAAGCCAAGAAGAATTGGCTGAAGGGTTAAGACATGCCGATCGAGCTCAATCTCTGGATGCTAAGCTCGAAACCCTTCACCAATCGAAAAGTCTATGTGATCGAAGGCTAGAATTGCAAAGGATAAAGTATCTCCAGATTAAAGCTAATCTTCCCTTCTAAATCTTGTTTCTCTCCATTATGTAATCACTTTCTGTAACAATTTCAGAGCCATTTTGGCACCTTTAATGAAAATTATTTAAGTTTCCATTTTGGAATTCTTTATAATTAATGATTATATATTATTTATTTTTATCTCTTGAAGCATAAGTCTATACGTTTTCAAGTATTTACCATTTACCTTCAAGAGTCTTCGATCTTCGCTTAACTCTTCGATCTCATAGGCTCCGCTTGAGAAAACTTGCACAATCTTAAAAGGTCCTTCCCACTTAGGGGACCATTTTCCCAAGCTTCTGTCCTTTCGATCCATTGGGAGTATTACTTTCCAAACTAGATCTTCAGGCTGAAACGTCTTGGACTTTACCCTTCGATTGTAGGATCTCTTGACTCGCTTATTCTGTAGTCTCAAAAGATCCAAAGCTTTCAACCTTTCTTCGTCCAAGTCTATTAGTTCATCCAACATCATGTTCCAATAGACTTCAGAGGGGATCTCATGATGTATCTGAATCCTTGTCGCTTGCAAGTGGATTTCCACTGGTAACACTGCATCCTGACCATAGGTTAGGCGAAATGGTGTTGTCCCTGTGGCTTCTTTTGGACACGTTCGACATGCCCACATGACTTGATCTAGTGTTTTCTGACAGTTTCTGGGTTTCTTTCCCACATGTTTCTTTATTAAATTGATCACTACCTCATTTGCTGCTTCGACCTGGCCATTAGCTTGCGCATAATAAGGCGTAGATGTTAATAGTTTATATCCTATTTCTGCAGCGAAATCTTGCATCTTTCGACCAGTAAAAACTGACCCTTGGTCTGTAGTTATTATTTCAGGGATTCCAAATCTGTATATGATGTACTTTTGAATGAATTCAATGACATTCTCCTGGTCTACATTGACTAAGGGGATCGCTTCGATCCACTTGGTAAAATAATCAATGCCCACTAATATATACTTCTGACCTTTAGAAGATGCTGGTCGAATTTCTCCAATGAGATCCAAAGCCCATCCTCTAAAAGGCCAAGGCTTCACAATCGAGTGAAGTTCATTTGCTGGTACATGTTGAATGCCTGTATGTTTTTGGCATTCTTGGCATCCTTTGGCAAATTCAACACAATCTCTTAGCATAGTGGGCCAATACAAGCCTTGTCGAAATAATAACCATTTCATTTTTTGGCCTAATTGGTGTGCTCCATATGCCCCAGCGTGTGTGGTGGAAGAGCCACATATGCTTTTGTTTCACTTAAGCATTTCAAAAGTACACCTTCTGGTGTTTTCTTAAATAATTCATTTCCCATCAACACATAACTCAGCACTCTCTCCTTTATCTTTCATTCTGTCGAAGCTGCTGGATTTTGTAAATAGTCCACTACAGGCTTTCCCCAATCCTGCTCTGTTAGATTGTCTATGAACGATATTTCAAAATTTTCATGATCAGTATATCCTAACTTTGTGGTCTTTAAATCTGATGGAAATAATTTGGTGGCAGTTACTCTTCCCCTAACTTCGATTTCCTGTTTCAGCCTCTCTTTCAAAACTTTATACCCAGAAGCAATTTGTGCCAAGTCGTTGGCTGCTTGATTTTCCAATCTGGGTATGTGTCGAATGCTAACTGCCTCGAAGTTTTTCAACAACCGCCTGGCTATTACGAAATACATAATAAGGTTTTTTTTATGCATTTGTATTCTTTCGTAATTTGTTTTAGGACTAACTCTGAGTCTCCCATTATTTCGACTTGAGTTGCCCCCAATTCCAACAAGATTTCAAGGCCTATGATTAATGCTTCGTATTCAGCCTCATTATTCGAACAATCTCCATCTATTTTGTACTTAAATGTTGTTGGAATTTTATTTGGAGAAATAATAAGGACTCTGACTCCAACTCCATCTTTATAACGAGATCCATCGAAGTAAAGTTTCCATGGCTCGATCTCCAAATAATTTAGTGATCTTTCTTGTATAGAGTGGTCGACTATAATGTCTGCAACCACTTGGCCTTTTATAGCCTTAAGAGGCATGAAAGTTAATGAATATTCAGTCAATGCAAGTGCCCATTTGCCAACTCTATTATGCAGAATGGGTTTTGACAACATATACTTGAAAACGTCAAAATGAGACAAAACATAAACATTAACTGGATTTATATATTGCTTAAGTTTTGTACATGAAAAATAAAAACATAAACACAGTTTTTCAACTTCGTTATATCTAGTTTCTGCATCATTTAAAACTCTACTGAGGTAGTATATGGGCCTTTCGACACCATGTTCGTCCTTCTGAGCCAGCATGCTCCCTAAAGTCTTATCTGACGCAGCTATGTACAGTCTCATACTTCTACTTCGACAAGGAGGCACCAGAATAGGCGGTTTAATGAGGTACTATTTGATTTTGTCAAAGGCCTCTTGATGTTCTTACCTCCATTCAAATCCTCCTTTGTTGAGTCGAAGTAATGGCGAAAAGGCTTGCGTTTTCCCACTAAGGTTGGATATAAATCTCCTTAGGAAATTTATTTTCCCAAGTAAGGATTGCAATTCCTTTTTGTTAGTTGACGCTTTGGCTTGCAAGATAGCTTTGGTCTTGTTTTGGTTTATCTCGATGCCTTTCGTGTGGACCACAAAACCTAAGAAATCCTCTGCTTTTACACCAAAAGCACACTTCAGAGGATTCATCTTCAGGCCATAACGTCTCATCCTCTCAAAGAATTGTCGAAGATGATCCATATGAGCCTTCCCTGAAACAGATTTGATAACAATATCATCAATATAAATTTGCATGAAAGTGTCAATAAAGTCATGGAAGATTGAATTCATGGCTCTTTGGTACGTTTCCCCTGCATTTTTTAGACCAAAAGGCATCACTACCCATTCATAGTTGCCTAAAGCCCCAGGGCAATGAAAGGCCGTTTTCGACACATCTTCTTCAGCAATGAAGATTTGCTTGTATCCAGAGTAGCCATCCAGCATACTCATGTATTCAAAACCAGCGGCAGAATCCACAAGCATTTCCGCCACTGGCATTGGATATTCGTCTTTGGGTGTTGCAGCATTGAGATCTCTGAAATCGATGCACACCCTCAAGGTACCATTTTTCTTTATAACAGGTACAATATTTGGAATCCATTCGACATACCTGGCCGTTCTAATGAACTTGCACTTCAGTAGCCTTTCGACTTCCATTTTGATTTTTGATAAAATCTCTGGTGCAAACCATCTTGGAGTCTTCTTAACGAGTTTCTTTCCAGGCTTTATTGGTAACTGCAGTTCGACCAATCCTCTGTCGAGACCAGGCATCTCGTCATAGTCCCACGCGAAGCAGTCCTTGAACTCTTTCAGTAATTTAATCATTTCGACCTTGAGTCCTGGATCCATTTTTGCGCTTATGTATGTGGGCCTGTTCATAGGACCTTCGCATAGATTTACCTCTTCTAGAGGATCTTGTGCCAACATTCTGACATTGTTCGCTAGCGTGTCCTTTTCGAAACTAAGAGGTTCATCGTCATAGATGGCATCTAACCTCTGGTCTAGAAAGTCTTTCGTTCCCAAGTCGGGAGGCTCTGGGTCGAAATCTTTACCAGGTCCTGTCTTCGACAGGACTTGTTCATTGGCCTTGGAAGCCACATATTTAACTTCAGCCTCTAAGGCCGTTATCATTCTGTTTTCGGCCACATAAGCTGAAATCTTTTGGAGAGTTGATGACTCAGTCATCATCATCAAACTCGCTGCCCCAACCTGTTGGCCGTATATCACTGACTCCTCCAAAGTCTATGTTGGACAAATCTTCTCTATCCCACTGGAAACCATAATCGGAGTGTAGGTATAGAGAGAAGAATGCATTTAGAGTTGGAGTTAAATCAAACTCCGGTGGGTTACAAGGCCCTATGTGAGCCAAATTCCTGTCGAAATCATTCTTTCCGACACTGTTTATTTCACCCAGGTAATAACTCTGGTCTGCTTCAATGTTCTCCACAATGCCATCTGGGTGCCACATTATGACCCTTTGGTGCATCGAAGATGGCATTTCTCCAATGCCATGTATCCACTCTCGACCAAGGAGTAGATTGTAGTTGGAATTTGCTGAAATAACCATGAACATGGTGGGTCGAAGGATTGAGCCCACTTTGAGGTCTAGTTGAATGACACCTATTGTGGTGCCAATTCCCCTTTCATAGCTGGATAAGACCATGTTGTGTAGCTTTATGTCAGCATCTCCTTTGCCTAACTTTTCCAGCATGATCTATGGTATGATATTGATGGTTTCCCCATAATCAACCAGAATTTTGTTTATGGTTACCTCTCCAACTTTTGCTCTAATGAATAGCGGTTTCAGATGGCTCTTCGTTGCCTCTGTTGGGGGTTCAAAGAATGCGTTTTGTTCTTCCACGCATCCATTGTTCATTATATAATAACATACTGGCTTATGTCTATCCAGTTCTTGTTCAACCATTAGATCAGTCTCTTTGACTTCGACCTCACGGTTATATTCTTTAGGCAGCACAAATATGACGTTAACCATGATATCTAAACTGTCACTAGAGTCGGAGTCGTCTTCATCGTTTGACCCACACTCTTCCGCCCAGGGCACATGATTTCTCTCCAGAGGCTTCCTTTGTCTTTTCTGCACATTAGTGCTAACTTCTGGATGAGGTCCAGCTGCCTCTTTCTCAGCCTTTCGCCGTCTTTGAAACCTTCTCCGCTGTGAACGAGACATAGTATTTTTTCCCTTATAATTGCTCGACACATGGGTCATTTTGTTCGATGCAGAAGCATGGTACTCCTTTCTGTAATCTAGAGAAGAACCTCTTGGTACGTCGAATATCTGCCAACTTTCTTCATTTGGCCGTTTCCTTCCCATGGTATTCAGCCAAGTATCAGTAGGCACATTAGTTGGAGGCCTGAAAGTTGGTGGCCTCCTTTCCTGATTCATGGGTCTTTGTTGATGTCCCCTTCTGGGGTCAAATCGAATTTCCAGACCCATTCTTTGTTGGGCATTGGTGCCCTATTTTGCTTTTACAGCCCGTATCACCTGTATGTGTTCAGCGACCTTCTTATCAAAAATAGAGTTACACCTAGGGCATAACATTACTTCTGATTTCTTCTTTTGGCATCTATGCAAAAAATCTGCCAAATTTTCATCCTCCTTTGGGAATGCAGTTTTGTTTACTTCCTCTTGTCGAAGGGTTTCCTCTGAAACTTTGGCTCCAGAGACTTCGACCACATTAACCTACATGTTGCTTTTGGCAGCCAGGTTCATCTTCTGCATTTTGGCCTCGAAGTCCTCTATCGAACCCTTTGCAGCAGCCAAATAAGAACCCGTGGTGGTTCTTTTGCTGGAGCTTTCAGTAACTCCTTTGATCAGTTTCAGGCCAACAACAACCTTCTTGTTTGACGCTTGGTCAACTTCCTTTTTCAAATCCAGGCCTTCAGTGGCCTTTCTCACCCCTTCGATTGTTTTCCTGGAGATGTTCCCAGTGAAACTTCCGAAGATGGGTTTTGTGATGAAATCTTCAGACACTTCCACCATATGAATGCCAACTGGTTCGGCATAATGAGCCTCTACCTGCAGTGGGTTTGTGTCGATTTTCATTGCTGGTTTATCAGCAAATTTCAACCTTCCTTCATTCAGTGGATGTTGAACCAGATCCCTGAAAAGGAAACATTGTGAGGTTTTATGTCCCAAAAAGTTATGATATTTACAAAAACCTCTTTTCTTTCTCTGTTCTAAAGGAGGCAATTTAGCCCCTGGGGGCACTATCATCTGTCCATCTTTAACTAATAGATCGAATATTTCGTCACACTTGGATATGTCGAAGCTATAAGTTTTCTTAGGAAATTTATCACTGTTTTTCTCAGGTTCTACAGGATTTTTCCCATTTGATGGCACCAACAATTTACAAGAATATGGTGGTCCATGTTTTAATTCAGCTAAATCAATTTCGCCTTCTTCGACATCTATAGGATCGCTGTATGTCTCCGGATCGTCATCATCCATTTCGACATAAGCTACCCTTTCTCTTCGAAGAGTTTTAGCAGTTTTAGCCTTTTCAGCTTTAAGACGTTCTACTTGTCGAACCCTATCAGCAAGTTGTGCCATATCGCTTAGGTATTGTGTATCCAACTTTTTCCTAATCGAATAATCCAAGCCACCTGATGCTATTTCAACTAATTCATGCTCAGGTACTTGGGTAAAGCATCTGGCTTTGAGTAGTCGAAATCTATTTAAATATTCATCAATTGGCTATGTGAACCTTCTTTTTACACTACCCAATTCTTTTAGACTTATCTTGGTTTGACCCATGTAAAATTGTTCATGGAACAATCTTTCTAATTGGTTCCAGTTGTGGATCAAATTGGTTGGGAGGGTAGTGAACCAAGTAAAAGCATTTTTAGTTAAGGAACTTGGGAAGTATTTGATTCTAAGGTTTTCATTGTTTGCTATTTCTCATGCCTCTATCAAATATCTAGCCACATGTTCGACAGTCGATGAAAATTTAGTGAATTTTGGGACTTTTCCCCTAGGTGGTAAGTCCGTTTGCAGAATATACTCTGACCATGGGAATGTAAAGTTTGGTCTATAGAAACCAACATTCATCCTGTTTTGAAGCATGATTCTCACGATCATAGCTGTTAAATTATTATCCGCCCCATAGTTCTGGTGTCGAACTTGTTGTATTAATTCGTTAGCATTTTGGTTTCTATTAGCCAAAATAACGCCCTGATCGATTTCTCGATGGTTTCGAGGTATCTCTATTCTTGGTTGTTCTACTTCGACCCTTGGAACTTGGGGGTTTGGATTAGTGGTCAAATCTTCTGCCATGATTACCCCTTGATTTAATCTTATTGGTACCCTCTGGGGCTGTCGAACAACTTGGGGTAGTTGATCAACTTGGGGCACCCCAAAGAATTCAGCCATGAGCGTCATTTGCGCTATCATCTGTTGATTCGACTGTGTAGCAGTCTGAATGAGGGGATTTAGTACTGTACTTAGAGTTTGTGCTAACATTTGTACCATTTCATGGTTACTTTCGTCCATTTGTTGCCTCAAAATTGCCGTCGAAGCATTTGTGGGACTTGGTATCATATGAGATGGCCCTCCCAAAAATTGGTTTCTACTGGCTCCAGATCCCTTTAATGGTGATGTTGCATTTACCAAAGGTTCTGAAAAAGTAGATGCAACATTCATAAGGCTAGCCATTTCAGTAGTTGGCATGCCATATGGCTGTTCTCGACCCATCCAGGTTGTCAAAAAGCCTGGGGGTACAGTTGATCGGTACCCTAGGTTTATCCTTGGTGGGGGTGTTCCCAAAGGACCTCTTGGATCCACATACGTAAGTAAGGGTCCAGTTTGATTCACGGTTAACGCTGGTATAGATCCAACAGAAGTTGGGATATTCCCTTCGACAGTAGTAGTAACTACTGTTCCTGTGATCGGTGGAGGAATTTCTCCATGGCTTGGCTCGTTAGCCATACTAATCTCTCCGTTGTCTTTCCTAACAATATTTTTGTTGGTTATTCTACCACTTCGTAATAACATGCAATGTTATAACTGTACAGGAAAAAACACAATAACATAGAAAATTAGCAACGTCCCACCGGGTGTGCCAATTTGTTTACCGTTGTTTTTGGTAAACAACCGCTGGTCTCCAAAAGGTAAGTTTTTTGGTTTACTTGCGGGATTGACCAAACTAATCCCAGAACATATGCTAATCTTTATGTAAAATGAGTAAGAAGGAAGAACACACGTTCGACCCAGGGGAAAGATGTTTAAGATTGTTGAACAGTAAGTAAAAGCATAAAAATGCAAGTAAAAGAAGTAAAAAGATGACTTTGCAGGATAATGGTAAAGTAATGTAAAAAGACTTTTATTTAGTAAAAAAGGTGTTTCTAACGTACATTTCTTTGCTTTTATCATTTCTCACGCAGTAGTTACTTGGATAATATTTGAGAGATTTAGTACCATAAGTTGAACACCCCTAAAAATTACACAAGCTTCTTAATTTATACTAAAAGTAGGTAACCGTCGAGGGGACATTCTGCGCTAGGATAAAGACAAGTGTCTTCTGCATGCCTCTCGACCCATAGCTTTTTGCCACGTTCCCTTCCCTTAGACGCTGATGAAAACCACCTTTCCCTCCAATAATTCAAATTTCAAATGGTCTTCGTCCCATGTGCCAAGGAACGAACACTTTCCTTCAGTCGAACAACCTAAATCTGCTTCAGTCGAATGAACCCTTGGTCGAAGACTCTTATCATAACTTAGATCCTTTTTCCTAAGTTATCTCGTGTGTCGAATCATACCTCCTGGTTTAGTTCATTCCAGTTTTTTGGTCCAAAAGACCAAATACAGTAAGTGTCGAATTTGGGAGCCAACAGGAGGTGATCGACTCGTCATCTTTAACCGAGAGTGTATATTCCACCAAGTTAACCTGCCCATAACACCTCAGAGGTTTGTCTAACCCAAACTTCTTAACTAGTTTATAATTTCTCTTTGGCCTAGTGGCATCCGAAGATTCTTGCTGTTGTCGTTGTAACACCTGTGTATTTTCCAGCTGAACCTCCTCATGATCATGTTCATCCTCTTCCTCGTTTTCACTGGCGATAGGATTCTCCACCTAACCACGACTATAATCTGGTTGGTCTTCGGATTCTATCTGATTAACTTGTTCGCCTACGACCATGCTAAAATTTTCCATAACTCAAAAAATGTAGACACATACAAGGTTTAGCCAGGGTTTTCAAATCATAGACATATGTTTTGAAACGTTGAATCCAGAGTGTGAAACTGTGGCCTTTTCTTCAATTGCCATGGTTACAAAACCATACTTATATTTAAGCCGCAGTTAACAAATTGTAGATATTTTAAGCCACAAATAAAAACTGCGGCATTATAATTTTCACTCCCAAAAAAATATACCCCGCCAGAATTTACCTCTTTTTTTTAGTTTCCCTCTCGTTAATTATTTTCTTTTCAATTTTTTTAGATTAAAAAAAGGAAAAAAAATTGAAAAATAATACAATCTGTTGATTTTCATCAAAGTAGCGTATCTAACCTAATTTTCCTGTTCTCCTTCCTCGTGTCTCCTCTGTTCCTCACGCCTCCTATTATCCTTCGTCAAGGGTTTCCGAAAACCCTAAACCTTCATCACCACCTATCAATTCACCTAGGGTTTCCGAAAACCCTCCACCTCCACCTTCCCCTATAAAATTACCCGAATTCGAAAACAATTTAGTCTTAGAGGAGTTAAATTGTGAATCTATCGACAAAATTGAAACTTTAGTAGAGAACAATGTCACTGAAACTATTGACAAAGACAATTTGGGTGCTAGAAGGGTTTTGAAGTTTAATTTTGTGGATGATGAAATCGACGGAAAGTTCACCGAGAAGACAACTAAGGAATTTGGGGATATAAAAACTGACGAGTTAGAAGAAAAGCAACATAATATAGAAGATCTGTCCAAGAAGAAACAAAGTAAGAAGAAGGAGAAGAAGAAGAAGAAGAGAAGTGATGAAGGTGATCAAAATGAGAAGGAGCAGCGCAAAGAATCTATCTCATGTAACAGAAAACCTGAAAAGGTTCATACTTTATTTTTGAGAGAATGGTTTTGATTCAATTTGGATTTGATTTCTAATTGTTTGAGTTATTGATTTTACAGGAAAGGCGGGAGAATCTTAAACAACTTCGAGCTGAGTCTTAGAGACTTCTTCGAGGTATGGATGTTTTTTGGGTTTAATTTTTATTTCTTATTGTTTTGTTTTATGTTTCTGATTACTTATATAGTTTTGTATGATTTGGGTAGAGATAAAATATGTTGCGTTTAAACCTGTTCCTCTGGTTCAGAAGCCGATTTTGTCTATACAAGATAAAACTCGAAAGAGAAATTTAAGTTCTTGAAGAAGTGGGTGGATTTTAATACTGATATTTTGATTTAGCATGCACTTAGTTTGGACTTTTGTTAATGCATACTTGGGTTGGGTTTCAGATCTAATGTTTCGTTTGATGATAATGATGGCTTTTCTATGGATGTTGATGTTGAGCCTCGTTGTCCTAGTGAAGAAATGACTAATAAGATTGAAAAAGTTGTGGTTTCAGAACCTGTTAATGCATTTCGAGCTCCTGTTGATGATACTCAGGTTTTATGTCGCACTTTTATTCAAATGCCTTCCTTTGAATGTATAATCTGTTCACCAAGTGTTTGTTTGTCTTTGAACTCTAGGATCTCTTTTTTTATTCTGAAATGAGTGATATTAAAGAAGAGGCTGTAAATGAGAAGCTGAGTAACCCTTCCAAAGAATTGTTTTCCCCACCTATGCTTGCAATGAACTTGCCACTTGATTTTTCTCCTATTTATGATGATGTGTACGTGTTTAGACATTTCTTCTTTTGTTTTCTTCATATTTAGTCACTTACTGTAAACACATATAAACATTTCATTGATTTATTTATCACCAAAACTTATTTCAATGTTATTGATGATACTATAAAACTATCATTATCATTACCACATTCTTCAAGTTTCATCCTTTTTATCATTGTTTGAAAGGTTAGATTTTTATTTTTGTTTATGTTTTTGCAATTTTAGAGTTTTTGATTTTGTTCATATTCTTCTGACACTACTTGTTTTTGACTTTTTATGTTAAAAATATATCATCTTCAAGATTCTTAATCATTCATCCTTCTTCTACTTGTACACTGTGATACGGTGGGAGAACTGACTTGGGGTTTGCGTTTGTTTTCGCAAATGTTTCGGTTGAGCAAGAGTCGCCACCGACTTTTTATTTTATCCTAAGGAAAGGTTAAAAAAGCACAGCAAAAACCTTTGAGATGTTTTCTTGGGTTCGGGGAGTAGATTATAGAAAGGGAAGGTATTAGCACCCTTTCTATCCATGGTTATCCATGGGCTCTTAGTTACTTTCTTAGATCAACTTGCCTTGATTTTCAATTGTTTGAAATGGTGCTTTGTGTGTGGGTTTGAAAATGTTTTGAAAAGAGGCCATTTGTTGTGGCAACCTTTGTAATGACCCATGTTTGGATGTATACAAAGGTGTATGTCTTTTGAAAAAGTTTTCAATGTTTTTGAAAGTTGTTTTGAAAGTGTGTTGTGATGTGTGGTTTTGAAAAAAATAGGCAAGTGTTTTTGTTTTGCAAGTTGGCAAGTAACCAAGAGCTATCTACCCTAAATTTCTCAAAGATCTTTCCTATGTTTTAACCCTTTTAACAATTTTGTTCCACCATTGTATTTGGTGGACAATCTTGTGTTAGGATGTTAACGGGACGGGCGCGGGTCATCGTTTAGACCATGATTGCAATGGTGCCAAATGTCTTTGGCAACTTTTTTCCTTTTAAGGGACTTGATCATTTTTAGGCAACTTTTGAAAGCGTCATCGAGGGACTATTATCATTTGAATTATTTTGTTTTGCCAAAGACACCCAACATGCAACATGGCCCATTATTGAAGGCAACAAGTGGAGTAACCCTAGGGGTGCAAGTGTGATTGGTGTTGTCCATTTTCATGCTTTGTTATCTTTGAATTAGGTCAAGCTATTTGTTTGGTTGATTTTTGCATACAAACCCTAAGTCTATCATGGCATATTTAGAAAGCTTTTAAATGCGAAAGATAAAGCCTAAATTATTACAACACAATTTATGGGATGGGGGGTACAAATGTTCAAATGGGGGATATTTAGCAAGAAATTTAAATCTAAACTATTACAATCCAAATGGAATTTACAAGGTATTTAATTGTACAATAATTAAATAAAATAAAATAAATATGCAAGATGCAACAAATGATTTTTATATGTATGTAAAAGTGTTTTTCATGTGACAAATAAACAAAAATAAAAAGTTAATTTTTGGGTATTTTTCATGTTTAGGGCAAAACCCTAATTTTCCTAAATAAAAAGTATTTATTATTCATTATATGCAATATTCATTAATTATGTACAAAAAATAAATAAAAAGGAAGTATATTGTAAAAAAGTGATTTTTGAGGTCAAATATTAATAAAAATAAAAATGTATTATTTTTATGTTTTTATCCTAAATGTTCTAATAAATATATAAGTATTTATATTATACATTAAATATATTAAATATGTACAAAAGTAAAATATTTATTATTTACAAAAAAAAAAAGTATATTTTTAGAAAATATTTTCAAAAGATAAAATAAAATAAAATTAGAAAACAAAATGTATTTGTATTGTTTTTAGTATTTTAAAATAAAAGGATATATATGTTTATTTATGTATAAACTCAAATAAAACAAATAAAAATCCAAATAAAATGCAAAAATGGTTGAAAAATGTTTTTTTTATATTTTTTATATTTTGACAAAAATAAACAAGTCAGAAACAAAAAGAAAAAAAATCAAAAATGCTAAAAATAACACACAATGGGCCAAGGGGGTGTATGTGTGAAACAGTGGTGCAAACAGAAAAAATAAGCCAGGCCCAGCCCAAAGGACTTTGTCTTCAACCTCTGGCCAGATTCAAACAAAAAACGCGCGTTTTGCCTTGTCCCTGCTATCTCTTGATCCTTTGATTTTTAACAAAAACTTAAAACATGAAACCTGTAGAGCTTGAAGCCACGATTCTAAACATATAAAGAAGTTAATCTAACTCTCAGAAATGAGAGAGAATTTCTTCTCCCCCAATTCCTGACCTAGCTTTTTTTCAATGTTCAGGTCCAAAATACTCTTAGCACACACAATATAAATGGAAAGTAACTATATGGATGGCTTGAGGGCTATGATTAGAACATGCTTTCTTCACAAACATAAGCCTAAGTATGCCTGGATAGAGAGATAGAAGTTCAAAAACTTACCTGTTCAGCTTGAGTCGTGTGCAGTAATGGAGGTACTTTCAATGCAATGTGAGGAATGGTATGGCTTGCTTGAGGTCCCGGGATGCTTCCTCTATGCTTAGCTTGCTTTGAATCTTGCTGAATCGAGCTACAAAAGTTAACCTGCACAGATGAAAAATGAAAATGACACACTTGGGTATGGCTATTACAGTTCCAGTTCAATGCTTGGAATAGTTTGTATGGATGTTATGGAGTGTGTATGAACTGGTTTTGGCCAAGGCGCACGAGTGGATTGAGTTGTGGACCTCAATCTGCAGCAGGTGCCCTGTTTTGCCATAAAACCGTGTTTTGATGAATGAGAAGGTTTGAACTCTGATTGATTCGTGCTTTAGGTTAGTTGGACCAAGGGAAAAGTGTTTGCAAAGTTTGTTTTGGCTTGGCTTGACAGGAATGTGAGTTGTTGTTCAAAATGCCAAGTTTCTTCTCTCTTAAGCAAAAGTGCCAAGTTGGGTTATAGGATACCACATGCCCCTCAAGCATGCTGCATAATCTCTCCTTGATCAGTGGGATTAGTTCAATAACTTGTGCCTCAGAGATTTGCATTGTACTTCTTTGATTTGTGTTTGACATAAAGTTGTGCTTTACAAGAATGGATAACTTGCTTTTTCTAATTATGGCTTAATTCTTCATGTAATGACCAAATGCACAAAATAATGCTAGAACACAATGGATTGGAATTTAATTATTGAGTGTAAATGAGATTAGAGGCCTGTAACTAGCTTGTGCAAGCTGATTTCAAAAATGCCCAAGTTATGAACATGTAAATGGCTCATGAACAAAGTGACTTTTGCCCATATTGACAAATTCGATTCTCCCTAACCACAAGGGTGTTTGAGAAGTTCTTGGACAATTTGGAAAGCTTGGAATGTGTACTACAATCCATCTTCGTAATGCAAGTTGAAATTCCAAGTGGAAGCATGTGAAAAGTGGCCATGAAGTTAGGCAAAAATCCTGCCTAAAATAGGTCAAAATTTTTCTAAGTTAAGAATGTTTTGCACCCCTATTCCAAAAATCATAACTTGAGCTACAAGATTATTTTGAGGAAACTTTGTGAATAAAAGTTTTAGATTTTGCAATTGAATACAACTTTCATGTTTTGAGTTTTCCTTGAATCCAAATGTATCTTGATGAAAAAATGGGACAAAGTTAGGAAAAAATTAGGGATTTTCATAACTTAGAAAATTTCTAAGTTATGAAATTTCTTCATTTCAAACCCTAATTTGTGATTTTTGATTTCTTGATGAACAAGTTTCAAAATTTGACATGTCTTGATGAAAAATGAATCTTGACACTTGATTTTGACCAAAAAGTCAAAGTTTGACTTTTCAGTATACAGTCAAATCTTGCTCAGTTGACTGGAAAATTCATTTGTCAATCTTGGGCATTTGGGATCCTTTGAACTTGTTGAACATGTCAAGACCATATCATTGAGTCCTTGAGTCTATATGTGAGCTTGGTTTGCCATTGGCTAGGTCAAACAGTCAAAAATTGCCTTTGTGCAGTCAAAACCCTAAAAATGACCATTTTGCCCTTTTGGTGATTTGATCAAATTTCTTGTGGAATTGTGATCAAAACTTGATCAAATGGTCCATATGAGTTCATAATGTTGATGTGGGTCAAAAATCATGAGGTTTTACTGTCAATTGACCACAGTTGACTTTTTTCCCTAATATAGCTGATTTCTAGGTCAACTGTCCAATTGACTGGGCAAAGATTGGAATCAAGGCTTGGAACTTGGTATGGATAAACTTGTAAGTCCAATATGAAACATGAAAGTCACTTTAGGCCTTTTAGGTCAAAACATCTTTGTGCAAACTCAAACCCTAATTTGGGTCAACAGTGCAAGGAGGAGTCTTGAGCAGGGTAAACCCTAACTTGATCTTGAGCTCCAAGAGTCTTGTGGTGAGAAAATTTTGATGAGATGGGAGGGAAAATTTTGGGGTACAACAGTTTCCCCTGTTCAATCTTCTTGAACCTGAAGAGTTAGATTGGCAAGTTTGCCTTTCGCGACTCGAGGGTAAAAGGAGATTGGACACTAGAGTGCCTTGAAATTTGCACTCGCATGCTGGAGTATTAGTGATGGCGGGAATGGGCTTATAGATGCCATTTGGAGATAGGATGGATAGGAGGATGGGCTTATAGATGCCATCTGGAGGTGTGACATAACTTTTTCGGGAATGGGCTTATAGATGCCATTTGGAAGTGTTGATCGCGTAAGAGATTCCTTAGCGAGAACTTGCGTACTTTGAGAAAGGAAGATGGTTTCCTGGCCTGTTACAGGTGTTGATCTTCAAACTCTTCATGCAGATATGCCCTGGCTAGGTACAGGTATCGAATCTACAATTAGTTTCTCACAGATGTGCCCTAGCTAGATACAAGAATCGAATCCGGAACTTCAAAAGGTTGCTTACAGACGTGCCCTGGCTGGATACAGGTATCGAATCTCTAAACTGTTTATGCAGATATGCCCTGGCTGGATACATGTATCGAATCCACAATCAAATACTCACAGATATGCCCTGGCTAGATACAGGAATCGAATCTGGAACTTGTCGTCTACAGATATGCCCTGGCTGGATACAGGAATCGGATCTGGAGATGGTCGTCTTCAGATATGCCCTAGCTGGATACATGAATCGGATCTGGAAACTCTTCATGCAGATATGCCCTGGCTTGATACAGCTATCGAATCTACAATCAATCACTCACAGATATGCCCTGGCTAGATACAGGAATCGAATCCGGAATTGCGATAGTTGATAGTAATCATCTTTGGATTGACCTTTTCCTGAAAAGGCAAAACATTAGTTGTATGCAATGTCATGATGTATGAAATGCATGATGTCATGATGTTTTTCAAGAATAGATGAGATTGTGTGATATGATGAGTATATGCATGCGTCATGGTGTATGATAATGTGATGAATGTATTTTTGTTTAAGAAAATAAATCCTTGACGAATGCCGGGAGCTTGTGGAATCCTGGGCTGATGTTGAAGAATGGAGTTCTTCGCTTCCTCTGGGGATGATGGTTGCAAGAATAAATCGGTAGGGGAAGATGACTCCGTTGGGGAATAAACTTGTTGGAGAGATTACTCTGCGGGGAATTACTCTGTGGGAAAAGATACTTCGCTGAGGTTTTGATGAGAGCTCTGCTGGGGATTCCACTGATAAGTTATGTTGGGGAATTTGATGAACTCCGCTGGGGATAGGAAGAATTTCTCCGAGGACGATCTTTCCGTGGTAATTAGCTGAGGATAACCCAGTTATACCCTGGTGGGGAAATAACCTTTGAATAAAGTCGGGGAGAGACGTATGTTCTCTGCAGGTGATAAGCTTCCGGAATCTATTGGGGATAAGCTTCCATTTCCCTGGGGAAACTTCTCAGACTGTACTGGGGAAGGGGTTCCACTGGGGTGTCTGTATTCCGCCGGGGAACAATCTTATATTAAGACTGCCGGGGATGCTTGCTGAGGAATGTCTATACTCTGCTGGGGAATGTTGAGATCTTTTGGGGATACCCAACTTCCTTAAGGCTGACAGTAGACTAACTCTGCTTGGGGAGAGTGTTGCTGACTTGCTAGGGGAATATTGTGCCTTTTTAGGGCTGATGGGAAAACAACTCTGCATGGGGAGAGTATTGCTAAATCTGGTCCTACTCTTTGGGGAGTTGAGGTAACTTGGTTACATTCTTCAGCCAAACCTACCTTGGTACCTTGGTGGACAGAGCAACTAGATTGCCTGGACAATTCTGTATTGGTTCTATTTCTGATGTCATCTGTAATTAGTCCTTTGTTTCGCATGCAAATATTCATGATTAGCAATTAATGTCAAATGCATATATCAAAAATGAACATTGGACGTTCTTTGTAAAACAAAACATAAAAAGGAAAAACGATGGGTAATTCATCTCTTGTTTTTGACCGAACCCTTTTGGTTCGCCGGGAAGCCCTTATTTTTGCCTAGGTGTGTCAACCTAGTGGGTCCTTAATTCATGCGTAGTATCTTTTTACTATGTCTGCATTGGCGGGGTGAGGAAGGTCGTCACCATCCATGGTGGTTAGAATCATCGCTCCTCCTGAGAAGATATGTTTAACCACAAATGGCCCTTCGTACGTAGGGGTCCATTTGCCCCTGGGATCACTTTGAGGAAGAATGATGCGCTTGATTACCAGGTCTCCAACTTGATACTCTTGTCGTCTGACCTTTTTGTTAAATGCCCTGATCATCCGTTTTTGGTACGTCTGACCATGACAAATAGCAGTGAGTCTCTTTTCGTCAATTAGGTTTAATTGATCAAGCCGAGTCTGGATCCAGTCATCTTCGCTTAAATCTGCATCCTTCATTATCTGGAGAGAGGGTATCTGGACTTCAATAGGCAAGACTGCCTCCATGCCATAGACCAAGGAAAAGGGAGTTGCCCCTGTTGACGTCCGTGCTGAGGTACGGTACCCATGAAGAGCAAACGGTAACATTTCGTGCCAATCTTTGTAGGTCACTGTCATCTTCTGCACAATCTTTTTGATATTCTTATTCGCTGCTTCTACAGCCCCATTCATATTCGGCCGGTATGGAGAAGAGTTGTGGTGCTGTATCTTGAATTGCTCGCAGAGCTCAGTGATTATTTTGTTGTTAAGATTGGTAGCATTATCTGTAATGATCCTCTCAGGTACACTGTATCGACAGATCAGGTTGTGCCGAATGAACCGTGCTACAACGCTCTTTGTTACGGTAGCGTAGGAAGCTTCTTCAACCCACTTTGTGAAATACTCAATTGCTACCAGGATGAAGCGGTGCCCGTTAGATGCCGTAGGTCGGATCTCGCCGATCATATAAATGCCCCACATTGTAAAAGGCCAAGGTGCTGTCAAGACGTTCAGAGGAAACGGAGGAATGTGCACCTTATCAGCATAGATCTGGCATTTATGACAAGTTCGAGAATGCTGATAACAATCGGCTTCCATTGTAGACCAGAAATATCCTGCCCGAAGGATTTTCTTTGCCATGGTATGTCCACTGGAATGTGTTCTGAATGTACCCTCATGTAGTTCCGCCATGATCTTTTCTGATTCAGTCTTATCCACACAACGCAATAAGGTTGAATCATGGTTTCGCTTGTAGAGAATGCCATTGCTGAGGAAGAACTTTGCCGCAAACCTTCTCAGGAACTTCTTGTCATTAACCGATGCTCCTTCAGGGTATTCTTGAGCTTCCAAGTACCTCTTCACTTCATGATACCAAGGTTTTTCCGTTTCCTCTTCAGTCTCGAGATCGCAGCAATGTGCAGGCTCATCCAATTTACAGATAATGATCCGGGGCGCCTCGTTGTCCCATTTGACTTTGAACATAGAAGACATCGTAGCTAACGCGTCCGCCAACTGATTCTCCTCTCTTGGGAAGTGTTCAAAAGTTATCTCCTCGAAGTGGGGAAGCAATGTTGACACATACTCCTTGTAAGGAATAAGATTTGGGTGTTTCGTATCCCACTCGCCTTTGATCTGATTGATCTTAAGAGCGGAATCTCCGAAGACACTCAGAAACTTGATCCTTAGGTCAATTGCAGCTTGAAGAACCATGATACATGCCTTATATTCTGCCATGTTGTTGGTGCAGTTGAAACATAACCGGGCGGTGAGTGGAGTATGAGTGCCTTTAGGGGATATGATCACAGCGCCGATACCATTACCCAAAGCGTTCGAGGCTCCATCAAAGTGCATAGACTATTGGGATCCTTCCTCAGGTCCTTCATCCGGTCCAGGTACTTCACAATCAGTCACTACCATGATATCCTCGTCTGGAAATTCAAAGTTCATCGACTGGTAATCGTCCACTGCCCGGTGTGCCAAATGGTCTGCCAATACACTTCCCTTGATTTCTTTTTGAGTCGTGTACTGGATGTCATATTTCGTCAAGATCATTTTCCATCTTGCTATTCTTCCAGACAAGGTGGGATTTTCGAAGATGTACTTGATTGGATCCATTTTTGAAATCAACAGAGTAGTGTGAGTCAACATATACTGTCTCAGCCGACGAGCAGCCCATACCAAAGCGCAGCAAGTTTTCTCGAGCAGTGAGTATCGGGTCTCACAGTCGGTAAACTTTTTGCTAAGGTAATAAATGGCGTGTTCTTTTCGGCCAGACTCGTCATGCTGCCCCAACACACACCCCATTGAGTTGTCAAGTATAGTCAAGTATAAGATAAGAGGTCTCCCTTCAACCGGTGGCATAAGAATGGGTGGTTCTTGGAGATACTCTTTGATTTTTTCGAAAGCGGCCTGACATTCCTCATTCCAACGTACTACTTGATCTTTCTTCAGTAGCTTGAAGATTGGTTCACAGGTAGCAGTTAGATGCGAGATGAATCGGGCAATGTAATTCAAACGTCCTAGAAAGCCTCTGACTTCTTTCTCTGTTTTAGGAGTTGGCATCTCTTGTATGGCTTTCACCTTGGCAGGGTCCACTTGAATGCCTTTGTCGCTTACGACAAAGCCTAGCAATTTTCCAGATCTCACCCCGAAGGTGCACTTGTTTGGGTTCAACCTCAGCTTGTACAACTTCAGACGGTCAAACAGCTTCCGTAGATGGTCAAAGTGTTCCTCCTTAGTTTGGGACCTTGAAATCATATCATCGACATATACTTCTATCTTATGATGGATCATGTTATGAAATAAAGCAACCATGACACGTTGGTAGGTTGCCCCAACATTTTTCAACCCAAAAGGCATGACCTTGTAGCAAAATGTGCCCCACTGAGTAAAAAAAGTGGTCTTCTCCATGTCTTCAGGAGCCATCTTGATCTGATTATAACCGGAGAAGCCATCCATGAAGGAGAATACTTTATGCTGAGCAGTGTTGTCAACCAGAACGTCGATATGAGGCAGAGGGAAATCATCCTTAGGGCTGGCCCTATTCAAATCCCTGTAATCAACACACATTCTGACCTTACAATCCTTCTTCGGCACTGGAACCACGTTGGAAATCCACTGAGGGTAAGAAGTCACTGCTAGAAAACCGGCGTCAAATTGTTTCATAACCTCAGCTTTGATTTTCTCGGACATTTCTGGACGCATACGGCGGACCTTCTGTTTAACTGGAGGGCAGTCTTCCTTGGTAGGCAGGTGATGAACCACAATGTTGGTATCCAACCCAGGCATGTCTTCGTAAGACCAGGCAAAGATTTCCACATAGTCATGCAGCATCTGAATCAACCGTTGTTTCACACTGAGCTCTAGATTGGCACCAATCCTGACTTCCTTTCTGTCTGTCTCAGTACCCAGATTTACCGTTTCCACTGGCTCTTCATGTGGCTGAATGGCCCTCTCTTCCTGGAGTAGTAGTCTTGCGAGCTCACCAGGCACTTCGCAATCATTTTCACCTTCGTCTTCGACTAAGTTGATCGGATTTTCAAAGTCATAACTGGCAGTAGCAGAGTCGTTACCAGTGAAATCCAGAGTGGATTGGAACCTGCATAGGTGAGTGTGTGTAAATATAGCTGTTTTGCAATATATAATAAAGAAAGAAAAGGAGCGCAAGATTTTTTTGAAATGCAACAAACGTCCAATGTTTTTATTGATGATATATGAAAATGACACACAAAAGCCCTCACAAATGAAGCCACGGTGCCCCGGGTAGGACACTGAGCCATAAAAGTTTCAACATATTGTCTGTTACAAATTCAAAACAAAAGAGTTCATTACTGAGTGACAAAAGTAATAGGTGTGAAGTCTTTGGCAGTCTAGTTGCTTGGTCCACCGTCGGTTGTTGGGTAGATCCAGCTGTCGAATTCAGATTCCTTTACGCCGTCTTCAATAGCATTCACTCTCGGGTTGGTGATGAATACAAGAGGTTTTCCAATTCTCGCCTTACGAACAGCCCTCTGAGCCTCTGCAGTGAAGCCCAAACCAAACTTGTCAGTCTTTGGAGTGAAGTCAGGAAGTCGGCCCCAGTTTGCACACTCACCCTTCTCAATCACAGCCCGAGCATCCTTTAAGGAAGCCATCTTCAAAGGAGGGTCTTCAATCACAGTTTCAGCTGATGCCAGTGTCTGAGGCACCTCTTCAAAGTGTTGAAAGGGGGTCTCAATGAATTCCCCATTCATCTCTATGTACCGGAACGAGTTGAGGTGGCTGACCATATACTCTTCTTCCCCTTGAACTGTCACAATTTCCCCCCTGACCGGGTACTTCAGCTTCTGATGTAGTGTGGAGGTCACCGCTCCAGCCTTGTGGATCCATGGACGACCCAGCAAACAAGAATAGGATGGTCGGATATCCATCACATAGAAAGTAGAATCAAAAACTTGAGAACCAACCCTGGTTGGGATGTCAACTTCCCCATGTACCATCCTTTTCGAACCGTCAAAGGCTTGGACAACAATGTTACTAGGCTTGAGCTCCAAACCCATACAATCCATACTGTCTAAGGCCTTCTTAGGTAATACGCTCAATAAAGAACCGGTGTCTACCAACACATGGGCAAGAGTAGTGCCCCTGCATTCGATGGAGACATGCAGGGCATCATTATGGTTCTTTCCTTTGGCAGTCAGATCGGCATCAGAGAAGCCCAACCCATTATCGGCAGTCAAGTTGGCCACACAATCGGTAAATTGATCAGCAGACGTTTCTTGTGGCACATGGGCCGTCTTCAGGAAGGAGATCAAAGCCTTGGCATAGGCCTCTGAATACAACAACAGTGATATCATAGAAATCTTTGGTGGGGTGTGCCCCAACTGCTCAACTACATTGAAATCACTCTTCTTGATAATCTTGAGAATCTCTTCCATCTCTTGCTGGGAAGCTTCAACAGTGGTTGTCTTTGGTGCCTCCGTCAGGGCAGGCAAATCAGTAGCAATCCCTTTGCCCCGAGCGTCAGACGACTCGGCAGCAGGGGTAGAAACAGGAACTTGAAAGGAAGCAGGCACACTTGCAGGTGTGATGATAAGAGGTTTCTGAATAGCTGGTGGCGCAATATCCGGTGAGAAAAGCCTACCACTGCGAGTAACTTTGGCAGGCCCGGTGATGTTGGTGACGCCGGTACTAGTATCAAACTCTTGCTTAACTCCAAGCACATAAACATCTTCCCCATAGTGCCACGGGATAGCTTTGTCGGATGTATAAGGGAAGGGCCCCGGAACAGTGATGATGATAGGAGCAATCTTCTGAGTGGACATGATTTTGACAGGCTTCTTTGAAGGAGCCTTAGGAGGGTTGTTGAAAATAGTGACGATAGAAACTTCTTCAGCGGGGACAGCAGGAACAACAATCTTCTCGAACAAGATTTCTTTGCTATCCATCAGGCTTTGGATACCTGATTTCAGCAAAGGACAACCAACAGGTGAAACAGCACATAGAAGGCAACCTTTACCACATCCCGGAAATAAACCGGCTAGCAACAGGTTCCTCTTGACGGTCAATAACTGAGTAACAATCTCTTCCACGGAGGCTACATACCGGTCTTCTTCCATAACATTCACTCCATGCTGGGGCATGGGAGCAGTCACAACATTGGGTCTTTCGGGCGCCTCAAACTGTATTTCTTTGGCATCAATAAGGTCCTGAACCTTATTCCTCAGAGCCCAGCAATCATCCGTAGTATGCCCCGGTCTATCAGAGTGATAAGCGCAACGGGCGTTGGGGTTGTACTTTGGAGAAACTGTGTTCACTACCTTCGGAGCTTCTTTGACAATTACCAGATTGGTTGACAGAAGTTGCGGCCAAATCTGAGATAGGGTCATACTGAGTCGAGTGTACTGCCTTTTGGGTCTCTCACCCCTTGGTTGGTTAAACTGCTGAGGAGCAGCAGCAGGTTTTGAAATTACCACCGCGTTGACAGTTTGGCGGCGTTCCGGTTTAATTTGTCTTCTGGGACCATAAACAACACTGGCTTCCTTCTTGAAGGGCTTCTTTTCAGTACTCGAGGAGGCACCTTTCTATATCTTCCCCGACTTGATACCAACTTCTATTCTCTCACCAGTCAAGATTAAATATGTAAACCCAGCAGAAGAATTACCAATCATATGGTTGAAGAATGGACCAGACAAGGTCCCCAGGAACATGTCAACAAGTTCACGGTCAGTCAGCGGTGGCTGCACCCTGCCAGCCAGGTCCCTCCACTTTTGCGCATACTCCTTGAATCCTTCGCCCGTCCCCAATGACATACCCTGGAGTTGGGTACGCGTGGGAGCGAGGTTAGAATTGTACTGATACTGTTTATAAAATGCAGTAGCCAAGTCCTCCCAGTTTCGGATACTGGCTCCATCCAGCTGATAGAACCATTCGAGTTGAGCCCCTGAAAGGCTATTCTGAAAGAAATGGATCTGTAGGTTCTTGTCTGCGGTGTAAGGTTGGATCTTCCTTACATATGATCTGAGATGCATCTTCGGGCAGGACAGCCTGTCATACCTTGTAAAAATGGGTACTTTGAACTTCGGGGGGATCACAATTCCAGCAACTAATCCCAAATCTTCGAAATCTAAGCCTAGAACTCTCTGCAGCTCCATAGCTGCCAACTTGTCTTCCAAGCTTTTGTACTTATCATCGGCGGGTGGGTATTGTTGCTCTGAGTAGTCTTCGTCTTCTTCAGCCTCTCCTTCTTCAGCTTCAGATTCGGAAGGTACCGCAACCGCATTCCCTTTACTGGTTCCCTCTTCAGAAGTTGGGGGAAATTCAAGCACTCTTCTGGCTTCACCCTCAAACCTTCTTCCTAGGGTATCCACCCCGATTATGTTCTTCTTCTTTTTCACTTGCTCTTTGTTCCCAAGCAGTGCCTTTAGATCCTCCTGACCCTTTGCCAAGGTCATCAGGAGATGTTGAAACTGTGAGTTTTGAGACTGCAAGTCCTTGACCGTCTGTTCGAGATCCATCTTACTGAAATAAACAACAGAAAGATAAGGAAACCTGGTGTGGAAACCTGCTTATGCGCATGATGAATGATATGCTTATGTATGCAATGCATTCAAGGATTTAGCAAATTCAAAATTGTTGCAAACAAAAAGAACGCACGTCATATTAATAAGAAGAAATTTGTCAGTACATAAATGCCCCATGGGCCAAATATTACAAAAAACTTCCTCGTGGAGTCGATGGGTAAGCTCCAAAACCTTCTTCTCACTGGCGTAGAAGCTGGCTTCAAAAGTGTTCTGTTCCTCCTTGAGTTGGATCCAGCTCTTCTGCATCTCCTCCCACGATGTAGGCATGTCAGGATATAGGATGGTGTAGGGAACCTCTCCTTCCTTAACGGGCTCTTTAATCACAGGGAGAACATGAGGGTAAGGCATCATTAGATTCTAGGCTCGGGTTCGTACCCACTTGAGATAAGGCTCAAGAGGGATGGAGTTCTTGTGCCCCAGTGTCTTGCTGTCTACCTTGTTAGGCATCCTCCAAGCTCTGATGAATCTTTGGCGAAGTCCTTGCACATCGTTGTCGAAGTCAAAAACTAGGTCAGGAATCAACATGTCGTGAGGGCCATCTCTCAGTGCATATCCAAACTGTCTCAAAGCTAGGCAAGGGTTGTAGGTAATGCCTCCTCTAATGCCAAGCAATGGAACATTAGGGAATTCTCCACAACGATCGACGATGATGACATTTTCTCTGGACCGAGAACACAAATGTACATCAGAGTGAGTGAGGGTCATCAACCGTTGTGACCACCTTAAGCCTTGGTCATTCTTCAAAACAGATTGTGGAAGGTGCAAAATAAACCACCTTGCAAGGAGAGGAGTACAACACATGAGAACACCCCTCTTTCTCATTGTTCGTGTGTAAAATGAGTGAAGAATATCCCCAAGCAATGTTGGTATTGGATTTCTGGATAAGAAGATCTTGACGGCGTTGACATCTATAAGCTGGTCAGGATTTGGGAACAAGACCAACCCATAAATGAGGAGTGCCACAATTTCTTCAAAGGCTTGTAGGTCCAATGAATTCCAACACTCTTGTGCTTTCTCAAACAAGAATTTTGCCAAGAATCCTTTGACACCGCTTCTAGTTTCCCAGTGCCCCTTGATGTCAGATGGTTGCAAGTGTAGTGCTTGAGAAACATCTTTAGGCTTTGGTTCTTTTTCCGTACCGTTGAAAGGTAGTTGATTAAGAATAGGAATTCTCAAGAGTTGAGAAAATTCCTCCAAAGTGGGCACCAATTGGTCGTCGGGGAAAGTGAAACAGTGGTGAAGGGGGTCAAAGAACTGGAACAACACCTTTACCATGTCCTCTTCAATGCTGGTGTTAACTAGGCTGAGCAGTCTACCATGTCTTTCACTGAAGGGAGAGCTTTCCAGAATTCTGGATGTGAGCTCCTTGAGTTGAGGAGGGATTCTCACAAGGTTGACTTGGATAGTTTTCCTGCGAAGAATTTCCATGACCTACAAAACAAGAACAAAGATGAAGATCCAAACCCTTGAAATGGTTAGTGAATGCATATGATGCTTTATGATGTTTATGATGTATGCACAAACATATGTACAAGCAAATCACACAAAACCCTAGTTTCAGGCTTGCATGGGTTTCATAGGTAAGTACCCTCTTGAGTGTAGTTGGCTTAAAAACCTGTCCTATAAATAGTAACCGGGTTCTAAGGAGCTCAATATCACTGGATTGTTTTCCATGTTCATTGTTTTGGTTTAGCCACTTAACTAGCGACCAAAATATCCCAAGGAAACAACCCTCAATGAGTGTAGTATCGAGTATCTACCAACTTCGGACTGCACCAAAGCCGGTCATCTCACTACCCCTAATAAAAGGCCAAGATGGTCAAGTAAGGTTCTAGGTCATTAGTGCTTGTGACATCACTCAGCGGCCCCGTACTCTCCTTGATTGAACTCAAGGCTTACCGGTACTCACAAATATGTCGCACTAATATAGCTATTGCTTCAACCGTGTCGGTATACCCCGCACAGTTTCCACAACGTATTGCTATCTATGAATGTTTCCCCAAATCCGGGTGTAGGATTTCAAACCCAAACAAGAGAACCAAGATATAAAGCAATCAAATCAAACAATTAGTCATGCAAGAGGGTGATCTAAGCCCTAAGGTTACTCCACTTTAAAAATTTCCCCAGCAGAATCGCCAGTTCTGTGATACGGTGGGAGAACTGACTTGGGGTTTGCATTTGTTTTCGCAAATGTTTCGGTTGAGCAAGAGTCGCCACCGACTTTTTATTTTATCCTAAGGAAAGGTTAAAAAAGCACAGCAAAAACCTTTGAGATGTTTTCTTGGGTTCGGGGAGTAGATTATAGAAAGGGAAGGTATTATCACCCTTTCTATCCATGGTTATCCATGGGCTCTTAGTTACTTGCTTAGATCAACTTGCCTTGATTTTCAATTGTTTGAAATGGTGCTTTGTGTGTGGGTTTGAAAATGTTTTGAAAAGAGGCCATTTGTTGTGGCAACCTTTGTAATGACCCATGTTTGGATGTATACAAAGGTGTATGTCTTTTGAAAAAGTTTTCAATATTTTTGAAAGTTGTTTTGAAAGTGTGTTGTGATGTGTGGTTTTGAAAAAAATAGGCAAGTGTTTTTGTTTTGCAAGTTGGAAAGTAACCAAGAGCTATCTACCCTAAATTTCTCAAAGATCTTTCCTATGTTTTAACCCTTTTAACAATTTTGTTCCACCATTGTATTTGGTGGACAATCTTGTGTTAGGATGTTAACGGGACGGGCGCGGGTCATCGTTTAGACCATGATTGCAATGGTGCCAAATGTCTTTGGCAACTTTTTTCCTTTTAAGGGACTTGATCATTTTTAGGCAACTTTTGAAAGCGTCATCGAGGGACTATGATCATTTGAATTGTTTTGTTTTGCCAAAGACACTCAACATGCAACATGACCCATTATTGAAGGCAACAAGTGGAGTAACCCTAGGGGTGCAAGTGTGATTGGTGTTGTCCATTTTCATGCTTTGTTATCTTTGAATTAGGTCAAGCTATTTGTTTGGTTGATTTTTGCATAAAAACCCTAAGTCTATCATGGCATATTTAGAAAGCTTTTAAATGCGAAAGATAAAGTCCTAAATTATTACAACACAATTTATGGGATGGGGGGTACAAATGTTCAAATGGGAGATATTTAGCAAGAAATTTAAATCTAAATTATTACAATCCAAATGGAATTTACAAGGTATTTAATTGTACAATAATTAAATAAAATAAAATAAATATGCAAGATGCAACAAATGATTTTTATATGTATGTAAAAGTGTTTTTCATGTGACAAATAAACAAAAATAAAAAGTTAATTTTTGGGTATTTTTCATGTTTAGGGCAAAACCCTAATTTTGCTAAATAAAAAGTATTTATTATTCCTTATATGCAATATTCATTAATTATGTACAAAAAATAAATAAAAAGGAAGTATATTGTAAAAAAGTGATTTTTGAGGTCAAATATTAATAAAAATAAAAATGTATTATTTTTATGTTTTTATCCTAAATATTCTAATAAATATATAAGTATTTATATTATATATTAAATATATTAAATATGTACAAAAATAAAATATTTATTATTTACAAAAAAAAAAAGTATATTTTTAGAAAATATTTTCAAAAGATAAAATAAAATAAAATTAGAAAACAAAATGTATTTGTATTGTTTTTAGAATTTTAAAATAAAAGGATATATATGTTTATTTATGTATAAACTCAAATAAAACAAATAAAAATCCAAATAAAATGCAAAAATTGTTGAAAAAATGTTTTTTATATTTTTTATATTTTGACAAAAATAAACAAGTCAGAAACAAAAAGAAAAAAAATAAAAAATGCTAAAAATAACACACAATGGGCCAAGGGGGTGTATGTGTGAAAAGTGGTGCAAACAGAAAAAATAAGCCAGGCCCAACCCAAAGGACTTTGTCTTCAACCTCTGGTCAGATTCAAACAAAAAACGCGCATTTTGCCTTGTCCCTGCTATCTCTTGATCCTTTGATTTTTAACAAAAACTTAAAACATGAAACCTGTAGAGCTTGAAGCCACGATTCTAAACATATAAAGAAGTTAATCTAACTCTCAGAAATGAGAGAGAATTTCTTCTCCCCCAATTCCTGACCTAGCTTTTTTTCAATGTTCAGGTCCAAAATACTCTTAGCACACACAATATAAATGGAAAGTAACTATATGGATGGCTTCAGGGCTATGATTAGAACATGCTTTCTTCACAAACTTAAGCCTAAATATGCCTGGATAGAGAGATAAAAGTTCAAAAACTTACCTGTTCAGCTTGAGTCGTGTGCAGTAATGGAGGTACTTTCAATGCAATGTGAGGAATGGTATAGCTTGCTTGAGGTCCAGGGATGCTTCCTCTATGCTTAGCTTGCTTTGAATCTTGCTGAATCGAGCTACAGAAGTTAACCTGCACAGATGAAAAATGAAAATGGCACACTTGGCTATGGCTGTTACAGTTCCAGTTCAATGCTTGGAATAGTTTGTATGGATGTTATGGAGTGTGTATGAACTGGTTTTGGCCAAGGCGCACGAGTGGATTGAGTTGTGGACCTCAATCTGCATCAGGTGCCCTGTTTTGCCACAAAACTGTGTTTTGATGAATGAGAAGGTTTGAACTCTGATTGATTCGTGCTTTAGGTTAGTTGGACCAAGGGAAAAGTGTTTGCAAAGTTTATTTTGGCTTGGCTTGACAGGAATGTGAGTTGTTGTTCAAAATGCCAAGTTTCTTCTCTCTTAAGCAAAAGTGCCAAGTTGGGTTATAGGCTACCACAGGCCCCTCAAGCATGCTGCATAATCTCTCCTTGATTAGTGGGATTAGTTCAATAACTTGTGCCTCAGAGATTTGCATTGTACTTCTTTGATTTGTGTTTGACATAAAGTTGTGCTTTACAAGAATGGATAACTTGCTTTTTCTAATTATGGCTTAATTCTTCATGTAATGACCAAATGCATAAAATAATGCTAGAACACAATGGATTGGCATTTAATTATTGAGTGTAAATGAGATTAGAGGCCTGTAACTAGCTTGTGCAAGCTGATTTCAAAAATGCCCAAGTTATGAACATGTAAATGGCTCACGAACAAAGTGACTTTTGCCCATATTGACAAATTCGATTCTCCCTAACCACAAGGGTGTTTGAGAAGTTCTTAGACAATTTGGAAAGCTTGGAATGTGTACTACAATCCATCTTTGTAATGCAAGTTGAAATTCCAAGTGGAAGCATGTGAAAAGTGGCCATGAAGTTAGGCAAAAATCCTGCCTAAAATAGGTCAAAATTTTTCTAAGTTAAGAATGTTTTGCACCCCTATTCCAAAAATCATAACTTGAGCTACAAGATTCTTTTGAGGAAACTTTGTGAATCAAAGTTGTAGATTTTGTAATGGAATACAACTTTCATGTTTTTGATTTTTCCTTGAATCCAAATGTATATTGATGAAAAAATGGGACAAAGTTAGGAAAAAATTAGGGATTTTCATAACTTAGAAAATTTCTAAGTTATGAAATTTCTTCATTTCAAACCCTAATTTGTGATTTTTGATTTCTTGATGAAAAAGTTTCAAAATTTGACATGTCTTGATGAAAAATGAATCTTGACACTTGATTTTGACCAAAAAGTCAAAGTTTGACTTTTCAGTATACAGTCAAATCTTGCTCAGTTGACTGGAAAATTCATCTGTCAATCTTGTGCATTTGGGATCCTTTGAACTTGTTGAACATTTCAAGACCATATCATTGAGTCCTTGAGTCTATATGTGAGCTTGGTTTGCCATTGGCTAGGTCAAACAGTCAAAAATTGCCTTTGTGCAGTCAAAACCCTAAAAATGACCATTTGCCCTTTTGGTGATTTGATCAAATTTCTTGTGGAATTGTGATTCAAACTTGATCAAATGGTCCATATGAGTTCATAATGTTGCTGTGGGTCAAAAATCATGAGTTTTGACTGTCAATTGACCACAGTTGACTTTTTCCCCAATACAGCTGATTTCTAGGTCAACTGTCCAATTGACTGGGTAAAGATTGGAATCAAGGCTTGAAACTTGGTATGGATAAACTTGTGAGTCCAATATGAAACATGAAAGTCACTTTAGGCCTTTTAGTTCAAAAAATCTTTGTGCAAACTCAAACCCTAATTTGGGTCAACAGTGCAAGGAGGAGTCTTGAGCAGGGTAAACCCTAACTTGATGTTGAGCTCCAAGAGTCTTGTGGTGAGAAAATTTTAATGAGATGGGAGGGAAAATTTTGGGGTAAAACATACACAAAATTACATATCATAATCACATAATCATTCTTCTTGCATATCTCCTGTACAAAGAAACTCAGTGGAGGTACATTTTACTAGTGTTTTTATGTTTTGCAATTCTCTGAAGATTTTGTTCCAATTGGGGATTTAGGGTTTATGTGTTATAATTCCCATGGAATCATTTTTTGATTATGTTTGTTTTGTTTTTTGGATTTAGGTTTTCTTTTTTTATTTCTAAACTACTGATACTTCATATTATTGGAAATGTAATTTAGTTAATGTCTACAATTCCCAATGCTTATTCTTTATTAGGGCCTTTTGGCATTTTCTATTTTAGTATAAATATGCTACCTAGGCTATCAATATTGTAACTCATTCATTCCTCTTTTCATATACAGTAGTAGTCCTCTTTGTTATCATTCATTGCTCATTCTTCTTCTCCCATTTCATTACCTTGCACCAACAAATTGGTATCTAGAGCATTTGGTTCTGTTTTTCCGAGGAAACACGAGTGTTTGTGAGTTGTGTGTTTGATTTTGGTTCATTGATTTTCTGTTGAAATCTTGAACAAAATTTGATTCCGTGGGTTGGGAAACAGTGTGTTTGAAGATCTAAAAATCCTTGCAAGGTTTAAAATGAGTGAACAGTAGTTTCAGCACCAAACTTCCAGTTTTTAATGGCAAAAACTGGAACAAATGGATGATACAAATGCATGTGCTGTTTGGTGCACAAGATGTTCTGGATCTGGTTACAGATGGTTATGTACCAACTGCAGCAGATGAAACTGAAGAACAGAGAACTACTAAGAGGATGATGAGGAAGAGGGACCAAAAAGCTATGTTCTATATCGATCAGTGTGTGGATGAAAGTGTGTTCGAGAAGATTGTTGATTCAACAACGTCAAAAGGGGCGTGGGATTTACTGGTGAGATGTTACGGTGGTGACACATCAGTAAAGAAGGTGAAGCTTCAATCCCTACGAAAGCAATATGAGAACCTGAACATGAAGAGCAGTGAGAAAGTTTCTGAATATATCTCCAGAGTGATTCTGTTCACTAACGAGATGAAGGCGTGCGGAGAAACTCTGTCTGAACAGGTAATCATAGATAATATTTTGAGGTTTCTTACTCCTCAGTTTGATTACATTGTTGTTTCTATTGAACATTCTAAAAATCTGGAAACTATGAGAATAGAAGAATTGCAAAGCAGCTTAGAAGCACAAGAGTTACGTCTGTCTGAGAGAACTTCTGAGAGGGAAGCTGAGCAAGCTCTGAAGGATTTTTTTGTCAAGAAAGACCAGAAGCAGAATAGACGTGGTGATAGATTCCAGAAGTCAGAAGCCTCAACTTCTGATGATAAGAAATATCATAAAGGAAAGGAGAAGTCTGACAAAAAGAATGTTCAGTGTTACTATTGTAAGAACTTTGGTCACTATGCCAGAGATTGCTGGTCCAACAAAGAAAGGAAGTCAGAAGAAGCAAATATAGCAAGAGGAGACTCTGATGATGAACCTGTGCTATTGTTGGCTTATGAACCTGATGATCTGAATTCATCAGAATGGTGGCATATGGACACAGGGTGTTCAAACCATCTTACTAGAAACAAGAAGTGGTTGGTTGACTTTGACTCTGGGAAGAGTACAAAGATCAGATGTGCTAATGACAAATACCTCAATGCATAAGGTATGGGAAATGTCAGAATCATTCTAAACAATGGGAAAGCAGTTGTGATCTAGAATGTTTGGTATGTACCTGGCATGAAAAGAAATTTGATGAGTGTGGGACAACTGGTTGAGAAAGGTTTTTCAGTTACCATGAAGGACAATCTTCTGAAGCTGTATGACTGTAATAAGAAGCTGATTATGGAGTCAGAACAGGGAAGGAACAGAATATTCAAGGTGAATGTTAGAACTGCAGACTCTGAATGTCTTAGTGCAACAAGTGTTGTCAAGGAGAGCAAGCTGTGGCACAGAAGATTTGGTCATCTGAATTTCAGAAGTTTAGGGCATCTGAAATCAAAGAATCTGGTGTATGGAATTCCTACAATCAAGAAGCTTGAAAAGTCATGCAAGGTGTGCATGGAAGGGAAGCAACCAAGATTACCCTTTGCATCAGAATTTGATGAGGAACCAGTGAAATTGTCATTTTCTGATTCTGAAAGGGAAGAAGAATATGACTCTGAATATTCTGATTCTGAAGGAGTGATTTTGTATGAGTCAGAATCAGAATATGACTGAGTCAGAATCAGAAGATGACGCTGAAGATTTTGAAGATGAGTCAGAATCTGAGGTTTCTGAAGACGAGTTAGAGTCAGAAGATGATTCTGAAGCTGAAGATAAGTCAGAATCCGAAGGTGATTCTGAGTCTGAAGAAGATTCTGCTTCTGAAGAAGAGTCAGAAGATGATGACTCTGGAAAATCTGAAGGTGAGTCAGATGGTGAATCTGATTCTGATCTAGAATTTGGTGGTGATCATGCTTCTAGAAGGGAAAACTCTAAAGATGTAGGTTCTGGAGGACATGCTTCTAAAGATGATCAGGTTTTTGGTGGAAATCATGACTCTAAGTATGTACCTTCTGAAGGAGGAGCTTCTGAAGGAAATTCAGCCTTTGACGATGATCATGATTCTGAAAGTGGAACTTCTGAAGGCAAAGGTGATCCAACTTCCGAAGATGGTATTTCTGAAGGTAGTGGCTCTAACTCTGATGATGATTCAGACCTTGGGAATTTTCAAGACTTTGAAGACAGTCAAGATTATGGGGAAAGTCAAAACTCTGAAGCAAGATCTTCCGAAGGGGAAAGTTCTGGTGTTCAAAGTTTTGAAGATCCAGTTCAGAGGCAACAAAGAGTCAGAAGCATCCCAAGAAGATTTGCAGAGTTTGACATGTTGCTAGACACTGAAGTAAACTCTGAAGGAGAAGTTATTGAGTGTGCAATATTAGTAGACTCTGAACCCATCAGTACGAAAGAGGCTCTTAAGCACCAAGTTTGGTTATAGGCCATGAAAGAAGAAGTTGATGCTATAGAGAGAAACAAGGCTTGGAATCTGAAAATTGATTCGTTTTTCAAGAAGCAGAGGTTTCATAACTGTGAGATGGAATATGGAGTTTATGCACAACACTCTGATAATAATATGATTCTGGTGTGTCTCTATGTTGATGATATTTTGCTAACAGGTAGCTGCCCAAAAGATATAAAGAAGTTCAAAGAAGTTCTGATGAGTAGACCTGACATTTGTTATGCAGTTGGATTGGTTAGCAGATTCATGAGTAATCCAAAGTGGTCTCATTTCCAAGCTTCTATCAGAATTCTGAGATATATTAAGGGAACTCTGAGATATGGAGTGTTGTTTCCTTCTGAAAGCAAGACATAATCAGAATTAGTAAGTTATTCTGATTCTGACTGGTGCGGACACAGAGTGGACATGAGAAGTACTTCTGGATACTTGTTTAAATTTCTGGGAGGTCCCATTTCTTGGAGTTCCAAGAAACAGCCTGTCGTGGCTCTGTCAACATGTGAAGCTGAGTATATTGCAGGTGCTGTAGCTGCTTGTCAAGCTGTTTGGCTTTTGAATCTCCTGCATGATCTGAAAGTTGAAGTTGAGGAACCTCTGAAGCTAATGATTGATAATAAGTATGCAATTGATCTTGCCAAGAATCCAGTGCTACATGGAAGAAGCAAGCACATTAAGACGAAGTATTACTTTCTCAGAAGTCAAGTTCAAAAAGGAGTGTTAGAAGTTCTGCACTGTAGCACTCAGAAACAGCTTGCAGATCTTCTGACAAAGGCAGTTAAAACAGATCAATTTCTTCATTTGAGAGATGAAATTGGTGTTGTTAGTTTCTGATAGAATATCTAAATTAAGGGATGGTATTGGAAATTTAATTTAGTTAATGTCTACAATTCCCAATGCTTATTCTTTATTAGGGCCTTTTGGCATTTTCTATTTTAGTATAAATATGTTACCTAGGCTATCAATATTGTAACTCATTCATTCCTCTTTTGATATACAATAGTAGTCCTCTTTGTTATCATTCATTGTTCATTCTTCTTCTCCCATTTCATTATCTTGCACCAACACATATGTCTATTCTAGGAAGAAATTATTCGGTTTTAGAGAAATGTTTCAGACTATGGATACTGATAGAAGTGGTGTAATTACATTCAATGAACTCAAAGCTGGTCCAAGGAGATAATTTTTAAAAGAAATCATTGTAGAAGAGTAAGAGTAAGAGTAAGAGGGTTTCATTGAAGAAGAATGTTCTGAGTTGTAGAGAGAAATAGTAAGAGGGTTCTGATTTTTTATTGATATATTTCTTACATGCATTCATACATGAAGGTTTCTTCCATTTCCTTATATATTATGCTATTTTTGTGAGCATGCACTCTCAGTGGCTTGTAGTCACTACTGTGTTTTTATAGCATATAAGGTAAAACATCTCCCTATTATTCTGTTTTCTTTCAGTGGGTCACAATTGCTTTCTAGTAAACCGTCTAGAATGCTCTTTATTGACTGTGAGAAAAACAATAATGACTACCCCTCGACAATATCAGGTATGGCCATTACTTTACGCCTATCTTCGACCACCACAGTTTGGTTGCACTGTTTATGATTTATATTGCAAAATTTTAAGCTATTTTTAGCTTTTTTGTTGCCGCCTTTTCTTTTTCTTATTCCTGTATGAAATCACTTACAACCCTAGATTTTCACCTCTTACTTTTGAAGCTTCTAATACAGGTCCACACATGTATAATAACCTCAATCTAAAAGAGAAAAGGACATGTGTATTAATAAAACTATAACTGGCTATCTATTTCCTCTCTCACATCATAGTTACAAATTTTGTCCCCTCTTGCTTCTCTACTCGCATTCTTCATAAGTCATCAACAATTCTCAAATTGCATTTAGAATTTCATTTGATTTCAAAGCTACTGATTGAAGGTTTTCTTTTTAATCACATTTTTGTGTTGTTAAATCCTTTGAAAGTGTTTGTTTTGATTTGGGGATTTATGTTTAATTTGTTTTAAAGATCAATGAATCATTGACTTATTGTGTTTTTTTATTTGGATATTTGAGTTTTATTCACTGCAGAAGAAGCAACTCTTGAAAGTGTGAGTAGTCAAATAAAATGGCACACCCTATAAATCTAGATTTCAACATAGATTTATCGAATGCTTTCTAATGTAGATCTCAAGGTAATATTTTTTAATGTCCTAGCAGCTTATGGGAAGTGATACAAAGTAAGATTTGTTAACGATAGAGGTTAGAGATGATAATGTTATAGAACGTCAAGCTTTTAAAAAAACGGTTGCAGTCATGTAATGCTTGCGGTCTGATAATACTAGTTATTTGATGTTATATTTGTTGAAAGAATAATTCAACTATATTGATTAATGACTGTAATAAGGACTGGTTGGTTAAGTTTGTTATATAACCAATTAGTTAGCTTTTTGTTAGTTTGTTACATTGCTTTAAGTAGCAAGTCTAATTGTAATAGCTAGTAAGAATGAAAAATAAAAGAATCTCTCATTCTTCCAATCTCTGAGTTCTCTCTCTATTTTCTTCTCTTTCTGTTCCAACAAACTGGTATCAAAGCAAGAGTTTCGAAGGGGCCTGAAGAAAAATTGAAGGTGACGAAGCTGTGTGTCTGTGCAATTGTGATCCGCAGCCATGAATAGTGCCCATGGAAACCTTCCCACCACATTGCCCATTCTTACTGAGAAGAATTGGGAACGATGGAGCATCCAAATGAAGGTGCTGTTTGGGTTTCAGGACATCCAAGAAGTGGTGGAATATGGGGTTCCAGCGTTGGCAACCGGAGCTAGTGATACACAAAAAGCAGCGAACAAGGAGGCGAAGAAGAAGGACTGCAAGGCGATGTTTCTTCTTCATCAATGCATGGACGATGCGCATTTTGAGAAGATATCCAAGGCAACCAGTGCAAAGGAAGCTTGGGATATCATTCAACGATGTCACTCCGGAGGGGAGAAGGTGAAGAAGGTTCGCTTGCAATCTTTATGCAAGCAATATGAGAGCTTGCACATGGAGGAGAACGACACGATTGGAGCGTATTTCACCAAGATTCTAACACTGATTAATCAGATGAAAGGGTGTGGCGAAACAATCACAGATTTGATGGTGATTGAGAAAATCTTGCGATCTTTACCGGTGAAATTTGATTACATAGTAGTGGCGATCGAGGAATCCAAATATTTGGAGGAGATGAAGCTTGAGGAACTGCAAAGTTTGTTGGAGGCTCATGAATTACGTCTTCAAGATCGAGTGACTGAGAGGAATCACCAAGATCAAGCATTGAAGGCTCAGACATCGAAGAAGGCGTATGATGAGAAACGCAAAGGCAAATGGAAAAGCAAAGGCAAGGCCAAAGGGGAATCTTGGTCCTCTTCAAGAGATGATGATCACAAAAGTGGTTCTTCACAGCAACGTGGTGGTCATGAGAGGAATTTTGGCAAGAATCAAAGGGTGGACAAGAAGAAAGCTGAATGCTACAATTGCAGGAAGATTGGTCATTTTGCACGAGAATGTCCAAATGGTAGAAGTGAACAGAGAAGGGGTGACAATGAGGCCAATGCATCTCATGAGGATTCAGATCAAGAACCCCTGCTTCTCATGGTAACCACCAGCTCTAAAGATTCTTCTGTTTCTGTAAATTCTAAATCAAACTTGTGGTATTTAGATACGGGTTGTTCTAATCACATGACTAGTCATAGAGAATGGCTAATTGACTTAGATGAAACTAGAAGAAGCACGGTTAAGTTTGCTGATGACAAAACACTTGACATAGAAGGGATTGGAAGTGTTGCAATTCATAGAAAGGATGGTAGAACTGCAATAATAGAAGATGTGTTGTATGTGCCTGGAATGACTTGCAATCTGTTGAGTATTGGCCAGCTGATTCAGAAAGGGTTCAAGGTCATTATGGAGAAGAACTTTTTTGATCTGTTTGATGCTAAAGGAAGATTGATCTTGAAGGCTCCACTTTCAGAAAATAGGACCTTCAAGGTTAACATTAAAGCATCTGAGGTTCATTGCTTGAAAGCCTCAGGATCCTTACAGGGCAGGGAGTCAAATTGGTTGTGGCATGCTAGATTTTGTCACTTGAATTTCAGAAGTTTACACCAGCTGGGAAGTGATGGTATGGTCTTGGGATTACCAACAACAACGATCCCAGAGAAGATTTGTGAAACCTGCTTTATAGGGAAGCAGACAAGGAAATCTTTCACTGCTGAGTTAGCCATGAAAGCTAATGATCTTCTTGGGGTTGTTCACTCTGACATTTGTGGACCCTTTGAAGTTAATTCACATGGTGGAAATAGATACTTCATCACTTTTGTGGATGAATTCAGCATAATGTTATGGCTATTTCTCATTAAAGCCAATAATGAAGCATTTGGTGTGTTCAAGAGATTCAAGGCAAAAGCTGAGAGACAAATTGGTAAACTTCTGAAGGTGTTTAGGACTGATGGTGGTGGAGAGTATACTTCACACGAATTTGAAGAATTTTGTTCACAAAGTGGTATTTAACATGAGAAGACTGCACCCTATACTCCTCAACACAATGGCTTGGCTGAGAGGAGAAATAGAACTCTACTTAACATGACAAGAAGCATGCTGAGGGAGAAGCACTTGCCACAAGAGTTTTGGGGGGAAGCAGTTTCCACAACTTGTTATATTCTAAAAAGATGCCCTACAAAGAGATTGAAGAAGCAAGTACCACTTGAGGTGTGGACAGGAAAGAAGCCCTCTGTTAGCCATTTGAGGATTTTTGGGTCTTTATGCTTCAAGCATGTACCTGATCAGAAGAGGAGGAAGCTTGAAAGCAAAAGTGAACCAATGATTCTTATAGGGTATCATCCAACAGGTGCATATAAATTGTTTGATCCTGTGAAAAGACAATCTTGTTTTAGCAGGGATGTTCATGTTGTAGAAGATGAGCATGGGACTGGAGGTTGAAACAAACTAGTCTCAACAAGGTTCACATTGCACCAGAGATGCTTGAAGAACAAGTCACTGATGGAGAAAGTGAGGAGCAGCTACCTGCAATACAAAGACAGAGACAAAGACAAAGAAATCTACCTGCCAGATTTAATGAATTTTAAATGGCAAGTGATGCTGACATTTCTAAGGAGGGTGAACTAATCCATTATGCACTTATGGCAGATTCTGAGCCACTTGATCTCAATGAAGCCTTGAAGCAATCAAAGTGGAGATTGGCAATGGTTGATGAGCTTAAGGCAATTGAGAGGAACAAGACTTGGGAGTTAGTAACTTTACCTTAGAATAAAGTTTCAATTGGAGTTAAATGGGTGTATAAGCTAAAGTTAAATCCCGATGGATCAATAGCTAAACACAAAGCAAGGTTAGTTGCTAAAGGGTTCTTGCAGAGGCATGGACTGGATTATATAGAAGTTTTTGCTCCTGTGGCTAGGATGGAGACAATAAGAGTGGTTGTTGCTATGACTAATGCAAGGCAGTGGAGTTTACATCAGATGGATGTAAAATCAGCATTCCTGAATGGTCCATTGGATGAGGAAGTTTATGTAACACAGCCACCAGGGTTTGAGATTAAAGGCCAAGAGCACAAAATCTACAAACTTAACAAAGCACTTTATGGACTCAAGCAGGCTCCAAGAGCTTAGAATAAGAGAATTGATAGCTTCTTGGAGCAACTGAAATTCATTAAGTGTTCAGTGGAGCATGGAGTCTATGTGAAGAAACAAGGAGAAGAGCACATCATGATCATTTGCCTCTATGTTGATGATCTGCTAGTAACAATATCAAATGTGAAAGACATTGAAGCATTCAAGATGGTTATGAGCTTAGAGTTTGAGATGACAGATCTAGGTGAGCTAACCTATTTTATGGGAATGCAGTTTACTAGAACATCACATGGTTTACTTATGCATCAAAGTAAGTATGTGAGTGATATCCTTAAGAGGTTCAATATGGCTGGTTGTAATCCAGTAAATACACATGCTGAGGTAAATGTCAAGATGAGAAGAAGTGATGTTGGTGAAGCTGCAGATCCTACATTGTTCAAGCAGATTGTAGGGTCATTGAGGTTTCTGTGTTCAAGCAGGCCTGATATTTGTTTTGCAGTGGGTCTTGTGAGTAGATTTATGAGTGATCCCAAGAAAACTCATATGGGAGCTGCCAAGAGAATACTAAGATACCTGCAAGGAACTCATGATTTTGGAATACTATTTCCAAATCAAGCTAAGTCTCAAAAGGCATTGCTGACAGGTTTTTCAGATTCGGATTATGGAGGAGATCTGGATGAGAGAAAAAGCACATCAGGGTATGTGTTTAGGTTCTTTGGAGCTCCTATTTCATGGTCTTCAAGGAAACAATCTGTGATAGCATTGAGCTCTTGTGAGGCAGAATATATTGCTGGTTCATCTACAGCTTGTCAAGCATTCTGGTTAGATGAATTGTTGAAAGCCTTGCAGATTGAAGTGGAGAAGCCCTTGAAGCTGCTTGTTGATAATGTTTTTGCAATAAGCTTAGCCAAGAACCATGTATCCCATGGGAGGAGTAAGCACATCGAGGTGAGGTTCCATTTCTTGAGGGAGCAAGTACACAAGGGAAGGTTAGAGCTGGAGTATTGTTCAACAGAAGAGCAGGTTGCAGATGCATTTACCAAAGCATTGAGGGTTGATCGTTTTGACAAGATGAGGAAGGAGCTTAGTGTGGTATCACTAAGGAGTTTGAATTAGAGGGGAGTGTTGAAAGAATAATTCAACTATATTGATTAATGACTGTAATAAGGACTGGTTGGTTAAGTTTGTTAGATAACCAATTAGTTAGCTTTCTGTTAGTTTGTTACATTGCTTTAAGTAGCGAGTCTAATTGTAATAGCTAGTAAGAATGAAAAATAAAAGAATATCTCATTCTTCCAATCTCTGAGTTCTCTCTCTATTTTCTTCTCTTTCTGTTCCAACAATGTTGTGTTAGAGTAGGAAACTTTGTTGTCTAGAACTATGACTTCTATTGTGTAGTCAATATGATTTACTTTTAAATTTCATTTACTGTTGCCATTACAATACTGCCAATGTGCAAGAAAATCTGAGCTTTAATTTTGTGCTTCCAATTTGTTAATCATGTTCTCCTAGCATATGGAGTTGAGCTTTGGAAATAGAGTGATTGGTGATACTTTATCAGCTGCTCTGTTTTTGGACAGGTAATCTTTGTTGAAAGGCTATATTATCAGATCCTTTTTTGAATACTATTGTGTTATAATTTAATGAAGAGACCCACCCGTTTTCCTTGATTGCTTCATTTAACATTCTTTTATGAGGGTGTCAAAGGATATTTTTGATCTCACTAGCTTAAGCTTCCAAAATAGTGTGACATGGTTTATGATTAACTTGATTGACAACTCAATTAAAAACATAGTAATTTTAATGTTTCTCAACGAAGACGATGTATCTTTTCAGTGTCAAACCACATGGATATTGGAAGTAAGTAGTGATAATTCTCAACTTAAAAGAGCATAAATCGTTGGAAAACATGATGTTCTACAGTCCTTAATAGATTTTCTACAAATGATATATGATTTCAAAATTCATTAAAATTCCTAAAACACATTAATTTTTGTTCTTTTCTTTACATTAAGTTGTTGTAAATATATTTACCAAACGCTCTGTTGTTTATCTAGAACGATTTGCTTATATTAATTTATGTATCATGTTCCTTGCAGAATGGAGACGAAGAAGCTTGTCATCAAGATATGGAAGAAGAACAAGAAGGAGGAGATGATCAAGAAGAAGAATATTATGATGCATGAGTTTAATTAATAGAAGTTGTGTTTTATATTATCTATCTCTTATAACTTTTTTTTTGAATTTGGGACGACTCGAGAGATTAAGAGAGAAACTTGGTTTTGTTTAAGAATGATAATATAAAAACTTATCTATATTTTTGCGACTGATTAGTCAGTAGCGTCACTTGATGTAGACTTACTTATTTCTTAATGAATATTTTGACGTTGTGGCTTAACGTTTTCTTGTATAATTAGATTTTAATTTTTTATTCAATATCTACAAAAATGAGTATTCTTGTTGGAAGACATTTTATATTGATCTAAAATGGTTCTTTATGCCATGGAATGAAGAACACCATTATCACAACTATGCGACACAAAAAGAAACTATGGCCTACTTAAATGGTGTAAAATCGTGAGCAAAATTTAGTTGCGGTGTTAATTAGTGGCCATAAACAAATTGTGGCTAAACCGAGGCAACTAAACCGTAGGCTATACATTAAATAAGAACCATGGCTAGATTATGCCACTGTTAATAACTGAGGCGCAAGATAAACCACAACCTTAACCTAGATATCTAAATTGTGGTCTATTCAAGCCACATATGTATATAAAACATGGCCCAAACATGAAAATCGTGGCGTATAATTTAGGCCACGACTGCATATCCCACAGTCACTTATTCATGGCCAAACCATGGTTAAAGCTTACAACTATGGTTATTTTGCATAGAACCACGGTTTCCTGGCCGTGGCAGATGACATTTTTTTTGTAGTGTTATTTGATATTGTCACATCACCATCAATAGGTTTAATAGTTTTTGACAAAGCTACCAAAGATTTTTTTTCAAATGTAACATCATTCATGATCACAAACTTAGACTTTTCTACACTCTAAAGGCGATAGCCTTTGACCCCTTTTTCATATCCTAGAAATATAGCTTTCTTGGCTCTATTATCACCTTAGCATGGTAATAGGATGTGCATCCGAAAATTTTCAGTCTTTCATAATCAGCATGTTCACCTGACTACACCCTATAGGGTGTGTCTCCACCTAAGCTAGAATGTGGGGATCTATTTACTACATAACAAGCTGCATCAACCTACTTTGTCCACCATTCTCAACCTAACCTAGAATTAGAGCGCATACACCTTGCTTTCTCAAGAAGTGTACGCTTCAGTCTTTCCGCGACTCCATTCTGTTGTGGCGTGCCTCTGACCGTCCAGTGTCCAACAATGTCTTCCTGATTATAAAACTTCTTGAAAGCTCCATCCGTATACTCTGTACCATTATCCAATCACATAGTTTTTAGATTTCTACCCGTTCTATTCTCAACCATTTCTTTCCAACACTTGAAAATATCAAATACCTCATTCTTATGCTTAAGAAAAATAAATCCAAGCATACCTTGAATGATCATCAAAATCAGTAACAAAGTACCCAGAACCACCCTTAGAAGTAACTGGAGCTGAACCGTAAACGTCAATATGCATATAGTCTAATATTACCCTACTTTTATGCTTGCTTGTAGAAAACCACAACCTATGTGCTTTTCCATACACACAATTTTCAAAAAATTCCATGTATGGCTTTTCCATTTTCTTCAGCAAACCTTTATCACCAAGCAATGATATACCCTTTTCAGACATATGCCCAAGGTGCATGTGCCGCATCCTCGTACATTCAGTCTGGTCTTTACTTCTATTGATTCTAACTACCAAATCACCTGTGACAGTTTCCCCCATAAGAGGATAAAGATTCCTACGATGAACCCCCTGTAAGAACAAGAAGTGTTTCCTACATCTGGCCTTGAGATTTTGATGATAACTTCACATGTTATCTTAGAGAAAAATTATATACACTAATTGTTTCTTCTAGTGTGTAGATGCTGCTATAATATTCTGACTCTGGTACAAGACGTGTGACGTCATCAGGTTCTAAACATACACTCTGGAAGAAAACATGTGGTTACATGTTTCAGTAAAGTCAAGGTTCTGAACTGATCTTCTGCAATGTGTCTTAGGAGTGTTAGTACAAGAAGTTATGATAGTGGCTTTGTGGTTTAGCTTTGGAGGCCTTCTAAAGCTTTACATCTATGTGTTACAAGTTCTGGAGATTATCAAGATTATAAAGACAAGGTTCTGCTGAACAAGTTTTGATGATACAGAGAAAAGAAAGTTCTTACAACCAAGTGCTGAAGACTCTGAAGACAAGGTTCTATGCGACAAGTTCATAAGACTCCAAGACTTAGGTTCTAAGGATCATAAGAAATATTCTTCTATAACAAGCTTTAACTTTCAACATTTAAATATCTGAAGTCTCTGAAGATAAAAATAAAGTTCAAATGGTCAATGTGTGACGTTGTGCAAAAGGTACAATAAAGTGTTTGTGACCTCTACCCTCTAGTGTGGCGTAAGGATAATCCCTTATACTATATTGTCAACCACTCTCACTGTGACCCTTGGGAACAAACAACTAGATTTACAATTATCTTTCTTTACTTAATGGATCTCTGTTTACAAGCTTAATAGAAAAATATTATTAAAAGGAAAAGGCGGAAAGCTATCATTGAACAGTGACAGGATACATAAATATTATTTTATACTGTCTAAACTCTTACACCTTATTCTATCCGTTGAGAACTAGCCGTTGGTGGAGGAAAAGTGTGTTATACCCTCACAACGTCTCTCTCTATCAAGGGCTATAAAGGAAGATCAAAGCTTCAAAGATAAATTGCTAGTTAGCGGTTTAGTGTTGCCATTGGCCAACAAGCTTCATCCTATGGAAGGAAAGTAGTGGACTCTGAAGATGTTAAAGCCCCAATGCTATACATACTGAAGACCACTAAAAGAAGAGAGAAAAGAAATAAGAATAAAACTACAAGATGTTATTCAACTTCCAATCACATACATCATGATAGATATCAAAAGAAGCAAGGAGTTGTTGCTCGTAGCTTGCTCAACAAGAAGATGAAGAATAACACTACAAGATGATACTCAACTTTTGATCATATACATATTTGTACAACATTGTAATTAACACTAGAGTTGTTGCTCAAATAGTGTTTCTGTTCATATCTCTGCATGTAAATTGTTTTAACACTTGAGTTGTTGCTCGTAGAAGTGTTAAACAATATATGCTTAAATGTTTTGTGTAATATGCTTAGAAGAAGCAACCATGTAAACATGGAAACCTCATAAATTATTGTTGATTAGTTCTTTGAGAGACTGAGCGAAGGTCTGATCTCAAGAAGACAATGGCTACTGGTCATTGTCGGAAATTCTGATAGGAGATTCTACGGGATCAAATTCTATTGGGTCAATGATTGTTATATCTGGTTGGATCATTGAGCATATCATTGGAAGTTTCCTTGAGAGACTGAGTGAAGGTCTGATCTCAAGAAGATAATGCTACTTGTCATTATGGGAAATCCTGATAGGAGATTCTGAGGATACAGATTCTGTTGGGTCAATGGTAGTCATATCTCAAAGAGGACCGAGTGAAGGTCTGACTCTTGTGAGATCCTTGATGGATATCATTGCAAGGTGTGATACGGTGGCAGAACCGACTGTTAATACTAGTTTGCATTTTTTGTTTGCAAATGTTGCGGTAAGCAAGAATCGCCACCGACTTTTATTTTATCCAATCAGGAAAAGGAAAAAGAATAGAAAAAACCTTTTTCGAGATGTTTCTGAGTACGGGGGGTAGATTATAGAAAAGGAAGGTGTTATCACCATTTCTATCCGTGGTTTTCCACGGGCTCTTAGCTGCTTGCTCATTTTGAAATTGCTTTTCTATGTTTGTGTGTGCTTGTTTTGAAAAGTTTTGTTTTACTTCGTTTTAACCCTTGCTTCTGTCCTCAAGAGTGTTACAAAGTTGTTTTTGAAAACTTTGTTTGAAAAGTGTTGGTGTGAAAAGTTTTGTTTGAGCAAGTATTTAGGAGCTAATCTACCTACTCGAAAAAAAGTCTGTTCGTTTTCGTTTAGACATCGCTATCCTATTATTAAGGAAGAGGTAGCACCGTCGTTGGAGTTTTAAAGGACGTTTGAAGGGACGTTATGGTCATTGAAGGCAACATGTAAGGATACCTTAGCATTTCGAAGGGACTGTATATAGGCAACATCGAGGGACAAGATCATTTCTCGTAAGCAACTCGAGGGACATTAAGGGACTATGATCTTTATGATGACTTTTAGATTGAGGGTATTTTGCTAAGATATCCCTACGTTCGAGGGATATGACCATTGTTTTCCGAGGCAACCAAGTGAAGCATACCCTAAGGGTGCATGTGTGAAGCAATGTTTGTTTTCAGATATTTATCTTGTAATTAAATGATCTATTTAATTGATTAAGCATACAAACCTAGGTTGCTAAAAATTATATACAAGCATATAAAATAAAAGCGAGAAAATAAAAGAGTCCTACGCTATTACAAGGCTTCGGGGAGGGGTTCGCATAACCAAAAAACCGGGGATTAAACAGTAAATAATATGCGGTAAACCCTAATTAAAAACTATTACAAACCCGAAGCAAATACAATAATTGGAAAATAAAATATTGCACGCGGGAATTAAGTACGGGAATCAAAGTTTAAATTCTAAAAATCTAATCAATTAAGTAGAAAATATTTTTTTTTTGTATTTTATTATTGAGAAAAATATTTTAAATCTTAACCTAAATCTAATTAATTAAAGAAAAATATTTTTCGGTATTTTATTGAAAAAATTAAATATTTGTGAATTAAACCTCATTTGTCTAATTAATTTTAATTATGAAAACAATCAAGTCAATATCATTAAATTAATTATTTTCCAAAAAAAACTAATTTTAATAAAAAACCTAATTCTACATTTTTGTGGTTTTCTTGATTTTATGATTAAATAAAAAAATGATTTTTTTGTTGTTTTGTAAAAAAGAAAATAATTAATCAAATAATTAAAATAAAGGAAATAAAGGAAATAAAGAGAAAAGAATTAAATTGGGCCTGTTTGGAATCTGAAAAAGGGGGTGCGTTGTTGAATTTGTGCCAAGCCCATTAGCTGAGCCCACTCCCACACTTGATCTTGTGTAGCCACGCTTGGAGGGTGCATCATGGACTTCCCTTTGACTGAGCGTTGGATCTGGATTAGTGATGATCCCGTGGTAGGATGATGATAGCGCATGGTAGACGCCTTGATGCGTGAAGCATAGAACCTGCATGTAAATGTTAAGAAAATAGAGAAAATGCTGGGACCTAGGATAGAACCCAGGTCCTTTTACTTTCAAACGTGCCTTGCCTAGAAACACGCGCCTATTTCAAATGGGCCAATCGTGGTTTAGTTGTTAATAATAACATAGATAAAATATAAAGGAAATAAAGTGCCTTGCCTAGAAACACGCGCCTATTTCAAATGGGCCAATCGTGTGCTGCCACCTGTTGTCTTCTTCCCCATAACTGTTGTTTTTGATATCAGCTTTTACCTACGGATTAAACCGTCACTAAAGGCTATAGTGACAGTTTTTATCCGTAGCTACATCCCTGCAAGATTAAAAAATATAATACAAGTAAGATAAATCAAAACCAAAAGCATAGATCAGTTGCAAATCACACCCTGAGTTCATTGGTATCCATAATTTGGTATAATTTTGCCTCTACGCAGAGTCCCCAATTTGGGACATTAAAACCCTAACAATGGTGTCGTGCCATTCCTGCATTTGAACTCATATTAAACCATCTAAAAATAATGAAAATATGATAACAAGCATGTATATGTTATCAAAACAAGTTTGTAATGGGTAAATCAATAAATTCGAGTTTGAGAAAAATATGTAAACCTTGGTATTGTAATGGCACGATTCTTGATGTTTTTGGCCTTGAGGATGATTGGAATAGCTTCAGAACACGTCCGGGAACAAATTGCTAGCTTTGGAATTACTTGAAATGGCCTATGGAATCAAAACCGACCTGCACTTTTTTGACAAAAATTGAGTTTTGTTCTCTTATTTTCACGACCAAAACCTCTTTTTTTTTGCCTTGAGAATGTTATGTCCTTATATTGGAATGAATTAGGTCAATAAAAACTAATCATATCTTTACAAATTATGGAGATTTGATTTCATTCTTTGTCTTGTATGATTTATTTCCAAAATAGACCAAATTAAGATCTTTTCCAATCAATTGGCTCTTGCACGAATTTTTATGATTTGCTAGCTTTCCATGGACTCATAATATACTCATAAAATCAAATCATTGATTTTATTTGATTATTCTACTATTTAAATTGATTTATTCTACTTTAAATGAATAAAAAAAATAAAAAAAATAGGTGGATAAGATCACGGGTCGTGGGCCATCTTAGGAACAAGTTTCAAACAAGAAAACATGGGCCCATTTAGAAAAAAAGTCATTTTGATCAATGTTGACTTCATGCACATTTCCAAAAATTGGTCAACTTTGACAATACATATCCCCCTCAATTTTAACCCTAGAGAGGTGTTCTTGGACTTTTTATAAAGCTTAGGATGTTCCCTAAACAACCCCTTTTGGTTTCATCTCAATTTGGTCTTCCATGTTCATGTAAGAAGCTTTGACCCAAAAGGTGTTTTTTTTGACTTTTCAAAAGGACCTATAATGTAGAAATTCATATATTTTAATGAGTGCATATTTTGAACTTGTGGTATGAAGATGAGTTGTAGGAAATTGGATTCTCTTCAAAATGAGCCTTGGATGATAAATTTATGATAAAGTATGAGAAAATTATGCTTGGTCAAAGTTTGGTTGAGTTTTCTTGAGAAACCCTAATTTAGCAACTTTTGAGTTTTGATGAATTAGGAGCATTATTTGGGGAGTCATGATCAAACCTTGATCAAATGATGGATATAACTTCAGAATGTTGATATTGACCAAAAAGCTTGAAGTTTGACTGTATGTGGGCCATAATTGACTTTTGACCTAGTACAATTGATTTTCATGCATCTGGGCAATTGACTGAGCAAACTTCTTGTGCAACGCATGAAACTTGACATGGATGATCTTGAGAACATATTGGGACCATGGAAAGCATTTGGGACCCCTGGACTTCAACCATCTTGATGAGGAGTGAAACCCTAGTTTGAAGGTTGTTGCCTTAAGAGGAGGATTTGTCTAGTCAATCCTTAGTCATCCTTGAGCAATTGAGGACCTCTAGAGGCATGTCTTGAGTGAAATGAGAGGGTAAATTTTGGGGTACAACACAATGAAATCCTGGCAGGAGATCTCTAGGTATCAGATTCTATTGGGTTAATGAATCTTATATCCAGTTGGATCTCTGAACGTGTCATTGTGTGTTAGTCACCGACAGTTGGCCGTGTGATTGTAATCAGTTTAGTTATAGTGGATTAAGTCCTTGGATAATGTGAAATTATCCTTGCGAGGGTGGACAAGAGTAGCCTAGTTAACGAAGAATTTGGATAAAATACATGTTTCCTTTATCTTCATTGTCTTTATTTCTATTATAACTTGAGTGCTTAGAATTTTAATGGGGAATATTTTCTATGAACATAATTCAAAACTCCCTTTTCTTGTGTTTTCTCTACCTTCAATTGGTATTAGAGCCTGGCTCTGTTATTGATTTAAGATCAAAAACTTAACCGTGAAGAGAGATCCAGTTAGGCAAAATTTTGTAGTTGCCTACTACTTAAATGATAGAAAGCTTTTCTGATTCAAAACCCGTTCTGCAGAGGATTTAAAACTCTGGGCTAGATTTAGAAATATGAAGATAGAATCTCTTAAACATGTTCTTAGGATTTTGAAGACTCAAGTACCTGATGGAAATGAAATTATCTTCTCAATCAATAGAAGTTTTCCATCAGAAGCAAAGGTCAACATTCAACACTTGAACTCAACTGAAGCTGTCATACAAATAACAACTACTGCAAACTGCATTGGATTAAATCAATGTCGCCTTATAGAAATCCATCAAGAAGACTGTTGCCTCTCAAATATTCACTCCAAGATTCAGATGAAGAATTCTCCTGAAAAGCTTTGAATAAGTATTGCGCAAAAGATTTGGAAGTCAAAAGGAGAAAATGCTATTCACCAAGAAGCAAATAAAACCTGAACTTCTCTAAAGAATATGAACACTACATTCAGATTCTGAAGAAAATGAAGCAGCTATTGAAGAACAAGAAATGAAGAAATCATAAGATGATCATCTAGAAGGTTCTTCTTTTCAAAACTTAAACAAAGGTAAACTCTTCACAAGAAAATCCAGGTTAGCATCTACACGCTTTCTAACAAAATACTGCTAGATACTTCTAACAGTTAGAAGCTATCCTAGTCATGAAAGATCCATTGTTTCAGTTATCATACGTCAATTCCTTTATCATCTTGAAATATTAGGTTCTCTGTTAGCTTTTTCTGAACCCCTAACTAGAGAAATTGTAACTCATAAAAATGTAAAAAACTAAAAATCATTCATCTAAAAATCATTAATTAATGCAACACGTGTAGTAGTATCCCTCCTAAAAGCACTAGTGTCTATACCTATTATCCTTCTAGGTATCTGTGTATAATTTGTCATGTATGTTGAAACTTATATACACATCCTTCCACATAAGCTTTTACTCTATATCCTGTCAGTCTCCATACCTCCAGCTATGCGCTCATAATTCAAAACTTGTTTGATTTTTGCTCTCTTTCATCCCTTAAAAGCCTCCTTATAAAGTCTCTTGATCATTTTTTACTCATCTCCTAAAGATCTATATCCTCTGCTAATGGCCTCTAAACCCCTTTTATGGCTTTGAGGATCTTCTTGAAGTTGTTTGTGAACTTCGTCCAAATGTTCCCAGGGTAAGATCTGATGAACTTGGTGATCAGAAAAATAGAAAGTGTATTATTCTCATCGATGTAGTAAAAATGGGATTCCCCCAAAGTATCGATCTCGAGGACTCCGTAGAAAATACTAAGTTTTATTATTAATTCAATTAAACAAAAAAAATAGTTTAGGGTTTGATTGGAATAAATCCTTGCGGAAGATTAAATGACTGGAAGTAAAATGTGACTTTTTCTATTTGATTTAAAAGATGTTAGGGGTGAGTGTATGATTTGCCATGAAATAACCTTCACTCTTTGGTCTCTTCAACAAGTTCATCAACTTCAATTATAGATTCTTAAGATTTTCTTTCCCTAAGTCCTTAGTGAGAAACCTTCAACCTTCTACCCTAATTTCAATTCCATTCAAATTAGTTTTGAGGTTAAGGATTCAATTATCAAGAACTATTCTGGTTATCATAAGATTTCCCTAGTCCTAGGTGAAATCATCTATAATATAATTATTTAGAAAACCTTAACACGATCGTCCGACTCTAATGTGTTAATACAGTGAAACCATATGGTCCCATAGGGTAAAAATATAAATTCTTCTAAATAATCAAATTGATGTATAAAAATAATTATGTTGAATAAAATAAAGAGATCAGTATTCTTAACATTGCAATTCACGGACACCCCCTAGCATTGGGGGATTTAGCCGCATATAGAATTTAAAAGTAAAATATCACAGATATTAGATGTAGACATTAAAATAAGTTTGGATGGTTCGATCTTCAATTGCTATCGCACATGAAGAGTTATTCGTTCCCAAAGCTCCTCTGGATATCCAGTCTTCTATCGTGAAATTCTTCAATCATTCAAAAAGTCCTTCTCCTCTTATCACAAACAGGTTTTTATAGTGATAGGTCATCCCTTAGCAATGCAAAATGTCCAAAGTACCCTTAATGATCCAAGAATACAACAAAATTTAAAAATTGGAATTTCAAGCGCCTAGGCTGACAAGGGCCGTGTCATCGTACACAGGCACCCGTGTCAACATCTGTGATATGTTATTCTCACACTTTTTGGTTCTAGCTGAATTGACACGGGCCATGTCAGTGGACACAGGCACCCGTGTCAGCACCTGCGATCTTCCTCAAAAAGTTCATGATTCAGCTGACTTGACACGGGCCTTGCCATGTGACATGGGAGTTTGTGTTGCATTCTGTCTTGCTCTAACTTAACTTTTCCCAAGTCCTCTCCCTGACACGGCCTGTGTCAGGCGACACGGCCACCCGTATCAGGGATCTTGAAGCACTTCTTCTGGAACTTTGAATTTTTGCACTTTTCTGCTCTGATTTGTTCTGTTTTATTATTTTGAACCTGCAAACACTAAATTACAAAACCAAAGCATAAAATGTGGTAAATTGAAATAAAACACCAGTCAATTAAAATAACTATAACTAAAATAAATGCACAATTCTTGTGTAAAAACCACTGATGAAACTCCCCCAAACTTAAACCGTTGCTTGACCTCAAGCGACCATTATAAGAACTCATGAAAATCACCGTAGCTCGGTACTCATACGTGAGACATCCATTCAAATTGATCAAAAATTAGTTCGTTCGATGTTCACATGACGCGAAGAGTTTGTTTAAGAATCTTAAAATTTAGAGTTTCCTCTTCAGATACCTCTCTAGCTATGCTTTGTAATTAAGTCTCTTTCCGATTTTCCTTCTTTTTCATTCGAACCGTCACATTCAGGAAATGAGGATTATGATGATCATCACACGTACAAGACTGATCAAGAAATTTTTTTCTCAAGCACACAATAAGAGCTTTTTCTCCTTTATAATTTCAGATGAAATTTTCAAAACTTTTCAGTTTATATATTGTCCTTTATGGACGAAGTTTGGGGATCAACCCCCTTTAGGCTGAATAACCTGATAAGGGCTACCCAACTTAGCCAGCCAATTTCCTTTTACCGCCTTTTCATCATTTGGTTCCACATTTATTTCTTTCTCCTTCAATCATACATGCATGTGAATCTATGTTCTGCCAGACTGTGAGGATAAACTACTTCAGGAGTACTTCTCAGGAATCAAGCACCATGGTACAAATCTACATGTTAGACTCGTATCCCTGTCACGTTATTCCGAAATTCCTACCCTCGAACAACCATCCCTTCGTCTCTATATACTATTCCTAAACTCTATGAGAATCAAGTTCTTGATTAAAACAAAATTTTCAGCCAAATTTTGAGGACTTTAACTCGTGGATTTACACAAAAATTCACAGAGCACTCACAAATAATAATAAAAGACAAAAAGCAATAACCCCCCCCCCCTCCCCCAAACTTGAACTAAACATTGACCCCAAATTTTCAGAACAAGCTCGAGAAGGTGACTCACAGAGGATAATGCAACACATGATGCAGCCTTCTAGCTCTCACCAGTAAGACTCCCTTTTTATTACTTGCAAACAAAACAAAAAGAAAAACTAAGTTATTAAAAGTGTGGGTTGCCTCCCACGAAGCGCTTTGTTTTAACGTCGCACGACTCGCCGGTTCCTCCCATTATGGGGGGTACTTCCTCTTTAACACCTTGTTGCTTGTTTCTTCATCAATCTAGAACTTATTCAGATCAAAATCTCAACCCATTTGTGCTTCTAGCCACTTCCAACTTCCATCTTTTCAGCTTGGTGTTCCTTCTTCTTTCTCTTCTTTCCTTGTTGTTGAGCTTAGGAATTTTTATTGATGCCACCTGAGAGATTTTTCCTGAGACTTCTTCTGGTTGTGATTTTGAGCTGTTACCTTCTCCTTCTACTTTGATCATTCCGACCAAAGATTTATCCTTTCCACATGCACCTTGCTTCCCAATTTCCAACACCTTCAAATTTATCTCCTCATCAAATAATTCCAGTGTCAGATTACCTGTCTCAATATCAAAATTGCATCGACTAGTCAGCATAAATGGCCGAACAAGAATGATATGAGTCTATTAATCTTCAGGTATGTCCATGATCTGAAAGTCAACTGGAAAAATAAAATTGTCAATTTCCACTAATACATCTTCAGCTATCCCATATGACTGCTCGATGGTGTGATTCGCAAATTTCAATTTTGTCACACTCGCTTATCTTCTCAATACGAGCTTCTTAAAAATAGATAATGGAATTAAACTTACACTAGAGCCAGAATGAACCAGAACCCTCTTGAAAGCTCTGTCTTTTATTGTGCATGGTATTGCAACTGACCCTGGATCCCTCTGCTTGACAAGTATTTTTTTTAGCGCAATTGTACATAATTTCTCCTCCACAGGTACTGATCCCTCTCTTGTTAATTTCTTCTTTGATAATACCTCCTTCATGAACTTCTAATACAAAGGAATTTTCTCGAGTGATTCAAATAACAGTATGTGGTTTTCTAGCTATTTGGAAATTTTGACAAATTTCTCAAAATCTTTTTCTTTTGTGTCCTTCTTTGCCACTCGAGTTGGATACGACAACTTGATCGTTGGTTTGGTTTTCTCTTCAACTGGCTTCATAGGAGATACCACTTCTTCCTGTTTGTTCCTGTTCTCTCCCACTTCCAGCTCTACTTCTATGATATTGTCATCAAACTTCACCTCATTTTATTTTTATCTATCAACTTTCTCACTCCTTATTTTGACAACATTCACATTCTCATGACTTTTCCGACTTTCTTGTACTCGCAACGCTATCTGTTATGCAATTTATCCCATTTGAACCTCCAAATCTTTTATTGCAGTCGTGGTATTCATGTAATTACTCCTTTTATCTTCTTGAAATTGAGAGGTTTAGGCAACCATCTTTTTGATATCCACCTCCCACTCCGCCTTTTGAGGAGCTTTTTGCTGCTGATCTTTCCAAGAGAAGTTCAAATGATTCTTCCACCCAATATTGTAGGTTTTTGAATACAAATTATTATTCTTCAAGAACTTAATGTCTTCAATTTGTTGTGGAGAAGCTAAACAATGCATCGTATTATGCGGCCCATTCCAGATTTCACATACATCGTTTTGTGCTTATTAAACTTGGGCAACTTGATGAGTACCTAACTTTAGCTCTTTCAGCTTCTTGTCTACCTCTACAACAATTGTTTCTTTAATTTTTAATTGTCTGTTGGGCTTAAAATTTAAATCAATGACTCCCTCAAACCTTCTAGCAACCCTGTCATATAACTCCAAATGCTCATTTGCAGCAATTACTTCTATTATCTTATTTACATCAATGGCTGTTGAGAAATTTGATGAGCCACCAGATGCTGTGTCTATCAGCTACTTTGTCTTGATTCTCAGACCATTTATAAACATTTGCATTTGATCAGTCTGGTCGAGATTATGAGTAGGGCAAGCCACTGGGAGTCTTTTGAACCTTTTGTAGGTATCCCCCAACGATTCTCCCTCTTTTTGCTTGAAATTAAGTATATCATACATTTTTCTTATGAACACTGAGGCTGGAAAATATTCCTTCAAAAATGCAATCTCCATTTCTTCCCAAGTTGTTATACTATCAGTCGGAAGGGAAAATAACCATTCTTCAGCATCATCAGCCAACGTGAAGGGGAGCATTCTCAATTTCTTCTATTCCTCAGTATGACCATCTATCTTCAAGGTGGTGTTGTACCCCAATTTTTGCCCCTAAGATTCCTCTATCATATCATATCAACTCGATCATAACAAGATCATATTAGGGTTGGTTCTTCCTCTTTTTTCCTATCTTTAAGTTTGCTCTTGAGGAATCTCCAAGCACCTTGGTTGTGTATTTTGTATATGTGTTGTTGACTAACTTCTAATCAAAATACAAAAAAATATTTGTCTTTGTCTTTGTATATTTTTGTTTTATAGGTACCAAGTCGAAGCATCTGACAAATAAGGATTTCTGGTATTATTTTCCTAAAATCTCTATTTGCAAAGAAAAAGAATTAAAATTTTTCATTTTTTTAACTAATGCAATCGATTGCTCTTAAAGTGCAATCGATTGCACATAGTGTATTTTGCTCCATTTTTGAAAAAAATACACTGTGCAATCGATTTGCACTGTAGTGCAATCGATTGCACAACGTGAAAATTAAAAAAAATCAGCATTTTAAACTTGTCAAGTTTTGGCTCCAATTTTCCTTCACTTTTGAAAGATGTATCATTAATTCAAATTTTAGTGCCAATCTTTCATTTTTAAAAAGAATTATCATTAATTCAAATTTTGGCTCTAATATTTGAAAGAATTATCATTAATTCAAATTTTGGCTCTAATTTTTGAAAGAGTTATCATTAATTCAAAATTTGGCTCCAAGAATCAATTACCAAATTACCACTAATCCCAATCCTAAAACTCTATAAATAGAGCTCTCATTTCATTCAAATTTCAAGCTTTTGATAGCCAAATCCACCTTGCTAAAAAATCTCTCAATTCTCTCCATCTACCAATTTCACTCAAAGCTCCATTCTCAAAAGGTTAGTAAGCTTTGCATTGAAGCTTACTAATCTTTGAGCTAAACCTTCATCCAATCACTTTTTCTTCATCAATTCTCTACATCCAAGCTTGGTCAATTGATTCTTGTGGTTGAATTGAAGCAAATTCTTGAAGTTGTTTTGATAATTCTCTAGATCTACCTTTGGTAAGTTGGATAATTCATCTTTCACAATGTGATCTCTTGTTGATCTTTGGGTCTGATTCTTTGAGCATTATTTTGTGATTCCAATGGTGTTATTTTCTCATAATTTAATGGAATTTTCGTTCTCAATTGGATCCATGATCATAAGGTGTTTGATGGAAAGTTTGAACAAGAAATTGCCCTTTTAAAATGCTGTTTTTGCTACTGTAATAGTGTGCAATCGATTGCAGTAACTGTGCAATCGATTGCACAGAAGCGTTTCATGTGACACCCCAAATAATGCAATTATTAAATAATTAGAATTTTTAATTATTAATTTAATTGGATATTTAGTTATTGGTATTTTTGGATTATTGGAATTAATTTAATTAATTAAAGGAAAGAAGTATTGGTGGTGTGAAGAGTGATTAGAGGGTGTGAGGGGTAAAATACTCTACTCTTACTAATTACTAATTTATTACTATTATTTGGAAAATAATAAAAGGAAAAATAAGGATAAAAAGGAAAAGAAAAAGAAGGTTATTTGGAAAAAAACCATTATACGTGAAATTGGAGAAGAGAAGAGAAGAGAGGAAAAAGCCAAACGCCGTGAATTCGAAGGATCATCGCGAGGTAAGGGGTGATTTCGATTATTTAATAATGCCTTATAGATTTTGGGATCAATAGAATTGATTAAGCATGTTAGGAATCTCAATTTAGGATTTTCTAGGTTGTAGAATTTGTCCCTTATTGTGTCAGATTATAGGAATTGGAACCATTAATGTGATGAATAATTAATAGGAATGATGGAAACATGATTTATGATGTTGTATTGGTGTGTATTGGTTGCATTTTGGTGTTCCTAATGTTATAATTCGTATAGGTATGAATTGGATGGGATTGGAATGAATAAATGCTGTCAAAATAGCAGTTTTTGGCTCTGCAGGTCGCAGGAACCGGTTCCCAGTGGGGAGGAACCGGGTTCAACTGTGAAAATTTACAAAAACTTGCAAAATTGCACGTAGGAATCGGTTCCTGTATAGGTAGGAACCGGGTTCCCATACATTTTCCAGAAAGGGGATTTTTGAACTTCGCAGGAACCGGTTCCTGCATATGTAGGAACCGGGTTCTGCTGTAACTTTTTGAAAAATATTAAACTTTGAAAATTCATAACTTTCAAACCGTAAGTCCGATTTGAGTGCCGTTTTCGGCAGTATTTCTTAAATTAAAAATACTATCTTATAAAATAACAAAAATATTATTTTATGAAAATTATTTTAAAAAGAGTCGAATTCCCGATTTTTGTAAACTTTGGTATTTTGAGAATGATGTAGAATTGTTTGTAAATTATTCTGATTTGGTGAATGAGAACTGATACTTATGTGTTGTGCCTGCTATCCATTATTATTGAGATGTGATCATGTGATATATTGGTTTTGGCATTATTTGGAATTATGTTGTGATCATATTCCGTTGATTTGATGTTGCATGCTGGTGATGTGCATGCATATGCATTGTATTGGTGAAGTTAATTCCCATTGTGTGGAATTTGACTTGTATTGCCGTTAACCATTACCCGGGTGATGATGGGTGGTTAGGCTGGATTCGTGTCCGGTGTTTATGGACGAATCAATGATTGCTGTATCCGATTGATGATGGATCAGCTAGATTCGTGTCCGGTGTTTATGGATGAATCGATGGTTGCTGTATCCGTTTGATGATGGATCAGTGTTGGGTGACTTGGTAACGTGATTGGTACCACATGCATTGTGTCTGCATTTGTGTTTGCATGGAATTGTAACATGTTAGGATGTTTTCCAGTGTTACAATTCTTTGGTTGATTATTGATTTGTGCATAATGACTTGTATGATTGGAACTGCGTGTTGAACCTGAATTTATGCTAAAATGGGTGAAATAATATGCTTGTGATATAATGTTGATTGAGGAGCTTATAATGCATGTTAATTATGAGAAATCTCACCTTACTTTAATGATTTTAGATTAAAGTTAGCAGCTCAGGAGTTGGTGAGGATGGCTCTAGAGCTATGTTACTTTAAGTCCGCGTGTCAGTGTCGTGCTCTGATAGGTTGTAACACTGGGGGAAACGTTTAGTTGAGGAGTTTTATTTTATACTCTATTGTTTAATTTATGTTGGGAATACTTATGAAGTGCAGTTATTCCGGTTTTGAGACATTTCCGCTGTGTAGAACATGATATTGATTTGAATATTTATTTTAATAATTCCTTCAGTAAAGCATGATAACTACAGATTTGAGGTTTTTATATTTATCTCATAATTGTGACATCCCTGTTTTCCATGTTACTTTGATTTAATTAATATATTCGCGGGTTATTTAGAAGGGGTGTTACAATAGTGGTATCAGAGCAGGTCGGTCTATCGGCCAGGTTATTTATGTGTTTACTCCCTTTTGGTATGCGACATGTGTGTGAAACACTGTCAGTACTTGATTGTTTCCTTTTCGTTGTCTGCAGAGGTACGTGTGAAATAAGTGGGGGAGAAGTTTCTTCTCTGAAGTTTTGTGCAAGAGGTTGGTTCAGTATACCGCCGATTGTAAGATGTAAGTATTGCCGAGTAGTTGATGCTTCAAGCATGGTTATGTTTAAGTAGCTTGAAGGGTAAGATTGAAGATGATGTTGTGGTTTGGTAACGATGGTTGATGCCACCTCATGATTGTTGACTATCTATTGACAAATTGAGGAACTGATCACCCTTAATCTCTTGTTGATAGTAGTCGGGATCGCGTTGGATGGGATGTACTTATTGTGCCAGCTTTACAGTGTGTGAAATTAGTTAAGTCGGCAAGAAGAGAAGCGTTATGGTTTGCGTAACGAGAGATTTAGATCTCGACGAGAGCAATAAAAAGGCATGTGACCTATTGGATGTAATTTTTTATGAAGTGTTCTGTGATGAAGTAAGTGGAACGGTATGAGAGTGCAAGGTGAAGTCTTAATGGGTTTTGTTACTAGAACTAGTTCGAATTCGAGGATGCCTATAAGAGGTTTGCTTCTAGATTGAGAAAGTTGAAGAGTCAACTTGAGGATTTGTTTGAGAAGAAGTTTATTCGTCCGTGTGTTTCGCCGTGGGGTGCTCCGGTGTTGTTGGTTAAGAAGAAAGAAGGTTCAATGAGATTATGTGTTGATTACAGACAGCTGAATAAAGTTACAATCAAGAATCAGTATCCTTTGCCGAGGATCGATGATTTGATGGATCAACTAGTTGGAGCTTGTGTATTTAGTAAGATTGATCTGAGATCTGGATATCATCAGATTCGTGTGAAGTCGGAAGATGTTCAGAAAACTGCATTTAGAACGAGGTATGGACATTACGAGTATCCTGTTATGCCGTTTGGAGTTACTAATGCACCTGGTGTTTTCATGGAGTATATGAACAGGATATTTCATCCGTATCTTGATAAGTTTGTGGTGGTGTTCATTGATGATATTCTAATTTATTCGAAGAGCGATGAAGAGCATGCAGAACATCTCAGAGTTGTGTTGGAATTGTTGAAAGAGAAGAAGCTTTATGCGAAGTTGTCCAAGTGTGAATTCTGGTTAAGTGAAGTAAGTTTTCTAGGCCATGTAATTTCCAAGAATGGAATTGCTGTGGATCCTACGAAGGTAGAAGCAGTATCTCAGTGGGAAGCGCCGAAGAATACTTCTGAGATCCGTAGTTTTCTAGGTCTTGCAGGTTATTACAGGAAGTTTATAGAAGGATTTTCCAAATTAGCGATACCGTTGACTAAGTTGACCAGGAAGGGTCAGATGTTTGTTTGGGATGTTGAATGTGAGAAAGGATTTCAAGAGCTGAAGAGGAGGTTGACAAGTGCTCCGATCTTGATTTTGCCAAATCCGACTAAGTCTTTTGTTGTGTATTGTGACACATCATTAATGGGATTAGGTGGTGTGTTGATGCAAGATAAGCAGGTGGTGGCTTATGCTTCGAGACAATTGTAAGTACATGAAAGGAATTATCCGACTCATGATTTGGAGTTGGCAGCTGTTGTGTTTGTTTTGAAGTTGTGGAGGCATTATTTATATGGTTCTCGGTTTCAGGTGTTCAGTGATCACAAAAGTCTGAGGTATTTCTTTGATCAGAAAGAGTTGAATATGAGGCATAGGAGATGGTTAGAATTTCTAAAGGATTATGATTTCGGTTTGAATTACCATCCTGGTAAGGCAAATGTTGTTGTGGATGCCTTGAGTAGGAAGTCCTTGCATATGTCGATGTTAATGGTCCGTGAGTTAGATTTGGTTGAGCAGTTCAGAGATTTAAGTTGGTATGTGAAACTACTCCGAATAGTGTGAAATTGGGTATGTTGAAACTGACTAGTGGTATTCTGGAAGAAATTCGGAATGGACAGAAGTCCGATGTTGGGTTAGTTGATAAATTGACATTGATCAACCAAGGTCAAGGAGGCGAGTTCCGGATTGATGAGAATGGTGTTATGAGATTTGGTAATAGGGTGTGTGTTCCGGATGTTACAGAGATTAGGAAGAGTATTTTGGGAGAAGGACATCGTAGTGGATTGAGTATTCATCCTGGTGCTACTAAAATGTACCATGATTTGAAGAAGTTGTTTTGGTGACCGGGAATGAAAAAGGAAATTGCTGAGTTTGTGTATGCTTGTTTGGTTTGTCAGAAGTCGAAGATTAAGCATCAGAAACCGTCAGGATTGATGGAACCGTTGTTTGTTTCGGAATGGAAATGGGATGGAATCTCTATGGATTTTGTGTCTGGTTTGCCAAGGACATCGAAGAATTGTGATTCTATCTGGGTTATTGTTGATCGGTTGACGAAATCTGCTCACTTTATTCCGATAAGAATGGATTATCCGATGGAAAGGTTGGCAGAATTGTATGTTGAGAAGATTGTGAGTTTGCATGTTATTCCTTCTAGTATTGTGTCGGATCGAGATCCTAGGTTTACATCTAAATTCTGGACGGGATTGCAAGAAGCTTTGGGTACTAAGTTGCGTTTGAGTTCCGCTTATCATCCACAGACAGATGGTCAGACGGAGAGAACGATTCAGTCGTTGGAAGATTTGTTAAGAGCTTATGTGTTGGAGAAATGTGGAGCTTGGGATAGTTATCTACCATTGATTGAGTTTACCTACAATAATAGTTTTCATTCGAGCATTGGTATGGCTCCGTTTGAGGCATTGTATGGTAGGAGGTGTCGGACACCGTTTGTGTTGGTATGAATCTGGAGAGAGTGTTGTGATTGGACAGGAAATTATCCAACAGACTTCGGAAAAGATTAAGATGATTCAGGAGAAGATGAGGAATTCTCAGAGTCGTCAGAAAAGTTATCACGATAAGAGGAGGAAAGATCTTGAGTTTAGCGAAGGAGAACATGTTTTTATGCGAGTTACTCCGATGACTGGTATTGGTTGAGCTTTGAAGTCAAAGAAGTTGACTCCATGTTTTATTGGTCCGTTTCAGATTACCAAGAGAGTTGGGAAAGTCGCTTATCAAGTTGCTTTGCCTCCGTCACTTGCAAATTTGCATGATGTTTTTCATGTATCCCAGTTGAGGAAGTACATTGCTGATCCGTCTCATGAGATTCGGGTAGACGATATACAGGTACGAGAGAATTTAACTGTGGAAGGGGTACCTGCGAGAATTGAGGATCGGAAGTTGAAACAGTTGCGAGGCAAGGAGATCGCGTTGGTAAGAGTGGCTTGGGGAGGACCAGCAGATGGAAATGTCACTTGGGAGCTAGAGAGCCAGCTGAAGGACTCGTATCCCGAACTGTTCGTCTAAGGTATGTTTTCGAGGACGAAAACTCTTTTAGTTGGGGAGAGTTGTGACACCCCAAATAATCCGATTATTAAATAATTATAATTTTTAATTATTAATTTAATTGGAAATTTAGTTATTGGTATTTTTGGATTATTGGAATTAATTTAATTAATTAAAGGAAAGAAGTATTGGTGGTGTGAAGAGTGATTATAGGGTGTGAGGGGTAAAATACTCTACTCTTACTAATTACTAATTTATTACTATTATTTGGAAAATAATAAAAGGAAAAAGAAGGATAAAAAGGAAAATAAAAAGAAGGTTATTTGAAAAAAAACCATTATACGTGAAATTGGAGAAGAGAAGAGAAGAGAGGAAAAAGCCAAACGCCGTGAATTTGAAGGATCATCACGAGGTAAGGGGTGATTTCGATTATTTAATATGCCTTATAGATTTTGGGATCAATAGAATTGATTAAGCATGTTAGGAATCTCAATTTAGGATTTTCTAGGTTGTAGAATTTGTCCCTAATTGTGTCAGATTATAGGAATTGGAACCATTAATGTGATGAATAATTAATAGGAATGATGGAAACATGATTTATGATGTTGTATTGGTGTGTATTGGTTGCATTTTGGTGTTCCTAATGTTATAATTCGTATGGGTATGAATTGGATGGGATTGGAATGAATAAATGCTGTCAAAATAGCAGTTTTTGGCTCTGCAGGTCGCAGGAACCGATTCCCAGTGGGGAGGAACCGGGTTCCACTGTGAAAATTTACAAAAACTTGCAAAATTGCACGTAGGAACCGGTTCCTATATAGGTAGGAACCTGGTTCCCATACATTTTCCAGAAAGGGGATTTTTGAACTTCGCAGGAACCGGTTCCTGCATATGTAGGAACTGGGTTCTGCTGTAACTTTTTGAAAAATATTAAACTTTGAAAATTCATAACTTTCAAACCGTAAGTCCGATTTGAGTGCCATTTTCGGCAGTATTTCTTAAATTAAAAATACTATCTTATAAAATAAGAAAAATATTATTTTATGAAAATTATTTTAAAAAGAGTCGAATTCCCGATTTTTGTAAACTTTGGTATTTTGAGAATGATGTAGAATTGTTTGTAAATTGTTCTGATTTGGTGAATGAGAACTGATACTTATGTGTTGTGCCTGCTATCCATTATGATTGAGATGTGATCATGTGATATATTGTTTTTGGCATTATTTGGAATTATGTTGTGATCATATTCCCTTGATTTGATGTTGCATGCTGGTGATGTGCATGCATATGCATTGTATTGGTGAAGTTAATTCCCATTGTGTGAAATTTGACTTGTATTACCGTTAACCGATACCCGGGTGATGATGGGTGGTTAGGCTGGATTCGTGTCTGGTGTTTATGGACGAATCGATGGTTGCTGTATCCGATTGATGATGGATCAGCTGGATTCGTGTCCGGTGTTTATGGACGAATCGATGGTTGCTGTATCCGGTTGATGATGGATCAGTGTTGGGTGACTTGGTCACGTGATTGGTACCACATGCATTGTGTCTGCATTTGTGTTTGCATGGAATTTTAACATGTTAGGATGTTTTCCAGTGTTACAATTCTTTGGTTGATTATTGATTTGTGCGTAATGACTTGTATGATTGGAACTGCGTGTTGAACCTGAATTTATGCTAAAATGGGTGAAATAATATGCTTGTGATATAATGTTGATTGAGAAGCTTATAATGCATGTTAATTATGAGAAATCTCACCCTTACTTTAATGATTTCAGATTAAAGTTAGCAGCTCAGGAGTTGGTGAGGATGGCTCTAGAGCTATGTTACTTTAAGTCCGCGTGTCAGTGTCGTGGTCTAATAGGTTGTAACACTTGGGGAAACGTTTAGTTGAAGAGTTTTATTTTATACTCTATTGTTTAATTTATGTTGGGAATACTTATGAAGTGAAGTTATTCCGGTTTTGAGACATTTCCGCTGTGTAGAACATGATATTGATTTGAAAATTTATTTTAATAATTCCTCCAGTAAAGCATGATAACTGCAGATTTGAGGTTTTTATATTTATCTCATAATTGTGACATCCCTGTTTTCCATGTTACTCTGATTTAATTAATATATTTGCGGGTTATTTAGAAGGGGTGTTACATTTCACACAATTTTTTTGAAAATAACACTGCGTGCAATCGAGTGCACAGTTACTGCAATCGATTGCACAGGGACAAAATGCACCTTTTTGCCTTGTTTTGGGGCAGCTTTGATCCAAAATTATTTTTCTACTCACTCCTTTTGATTGTTGGTTTGGATTGCAATTTTAAATATCCAATTTGTCTTTAAACTCAATAGACTTTGTGATATAGATGAAGTTGGATAAATGTTCATCAATTCAAATCTACCTAAGATTTAATTATTTAATTCATTTTTGGTGCTTTAGATTAATGATATGTTTAGTGCTTTAATCCATCTAGAGGAGTGGTTGAATTTAAAGATGAAAGAATTTTGAAATGGTGATCCAAATTAGCTTATCATTCCCCTCCCTCTTCATCTTATCCCTTTCTTTTTTAATTGTGCTACATGTTAAGGGATGGTGATCTCTATATCATTTATCCAAACATGAAGTACATAGATTGCTATTGACCGGCCTCAAAATAGGTGTGACTTCTACATAAGTCCACTTACGATTGCTTAACATAGCGCTAAATTTTGTCCCGATTCGAATAAATGATCATTTGTGGCCCAAACTTATAATTACAAGCCCAAGTATGTTAATTTGATCTCTTTGATCCAATAACCTTGAGACTCATTGTGTGTAGGCTTGGTTCTACCAATCCTCTAATGGATCTACAACACCTTTGGTCAACGCAGATCACTTAAACATCGTTGATCATTACATGTTTCCTTGTGAGAATTCCAAAATGGATGATATACTTGACAAAAAGAAAATGCAACTTGTTGTGTGGAGGCTTTGGTTCTACCAATCCTCTAATGAGTTCCAAATGCAAGTTTCAAGATGGTCATCCAACTAACCACTAATTACTAACAATTAACTTTACTTTACGCTTTTATTTTCATGCTTTATGTACCATTTACTTTTAGAATTTTACATTTCATGCTATTTTCATCTTTGCTCACTTGAGCATTTACTTTTATGTCATTTTTATTTTGCTTACTTGAGCTTTTCTTTCTTTTTAAAGACACCTAATAATCAACATGAACCATAAAAATCATTAATGATACTTGGACTACATGGTTACTATCCTTTGCATTATGGAGTGATGGACTTCTTGGACTTAGGATTAGAGACCTGGGCCTATCTTGGAGACTTTGTGACTTTATTTGATATTTTGTCTGGAGTTCTTGAGGTTTACCTCAAAACATTGGGTTGTTTGTTTGTTTTGTGTGCAGGTTATTGAGATTACGATCTTTGTTTATAATCTGGAATTCACCTGTATACAGCCGTTACTCTGCCCAATTTTTGCGAAGACTTAAAACACTTGAAGTTTGGTTCTCTCAAGAGGTCTAGTATCTTTGCTTACTTAGTTTCAATCTGAAGAATGGGAATTCTATATTGACTCATAATGTTAAGTATTGGCTTCTTGTTGGTTAGATGGTTCTTATCCCTAGCTTTTACCTTATGCTTTAGGATAGACTCTTCTTCTCCTCCCATCTTCTTTAATTCCAAAAAATCTTCTCCCTCCTTTAAAAAAAAAACTCTTCTTGTTTTGAAATTTGAAACATTTTCATAATAAACTTGGACTTAGGTCCATGCATCTTCGAAACATTTCATAAATAAATTTCAATAAATTTAATAATACCTTGACTTTTTTTTGTGAGAAGACTAAAATTCAATCAATCTCATTTCAAACCATTTTGCCACTTTGGCTTTTATCTTTAAACTTTTCTCAAAATATTAGACTCTTGTCAATCCTTGTAGTGATGCAAACAACTATACTTCTACAATATGTAGTGAAGTGAGATATTTTCCACTTGGGTGTTGAGTGAGGCATTGTTGATTTTAAAATCCAAGTCATATCCTCCACTTTGAGATGATACAAATTCTCCTTTCTCATGATTGTGGGTAGTAAGTATGTTTTTCACACGGACAATTGTGATGATGTCTTATCTCATAAAATCAACCAACACACTTGTGTTTCAATTTTTTAAAAGAGGAACTACGTGTACCCTAATCCCCTATTGCACGAAAGGTGGTACGTAGGCACTAAAGATTCGCAACCGCGGCGGGTGCAAAAATCATAAAAATATTTCTTTTCTCACCTCCACCATCCATTTTATATACAACACATTTTTATAGCCAAAATATACAGATTTTTCAAAGAGGTTCCTGCGGAGTACTGTAGATGTTTAGGGTGCTAATACCTTTCCTTTGCATAACCAACCCCCTTACCTTGAATCTTTCCCCCCCTTTTTGGGTTATTCGCTCTTTTCCCATTCCTTTGGAAACAATAAAGCACGGTGGCGATTTTGATTTTGATTTGTATAAAGTCTAGTCAATCCAATGGCTTAGTCTTGCACATTTCTACCGCTACAGAAAAATGGAGACTTCACTGGGGAAAGATTGACCTCTTGCTGGTCCATCCCTAAGTGGGTTCAACCTATCTTTGTTTATATCTGTATATGTGCTATTGTTGTTTATGTGTTATATTTTGTATATATGTTTGTCTGGATTTTCCTGGTTTACAGGGTGCTTGGTGATTACTCATAAGTCCTATACTCGGACTTGGGCAAACTTTAAGATAGGACGAGCGGTATAGTCATGTTAACTTTGAGGGAGTAATCCCAAAAAAGGAGGCATGAGATCCCCCACTCAGTGGAGGCCCCTTTGACTATAGTGTCGTTTACCGAGTAATCGGGAAGACATACTGCTTTCGACCTGGGAGCCTGCCGAAGCTGAGGACCGTAGATTACCTAACCCCTCTTGGCCTTTTAGGTGTAGTGCGGAAGCTATAACAGATTAATCTGGAAGTAGTTGTCACACGATACTACGCTCAGACGAGTCTTTCTTGAGAATATTACTAATTACCGAGTTAATCGGGAAGTTGGTAATATCCGAAGGAAGGATGTAGACTCTGAGAACCTCTAGAACCTTGTTCGGCAGGTGATAACCTTTTAGATCAATACCTTATGGGTAGTACCTTCGACCTCATGCTCGTGACGTTGAACCTATGAACCCTATATGTGTGATCTTGTGTGTGATTGTTGCATCATGCATCCATGCACTCATAAGCATCTTTTGGAGAAAACAATATTTCAAGGGATTTAAAGGTTGACTATTTGTGAATATCTCAGGTGCTTTTAAACCATGGATTCTGGAAAGAGAAAGACCGGGAAATACAGTTTCAAGGATCCTAAGATAGATGAGTTGATCAGTCTAATTCCCGAGATCGAGTGTTCTGCAGACTTTCGGAAGAATTATGGATCCATTATTCCTCTCATGAAGCTGAAGATGAAGGAGGGTTTTCTCTCAACTTTGGTCCAGTTCTATGATCCGGTGTATCACTGCTTTACTTTTCCCAATTATCAGTTGATGCCAACACTGGAAGAGTATTCCTATCTATTGGATTTACCTGTTACCGATCGTGTTCCTTTTACTGGTTTGGAGGGTGAGCCAAAACCACATGAGATTGCTGCTTTGATTCATCTGGGGAAGTTTGAGGTGGAAGCTCATATGACTACCAAAGGAGGGATTAGAGGATTACCAGCTCAGTTCTTATTGGAGAAAGCTCGTTACTTTGCCAGGATGAAGAGTACGGTTGCTTTTGAGGCCATCTTTGCTTTACTCGCCTATGGATTATTCTTATTTCCTAATGTGGACAAGTTTGTCGACATTAACACTATCAAGATTTTCATGATTGGAAACCCGGTTCCTACACTGTTGGGTGATGCTTATTACTCTGTTCATCTTTGGAATTCTCATCATAGGGGAATGATTATCGGTTGCGCGCCTTTGTTGTACCGGTGGTTTACCTCTCATATGCCTCAGTCTGACGCTTTTTGGGATGTCAAGAAGGAACCCCGTTGGGCTCCTAGGATCATGGCACTTACTCACTCGGATATTGATTGGTATCATCGATCTTACCAGGATGTGGAGATTATTGACAGTTGTGGTATTTTCCCCAATGTGCCTCTTCTTGGTACAAAGGGAGGAATTAACTATAACCCTGTTCTTGCACGTCGACAACTTGGTTATCCGATGAGGGATAAATCGAACAATATTCATCTGAGTAGTTTCTTTCTGAAGGAAGGAGAAGGCCACAGGGAAGCTAGGGAGAAGATTGCGAAAGCCTGGCGTCACATTCATAAGAAGAGTAGGAAGGATTTGGGACCTAGGGGTGCTGTTTCTTTGGAGCCATATCTTCAGTGGGTCCGATCGAGAGCCATTCAGTTGAAGATGCCGTATACTCGGGAGACACCCATGCCTAATTTGTTTGTGAAGACCACTCCTCCCTTATTAGATGATCTAGAAGAGCTGCAGCTTGTTTTGGTTAGGATGCAACAGGAAAGGGATGCTTGGAAGAACAAGTTCCATACTTTAGAGAGTTCCTACAGAGCAGACCTGAAGGAGAGAGATGATTTGATCGAGATCCTTGAAAGTCGAGCAGTAGAGTCTATGGAGAGGCAAGGAGATTTATTTTCTCCTAAGCCTCAAACAGGTGTTGATTACTCACTTCCTGCTTCAAATGATTGGAAGGAGGTTGCCATCAGACATGTGGAAGAAAACCAGAGGTTGAGGGCTCAGATCGCCAGGCTCACAGGGAAGCGCCAACGTACAAATTGATCTCTATTAGTTCCTCTTCTCAGGGTTTTAGATTGTATTTTCATCTTGTACTTGGGATCATTGAAACTTGTAATCCATTTTGAAATTATTATAATGAAAATTTTCAGTATTTCAAAAGCTTTATTACTTTGATGTTTGCAATGTGTCTATAAATCATAAATCCCTTGAAATATTAAATGGTAAAGTAAAATAATCATATGCATTGCATATCATGCATCATATTGCACATATTTATTGCATTTATTATGCATATCCAGGTGTCTTACTCAACTTCTTTACTTCACTCAGCAAGCTGACTCATCACTACAACACTCGGGCTAATTTCAAAAAGAAGATGGACAACTTAGAACAGGAGAATCGCGAGCTATGCGAAGAAGTTTCTGCTTTGAAGGCTGGCTTGGCCAACTTGACTACTCTGATGGAAGCTCTGGTGGTTTCTCAGAATCAGCCACCGAGTGTTCAACCTCAACCAACAAGGTCAAGTACTGAAGTTCTGACTGTTCTTGTATCCGCTACTCTGGCTGTTGTTCAAAACCGTATGCCTCAGGGTTATCCGTGGGGAATTCCATAGAATTTTGCACCTAAAGGTTTCAATCTGGGTCCTCAAGATGCTCCAGTGGTTCCAAATGTTGTTACTCCTGCACCTCCTGTGGTGCATACTGTTCCTGCTGCACCTCCTTCGGTGAATTTGGTTCCGTTTGTTAATGAAGATGTGTGTCGTCCTTTCCCTCCGCCGAGTGAAGACTTGGGTCTTTATGACAGAATGGATGATTTCCAAGAGCAGTTTGATAGAATGCAAAGAGAGATGAAGGCTCTTAGGGGAAAAGAGTTGTTCGGGTAGAATGTGAATGAGTTGTGTTTGGTCCCGAATGTTAAAGTGCCTGCTAAGTTCAAGGTCCCGGAATTTGAGAAGTACAAGGGCAACACTTTCCCTCGTTCTCATTTGGTGATGTATGTGAGAAGGATGTCTACCCATATTGATGATCAGCGTCTGCTGATTCATTTTTTCCAGGATAGTCTGACCGGTGCCGCGTTGAAATGGTATATGAGTTTAGACAGCGCCAACATCCATACTTTTAATTATTTGGGAGAAGTATTCATTAAACAATACAAGTACCATGTGGACATGGCGCCTGACCGTGACCAGCTTAGAGCCATGGTTTAGAAAGACAGGGAGTCATTCAAAGAATATGCGCAGAGATGGCGTGAGGTATCCGCCCAAGTGATTCCTCCCATGGAAGAAAAGGAGATGACAAATATCTTCCTGAAAATTCTTAGTTCCTTCTACTATGAGAAGATGGTTGCAAGCGCTCTCACTGATTTCAATGAAATGGTAAGCATGGGAGTCCATTTAGAGGAAAATGTCCGTGAAGGTCATTTATCTGAAGACGGGGACTCGTCAAATGGTTCTAAGAAGTATGGTGATAATTGTTACAAGAAGAAAGAGCAAGACTCATACGCTATACTTTGTGGTAGGCAAGGAGGATCTCATAATAAGAATCAACAAGTTGCTTCTGTGACTCCAGTCTTCAATGTGACTCTGACTGCTATTGCATATCAGAGGGTACCTCAACAAGGAAATCAAGGGCAATGTCATCAGAGGAAAATGAGCTTTGATCCAATTCCAATGACATACACAGAGTTGTATCCTTCTTTGTTGAAGAAGAATCTGGTTCAAACTCGAGCTCGACCAGTTGTTCCTAAAAAACTGCCAAGAGGATATAAGGCTGACGCTTCTTGTGCCTTTCATCAAGATGCTCCTGGGCACAGTTTGGAAGATTACTTTGCTTTGAAGGTTGAAGTTCATAGGTTGGTCCAAAGTGGTATCTTGTAATTTAAGGATATTTTTCTTGAGGTTCAAGTCAAATCTTTGTCGACGAATAAACTTGATTGAAGAATGCCCTGGAGTTTAAGGATGATTATCCTTCTTAGTTTATTAGCATTTTTACTGCTTTCTCATTTGTAATTTTTCTTGTTTATCATTGCACTGTTTGCATGTAAGAACTTGTTTGCATTTGAATGTTTAATCTTAATACAATGAGTATGTTTGTCTTGAAGAAATTCATTCGTTTCACTTGTATTTGTTTTCAATTTTAAATTTCTTTATGATACCAACTTGTTACCCATTCTCTTGCCTAGGCAGAGATTGGGAGGAGGATGATGATATTAAAACACAAATTTTCTGTTAGTATGCTTTTGGATAAAACCCTGTTGACGATGTACAAGCATTGTTTCAAATCCTCAAACACCAGAGATATAAGGGAGTGAAACCTTTGTTAACCCCTTTGAGCCTTGAAGTAGGAGTTTCTTTTTCGATTCGGAAAAAACCCTCATTTTTAACCCGGGGAAGGGTAGTGTTCAGTTAATCTGATTGAGTATTCAAATCTCATCAAGAGTGCGCATCTAAGGATACAAAAATGGTTATCCTCCAAGAGGTTGAGGAAAGTCAAAACCACAATGGTTAATCTTCACTTATTAGAAGGGTGTGTCAATTGACGATATCTTAATGGCTATCTCTCGCGCACAAGGAAATCAACAGATGATGATACAACAATGGTTATCTTTCATCTACCCAGAAATAGGGCAGTCACAATTCTTCCAACTAGTCACAAATGATTCGAAGTCATGTGACATGTTCCAAAAGAAAAATAAAAAGATAATATGAATTAAAAAAATCTTGATGAAAAAGAAAGAGATAAAAAGCCCCGCTAAGTCGGAACTTGAAAAAACAAGTTGCTTAGGTAAAAGTCAGGGCATCCCGCTGCACTTCAGAGTCAAAGTCAAAAGGAATTTGTCACGAAGGCAAGGAAGAAATGGAAAGCCTAAAATACGATAAAGGATTACAATGTGAAATCCTCAGTAAAGAACAGAGCCGTGTGACATGAAACCCAAAATAAGCAGAAATGAGTGACTTGCATGTCCAAAGAAAACCTTGTTTGATTCCTCAACCATCTCGAAATCTCTTTTGAGAGATGAATGCTTGTGTCAAGTTAACTGAACTTAGGATCGAAGAACATCATGTAGGGGGTGGGAACCAAATATTTTTGAGCCTTAAATATTTTTTTCTAAAACCGTGAACCAGGTCACGTTACAACCCTCAAAAGTCCTAATTGAAATAGGGTTTATTTCGAAAGCATACTCCAATGAGATAGTGTTTCCTGACTCCCATTAATTTTGATAAATTATTGTGATTGGTATCATATGCTTTTGTTATCTTTCATACAAAAAAATCCATGTCGCATCCTGGCTAGTGATTTGTTCACAAGGTTTTGCGACATCTTTTCATATAAAATCTTCAAGACTTACATAATTGTTGCATTAGAGTTTTCATTCTTAGAATAAACTTTTTCTGCTTGTAAAACAAATGGTTGATATCATGGAAGATTACATTTGAGTATCAGTAAAAGGCATGTTACCGAGAAGAGTTATGGAGCAAAGAGGATGCAACATTCAACCAATCTAGGGCAGTTACGTCAAGATTCGACAAATCTATGAAAGCCATTTGATCATAAAGGTTATCTTAAAAGCATGCAGCTAAGCGCAAGTTACGAAAGTTAACTTGATCAACATGGTAAGCTTGAGACACCAGATTGGTTTCCAAGGGCATATCCAGATTTCGTCAAGATAGTTACTATGTCTACCCCAAGCTGAGAACCTTCCTCAAGTTGTGTTATGGTGTTGGGTTCATAATCCAATTTTTTCTAGTCTTGCTGCAGACTTCTCCAGCTGAGTGTGATTCTTTACCCAGCCAGGTGGTGATCAAACGGAGATTAAAAAGAGCTATGAAGCCTTTGCTCATTTGATGGAGTTATTTCTCCTTTTTTATTTATATGGAATCTCTTGTAGAGCAGTGCTTTCTCCTGTTACAACATTATTGTTGTTATGTGCTTCCCAAGTAGCTAGACAAGGGCAGTATATTTTCTAAGAAGTGTTGAGACAATTGTCAATTTTTTGGGTTTTCTCTCACCAAGTGTGGAGTTTGATTTAAAATCCCCATAATTTTGACTTCTTACTGTACTGTTAACTTCTTGGTTCCCCAGGAAGGTTTTTCTCAGGTCATTTTGCTGGTATGTGCGCAATCTTTGTGTGTTTAAGATGGCTAAAGACGATACCAGTGGGTGCAAGGTATAATATTAGATTTGTGATCCGATTATCCCCGACCAAGTCTTGGTTCTCTTTTGATTTTGGGTTTGCATGGTCATAAGCCTCCGTCCCAGATTCCCCAACGAAGTTTTCCCTCATATGATGAAAGGTTTTATTCCCTTGATGTGCTAAGATATCGCTCTTTTTGCAGTATTGGCATTAATGTTGACTTCTTGATTTCCCAGGAAGACTGTACCAGGGCATCTTTTGTTGGAATAGGTTTGTATGATATGAAAACTCAATCCAATATTCTCCATTGAAGGCCTCGTTTATTTGATAGAAGTCCTTTCTCCCCAAAGAAGTTGGTGCAATAATTACTCTCGAAGAACGTATCTCCGGTTTCCCCAGTGGAGCACGTATCTTCGGTTTCCCCAATGGAGCAAGTATCTCCAGTTTCCCCAGTGAAGAACGTATCTCCGGTTTCCCCAGTGAAGAACGTATCTTCGGTTTCCCCAGTGAAGAACGTATCTTGGTTTCCCCTCGATGATATGGTGTCGACCTCCCCAATGAAGTCAGCATGAAGTCCCCGGTAGATGTCTCGATGATGAAGTATTGTCTCCCTTAGTGAAGTCCGTATGTTTTTCTTCCTTCAAAGTGGGCCTGATTTCCCCAGTGAATGTTTTGACAATTTGGTTTCCATTTGCCTTATTCACAATCAATATTGAAATCCCCAGTAGGAGTACGGACTGTGAAACATTTGTTTTCCCCATGGAAGTCTGTGTGTTATTCCCTGGGAAGGTTATCCCAGGGCATCTCTTGTTGGAATGAGTATTCATGATGAAAAGTTTTCAATCCTCAGTTTTTTCTCTCCAGGGAAATGGGTTTGAATTCCTCAGTGAGGTTTGGTTGTCTCGACGTCAGTCTGCTTTATTTGAGACTAGTTTTGCAATCTTCAGTAGGCACGTTGTTTTTGGAAAACTGCTTCTTCGATGAAACGGAAGAAAGATGTTCTATCCCGGTATCTGCTTGATTTAGCTACATCCGGATTATGTTTCTCCTCAGTGAAGTTAGGACAGACAATAGGTTTGGTTTCCGCAATTGCTTTTACCTTTCTTGGATTGATCTTTCTGGTTGAAGTTTAGACCAGTGTTGTTGGTACCTGAGGCAGTTTTGTTCGATTATGTATCCTTTTACCAACATATGCACGATATCACTCATACATTCATACATGCATCATGCATTGTTACAAATCATTTTTTATTGACATTATGTTCAAACCTTCCTGCAGCGCTCCTTGCTTAGTTGGATTTGGTTTTCCATCTTGAGTTTATTTCTCAAAGGATGTATCTTCTTTGGCCGTCTTGCTCCAGTTTGTTTCTAATTGGATTCGTGGTTGCATGACAATATTATTTACTCTGGATTTCTGAGGACTTTGAGCTTTGGTTTGTGCATTTATTTTGCACGAGAAGACTTTATCTCTTCAGCAGGAATAATGTGGCATTTCCCCAGGAAGTCATATCTCATTTCCCTAGGAAGTCATATCTCATTTCCCTAGGAAGTCATATCTCCTTTCCCCAGGAAGTCATATCTCTATTTCCCTAGGAAGTCATATCTATTTCCCCAGAAAGTCGTTTCTTTTTACAATCCTCCATGGTAACAAGCAACAGGTCTCTTTATTTGAGCAACTCGTGCTTCCCTGTACAAGTCGACGTAACTTTTTTTTTTGCTATTTCCTCTATGAGTGGTTAGCTTGCAGTCCGTCGTCAGTTTACGCCAGTAGATGGCAAGACTTTCAAATTCACATAAATTGCTCGTTGTGAAATCTTTGCAAGTGGAAGTCTCTTTATTTGAGACAACTTACATATTACCCTTTCCAGGAGGAATTCCTTGGTTAAGGAAGAAGTTGAGACCCGTTCTAGGTGAAACACCAGAAGTTTGGGGAACATATGATATTTTTAAAATCTGCCTTCAGTGAACGTTGGTAGTGCATCGGCAGTGAACGTCAGTGTTTCTTATCTTTTTGCTATCATCAGTGAACGGTGGTGGTTCCTCGTCAGTGAACGACGATGGTATGATATTTTCAAAATCTACCTTCAGTGAATGTTGGTAGTGCATCGGCAGTGAACGTCAGTGTTTCTTATCTTTTTGCTATCATCAGTGAACGGTGGTGGTTCCTCGTCAGTGAACGACGATGGTATGATATTTTTAAAATCTACCTTCAGTGAACGTTGGTAGTGCATCAGCAGTGAACGTTGGTGTTTCTTATCTTTTTGCTATCATCAGTGAACGGTGGTGGTTCCTCGTTAGTGAACAGCGATGGTATGATATTTTCAAAATCTACCTTCAGTGAACATTGGTAGTGCATCGGAAGTGAATGTCGGTGTTTCTTATCTTTTTGCTATCATCAGTGAACGGTGGTGGTTCCTCGTCAGTGAACGACGATGGTATGATATTTTCAAAATCTACCTTCAGTGAACGTTGGTAGTGCATCGGCAGTGAACGTCAGTGTTTCTTATCTTTTTTCTATCATCAGTGAACGATGATAGTTCCTCGTCAGTGAACGGCGATGACATGATATATTTGCTCTTCTACCTTCAACTATTGAGTTGGTAGTTTACCGTCATCTGTGAGTCGATATATCTTCTTCTCTCTACCTTCAGTGAATGTTGGTAGACATCGGCAGTGAACGTCGATGCTTGTTATCCTCCTCTCTGGTTCTATTCTTTTGGTCCACCAGTGATTTATTTTCCTGCTGGGGTTGCTCCTTTGTTTCTTCATTTTTGTGGCATCCCCAATGTTACTTTGTGTCTCTTTTGTTCTGTTCATATGCATCCATAATCATAAGCATTGCATGGCATCTTAGAGACAAAAATAGGGCTTGTTTTATATTTAAGTATCTTCAATCGCGTCGACACGAAGATTTGTAACCTTCGTATCTCCGGATAGAAGACACTTAAATAAGGGCAGCTGTTTTACCCCAATTTTTGCCCCTAAGATTCCTCTATCATATCATATCAACTCGATCATAACAAGATCACATTAGGGTTGGTTCTTCCTATTTTTTCCTATCTTTAAGTTTGCTCTTGAGGAATCTCCAAGCACCTTGGTTGTCTATTTTGTATATGTGTTGTTGACTAACTTCTAATCAAAATAAAAAAAAATATTTGTCTTTGTCTTTGTATATTTTTGTTTTGTAGGTACCAAGTCGAAGCATCTGACAAATAAGGATTTCTGGTATTATTTTCCTAAAATCTCTATTTGCAAAGAAAAAGAATTAAAAATTTTCATTTTTTTCACTGATGAAATCAATTGCTCTTAAAGTGCAATCAATTGCACATAGTGTATTTTGCACCATTTTTGTAAAAAATACACTGTGCAATCGATTTGCACTGTAGTGCAATCGATTGCACAACGTGAAAATTAAAAAAAATCAACATTTTAAACTTGTCAAATTTTGGCTCCAATTTTCCTTCACTTTTGAAAGATGTATCATTAATTCAAATTTTAGTGCAAATCTTTCATTTTTAAAAAGAATTATCTTTAATTCAAATTTTGGCTCTAATATTTGAAAGAATTATCATTAATTCAAATTTTGGCTCTAAATTTTGAAAGAGTTATCATTAATTCAAATTTTGGCTCCAAGAATCAATTATCAAATTACCACTAATCCCAATCCTAAAACTCTATAAATAGAGCTCTCATTTCATTCAAATTTCAAGCTTTTGATATCCAAATCCACCTTGCTAAAAAATCTCTCAATTCTCTCCATCTACCAAATTCACTCAAAGCTCCATTTTCAAAAGGTTAGTAAGCTTTGCATTGAAGCTTACTAATCTTTGAGCTAAACCTTCATCCAAACACTTTTTCTTCATCAATTCTCTACATCCAAGCTTGGTCAATTGATTCTTGTGGTTGAATTGAAGCAAATTCTTGAAGTTGTTTTGATAATTCTCTAGATCTACCTTTGGTAAGTTGGATAATTCATCTTTCACAATGTGATCTCTTGTTGATCTTTGGGTCTGATTCTTTGAGCATTATTTTGTGATTCCAATGGTGTTATTTTCTCATAATTTGGTGGAATTTTCGTGCTCAATTGGATCCATGTTCATAAGGTGTTTGATGGAAAGTTTGAACAAGAAATTGCCCTTTTAAAGTGTTGTTTTTGCTACTGTAACAGTGTGCAATCGATTGCAGTAACTGTGCAATCGATTGCACAGAAGCGTTTCACACAATTTTTTTGAAAATAACACTGCGTGCAATCGATTGCACAGTTACTGCAATCGATTGCACAGGGACAGAATGCACCTTTTTGCCTTGTTTTGGGGCAGCTTTGATCCAAAATGATTTTTCTACTCACTCCTTTTGATTGTTGGTTTGGATTGCAATTTTAAATGTCCAATTTGTCTTTAAACTCAATGGACTTTGTGATGTAGATGAAGTTGGATAAATGTTCATCAATTCAAATCTACCTAAGAGTGAATTATTTAATTCATTTTTGGTGCTTTGGATTAATGATATGTTTAGTGCTTTAATCCATCTAGAGGAGTGGTTGAATTTAAATATGAAAGAATTTTGAAATGGTGATCCAAATTAGCTTATCATTCCCCTCCCTCTTCATCTTATCCCTTTCTTTTTTAATTGTGCTACATGTTAAGGGATGGTGATCTCTATATCATTTATCCAAACATGAAGTACATAGATTGCTATTGACCGGCCTCAAAATAGGTGTGACTTCTATATAAGTTCACTTACGATTGCTTAACATAGCGCTAAATTTTGTCCCGATTCGAATAAATGATCATTCGTGGCCCAAACTTATAATTGCAAGCCCAAGTATGTTAATTTGATCTCTTTGATCCAATAACCTTGAGATTCATTTTGTGGAGGCTTTGGTTCTACCAATCCTCTAATGGATCTACAACACCTTTGGTCAATGCGGATCACTTAAACATCATTGATCTTTACATGTTGCCTTATGAGAATTCCAAAATGGATGATATACTTGACAAAAAGCAAATGCAACTTATTGTGTTGAGGCTTTGGTTCTACCAATCCTATGATGTGTTCCAAATGCAAGTTTCAAGATGGTCATCCAACTAACCACTAATTACTAACAATTAACTTTACTTTACGCTTTTATTTTCATGCTTTATGTACCATTTACTTTTAGCATTTTACATTTCATGCTATTTTCATCTTTGCTCACTTGAGCATTTACTTTTATGTCATTTTTATTTTGCTCACTTGAGCTTTTCTTTCTTTTTAAAGACACCTAATAATCAACATGAACCATAAAAATCATTAATGATACTTGGACTACATGGTTACTATCCTTTGCATTATGGAGTGATGGACTTTTTGGACTTAGGATTAGAGACCTAGGCCTATCTTGGAGACTTTGTGACTTTATTTGATATTTTGTCTAGAGTTATTGAGGTTTACCTCAAGACATTGGGTTGTTTGTTTGTTTTGTGTGCAAGTTATTGAGATTATGATCTTTGTTTATAATCTGGAATTCACCCGTATACAGCCGTTACTCTGCCCAATTTTTGCGAAGACTTAAAACACTTGAAGTTTGGTTCTCTCAAGAGGTCTAGTATCTTTGCTTGCTTGGTTTCAATCCGAAGAATGGGAATTCTATATTGACTCATAATGTCAAGTATTGGCTTCTTGTTGGTTAGATGGTTCTTATCCCTAGCTTTTACCTTATGCTTTAGGATAGCCTCTTCTTCTCCTCCCATTTTCTTTAATTCCAAAAAATCTTCTCCCTCCTTTAAAAAAAACTCTTCTTGTTTTGAAACTTGAAACATTTTCATAATAAACTTGGACTTAGGTCCATGCATCTTCGAAACATTTTCATAAATAAATTTCAATCAATTTAATAATACCTTGACTTTTTTTTGTGAGAAGACTAAAAGTCAATCAATCTCATTTCAAACCATTTTGCAACTTTGGCTTTTATCTTTAAACTTTTCTCAAAAGATTAGACTCTTGTCAATCCTTGTAGTGATGCAAACAACTATACTTCTACAACATGTAGTGAAGTGAGATATTTTCCACTTGGGTGTTGAGTGAAGCATTGTTGATTTTAAAATCCAAGCCATATCCTCCACTTTGAGATGATGCAAATTCTCCTTTCTCATGATTGTGGGTAGTAAGTATGTTTTTCACACGGACAATTGCGATGATGTCTTATCTCATAAAATCAACCAACACACTTGTGTTTCAAATTTTTAAAAGAGGAACTATGTGTATCATGATCCCCTATTGCACGAAAGGTGGTACGTAGGCACTAAAGGTTCGCAACCCCGGCGGGTGCAAAAATCATAAAAATATTTCTTTTCTCACCTCCACCATCCATTTTATATACAACACATTATTATAGCCAAAATATACATATTTTTCAAAGAGGTTCCTGCGGAGTACCGTAGATGTTTAGGGTGCTAATACCTTTCCTTTGCATAACCAACCCCCTTACCTTGAATCTTTCTCCCCCTTTTTGGGTTATTCGCTCTTTTCCCATTCCTTTGGAAACAATAAAGCACGGTGGAGATTTTTATTTTGATTTGTATAAAGTCTAGTCAATCCAATGGCTTAGTCTTGCACATTTCTACCGCTACAGGTGGTGCTCATGGTCAAAAATCTCTGTAAATGCGTATTAGCATCTTCATTCAACTTTCCCGAAAATGACCTTCTCTCAAGTTGAGTGATAGTACTGGGATGCAGCCGAAAATTTGGTACATTCATCGGGTGGTTTACAATAGTGAGTCTACTAGCTGGTGCATTCCTTCCACCATATCACCAAGTAGTTTCTCAGGTGGATTTTCACCCATGTTTTCAGTTTCTGAATCCGACTCTGTCTCTTGGTGTTCTGAATCTGTGTCTTGGTGCTCTGAGTGAATTGAAGCAATATCTTCCTCGGAAGCCAGTCTGGCTAACTCATCTTGTCTTCTCCTTGAGTGAAAAGATCTTTTAATCTCTGCGTCAAAAAGAAGTTCAGTCAAGGTCTTACCTCGCATAAAAGATTAGTTAAAATATAATAATAAACAAAAATAACTGAAAAAATAAAATTTTAATTGCAGAGTAATAAAATATCAATTGAATAACAATGAAACTCATTATTTTGGCAGTCCCTGACAACAACGCCAAAAACTTGATCAGAAAAATAGCAAGTGTACTATTCTCACCGATGTAGTAATAATGGGATTTGCCCAAAGTATAGATCTCGAGGACTACATAGGAAATACTGAGTTTTATTATTAATTCAATTAAACAAAAATAATAGTTTAGGGTTTGATTGGAATAAATCCTTGCGAAAGATTAAATGACGGAAAGTAAAATGTGAATTTTTCTGTTTGATTTAAAAGATGCTAGGGGTGAGTGTATGATTTTCCATGAAATAACCTTCACTCTTTGATCTCTTCAACAAGTTCATCAACCTCAGTCACCGATTATTTAGATTATATTTCCCTAAGTCCTGTGAAAAACCTTTAACCTTCTACCCTAATTTCAATGTTCATTCAAATTAGTTTTGAGGTTAAGCATTCAATTATCAAGAACTATTCTGGTTATCATATGATTGCCCTAGTCCTAGGTGAAATCATCTATAATATCATTATTTAGAAAACCTTAACATGACCATCTGACTCTAATGTGTTAATAACAGTGAAACCCTATGGTCCCATAGGGTAAAACTATAAATTCTTCTAAACAATCAAATTGATGTATAAAAAATATTATGTTGAATAAAACAAAGAGATCAATATTCTTAGCATTGCAAATCGGGGACACCCCCTAGCATTGGGGGGTTTAGCCGCACATAGAATTCAAAAGTAAAATAACACATATATTAGATGTAGACATTACAAGAAGTTTGGATGGTTCGATCTTCAATTGCTATCGTGCATGAATAGTTCTCAGTTCCCAAAGCTCCTCTAGATATCCAGTCTTCTATCGAGAAATTCTTCAATCATTCAAAAACTCATTTTCCTCTTCTCACAAATAGGTTTTTATAGTGTTAGCTCATCCCTTAGAATTGCAAAATGTCCAGAGTACCCTTAGTGATCCAAGAATAAAGAAAAATCTCAAAATTGGAATTTCAAGGGCCTAGGCTGACACGGGCCGTGACATCGGACACGGGCACCCGTGTCAGCATCTATGATTTACTATTTTCACACTTTTTGGTTCCATCTGAATTGACATGGGTCATGTCAATGGACACGGGCACCCATGTCAGCTTACGTGATCTTCCTCCAAAAGTTCATGATTCAACTGACTTGACACATGCCATGTCGTGTGACACGGGCGCCCGTGTTGCCTGTTGTCTTGCACCAACTTCACTTTTTCCAATTCCTCCCCCTAACACGACTCGTGTTAGGCGACACGGCCACCCGTGTCAGGGATCTTGAAGCACTTCTTCGGAACTTTGAGTTTTTTCCCTTTTTTGCCCTGATTTGTTCTGTTTTATTCTTTTGAACCTGAAAACACTAAAATACAAAACCAAAGCATAAAATGTGGTAAACTGAAATAAAACACCAGTCAATTAAAAGAAGCTATAACTAAAGTAAATGTACAATTCCTGTGTAAAAACCACTGATCACATGGTCTTAACCAAAGCATCATCCAGCATGTTTGGTCTAACTATGTTGCCATGCTTCATGGACCTGTCTATCCTTATCTTGTCAAGGAATTTTGGTTGTACGCTGTAATATGGTGGGAGAACTGAATTTTTTGGTTTTATCCAAATATGCGGATAGCTAGAGTTGCCACCAAATATTCTTTTATCCTATATTTAGGAAAGGGTGAAAAGAACATGAAATACCTTGATAGATTTTTAGTTCAGGGGGTAAGTTATGAAAAGGGAAGGTGTTAGTATCCTTTTCATCCGTAGTTATCTACGAGCTCTTAATTTCTTAGCTAACTTTGAAAATTTTATTTGTGTGTGTGATTTGTTTGAAAATATTTTGAAAAAGCCAATGTAAGGCTAACTTTGTAATGATTCTTGTAGCAGTCCTCAAGAATACGTACAAACCGTTTTAGAAAATATTTCGTTTGAAAATGTGATGTGTAAAAAATGTCTTTTAGAAAAGATTGTGAGCAAGCGATTAAGAGTTCCTTACCCACCAAAGGTCGTTCTTATTATTTTCCATCTCCTTTAGAGATGGTATTATCCGTACCATTAGTTGGCAGGTAATCCTATCTATTGGATATGAAGGGATAAGCGTAGGGTCATTAAATGGTCATTGAAGGCAACATGTAAGGATGCTTTAGCAATTTGTATCAGAGGGACTAGATCATTTTTGTAGGCAACATCGAAGGGTTATCGAGGAACTATGATCTTTATTCGTAAGGTCCTTTTGCTAAAGCATCCCCACTTTTGAGGGACATGACCAATTATCGTAAGGCAACAAGAGAGGGTACCCTAGAGGTGCAAGTGTGAAAAGTGTTTGTTTTCAGTTATTTATCTTGAGATTAGGGTTTTCTGCATTTGTTTTTAGTCTGGCTATACAATCCTAGTTACTAGCAGTTATAAAGTGTATGAAAAATAAAATGTGGAAAGTAAAATTCCTACTCTATTACATGGCTTTGGAGCAGTTACATAACATGAGAGTGCGAGAAATTAAATCTACAACTATTACATCCTCAGAGTAGATACATAATTTAGAAGAAAAAACAAGAGAAAAATAAATCTAAGTTATTACAATCGAATAGTACGAACTATACATTTTATCTAAGAAAATTAAATGATAATACAGAAAATAAGAAAATGTTTTTTTAAAAAAAAGTTTAGAAGACCTAAAGTTCTAGGTATTAATATTTTGATGTTTTAATAGAAAATAATTTAAGTAATAGTAATTAATAAAACCCTAAATTTCTAATTGATTTTTAATAATATAAAGTTAATTAATTAATTTATAGATAAAAAAGAATTAAATGTTAGTTAAAACCTAAACCTAATTTATCAGGGTTAAGAAAAATAATTAGGTTAGTTTAATGATGATTAATAAAAGAATTAGGGTTAATTAAGAAAATAGAAAAGAAATTAGGTTAAACAAAAAATAGGGGAAAAATGCAAGGGGTGGGTGTTGAACCCACACCCCTAGAGTCATATAGCGCCTCCCTTGCAACTGAGCCAGCGCGTTGTTGGTGACAGCAAATAGGAATGGATCATTATATTGTGAACCTGCATGTTAGTTTGAGAAAATAACAAAAATAAACGCAGAACGCAGGAAATCGAACCCACGCCCTTCATATTACACGCCCTCGCCTCAACCATCTATGCTACGCTTCCAATCTGTTATCATAACACAAAAAAACAATTATATAATAAAACCAATGAACCGGAGAAGTGTCGGAGCCCTAACTCCGATCGCCTTCTCCGGTTAGACCTTTTATCAACCTGGAAAAATAACACACGTTAGAGTCCAAGATCATATTCATATGATAAAATTTGAGTGAGATATGATAAAAACCTAAGAATTTTTGGCTTCTTGATGAATCATGATCAAAAATTGATAAAATGATGAATGTGATTTCAAATTATTGATGTTGACCAAAAATCTTGAAGTTTGACTGTAAATTGGTTAAAGTTGACTTTTTGTCCAATATAGTTGATTTTTAATCATCTGGCTAATTGATTGAGCAAACTTGTGCTGCAAGGCTTGAAATTCGGTGTGAGGATAATTTGAAGCATATGGGAAACCATGAAGTCCACTTGAGGCATTAGAAGTCCAATTTTCCTTGGTAAAAACAAAACTCTAGTTGTAGGTCAATGCTTAAGAGGAGGGTTTGTCTGATCAACTCTTGAGTAGTCTTGAGTGATTAGGACCTTCATATGCATGAGGAAGTATCTTAAATTAATTTGTATTAAAACATGGGAGGGAAAATTTTGGGGTACAACAGCTGCCCCTGTTCAATCTTCTTAAACTTCAAGAGTTAGATTGGCATGTCCGCCATTCGTGATCTGAAGGTGGAAGAGGATTGAACACTTAAGTACCCAGAAATTTGCACTCACATGTACACGAAGTAAAACTGTTGGCTGATTATATCGAGAATGGGTTTAAAGATACCATTTGGAGAGGTCACGGGATACTTTCAGAGATGGGCTTAAAGATGCCATCTAAAGTAACTGTTGATAGGAGTACCAGAATGAGTCTACGCTCGACTTGATCTGATGGAAACGCTTTTCATAATGAATCTATGAAGGAAATGCTTTTCAGAATGAAGCTCTAAAGGAAATGCTTTTCAGAATGAGGTTCTGAAGGAAATGCTTTTCAGAATGAAGATCTGAAGGAAATGATTTTCAGAATGAAGATCTGAAGGAATTGCTTTTCAGAATGAATAACTAAAGGAAATCATATGGTCATGTAGATAGTCGCCCCGTCTTGTTTCGGGAATTGATCTACAACCTGTCTCTAAATTGCTGATAATATTCACCTGTTTGCAAACTTAACCTGAAAAGACAAAGTTAGTTCTATGCAATGTCATGATGCATGAAATGTATTTTGTAATGATGCTCTGAAAATAAATGAGAATATTATATGCGTTTCATATGCATATGTTATGATATTTTGTAAATGATGTATGGATGAAATATGTAAGTGCCTTCGTTTGGGATTGGCTCATCTCTTGTAAAACAAATAGTAACAACAATAATGTAATGTAATGTACAATAGGAACAGCCTGAAAATCCTATTGTAAATGCCTAAACATGTTGTGCTGAATCAACATCTGGAACAACATGTCTCAAGTGATGTCATAACATCATACCAGACATCAAGCTACTGAACTGTCAAGTCTGATGCAGTTCTGTTCCTGAAGTTATGCAGAATATTCTGCCAAATAGAATGCATAACAAGTAGCGAAAATTGAAGGCATATGTGGAACCCTAGAAGATTCAATCAGAAGCTAAGGATAAGGAGAAAAGCTCGATGGAAGACCTAACTTACAGCAGAAGTTTTCTCCTTACTTTATGCAGGTCGTTAAAGCTGCATTGCTGTCATATGAAGGCCCAAAAATCCAGTTGGGTAAATAGGGTTATAAATAGAAGCATTGTAACCTAATTTAAGGGGTGTGGATTGACAAGATGTAATGATTTTTAGGGCTAGTTTTGTTGTGAACCACCCGGGCTGTGGGATGGTCACCATACTCCTTGAAACCTGTAGGTAAAAGGATGTATGCATTGTACTTGATTGAAGCTTTTAAGCATGATCAAGATGTGTAATGGAAGTGTATCTTCTGAACAGTTTATGTACTGTAGAAAGTTATCACTGCGGTGATTGAGGGGGAGTGAGAGGGGTCTCATATCTAGGATTGGATCTTAGGTAAAAGTGTCATTGGGTAGTGATTAAGTGAGAAGGCTGTCAACGGGTGTGTTGGCTGTAGGGTCTTTGAATTGATACTACTAATAGTGAACTTTATCCCTGGCTTGGAAGCCCCCAGATGTAGGTTGGTTGAACCGAACTGGGTGAACAATTCTGTGTGTTATTTACCTTCTGCATTGGTTATGTGTTTGATGTTACAGCATTCCTCGTGACATCAATGTATTTGATTAACCTTAACTGTTCTGAACTTCAGTAAATCAGAACCTGCATTTGTCAAAAGGTGTTGCAGGCTCTGGTATGATGGTCCAGTGACTGTTGTAGAACAGATATCAAAAGTACAGCCTATTCTACCTGTACAGCGCTTAATGTCAGATCATATGTCTTAACATTCCATTAGACATCCTGAGTCTGTGACATACCAGGAATTTCAATTGGTATCAGAGCAGGCGTCCTGTTTGTCTCTGGATGAGATCTATGGGGGATACTTTCCGGTTGTGTACAAGGTAGAATATTGTTTGAACCAGTAGTGTTCATATTGTTTGGTCCCTAGGAGTGGAGGATGGACCAATTTGGGAGAAACTAGATCAGCTATGTTAAAGGAAGATGAAAGTGTTTGAACAAATTCAAAGACCTCATGCGGGAGTGAAGATTTTGGAGTGCATTGTTCAACCTGTATTCAGCACAGAGAAGAATATTATCAAAACCTTCATGCGGGAATGAAGATATTGATAAGGCATCATATGTGTTTATAAAGCCTTCTTTTAACAGGGCTGTAGAGTTGGGCCTAGAAAGTTGCTTGGTGAAGAAGCAAACAACTTGTAGGATTGATTTATTTTCAATCCTTATGTGTCATGCTTGCTATATGGAGTAAGCACTGTGTAAGTTCTGGTGAAGTACTGCTATTCCGCTGCATAGCTTCTGATACAACCCCTGAAGTGAAAGAAGAACTCTAGGGTTATTATTTTCAACAGAATTTGTAAGCAGATTTTGCAATCTATCAATAATGTCAAAGATACTTGAGATTTCCTCAAGTCCACTCATAAAGGCTTTTATTATTAGTGTTGATGAGTATCAATTGATCAATGATTCTCATATACATCTGCAAGCTGCTTGAAGACCTTGAAGATTATCAAGGATGATGTGTTCCAAGGAGATGTTCTGGGTGCTAAACACATGTAATGTGAGTACATATGTTTGGAACCTACTCCTGATCTGGAAGAGGAGACATCTGTTTTGAAATAATTGATCAGGACACGATCAACAGGTCATCTACTCCAGTTGTGAGTTTAAGGGAGTATATGTGCTGAGCTAAATGCACTTAAAAGGACTTTAAAGCTGTGATTTCCAGGTTTCCCCTCATGTGATGGATGATGGAACATCATTTCTGTGTATTCAGCCAAGTAAATATGCTTAGCAAGCATGAAGAAGTAATCAGTCAGGATCCTCTAGTGTGATTAGATAATTTTAACTGAATAAATGATGGAAGCAGAATCTTTATGTGATAAATATGTGGAAATCAGAATCAAAAGTTCTTGATGATAAAGGATGTACAACATCACAACTGTTGAAGACATCAGTTGTTGAGGAAAGACAGATAAGTTCCAAATAAAGAGTACTTACTATGTGTCTAAAGTAAAAAGCTCAACACTGTATCCATAAAGAGGGAAGTTGGATAACATTTTGTTCAGAGGGAGTAGTATGATCAAGCTGATGTGAAAGGGAGTTCATCTTACCTTGTTCTATAAGATGCTTGAGTTTAATTCTCATGATCTTAGTGATTTCCTAGGAGGATAGGAATAGAACAGGTTATGTCTACCAATCACATAAACTGTAGCATGTGAAGGAGAATTCACTTAATTCTCTACAAAGATCTGAGCTGAGTTTCAGGGGGAGTCCTTAACCTGAAGATCTTGGAAGACATGTCATACAAAGTGTCTTGACATCTTGGACCAAAGTCAAATGGTGGATATCTGCACTTTGACAAGTCATCCCCATCACCTAGGATGAACTTGTTAGTTGTATGTAGCAAGGAGGGGTTATCTTCAAAAGATCATGGGTTCCTGAGAAGAGCCTCTTTTTACTTGAAGTTCATTTATGTGGTGTCCTCACATAATAGAACAACTTGGTCTGCTCTTGTCTACAGGAGTATGGTACAATTAACTCCTTTGTACTGTTCAAGGGTCAGCAGACAAGGTGAAGGTGATACATGCTAGTTGCTGCATGGTTATGTGGTTGTTGTGGGTCTGATCATAAAGGATGTAAGAAAAGTCTGCTTTGATTGCTATGGATGTTCATCCAAAACCATAGTATAAGCCAGGCTCATATGGTTGAGATCAATGTCAGATCTGATGTTGCAACATCATCTCAAACGAAGGGTCGCTTCAGCCAAATAAGCTTGTAAGGACCAGTTGGTTCTTCATGCATGGAGCAGAAGATTGTTAGAATAATTATCCTACCTTGAGAAGATGGCATAATCTAATTAATAATGAATACTTTGACGGGAGACTAAGTATTCATTAGGATCTTGCATAAAGATATATATAAGCACTTTGATGGGAGACTAAGTGTTTGTATAATATGCATGCAAGGCTGTATTCTGAACCTATTTCTCAGAACTTGGTAGAGAGTTTATTTCTCTCTAAGAGTATTCTGGTGAGTAATCATACCTTTCTTATGGGGAATATAAAAGGGCATCATTCCCCTGGATGTTAACTTCAGAACCCAAGCAGATAGGTTCATGCTGTAACATCATTATTGTTAAAAGTCTGTGGCAGAGACTTGGGACTGTGAATCTTAATACTCTAGTGTGGCAGTTCTATTGTTGGTTTGGAATAAGTAGATTCTACTTGTGTTCAAAAGTAGTATGCTTAACAATGCATAACTACTGTTGTGGTCTGAAGAATTTACTAGTATTAGCAACTACTAGTAAATATATTATACAGAAGGAGGACATGATCAAAGGATAATCCTTCTAGAAAGTCTGAATCTTAGTAAAGCTACACTAAGAAGGTTGGAGGTTGGCTTCAGACTATGGCTACATGATTTCTCATCCATCCAGAGAGTCATGAATCAGAGATGTCCTTACTCTTCTAAGACTAGTTCAGGGTGCTTGAAGTTACCACCTCAGAGCTAGTGCTACTGGTTTCCACGCTACGGTTTTGATTGGCATTAACAAGGGGAGTCACTGAGTGTTGCACTTTCCCCAATTACAATATACTTTGAAGGGAGACTTTGTATATGTATTGTTTGACTTAATCTGAAGATCAGAAGTCAGAAGAGGACGGTGGTATGCTGATGTTTGTGTGCTCTGATAATATGACATTGTGAACTTCTAAGTGAAGTCATGAATAATGTCTCAACATCAGGAGATTGAAGAATTGATCTTGTTATCTGTCTGGGTTTAGGAAGAAAATCTCAGAGATTCTTAAAAATCTAATAAGTGGCAGTTTTGATACTTTTGGAGCAATTTGGAAGATTCAGATCTTATCAATAACAACTTGGTCTGGTAAATCAGAAATCTAATATATTCAGCATATGCTCAAGGGGCTCTTTTACTACAAGAAATTGAAGTGGCATCTAAATTTTGTGTATTAGAACTAATCTGTGATGTCTTGTGAAGCATTTTGGAGTCTTCTGGTTTATTCCCTCCTTCCTTATTTTGCTGTCTGGAAGAAGGTAGAAAGTAATTGTGGTGGATCTCAGCAACACTTAAGAAAGCATGGACATGCTTAATGCTACTAGTCTCTTGCTACTGGCCGTTTAAAGTGTCCTTCTCTGTGCCTAACTGAGAGAAGTAAAAAGAAGGCTGCTGTTGTTGAAGAATGTCTAAGTAAGTGTCATGACATTACCAACGACATTGCAACCTTGGGGAAATCAAGAAGAATACGTGGAAAATAACTTCACCACGTAATTGTAGCTATTCAGGAGCTATATTTGGTATTCTGTTTCCCAAAAGAATCTTCAACCTTAAAAGTCGGTCAAAGGCTGACTTTATTCAGGAATTGCTTTGACCCAAACTTATGCATGTATTAGGACTGGTTCTTTTGGCAGAAACAAACAAATGCATGCACAGTCAGTCTGAAATATGCAAACAACTTTAACAGGTATCCTTGACCAAGATTTTATATTACCATCTTCTTGAACCTGTTATCTCCTTATATAACCTCCTGTCACACATTCTATTATCTCACAACCATCATGGGGTTTATACGGATTTGGGAAAACTATTCTTGGATCTGGTTTTGTGAGGGCCTTCTTTGTCAATTTTTGGCCAAAAAGGGGGAGAAGGAGTAATGTCACTGTTTGACATTGTCCTCGTTGCAGCAGCTACTCAAAATTTTGATCACAAAGAGACTTGTCACAAACTCAGCAGAAATTCAAATGGCGTGAATTTCTTTGTGACTTGTGATCTGAGTTATGAACACAGTTGTGACCTGTGTTCTGAGTTACAAGGGAGATATTCTGGTCACTCCTTAAAGGTTCTCTGATGCCTCTGAAAGGATAGTTTATCTCCCACGGTCCTCTTTTTACACCACCTGTGACAAGAAATGGTTCGTGGTCTAAAAGGGAATGAGGTGCATCCTCTTCCTCCTGTGCTTCAAGAGGTCCTGAATGGTTAGTGTTATTGTTGTATTTGTTTTAGCCAAAATTTGCCAAAGGGGGAGATTGTAAGTGCCTTCGTTTGGGATTGGCTCATCTCTTGTAAAACAAATAGTAACAACAATAATGTAATGTAATGTACAATAGGAACAGCCTGAAAATCCTATTGTAAATGCCTAAACATGTTGTGCTGAATCAACATCTGGAACAACATGTCTCAAGTGATGTCATAACATCATACCAGACATCAAGCTACTGAACTGTCAAGTCTGATGCAGTTCTGTTCCTGAAGTTATGCAGAATATTCTGCCAAATAGAATGCATAACAAGTAGCGAAAATTGAAGGCATATGTGGAACCCTAGAAGATTCAATCAGAAGCTAAGGATAAGGAGAAAAGCTCGATGGAAGACCTAACTTACAGCAGAAGTTTTCTCCTTACTTTATGCAGGTCGTTAAAGCTGCATTGCTGTCATATGAAGGCCCAAAAATCCAGTTGGGTAAATAGGGTTATAAATAGAAGCATTGTAACCTAATTTAAGGGGTGTGGATTGACAAGATGTAATGATTTTTAGGGCTAGTTTTGTTGTGAACCACCCGGGCTGTGGGATGGTCACCATACTCCTTGAAACCTGTAGGTAAAAGGATGTATGCATTGTACTTGATTGAAGCTTTTAAGCATGATCAAGATGTGTAATGGAAGTGTATCTTCTGAACAGTTTATGTACTGTAGAAAGTTATCACTGCGGTGATTGAGGGGGAGTGAGAGGGGTCTCATATCTAGGATTGGATCTTAGGTAAAAGTGTCATTGGGTAGTGATTAAGTGAGAAGGCTGTCAACGGGTGTGTTGGCTGTAGGGTCTTTGAATTGATACTACTAATAGTGAACTTTATCCCTGGCCTGGAAGCCCCAGATGTAGGTTGGTTGAACCGAACTGGGTGAACAATTCTGTGTGTTATTTACCTTCTGCATTGGTTATGTGTTTGATGTTACAGCATTCCTCGTGACATCAATGTATTTGATTAACCTTAACTGTTCTGAACTTCAGTAAATCAGAACCTGCGTTTGTCAAAAGGTGTTGCAGGCTCTGGTATGATGGTCCAGTGACTGTTGTAGAACAGATATCAAAAGTACAGCCTATTCTACCTGTACAGCGCTTAATGTCAGATCAGATGTCTTAACATTCCATTAGACATCCTGAGTCTGTGACATACCAGGAATTTCAAAATATATCATTGTAGCGAATTGGTAGCTTCGTATAATAATGTCTGGATGGGAAAATAAATCCTTGATCATTGCTGGGGATGAAGATGATAATTCTTCAGTTTTGTTTAGAACGCCTCTATTGGGGGTTTCAGCTTTCTATTTGAGGACATTCTTCTGGGGATCTTCGACTGCTGCTTAGGGATAGAAGCATTCAAGAAGAGTCGTCCATTTGCCATTCTTTGAAGGATTTGATTCTTATGTATTGTGACTTGGAATAAAAGAGATGGGTAATCCTCTGGTGTGCTGTCTGACCAGGTTTGAGATATGAGTATTAGCTCTTATGGGGAGGACAACGTTTAATGATATATGGTCAGAGAATAGAATCTTGTCGGGGAATCATAATATTGATAAATAAACTCCGTTGGGGAAATAAACCCTGCAGATTACACTGAGGAAATAATCTATGATGGGGATTAGCTTGTGAAAATAGCTCTTATGAGATTTCTATGTGGGAATTTATGTTTAACTTGAACATTATGCTGACTCCTAGAGTCTTTAGTAAATGCTAACCCTGTTTTCATGCATATATTTGTAAATAGTAATCATATTCAAATGCATATGTTCGTTCAATGTAATCATTGGACGTTTTTGCAAACAAAATAGAGAAAGTAAAATAATTTTGAATTTGAAATTTGATTGCATTGGTTTGGAAAGTTTGCCTATAAACAGACAGTTTTACAGGGAGACAGAAATCCTAGTAAGAGGAAATTGTCGTAAAAGGAAAATGGGTACAAAGAAAAAAAGATACATGAAAATTATCCCATCAAGTTTCAACTTTTCTATTTCCCCTATGTCTTCAAGCATCTCATCCATTGCTGTCTGAAGAAGTTGATTGAATTGATCTTAACGTTAGTAATTATGCTGGATGTAAGTAGATGGGTGATCCAATGGGACATAGTCGTACGCTTTAATCCCTAACTTTTTCCTGGATCTCCCTTTCAAGTTTTCAGTCCACGGGATATCCTTTTTTTCCCAAGACACCTTTTCAGGTTTTCAACTTGCCAAATGTACATTTTTTTTTGTATATATCCCTAACTTTTTCCCGAACCATTTTGGTTCGCCAGGATGCCCTTATTTATGCATAGGCCAGTCAACCTAACAGGTCTCTTTTATGCGTAGTATTTTTTGACTATTTCCGCATTCACAGGGTGTGGAAAATATTCACCGTCCATGGTGGTAAGTATCATAGCACCGTCTGAAAATATATTTTTGATCACAAATGGCCCTTCGTACGTGGGAGTCCATTTTCCCCTTGAATCACCTTGTGGTAGGATGACATGCTTTATTACCAAATCACCAGACTGGTACACCTGATGTTTGACTTTTTTGTTAAAGGCCTTGATCATGCGTTTCTGATACATATGACCATGACAAACAACTGTAAGCCTTTTTTCATCAATCAAATTTATCTGGTCAAGTCTAGTCTGAATCCATTCGTCTTCATCTAAACCCGCGTCTTTCATAATCCTTAGGGAAGGAATCTGGACTTCGACAGGTAAGACAACCTCCATATCATAGACTAGAGAGAATGGGGTTTCCCCAGTTGATGTACATACTGAAGTGCGATAACCATGAAGAGCGAATGGTAGCATCTCATGCCAATATTTGTATGTCACTGTCATCTTCTGCAAAATCTTCTTGATATTCTTGTTGGTGGCTTCCACTGTGCCATTCATCTTTAGTCGATATGGAGAAGAATTGCGGTGCTTAATCATGAACCACATGCAGAGTTCCGTGATCATAGTATTGTTAAGATTGGTACCATTGTCCGTGATGATCCTTTCAGGTATGCCATACTGACAGATAAGGTTATGCTTAATGATCCGAGCCATAAAATTCTTGGTAATAGAGGCAAATGAGGCTGCTTATACCCACATTGTGAAGTAATCAATTATGACTAGGATGAGATGATACCCATTGGAAGAAGTATGCTTAATCTCTCCAATCATATAAATGCCCCACATCGCAAACGGCCAAGGAGCAGTCAAGAAATTCAAAGGAACCAGAGGCACATGTACTTTGTCAGCATAAATCTGACATTTGTAACAAGTTCTGGAGTGATGGTGGCAATCCGTTTCCATGGTAGACCAATAATAACCCGCTCTCAGAATCTTCTTATCCATTGTATGTCCACTGGAGTGAGTACTAAAAACTCCTTCATGCATATCTTTCATAATTTTCTCAACTTCCTTCTTGTCTACACAACGAAGCAAAGTCGAATCGTGGTTGCGCTTGTACAAGATTCCGTTACTCAAAAAGAACATGGCAAAGAACCTCCTTAGAAATTTATTTTCATTGATAAATGTCCCTTCAAGATACTCTTGAGTCTCGAGGTATCTTTTTACGTTGTGGTACCAAGGCTTTTCCTCTACTCCATCAGTATCAACTTCGTAACAATGTGCCGGTTCGTCTAATCTTTAAATAGTAATTCGAGGAGCTTCATTATCCCATCTGAATTTGAACAAAAATGACATGGTACCTAGTGCGTCTTCCAATTGATTCTCTTCTTGCGCAATGTGTTAAAAAGTGATTTCTTAGAAATACAGAATTAATATCAGCACATGTTCCTGATAAGGAATGAGATTTAGATGCTTCATATCCCATTCTCCCTTAATCTGACTGATAACTAAGGCTGAGTCCCCATATGCATTCAAGAATTTAATTCTCATATCGATGGCAGCTTTGATACCCATGATGCATGCTTCGTACTCGACCATGTTGTTGGTACAGTCAAAACATAATCTGCCGGTGAAGGGTGTATGGAAACCCTTGGGAGAGACAATCATAGCACCAATCCCATTACCAAGCGCGTTGGAAGCTCCGTCAAACACCATAGTCCATTGGGATCCCAATTCAGGTGCTTCATACGGTCCAAGTTCTTCATAATCAATAACTAACATGATATTCTCATATGGAAACTCAAAATTCATAGATTGATAGTCATCTACAGCTTGATGAGCCAAATCATCTGCCAACACACTTCCTTTGATTGCCTTCTGAGTAGTATATTGGATGTAATATTTTGTCAAGACCATTTTCCATCTTACTATTCTTTCGGAGAGAGCGGGTCTCTCGAATATGTATTTTATTGGATCCATCTTAGATATCAACAAATTAGTATGAGTCAATATATACTGTCTTAGTCGGCGAACAGCCCATGCTAAAGCGGAACAAGTTATCTCGAGCAGTGAGTATCTTGTTTCATAGTCGGTAAACTTTTTGCTAAGGTAGTATATTGCATTCTCTTTTCAACCAGACTCGTCATGTTGCCCCAATACACACCCCATTGAGCTCTCTAATACTGTCAGGTACATGATCAGAGGTCTTCCTTCAACCGGTGGCATTAGAATCAGAGGTTCCTAGTGATACTCCTTGATTTTTTCAAAGGCTATCTGACAATCGTCGTTCCACTTCACTACTTGAACTTTCTTTAGTAACTTGAAGATTAGCTCACAAGTAGCAGTTAAATGGGAAATAAATCTGGAAATATAGTTCAATCATTCTAGGAAACCTCTGACTTCGTTTTCAGTATGGGGATCTGGCATTTCTTGAATGGCTTTAACCTTGGAAGGATCCACTTCAATACCTTTAACACTGACAATAAAACCTAGGAGTTTACTGGATCTTACCCTAAAGGTGCACTTGTTTGGATTCAACCTCAATTTGTACTTCTTCAATCTCTCAAACAACTTGTGCATGTGGTCAAGGTTTTCTTCTTCAGTCTGGAACCTGGCTATCATGTCATCAACATATACCTTTATCTCATGATGGATCATATCATGGAACAAAGCTACCATATCATGCTGATATGTTACACCGGTGTTCTTCAAACCAAAAGGCATAACTTTGTAATAGAAAGTGCCGCACTGTGTGACAAAAGTAGTATTTTCCATGTCTTCAGGCGCCATCTTGATTTGATTATAACAAGAGAAACCATCCATGAATGAAAATACTTTGTGGTGAGCGGTGTTGTCAACCAAAACATCAATATGTGGAAGCGGAAAGTTATCTTTGGGGCTTGCCCTATTCAAATCCATGTAGTCTATACACATACACACCTTACCATCCTTCTTAGGTACCGGCACCACATTTGCAACCCATTAAGGATAGGACGTAACAACTAAGAAACCTGCATTGAAGTGCTTCATAACCTCAATTTTGATCTTTTCAGACATCTCGGGACACATACGATGAACCTTCTACTTTATAGGAGGACAACCTTCCTTCATTAGTATACGGTGAAACACAATGTCAGTATGAAGCCCTGACATGTCTTCGTACGACCAAGCAAAGATCTCAGCATAGTCACAAAATATCTCCTTGCTTTTGAGACTCATCTTCTTCTAGCTCTATCTCGTGACTTCTGAGGGAGCTGACAAGTTCCTCCAGAGATATCTTGTTGAGATCTTTAGCTAGCTTAAGTGCTGTGACCATTGGCCTCCATTGCTTGGGTAGACTTTTGATGATCTTCTTTACGTGATCAGCAGTAGAATATCCTTTGTCATGAACCTTCAGCCCAGCAACAAGGATCTGGAATCTTGAGAACATTACTTCTATTGATTCACTGTCTTCCATCTTGAATGCTTCATAATTATGAATGAGCGCAAGGGCCTTGGTTTCTTTGACTTGTATGTTGCCTGCATGCGCCATTCTCAGAGAGTCAAACATGTTTTTGGCTGTCTCTATTTTTGAGATTTTCTCATATTCTGAGTATGAGATAGCACTAAGAAGAATTGTTCTAGCTTTATGATGGTTTCTGAAATCACGTTTTTGCTGGTCAGACATCCTTTTTCTGTCTATCTTCTGACCACTTTCATCCACTAGATATGTGTATCCATCAATTACCATGTCCCATAGATTAGCATCATGGGCCAGAAAGAAACTCTCAATTCTGTCTTTCCAGTAGTCAAAATTTTCTCCATCAAAGACTGGAGGTTTGCCACTGATTTTGTCCTTGTCCTCATGATAGTCATTGCTGATGTTTTGGCTTGGTCCCACCATAGTGTTTTTCTAAAGCTTGGATCTTGTACTAACACGGTGAAGTGTATGAACTCAGAACCAGGGGCTCTGATGCCAATTGAAGAAGTGAAAAACACAAGAAGGGGGGGTTGAATTGAAAACTTAAAAAAAAAGCGCAGTAGACACGATATTTTTATCCTGGTTCATTTGATCTCAAACTACTCCAGTCCACCCGTCAAGGTGATTTCACCTCTCTCCAACGATGACCTAATCCACTAATCAAAAACTGATTACAATCACTACTTTGACAACTTCCAAAGTCCTCTTGAGTACAACCACAACCCGGTTAATCTCAAGGAAAACTAGCTTAATCAATATAAAAGGTATTCTGTGTATGGTTGTTTTTCTAAACAAAAACAGTATCACAACTGTGATATTTTACACAATTGTGAGCGTAAAAAGAATATATAAGCTTGCAGCGTTTTTGAGATATATTGTAGTCGTGTTCAAATTTGTAAATGATTTGTCCTCTTAGCTTGTTTATATAGGCATAAAAATCTTGTCCAACATAAAGCGTGATAATGGACATTCAATGCTATTTCCATATTGAGAATATTCTTGTCTGAATGAAGTCGTTGCACGTGATGCTGTCTTGATTGAATAGTAATGCTTCAGAATCTTAGAATCTTGCATACTGCAATTGCTTCAGAACATTGATGACTCATAGATGTGAGGATCTGATGGTATATGAAACTTCTGTTCAGAATCAGAGTATTCTTCACTTTAGCGTAGTTTCTGATCATCATTCTTCAGCGCAATTTCTGATTACCTCAGCTTGAGAGCTTCTATAGCTTAACTTCTGATGCTGCTTTGGTCAGAATTTCTGCATTTAAAATAACACAAATTTAGAGTGAATATTTGTTCTTTGTGTTTGTTATCATCAACACTCTAATTAGGGTTGTAGAATCAAACTATGTTCTAACAAATGGTACTTGGATTCAGGATGCTCATCACACATGTCTGGAAGGAAAGATAGGTTTGTCAACCTAAAACCCTTAATGAAGAACATGGTAAAATTCGCAAAAGACAATACTCTAGCAGCTGAAGGTACTGGAGATGTTCTGATTATGAGGAAAGATGTTAAAAGGTCAGTAATTTCCAATGTGATGTACATTCTAGGCATGAAGAGCAACTTGCTTAGTATAGCGCAGTTGGTTGAAAAGAATTACAAAGTGATGGTCAAAGACAAGATGATCAGAGTCATCGATGTGAATAAAAGGTTAATCTTGAAGGCTCCTATGTCTCAGAATAGAACCTTCAAGATTGAACTTAATGTGATAGAGCACAAGTACATTTCAAGTGCAGCAAGCACAGAAGAATGGATATGACACTATCGACTAGGCTATCTCAACTTCAGAGACATCAGAGATTTGAAGAGAAGAAATATGGTTTCAGGATTTCCAGAAATTGACATTCCAAACGAGGTGTGTGAGGAATGTATGCAGGAGAAGCAACACAAAAATAACTTCAACAATGATGCATTAAGAAAATCTAAGGTTATTCTCAAAGTCATATACTCTGATGTATGTTGACCAATCCAGGTAGATTCATTTGGAGTTAACAAATACTTTGTCAGGTTCATAGATGAATAGAGTCGAAAACTGTGGACTTACCTGATCAAGAAGAAAAGTGAATTGATCGAGGTATTTTCCAAGTTTAAGTCTATGATCGAAAGACAAAGTGGCTGAAAGCTCAAAGTTTTGAGAACTGATGGTGGTGGAGAATATGTGTCGAAAGATTTTGACAAATTATGTGAAAAAGAAGGGATTATGCACGAGGTGGTGCCACCCTACACTCCATGGTAGAATGGAACTGCAGAAAGGAATAATTGAACTATCATGAATATGGTGAGAAGTATGTTGAAAGGCAAGAATTTACCTAAAGAGTTGGGGTGAAGTGGTGTCAAATGCAACATATATTTTGAACAGATGTCCAACGAAGAAGCTAGAAGGAATTACTCCAGAAGAATGTTGGTATGGTGTGAAAACTAGCTTGAATCATATTAAGGTATTTGGATCTATTGCACATAGACATGTACCACATCTGTTGAGAAGAAAACTTGATGAAAAATCGAGTTAAATGATCCTAGTTGGATATCATTCGACATGAGGTTACAATTTGTTTGATCCAATGAACAAGCAGATTGTGATCAACAGGGACATGGTCATAGGTGATATTAAAGAATGGGATTGGATTGAAAATGTCAAGAAAGATTCAGTGATAATATTTCTCAAAGAACCAGATACTCAAGTCAAAAGAGAAGTTTGACAAGAGGAACCAATAGTTATAGATCAACCAAGTACAACCAAATCTCAGAGAACAAGACACATGCCTGCAAGGTTGCAAGATTGTGTGATTATATCACATGATGTGGTTTATAATGAAGGTGAGCTGGTACATTATGCTTTATATGCAGATGTCAAACCAGTGAATGGAGTCGAAGCAATGAAGGATTCGAAGTGGGTGAAAGTAATGAACGAAGAAGTGAAGTCTACCAAGGAAAGAAGGAAATTGATGTCAAGTGGGTATACAAAGTGACAATGAATTACAAAGGGGAAGTAACTCAACACAAAGCAAGGCTTGTAGTGAAAGGATTTCTCCAGGAAGAAGGAATCGACTTCGATAAAGTTTTTTCCCATGTGGCTAGAATCAAAACAATCAGGTTGGTTGTTGGTATAACAGAAATAAACAGTTGGCACATATGTAAAATGGACGTGAAATGTGCATTCCTGAATGAACCCTTAGACGAAGAAGTTTATGTTAAATAACTAGTTGGGTTTGTGTAACATGACGAAGAGAGATTGTGTAAGGCTCCATAAAGCCCTGTATGGATTAAAACAAGCTCGAAGAGCTTGGAATAAGAAAATAGATATTTTTCTAAGAGAAAATGAATTTGTGAAGTGCATAACTAAGCATGGAGTATATGTAAGAAGAAGAAATAGTGAATTGCTTATACTATGTCTCTATGTCGATGACTTGTTAATAACAGGTAACTGTAAGAAGGAGATCGAAGACTTCAAAGATGATCTCAGCAAGGAATTTGAAATGTATGATCGGGGTGAAATTTCATATTTCCTTGGCATCGAATTATATAAGAATAGTAGAGGTTTGACGATGCATCAAAGAAGATATCCAGGAGAAATTCTCAAGAGTTTTGAGATGGAAGAATGCAACTCAACTTCGACACCTGCAGAACCAAGGTTGCAAATGTCGAAAGATTCAGAAGATGATGATGTCGACCCAACCCAATATAGAAGACTTATTGAGTCATTAAGATACCTCTGTCACACAAGGCCTGACTTAGCATACAGTGTAGGTATGGTAAGTAGAAATCCATTCGGTTTCTCTTACAAAAGGGGGCGTGTTAATTAAATTATGTTAGCCTATTTAGAATTCTATAAGAAGGGAGGTATGTTGTTTACTTAAGGAGTTTAGGGATTGATGAGGACCAACCCACTATGGTATTAAGGCCCGTTTTAAAAAGAAGGGGGTATGCTTTATTTTAAGAGGCCCATAAAGCAATTGATTTTGTTTAAAGCCCAACAAATTAAGTCAGAAATGGCCTATTTATGTTAAATAAATTTCAAACAGGTTCATCAGCAATTCATTTTTGTAAGGCCCAACAAATGGACCGTCTGGACATTTCAGGTTTTTGTTTTAAAATTGTATTTTGTTATTAAAAGTATTATTATAAACATCACTATTAATTGCTTAATTTAGATCATGATTTGTTTTATTATTGAAAAAATTGATTAAGAAAAGTCAAAAATAAAAGGCCTTCTGTTTTCCCAATCTGGATCTTCTCCCTTTAACCCAAGCCCAATAAGAAAGTAACGTTTGTTTCAAGACAAAAAAACATGCATTGTACAAATTGAGAAAAAAGAAACTCTTTTCCGAGGAAGAACCATTACTGTGCAAATCATAATACAAACAAATCCAATCAAAATCGATACAATATAAAAATACATAACATAATCATAATCTTTACATGAACAAATCAAGCAAAATTAAATCTCTGTATATTAAAAAACAATCAAATCTTAACTTAACTAAAATCAAGACTTACACAGATCTATAGAAAATTACAATTAAATCAAATCTCTAAAAAATTATAATCAAATTTCTAATCCCTAATTTCCTAAATAAATAAATCAGTAACGACAAACACTTAAGAAATTTCCTATTCTATAAAACTCTAATACTATAAAACCTAAGAATTCTAAGAGAATTGGAAGAGGAAAATTGGAGGAGACTTTTATAGCAAAAGAAAATTGAGAGGAGAAGCTTGATTGAGAGTATCGCCACTGTAATCTCCGTGCATCGCCACTCCGTGTGAATTTAGGGTTTCAATATCTGAAACCTCAAATCCTTAAATCTCTACGGCTAAGAGCTTTGAGCCGCCGCCCCCGAGATACTTGAATAGCCACTGTTGACCTTGTGAAACAGAAGAAGGCGAGGGAATCATAACTCCGAATCAGACAAAAAAGAACACAAAACGCACGATAGAGGTAAATTACTGCGAACACTTAGCTTTTACAATCAGTTTTTTATTGTTTGTCACGTTGAAATTAGGGTTGTGAAAGGGGTGTGAGGGTTTTTTTTAGGTGGAGAAAGGGGTTTGATTTGGGTTTAAGGTTGGATGCCACCGCTAAGGGCTTGGAGATTAGGGTTAGGGTTTACGGTTTAGGATATAAGAAGGAGATGAGAGATGAGAGAGAAGAGGGAGAGAGACAAATAGTAAATGAGTGGAAATAAAATGAAAATGAAAGATATAACTTTGTGCTGATTCCATACCTGTGCACCCATGAGCCTACCATGTGTCTTTGTTATACGTCCATCTAATCATCATCAAACGCTCTGAAAATGCGCGTCCACGGGAATATCGTGTACCCTTCCTGTACGGAGCATTAGCAGACTTACAAGGCGTTGTAGCCTTTTGGGCCAGGCCCAGTTACTATTCACACCCCCTTGCTTCTTTGCTTTTGTTGTCTTGTTGCAAACCAACACCCCCCTTAGCCTTTTGGGCCAAGTCCAATATCTATACTTGGACTCCTACTCCCTGCACCATCAATTTTTCTACATAGTTCAAAAATGCACCCCCTTGTGTTAGGCTTGAATTCAATATCTGAATTCAGGGCCATGCTGTTAACACCCCTTATTTTTACTTCTAAACTAAATTTACACCCCCTGGCGTTTTTTCTTATTTTATTTTACTATTTTATTATTTTTATTTTTGTATTTAAATATATTTATAAAATAATAATTTTTTTATTATTATTACTAAATCAAATATTTTTCTAAAAATTCATTCAAATATTCTATTTATTTATTGCATCAAATTTATTTTTTATCATGCATTAATAAGATATTTTACAATTAATACATTAAAAATATTCAAACAACACAAAATCAATTTCATAAATCAAATTAAATTCAACAATCAATTTTCAAAAAAAAGGATTACGGATATATTTTAATTAACTACGCGCTTCGAAATCTCTGCTATTCACACACTCGGACTAAGTACAAGGAGAATTCGAAATATCTTCGTAATCTATATAAAACACCAACCTATGCATACTACGAATTGGGACTCTGATTCCTCTTAAGATGATACATAGGCATACAAAGAAAATTATGGCCAGTTCCCCTAATAAAAAACAAAAACCCTATTTCTTAAAGGTTGCGCTTTTAACCCTAGTATCCTTGTGAACAAGGTAGATGAGGGTTGCCTAACACATTACCTTCGTCTAGAAACGAGTCCAAAAACCTAGAATCTCTAACTTTTTAGGGTTCCCCTTTATATTCCCTTCTGCGGTACAGAGGCAGAACCGACTGTTAATATACTGGTTTTACGTTTTTATTCGCAAATATGCCGTAAGAAATAGTCGCCACCATCTTTTCTTTTATCCAAATTTAAGGAAAGGGTGAAAAGAACAGAAAAAGACCTTTTCGAGATGTTTCTGAGTAAGGGGGGTATATTATGGAAAGGGAAGGTGTTAGCACCTTTTCCATCCGTGGTTTTCCAAGGGCTCTTAGAGGTTTGCTCATTTTTAAAATGCTTTTGTGCTTTGTGTGTTTGAAAATGTTTTGAAAAAACGCCTTAGTACGGAAAACATTGTAATGTTTCTCAGGATAGTAGAGAACGTATACAAAGTGTTTGGAAAATGTCTTTTGAAAAGTATTTTTTGTGTGTAAGTGCAAAAATAGTTGAGCAAACTTCTAACAGTTATCTACTTTGTTACTCGAAAAGGGTCGTTATTTTCCTCTTTTCCTTTAGACAATGCTATCCTACTATTAGTGAGCAGGTAGCCTTGTCATTGGATGTTTGAGGGACAATCAAAGGGACGTTACAGTCACGAAGGCAATTCATGGAGATACTTTAGCAATTCTTTTTTAGGGACTAGATCATTTACCGAGAAGGCAACTGTAAGTTCATTGAGGGAATATGATCTTTTGATTTTATGGGTATTTGCTAAAGCATTACTTCCCCATGACTATTTTTTAAAGGCAACCAAAGTGGGCATACCTTAGAGGTGCTTGTGTGCAATTGTGTTGTGTTTCAGTTATTTTATCTTTAAACATTTAGGTGTTCTACCGTTTGTTTTCAGATCTTGTCATGCAATCCTAGTTAGCATACATCTAAGCAGTTAATATATGTACAGGAATTTAAAGGGCGGGAATTGTAAATCCTACATTATTACAAGGCTTCGGGACAGTTACATAAAAAATGCAAGAAACTAAAAGTGCGGAATTTTAAATCTAAAGCTATTACAACAGTGAACAATTACAATAAAATAAAATGCGCACAAATTTGAAAATAACGTCTAAAAATCCTAAGAATAAAATATTTTTGTTGTTTTATTTTATTTTGGGAAAATGTTAAGATAATTAAATGATTAATTAATAAAATTAGTTTAATAGGAAAAAAAACTATCCTAATGTTTTTTGTGGTTTTTTGATTAAATGTCAAAGTAAAAAAAATAAAAAATTAGTAAAGAAATAACAAAAAAAAAAGAATAAAAAATAAAATATGAAGAAGTGGGGACCCTTAGATCCTGTGGGCTTCGATTCAGATAAAAAGGCTGCCTTCGATCCTGAGGAAAGCGGCCTTCGACCCAGGGGAAAAAAGTACCCTTCGTTCCAAGGGAGAATGTTTGTCCATCTACCAAGGGAGAGACAATGGTATTTCGACCTAGGGGAGGAAGATGTCTTCTTAGATCCAGGAAAGGAAGTCATTCTCAATTCTAGACCTGCAATACAAATATTAGCAAAAATGACCTAGGTGTCAAACCCAAGTCCTTCGATCCTGTGTGTATTGGTTTTATTTAGGACAGATTTGCAGCATGGGCGTGGGAGGAAAGGGAATACAAAATGTGGACCTGGAATTGTACCCAGGCCCTTAGCTCTGAATACGAATCGAACAAGGTAACATGACATCCTGAGCATGAATCAAACTGTGAATAAACATTAACACATTTATGAAATCATTAACATGAATTTGTAAGTTTACCAATGATGGGAGGCTTCGATTTGGATTCTGGGCGTTTATTGGCTAGTGTTTGGGAACGCTCCTTGCAGGCTTCAAGGAGTGATTGGGAACATTGCTGAAAGTTCCTTAGATTAGGATTGGTTATGAGAATTTTGATGTGTATATGTATAATCTCTTCGTGTGCAATGGGTATTCCCTCTCTTTCGTTCGCCTATGTTCTCTCTTTCGTCCCCCCTTTATACTGTTTCTTGGCCCTTATATTTATAGGAGTGTCATGGTCTAGTAACGGTAAGAGACAGCTACTTAAACATACCCTTAAAGCCACGAGACAAGAATCAGACAAATTAAAAGCATTCCTTTTTTGAACATTCATGTCACTTTGGAGATCTTGGATGAACCTAGACACTTTGACTCCTTTAAACACCCTCCAACATTTCTCTTTGATTGGCCTATGAGTTGCCTCCTTCGAATGGACTTCTCATACACCCTTAGAATGAGTCATTGAACGCTTCTTCGAATGGCCTATGAGTTGCCTCCTTCGAATGGCCTTTCTATACACCCTTCGAATGAGTCATTTTTGCCTCCTTTGAATGGCCTATGAGTTGCCTCCTTCGAACGGACTTCTCATACACCCTTCGAATGAGTCATTGAACTCTTCTTCAAATGGACCCCTTATACACCCTTCAAATGAGTCTTTCTACTTCCTTCGAATGAAGGACCTTTTGGAATGCCAATCGAAGAGCACTATGTAGATGCCAATTGAAAGGCATTGGGAGATGCCAATCGAAAGGCATTGTTACCATGTCAATTGAAAGGTACCATATAGATGCCAATCAAAAGGCCTTGTTAACAGGCCAATCGAAAGGTACTTGTTAAAATGCAAATTGAAAGGCCTTGTTAACAGGCCAATCGAAGGATCTTATTGACCGCTCGAAAACTTTGTTCTGCTCTCTTCGATTTCCTTCAGTTAAGACTAATCGAAGTGACGTTAAAATGCCAGTTGAAGACGCCTTTGTTCAGATGCCAATCGAACGATATTGTGTTGCCATGCCTTCAAAGTACACACCATCGAAGGAAACTTTGACCAACTTCAAAATTTGTTATTTTTCTTCAAGCAAGTGTTTGTAGCCACCCATGTAAGAGAAGATCTTGTAAAAAATAAGAGGGCAAATTTTGGGGTACAACAACTGTCCCTGTTCAATCTGCTTAGACCTGAAGATGTAGATTGGCTTGTCTGCCTTTCGTGATCTGAAGGTAGAAGATGATTGAACACTAGAGTGCCCATAAATTTGCACTCGATGATGTGTTGGTTGATTATCGGGAATGGGCTTACAGATTCCATTTGGAGAAGATGACAGAGTCATCGGAGATGGGCTTAAAGATACCATCCACAGAACATGAAGGGGAGTCGTCGAAGATGGGCTTAGAGTTGACATCCAAAGTAGATGATGACTTCATAAGAAGTCTCTTTGTGGGGAATAGAGTCTAGGAACTCCAGTTTCCAAGGCTCTGTTGAGGAGTTATCTCTTGACTGAAAATGTATTAGGAAGAGCCTGCGTAGGGATGTTTCAGGATGAGTCCGTGTTGGACTGCCTCTGGAGGGTTACAATGAAGGAACCTTTGACGATTGCTACCTCAATAAATAATGAAGGAATATTTGATGATTGCTACCTCAACAGATAGTGAAGGAATCTTGACAATTGCTACCTCAATAGATAGTGAAGGAATCTTGGACGATTGCTACCTCAACATAAAATGAAGGAATCTTTGACGATTGCTACTGAATATGTGAAAAACACAAGAAGGGGGGGGGGGTGAATTGAAAACTTGAAATCAAAAGCACAATGACACAATATTTTTATCCTGGTTCGTTTGATCTAAAACTACTCCAGTCCACCCGTCAAGGTGATTTTGCCTCTCTCCAACGAGGTCTTAATACACTAATCTCAAAAGGATTACAATCACTATCCGGTTAATCTCAAGGAACACTGTTTCAAAACAAATATACAAGATGTGTGTAGTTGTTTTTATTACAAAAACTGTTTATCACAACTGTGATAATTTACACAAGATTATAGCTTGGAAATGTAAAGAATATTGCTTGCAACTTTGAATATGCGTGAGCGGTTATGTAGAAAAAACATTCATGATTTTGAATACTGACTTTGTTTATATAGGCAGTGCAATAACGTTGATCATCAAGCATGTTTAATGTCATTAACACACTTTCCATTTGGAGAAGATCCTGTCTGAAAGAAGCCGTTGGAATTGATGCTGTCTTGAATGAACAGTAATGCTTCAGAATCTTATCCCCGTGCTTGCTCATGACACTTCAGAATATTGATGACTTAGATTAGCATGTTCTTATTCAGAATCAGAGTTTACTTTGCTTAAGCGCAGGTTCTGGTCATCAATCTTTAGCGCATGATCTGATTGCTTCAGCGTGTAGCTCTTATGCTTATCTTCTGATGCTGCTATGGTCAGAACTTCTGCATACACACAACATAATTTTTAGGGTGCATATTTGTTCTTTGTATTTGTCATTAGTTATCATCAAAACTCTAACTAAGGGTTGTTGAATCAAACTATGTTCTAACAATCTCCCCCTTTTTGATGATGACAAAAACTAGATTTTTCAATTAAAATAAAGAACAAAAGTTTAAGAGAAACTCCCCCTGAGTTGATTAATTCCCTTAAGTTCCTTGAGCATCAGAGTTTAGCTGCAGCTTTCATCAGAATATGTACCTGTTCAATCTTTTCAGAAGATAGAGGTTAAGTAATTCAGAATGTTTGAGACTTTTGTCTCGGTTAACCATTATTGAAAATATCTTAATTTCTCCCCCTTTTTGTCAGCTATCAAAAAGGCAATATAATCAGAGCCAAAAGATAAGATTTATATTAAAAACATGGTGAGGTTCTGGTTCATGGATATCAGAAGATAGATTCTCATAAGGTTGAGCTTCTAGTTGTTGTATTTCAGGTTGAGGAATTACTTGTTGAGGTGATTGTGGTTGTGAAATTTCTGGTTGAGAAGTTTCTGGTTGAGGTGATTGTGGATGAGGAATTTCTTGTTGTGGAGAGTGTGGTTGCAGAATTTCTGGTGTCGGATCAGAGTTTGGATTTTCAGGGAGTTGAGAATTTGGATTTTATGGTACGGGAGCTGAAAAGTCTTGGTCAAATAAATCAATATCAGACAGAACTTTGGCAAGTTCTGGTTGGGTTTGTTCAGGATTTGGATTATGAGAAAGGGAGTGAGGTTTATTCATACCTAGAGTTTTTGATGGATCAAACCCTATGCCAAAGTCTTCAAATGTTTGGGGTGATGGATTTGCTGGTAGAGAAGGCATGGCTTCAGATGTTGATACATTTATTGATTCTATAACAGGAACAAAGGAGGGATTACCTTTCTTTTTGGCAGCTTTTGGTGTCCTCTGAGAGGGTCCTTCTCCTGCTGCTTTCCTCTTCTTGGTCTTCTTTAAAGCAACTTCTGGAGCAGCCTTGTGTAAGTCCTGGATATTGATTTCTGGTGCAGTACCATCTTCCTTGCAAGCGTCCAGATATCTGACTATTATTTCTGGTTTGGAGTCAATCTCAGAAAATAGAGGAAAATCATCCAGAGGTACCTTCTTGAAGTGATGGTTGCATGAGAAGTAACAGTAGGTTCCTTCTTGATATTCTCAGTGATTTTCATCTTCTTCAGATTTTTAGCATTCAGGGGCTTCCCAACGGTTGTTCCATTGTGCTGATTTCCTAGGCTTCAGTCAAATGTTCTATCAGCCTATTCTCTGTCAAAATATCTGATATGAGTCTTCCTAAGGGTATCCAATCCCTCTTGGTCCGTTCATCTTCTCTTGTTTCCTTCACACTAGTTCTAAGATGATTAAACATCAAGTGTGGAAGGTTTACCTTAGTCTTGTTGGCAATGAAATAGATCAGAAACTACTGATCAATGTTGATATAATCAGGAGAGCTAGTTGGCTTCCTGTGGTTAATACACCCCAGAATAATTCTTGCCCAAATTATGTGGTGATCCTTCAGATCTCTAATTTTGCTGAAGGGTAGTCCATGAGTAAATATTTCCTTTGCAATAGAACTTACGTCAAAGCATCTCTCAGCCATGTCAATGCATCTGACACCTCCACCATTGTATCCAAGAAGCTTTGCAATTAGGTCTTCTGTAATAACAATTTTCTTCCCCATGACATACGAAGTAACCTGATGATTTGACGAAGAAGCATGTATTCTGAATTCTTTGACAAGAATGGGAAATGTTGGACCAACCAGACAGTCAAAGTACCTTTTCCATCCTTGAGCAGTAACGTCTTCATACAAAATGAAGCCATTTTCTTGAAGACTCCCAAAATCAACAATCAGTTCAGAGAGAACTTCCAGATTATTAATAGGAGTTAGGAGCGTTCTGTAAGGTTCTTCATACTGTTCCATTGAAGCAGCTTCCTGAGTACTGACAATTTTGACACTTGAAGAAGCCATTGTTCACACGAGATTTGAGGAAGATGAAGGGGTTTTTTGAAAACAAGAGCTTGAAACGATAGAAAATATTGAGAGAGTAAAAGTAAGTGAATGTAAAAAGTGAAATTTGAGTTTAAATAATTTTTCTTGAAAGCGTAAACAGTAATAGAGAGAAATAATTATTCATGATTATAAGCATTAATGATAGCTGAAATTAGGGGATTCAGAAAGATACTGGAACGGTTACCCATGACATGTGTCTCAATGCACCCAATCAGCGCTTTTGAACTTTCAGAAAAGTGAACACGTGTTCAACCTCAAAAAGTAGCTGATGAATGGATGACAATAATTTGATTATGTGAACTGCATGCTTCTATACTTGAAATGAAACGCTCAGATCTTCATGGATAGATTCTGATGCAATCTGTACTTTCTAAACTCTGAAGACAGGTTGATCAGTAGCTCACAGAAAATAATAATGTTCTGAAGGTTAAGATATGTAAATAAAACAATTTATTCTGGGCATAGCTTCATGCTGAGATGTTTCAGAATGAAGTTAAACCTATCTTCAGAAAGAGGTTTTGTAAAGACATCATCCCATTGATGGTCTGTGTCAATAAATTTTAAGCTAAGAATCCCTTTCTGAATATAGTCCCTAATAAAATGATGTTTTATCTCTATATGCTTAGCCCTAGAATGTAAAATTGGATTCTTACTGACTTTTCAAAGGATAGGAATGTTACTCTCAAATATGTTGAAGTCTTCAAGTTGACTTTTCATCCAGAACATTTGCGTGCTACATCCAGCAGCTGCTATGTGTTTAGCTTCTGCTGTTGATAGTGTTATTGTGGAATGTCTCTTGCTGGTCCATGAGATCAGATTTTCTCCCAGAAACTGGCAGCTTCCAGAAGTGCTTTTACGTTCTACTCTGTCTCCAGCGAAGTAAGCGTCACAATATCCTACTAAGTTGTAATCATTTGATTTTCTATAAAACAAACCCAGATTAGTAGTACCTTTCAGATACTTGAAAATTCGCTTAACTACTGTTAAGTGAGTTTCTCTAGGATCTGATTGAAATCTAGCACATAAGAAAACACTAAATAAAATGTCAGGCCTTGAAGTTGTCAGATAGAGAAGAGTACCAATCATACCTCTGTATACCTTTTATTTTACCTTTTTACTTACCTCTTCCTTTTCCAGAATGCACGTGGGATGCATTGGAATCTTTGAGGGCTTACATTTTGAGAGATCAAATTTCTTCAGAAGTTCTCTGACATATTTGCTCTGATGAATATAAGTTCCTTCTGGAGTTTGGTTTATCTGAATGCCCAGAAAGAATTTGAGTTCCCCCATTAAACTCATCTCAAACTCTGCCTGCATACATTTAGCAAACTCTCTTCCCAAAGAGGGTTTAGTAGATCCAAAGATGATGTCATCAACATAAATTTGACATACTAACATGTCATTCTTAACTGTCTTACAAAATAAGGTTGTGTCCATTTTCCCTCTGGTGAATTCCTGTTCTAACAGGAAGTTACTTAGTCTTTCATACCAAGCCCTGGGAGCTTGTTTCAGACCATAAAGTGACTTCTTTAGTTTGAAAACATATTATGGATTTTTGGAATTCTCAAACCCAGGGGGTTGGTGCACATATACCTCTTCTTCTATATAGCCATTTAAGAATGCACTTTTGACATCCATCTGATACAGAGTGATGCCATTGTTTACAGCAAATGATATTAAAAGTCTGATAGATTCTAACCTGAAGACTGGAGCAAAAGTTTATGTATAGTATATCCCCTCTTTCTGACTATAACCTTGTGCTATCAGTCGTGCTTTGTTTCTGATGACTTCTACTTGCTCGTTCAGTTTGTTTCTGAACAGCCACTTTGTTCCAATGACGTTGAGTCCTTTTGGTTTGGGAACCAGATCCCATACGTCATTTATAGTGAATTGATTCAGTTCCTCTTGCATTTCCAGAATCTAGTCATTGTACAGAAGTGCTTCATCAATAATTATTGGTTCAATCAGAGAAACCAGTCCCATGAGGGATTCTTCAGAGTTTCTGAATGTTGATCTGGTTCTGATTGAATCATCTTTCTTTCCCAGTATCGTATCTTCTGGGTGATCAATGCTGCTTTTGGATAGCCTTTTCTGAAGTTGATCAACAGAATATGCTGGATTGCTTGCAGTAACTCTTTCTGATGTTGAGGGAGCGTCTCTGTTGAGAACTTCTGATGAGTTGTCTTCAGTACTTATGAGTTCAACTTCCATACCTGCAGGGAATTCATTCTGCTTTGACTTTTGAGAGTCAAGCTTATCATCAAACCTAACACTGATTGACTCTTCAACAATCTGTGTTTCTGTATTGTATACTTTGTACCCTCTTGAGCGTTCATAGTATCCTAACATAATACACTTTTATGCTTTAGAGTCAAACTTGTTCAAATAATTTTTTGTATTCAGAATAAAGCATGTGCATCCAAATGGATGAAAATAAGAAATGTTGGGCTTTCTGTTCTTCCACAATTCATATGTAGTCTTTTCCAGAATAGGTCTTATGGAGATTCTATTCTGAATGTAACACGCTGCGTTATTTGCCTCTGCCCAGAAGATCTTAGCAATGTTAGTCTCATTGATCATGGTTCTGGCCATTTCATGCAATGTTCTGTTCTTTCGTTCTACAACTCCATTTTTTGGGGAGTTCTAGGACAAGAGAAGTCATGCAAGATGCCTTTTTCATTAAAAGATGATTCAAAATTTTTATTTTCAAATTCTCCACCATGATCACTTCTGACTTTGACAATTCTAAGATCCTTTTCATTCTGGACTTGGTTGCAGAAGGTAACAAACACAGAGTGTGACTCATCCTTGTGTCTTAAGAACTTTACCCATGTCCATCTGCTATAGTCATCTACGATTACTAACCCATACTTCTTGCCACTGACTGAAGCAGTTTTTACTGGTGCAAATAAGTCAATGTGCAGAAGTTCTAATGGCTTAGAGGTGGAAACAACATTTTTGGATTTGAAAGCAGGTTTTGCAAATTTGCCTTTCTGACATGCTTCACACAGAGCATCTGAGCTAAACTTCAAATTAGGAAGTCCTCTTACCAGATTGAGTTTGTTAATCTGAGATATACTTCTCATACTAACATGCCCCAATCTTCTGTGCCAGACCCATTGCTCGTTGTTAACAGAAAGTATGCATTTTACATTCTGACTCTTTAGTTCAGAAAGTTTTATTTAATAAATGTTATTTTTCCTCTTTCCATTAAATAGGATTGTCCCATCTTTCTGACTAACAACTTTGCATGAATTTTGATTAAAGATTATATCATAACCGTTATCACTTAATTGACTTATGAATAACATGTTATGCATTAATCCATCAACTAATAATACATTATTTATAGAGGGAAGATTTCCATGACCTACTGTTCCAGAGCCAATGATCTTTCCTCTCTGATTACCTCCAAAGCCCATGTAGCCTCCAGGCTTAACTTCCAGGCTTTGGAACATATGCCTTCTTCCCATCATCTGTCGCGAGTAGCCAGAGTCCAGGTACCATGACTGGTGTCTTAGCCTTGTTGCTAAAGATATCTGCTACATGTATAATTTTATCCTTAGGTACCCACATTCTCTTGGGTCCTGATTTGTTAGTTTTACCAAAATTCTGATTAAATTTTGGTTTGACAGAATAATCACTACTTGTGTATTTTATGTCAAGTGTGTGCCCATATATAAAATATGAATTGAGTGGTGTGCGTTTTATGACTAAGTCCATGGCCTGTTTAGGTGTAGATACCTTACCTTTATATCTTATCACTTTTCTGCCATTTCTGCTAACTCCATAGATCATTGAAGCCATCTTGCTTCTATCTATGTTTCTAGCTAGAAACTTCTGAAAGCTGTGATCATACTCTTTGATGATCTCATCAGCATTACTGGGAGTCTCTAAGATTGTTTCCTTCTGAGAATTTTGCAAATCATTTTTTAATTTTGAAATTTTTTCTTTTAACTCAGAATTCTCTAATCTGAGACTCTCAGACTTTTCAGAATCAGGGGCAAGATCCCTTTTCAAGTTCTTGAATTTGACTCTGATATGCCGATACCTTTCTAGAATTTCATTAAGACTTTATGCAAGTTCAGCTTTAGTATAATTAATGGTAAAGTCAGGGAATACCTCTTCAGTGTCTGATTCTGAGTCTGAACCAGAAGCTTCACTATCCTCTGATACGTTTTCCATGAGAGCTATGTTTGCTCTTTCATCATCTGATTCTGAGTTAGTTTCAGAGGTGTCAGAATCATCCCATGTAGCCATGAGGATTTTCTTCTTTTCCTTGAAGAACTTATTTTTGGGCTTCTCCTTCTGAAGCTTTGGGCAATCACTTTTGTAGGGCCCTTGCTCGTTACACTCATAGCAGATGATGTCCTTGTTGTTTGGCTTTCTGTATCCTGAAGAACCTTCAGATCTTCTGTGTCCATAGGAAGACTCAGACTTTCTGTATCTGGAGGAGGATTCATTCTAATTCTCTGATCTTCTAGGATTTTTGAATTTCCTTTGTCTCTATTTCCACAGTTGGTTCACCCTTCTGGAGAGGAGAGACAGTTCATCTTCTTCTGATGAGGATCCATCAGAAGTTTCCTCCACAACCTGCAAAACCTTAGAGTCTGATTTTCTGTTAGATTTTAAAGCTAATGGCTTACCTTTCTTTTTAGGCTCATCTTATTCTAGTTCTATCTCGTGACTTATGAGGGAGCTGACAAGTTCCTCCAGAGATATTTTGTTGAGATCTTTGTCTAGCTTAAGTGCTGTGACCATTGGCCTCCATTGCTTGGGAAAGCTTCTGATGATCTTCTTAACGTGATCAGCAATATAATACCCATTGTCAAGAACCTTCAGTCCAGTAACAAGGATTTGGAATTTTGAAAACATAGTTTCTATTGATTCACTATCTTTCATCTTGAATGCCTCATACTTCTGAATAAGCGCAAGGGCCTTGGTTTCTTTGAATTGAATGTTGCCTTCATGCGTCATTCTCAGAGAGTCAAACATGTTCTTGGCAGTCTCTCTGTTTGATATTTTCTCATATTCTGAGTATGAGATGGCGTTGAGGAGTATTGTTCTGGCCTTGTGGTGGTTTCTGAATTCACGCTTTCCATCAGTCACCATGTCCCACAGATCAGCATCATGGGCCAGAAAGAAACTCTCAATTCTGTCTTTCCAGTAGTCAAAGTTTTCTCCACCAAATATTGGAGGTTTGCCGCTGAATCTGTCCTTGTCTTCATGGTTGTCATTGCTGATGTTTTGGCTTGGTCCCACCATAGTGTTTTTCTGAAGCTTGGATCTTGTACTGACACGGTTAAGTGTTTAAGCTCAGAACCAGGCGCTCTGATGCCAATTGAAGATGTGAAAAACAGAAGAAGGGGGGGGGGGGTTGAATTGAAAACTTGAAATCAAAAGCACAATGACACAATATTTTTATCCTGGTTCGTTTGATCTCAAACTACTCCAGTCCACCCGTCAATGTGATTTCGCCTCTCTCCAACGAGGTCTTAATCCACTAATCTCAAAAGGATTAAAATCACTACTTTAACAACTATTAAAGTCTTCTTGAGTACAACCACAATCCGGTTAATCTCAAGGAACACTGTTTCAAAACAAATATACAAGATGTGTGTTGTTGTTTTTCTTACAAAAACTGTTTATCACAACTGTGATAATTTACACAAGATTATAGCTTGGAAATGTAAAGAATATTGCTTACAGCTTTGAATATGCGTGAGTGGTTATGTAGCAAAAACATCCACGATTTTGAATAATGAATTTTTTTATATAGGCAGTGGAATAACGTTGATCATCAAGCATGTTTAATGTCATTAGCACACTTTCCATTTGGAGAAGATCCTGTCTGAAAGAAGCCGTTGGAATTGATGATGTCTTGAATGAACAGTAACGCTTCAGAATCTTATCTCCTTGCTTGCTGATGAAGCTTCAGAATATTGATGACTTGGATTAGCATGTTCTTGTTCAGAATCAAAGTTTACTTTGCTTAAGCGCAGGTTCTGGTCATCAATCTTCAGCGCATGTTCTGATTGCTTCAGCGTGTAGCTCTTATGCTTATCTTCTGATGCTGCTATGGTCAGGACTTATACATACACACAACATAATTTTTAGGGTACATATTTGTTCTTTGTATTTGTCATTAGTTCTTTTTATTTGTTATCATCAAAACTCTAACTAAGGGTTGTAGAATCAAACTATGTTCTAACAGCTACCTCAACAAATAGTGAAGGAATCTTGGACGATTGCTACCTCAACAGATAATGAAGGAATCTTTGACGATTGCTACCTCAACAGATAATGAAGGAATCTTGATGATTGCTACCTGAACAGATAGTGAAGGAATCTTTGACGATTGCTACCTCAACAGAAAGTGAAGGAATCTTTGACGATTTATACCTCAACAAATAGTGAAGGAATCTTTGACGATTGCTACCTCAGTAGAAAGTGAAGGAATCTTGACGATTGCTACCTCAACATATAGTGAAAGAATCTTTGCCGATTTCTACCTCAACAGATAATGAAGGAATCTTTGACGATTTCTATCTCAACAAATAGTGAAGGAATCTTTGACGATTGCTACCTCAACAGATAGTGAAGGAATCTTTGACGATTGCTACCTCAAAAGATAGTGAAGGAATCTTTGACGATTTCTACCTCAACAAATAGTGAAGGAATCTTTGAAAATTGCTACCTCAACAAATACTGAAGGAATCTTTGACGATTGCTACCTCAACAGATAGTGAGGGAATCTTTGACGATTGCTATCTCAACAGATAGTGAAGGAATCTTTGACGATTTCTACCTCAACAGATAGTGAAGGAATTTTTGATGATTGCTACCTCAACAGATAATGAAGGAGTCTTTGATGATTGCTACCTCAACAGTTAGTGAAGGAATCATTGACGATTGCTGCCTTAACAGTTAGTGAAGGAGTCTTTGCCGGTTGCTACCTCAACAAATAATGAAGCAATATTTGACAATTTCTACCTCAACAGATAGTGAAGGAATCTTTGATGATTTCTACCTCAATAGATAGTGAAGGAATCTTTGACGATTGCTACCTCAACAAATATTGAAGGAATCTTTGACGATTTCCACCTCAACAGATAGTGAAGGAATCTTTGACGGTTGCTACTTCAACAGATAGTGAAGGAATATTTGACGATTTCTACCTCAACAGGTTACCAAAAATTTGTCTTGTCATGTAAGTAGTTGATAATATTTGTCTATTTATATACTTTTACCTGAAAAGATACAAGGTTAGCAGTATGCAAAGTCATGATGCATGAAGTGAAAATGATGCTCTCAAAATAAATGAGATTGTAATATATGCATTCGGACCGCGTATGTTATGACATCTGTAAAATGATGTATGAATGCAATGTAAGAAACATGTCAGTCATTCCATTGTTGTTTTGTTGAACTAGGGAAAATGAATCCCTGATTGTTGCTGGAGAGTACCGGGAAGCTGAATCCCGGACTACTATTGGTGGGTGAAGAAAGTGATTTTCAATTTCTTCTAGGGATAATGAATGGAGATAGTTTTGTTGGCGAATCCCTTTATCTTCCGAGGATCTTCGGCTTCTGTTTGAGAATGATTTTTCCATGGGGAAGAGTTCTGTTGGGAGACTTCACCAATCTGGAGAACAAGTTCCGCTGGGGGATGAACTTTCGTAGCTAGAGAAATAAACTCTACTGGGGGAAGGAAAGATTTGTGCCCTTCCTGAGGATTTTGTGAAACCCTATTGGGGAATCCTAAGAAGTTTGACGACTTTACTGGGGAAAACCTGATGTCACAGCAGTAGTTGGAAATTCTTGTTCTGACGGGGATACGAGAACTCCTAACATCACTAGGTTTAAAGCTGAGGATATAACGACAACTTTTTAGTAAGATGCCCATGTTTCTGTACCTGCTGGAGAAAGTACCTGCAGAGACTTTGTGGATGGTTCGAGTGTCAGCCCAACCACTGGGGCGCTTGGTAAATGGTGATCAAGAAGATAAGTCTTCTACTGATTAGACAAGTGACGAGATGAAGGGATGTAGTCGTACGCTTTAATCCCTAACTTTTGCGTGGATTGCCCTTTCGGGTTTTCAGTCCACCGAGATACCCTTTTTTGCTAAAGTCGCCTTTTCAGGTTTTCGACTTGTCGGGTGTACATATTTTTTATTTTTATCCCTAATTTTTGCCCGAACCCTTTTGGTACACTGGGATGCCCTTATTTTTGCCTAGGCCAGTCAACCTAGCGGGTCTTTGTTCATGCGTAGTATTTTCTAATTATGTCTATGTTCACCGGGTAGGGAGAATTGTCATTGTCCATAGTAGTAAGTGTTACCACACTGCCAGAAGATGTTTTCTTGATCGTACATGATTCGTTGTTGGAATTCATGCCCAATACCCCAAGTGATTCAGATGGAGATCTGCCCCTGGCTATTTGGCATTTTTGAGAGATTCCTTAAATCTTGACTTGCCTACCCCAAGTCAGCTGGACACCATGTCATTCCCCTTGATTATGAAAGGCATATCACTAGAATGTATTTCCATCTGAGGTGATTCTTCTCATTGAGAGGATTTATGTTCATTGAATATTCGTCTGCGAATTTCTCCACTGTTGAATAAATAGTCATATGCAAACAATGGTATTTTAAGAATGCAAAGCTTATGTCTGTCTTGAAATTTTTGAAAATGCGTCTTTTGTAGTAGAACAAATTTTGAAAGAATGTGATATCAACTCAGGATTTATAACGAACCCTACAGGAGTAAGGATACCTTTGTAACAGTATGCTCTCAAACTAACCCATGCTTCAGCTAGGATTTTAAGGGTTGTAACGTGGCCTGGTTCACGGTTTAAGAAACAAAGGATAAAGGCTCAAAGTTTATTTGTATCCACCCGTTCTTCGTGATGTTCTTCAGTCCTATGCTCAGTTAATTGTGCATTTTGAATCCCAGTTGAGTTTTGGGATGTCCTTGATATTCCAGTGATGGTTCAGAGATTGAACGTTTGTTTGAGAAGACAGTCATTTTTGTAATCTTCTCTTTTTGTTGAGGATTTGTGGGACCTATTTTTTTTTAATATTTTGTTATCCCTTCTTTTTCCTGAACTATTTCTTTTTGTGATTACAGTTAGCGGGATGCCCCGGTTTTTCTTAAGTCTCCTTCATAGGTTTTGACTTAGCGGGCGTTGATTTTGAGAGATAATGATTGCCTGTCTTTACGATTATGTGAAACCATCACCTTCTTTTGATTTGGAAGGACGTATTTGATGCCATTCAATATGTATGAAGTGGAAGATTGCGACTGAATGCGCATCTGAATTAACTGAGAAACTACCCTGCCTCAGGTTATGATTAAGGGTTTTAATTTGTGTGAAAAGAAAACTCCTACTTCTTAGGATCAAAGGGGTTGACTAGGGATTATCTTCCTTATAACTCCATTTTTTAGGATTTGAAACAACGCATGTACATCATCAGCGAGGTCTGTTCAAAAGCATATTGTATGGATTGTGGTATCGTTTTCGTCATCCACCCTCTAAAGGCTTAGAGATTTCAATCAAGAGTTAAATATCACCAAAGGAAGTAAGAAAGCAGTTTAAGCATAATGAAAACGAATTAATTCAAGACAAACGTGTTTAATGCATTGAGTAAATAACAAAGTTTGACATGACAATAATTGTTTGAACAAACAAAGAAAATACAACTTGAGAATTCAAATGAACAAAAATACTCTCAATCCTAGCCATGATTTGGCATGGGAGAAGTGGTCACACTGGGGTCTTAGGAGACTCAAATTTGATCTCCTTGTTATCGATCAAATCTTGAATCTTGTTCTTCAAAGTCCAATAGTTGTCGGTGTCATGCCTAGGGCTAACAGAATGGTACGCACATTTTACATTAGGATTGTACTTAGGAGAAGAGGTATCAGGTTTTTAAGGAGGATCCTTTAGTGTAATCATCTCCGCTTTTAGCAATTATTGTAATGCTTTAGACAAAGGCATATTAATATCAGTGTACTGCCTCTCTTTATATTTTATCCTACGCCTATTTCCCCATTGATGTTGAACAGGTGTAGGATTAGACATTAACACTGCTCCCATAGACTCATGGTGGTTATTTGTATTATGGTGTGTTGTACCCCAAAATTTTCCCTCTCATTTTTCAAGGATTTTCTCACAAGATCTTTTATGACATCAAGTTTGCAGCACTGATACATCAATTTAGGCTTGGAATTGGCAAGAGGGCAAAATGGTCAATTGCATACTAGAAAGTGAAACTTTGACTTTTTGGTCAACATTACATTCCAAAGATCAAATTTCACCAAGACATTAAAGAATATCAAGCTTGATCATCAAGAAGTCAAGAAAGTCAAAATTCAACTTGAAAAGTCAAGATTTCCAAGACTTAGAAATTTTCTAAGTGTCTTTATACATGATAATTTCATCACTTCATTCCATTCTTTCACTAAGATGCAAGACAGTTCAAGGGAAACTTTCAACATGAAAGTTGTAAATCTCCATGATATCTACAACATTTATTTACATAACTTCTCCTAAATATGCTTGGATCTCAAGTTATAAGTTCATGAAGTCATGGCATTTTCATTAAACACTTAGAGAAATTTTCAGTATTTTTGGTCAGGTTTTTATCCTAACTTCTTGTCCAATTTTCATCAAGTTCCAGTTTGATTTAACAAAAATGGTCAACATGAAAGTTTTATAGGGTGTTTCAAGCTTTCCAAAACATCCAAGAGCATGAATTTATCATACTTAAGCTAGGAGATTCAAGGGCATGAAGTTGGGCATCCACCCTTGATTTGCAAGTCATTCTATTGAAGAACACACAACAAAACCCATATGCTATGCTGCATAATCTTATGTTGCAGGCCTTCTTTCTTGCAAATCTCTACATAATTTAATGTTTACACCCACTCTTGAGCTATTACCCAAGTTTTTAAACCATTGTCCAAAGGATCTTTCCATTTATGGCATAAAGGCACCATTGCTATTCTTGAAAAGCAAGTTTTTTGTACAAAACTTGTCTTGAGCCCATACTTTGTTTATGATTTTACTCCACCATATAACATGGAAATCAACCCCTCTAAACTAACAACTTTGGTACTTCATCTTGGAACCATAGAGTACTTGACATAGTTTCATACTTACATCCCAACTAAACCATAACATGTTGTCTTGCAAACCTATTCAGCCTTTGTTCACAAGTCCTTTGCCTAAAAATAGAAGAAGCATTTGCAAGACAAAGAGGTTAGAAAAAATAGAGATAAAGGCCAAAAAAATAGGAGGGGAAACTAACACTCAAAATCATTTTTGCTGTCAAAAACAAGATTTGTACACAAAACCTCCATTTGGAGCTTTGATGTCCAAATCATTGAATCTCATACCTTGCAAGTTTTCTCCAAACAAACCATCCAAACACTTCACATACCCCATATAGAAGTTGTTCAAAAATAAGAATAACTTCTGTAACATTACTATCACCATCATCCAAACTCAAAAACATACATTGCACTTTGACTTGGTTGGAGTGGTTCAACCATTTTCAGTACAAAAGGAAGGTTGGAGTTACTTCAAGAAGGTTCAAAGGAGCTCGATCAATCACCACTTTGCACCTGAATACCTCTGTACGCGTTCTAAAGCTTCCGCTTCGAGAGGTAAACTTTCTCAAACTGTGATATCATTGTTCATACATCATTAGTTTTCTGCACTCAAAAGATATAACAAGACAGATTAAAGAGAAAAAACTAACAAAAAGCTAGACCAGAGGCTGACACGGGCGCCCGTGTCAGCTTATTTGGGTTGAAAAACATGATAATATGCAGGGACAGAGGCTGACAAGGGTGCCCATATCAAATGACACGGCCCGTGTCATTGTTACTGGTGCGTACATGAGCAGAAAAAGATGAACAGGGGCTGACACGGGCGCCCGTGTCACGTGACACGGCCGTATCAGGATGGTTGGGACAAAAAAAATGCATAAAAGTCATGGACAGGTCCTGACACGGGTGCCTGTGTCCCCTGACAGGGGTGCCTGTGTCCCCTGACACGGCCCGTGTCAGCTCGGACACCAAATTTCTTGATTTTTGGAGATTTTTTAGGTTCTTTTGGACATATTGCATTGCATGGAAGTGACCTAACTTTATAAAACATTTTTGTTCAAATGAAACCTCAAAAAAACAATTTTCTAAACAATTAACTTAGACTTAGGTTTTTCTTCAATGAAATTAATTACAAAATCTTTTGTTATAAAAAACCCTAAAAAACAATTTCTCTCACTTTACATCTTCTTGCATATTCTACTATTTTTGCATTATGAATTATGTAATTGTCAAAGCCTTGTAATAGTAATTAGGGTTTTATTTTCTTGCTATCCTCATTTGTACATTTGTATACCCCATCCCCATAATGATGTAATAGCGTAGTAATTTTACTTTCCACATTTTATCGCTTTCATATCAATGCTAGTAAATTAGGGTTTGTATGGAAAGATAAAACCAACAAGTAGATCACCCTAATCAAGACTAAATGCATGTAAATAAAACACATTTTCACACTTACACCCTTAGGGTAATTCCACTTGTTTCCTATTGGAAAATAGTCATGTCCCTCGAGCATGGGCGTTTTAGAAAACACCCTCGATAAAAGATCGTAGTCCCTTAATGACCATCGATGTTGCCTTTGGTAAACGATCTAGTACCTAAAACGACATTGCTAAAACGTCCCATATGTTGCCTTCTATGACTATACAAACGTCCTAACGCCCGTCCCTTTACATCCAATGATGGGGCTTCTTACCAAATCAATGGTAAGATAGCCACATCTAAAGGAGGAGGAAAAGCACATTTAAGACCTTTCGAGTAGGTAGATCCGCTCCTAGTTACTCGCTTGCTCACAATAAAAACATTTTTATACACCCACACTCTCATCTTTGAACTATTTTCGAAACAAACACTTTGTATGCGTTCTTATAGAAACGAGAATCATTACAAAGTTACATTTTCAAAATACTTTCAAAAACACATCTCACAAACACACCTTTGAACTATTTTCGAAACAAACACTTTGTAGGCGTTCTTATAGAAACGAGAACCATTACAAAGTTCCATTTCCAAAAATACTTTTGAAATTCTGGCAACAGATACTTAATGTCACAGTGAATGTTATGACACCGTATCTGACACACTTCAAGACAGTAAATTTAAAAGCAGTAAAGAACACAATCAATTGTTTACCCAGTTCAGTGTGTAACAACACCTATTCTGGGGGCTACCAAGCCAGGGAGGAAATTCACTATAAGAGATATTAATTCAGGAATAAACCAACCAGTTTATCTCCTTCACTTAAGACCTACCCAATGCAACTTCAATCTAAGTTCAACTTAAACCTGAGTTCCTACTCACTCCCCCTCAATCACAGCAATGATACTAAACTATTGATTAATGAGATTATGAAGACACTCTTCAGTACACACACTTGATTTTGCTTCACAGCTTTAATCAAGTGACAAACACTCATGCTTCAAATCTTTGAGTGATAAACTACCCTAACTTGACTTTGCTTCAAAGCTTTTAATCAAGTGAAACAAACACTCGTGCTTCAAATCTTTGAGTGATAAACAACCCTTACAATCAAATCCTACTCCAAGTCACTTATCACAATGATAATTGCTTGGCTCACAGTAGTTACAACTATACAATCCCTTATTGATCTTCTGTCAAAAAGTGTCTTTCACCAATAATCTTCATGAGGAATATATAGGCAGGCTATTCTTCAGTTAGGGCTTCCACGAAAATAGTTAGGGTTAATTCGAGATAACCTCAAGACTTGGTCTTAGGTTTTCACCAACCAGATTAGGGTTAAGCAGGGTTAACCTAATGTCCACGTGAGCATCTGATATGGACTGTACAACAACATACCAGATTCCTGAAAATTCTCAGGAATAACAAATCTGCACAAATGATAGATCAGTACAGGATGTCTTAACATTGGTTATGACAACAAGAATCTTGTTCACTGAGTTTGGTAGAATGCAATAAATATGATCATTGCTTAATGATCATGCTAAACACTCATATTGAGTAGCTCCTGTATGACATTCTTTTTATGCAGAATGTACCTTTTATCCCAGAATGTTATGACATCAGTCATGACATTCTTAAAACTGGTTTTACCAAAAAAATGCCAACAAACAAACACTTACAAACTCCCCCTTTGGCAAATTTTTGGCTATAACCCCTAAACAATCAGAGATTAGAATGCAGCAAAATTTTTAATAACATCTACCAAGTCTAATTCTACCAAAATTACCACAAAATCTTCTCCCCCTTTTTAGCCATAAAGAGGCCAAAGATACTTGTACGTTTAAGTTATACATTCATCCAAAAGGAATAAAAAAACAGAAATAATAAAAAGTCATTTGGAAGTAACAAGTTCCAACAATCCTTTCAACAACACTGATCTTCAGGCACTGTCATCTTCCGAGGAAGCAGTATCTTCAGCATTATGCTGGTCTTCATCAGCATCCTCTTCCCTTCTTTGTCCTTCATTCTCCTCCTGTTCTAGTCTAGCAATCAGGTCCTCAAGAGTCCTTTTTCTTGTATCAAGCTCTCTGCAGGTTTCTTTTAGCACAGCTATAACATCAGTTTTCTTGGAATGAGATTTGACAGTTGATGTCTCATTAGATGTCATAACAATATCAGGGACATGTGTTCCCTGAAACAGCTTATAGTGCAAACCAAGAGCAGGGGCTCTTTTGCATACAAAGTCTTTTTCAACTAGAATATCAGGATACTGAGCAATGATTATACCACACAGGAGAGAGGGAAACGCAATAGGGCCTTTAATAGCACAACTTCCAGCATGTTTCAATGTTTGATCAAAGATGTACTTGCCATAATCAAAGTTTATCCTGGTTCCAATAGCATAGATAAATCTTCCCAAACTTGTGGAGATGGTGGATTTATGGTTGGTGGGTACCCAGTTAGCTGCACCAATTTTGTGCAGTATGGCAAACTTTATGCTCAGCTTGCTTGCATTTAGCTTCCCTTTCAAGGGCCAGTTCTTGACTTGCTTTGCAGTGATGGTTTGACAAACTTGGTTGTCAATAACTTCAAGCTCAGGACAAGCATCATCAGGCCTTCCTAGGAATTTGTTTATTACAGAAGGAGAGAAATTTATCTTCCTCCCTCTCACATACACACTCTTAAAATCAGCTGACTTTCCATCAGCACAACCATCAGATAAATTTACTATGAATTCATTGACAAGAATCTCATAGCAGTTGGTAAAGTTTACCACAGTTTTCATTAGACTAGCAGTCTTGATTAGATCCATGATTTCCTTACACTCAATAGCACTGTTGTTCAGCTCTGTCTCCAAGGGAATCCTTTTCAGAAACACATACTTCCACCTGTTTGCATTTTCTAGATGGTGAAAGGAGATGTTGTCAATGGCAACTTCAGGGACTTTAGTCATTTTTCTAGAAGAGAGTTTCTTCCTGAGAGGAATGTCTGGAACATTGCTCTCAACATCAAACTCAAAGTCTGATTCCTCATCAGATTCAGAAGGTTCAGGGTCCTTCCTTTTCTTGGCTATTGGTTGTCTCAAAGGTTTTGAGAGACTACCAACAGGTACTCTAGTTTTCACCTTCCCCTTCCCTTTTGACAATCCAGCTTTTCAATCCTTCTCAGCTTCTACTCTAGTCTTGTTCTCAGCCTTGGTTTTCTTATTAACAACTTCAGTAGCCTTCTCTTTGGAGAGGCTTTTGGCATCATCCTGCTTTTCTTTTCTGCTCATCATCCTTCTACCTATGCTAGGGTTGATATTAGCAATTAAATCATTGTCAGAGTATTCTTCATCAACATCAATAACTGGGGGTTCAACAGCCTTGTCAGTAGGGTTCTGGTGATCATCATGTTTTTCTGGAGATTTCCTAATGTTGTCATCAGGTGTCTCCACATTCTGAGTGACATCTAGATCCATTTCTACATTAGTACTAGCAGTTTCTTGGTTCAAAGGTACAGAAATTCCAGGTACAAAGTGATTCTAATTAAGAATCATAGTGACTAGTCTAGCAATAACTTGATGAACATAAGCAGAACCTTCCCTATTTGCTATTTCTGGAGGAACAGAAGATGATGGTTGAGAAGATTTACCAGATGGAGAGGCTTGTAATCTTCTTGCATGTCTGGTTCGTAGCTTCTTGACCTTAGTGGGGTCAGCTGCCAGTTCATGAAGAGGAGTTATCTCAAGAACATCAGTATCCATGCAGTTTGTGATTGCCCTAGGTTCGCTGTCAGAGGATGCGGAAGAAGCAGCCGCCTTTGAAGAGGATGATGACATGGATTTTTGATACATTTTGAGTGATTTAGAAAACAAGTAACAGTGAGAGTGAAATCTTCGTTTGAGAGAATGGAGATTGTTGTAGAAACGCGAGAGGAGGGAGATATATGAATGTCTATTCAACTTCTTAAAATTTTGGAAAGAAATAGGGAAACAGATGATTAGCCCAATCAGAATAGACTTAACTAAAATATCTCTTTCATCCCTTGTTTTAAGCAAAATTAATTGCCACATCTCTTCATATTGGCAAATACCCAGCTTGCCCCTCAAATTTTCAAATTGACTAGCATCAAGTGCCTTGGTAAAAATGTCATCCAGTTGTAGTTCAGTGGCAACATGTTCCAGTTTAATCACCTTTTCCTCCACAAGATCTCTGATGAAGTGATGTCTAATGTCAATATGCTTGGTCCTGCTATGCTGTATAGGATTCTTGGAAATGTTGATAGTACTCAGATTGTCACAGTACAATTTCATGACATCTTGTGTGACATTATACTCAGTAAGCATCTATTTCATCCAGATCATTTGAGAATAGCTGCTACCAGCTGCTATGTATTCAGCTTCAGCAGTAGATAGAGACACACAATTTTGTTTCTTGCTGAACCAAGAGACCAGATTATTTCCCAAAAAGAAGCATCCTGCAGAGGTGCTCTTTCTATCATCAGCACTTCCAGCCCAATCAGCATCACAATAACCAGACAGAATTGGTTCACATCCATGAGAGTACAGCAAGCCATAGTTGTAAGTTCCACTCACATACTTCAGAATTCTTTTCACTTGGTTTATGTGACTTACTTTGGGTTCAGCCTGGTATCTTGCACATACTCCAACTGCAAAAGCAATGTCAGGTCTGTTGGCTATTAAGTATAGCAGACTTTCTATCATGCTTATGTACAAGCTTTGATCCATATTAGCCCCATTTGTGTCTTTGGACAACTTTAAATGAGTAGGTGCAGGAGTCCTTTTGTGACTGTCATTCTCCATTCCAAATTTCTTTACAATATTCTTTGCATACTTGCTTTGAGACAGAAAAATTGAGTCTTCCATCTGTGTGACTTGTAGTCCAAGAAAGTAGTTCAATTCTCCCATGAGGCTCATTTCAAATTCAGCTTGCATTTGGTCAGCAAAATGTTTAATCATTTTATCTGACATTCCTCTAAACACTATGTCATTAACATAAATTTGAGCTACCATTATCTTTCCTCCTTCATTTTTGACAAAAAGGGTTTTATCCAAGCCTCCTTTCCTGTATCCTTTGTCGGTGAGGAATTTTGTCAATCTGTCATACCAGGCTCTAGGAGCTTGTTTCAGGCTATATAGAGCTTTCCTCAATTTGTAGACATGATCAAGACAGTTTGGATCCACAAATCCTTTAGGCTGTTCCACATATACTTCCTCATTTAAGTACCCATTTAAGAAGGCACTCTTTACATCCATCTGAAATAGCTTAAACTTAAGGAGACAAGCAACTCCCAAAAGAAGTCTGATTGATTCCAGTCTGGCTACAAGAGCAAACGTTTCATCAAAGTCAACCCCTTCAACTTGAGTGTAGCATTGAGCAACAAGCCTTGCCTTATTCCTGGTGACAACTCCTTCAGCATCTAATTTGTTCTTGTAGATCCATTTTGTGCCAATAATGTTTGTTCCTTCTGGTCTAGGAACTAAATCCCATACTTCATTTTCTTGAATTGGTTCAATTCATCTTTCATTGCTCCAATCCAGTATTCATCAGTCAAAGCCTCCTTAACATTTTTTGGTTCAATCTTAGAGACAAAGCAAGAGTTTGAGATGATTTCTCTAGATCTTGTAATGACTCCACTGTTTGGGTCTCCTATGATGAGTTCCTTAGGATGATCTTTCTGAATTCTGATGGAAGGATCTTTGTTAGCTTCCTTTGATTCAGATTCTGATGAAGTGGTTTTAGGTACATCATCCTTTTTAGACACTTGAGTTGAAGTCTCAAAGAATGTCTCAACATCATATGGGACATCTGTTTCCTCATGATAATCATCAACTATGACATTTATGGATTCCATCATAGCTTTGGTCCTGTAATTGAATACCCTATATGCTCTGCTGTTGGTAGAGTATCCTAGGAATATTCCTTCATCACTTTTAGGATCCATCTTTCTCCTTTGTTCACGATCTGTCAGAATATAGCATTTGCTGCCAAAGACATGGAACTACTTTACAGTAGGCTTTCTTCCTTTCTATAGTTCATAAATGGTGGATGATGTTCCCTTTCTCAAGGTGACCCTGTTATGGACATAACAGGCTGTATTCATAGCTTCAGCCCAAAAATGAATAGGAAGTCCTTTGGCATGTATCATTGCTCTGGCAGATTCCTGTATAGTCCTGTTTTTCCTTTCCACAACTCCATTTTGTTGAGGGGTTATGGGTGAAGAGAATTCATGATTGATTCCTTCTGAGGAACAGAACTCATCAAACTTAATGTTTTCAAACTCCTTGCCATGATCACTTCTGATTCTGATAATGCATCCTTCTTTTTCTCTTTGAATTCTTTTGCACAGTTCCTTAAATACATCAAATACATCAGACTTTTCCCTAATGAAGTTAATCCAGGTGAATCTGGAAAAATCATCCACAACAACATACGCATATCTCTTTCCTCCAAGACTTTCCACCTGCATTGGACCCATCAGATCCATATGTAGGAGTTCTAGCACCTTAGAGGTGGTCATATGTCTTGTCTTTGGATGTGACATTCTAGTTTGCTTTCCAACCTGACATTCACCACAGACTCTGCCTTCATCAATTTGAAGCCTTGGAATCCCTCTGACTGCCTCCACGGATATGATCCTTTTCATCCCTTTTAGATGTAAATGACCAAGTTTTTGGTGCCACAGTTTCACTTCTGTTTCTTCTTTGGCTATAGAGCACATAGAAGAATGATTAGTGTTCTCAGACTCCCATAAGTAACAGTTGTCTTTTGATCTGACTCCTCTCATTACAACTTCTTGTTTTTCATTAGTCACAAGACATTCAGACTTGGTGAAGTTGACCTTGAATCCTAGATCACATAATTGACTGATACTTATGAGATTAGCAGTCAAGCCTTTTACCAACAATACTTCATTTAGGTTTGGAACTCCAGGGCAGTCCAAGTTTCCAACTCCTTTAATTTATCCTCTAGCACCATCTCCAAAAGTTACATAACTAGTATTATGGGGTTTAACATTATTCAGAAGATTCTTGATTCCAGTCATGTGTTTAGAGCATCCACTGTCAAAGTACCAGTCTTCCTTTGCAGAGACTCTAAGGGAGGTGTGAGCTATCAGGGCTGCAGACTTTTTCTTCCACTGTTTAGTATATGGTGCCTTGTTGGACTTAGGTTTGACAACTGGGATCTTCTTAGGATATCCATACAATCTGAAGCAAAATGGCTTTATGTGGCCAAACCTTCCACAATGATGACATCTCCATCTTTGATACTTTTTCTTCATATTTCTCTGTGCTCGATGTTGAGTGCTATGTTGTGACATCTGCGTTGACATTTGTTTATCAGGCATGATCTTTTTATTGTCTACAGTAGATTTCTTTGCTGCCACAAATCTTAGACCAGACTTGTTTCCCACATTTTGTCCAGCCTGAAGGATTTCTTCTAATTTGTCAGTTCCATTTGTCATCATCTTGACAGACTTGGTCATCTGATCAAGTTTTGAGTTTAGCATTTGAACTTCACCTTCGAGATGACTTATAGTATCAGTGTCTGCCTTCTTCTCAGCCTCCAACTGTACTATGAGTTTTTTTTGTCTCTCATTTTGCTGACAGACTTCAGTACTTCTGATACATAGCTTCTTGTAGGAGTCAGCCAGTTCTTCAAATGTCACTTCCTCACCACTAGAGTCACTATCAGAGTTACAAATACCAGCTAGTGCAATAACTAGTTTGGCAAATTCTTCTTCAAAATTACTTTCTGAGTCACAATCAGACCAAGTAACAGACATTCCTTTCTTTTGGTTCTTAAGAAAGGTAGGACATTCAGCTCGAATGTGCCCATATCCTTCACATCCATGGCATTGGATTCCTTTGCTTTGATTTCCCTTTTCTTCAGACTTTGGTCTTCTGCTGGAGTCATAGGACCTGTTAATGTCAGAGGGAATGTTCTTGACATTTGACCTTGACTTTGGGTCCATTATCTTGATGAGTTTGTTGAACTGCCTTCCAAGCATGGCTATAGCTTCTGAAATATTCTCTTCATCATCCTCATTGTTTTCATCTTCAGTATTAGATACAAGTGCTATGCTCTTGTTTTTCTTGTCAACATTGTCACTGATCCCCATCTCAAAGATCTGAAGTGACCCAATGAGTTCATCAACCTTCAAGTTGTAGATATCCTGAGCTTCCTCTATAGCAGTCACCTTCATTGCAAATCTTTTAGGCAAGGATCTGAGAATCTTTCTCACCAGCTTTTCTTCTGACATCTTTTCTTCCAATGCTCCTGAGGTGTTGGTAATTTCCAAGATGTTCATGTGAAACTAATGAATGGTCTCATCTTCCATCATCCTTAGGTTCTCAAATTTGGTAGTCAGCATCTGAAGTCTTGACATTTTTACTTTGGATGTACCCTCATGGGTAGTTTTGAGAGTGTCCCAAACATCCTTGGCCAGTTCACATTGATGTACTAGTCTGAATATGTTTCTATCAATTCCATTGAACAAGGCATTTAATGCTTTGGAGTTACCCAGTGCTAACTCATCTTCTTCTTTGCTCCATTCTTCCTCAGGTTTCAGACTGGTTGTCCCATCTTTCCCAATTATGGTGGGATGGTTCCATCCTTTGTCAGCAGCTCTCCAAGCCTTTTTGTCCAGTGATTTTAAGAAGGCAATCATACGAGGTTTCCAGTAGTCATAATTTGATCCATCCAGAATGGGTGGTCTATTCCCAAATCCTCCTTCTTTGTCCATCGCGCTAGAAAATAATATCCCTAGATCTCACCCAGTAAGACAGGCAGGGTGCCTTCTCTGATGCCAATTGAAATTCTGGCAACAGATACTTAATGTCACAGTGAATGTTATGACATCGTATCTGACACACTTCAAGACAATAAATTTAAAAGCAGTAAAGAACACAATCAAATATTTACCCAGTTCAGTGTGTAACAACACCTACTCTGAGGGCTACCAAGCCAGGGAGGAAATTCACTATAAGAGATATTAATTCAGGAATAAACCAACCAGTTTATCTCCTTCACTTAACACCTACCCAATGCAACTTTAATCTAAGTTCAACTTAAACCTGAGTTCCTACTCACCCCCCTCAATCACAGCAGTGATACTAAACTATTGATTAATGAGATTATGAAGACACTCTTCAGTACACACACTTCATTTTGCTTCACAGCTTTAATCAAGTGACAAACACTCGTGCTTCAAAGCTTTGAGTGATAAACTACCCTAACTTGACTTTGCTTCAAAGCTTTTAATCAAGTGACACAAACACCCGTGCTTCAATGCTTTGAGTGATAAACAACCCTTACAATCAAATCCTACTACAAGTCACTTATCACAATGATAATTGCTTGGCTCACAGTAGTTACAACTATACAATCCCTTATTGATCTTCTGTCAAAAAGTGTCTTTCACCAATAATCTTCATGAGGAATATATAGGCAGGCTATTCTTCAGTTAGGGCTTCCACGAAAATAGCTAGGGTTAATTCGAGATAACCTCAAGACTTGGTCTTAGGTTTTCACCAACCAGATTAGGGTTAAGCAGGGTTAACCTAATGTCCATGTGAGCATCTGATATGGACTGTACAATAACATACCAGATTCCTGAAAATTCTCAGGAATAACAAATCTGCACAAATGATAGATCAGTACAAGATGTCTTAACATTGGTTATGACAACAAGAATCCTGTTCACTGAGTTTGGTAGAATGCAATAAATATGATCATTGCTTAATGATTATGCTAAACACTCATATTGAGTAGCTCTTGTATGACATTCATTTTCTGCAGAATGTACCTTTAATCCCAGAATGTTATGACATCAGTCATGACATTCACAAAACTGGTTTTACCAAAAAAATGCCAACAAACAAACACTTACAACTTTCAAAACACACACCACAAGCACATTCAAACAAAAGCAAGTGATCTAGCGAGTAACCAAGAGCCCATGGAAAACCATGTATGTAAAGGGTGCTAATACCTTCCCTTTTCATAATCTACCCCCCGAACTCAAGAAACAATCTCAAAGGTCTTTCCTGTGCTTTTTCACCTTTCCTTTTGGATAAAAGAAAAGTCGGTGGCGACTCTTACTAACCGCAACATTTGCGATAAAACGCAAAACAACCAAGTCAGTTCTCCCACCGTATCACAGAACTGGCGACTCTGCTGGGGAGAATTCTAAAAGTGGGGTTACCTTAGGGATAGATCATATTTACTTGCTTACATTGTTTTGACTTGTATGCTTTACATTATGGTTCTTTATTTGGGTTTGAATCCTCTACCCGGAATTGGGATACATTATAGGTAAGTAGCAATACGTTGTGGAAACTGTGCAGGGTATACCGACATTTTCTAAGCAATAGCTACGTTAGTGCGACATATTTGTGGGTACCGGTAGCCTTTGAGTTAATCAAAGAGAATACGGGGCCGTTGAGTGATGTCATAAAGCACTAATGAACTTCTAGAACTTTACATGACCAACTTGGCCTTTAGGACATAGTGTGATGACCGACTTTGGTGCAGTCCGAAGTTGGTAGATACTCGATACTACACTCATTGAGGTTTGGTTTCTTGGGATATTTCAGTCGCCATTAAAGAGGCTTGAGCTGAAACAATGACCAAGAAAACAATCCAGTGATATTGAGCTCCTTAGAACCAGATTACTATTGTTAGGACAGGTTGAGCCAACTAAACTTCAAGAGGGTACTTACCTATAAACTCCATGCAAGCCTCAACCTAAGGACTTGTCTGCTTTGAGTGTGCATGATTATTTGTATAAGCTTGTTTACTTCGCATACTTGTGCATAACATCATAACATCATCCCATAGCATTTTCAATAACCATTTCAAGGATCTCGAGGGTCTTTGATGCAAGTTCACAATTAACCAGACATCTATCAAGGGGCAAGAGGATTTATTTTCCTCTGACCAAACGCCGTCAAAGATCAATTACAACAAACTTAAGTCAAGGGCTATGACCCACTTGACACGGTTAGCTTGATTCTCGTGGAAGGACATCCACCGATACAAAGTTCTCTAATCAAAGATGTTGATCAAAGTTCAACTTCTAACTTTTTCTTGTGTTTACCCCGCGAGATCCTTGAAAACATTGCATCCACATATCATACATCATATCATGACAGGTTTCTCCCATAAAGGTATCCTTATCTTCCTACTATTTATTTCAGTAAGATGGAACAAACGATGAAAGACATCCAGGCTCAAAACGCTCAACTCCGAGAAATGTTCTTGAACCTATCCAAGGGAAAAGAAGAGGTGAAAGCTCTCCTCACTAGGGGCATGACCATGGGGAAACCTGAGGGCAACAAAGATGACCAGTTGGAGCGGCTACAAACTGAGATAGCCATAATGAAAATCCAGATGATGGGACAATTGGTGGGCCAGATGGCTCTCATCCAAAACTTGGCACAAGGACAAGAAGAGTTGAGAGTCCTCATCAACAAGCTTCATCAAGACGGATGTACCCAAATGGGGAAAACAACTAGAGTTGAGGATCAAATAATCATTCAGCCTCCCATGAGACAAGAAGTCGGTTTAAGGGAGAGAAAACCTTCCCAATTTGCTTCCATGTCATGAGCCCAACAACAACTTCGTCAACATCAACCGGAAAATCAGCAAAGGCAAAGCGAGCCCAAAAGACAGTTTACCAACATCAACATACCACTCTCCCAAGCTTTGCAACACATGCTGAGGATGAATCTGATTACACCAATAAGACCTCATCCAAATCCCAAAAACTTTTTCTCCCAGCTACAATCCCGATGCCAGGTGTGCCTATCATTCCAATGGTCATGGGCATGATACAAACGATTGTTGGGCGCTGAAGTACAAGATTCAAAACCTGATCAACAAAGGAATGTTAGAATTCACACAAGATGGCCAGACTAAATTCTTCTTCCATCCATCAAAGGCTCACCACCTAAAGTGACAAGTTCATACAAAGAGGCTTCTTTTCATTTTGAATTTTCAATTGTAATTTCTTTTGTTATTCAAACAATTATCTATTAATGTCAAACTCTGTTTCATTAATGCATTCCATATGTTTGTCTTGAATTCATCCTTTCGTTTTCACTATATTTAAACTATGCTTTTTATTATTCTTATGACATTTAACTCTTGCTAAAAGTTATAAGCCTTTAGAGGGAGAATGATGAAAACTATGCCATAATCTCATACAGTATGCTTTTGGACAGACCTTGCTGACAATGTACAGGCATTTTTTTTCAAATCCTAAACACTGGAGTTATAAGGAAGATAATCCCTAGTCAACCCTTTCGAGCCAAAGAAGTAGAAGTTTTCTGTTTTAACACAAATTGAAACCTTTAATCAAAACCTGGGGCAGGGTAGTCTCTCAGTTAATTCAAATGCGCGTTTAGCCGCAAACTCTCATCTTGTGATACAATGAATGACATCAAAACATTCCTCTGGAATCAAAAGATGGTGATGGTTCCCAATCACATAGGCGGTCATTATCTCTCAAAAAGAAAATCCCACTAAGTCAAAACCTACAAAGGAGACTTAAGAAAACTGGGGCATCCCGCGGACTGTAACCTCAAAACAAGAACAGTCAGGCAAAAATCAGGGATAACAAATCAAAAAGAGGTCACTACAAATCCTCAACAACATGAAAAAAGGTTGCAAAAAAAAAGAAATCCTTCCGATAAACTTAACTTGTCTGAACCATCACCAAAACATCATTCCAAACTCAATTGGAGTTCAAACGCACAATTACTGAGTTTAGGACCGAAGAACATCACGAAGAACGGGCGGGTACAAATACACTTTGAGCCTTTATCCTTTGTTTCTTAAACCGTGAACCAAGCCACATTACTACCTTTCAAAAGTACTAATTGAAGCGTGGGTTAGTTCGAAAGCATACTGTTACAAAAGGTATCCTGACTCCTGTAAGGCTTTACTCAAAATCCTGAGTTAAATTTTTCTTGCAAAATTTCTTGCTAAAAAACGCATTTTCAAAATTTCAAGACAAGCATAAACTTTGCATTATTTGAATATCGTTGTTTGCATATGGTTATTTGTTTGATGACGGAGAAATTCACACAACGAATATCCAGTGAACGAAAGCTCTCTCAGTGAACAAAATCACTTCAGGTGGGATGACACTTCCAATGACAAATCTCCTATCAACAAGGGGGCATGACATGTCACTATCTAAGCACACCTGAGGCAGTCAAGTCAAAATTCCAAAGGAAATGCTGAATAACCAGGGGCAGGTATCCATCTAAATCATATGGGGCATTGAATGCAAATCCCGACAAAGGGTTACATACAGTCAAACATTTCCTGGCAGTGCCGCAAACACTCGCTACTAGGGGCAGTGACAAATCTCCCCAAAATCCTTCTCATAGGATGACTCCCAGCCAGAGTTTCAATCTATGATAACCTCTTCCCAGCTAAGTCGACCTCAAGAATCCTCGAGGATTTTTCTCTAGTAAAGTCGCCGCCTATCCAACAGACTGAGCAAAAGAGTTTATTTCCCCAACAAATGGCAGGATTCTCCAACTTGAGTTTGCCTCTCCGACTACTACAAATCAGAGGACCACAACTCCTCTTCCCTAGTAGACTACTGTACAATCCCTAGCAAGTTACTGTGAAACCTAGACCCGACCAAATATCAATTCAACTTCGACTCCCTAGTAGAGCAACAGACGGCTAAGACTCCTGAACTCTTTTCCCTAAGCAGGAATCAACACTCTATACAGAGCTTTCAACATCCCCCGGCGGAGTTCTCCTCAAACAATAAAACAGGAATCCTCAGTGGAAACATTCTAAGAAAGTTTGAAGACACACCTACTCTTCAACAGCAATCCAGGATTTAATAACTTCCCAACACTTGTCAAGGATTTATTCTCCAAAACAACATTACATTTCAACAACATCCATAGCATATGCATACAAAATACACATAACACAAATCTCATTTATTTTTGAGACCATCGTTACACAATGCATACAACTAACTCTTTACCTTTTCAGGAAAGATCAATCAACAGATAAAGGTCATCATCTTTTGGAGTAGTAATCATCCAAGATTCCTTTATCATCCTATTGGAGTAGTAATCATCCAAGATTCCTTCATCATCCTACTGAGGTAGTAATCGTCCAAGATTCCTTCATCATCCTGTTGAGGTAGTAATCATCCAAGATTACTTCATCATCCTGCTGAGTTTTCAGATACAGTTCAGATACGCTACAAACACAGATGCCATCCTGATACTCATACAGATTCAGCTTCTAGATACAGTTCAGATACGCTCTAGATACGGATGCCATCCTGATACTCATTCAGATTCAGCTTTCAGATACAGTTCAGATACGCTCCAGATACGGATGCCATCCTGATACTCATTCAGATTCAGCTTTCAGATACAGTTCAGATACACTCCAGATACGGATGCCATCCTGATATTCATTCGGATTCAGTTTTCATGTACAGTTCAGATATGCTCCAGATACGGATGCCATCCTAACACTCATTCAGATTCATCTTTCAGATACAGTTCAGATACGCTCCAGATACGGATGCCATCTTGATACTCATTCAGATTCAGCTTTCAGATACAGTTCAAATACGCTCCAGATACGGATGCCATCCTGATACTCATTCAGATTCAGCTTTCAGATACAGTTCAGATACGCTACAGATACGGATGCTATCCTGATACTCATTCAGATCCAGCTTTCAGATACAATTCAGATACGCTCCAGATACGGATGCCATCCTGATACTCATTCAGATTCAGCTTTCAAATACAGTTCAGATACGCTCCAAATACGGATGCCATGCTGATACTCATTCAAATTCAGCTTTCAGATACATTTTAGATACTCTCCAGATACGGATACCATCCTGATACTCATTTAGATTTGGCTTTTTGATACAATTCAGATAAGCTCCAGATATGGATGCCATCCAGATACTCATTTAGATTCAGCTTTCAGATACAGTTCAGATATGCTCCAGATACAGATGCCATCCTGATACTCATTCAGATTCATCTTTCAGATATAGTTCAGATACGCTACAGATACGGATGTCATCCTGATACTCATTCAGATTCATCTTTTAGATACAGTTCAGATACGCTCCAGATACGGATGCCATCCTGATACTCATTTAGATACAGTTCAGATACGCTCCAGATACAGATGCCATCCTGATACTCATTTAGATTCATCTTTCAGATACAATTCAGATACGCTCCAGATACGGATGCCATCCTGATACTCATTCAGATTCAGCTTTCAGATACAGTTCAGATACGCTCTAGATACGGATGCCATCCTGATACTCATTCAGATTCAGCTTTCAAATACAGTTCAGATACGCTCTAGATACGGATGCCATCCTGATACTCATTCAGATTCAGCTTTCAGATACAGTTCCGATACGCTCCAGATACAGATGACATCCTGATACTCATTTAGATTCAGCTTTCAGATACAGTTCAGATACGCTCCAGGTACGGATGCCATGCTGATACTCATTCAGATTCAGCTTTCAAATACAGTTCAAATACGCTCCAGATACGGATGCCATCTTGATACTCATTCAGATTCAACTTTCAGATACAATTCAGATACGCTCCAGATACGGATGCCATCCTAATACTCATTCAGATTCAGCTTTTAGATACAGTTCAGATACACTCCAGATACGGATGCCATCCTGATACTCATTCGGATTCAGCTTTCAGATACAGTTCAGATACGCTCCAGATACATATGCCATCCTTATACTCATTCAAATTCAGATTTCAGATACAGTTCAGATACGCTCCAGATACGGATGCCATCCAGATACTCATTCAGATTCAGCTTCTAGATATAGTTCAGATACGCTCTAGATACAGATGCCATCTTGATACTCATTCAGATTCAACTTTCAGATACAGTTCAGATACGCTCTAGATACGGATGTCATCCTGATACTCATTCAGATTCAGCTTTTAGTTACAGTTCAGATACACTCTAGATACGAATGCCATCCTGATACTCATTCAGATTCAGCTTTCAGATACAGTTCAGATACGCTCCAGATACGGATGCCATCCTGTTACTCATTCAGATTCAGCTTTCAGATACAGTTCAGATACACTCTAGATACGGATGCCATCCTGATACTCATTCAGATTCAACTCTCATATACGAGTTAGATACAATCCATTTATGGATATTATTCCGATACTCAATACAACACATCCACTATTCCAGTGTAAATCAACCAGATATTTATTCTGATACTTCTTCTATTCCTACCAGTAATCATTTTGGATGGCGTCTACAAGCCCATATCCGATAACTTTCCACCATCTCTCCAATTGGCATCTTTTAAGCCCATTCCCTACACAATTAACCACCACATTATCGAGTGAAAATTTCTGGGCACTCTAGTGTCCAATCATCTTCCACTTTCAAGTCACGAATGGCGGATCCGCCAATCTAACTCTTCAGGTTTAAGAAGATTGAACAGGGGCAGCTGTTGTACCCTAAAATTTACCCTCTCATTTCTCAAGGATTTTCTCACAAGATCTTTTATGACATCAAGTTTGCATCACTGATACATCAATTTAAGCTTGGAATTGGCAAGAGGGAAAAATGGTCAATTGCATACTAGAAAGTCAAACTTTGACTTTTTGGTCAACATTACATTCCAAAGATCAAATTTCATCAAGACATTCAATAATATCAAGCTTGATCATCAAGAAGTCAAGAAAGTCAAAAGTCAACTTGAAAAGTCAAGATTTCCAAGACTTTGAAATTTTCTAAGTGTCTTTATACATGATAATTTCATCACTTCATGCCATTCTTTCACTAAGATGCAAGACAGTTCAAGGGAAACTTTCAACATGAAATTTGTAGATCTCCATGATATCTACAACATTTCTTTACATAAATTCTCCTAAATATGCTTTGGTCAGGTTTTTATCCCAACTTCTTGTCCAATTTTCATCAAGTTCCAGTTTGATTTAACAAAAATGGTCGTCATGAAAGTTTTAGAGGGTGTTTCAAGCTTTCCAAAACATCCAAGAGCATGAATTTATCATACTTGAGCTAGGAGAATCAAGGGCATGAAGTTGGGCATCCACCCTTGATTTGCAAGTCATTCTATTGAAGAACACACAACAAAACCCTTATGCTATGCTGTATAATCTTATGTTGAAGGCCTTTTTGCTTGAAAATCTCTACATAATGTAATGTTTACACCCACTCTTGAGCTATTACCCAAGTCTTTAAACCATTCTCCAAAGGATCTTTCCATTTATGGCATAAAGGCACCATTGCTATTCTTGAAAAGCAAGCTTTTTGTACAAAACTTGTCTTGAGCCCATACTTTGTTTGTTTCTGATTTTACTCCACCATAAAACATGGAAATCAACCCCTCTAAACCAGCAACTTTGGTAGTTCATCTTGGAACCATTGAGTACTTGACATAGTTTGATACTTACATCGTAACCAAACCATAACATGTTATCTTATAAACCTATTCAACCTTTGTTCACAAGTCATTTGCCTATAAATAGAAGAAGCATTTGCAAGACAAAGAGGTTAGAAAAAATAGAGAGAAAGGCCAAGAAAATAGGAGGGGAAACTAACACTCAAAATTATTTTTGCTGTCAAAAACCAGATTTGTACATAAAACCTCCATTTTTGAGCTTTGAAGTCCAAATCTTTGAATCTCATACCTTGCAAGTTTTCTCCAAACAAACCATCCAAACACTTCACATACCCCATATAGAAGTTTTTCAAACATAAGAATAACTTCTGTAACATCACTATCACCATCTTCCAAACTCAAAAACATACATTGCAACTTGACTTGGTTGGAGTGGTTCAACCATTTTCAGTACAAAAGGAAGGTTGGAGTTACTTCAAGAAGGTTCAAAGGAGCTCGATCAATCACCACTTTGCACCCGAATACCTCTGTACGCGTTCTAAAGCTTACGCTTCGAGAGGTAAACTTTCTCAAATTATGATATCATTGTTCATACATCATTAGTTTTCTACACTCAAAAGATATAACAAGACATATCAAAGAGAAAAAACTAACAAAAAGCCAGACCAGAGGCTGACACGGGTGCCCGTGTCACTTGACACGGCCCGTGTCAGCTTATTTGGGTTGAAAAACATGATAATATGCAGGGACATAGGCTGACACGGGTGCCCGTGTCATACGACACGACTCGTGTCAATTTTACTGGTGCGTACATGAGAAGAAAAAGATGAACAGGGGCTGACACGGGCACTCGTGTCACGTGACACGGCCCTGTCAGGATGGCTGGGAAAAAAAATGCATAAAAGTCATGGACAGGTCCTGACACGGGTGCCCGTGTCCCCTGACACGGCCCGTGTCAGCTCGAGCACCAAATTTCTTGAATTTTGGAGATTGTTTAGGTTCTTTTGGACATATTGCATTTCTTGGAAGTGACCTAACTTTATAAAACCTTTTTGTTCAAATGAAACCTCAAAAAAACAATTTTCTAAACAATTAACTTAGACTTAGGTTTTTCTTCAATGAAACTAATTACAAAATCTTTTGCTATAAAAAACCCTAAAAAACAATTTCTCTCACTTTACATTTTCTTGCATATTCTACTATTTTTGCATTATGAGTTATGTAATTGTCAAAGCCTTGTAATAGCAATTAGGGTTTAATTTTATTGCAATCCCCATTTGTACATTTGTATACCCCATCCCCATAATGATGTAATAGCGTAGTAATTTTACTTTCCGCAATTTATCGCTTTCATATCAATGCTAGTAAATTAGGGTTTGTATGGAAAGATAAAACCAACAAGTAGATCACCCTAATCAAGACTAAATGCATGTAAATAAAATACATTTGCACACTTACACCCTCAGGGTAATTCCACTTGTTGCCTATCAGAAAATAGTCATGTCCCTCGAGCATGGGCATTTTAGCAAAGACCCTCGATAAAAGATCGTAGTCACTCGATGACCCTCGATGTTGCCTTCGGTAAACGATCTAGTCCCTAAAATGACATTGCTAAAATGTCCCATATGTAGCCTTCTATGACTATACAAACGTCCTAACGCCCGTCCCTTCACTTCCAACGATGGGGCTTCTTACCAAATCAATGGTAAGATAGCCACATCCAAAGGAGGAGGAAAAGCACATTTAAGACCTTTCGAGTAGGTAGATTCGCTCCTAGTTACTCGCTTGCTCACAACATAAACATTTTTATACACCCACACTCTCATCTTTGAACTATTTTCGAAATAAACACTTTGTATGCGTTCTTATGGAAATGAGGATCGTTACAAAGTTACATTTTCAAAATACTTTCAAAAACACATCTCACAAACACACCTTTGAATTATTTTCGAAACAAACACTTTGTAGGCGTTCTTATAGAAACGAGAACCATTACGAAGTTCCATTTTTAAAAATACTTTCAAAACACACACCACAAGCACATTCAAACAAAAGCAAGTGATCTAGCGAGTAACCAAGAGCCCATGGAAAACCATGGATGAAAAGGGTGCTAATACCTTCCCTTTTCATAATCTACCCCCCGAACTCAAGAAACAATCTCAAAGGTATTTCCTGTGCTTTTTCACCTTTCCTTTTGGATAAAAGAAAAGTCGGTGGCGACTCTTGCTAACCGCAACATTTGCGATAAAATGCAAAACTACCAAGTCAGTTCTCCCACCGTATCACATGGTGCCTTTGACCATAGACAACATTAGTTTCTCTTCTACAACCAGATGGTTTCCTCTCAACATTAGAGGATGCCGCCATTGGAATCTTCCCACTCTTGATACCGCTTTCAATCCTCTCCCCAGTCAGAACCATTTCTGTAAAACCAAATGAGGAACTTCCAATAAGAAAATTGAAGAAGGGGCCAGTCATAGTGCCCATGAACATGTCCACCATTTCTCGATCAGTCAGAGGAGGTTGAACCCTGCCAGCTAGATCCCTCCATTTCTGCGCATATTTCTTGGACCCTTCTCTTGAGCTCATGGACATATTCTGTAGTTGCACTCTAGTTGGTGCCAGGTCAATGTTGTATTGGTACTGCTTGTAGAAAGCAGCAGCCAAGTCTTCCTAGGTATGGATTTCAGTTCCTTCTAGCTGATAGAACCAATCCAGTTGAGTGTCAGCCAAACTTTCTTGGAAGAAATGGACCCATAACTTCCAGTCAGCATTGTGAGGCTAGATCTTCCTGACATAAGACCTTAAGTGAAGCTTGGGACAGGAAACACCGTCATATTTTTGCGAAGATGAGCACCTTGAACTTAGGTGGGATGACCATCCCTGGAACCAAACCTAATACTTCGAAGTCCAGACCGGGCACCCTTTGGATCTCCATGACATTGAGCCGATCCACCAGCCGTTTGTATTTATCGTCAGCATGAGGATATTTCTCCTCAGAGTAGTCAGGTTCATCTTCTTCAGACGCTGTATTATTGTCTTCTTCCTCTAATTCCTCATCATCTTCCTCTTGATTATCCCCTCTCTTTGAGGAGGTTGCGAAATCCATAGCTCGGTTAGCTGGTCTTCTTCTTCTTCCTAGACTCGAAACACGAATTGGTTTCTTTGCCCTATTAGCCTTCTTTTTGATGATCAGAGCTTTCAGGTCTTCTTGTCCTTGGGTCAGAGTCAGGAGCATTTGTTGGAAGTGGACATTTTGAGCCTGAAGGTCTTTGATTGTTTGTTCAAGAGTCATTTCTTCTTGCTGAAATAAACAGCGAAGGGATAAGAAGCTTGTATCTGGAGTACTTGTTATGCAATGACATGTATGATATATGTATGCAATGTTTTCAAGGATCTCGCAGGGTAAACAAGAAGATGTCCTCAGTTGAAGTTTGTAGCTTTGATTGAAGAACTCAATATCATTAAGTGTCCTTTTACAAGAGTCAAGCTCACCATATCAAGTGGGTCATAGCCCCTGACTCAAGTTGTTGAGTTTTGATCTTTTGACGGTATTGGCTAGAGGAAAATAAATCCCCTTTGCCCCTTGCTAGATGTCTGATTTATCATAACCTGTATCACAAACCCTTGAGATCCTTGAAATGGTTAAGGAAATGTTGCAGCGTGATGTTATGATGTGAATGCTATACTTTAAGCGGAAGTGTAAGGTGATGTAAGTGAGTAAACCCTGCAAGAAATCCAAGTTATTGGATAATGACTATAAACTAACCCTGCAAGGAAATCATGTAATCAGATAAAAAACCCCGCAAGTAGTTCAAGTTGAAAGCAAACAAATCACAAAAGCAGCCTTAGGTTTAAGCTTGCATGAGGATTATAGGTAAGTACCCTCTTGAATGTTCAGTTGGCTCAACCTGTCCTAATAATAGTAATTGGATTCTAAGGAGCCTCAATATCACTGACCTTCGCTTCAGAAATTGTTTCAGCTCCGCACCGAAGTATTATGGCCAAAATATCTTGAAAGTCCAGCCTCAATGAGTGTAGTATCGAGTATCAACCAATCTTCGGTCGGAACCAAAGCCGATTATCTCACTACTTCCTAATGGCTAGGATGAGTCAATTAAAGGTTCTAAAGGTCAGTTAACGCTTAGTGACACTATGAGGAAGCCTAATGTTATCCTTAACTTACTCAAGGAACATTAGTACAATCCAAAGCATCGCGCTAACGTAGCCACCACTTCGTTCGTATCGGTCTACACCATATAACCTCCATGGTTTATTGATACTTACCTAATAAGGTGCCCCAGATCTGGGTGTAGGATCTTTTAGTAACAACCCAAGCAAACCCCCAAAAATAAAGCATACAAAGCAAGCAAATACAACAGTTTTAAAATGAACTAACTATAAGGTAACCCCAATTTTTATGTAATTCCTCAATAGAGTCGCCAGTTCTATGGTACGGTGGCAGAACCGACTGTTAATATATTGGTTTTGTGTTTTTTGTTCGCAAACGTGCGGTAAGAAAGAGTCGCCACCGACTTTTATTTTATCCAAATTTAAGGAAAGGGTAAAAGAACAAAAAAAAATCTTTTCGAGATGTTTCTGAGTAAAGGGGTAGATTATGGAAAGGGAAGATGTTAGCACCCTTTCCATATGTGATTTTCCACGGGCTCTTAGAGGTTTGCTCATTTTTAAAATGCTTTTGTGCTTTGTGTGTTTGAAAAAGTTTTGAAAAAAATGCCTTAGTATGACAAACTTTGAAGCATATGAGGAACCATGAAACTCACTTGAGGAAGTAGAGGGTCAATTTTCTTTGATAAAACCAAAACCCTAATTGTAGGCCATTGCTTAGAAAAGGTGCTTGTATGCTTAAACCCTTGAGTATTCTTAAGCAATTGAGAACCCTAGGATCATGAGGAGGTGTCTTGAATCAATTATCTTTAAAAATGGGAGGTAAGTTTTTGGGGTACAACAACTGCCCTTGTTCAATCTTCTTAAACCTGAACAGTTAGATTAGCATGTCCACCATTCATGATCTGAAGGTGGAAGAAGATTGAACACATAAGTGCCAAGAAATTTGCATTCACGTGTGCACAAAGTAACACTATTGGTTGATTATACTGCTTGAATAAGCTTAAAGATGATTGTTGTACCACAAAATTTTCCCTCCCATATTCTTCAAGATTTGCCAAGATCAAGCTTCAAAATCTCTCAAGGGTTGCACAGTCCAATTGCCTCCTAACACAGTCAAAATTAGGGTTTTGGTTCTTGCAAAGAAATTGAAGTTTTCAAGGGTCCAATCAAGTCCCACATGCCTATATACATTGTCAAGCATCCATATGCCAAGTTTCAAGACTCACAGCATCAAGTTGCACAGTCAAAAATCCTAATTGCTCCCCAGTCAACTGCAGGGGCAAAATGGTCATTTGACAGTCAAAAGTCAAAATTTTTTGGACAACATCTTATTTTGAAGCCACAAACATCATTTGATCAATTATTGATCATGATTCCACAAGCATGGCTCAAAAAGTCTCAAGATGCAAAAGTTTCTATTTTTGGACAGTTGAAAAGTCAACTGCAAATTGACCAGGGCATAACTTCCTCATGGTTTATCAGAAAAATCCCATCCAAAGCTCATTTTGAAGAGGATGACATTTCCTACAACTCATCTTCACACTTCAAGTCCAAGAAATGCTCTCACAAAAAGTTATCAATTTCAACATTATAGGTCAAATTCAAAAATCAACAAAAAGGCACTTTAAGTCAAAGGCCATAACTTGAGATTGGTAAATCAAAATGACATGGGACCAAAAGCATTGGTTAGAGGACTTCAAGACCTTTCCAAAATGTCAAAGAACATGATCATAGCTTCAAAATTGAGCAAGATATGCATTGGAGAAGTTGGGAAATTTTTGGGAATTTTGAAAAGTCAACTTTGCCTAAAACACTTCAAATTTGCTAATGGGCCTCAAATTCTTCCTTGAATCATTACCCAAAGCCTATGCACGACCCATTGAGCTTAAAAGGATTTATTTACTTATTTTTAATTAATTAATTGAATTTTTATTATTATTAATTCATTTAATTAGTTTTAATTGTAGAAAAATATCAAATAATGCTTTTTCAAATCTTTTTATGCAGCAAATATATTCCACACATGCTAAGGATTTCGTGCATCACTCAAGGGGACAAAATCTTCCATAATTGGCAAGGTTTTCATGGCAAAAGATTGAAATTTGCATAATTGAAAATCAAATATCCAAGACATTAATTCAATGGATTCATGGGCCTTGTTTTGACCTAATTTGCTTTACATACTTATGCAAGACCTAACCTAATTGAGAGGGACACGAAAAAGCTGCTAAAAGCTCATACTCACTTTGCAAAATTTTGATAAAAACTCAAAAACTGTTTTCTGATTTACAGTCCAATTCAGAGCAGATTGTTGATTCCAAACCCTTGCTGAGAGATCCCTGGACGTGTTGCAACCACTTTCTAGTCCTCATACTCAAAGAAACGGTAAAATATGGTTATGGTTTGAATGAATATGTTGATAATCGAAACATGATTTCTATGCATCATTCATATGTTTTATTCATTGATTTACACTACTGACATCTTCCTGAAGCGTTTGGTATAGTTTAATTGTTCTAATACTGCTTGTATCAAAATCCACCATTGAAAGACATTAGGGTTTCAGAGTTTCAATATTAGGGGTTTCCCCATACTATAAAATTGGATTATCAAACCTACATGGACGAACTCGTTGCAGCAAGCCTGATTCATTGAGATACTCGCGCCCTTTTTATATTTCCTCCTCTTCTAATCATTATTTTCACAGTTTCAGTTTAGTGGGGGTTTAAAACCCCCGCTACTTGTTTTATATTTACAGGAAAAAGATGAAGAAGAAGCATGCGTGGCCAAGCGTGATTGGGGCATTCAAATCTTGGCGCGGTTTTCCAACGTTTCAGCATAATTATCTTTTTTCATATATTATAATTCTTTGTTATATTGTTTACAAACGCGCTAAGCAGCTCAGTTGGTGGAGGACGTGCCTTGCAACCACTGGGACCTGGGTTCGATTCCTAGGTCCCCCCACATATTTCATGATTTTTATCCTAACATGTTTCCATGCAGCGCTCACTCAATGGTTCACCATTCACGCTCATGCTTAGGCCTGCCAAGTGGACGTGATGATTAATCCAAGGGCCTCAGAAGGAAATCCATGGTGTACCTCAGTCAATCAAGGCACCCTCAAGCTGGAAAGTCAAACGAGCTTATGCTTCAATGGGCCAAAATTGCTTCAGTCAACCTCCATATGGGCCTGAAACCCCCCCCCCCCCCTTGGTTTGCATATTTCTTAATTTAATTTTCTTTTCTTTCTAATTCTTTTCAATTCTTTTTAATTATTTTTATTAATTCACCATTCATTAATTTTCATAATAAAAAATCAGAAACCAAAAAATGTTTTATATTTAATTATTAGTAAATTTCACCATTAACATATTTTTGCAAATAAATAACTAACAATTAATTTAGTTAATTTAGGTTTTAATTTTAACACTTTTTCTTAATAAATAAAAAATGCATAGAATTAGGTTTTTGACATTTTATCTTTTTTCTTAATTAATTTTTCATCATTATTTATTATTATTAATATTTTGGTAAATAAACATGTAAATTAATTAATTAGTTAATTAGCCTAACTTTGACATTTCCTTTAATAATTAAAAATAATCTAGAATTAGGGTTTCCTTGTAAATTCTTTTCTTTATTTCAAAAAACATAAAAAAACACTTTTCTTTAATTAAATAATTAAATAGACTTTAATTTGATTTAATTTCAAGCAAAGGGCCAAAACCCTCGGACGTCCAATTTATTCTTTTCGCGCATTATTTTCTTTTAAATATTATGTAACTGCTCAAGGATGTAATAGTAATTAGGTATTTATTTACTTTCCGCATCTTTTATCAAAAACAGGTCTTTGTACTTTGGCGATGTATAGACCCGCGCCTTGTAATAGCGTAGCTTTTATCTTTCTGTATTTTAATTTTCCGCACTCTTAAATTCTAACTTTGTATGAAAGAATGTATGCTAATTAAAAACAAGCGTAGCTCACAATACCATGATCAAAGATAAACTTAACATGAAAACAATACACAAATACACACACCACTTCTAGGGTACGCCTCACCTGTTGCCTTCGAAACGTGGTCGTCAAGTATAGGACGTTTTAGTAAGTCCTTATGTCCATGATCCAGTTGCCTCGAAATAGTTGCCTCGAAACAGTTGCTTCGAAACGGTTGCCTCAGATTAAAAAAGGATCAAGGACATAAGGGTATCTTCTAAGGTGTCCTACCGTTGCTCTGGTGACCATACTGTCCCTACACTCGAATTGACCCGAACACCTCCAACGATGGTGCTACCTACCTCTCAATGGTGGGATGGCACTACCTTAAGGACTTCTACACAGTTTAATTCCTTAGGGTAGGTAGATGACTCATGGATACTTGCTCTATTCAAAAACAAATCAAAAAACCTTTTCATACCGACACTTTCAAAAAGCTTTCAAAACAATTTTTCAAACACTCTTGAGGACAGATACAAGAGTTATTCAGAAATCTTTCAATGAAACTTTTTTCAAACTCACTCACATTTTGAAAAGCAAACATTTTGAAAACATAAAGAGCAAGTATCTAAGAGCCCATGGATAACCATGGATAGAAAGGGTGCTAACACCTTCCCTTTCTATAAATCTACCTCCCGAACCGAGAAACAATCTCATAAGGAATTTTGCTGTGCTTTTGTCCTGTCCATGTTGGAGAAAATAAAAGACAGTGGCGACTCTTGCTTCCGCGACATTTCACGAACCAGCGTTAAACAGTCAGTTCTAAATCCACCGATCACAGAACTGGCGACTCTGCTGGGGACACTTAAAAGTGAGGTGTACCTTAGGATAGCTCATACTTGTGTTTTCAATTGTCTGAATTGTTTGCTTTATTATTGTGGGTACTGTTTTGGGAGTTCTATAGATCCTAACCCGGATCTGGGGATACCTTCTTAGAAAGTAGCAACAAGACTGTGAGGGAACGGTGCGGGGTATACCAACACGGTTGAAGCAGTCTGCTACGTTGATGTGGAACTTTGGTGAGTACCGGTAACCCTTCAGTCCAGTCAAGGAGAGTACGGGGCCGCCGCGTGGTGTCGTGAAGCATCAACTGACCTTAGGAACCTTAATTGAACCATCTTGGCCTCTTTAGGGTAGTGAGATAACTGGCTTTGGTGCAGTCCGAGGTTGGTTGATACTCGATACTACACTCAGTTGAGGGTTGTTTTCTTGGAATATTTCGGTCGCCAGTTCAGTGGCTAAATCGAAACGATGAACACAGAAAGCAATCCAATGATATTGAGACCCTTAGAACCCGGTTACTTCTGATAGGACAGGTTTGAGCCCACCAACTTCAAGAGGGTAATACCTAGACCCCATGCTGGCCTGAACTCTAAGGGCTGTCTTGTGTGACTTGTGTGCCTTACCATGTTTGCTTTTTGTGGATACTTGTGGTGTGTTTAATCATAGCATCATAACATCATACAACATCATATGAATTGACTAACCGTTTCAGGGGTTCGAATCTTCATATTTGTTCTTGTTTTGTAGGACATGGAAACTATCCGCAGAAAGACAATTCAGATCAGCCTTGTAAGGATCCCTCCTCAGCTTAAAGAACTTATATCCAGGATTCCCGAGAGCTCTTCTTTCAGTGAGAAACATGGAAGACTCATCAGTTTGGTCAACACCAACATTGAGGAAGAGATGATAAAGGTCCTCGTCCAGTTCTTTGACCCTCTGCACCACTGTTTTACTTTCCTGGATTATCAACTGGTGCCTACATTGGAAGAGTTCTCCCGACTTCTAAGGATCCCTATCCTTAGTCAACTACCCTACAACGGTACGGAAAAGGAACCCAAACTTGAAGAGATTGCTGAAGCATTACGCCTGCAACCATCTGACATCAAGGGACATTGGGAAGTTAGAAGTGGTATCAAAGGGTTCTTAGCCAGGTTTCTGTTTGGAACTCCCTCGACCTACAAGCCTTTGAAGAAGTTGTGGCCCTCACTGTCTATGGGTTGTTGTTGTTCCCGAATCCCGATCAGCTTATAGATATCAATGCTGTCAAGATCTTAATGTCCAGGAATCCTATGCCTACGTTGCTTGGGGACATCCTTCACTCATGTTACACTCGAACCATGAGAAAAAGAGGTGTTCTTATGTGTTGCACTCCTCTCCTGGGAAGGTGGTTTATTTCGCACCTTCCACAATCAGTTTTGAAGAATGAGTGGGGTTTGAGATGGTCACAACGATTGATGACTCTTACACATGCTGATATACATTGGTGTTCTCGGTCCAGAGAAGACATCACTATCATTGATCGTTGTGGGGAGTTTCCTAATGTTCCTTTACTTGGAATCAGAGGAGGTATTACTTACAACCCCTATCTGGCCTTGAGACAGTTTGGATATGCTCGGAGGGATGGCCCTCATGACATGGTAATTCTCGACATAGTTTTTGACTTCGACAACGATGCACAAGGACTTCGCCAGAGATTTATCAGAGCTTGGAGGATTCCCAACAGGATAGACGGAAAGATGCTGGGACACATGAACTCCATCCCGTTGGAGCCTTATCTCAAGTGGGTACGAGCCCGCTCCCAGAAGTTAGTGATGCCATATCCTCATGTTCTCCCTGTGATCAAAGAGCCAGTTTTGGAAGGAGAGGTGTCCTACACCATTCAACATCCAGACATGCCTACATCCTGGTAAGAAATGCAGAAGAGCTGGATCCAGCTTAAGGAAGAACGGAATTCTCTTGAAGCCAGTCTGCATGCTAGTGAGAAGAAGGTCTTGGAGCTCACCCGCCTACTGCACAAGGAAAAGACTCTCAACACTTACATAGCTCCGAAGAGGATGCGCAGTGTCTTTTGGGATTGATTTACTTTGTAATATTTTGCCCATGAGGCCTTGATGTACTGAACAATTATTTCTTAATGATAACGTGTGTTCCTTGTTGTCTACAACAAATTTGAACTTTCGAACCCTTGAATGCATTGCATAAGCATATCATGCATCATGTGCATAGCAGATACTCTTTTTTACAGGTGGTTTAATCTTCTTCGCTGTTTATTTCAGCTCGTCATCATGAATCCTGAATCATCTAATGAGCAATCCATCAAGGCCCTTCAGGATCAGAACGCCCAGTTCCAAGAGCTGATCATGAGTTTGGCCCAAGGTCAAGAGGAATTGAAGGCTCTGCTGGTCAAGAAGAAAAAAAAGAGGACTGTACTATGCAACACTGGCCGGAGGTTTGGTAACACGCTGCATAATGAGGTTGATCAAGCTGGTTCTTCTGTAGGGAAAGGCAGTCCCCAAGGGGGAAGGGTTCCTAGTCCGGTGGTCTCTGACAACGAGACTGATTTCAATGAGGAGCAGTATCCTCCAGCTGAAGACAAGTACAAGCAGTTAGAGGATCGCCTGAATGCCATGGAAATTCAACAAGTGCCTGGGTTGGATTTTGGAGATCTGGGACTATCTTCTGGTGTGGTGATCCCACACAAGTTCAAAGCACCTTCTTTCGCAAAGTATGACGGGGCGTCCTGCCCTAAGCTACATCTCAGATCTTATGTGCGGAAGATCCAGCCGTATACTGTGGACAAGAACTTATGGATCCATTTCTTCCAGGAGAGTCTTTCAGGGACTCATCTCGAATGGTTCTATCAGCTGGATGGGACCAAGGTTCGTAACTGGGAGGAATTGGCTACTGCTTTTTATAAGCAGTATCGGTATAATGCCGACCTCGCTCCTACGCGTACCCAACTCCAGGGTATGTCGCTAGGATCGGGAGAAGGTTTTAAAGAGTATGCGCAAAAGTGGAGGGACCTGGCTGGCAGGGTGCAGCCACCGTTAACCGACCGTGAACTAGTGGACATGTTCTTAGGGACCCTATCCGGGCCGTTCTTCAATCATCTCATTGGCAATTCGTCTGCAGGGTTTACAGATCTCATTCTGACTGGGGAAAGGATAGAATCTGGGATGAAATCAGGGAAGATACAGAAAGGTGCGTCCTCAAGTTCTGAGAAAAAGCCTTTCAAGAAGGAAGCCAGTGATGTGTATGGCCCTAGGAGGAAAAACAAACCAGAACGCCGCCAAGCTGTCAACGCGGTGGTAATTGCAAAGCCTGCTGCCGCTCCTCGGCAACCTAACCAACCAAGGGGTGAGAGACCCAGAAGAGAATATGCTCGGCTTAGTATGACCTTGTCGCAGATCTTGCCGCAGCTGTTATCGACCAACTTGGTAACCGTCAGAGAAGCTCCGAAGCTGGTAAACACAACCTCTCCGAAGTATAATCCAAATGCCCGCTGTGCTTATCACTCTGATAGCCCGGGGCATTCTACTGATGATTGTTGGGCCCTGAGAAATAAGGTCCAAGACCTTATTGATGCTAAGGAGGTTCAATTCAAGGCACCCGAGAAGCCTAATGTGGTGACAGCTCCCCTACCTGACCATGGAGTGAATGCTATCAGGATGGATGATGAAGTGGAAGAATCCGAATTCGACAGTTGGATCTGCCCGACGACCGACGGTGGACTGAACAATTGGACTGCAAAAGACCACATACCTGTTACTTTTGTTACGCAGTAATGAATTCCTTTGTTTTATAATTTGTAATGAACAATAAATTAAAACTTTATGGCCCGGTGTCTTACCCGGGGCACCGTGGCTTCATTTGTGAGGGCTTATTACTTGTCATTTCCATATATCATGAATAAAGACATTGGACGTTTTTCGCATTTCAAATCTTGTGCTCCCTTTCTTTCTTTATATATTGCAAAACAGCGATATTTACACACACTCACTCATACAGGTTTCAATCCACTCTGGATCTCACTGGTAACGACTCTGCTACTGCCAGTTATGACTTCGAAAATCCGATCAACTTAGCCGAAGACGAAGGTGAAGATGCTTGCGAAGTTCCTGGCGAGCTTGCAAGACTGCTACTCCAGGAAGAGAGGGCCATTCAGCCACATGAAGAGCCAGTGGAAACGGTAAATCTGGGTACTGAGACAGACAGAAAGGAAGTCAAGATTGGTGCTAATCTAGAGCTCAGTGTGAAACAACGGTTGATCCAGATGCTGCATGACTACCTGGAAATCTTTGCCTGGTCTTACAAAGACATGCCTAGATTGGATACTGACATTGTGGTCCATCATTTGCCTACCAAGGAAGACTGCCCGCCAGTAAAACAGAAGGTCCGCCGTATGCGTCCAGAGATGTCCGAGAAAATCAAGGCTGAGGTTATGAAACAATTTGACGCCGGTTTTCTTGCAGTGACTTCTTACCCTCAGTGGGTTGCCAACGTAGTTCCAGTGTCGAAAAAAGATGGCAAGGTCAGAATGTGTGTTGACTACAGGGATTTGAACAGGGCCAACCCTAAGGATGATTTCCCTCTACCTCATATCGACGTTATAGTTGACAATACTGCTCAGCACAAGGTGTTCTCCTTCATGGATGGTTTTTCAGGTTATAATCAGATCAAGATGGCTCCTGAAGACATGGAGAAGACTACCTTTGTTACTCAGTGGGGCACCTTTTGCTACAAGGTCATGCGTTTTGGGTTGAAAAATGTTGGGGCAACCTACCAACGAGCCATGGTTGCTTTGTTTCATGACATGATCCATCATGAGATTGAAGTGTATGTCGACGATATGATTGCAAGGTCCCAAACTGAGGAGGAACACCTTGACAATCTACAGAAGCTGTTTGACCGTCTGAAGTTGTACAAACTGAGGTTGAACCCAAACAAGTGCACCTTTGGGGTAAGATCTGGAAAGTTGCTAGGCTTCGTCGTGAGCGACAAAGGTATTCAAGTGGACCCTGCCAAGGTTAAAGCTATACAAGAGATGCCAGCTCCCAAGACAGAGAAAGAAGTCAGAGGCTTTCTAGGACGTCTGAATTACATTGCCCGATTCATCTCACATCTAACTGCTACCTATGAACCAATCTTCAAGCTGCTGAAGAAAGATCAAGTAGTACGTTGGAACAATGAATGTCAGGCCGCTTTCGACAGAATCAAAGAGTATCTCCAAGAACCACCCATTCTTATGCCACCGGTTGAAGGGAGACCTCTAATCTTATACTTGACAGTACTTGACAACTCAATGGGGTGTGTACTGGGGCAGCATGACGAGTCTGGCCGAAAAGAGCACGCCATTTATCACCTTAGCAAAAGGTTTATCGAATGTGAGACCCGATACTCACCGCTCGAGAAAACTTGCTGCGCTTTGGTATGGGCTGCTCGCCGGCTGAGACAGTATATGTTGACTCACACTACTCTGTTGATTTCAAAAATGGATCCAATCAAGTACATATTCGAAAAGCCTGCCTTGTCCGGAAGAATAGCAAGATGGCAGATGATCTTGACAGAATACGACATCCAATATACCACTCAGAAAGCAATCAAAGGAAGTGTATTGGCAGACCATTTGGCACACCAGGCAGTGGATGACTACCAATCTATGAACTTCGAGTTTCCTGACGAGAACATCATGGTAGTGACTGATTGTGAAGTGCCTGGACCGGATGAAGAACCTGAGGAAGGATCCCGATGGTCTATGCACTTTGACGGAGCCTCCAACGCTTTGGGTAACAGTATCGGCGCTGTGATCATATCCCCTCAAGGCACTCATACTCCACTTACTGCCCGGCTATGTTTCAACTGCACCAACAACATGGCGGAGTATGAGGCATGCATCATGGGTCTTCAAGCTGCGATTGACTTAAGGATCAAGTTTATGAGTGTCTTCGGAGATTATGCTCTCGTGATCAATCAGATCAAAGGCGAGTGGGATACGAAACACCCAAACCTAATTCCTTACAAAGAATGTGTGTTGACATTGATCCCCCATTTTACAGAGATAACTTTTGAACACTTCCCAAGAGAGGAGAATCAGTTGGCGGACGCGTTAGCTACGATGTCTTCCATGTTCAAAGTTAAATGGGACAATGAGGCTCCCCGGATCATCATCTGGAAACTGGATGAACCTGCATATTGTTGTGATCTTGAGGCTGAGATAGTAACTGAAAAACCCTGGTATCATGAGGTGAAAAGGTACTTGGAAGCTCAAGAATATCCTGAAGGTGCATCCATCAATGACAAAAAGTTTCTGAGAAGATTCGTAGCAAAGTTCTTCCTCAGCAATGGCATTCTATACAAGCGAAACCATGATTCGACCTTACTGCGTTGTGTGGATAAAGCTGAAGCAGAAAGGATCATGGCAGAGCTGCATGAAGGTACCTTCGGAACACATTCCAGTGGACATACCATGGCAAAGAAAATCCTTCGGGCAGGATATTTCTGGTCCATAATGGAAGCCGATTGTTACCAACATTCTCGGACATGTCATAAGTGCCAGATATATGCAGATAAGGTGCACGTTCCTCCAGTCCCTCTGAATGCCTTGACTTCACCTTGGCCTTTTGCAATGTGGGGCATTGATATGATCGGCGAGATTAAACCTACGGCATCCAACGGGCATCGCTTCATCCTAGTAGAGATTGATTATTTTACAAAGTGGGTTGAAGCAGCTTCCTATGCCACGGTAACCAAGAATGTCGTGGCACGGTTCATTCGTCATAACCTGATCTGTCGCTACAGTGTCCCTGAGAGGATCATTACGGACAATGGTACCAATCTTAACAACAAGATGATCACTGAGCTCTGCGAGCAGTTCAAGATACAGCACCACAACTCTTCTCCTTACCGGCCGAAGATGAATGGGGCTGTAGAAGCCGCAAATAAGAATATCAAAAAGATTGTGCAGAAGATGACAGTGACCTATAAAGATTGGCACGAGATGTTACCGTTTGCTCTTCATGGGTACCGTACCTCAGCAAGAACGTCAACCGGGGCAACTCCCTTTTCCTTGGTCTACGGCATGGAGGCAGTCTTGCCGATTGAAGTCCAAATACCCTCTCTCCGGATAATGAAGGATGCAGATCTGAGCGAAGATGACTGGATCCAGACTCGACCCTTGATCAGTTAAATCTAATTGACTAAAAGAGACTCACTGCTATTTGTCATGGTCAAACGTATCAAAAACGGATGATCAGGGCATTTAACAAGAAATTCAGACCACAAGAGTATCAAGTTGGGGACCTGGTAATCAAGCGCATCATTCTTCCTCAAAGTGATCCCAGAGGAAAATGGACCCCCACGTACGAAGGGCCATTTGTGGTTAAACATGTGTTCTCAGGAGGAGCCATGATCCTAACCACCATGGACGGTGACGACCTTCCTCACCTCGCCAATGCAGACATAGTAAAAAGATACTACGCATGATAAAAGACCCGCTAGGTTGACACACCTAGGCAAAAATAAGGGCTCCCGGCGAACCAAAAGGGTTCGGGCAAAATGAGGGATGAAATAAAAAAATATCTGTACACCCGGCAAGTCGAAAACCTAAAAAGGCGGCTTGGGCAAAAATGGGTATCCCGGTGGACTGAAAACCCGAAAGGGCGGTCCAGGCAAAAGTTAGGGATAAAGCGTAATACTATGTCTCATTGGATCACCTTGCATCCAGAATCCGGTATCAACATCAAGTTCAGACGGCATCGATCAAGCAACTTCATCTTCAACTGAGCAGCCAAGTGATGAGACGCTTGAAGATATAAAGGCGATAGCAGAGTTGGAACCCAGTGGGATTATCCTTTTCACATAGCTGTTTTGTTTTCCTTTTTCACAAAATTGTATAAACTCTGTTGTTCGGCGGTGTTCCCTTACTAGGACGTCAGCCTCTTGTACATAAACGCCTATTTACAGGCAAATTCAAAAAATCAATACAAATTCACTTTTCAGACCAATTGCCAATTGTTTTTCCTTTTTCTGTTTTGTCTTGCGAAGAACGTCCAATGTTCAATTTTTGATATATGCATTTGACATTAATTGCTAACTCATAAATATTTGCATGCGAAACAAAGGATTAATTACAGGTGACATCAGAAACATGGGCAATAATGAGTTGTCTAAGTGATCTAATTGCTCTGTCCACCAAGGTACCAAGGTAAGTTCGGCTGGAGAACGTAACCAGGATACCGTCACTCCCCGCCGAGTAAGACAAGAATCAATAATTCTCCTAAGCAGTTAGTCTCCCATCAACCCTAACAAAGGAACAATATCTCCAGCAAGTCAGCAACACTCTCCCCAAGTAGAGTTAGCCTACAGTCAGCCTCAAGGAAGTTAGATCATCCCCCGAAGATCTCAACATTCCCCAACGGAGTATACAGACATTCCTAACAAGCATCCCCGACAATCTTGATCTAAGATTGTTCCCCGGAGGAATACCGGACATCCAGTGGAGCCATATCCCCAATACAGCTCAAAAGTTTCCCCAGGAGAGTGGAATCCATATCCCCAGCAGGTCTTGAAGCTTATCCCTAGTAGATTCAGAAAGCTTATCCCCTGCAGAGCACGAACGCTCCCCCGGCTTTATTCAAAGGTTATTTCCCCACCAGGGTATAACTGGGTTATCCTCAGCCAATTGCCACGGAAAGATCGTCCCCGGCGGAATCTTCCTATCCCTCCGCGGAGTTCATCAAATCTTCCAACAGAGCTCAACAATGGTATCCCCAGCGGAGTTATCATCAACCTCAGCAAAGTACCCCTCTTCCCACAGAGTTCACTCCCTGCAGAGTAATTTATCTGCCAAGTTTATTCCCCAACAGAGTCATCTTCTCCTACCAGTTTATGCTTGCAGCCATCACTCCCCAGTAGAAACGAAGAAGCTCTACTCTTCCACAGCAGCCCAGGATTTGACTTCCCGGCACCCGTCAAGGATTTACTTTCCTTGACAAAAATACATTCATAAACATTACATCGTCATAGCATGCACATACGCACCATGGACATACAATCTCATTTATGCTGAGAACATCACGCATGTCATACATCACGACATTGCATACAACTAACGTTTTGTTTTTTCAGGACAAAGGTCAATAGAAAGATAATTACTATCAACTGTCATGATTCCAGATCCGATTCATGTATCTTGCCAGGGTGTATATGTTGACGACTAATTCTAGACTCGATTCCTGTATCTTGCCAGGGCACGTCTGAAGAGTTTGAAGATCCGATTCCTGTATCTTGCCAGGGTGTATCTGTTGACGACTAATTCTAGACTCGATTCCCGTATCCTGCCAGGGCACGTCTGAAGAGTTCGAAGATCCGATTCCTGTATATTGCTAGGGTGTATCTGTTGACGACTAATTCTAGACTCGATTCTTGTATCTTGCCAGGGCACGTCGGAAGAGTTTGAAGATCCGATTCCTGTATCTTGCCAGGGTGTATCTGTTGACGACTAATTCCAGACTCGATTCCTGTATCCTGCCAGGGCACGTCTGAAGAGTTTGAAGATCCGATTCTTGTATCTTGCCAGGGTGTATCTGTTGACGAATATTCTCCGGACTCGATTCCTGTATCTTGCCAGGGCACGTCTGAAGAGTTCAAAGATCCGATTCCTGTATCTTGCCAGGGTTTATCTGTTGACGACTATTTTTCAGACTCGATTCCTGTATCCTGCTAGGGCACGTCTGAAGAGTTTGAAGATCCGATTCCTGTATCTTGCCAGGGTGTATCTGTTGACGACTATATTCCAGACTCGACTCCTGTATCCTGCCAGGGCACGTCTGAAGAGTTTGAAGATCCGATTCCTGTATCTTGCCAGGGTGTATCTGTTGACGACTAATTCCAGACTCGATTCCTGTATCTTTCCAGGGCACGTCTGAAGAGTTTGAAGATCTGATTCCTGTATCTTGCCAGGGTGTATCTTTGGAAGACTATATTCCAGACTCGATTCCTGTATCCTGCCAGGGCACGTCTGAAGAGTTTGAAGATCCGATTCCTGTATCTTGCCAGGGTGTATCTGTTGACGACTATATTCCAGACTCGATTCCTGTATCCTGCCAGGGCACGTCTGAAGAGTTTGAAGATCCGATTCCTGTATCTCGCCAGGGTGTATCTGTTGACGACTAATTCCAGACTCGATTCCTGTATCTTGCCAGGGCACGTCTGAAGAGTTTGAAGATCCGATTCATGTATCTTGCCAGGGTGTATCTGTTAACAACTATATTCCAGACTCGATTTCTGTATCCTGCCAGGGCACGTCTGAAGAGTTCGAAGATCCGATTCCTATATCTTGCCATGGTGTATCTGTTTACGACTATTCTCCGGACTCGATTCCTGTATCTTGCCAGGGCACGTCTGAAGAGTTTGAAGATTCGACTCCTGTATCCAGCCAGGGCACATCTACATAAATAGTTTGAAGATCAACCCCTGTAACAGGCCAGGTAATTATTTTCTTTCTCAGGTACGCAAGTTCTCGCTAAGGATTCTCTTACGCGATTGACACCTAGATGGCATCTATAAGCCCATCCGCATACCGACAGTCTCCAAATGGCATCCATAAGCCCATTCCCAACAAAGTTCTGTCACACTTCCAGATGGCATCTATAAGCCCATTCCCGACGAGGTTTTGTCACACTTCCAAATGGCATCTGTAAGCCCATTCCCACCATCACACTGCTGATACTCTACTATGTGAGTGCAAATTTCTGGGCACTCTAGTGTTCAATCATCTTCCACCTTCGGATTACGAAAGGCACGCCAGCCAATCTACATCCTCAGATCTAAGAAGATTGAACAGGGGCAACTGTTGTACCCCAAAATTTTCCCTCCCATATTCTTCAAGATTTGCCAATATCAAGCTTCAAAATCTCTCAAGGGTTGCACAGTCCAATTGCCTCCTAACACAGTCAAAATTTGGGTTTTGGTTCTTGCAAAGAAATTGAAGTTTTCAAGGTTCCAATCAAGTCCCACATGCCTATATACATTGTCAAGCATCCATATGCCAAGTTTCAAGACTCACAGCATCAAGTTGCACAGTCAAAAACCCTAATTGCTCCACAATCAACTACAGGGGCAAAATGGTCATTTGACAGTCAAAAGTCAAAAATTTTTGGACAACATCTTATTTTGAAGCCACAAACATCATTTGATCAATTCTTGATCATGATTCCACAAGCATGGCTCAAAAAGTCTCAAGATGCAAAAGTTTCTATTTTTGGACAGTTGAAAAGTCAACTGCAAATTGACCAGGGCATAACTTCCTCATGGTTTATCAGAAAAATCCTATCCAAAGCTCATTTTTAAGAGGATGACATTTCCTACAACTCATCTTCACACTTCAAGTCCAAGAAATGCTCTCACAAAAAGTTATCAATTTCAACATTATAGGTCAAATTCAAAAGTCAACAAAAAGGCACTTTAAGTCAAAGGCCATAACTTGAGATTGGTAAATCAAAATGACATGGGACCAAAGGCATTGGTTAGAGGACTTCAAGACCTTTCCAAAATGTCCAAGAACATGATCATAGCTTCAAAATTGAGCAAGATATGCATTGGAGAAGTTGGGAAATTTTTGGGAATTTTGAAAAGTCAACTTTGCCTAAAACACTTCAAATTTGCTAATGGGCCTCAAATTCTTCCTTGAATCATTACCCAAAGCCTATGCACGACCCATTGAGCTTAAAAGGATTTATTTTCTTATTTTTAATTAATTAATTGAATTTTTATTATTATTAATTCATTTAATTAGTTTTAATTGTAGAAAAATATCAAATAATGCTTTTTCAAATCTTTTTATGCAGCAAATATATTCCACACATGCTAAGGATTTCGTGCATCACTCAAGGGGACAAAATCTTCCATAATTGGCAAGGTTTTCATGGCAAAAGATTGAAATTTACATAATTGAAAATCAAATATCCAAGACATTAATTCAATGGATTCATGGGCCTTGTTTTGACCTAATTTGCTTCACATACTTATGCAAGATCTAACCTAATTGAGAGGGACACGAAAAAGCTGCTAAAAGCTCATACTCACATTGCAAAATTTTGATAAAAACTCAAAAACTGTTTTCTGATTTACAGTCCAATTCAGAGCAGATTGTTGATTCCAAACCCTTGCTGAGAGTTCCCTGATCGTGTTGCAACCAGTTTCCAGTCCTCATACTCAAAGAAACGGTAAAATATGGTAATGGTTTGAATGAATATGTTGATAATCAAAACATGATTTCTATGCATCATTCATATGTTTTATTCATTGATTTACACTACTAACATCTTCCTGAAGCGTTTGGTATAGTTTAATTGTTCTAATACTGCTTGTATCAAAATCCACCATTGAAAGACATTAGGGTTTCAGAGTTTCAATATTAGGGGTTTCCCCATACTGTAAAATTGGATCATCAAACCTACATGGACGAACTCGTTGTAGCAAGCCTGATTCATTGAGATACTCGCGCCCTTTTTATATTTCCTCCTCTTCTAATCGTTATTTTCACAGTTTCAGTTTAGTGGGGGTTTAAAACCTCCGCTACTTGTTTTATATTTACAGGAAAAAGATGAAGAAGAAGCATGCATGGCCAAGCGTGATTGGGGCATTCAAATCTTGGCGCGGTTTTTCAACGTTTCAGCATAATTATCTTTTTTCATATATTATAATTCTTTGTTATATTGTTTACAAACGCGCTAAGCAGCTCAGTTGGTGGAGGACGTGCCTTGCAACCACTGGGACCTGGGTTCGATTCCCAGGTCCCCCCACATATTTCATGATTTTTATCCTAACGTGTTTCCATGCAGCGCTCACTCAATGGTTCACCATACACGCTCATGCTTAGGCCTGCCAAGTGGACGTGATGATTAATCCAAGGGCCTCAGAAGGAAATCCATGGTGTACCTCAGTCAATCAAGGCGCCCTCAAGCTGGAAAGTCAAACGAGCTTATGCTTCAATGGGCCAAAATTGCTTCAGTCAACCTCCATATGGGCCTGAAACCCCCCCCCCCCTTGGTTTGCATATTTCTTAATTTAATTTTCTTTTCTTTCTAATTCTTTTCAATTCTTTTTAATTATTTTTATTAATTCACCATTCATTAATTTTCATAATAAAAAATCAGAAACCAAAAAATGTTTTATATTTAATTATTAGTAAATTTCACCATTAACATATTTTTGCAAATAAATAACTAACAATTAATTTAGTTAATTTAGGTTTTAATTTTAACACTTTTTCTTAATAAATAAAAAATGCATAGAATTAGGTTTTTGAGATTTTATCTTTTTTCTTAATTAATTTTTCATCATTATTTATTATTATTAATATTTTTGTAAATAAACATGTAAATTAATTAGCCTAACTTTGACATTTCCTTTAATAATTAAAAATAATATAGAATTAGGGTTTCCTTGTAAATTCTTTTCTTTATTTCAAAAAACATAAAAAAAAACACTTTTCTTTAATTAAATAATTAAATAGACTTTAATTTGATTTAATTTCAAGCAAAGGGCCTAAACCCTCGGACGTCCAATTTATTCTTTTCGCGCATTATTTTCTTTTGAATATTATGTAACTGCTCAAGGATGTAATAGTAATTAGGTATTTATTTACTTTCCACATCTTTTATCAAAAACAGGTCTTTGTACTTTGGCGATGTATAGACCCGCGCCTTGTAATAGCGTAGCTTTTATCTTTCTGTATTTTAATTTTCCGCACTCTTAAATTCTAACTTTGTATGAAAGAATGTATGCTAATTAAAAACAAGCGTAGCTCACAATGCCATGATCAAAGATAAACTTAACATGAAAACAATACACAAATACACACACCACTTCTAGGGTACGCCTCACCTGTTGCCTTCAAAACGTGGTCGTCAAGTATAGGACGTTTTAGTAAGTCCTTATGTCCATGATCCAGTTGCCTCGAAATAGTTGCCTCGAAACAGTTGCCTCGAAACGGTTGCCTCAGATTAAAAAAAGGATCAAGGACATAATGGTAGCTTCTAAGGTGTCCTACCGTTGCTTTGGTGACCACACTGTCCCTACACTCGAATTGACCCGAACACCTCCAACGGTGGTGCTACCTACCTCTCAATGGTGGGATGGCACTACCTTAAGGACTTCTACACAGTTTAATTCCTTAGGGTAGGTAGATGACTCATGGATACTTGCTCTATTCAAAAACAAATCAAAAAACCTTTTCACACCGACACTTTCAAAAAGCTTTCAAAACAATTTTTCAAACACTCTTGAGGACAGATACAAGAGTTATTCAGAAATCTTTCAATGAAACTTTTTTCAAACTCACTCACATTTTGAAAAGCAAACATTTTGAAAACATAAAGAGCAAGTATCTAAGAGCTCATGGATAACCATGGATAGAAAGGGTGCTAACACCTTCCCTTTCTATAAATCTACCTCCCGAACCAAGAAACAATCTCATAAGGAATTTTGCTGTGCTTTTGTCCTGTCCATGTTGGAGAAAATAAAAGACGGTGGTGACTCTTGCTTCCGTGACATTTCGCGAACCAGCGTTAAACAGTCAGTTCTAAATCCACCGATCACAATGACATTCAGAGAGGTGACAGAGTGTTGTTAGAGATGGGCTTATAGATGCCACCCAAGGTTACTGTTGGAAGGAGTATCAGAATGAGTCTATGCCTGACTGTAAATGAAGAATGATTTTCAGAAGGAGAATGCTCTCCATAACTCAATCTTTGGGGGGTGCTTTTCAGAATTTAGTCACTAAAGGAAATCATTTGGTCATGCAGATAGTCGGCCCGTCTTGTTTCAGGAATTGATCTACAATCTATTTTTTATTGGTAAACCCGTCATGTTTCGGGAATTCATATCGCTTGGTCATGCAGATAGTCGCCCCGTCATGTTTCGGGAATTGATCTACAATCTATCTTTTGTTGGTAAACTCGTCATGTTTCGAGAATTCATATCGCTTGGTCACGTAGATAGTCACCTTGTCCTGTTTCGGAAATTGAACTACAATCTGTCTTTTGTTGTAAACTCGTCTTGTTTTGGGGATTCATACCACATGGTCATATAGATAGTTTCCCCATCCTGTTTCAGGAATTAATCTACAACCTATTTTTTCATTGCTAAACTCGTCCTGTTTCGGGGATTCATACCGCCTGGTCATATAGATAGTTGCCTCATCTTATTTCGGGAATTAATATGTTACCTGTTATTTGTTGGTAAACCCGTCCTATTTCGGGAATTCATACCACCTGGTCATATAGATAGTTTCCCTGTCCTATTTCGGGAATTAATCTGCGACCTATTTTTTTGTTGGTAAACTTGTCCTGTTTCGGGAATTCATATTGCCTGGTCATATAGATAGTTGCCCCGTCTTGTTTTGGGAATTAATCTGCGACCTATTTTTCATTGGTAAACCCTTCCTATTTCCGGAATTCATATCGTTTGGTCATATAGATAGTTGCCCTGTCTTTTTTTAGGAACTAATCTACAACTTATTTTTTGTTGGTAAATTCATCCTGTTTTGGGAATTCATACCGCTTGGTCATATAGATAGTTGCCTCGTCTTGTTTCAGGAATTAATCTGCGACCTATTTTTCGTTGGTAAACCCATCCTGTTTCGGAATTCATATTTCCTGGTCATATAGATAGTTGCCCCCTCCTGTTTCAGGAATTAATCTATGACCTGTTCGAAATTTTTTGATGATATTCATCTGTTTGTGAACTTTGCCTGAAAAGAAAAAGTTAGTTTTATGAAATGTCATGATGTATGTAATGCATTGCGTAATGATGCTCTCAAAATAAATGATAATGTTTTATGCGTCTTGGTATGCATATTCTATAATGTATTGTGAAATGATGTATGGACGCAATATGTCATTAAAGCGTATCAGTATCTCCTTGTAACAACTCTGGATGGGGGAAATAAATCCCTGACTGTTGATGGGGATGAAGAGAGTGATTCTTCAACTTTTGCTGGGGATAATTTGCTGGAATAATTTTGTTGGGAATTCCTGCATTCTGTTTGAGGATACCCAACTAGGGATCTTCGACTTCTGCTTAAGGATAAAGGAATTCAAGGAGATTCAATCGTTCCCCGTTCTATTTGTCCAGGTTTTAGATACCGTAGCAACTCTTCCAGGGATAGCAACTTTGATTAAAACCTGTTGGAGAAGATAATTTTGTTAGGGATTTATGATTTTAGAGTAATAAACTCCGTTAGGGAATTAAATTCCTATAAACTGTGTCGAGGAAGTAAACTCTGATGGGGATTGGAATTTTATAGGTTGCACTGAGGAAGTCTCCATTGTATGCTGGAGAAATGATCAAATATCCTTATATGCTAGGGGGCCTATTGCAGAAGATGATCAGGTCAAGATATCCATTAGGGAAATGGAGGTGAACTGCTGGAAGATGCCTCAAATTCTTCCTTAGGGCATATTACACTTGTCGAGGAATATATCTCTGTTAGGGATGAGCTTGTGAGGATAGATCTGTAGAGATAATTCCATGGAGATTGCTCTGTGGGGATTTATGGGTGACTTGAACATTATCCCAACTCCTAGACTATTTAGTAAATGTTGATCAAAGTGATAAACAAGTGATGAGATAACGGGACATTGTCGTACACTTTAATCCATAACTTTTTCTTGGGCTGTGTTTTCATATTTTTAGTCCACTAGGATACCCTTTTTTCCCAAGCCGCCTTCTCAGATTTTCGACTTGCCGGGTGCATAATTTTATTTATATGTCCCTAATTTTTTCCCGAACCCTTTTGGTTCGTCGGGATGCCCTTATTTTTGCCTATTTCCATATCTTTTTTTCATGCATAGTATTTTTGAGTATGTTCGTGTTCACAGGGTGCGGGGAATTTTCACTGTCCATGGTATTAAGTGTTGTAGTACTGCCAGAAAATATTTTCTTGATCATATGTGGCCCTTCGTATACGGGATTCCATTTTCCCTTGGGATTAGTCTGGTGTACCCGATGTTTGAAGTTATTAATCAACCATTGATTATCATGTTTCTAATAGTCTTGACATTCCTCTGTATTTTTCTAAGAACTTTCATGGCAGAATGACACCATCTGATACTGTTGACAAAGACAAGCAATTTGGAGATACCAAAGATTCATTTTTCCTAGTGGCATTTGCTGAAACTCATGATCAATGTAACATGCCCCAAGTGACTCAAATGGATTGCTGTCCCTGACTATTAAGCACTTTTGAGAGAATATTTAAATCTTGACTTGACTTCCATAGATGAGTTGGACAATAACATGTCATTCCCCTTGATTTATAAAAAATTGTGTCCATGAAAGGCCTGTTACTGGAAGTGTATTTCTCTTTGACCCATCCTCTAAAGTAATTCTTTCCATTGGGGGGATTTTCATTCACTGAATATTTGTCATGTGAATTTCTCTGCTGTCAAACACTTAGTCATATGCAAACAATGGTATTAAAATGCATAGGTTATGTCTGTCTTGAAGTTTAAAAAATGCATTTTTTTAGTAAAACAAAATTTGTAAGAATGTGATATCAACTCAGGATTTATAGTAAGTCTTTTAGAAGTCAAGATACATTTTTGTAATAGTATGTTTTTAGAACTAACCCATGCTTTAGTTAGGACTTTGAAGAGTTGTAACGTGGTCTGGTTCACAGTTTAAGAAACAAAGGATAAAGGCTCAAAGTTTATTTGTACCCAACCCGTTCTCCATGATGTCCTTCAGTCCTATACTCAGTTAATTATGCATTTAAAACTTTAAGTGATCTTAACACTTCTCCGCCTGAACTTTTTACTTCAGATGGTGTGCTTTGCAGTTTCAATAGTTGAGGGATGATAGAAAAGATCAATCTGACCATCTTCTGTGAACTCGAAAACTCCTTCGTTAAGGAGGTCCTGAATCTTATGTTTCAACATTCAACAACTGTTAGTGTCATGTCCAGGACTACTAGAGAGATATGCCCACCTTGCATTGGGATCTTAATGGGGTGAGGAAGTATTTGGATTCTGAGGAGGTTCTTTCAGTGTAATCAGCTCCATCTTCAACATGTGTTGCAATGCTAGAGACAATGACATGTTGATTTTGGTAAATTGTCTTATGGGTGTATCCTGCTTATGCTGATTCCCCTATTGTTTTTGAGCCTGCAATGTAGTAACAATTTGAAAAGGCCTTTTTCCATTAACTGGAGGTTTAACAATGTCAACCAAGTCAATTTCCTATCTTATGGGAGGCTGGTTAGTGATTGGATCTCCAATTCTAACAATTCGTCACATACGCTTGTATCTGACCTAATGAAGCTTGTTGATGAGGATTCTTAACTCTTTTTGCCCTCGAGCTAAAATTTAGATAAGAGCCCTATGACCAATCATCTAGATTCTCATCTCTGCCATCTTAGCTTACAGTTGTTCCAACTGGTCATCCTTGTTGTCTTCGGTATTCTTCTCGGTCATGTTCTCAATGAGTAGTGCTTTGAGTCCTTCTTGCCTCTTGGCTAAGCTTAGGAACATCTCTTAGAACTGAGCATTCTGAGTCTGGAGATCTTTGACGATTTGTTCAAGAGCCATTTATGCTTAAATAAACAGTAAGAAGATGAGAAAACTTGTCTTGAGAATACCTGTTATGCAATGATATGGTATGTAAATGTGTATGTATGTGCAATGTTTTCAAGGATCTTGTGGGATTTAAATTTGTTTAATCAAAAAGGAAACAAAGAAACTCAGTAGTAAGTTAAAATTATAACTGCCTTTTAGGCTTACAATGAAAACAAGATAGTTAAAATATAAAAATCCTAAGGCCTAAAGTATTAAGTCTCCCATGGATGCTTCCTCTTTGTGTTGACATATGCATTAAGGTCTGCTCTTCGTGGAGTCGTTTTATCAGCTCCAATACTTTCTTCTCACTAGCATAGAACAGAGTCTCAAATGTATCCCTTTCTTCCTTGAGTTGAATCCAGGACTTCTGCAGTTTCTCAAAGTCAGTAGGCATATCAGGATGAAGAATGGCATGATGAACATCTTCTTTGATAGCAGACTCTACGATCATTGGTAAGATAGCAGGATATGGAATTTCTAAATTTTGAGCACGAGACCGTACCCATCTGAGGTACGGCTCCAAAGGGATAGATTTCTTATGCCCCAAAGTCTTACTATCAATCTTATTAACCATTCCCTAAGCACGTGTAAACCTTTGACGGTAACTTTGACGATCATTATCATAGTCTAATACAATACCCTGGATGAGCATATCATGAGCGTCGTCTCTTCGAGCATAACCAAACTGACGTAGAGCTAGAGAAGGGTTGTAAGTAATTCCTCCCTTTATATGGAGGAGTGGTACATTAGGGAATTCCCCACAACAATCAATAATGGTGATATCTTCCTGAGATAGGGAACACCAATGGATATCTGAATGAGCGAGTGACATCAACCTTTGAGACCACCTCAAACCTTATTCATTCTTCATCACTGATCGGGGAAGGTGCGAAATAAACCACCTGGAAAGTAAAGGTATGCAACACATGAGAGTCCATCATTTCCTCATATTATGATTATGAAGATAGTGCAGAACATATCCAAGCAAAGTAGGTACATGATTATGAGTACGAAATATTTTGATGGCATTCAAATCTATGAGTTGGTCATGATAAGGAAATAATACCAAACCATAACTCAGCAAAGCCAAAATATCTTCAAAAGCACGAAAACACATGGCATCTAGGGACAACTGAGCCTTCTCTATCAGAAATGTAGCAAGAAAACCTTTAAATCCACTTCTTGTTTCCCAATTCTTGATCAGATACCTTTTACTGGTCTAGAGCAAGTTCCAAAACCTGAAGATATTACAACAATCTTACATCTGAAACGATGCATGAAGACACATGGCATCTAGGAACAATTGAGCCTTCTCTATAAGAAATCTGGCAAGAAAACCTTTAACTCCACTTCTTGTTTCCCAATTAAATGCGATGTCTGATCGTTTCAGATGTAAGGTTGCTATAATATCTTCAAGTTTTGGAACTTGCTCTAGACCGGTGAAAGGTATCTGATCAAGAATAGGCACTCTGAGTAACTTAGAGAATTCTTCCATTGTGGGAACCAACTGATAATTCAGGAAGGTAAAATAATGATGCTTGGAATTGTACCCCGAAAGTTTCCCTCTCTTTTCTCAAGACAATTCCTCACAACGGATCTCCAATGCTCAAGGATTCTCAAGAATTGATGAGATAAAATCACCTCCAAAACATTGAGACCACAATATATTGGTTTGAAACATTATCTAAAGGACTCAAACACGACATGTGGACCTAATTTCATGGCTAGAATCATTTCTGAAGATCAAAGGTTTGATAGTTGAAATTTGGATCAACTGACGAAAAGTCAACCGATACACAAAAAGTCAAACTTTGACTTTTTTGGTCAAACTTGAATTCCAAAGATCAAAATTCATTAATAAATTCAAAAATATGAAGCTTGATCATCAAGAAATCAAGAAAGTCAAAAGCAATGAAAAAAGTCAAACTTTTCAAGACTTAGAAATTTTTCTAAGTGTTTTGTACATGATAAATTCATTACTTCATGGCATTTTTTCAAAAAGATGTAAGATGATTCAAAGGAAACTTTCAACATGAAAATTGTAGATCTTGATGAGTTCTAAAACTTTGTATTAAAGAGTTGATTTCCAAAAAATGCTTAGATTTGAAGATACAAGCTCATAAAGTCATGTTATTTTCATCCAACACTTAGAGAAATTTTCAATAGGTTTTGGTCAGTTTTTATCTCAACTTCTTAGCCAATTTTCATCAAGTTTCAGTTTGATTTAGCCAAAATGGTAAGCATGAAAGTTGTAGACAATGTTTCAAGCTTTCCAAAACATCCAAGAGCATGAATTTATCATACTTGAGCTAGGAGATTCAAGGGCGTGAAGTTGGACATCCATTCTTGAATTACAAGTCATTTTGTTGAAGAACACATAATCCAATCTATATGTCACGTTGCATAATCTTGTGTTGTAGGCCTTCTAACTTGCAAATCTCACCATAATTTAATGCTTACACCTACTCTTGAGCTATTACCCAAGTGTTTGATCCATTGTCCAAAAGATCTTTCCATTTACGGCATAAAGGCACCATTGCCATTCTAGAAAAGCATTTCTTTAACCATAATGTCAACTCCTTGAGCGTCTAAATGGTTTCTTCTCCATATAGAAAATATCAAAGCAATTTTCAACCAACTACAACCTGCAAAGCACTCTTAAAAAATAGGCCATTCCCCATTGGAACTATGAAAAGACATGAACTCTCATGTACAATCCAACGAAACCATAACACGCTGTTTTGCAAATCTGATTACTCCAACCTCCCAAACCTTTTGCCTATAAATAGAGAGATCAATTGTAAGAGAGAGAGGCTAGAGAAAAAAGAGAAAGAGAAACAAGCACTAAAAAACCCTTCACTCTAAAAAAACCAGAACTGTTCATAAAGCCTTCATCTTTGAGCTTTGAAGTCCAAATCTTTGAATCTCAAAAACCTTGCAACTTTTCCCCAAACAAACCACCCAAATACTTCATATAAATCATATAGAAGTTGTTCAAACACAAGAAAAACTTCTGTAATATCACTATCACTAACTACCAAACTCAAAAACAGTACCTTGCAACTCGACTTGGTTGGAGTGGTTCAGCCATTTTCAGCACAGAAGGAGGGTTGGAACAACTTCAAGAAGGATCAAAGGAGCTCGATTAATCACCGCTTTACACTCGGAAACAGCCGTACGTGTTCTAAAGTTTTCACTTCAAGGGGTAAATTTTCTCAAACTATAACATCTTTATCCATACATCACTTGCTTTTGCTTTCAAAAAATATAAAAAGAAAAAAACTCAGCAAAAATCCAGGCCAGGGGCTGACACGGGTGCCCGTGTCACATGACACAGCCCGTGACAGCTCAATTGGGCTGAAAACCTAACAAAAATGTAGGGCAGGGTCTGACACGGGTGCTCGGGTCACACGATACGACCCATGACAAATCAACTTGAACTCGAAACATGCAAAAAAAGAAGGACAGAGGTTGACACAGGTGGTTATGTCACACGACACGACCTGTGTGAATTTGGATGGAATAAAAACATTGAGCAGAGGCGTGGGGATATCCTGACACGGGTGTCCGTGTTCGGTGACACCACCCGTGTCAGCCTAGGCATGAGAAATCTTGATTTTTGACATTTTTTTGCTATAATTTAGGATCATTAAAGGTGCATTAGACATATTGCATTTCTTGGAGATGACCTAACACAATAAAACATTTTTCTAAATGAAACATCAAAAATATTTTTCTAAACTATTAATGTTCTTTTCAAGTTAACTTAGACCTAGGTTTTTCTTCAATTAAATTGACGACAAAACATTTTCTACAAAAAAAAACACTAAAAAGCAATTTCTTTCACTTTACATTTTCTTGCACATTTTACTATTTTGAATTTGTAAATTTGTATCCCCCATCCCCTCAAGTATTGTAATAGCGTAGGACATTTACTTTCCGCAATTTATCACTTTCCATATTATTGCTAGTAATTAGGGTTTGTATGGAAAGACTTAAAATCAACAAGTAGACAACCCTAAATTCAAGACAAATGCATGAAACCAAAAACACCTTGCACACTTGCACCTCTAGGGTAAACCCATACTTGTTACCTTAGAATAAAACAGTCATGTCCCTCGAACGTGGGATACTTTAGCAAAGATCCTTGATTACAAGATCGTAGTCCCTCGATGACCCCTCAATGTTGCTTTCGGTAAACGATCTTAGTCCCTTACGACAAATTGCTAAGGTATCCTACAATGTTGCCTTCAATAACTGTACGATAACCCATGCTTGTCCCTCACATCCAATGATATGGTTCTTTACCAAACAATTCTAGACAAATACTATCTAAAGGAGGAGGAAAAGAACCAATACTTTTTGAGTAGGTAGAATGCTCGTAGTTGCTTGCTCACAAATAAAACCATCTTCACACTTACACTTTCAAAACATCTTTCCAAAAACAAATATATCTTTGAACTAATTTCAAAACCAACACTTTGTATACATTCTCACTGAAACGAGAATCATTACAAAGTTTGCCGAAACAAAGGCGTTTTCAAAATATTTTCAAACTTACACCAAACACAAATATTTCATAAAGCATTTCAAAGTGAGCTAGCAACTAAGAGCCTGTAGATAACGACAGATGAAAAGGATGCTAACACCTTCCCTTTTCATAACCTACCCCCCGAACTCAAGAAAATTCTCAAAAGTTCTTACCTGTTCTTTTCACCCTTTCCTTTATTGGATAAAATAAAAGTCAGTGGCGACTCTTTCTATTTGCAACAATTACGATAAAACGCAAAACACCCAAGTCAGTTCTCCCACCGTATCACAGAACTGACGACTCTGCTAGGGAATTTGTGGCTTAAAATTGGGGTTACTATAGAGACTAGATCACATTTAAATTCTTTCATTGTTTGACTTGCTTGATTTACTCTTAAAAGGATGTTTGGGTTTTGTATAGATCATCTACCCATATCTGGGGGCATCATTATGTATGTAGCAACAAATCATGGAGACTGTGCGGGATATACTCACATGGTTGAAGCGATGGCTACATTAGTGTGACACATTTGTTGGTACCGGTATCCATTGAGTCCAGTCAAGGAGAATACAAGGCCGATGTATGGTGTCATAAAGCACTAACTGATCGTAGAACCTTAGTTGAATAACTTGGCCATTAGAAAGTAGTGAGGTAGCCGGCTTTGGTGTAGACTAAAGTTGGTTAACACTCAATGCTACACTCATTGAGATCGCACATTCAGGATATTTTGGCTGCAGTTTGGATGCTTGAGCTAAAGCAATGCCCGATGAAGAAAGATCAATGATATTGAGATTCCCTAAAACCCGATTACTTTCTAGGACATGTTGAACCAACTAAACTTCAAGAGGGTACTTACCAATAAACCCCATGCAAGCCTAAACCTAAGGCCTTGTGTGCTTTGTTTGTGTGTGATTATTTTCCCATAATATCATGACATCATACAATAGAATTTGCACTAACCATTTCAAGGACCTAGGGATTTATTTTTATTCTAGTTTGTAGGATATGGCTTTCGCTCACAGAAATACCATCCAAATCAACTTCGTAAGATTTCCTCCTCAACTCAAAGAGTTAGCATCAAGGATTCCTGAAAATTCTCCGTTCACCAAAATATATGGTCGACTTCTCAATCTGGTTACCTCAAGCTTTGAAGAAGACATGATGAAGGTGCTTTTTTAGTTCTTCGACCCTATACACCATTGTGTCACCTTTCCTGATTATCAATTAGTGCTCACAATAGAAGAATTCTCTCAACTATTGGGAATACCAGTCCTTGACCAAATACCATTCACTGGTTTAGAGGAAACTCCAAAGCCTGAAGTTATTGCCAAGGCCTTATATTTGAAAAGTTCTGACATTATAGCTAATTGGGAAACAAGAAGAAGGGTCAAAGGCTTTTTGACTAAGTTTCTAATAGAGAAGGCTTATTCGTTTTTGGATGTCACGGATTTGCAAGCTTTTGAATAAGTTTTGGCTCTTCTAATCTACAATTTGGTATTATTCCCTAACTCAGATCAACACATAGATGTGAATGCCGTCAAAATTTTCCTTACCCGCAATCATGTGCCTACATTTCTTGGCGACATTTTGCACTCTTTTCATACTCGCACTATAAATAAACGAGGAACTCTTATGTGTTTATTGCCTTTGTTGTCAAGGTGGTTTATTTCGCACCTTCCTCAATCAGTTTTGAAGAATGAGCAAGGCCTAAGGTGGTCTTAAAGGTTGATGTCACTCACCTATTCCGATATCCAATGGTACTCTCGATCTCAATAAGATTTTGCTATCATTTATCATTGTTGGGAGTCCCTAATGTTCCACTCTTGGTCATTAGGGGAGGTTTCACTTATAATCCTTCTCTACCCTTACGACAATTTGGTTATGCTCGAAAAGATGGTCCTCATGACACAATCATTCAAGGAATTATGTTCGACTATGAGAACAATGTCCAAGGTTATCATCGAAGGTTTGTGCATGCTTAGGGCATGGTGAAAAAGGTTGATAATATGACTTTGGGGCATTAGAATTACTTCCCTCTTGAATGTTATCTCAAGTGGGTACAAGATCATGCTCAAAACCTCATAATGGCATATCCTTCTATTCTACCAATAGTTGTAGAGCCCATTGCCGAAGGGGATGTTCCTCGTACCATTCTCCATCCTAACATGCCTATCGATTCGAGGAATTACAAAGATCATGGATTCAACTCAAAGGGGAGCGAGACACCTTTGAAGTGCAATTCTACGCAAGCGACAATAAGGTTTTGGAGCTCACAAGGCAACTTCATGAGGAACGAAGTATGAATGCCTACATTGCACCAAAGAGGATGCGTTCTTGAGAGAGTTAAGTCCTTTTGTTTTAGGATTATATTTTGTCGTCTCCAAAAAGACCTTTTTGCTTTTTTCCCATTTTAAGCCCAAGAGGCAATTGTAATTATGAAACTCAAAACAGTACCTTGCAACTCGACTTGGTTGGAGTGGTTCAACCATTTTCAGCATGGAAGGAGGGTTGGAGTAACTTGAAGAAGGATCAAAGGAGCTCGATCAATAACCACTTTGTGCCTAGAAACATCCATACATGTTCTAAAGTTTTCGCTTCAAGGGGTAAATTTTCTCAAACTATAACATCTTTATCCATACATCATTTGCTTTTGCTTTCAAAAAATATAAAAAGACAAATCAAAGAAGAGAACTCAGCAAAAAGCCATGCCAAGGGCTGACACGGGTGCCCGTGTTACACGACACGGGCCGTGTCAGCTCTACTGGGTTGAATATCTAACAAAAATGCAGGGCAAGGGCTGACATGGGTGCCCGTGTCAGATGACACGGCCTGTGTCAAATTAATTGGAACTCGAAACATGCAAAAACAGGAGGACAGGGGTTGACACGGGTACCCGTGTCGCACGACACGGCTCGTGTCAATTTTGCTGGAATAAAAACATTATGCAGTGGCGTGGGAAGATCCTGACACGGGTGCCCGTGTCTGGTGACATGGCCTGTGTCAGCTTGGGCATGAGAAGTCTTGATTTTTGACTTTTTTTTGCTATAATTTTGGATCATTAAAGGTGCATTAGACATATTGCATTGCTTGGAGATGACCTAACACCATAAAACCTTTTTCAAAATGAAACATCAAAAATATTTTTCTAAACAATTAGTGTTCTTTTTAAGTTAACTTAGACCTAGGGTTTTCTTCAATTAAATGGACTACAAAACATTTTCTATAAAAAAAAACATAAAAAGCAATTTCTTTCACTACATTTTCTTGCACATTTTACTATTTTGAATTATAAATTATGTAATTGTCAAAGCCTTGTAATAGTAATTAGAGTTTACTTTACTTGTCATCCTCATTCGTAAATTTTTATCCCCCATCCTCTCAAGTATTATAATAGTGCAGGACATTTAATTTCCTCAATTTATCGCTTTCCATATTATTGCTAGTAATTAGGGTTTGTATGGCAAGACTTAAAATCAATAAATAGACAACTCTAAATTCAAGACAAATGCGTGAAAAAACAAATACCTTGCACACTTGCACCTCTAGGGTTAACCCACACTTGTTGCCTTAGAATAAAACAGTTATGTCCCTCGAACATGGGATACTTTAGCAAAGACCCGCGATTACAAGATCGTAGTCCCTCGATGACCCCTTATTGTTGCCTTCGGTAAATGATCTTAGTCCCTTACAAAAAATTACTAAGGTATTCTACAATGTTGCCTTCAATGATTGTACGATAACCCACGCTTGTTCCTCACATCCAATGATATGGTTCTCTACCAAACAATGGTAGACAAACACTATCTAAAGGAGGAGTAAAAGAACCAAGACTTTTTGAGTAGGTAGAACGCTTGTATTTGCTTGCTCACAAATAAAACCATCTTCACACTTACACTTTCAAAACATCTTTCCAAAAACAAATATCTCTTTGAACTAATTTCAAAACCAACACTTTGTATACATTCTCGCCGAAATGAGAATCATTACAATGTTTTCCGAAACAAAGGAGTTTTCAAAATATTTTCAAAGTTACATCAAACACAAACATTTCACAAAGCATTTCAAAGTGAGCTAGCAACTAAGAGCCCGTAGATAACTCTGGATGAAAAGGGTGCTAACACCTTCCCTTTTCATAACCTACCTCCCGAACTCAATAAAATTCTCAAAAGTTATTTCCTATTATTTTAACCCTTTCCTTTATTGGATAAAATAAAAGTCGGTGGCGACTCTTGCTATCTGCAACAATTGCGATAAAATGCAAAACACCCAAGTCAGTTCTCCCACCGTATCACACTTAGGATCAAAGAACTGGAATAAAACACTCATCATGTCTTCTTTGAAACCGGGAGTAACCAAATTGAGTAAATAGCCATGTCTTTTGGTGAATTGAGAATTTTCGCGGACCTTTGAGACTAACTCCTGAAGCTTGGAATGTATCCTTACAAAGTTGATTCGGATAGTATTTCTGTGATCGGAATCCATGACCTGCAACAAAGGACAAAGATAAATCCCTAGATCCTTGAAACGGTTAGTGAAAATGTTATGATGTTATGATGTTATGTTCCTGTTTAGACAAGAAGTAAACACAAACAAATCACATAAGAGTATTAGGTTTAAAGGCTTGCATGAGGTCCTTAGGTAAGTACCCTTTTCTATTAGACTTAAGTTTAAACACTAATTTATATCACATGTTTTGTTTAGCACAACAACTAACTTGCCACCAAAAAACCCCGAGAGTCAAATCTCAATGAGCGTAGCATCGAGTATCAACCAACTTAGGACTATACCAAATTCGATCATCTGACTACCTTCTAATGTCCAAGATGGGTCAATTAAGGTTTTAAAAGTTAGTTAGTTCTTATGACACCACGCGGAAGCCAAATGTTATCCTCGGCTGAATCAAGGAACATTGGTATAGACCAAAGTGTCACACTAACATAGCCTTCACTTCAACCATATCGGTCTCTGATGTACAATTTCCATAATCTATTGCTACTTACCTAAGGCATCCTTAGATCCGGGTGTAGTATATTTGCAAGAAATAAAACTCAAGAAACCCTTAAAGATAAATCAAACAATGCAAACAATTTAAAGCAAGTAAAAGTGATCTAAGACTCTAAGGTAACCCCTCTTTTAATATAACTTCCCCATCAGAGTCGCCAATTCTGTTATACAATGGGAGAACTGACTTGTTTTTGAATTTTATCGCAAATGTTGCGGATAGAAAGAGTCGCCGCTGACTTTTATTTTATCCAATAAAGAAAGGGTGAAAAGAACAGGAAATACTTTTTAATATTTTGAGTTCGGGGGGTAGGTTATGAAAAGGGAATGTGTTAGCACCCTTTTCATCCGTAGTTATCTACGGGCTTTTAATTGTTTAGCTCACTTTGAAAAAATTTGCTTTGTGTGTGTGTGATTGTTTGAAAATATTTTAAATGCCAATTCTGAGGTAGACTTTATAATGATTCTTGTATCAGTCCTCCAGAATGCATACAAAGTGTTTGTTTGAAAATATCTGTTTGAAATGTGATGTGTAAAATGTTTTGTTTATTTTGAAAAATATTGTGAGAAAGCAATTTGTTGAGTCTTAAATAGTAAAGGTCGTTCTTGTTATTTTCCTTATTTTTTAGAGATATTACTATTTGTACCATTAGTTGGTAGGCATCCCTATCTATTAGATGTGAAGAGATAAGTGACACGTCATCGTACGGTCATTGAAGGCAACTTGTAAAGATGATTTAGCAATTTCGTAAGGGACTAGATCATTTTCCGAAAGGCAACGTCGGAGGATCATCGGGGGACTATGATCTTTTATTCAAGGGTCTTTGCTAAAGCATTCCTACATTCGAGGGACATGGCCGTTGTTTTTCCAAAGGCAATAGAGAGAGGTTACCCTAGAGGTGTATATGTGCAAAGTGAGTTTAGTTCAGTTATGTTATCTTAGAATTGTTTAGGGTTATCTACCGTGTAATTTTATCTTTCCGTACAAGGCATAAAGAGTAAGTGCGGAAAAGTAAAGTCCTACGCTATTACGGGGTTTTGGGGCAGTTACATGATAAAGAAATTGTGCGGGAATTTAAACTAGGTATTACAAAATTTGTACATCCTATACAACTTTTCTAATAAAATAAATAGCAAAATAAAATAAAATGTTAGTAAATTATTTTTAATGTCCTAATATCTAAAATGTTAGAAATTAATTTTTTGTGTATTTTTGGTTTGATTTTATATGTTAATAATAAAAAACCTAATGTCTAATTTTAATTACAAATTAATTAATTTAATTGCAAAAACCTAATTCTAAATTAATTAAATTACTTGATAAAACAAAAAGACTAAACCTAATTTTTTGATTTTAAAAGTTTTTTTCTGATTTTTCACTGGATTAAAAAAATAGTTAAGAAATAAAAGGGTTAAAAATAAATAATAACAGGGGTTGCAGGTGCTGGGGCTTGAACCTTTACATGCGATCATATTAACCTGTTCTAAACATCATCCTAAACACACATGAACATACAAGATTAGTTAACAATGCATAAAATAGAAGTTTAGGATTTTGAAAAAGTTACCCAACTGATGTTCTTGAGAGAGCAAGTTTTGGGATGTCTCGAGCTTGTTGAAAGACTGGAAACGACTTCTGGAATCTTAAGGAGTTTAATGAAATGCTTGGAATAACTTGAGAGAGACTAAAAATAGGGTTTCACGCTTGCCCTAGTTCTTGAGAACTTTTTATGATTTTTGGAGCTTGCTCTTAAAGTAGCAATTCACGGTCTTGAGTGTATGAATAAGTTTAGTATTTATAGAGGAAGAAAATAGATCAAGACAAAAGAGGAAAAGACCAAGTATTAAATGCCTTGCCAAAAAAAACATGTTTTCAAACATTCCATTTTTAGAATATTATATCCCAATCTTGCCTCCCACAGTTTTGGCCAGTTGGATATGTGTTCTTAGTCCTCAAATTTGATCCAAAACCAAGCCCACATGCTTTTGTCCATCATTTGTTATTTTATTTAATTTATTTTATATTTAATTGAATACAAATAAAAATAAATATAAGTAAATAAAAAAATCATGGTAAGATATGAATGAGTTTAAGTTTCCTCTATAAGGTCATGAACATGTTTAGGCCTTAGAAGATAGGTCCACTAGTCCAAATTTCAAAATTTCTCAATTGAGGTTTCATGCATTTCTAAAATATTTGTCAACTTGCACCAATCGTATCTCACTCAATTTTTGTCACATGAAGGTGATCTGGGACTTTTTGGAAAGATCAAGATGTCCCCTACAACTCTCATGTTTGTCACTTTTTCATTTGAAGTCTTTATCTTGATGTAAATTTCTTTGACCAAATATGACTTTTTGTTGACTTTCAAAATGACTTGTAATGTCTTGGCTCATATCACTAAAATGAAGCATTTTTTGTACTGAGCTTAGAGTAAAAAAGTTGTAGAGAATTGAGTTTCCTTTAAGATAGGATTTGGTTGAGAATTTTCTGATGAAGCATGTAAAAGTTATGCTTGGTCAAAATTCAGTTGACTTCTCCTTAAGAAAACCCTAAGTTAGTGACTTTTGACTTTTAACGAATCTTGAGTTTTCTTAAGGAATCATGATCAACCCTTGATCAAATGACGAATGTGACCTCAAAATCTTGATGTTGACCAAAAATATTAAAGTTTGACTGTATGTTGGCCATATTTGACTTTTTGTTCAATATACTTAATTTTAAATCATCTGAGCAATTGACTAAGTAAACTTGTGATGCAAGACTTGAAACTTGTCATGAGGGTACCTTAAAGAATATGAGGAACCACAAAACTCACTTGAGGTATTAGAGGTTCAATTTTCTTTGAGAAAAGGAAAACCCTAAGTGTAGGCTTTTGCTTAGGAAAGGTGCTTGTATGCTTAAACCCTTGAGTATTCTTGAGCAATTGAGAATCTTAGGAGCATGAGGAGGTGTCTTGAATCAATTTTCTTCAAAAATGGGAGGGCATATTTTGGGGTACAACAGCGACTCTCAATTTAAATCCAGTTACAATAGTTGGCGACTCTGTTGGGGAATCAACCCTAGGTTTAGAAGCCTTGTCTTTTTGTTTTAAGGTTTTTAGTTTTTTTTGTATTTTTATATTTGTTTATTTAATTATTTATTTATGCTTGTTATATTATTCATTTTGTTTATTCATCTATGGTGGGATTTTACCATTTCAAAAAAAATTTATTTTCAAAAACCCATAGAAAGAAGGTTCGTCTATTAGTCAAGGGGATACATCAGCCTTATGAGTTTATGTGACGACTTCTCCTAGAGTCGGGTGAATTCCGTGAAAGGAATATGTCTCAAGAGAAATACTATTTGGAAGTAGGACTTTGGAATGAAACCTATGACTCTTTGTATAACCCTTAAACCAAAATCTCATGACGAGACCTTTCATGACCTAGAGACGAAAGTTTTGGTCTGTAAAGAGGCTCCACTTAAGGGAGGCCCTTGTGCCTTTCCCTCTAGTGTTATTCATGATACCCTAAAGGAAACCATCTTATGGGAGAGGGTAGAATATCCGTAGGCCAAAACTAGGAGCCTACCTTTTAAGGGTACCTTTTATAAAATCTTGTCACTAAGCCCCACATTCATGCATTCATGCATTCATACATTTCTGCATTTCATATTTTCATTACCCTCTATTTATTTTGTTTGTCTTATTCACAGGATAAAAAAAATAAGTCAAAGGTTTTGGTGAGCATCTTAAAAATGAATGCCAAGGGAAACAATTTATCTGTCAAGTCAGATATGACAAATATAATAATCATCAACGAGAAACTGCTCGAAAGAGCCATGAAGATGTTAATGCTTCCAATAGTTTCTTTTTTGGTTCGAATATTTTTCAATATCTGAAATGTATTCCCTTTTGAGGGTGATTATTATTAATGAAAGTACTTTTGTTTGGATATTCGAACTGCATATTCGTTTCATGATACTCACCAATAAAAAGTAAAACCTGGAAAATATATGAAAAATAATGTAACCAAGTGAATAAGACATTCAAAAAGAAAAAATATTGACATATTCATACATATTCATGCGCGTGCATGCATCCAAAAACATATGCATTTCATACGAAAACTCATTTTTTCATAAACTCTCCAGTCAAACCATTGGTAGAAGAAAAGCACCACCTCTCCGACCATCATACCAAACAAGAGCCCATCAACTTAAAGTGATGGAACAAATTAAGGAGAACCAAGTTGAATTCAAAGAGGATTTGGAGAAAGTCAAAGGCAACATCGACTCAATGAGAGGAGACATGAGTCAAGCTCTTCTAGCCTTAAAGAAGATCATTGACAGACAGGAGAAAATCCCTAGGGAAACCTTTGAGGAAGTAGCCCAGACCATTGGTGCATCGATCAGTCACCAACCGAGAAAAGAACCAGAGTCAGGTTAGAGCAACCATTTTCTTTGAGTAGTTTTGTATGATAGCAAATATGTGTGATATAAGTATTAATGAATGTTTATTGTGTTTGATCTCTATGTGTGCATGTTATAATAATAGTGTAGCATGTTATAAAAGGGTCAAAAAATTGTTTTACACATGTATCATGATTTCAGGTCAATACAAAATGTTTTGCATCGACACATACTTAAGCGAAAATCACAAAAACAATTGTGCTTCAGTATATGTCGACTCATTCGCATTTTGCATTGATACATGTCAAGTTCATGCTTCTGGAAAACATTTTAAAAACCTTTATGCATCGACACATGCACTTATGCATCGATACATATCACTTCTTGTTTTTGGAAATCAAAACCAACTTAGTATGAATCGACACATTCACATTTTGTATCGACTCATACGAAATTAAAGGTTTTGTATTCTGTATGGACAACAGTTTATATCAATACATAATGATTTTCATTGATTCATTTCTTTGTTGCATCAACACATTCGTGTTTTGCATCGACTCATACATATTTTGTCTCTCTGTAATATGTCTTGATAACAGTATGTATTGATACATAATGCATTGTATCGACTCTTCCCATGTTTTGTAACTAACATGAGGCGACTCATATGAGATATGCACCAACTCATATAGTGGTTTTACTTCTAACATTTTTCTATTACATATATAAGTCAATTTTGCAGTTCAATAAAAAAAAGGTGTCACAAATTCAGTTGGTGAGCATCCACTTTTCTGACCATTAGAAACCTAAAAGAGACTTCAATCTTCATCATCTTCTCAATCATCTTGGTTCAATAACATCGAAACATAATCATCTTTATTCATTGGATCAAGGGATCATAGAGATAACATTCAGCGGTACGATCAAAGATCTTAGATGAGTTGAAGATTCAGAAGGGGGTTTCGTGGAAAAACCAGAGGGTTTTTTAGTCACAATTACATAGGTCAGATTCAGACGTAGCATAGAGTTTGGAAATCGGGGCGATTTCACAAAAAGGTTGTTGAGCGGAGGATTTACTATGGATCTTGTAGTTTTCTCAGTCACGATTGCACAGGTCAGATTCAGCCGTAGCATAGGGTTTGGGAATCGGGGCGATTTCACGAACAGGTCAAGGAGTGGAGGGTTGAGTGTGGATCTTGCAGGTGATATCTTGATCAGCTCATATCAAGTAAAGTTTCATACAAGAAGAAGAAGATCTTATTGATTAGGTTCTATATTTGTATTGTAACCTTGTAAACAAAATTCAACACATTTAAATAATAAGTCTCAATTTTAGTTTGGAATTGAGAGGGAGACGTACCCACACGCGAGGACGACAGTGGGGAACTTCCTTACCAAAATTCCCGTGTAACATTTTCTTTCTCTCTTTCTCTTTGTGTTTTCTAAACATTTGTTATTTAATTGGTCTGCTGGTTTTTATGTTCAATGATACAATAGTGGTACAAACTCTTTTGCTAAACCACCATTATTGTTGATCAACGAATAAGTATACACCAATTGTTCGACAAAAGTGCTTACAAGTTTTTGTTCATTGGAAATAGCGTTCTTGTGATAAGTGCATTGAAACGTTTATTGATTTGTGTTAAATTTCATCTATTTCATCTTAATAAAAATCCAGCAAGTTTATCGTATGTCCGGTTTTCTAGTAGTCGGTTCGAAATAGACGGAAGTCGATTCGAGACCGTGTTTTTCCGTTTTTTTTAATTAACTTTGATAAAAGATTTTAAATCCTTTAATAATAAGGAGGTGATCTATTCACCCCCCCCCCCTTCTTGATCACTTTCCACACCGTCAAACAAGTGGTATCAGAGCTCCGGTTTGGTGGTGCTTTGTGTCTACTAGTAACGCTATGGGTTTTGAACCAAAGGGAGCATATAATAGGGCTCCTATTTTCAATGGTGAAAACTATGGCTACTAGAAAGACTGCATGCAAGTACACATAAATTCCATTGATATGAATGTATGGAATTCCACTCAAAATGGTCCTTTTCAAATTACCATGAGGAATGATGCAGGTTCTATGTCACCTAAACCTGAGGACTAATGGGATGAAACAGATGAAAGAAGTGGTCGAGCGATTGGAGAGGCCGAAATATGATAATTTCAGCACTTGGTGTTGATGAGTATTATCGGTTGTCTCATTGCACGACTGCTAAAGAAATGTGGGATTCTTTAGATATTTCCCATGAGGGCACTACTAAAGTTAAACAGTCCTGCATTAACACACTCAATTAAGAGTTTGAGCTCTTTCGCATGAAACAAGGAGAATCAGTCTCCGACATGCAAAGGAGATTCATTCATCTCATCAGTCATTTGAATGCACTTGGAAAACCTATTTCCAATGAAATTGCTACTAATTTTTTTTTGAGATGTCTTAGCAGAGAATGGAAGCCTAAAGTAACAGCTATCAAGGAAGCCAACGACTTTACTCCGCTTACCGTCACAACTTTGTTTGGAAAGCTGGAAGAACATCAACAAGAACTGGAAAGTCTTGAAAAGCATGATAACAAGAGTAAACGGGAGAAGAATAGAGACAAGGAGGGTGAGAAGAAGTCAATAGCTCTTATGGCTTCTAGCTCCAAGTCCTCACACAGAGAAAATTGATAGTGAATCAAGTAGTGACAAAGATTCAGATGATAAATAAATGGGACTCTTTGCTCAAAGATATAATAGGTTTATTCGAAACAATGGAATCAAGCACTCCGATAAGAATCTCATAATGTTTCGAAAACAGTCCAAAGAGCCAAGACAAGAAGAGAATAAGAAGCATGGAGGTAAAGGATCTTTCTTCAATTGTGGTAAACCTGGGCACTACAAACTGGAGTGTCCAATAATGAAAAAGGATAAAGGAGAAACTCCACAAAAGAAATTTAATAGACAAAGAGGAGCTTACATTGCATGGGAAATCAAGAGTGATTCATTAAATGATGACAACTCAAGTGATAGTGATGAGACTGCAAACTTATGTCTCATGGCGCATACCAAAAATTAGTCCTTCCACAAGAAGAACAACCACGACAAGAAATATATAAAGTTGAAAAAGACTTAGAGTATATAAAAGCTAGTATTGCAGAAAGTTCAAAAGATAAGGAGGTTAAAGGATGTATTCCAAGAAGGGAGTGTGAAGTTTGTCATATTTGGCAACAAGAGGTTAGAACTCTTAATGCCAAATTTGAAAAAGCTTTACAGCCCAAGGTTACTTTTGTCGTTGATCCTAGGCCTTTTAAGAAAACTTTGAATCCACCATATGCAAAATATTCTTTTGTAAAAAAGATTCCAAAGGATTCAATGAGAAAAAAGTTAAGTGTCTTACATTCGTGGATAGAAGATGGTTTCTAGACAGCGGGTGCTCAAGGCACATGACATGTGACATATTGCTTTTCATTAACTTCAAAGAAAATAAGAAGGGATATGTTACTTATGGAGACAATAAAAAAGGAGCAATACTCGGTAAAGATAGTGTAGGTAATCCCTCTACCACTACTATTTCTGATATCCACTTAGTAGAGGGGCTTAAACACAATTTATTAAGTATTAGTCAATTGTGTGACAAGGGTTATAAAGTTAATTTCACAAACACTTGCTGCATAATTGAACATACTGATCAAAATATTGTGTTTAAAGGTATTAGAGTAAACAACATCTATATGCTTGATCTTTTTTATGTATCATTAACAAGCACTAAGTGTCTAGTCACCTTGAATGATGATTCTTGGCTTTGACATAGACGGCTAGTGCATGTTAACTTTGATTTTCTTAGTAAGGTTGTATCTAAGGCTAGTAGTTGGTCTTCCAAAAATAAGATTTTCAAAAGATCACCAATGTGACGCGTGCCAAATGGGAAAGAAAACAAGGGTCTCTTTCAAATCTAAAAATGTGATATCTACTTCAAGACCCCTTGAGCTTCTCCATATGGACCTCTTTGGACCCTCTAGGACAAAGATTCTATGTTGAAATTACTATGGTTTTATAATTGTTGACGACTATTCTAGATTTACTTGGACTATATTCCTTCGTAGCAAAGATGAAACCTTTTCTGATTTTAAGAGTTTTGCAAAATTGTCCCAAAATACAATGGAATAAAAAATAGTTATAATTTGAAGTGGTCATGAAGGTGAATTTCAAAACCATCTCTTTGATAAGTATTGTGACAAGCATGGCATTGAGCATAACTTTTCAGCCCCTAGAACTCCACAATATAATGGGGTTGTGGAGCGCAAAAATCACGTTTTAGAGGAGTTGGCAAGAACAATGCTCAATGAGGGTGGATTACCAAAATACTTTTGGGCTGGTGCGATTAGCACAGCTTGTTATGTTTTAAACAGAATATTAATATGTCCTATTTTGGATAAAACCCCTTATGAGATTTTAAAAGGAAGAAAGCCAAACTTGTCACACCTTCACGTATTCGATTGTAAGTGTTTTGTTTTGAATGATGGTAAAGAAAACCTTGGGAAATTCGATGCAAAAGCGGATGAAGGTATTTTCTTGGATAATCATAATCAAGTAAAGCATATAGAGTGTATAATAAGCATTTATTTATTGTTGAGGAGTAATTCCATGTTTCTTTTAATAAGTCTTATCTGAAAGATGTCGGAAAAGGTATTTCTTTTGATGGTGCAGGTGTATCTATAAAAGACATACTCAAGGAAACTGTTGAGGAAATTGATCAGTCCAAAACAATTGACAATGAGGAGGAGGAAGATACTAGTCATGCAAAAGATGAGGAAGAAGGGCCAGTGGAAGTAAATGATCTTCCACCAGCTTGGAAATCCTCAAAAGACCATCATATTAACAACATATTGGGATACATTTCAAAAGTAGTGATGACTCACTCTAAGATAAGTAATTTTTGTTATCACTTCGCTTTTGTTTCACAAGTAGAACCTAAAAATGCAAAAGAGGCCTTGATTGATGAATTTTGGCTAATGGCCATGCAAGAAGAGCTTAATCAATTTAAAAGAAATGACGTTTGGAAATTTGTCCCTCGTCTGCGATACCATCATATCATAGGTACTAAGTGGGTTTTTATAAATAAGCTTGATGAAAACAGAGTGATAACCCGGAATAAAGCACGTTTAGTGACACAAGGGTATAACCAAGAGGAGGGCATTGACTATGAGGAGACTTATGCTCCATTTACTCTACTTGAGGCTATACGTCTCTTGCTCTCTTATGCGTATGCTAAGAATTTTAAGCTTTATCAAATGAACGTGAATAGTGCTTTTCTAAACGATGTCATAAATGAAAAGGTATACGTCTCACAAACTCCTAGTTTTGAGAGAAATGAATATCCAGATTATGTTTTCAAATTAAAACGAGCATTGTATGATCTTAAGCATGTTCCTCAGGTTTGGTATGAAATACTTAGCAAATTTCTGCTTGATCATGGATATTCAAGAGGTAAATTGGATACCACTCTCTTCATTAAACGTAAATGAAAGCACATTCTTTTAGTTCAAGTATATGTAGACGATATAATTTTTGGTTAAACTAACATACATTTGGTCGAAGAATTTTCTAAGGTTATGCATGGTGAATTTTAAATGAGTCTCATGGGGGAGCTAAAATACTTCCTTGGTCTACAAATAAAGCAGCTCGATGAGGGCACAAATGTGTGTCAAACAAAATACTGTAGAGAGTTGCTTAAGAGCTTTGGAATGAACGACTCAAAGTCAATTGACACCCCTATGCATACCAACGGGAACTTAGATAAAGATGAACATGGTAAGAGTGTAGATGTCAAGAAGTATAGAGGTATGATTGGATCCCTCTTGTATCTTACTGCATCTAGGCCTGACATCATGTTTAACGTTTGTATGTGTGCACGATATCAATCGGATCCTAAGGAATCCCACTTAAAATCTATCAAGCGTATACTTAGGTATATTCATGGTACATCTAAGTATGGTCTATGGTATTCCAAGGGAAGTGATTGTAGCTTAGTAGGTTACTCTGATTCTGATTTTGCTGGTTGCAAATCAGATTGGAAAAGCACTAGTGGCACATGTCATTTGTTTTCAAACTCCTTTTTGAGTTGGCATAGCAAAAAGCAGGTTTTTGTTGCATTGTCAACCGTTGAGGCTGAATAGGTTGCAGCCGGTAGTTGTTGCACCCAAATTTTCTTGCTAAAGCAACAACTACAATATTTCGATATCCAATTAAAACGTATTCCAATAAAATGTGATAACACGAGTGCTATAAACCTAACTAAGAATCCTGTTTTACATTCACGCACTTAACACATATAGATTAGGCATCACTTTCTTTGCGGTCATGTTAAAAAAGAGGATGTTGTGTTTGAGCATGTTGATACTAAAAATCAACTTGCTGATATTTTCATGAAACCACTAGCAACATAACCTTTCTTCAACATTCTTCGTGAGTTAGGGATTTTAGATCCCTCTTACTTGATGTCTTAAGCATGCATGTACCTTAATTATATATATATATCTCACCATGCTATTGAGATGTATTCTAGCTTTCGTATGTGCATCTTAATTGTTCATAAACTACGGTAATATTGTTCCTTTCTCTATCTAGCTGAAATTCTGTGATTACATGTATGTTTTTTTATAAATGTTCCATTAATATTGTCTATATGTTTTCTATGCATCAATTGTTTGAAATTTGACATAAGCTAATTGCATTGCATCATTATGGATGCATTAATCATCATTAGATGGCTCATATTGCATAAACATATAGTTGCTAATGGGTCTCATATCCAATTGTCCATCAAAACCTGTTAAAAACTAAGTTTTTTTAAAGTTTTACTAATATGAGTCTGCTCATACATGTATGAGTCGACCTATATTGAAGAATATTGTTAAAACAGAAACTGAGATCGGTTTCAGGTTAATACGTAAGTGTTTGAGTCGACACATATTGATAAGGATTGCTGAAATAGAAACTACCATTTGTTTCCTGTTGATACATTCGATGTTTGGGTCGATACGTAATTTTTTATAATTCGTTTTTAATTGTTTCAGTATGTGTCGACACATTCATGTTTCGTGTCGACACATGTGGCTTTCACATCGACTCATACTGACTATTTCTTTTTAATTTTTTATCTGTTGGATTTGGGTCGACCCATCAGCCTACTTTATATCTTGTAATGATTCTAAACATCTCATACATCTCATAACTACTCGGCTAACCCTAATTCTCATTCACCATCTTCTTCATCTATCATGAATCATCTACTTCATCTTCCACTACATTCATCTCAAGTTCCTAATACACACTTCTCCATCAACAATCATGCCTCCTGTTGTACCCCAAAATTTTCCCTCTCATTTCTTCAACATCTTCTCATCCCAAGACCCTTGGAGCTCAAGAACAAGTTAGGGTTTACTCTGCTCAAGACTCCTCCTTGCACTGTTGACCCAAATTAGGGTTTGAGTTTGCACAAAGATGTTTTAACCTGAAATGCCCAAAGTAACTTTCATTCTTCATGTTGGACTCACAAGTTTATCCATACCAAGTTTCAAGCCTTGATTCCAATCTTTGCCCAGTCAATTGGACAGTTGACCTAGAAATCAGTTGTATTGGGGAAAAGTCAACTATGGCCAATTGACAGTAAAACCTCATGATTTTTGACCCACATCAACATTATGAACCCATATGGACCATTTGACCAAGTTTGGATCACAATTCCACAATAAATTTGATCAGATCACCAAAAGGGCAAAATGGTCATTTTTAGGGGTTTGACTGCACAAAGGCAATTTTTGACTGTTTGACCTAGCCAATGGCAAATCAAGCTCACATATGAACTCAAGGATTCAATGGCATGGTCTTGACACATTAAACAAGTTCAAAAGATCCCAAATGCACAAGATTGACAGATGAATTTTCCAGTCAAGTGATCCAAATTTGACTGTATACTGAAAAGTCAAACTTTGACTTTTTGGTCAAAATCAAGTTCCAAGATTCATTTTTCATCAAAACATGTCAAATTATGAAACTTGTTCATCAAGAAATCAAAAATTACAAATTAGGGTTTGAAATGAAAAAATTTCATAACTTAGAAATTTTCTAAGTTATGAAATTTCCTAATTTTTTCCTAACTTTGTCCCATTTTTTATTCAAGATGCAAATGGATTCAAGCTAAACTCAAAACATGAAAGTTATAGTCCATTGCAAAATCTACAACTTTGATTCACAAAGTTTCCTCAAAAGAAGCTTGTAGCTCAAGTTATGAATTTTGGAATAGGGCTGCAAAACATTCTTAACTTAGAATTTTTTTTGACCTATTTTAGGCAGGATTTTTGCCCAACTTCATGGCCACTTTTCACATGCTTCCACTTGGAATTTCAACTTGCATTACAAATATGAATTGTAGTAAACATTCCAAGCTTTCCAAATTGTCCCAGAACTCATCAAACACCCTTGTGGTTAGGGAGTTTCGAATTGGCAAAGTTGGGCAAAAGTCACTTTGTTCATGGCCAAAGGCATGTTCATACACTATGCATTTTCAAACTCAGCTTGCACAAACTAGATTACAGGCCTCTAATCCCATTCTCACTCAATAATTTAATGCATATCCTTTGTGCTCATGTCTTGGTTTGTGTATTTAACCATTACATACAAGATTAAGCCATATTTGGAAAAAGCATTTTAGCCATTTTTGAAAAGGTGCACTTTATGTCAAAACACAAATCAAAGAGGTACAAGCCAGATCTTTTGGGCACAAGTTCATGAACCAATTCCACTGATCAATAGTGATTGGTGCAGCATGCTTGAGGGGCCTGTATGAGCCTACAATCTAACTTGACAACTCTTGCCTAGATAAGAAGAAAACTTGCATTTTGTAAGATATCACACATTACTGCAAGAACCAACTAAAGCAAACTTTGTGAACACACTTCATACTCCCTAACTAACCTGAAACACGACCAAACCATCCCCAAAACTCCCTCATCCATCAAAGCCCATTTTTTATGCAAAATAGAGTCCCTGTTGCAGATTGACTTGGCCAGTTCATTTCCCTCGTGCGTTTTCATCCAAACCAGTTCAAACACATCCTACATCATTCATACAAACTAACCCAAGCCTTAGAAACAGACTGTAACACCCCTAACCAAGTTTGCCATTTTCATTTTTCATATGTGCAGGTTGAGTTACATAGCTCGATTCAGTCAGTTTCAAAGCAAGCTAGAGGTTGGAAGAGCATCCTTGGACCTCAAGCAAGCTGTACAAGTCCTCAAACTTCATTGAAAGTACCTCCATTGTCGTGCACGACTCAAGCTGAACAGGTAAAAGTTTGAACTTCTATCTCTCAATCCAGGCATATCTAGGCTTAGGTTTGTGAAGAAGTTATGTCCTACTCATGGCCCTGAAGCTACCCATATCCTCATTTTTCATTTATGTTGTGTGTGTTGCACGAATTTTGGACATGAACATTTGAAAAAAGCTAGGTCAGGAATTGGGGGAGGAGAAATTCTCTCTCATTTCTGAGAGTTAGAACAACTTCTTTATATGTTTAGAATCGTGACATGATGCTCTATAACATTGATGTTGTAAGTTTTTGTTGAAAGTCAAAGGATCAAGAGATAGCAGGGAAGGAAAAACGCGCGTTTTTGTTTGAAACTGGCTAGAGGTTGAAGACAAGCCCCTTTGGGCTGGGCCTGACTTGTTTTTTCTGTTTGCACCACATTTTTCCACATACACCCCCCTGGCCCATTATGTGATATATTTGTCATTTTTGATTTTTTCTTTTTGATTCTGATTTTATATTTTTGCTCAAACATGAAAAAACACTAAAAATATTTTTTACCCTTTTTTTGCATTTTATTAGGCAATTATTTGTTTTATTTGATATATGCATGTAAATAAATATATACATACTTTTTATTTAAAATACTAAAAAAAAATAATACAAACACATTTTATTTTCTGATTTTATTTTATTTTATCTTTTGAAAACATTTTCTTAAAATACACTTTTTTTTGATAAATAATTAATATTTTATTTTTTGTATATATTTAGTATATTTGATATATAATATAAATACTTATATATTTGTTAGAATATTTAGGATAAAAATACAAAAATAATACATTTTTATTTTTATTAATATTTGACCTCAAAAATTACTTTTTCATAATATACTTCTCTTTTATTTATTTTTGTATATAATTAATAAATATTGTATATGATAAATAATAAATACTATTTATTTACAAAATTAGGGTTTTGCCCTAAACCATGAAAATACCCAAAAATTAAACCTTTTTATTTTTGTTTATATGTCACATGAAAAATACTTTTTACATACATATAACTTGTACAATTAAATAACTTGTATATTCAATTTGGATTGTAATAGCTTAGATTTAAATTTCTTGCTAAATATCCCCATTTGAACATTTGTATCCCCATCCCCATAATTATGTTGTAATAATTTAGGACTTTAAATTCCGCATTTTAAAGCGTTCTAATTATACCATGATAGACTTAGGGTTTTGTATGCAAATCAAAAATAACAAATAGCTTGACTAAACAAAAGACAAAAAAGCATGAAAATGGACAACACCAATCACACTTGCACCCCTTAGGGTTACTCCACTTGTTGCCTTCAATAATGGGCCATGTTGCATGTTGAGTTTCTTTGGCAAAACAAAAAAATTCAAATGATCATAGTCCCTCGATGACGCTTTCGAAAGTTGCCTAAAAATGATCAAGTCCCTTGAAGGAAAATTGCCAAAGACACTTGGCACTATTGCATTCATGGTCTAAACGATGACCCGCGCCCGTCTCGTCAACATCCTAACACAAGATTGTCCACCAAATACAATGGTGGAGCAATACTGTTAAAAGGGTTAAAACATAGGAAAGACCTTTGAGAAATTTAGGGTAGATAGCTCTTGGTTACTTGACCAATCTTGCAAAACAATCCTTGCCATTTTTCAAAACACACATCACAACACACTTTCAAAAACAACTTTCAAAAACATTGAAAACTTTTCAAAAGACAAATACACCTTTGTATACATTCAAACATGGATCATTACAAAGGTTGCCACAACAATGGCCTCTTTTCGAAACATTTTCAAACCCACACACAAAGCACAATTTCAAACAATTGAAAGCACCATTCCAAACAAATGAAAATGCAAGGAAAGTGATCTAAGAATGTAACTAAGAGCCCATGGATAACCATGGATAGAAAGGATGCTAATACCTTCCCTTTCTATAATCTACTCCCCTAACCCAAGAAAACATCTCTAAGGTTTTTGCTGTGCTTTTTAACCTTTCCTTAGGATAAAATAAAAAGTCGGTGGCGACTCTTGCTAAACCGAAACATTTGCAAAAACAAACGCAAAACCCAATTCAGTTCTCCCACCGTATCACACCTCCTAAGACAAAGGGAAAGGAAAAGGTTGGTGCAGGCCCATTTGGTTCTGCATAAACTCCACCTCCTCCTGAAATCCCTCCAAATTCCTTAATAATTATGCATCCTGCTATAGCAGAGGAGTTTGAAAAAACGTTCAATACAAGGTTACTAATGAAGCCTCACATCTTTAACAAGGAAGAGGTCCTATCTCTTCACATCATAGATCTTTGTGATCTTCTTGATGCTCAAAATTTAGGATCGTTCTTAATTGTTAAAGAGGATTATCATGAGGATTTCATTCGGGCATTTTATGTTGGTTTAGAGACAAGTTAAGGTTGGTCGTTTAGGATATAAATTTTAACTAAGAGGCATGTGTTTGAGGCTAACAATTGGCCAACTGTGTTTGGTATTCCATTTGGTAGGACAATGTTGAAAAGCTATCATGATCTTAATTTTGATATTGATTTTAAAGAGGAAGACTTCCTAGCATCAATTCTGAAATTGGAAATACCTCTTGGTGAGAATGAATATATCACAACTAGAGAAATCAAGAGCATTCCTAGAATGCTTCATTGGATCATTTCACACAATTTGCATCAAAGATTTGGTGGTCATTTTAGGTTGGATAGAGCACATATTCACCTCTTGCATATTCTTCAAAATAAGGTTGCACTAAATTGGCCCAACTACTTTGTCAAACGCATGTTCCTTATGCGTAATAACCAGAAAAACACTGCTCTAGGGTACACAGCTTAGATAATAAGGATTATCAAATTCTGGAATATGGAAATACCTTATGTCCCTCTAGTTTCTTCCACTACTGCCCAAGAATTCAACATGGCCACTTCGTCTCACACGGGATATCGGTGGGATAAGAATCTTCAATGCCTCTATTCCAAAGAGAAAGGCTCCAACACAAGAGTGTATAACTTTGATGTTCCCACTGAACAAGTTTATATGGATGAGGAACCTATCGATGAAGAAATGCATGATGTTAATGATGATTCCCAACCTGAGGAGAATCCGGATGGTGCTAACACCAGTTTGGGTGACTGGGTCCCAAATAGGTGGTCTTCGACCAACTATCAGTATGATCCATTTGTCCCGCCTTACACTGTTACTGCTGCAAGTTCTTCCTCACTAGCTCCTGCTTATCTTAATGAGATGTTTCAACAAATGGAACTTGCAAATCAATCTCGTCATGAGGAGGCGCGAAGTTGGCACATCCAGCAGAATGAGTGGCACAAAGAACATCGGGAATGGCATGAGGAGCACACCCGGATGTATCACAACCAACACTCATGGCATACATATTTGCTAAAGTGACATCAAGTGTTCTATAATGAGATGGTGGGTTTTATGGACGATTGTTGCGACAACCCTGGCATCATAAATAACTTTAGAAATGTTGAAGTCCAAAATAGGTTTCTGCAATACAACTTCAAGGGTCAGAATCCGTATCAGAATCCACCTCTACAACCTCCATGCTATAATTTTTGAGATGTTGATGAATCCTGTGGTGGCCATAATCCTTGATCATATCATCTCATCCATTTCATAGCATTTGTATTCATGTTCTTAGTTCATTTGTATTCCTGTTCAAACATTGTGTGCTTTTGATCCAGCTTATGTAATTCACAACTTTCTTAGTTAATGTTTTCACTTCGCTTATTTGTGTTTAATCTTGTTTACTCGTTATTGCCTATATTTGTCACTCATTGTGAGTGTGCTTTTGTGATTACCATGCAAAGCTTCATTCTTTGTGAATGTCGCTGGTTTTCGTTACAATTATACTGAGCATGCAACTCAATTTTATTTAGTGTATCTTCAACTGAATTTAATTACTGAAAAATAGTTCTTTTCCTCTTTTTGATGTTGACAAAAAGGGAGAATAAAAGACGACGTTAGAGAAGGAGACTTATTGGTATTGTTATGAACAAACTCAGGGGGAGCGACTCATTCATTTACGCTCCATCATCACACATCTTGCAAGTATTTGCCATCATCAGAAAGGGGGAGTTTGTGAGAAACCCTTTTCTTTGAGTAGTTTTGTATGATAGCAAATATGTGTGATATAAGTATTAATGAATGGTTATTGTTTTTTATCTATATGTGTGCATGATATGATAATTGTGTAGCATGTTCTAAAAGGGTCAAAAATGTGTTTTACACATGTATCATGATTTCAGGTCAATATAAAATGCTTTACATCGACACATACTTAAGCTAAAATCATTAAAAAAAATTGTGCTTCAGTATGAGTCGACTCATTCACACTTTGCATTGATACATGTTAAGTTCATGCTTTTGGAAAATGTTTTAAAAACCTTTATGCATTGACACATGCACTTATGCATCAATACATATCATTTCTTATTTTTTGAAATCAAAACCAACTCAGTGTGAATCGACTCATTCTCATTTTGTATCGACTCATACAAAATTAAAGGATTTGGATTATGTATGGACAACAGTTTGTATCGATACATAATAGTTTGCATCAACTCATTTCTTGGTTGCATCGACACATTCGTGTTTTACATCGACTCATACACATTTTGTCTCTCTGTAATATGTCTTGATAACATGTATTGATACATAATGCATTGCATGGATTCATACCATGTTTTATAACTAACATGAGTCGACTCATATGAGATATGCATCGACTCATATTGCAGTTTTACTTCTAACATTTTTCTGTTAATTATATAAGTCAGTTGTGAAGTTCAATAAAAAAAAGGTTTCACAAATTCAGTTGGTGAGCATCTATTTTTACGAGCATTAGAAACCTAAAAGAGACTTCAATCTTCATCATCTTTTCAATAATCTTGGTTCAATAACATCGAAACATAATCATCTTTGTTCATCAGATCAAGGGATCATAGAGATGACATTCAGCGGTATGATCGGTTAATTTAGCTGAGTTGAAGATTCAGAAGGGGGTTTCTAGGAAAAACCAGAGGGTTTGTCCTTCAAGAATGGGCGTGTTCTTGCGGGTTTGTTAGTCACGATTACATTGGTCAGATTCAGCCGTAGCATATGGTTTGGAAATCGGGGCAATTTCACAAACATGTTGTGAAGCGGAGGATTGACTATGGATCTTGCAGGTTTTTCAATCACGATTGCATAGGTCAGATTCAGTCGTAGCATAGGGTTTGGAAATCGGGGAGATTTGGAAAATAGGTTGTGGAGCGGAGGATTGATTATGGATCCTGTAGGTGATATCTTGATCAACTCATATCAAGTGAAGTTTCATAAAAGAAGAAGAAGATCTTAGTGATTAGCTTAGTGATTAGGTTCTATCTTTGTATTGTAACCTTGTAAACAACATTCAGCACATTGAAATAACAAGTCTCAATTTCAGTTTGGAATTCAGAGGGAGACGTACCGACACGCGAGGACGACAGTGGAGAACTTCCTTACCAAACTGCCCATGTAACATTATCTTTCTCTCTTTCTCTTTATGTTTTCTACACATTTGTGATTCAATTAGTCTGCTAGTTTTTTTGTTCAATGAGACAATAGTGGTACAAACTCTTTTGCTAAACCACCATTATTGTTGATCATCAAACAAGCATACCTCAACTGTTTGACAAAAGTGCTTTCAAGTTTTTGTTCACTGGAAATAGAATTCTTATGATAAACACATTGAAACGTACATTGATTTATGTTAAATTTCATCTATTCATCTTAATAAAAATCTAGCAAGTTTATCATATGTCTGGTTTTCTAGTAGTCGGTTCAAAATAGACGGAAGTCGATTTGGGACCGCGTTTTTCCTCTGTTTTTAATCAACTTTGATAAAAGATTTTAAATCCTTAAATAATAAGGAGGCGATATATTAACCCCCCCTCTCGATCACTTGCCACACCGTCTAACATCAGGACCTCAAAAGTCTGTAGTGACTCAACAAGATACAAGACAAGTTGATACTGAAGGATTTCTCCCACCGCCACCAATGGAAGGGGCATCCCATACTTTGCAAATCCCTATCAACAATGCACACAACTACGTAGACCTAAACTATATAGATTTTGATTTGGAAGGTGTCACTCAAACACCCCAACCCAAAATTGTTTAGAATCCCTTGGCGCTCAATCAGTACAAAGCTTTGGAGGAAAAGTTGAAGATTATGGAGGGTTACGATGCTTTCAATGTTGTCGCTCTTGAAATGGGTTTAGTTCCAAGATGTGGTGATCCCTCCAAAATACAAAGTACCTGACTTTGGAAAGTACAAGGGGCTTACATGCCCAAGGAACCATCATACGTGGGAAAGGTAGGGATTTTGAACTTTGGTGGGATGACCACTCCAAAAACCAAACTCGTTTCTTCAAAGTCCAGACCAGGTACTTTCTGGATCTCCATGGTGTTGAGACGATCCTCCAGTTGTTTGTATTTGTCATCTGTAGGAGGATAATGCTCTTCAGCATAGTCAGCCTCTTCTTTGTTAGACCTCAGACTTTGATCCCCTTCTTTTGTCTGATTATCCCCCTCATTTGACGGAGTTGCAAATCCTAGAGCTCGCTCTGTTGGTCTTTTGAACCTCCTTCCCAAATTCAGAACGCCCACTGACTTCTTTTTCTTCTTGTCTTTGAGAAGAAGATTCTTCAGTTCCTCTTGCCCTTTAGCCAAAGTCAGGAACATTTGTTGGAATTGGGAATTTTGTGCTTGGAGATCCTTCACTGTTTGTTCCATATCCATCTTACTGAAATAAATAGTAGAGAGATAAGGAAACCTGTGTGGGGAAAACCTGTCATGATATGATGCATGGTATGTAGATGCATGTTTTCAAGGATCTCGCGGGGTAAACACAAGAACATGTTAATAGTTGAACTTTGGTCACAACTTTGATTGGAGAACTTCGTATCGGTGGATGTCCTTCCACGAGAATCAAGCTCACCATGTCAAGTGGGTCATAGCCCTTGACTATAGTTACCGTGCTTTGTTCTTTGACGATGTTTGATTAGAGAATGAATCCTCTTGCCCCTTGATAGGCGTCCGGTTCAACATGACCTTGCATCATAGGCCCTTGAGATCCTTGGAATGGTTATTGAAAATGCTAAGTTATGATGTCATGATGTTATGTACAAGTATGCAAAGCAATCAAATCATTATGTATAAATAATGATAAACACACAAAGCAGACAAGTCCTTAGGTTTAGGCTTGCATGTAGTTTGTAGGTAAGTACCCTCTTGAAGTTCAATTGGCTTAACCTGTCCTAGAAAGTAATCGGGTTCTAGGGGATCTCAATATCACTGACCTTTCTTTTAGGCATTGTCTCAGCCCAATCAATCTTTTCTTGCGGTCGAGATATCCAAAAAATTCCTATTTCAATGACTGTAGCATCGAGTATCAAAAAATCTTCAGCTTTACACTAAAGTCGGCTATCTCACTACTTCCTTATGGCCAAGTTGTTCAATTAATGTTCTAAGGTTAGTTAGTGCTTCATGACGCCGCTCAGCGGCCCCGTATACTCCTAGATTCAACACAAGGGATATCGGTACTAACAAATGCGTCACACTAACATAGCCATTGCTTCAACCATATGGTATACTCCGTACAGTTTCCACAATCTATTGCTACTTACCTAAAAGGTGTGCCAGATCTGGGTGGAGGATAAAATACAAAGCCCAAACAAGGAACCATAATGTAAAGCATGCCCAGCAGAGTCGCCAGTTCTGTAACACGGTGGGAGAACTGACTTGGGTGTTTTGCGTTTGATCGTAATTTTTACGGATAGTAAGAGTCGCCACCGACTTTTCTTTTATCCAATAAGGAAAGATTGAAAAGAACAAGAAAGACCTTTCGAGATTATTTCTTGAGTTCGAAGGGTAGGTTATGAAAAGGGAAGGTGTGGCTTTTAGTTTCTCTTAGTTTCTTGCTATATCACTTGCTTTTATTTGAAAATGTGGTGGTGTGGGTTTTGAAAGTATTTTGAAAACGTCTTTGTAATGATTCTCGTCTCTATAAGAATGCGTACAAAGTGTTGGTTTTTAAGATAGTTCAAAGAGGTGTTTGTGGAATGTGTTTTTGAAAGTGATTTTGATAAGTATCTTTGTAATGATTCTCATCTCTATAAGAATACATTCAAAGAGCTTTATCTTTTGAAAATATTTCAAATGAAAGTGTTGGTGTGTAAAATGTTTTTTGTTGATGTGAGAAAGTGAGCAACTATGAGCATCCTACCTACTCAAAAGGTCTAGTGTTCTTTTCTTCCTCCTTTAGATGTTCCTATCTTACCATTGATTTGGTAATAAGCCCCATCGTTGGATGTGATGGGACGGGCGTGGTAAGTTTGTTTAGTCATAGAAGGCAACCTATGGGACATTTTAGCAATGTCGTTTAGGGACTAAATCATTTACCGAAGGAAACATCGAGGGTCATCGAGGGACTACGATCTTTTATTGAGGGTCTTTGCTAAAACACCCATATTCAAGGGGACATGACTATTTTCCGAGGCAACAAGTGAGATTACCCTATAGGTGCATGTGTGCAAAGTGTGTTTGATTGCATGCATTTTGTCTTTGAATTTTAGGTTGTCTACTTGTTGGTTTTATCTTGTCATACATCCTAATTACTAACATTTGTACAAAAGCAAGAAAATGCTGAAAATAAAGATCCTACACTATTACAACCATACTTAATAGCAATAAAATGTAAAGACAAATCAAAATAAAAGAAGGAAAAATGAGTGCTTCGATTTGGGCAGTAAAAGCCTTTGATTCTTCTTCTCTGGCTCCCTTCGATTTGGGCTTAGCATGAAGCATGAGATGTAGCCTTCGATTAAGCCTTTCAGCTTCCTTCGATTGCAAGAATGTTAGGGTGAGCAAGTAAGCTTCGACCATGCCCTTTGTCCTTCTTTTGATTGAGGCCTGGGAGTCAATATGGGCATTCTTCTGTCCGCTTCTTTCAATTGAGGCCTGGCAGTCAGTGTGGACAACTTTCGTTTCTCCCTTTTTTCTCCTTCGAATGGCTTGGAAGTCAGTGTGTGGCAAAGCCTAAAGCTACATTCTTTGTTCTGCTTGTAACTGTGAAGCAGCCAGGGGTGAAGCTTAAAGCTTCGATTCACACCTCCTTCCTTCTGTTTTATTTCATTTTGGATTTTAAATAGTAACATCGCCTAAGGCCATGATAGTATTGTCTCATGGATGGGTTAGTTCTTAAAAAATGTTTAATAAACAAAGTAACAAAACCAAAAGGTTAGCAATGAAAAACAAGCTGAAAAGGTGGAAACGAAAAGGAAACAAATGTTATGTCCATGCTTCGAACGAAACGTTTAAGGTCAGAGTGACTTACCTTGCTTGAAGCTAGAACGTGTGTTTTGCCTTGAGTGATTGGAATACATGCTTCTGGATTCAAAGGAAAAAAACAGGTGTGGTGTTTCTTTGACTGGATTCGAAGGTCAGGAGGTGTGAGGGTGGTGTTTGTTATTTCTGGATTCGAATGAGAAGAATAGGTGTAGTGTTCTTTCTACTGGATTCGAAAGAAAACAAAGTGTGGGTATTGCTTCAGGTTCGAAAGAGAAAAAGAAACAAGTGTTGTGTTTCTTTAGATTCTGGGTTTGTGTTTAGTGTTTGAGAATCTTAAGAGTTTAAGAGTTTTTTGAGAGTTTGATGATTTTTTTGAAGATTCTTTCCACACCACCCAAAAGTATTTTCTTTTTTTTGCAAATGGTTTCTCTATTTATAGATAAAAGGTTAGAGATGTTGGAGTAACCAGGTTTGTAGGATAACAAACCATGGTTTGGTTGAAAACGAAAAAAGTTTGATCCCTTTTTGTTGTTCCCAAGTTTCAAGTATAAGTGGGCGCCTGCTGTCTGTTGGGGGCAGGAGATTGGACTTATGCTTTTTGCTATTTTATCCAAGAATAGTATTATCCAGTAGAGAAAGCTTCAAACCTTTGTGTAAGCCTCTAATTATGTAGAGATTTGTAAGCAACATAGCCTAACAAGTGATATTTGAAGGATAAGTCTATGAGATTTGCTCAATGTTCTTCAAACAAGCTTGCTCAAAGGATCCAAAGTTAGATTTGAAGTATGCTGACTCGAAGGGAACCAAAACTCCAATCGAAGCTTTGTGTGAAGTTGGCTATTGTCCAATCGAAGGATTTCCTTCCAGAGATCACATGGCCAAACGAAAGGGTGTATGCAGGAGGTCTCTGCTTTGGGGCGCTAGTATGAAGGGGAAATTTTGCCTTGTGAGTTTGGCAAACATGTAAAACCAATGGCTTCTAAGTCGAAGGGAAATTGCAGGAGGCCATTGCTTTGTGACTTCAAGCAAACATGCAAGTGGCCTTTGCTCAAATGAAAGCTTTCATGAAGAGCCAATTCCCTGTCAAAGCCTACATGCAGGAGGTCAATGCTTTGTGACTCAAGGAAAACATGTAAGGGGCCAATAGTGCAATCGAATCTTGCATGTGGGAGGGTTCGAAGCAAGCTTAGAGGTGAATTCAAAGCGTGCATGAAGGTTGATTTGAAGCAGGTTTGAAGGTGGATTCAAAGTAGGTTTCTTCGAAGGAAACCAATGCCCCAAACGAAGGATGACTCAAGATTGCTCGAAGGAAACCTAGACGCCTCGAAGGATGTCTCAAGCTTGCTCGAAGGAAGCCTAGATGCCTAATCGAAGGATGTGGGTTCGAAGCAAACTTTCTCTTCTTTGACTTGTTGAAAGGCACATTAACATCTTCATTTTTCTTTTCCTTCGACCAGTCGAAGTAACAGCTTGCCATCTACAAAGAAAATCATTTTCTTCATTTCTTCAAACAGGTGTTTGTAACCACACATGCGAGAGAAATATTGAAAAATGAGAAGGAAAATTTTGGGGTACAATAGTTGCCCCTGTTCAATCTTCTTAAACATGAAGAGTTAGATTGGCGAGTCTGTCATTCGTGACTTGAAGGTGGAAGATGATTGAACACTAGAGTGCCCAGAAATTTGCACTTGATGATGTAGTGGTTGATTGTGTATGGAATGGGCTTAAAGATTCCATTTGAAGAGTTGTCAAAGATGGGCTTACAGATGCCATCCAAAGTGATTGTTGACAAAAATTAGACTCAGTCTAAACTTGACTGTAACTGGGAGGAGTGTCAGAATAAATATTTGGTTGATTTAACTCTGAATGATATGCTGGAATGAACCTGTGTTAAAATGTGTTTGGAAATGTATTAGAAGGAATATGTGTAAGATTAATTTATGATGAGCCTGTGTATGGCTTCTTTAGGAGATATATGTGAGGGAAGCCTGGGTAGGGATGATGAGTCCGTGTGAAGCTGCATCTGGAGATATATGAGTAGGAACCTGGGTAGGGTTACTTCAGGATGAGTCAATGTAAAACTGCATCTGGAAATGTATGAGAAGGAACCTGGGTAGGGTTACTTTAGGATGAGTCCGAGTAAAACTGCATCTAGAAATTATGAGAAGGAACCTGGGTAGGGTTGCTTCATGATGAGTCCGTGTAAAACTACATCTGGAAATGTATGAGAAGGAACTTGGGTAGGTTTACTTCAGAATGAGTCTGGGTAAAACTGGATCAGGAAATGCATGAGAAGGAACCTGGGTAGGGTTACTTCAGGATGAGTCCGTGTAAAGGTGCATCTGGAAATTATGAGAAGGAACCTGGGTAGGTTTGCTTCATGATGAGTCTGTGTAAAACTACATCTGGAAATGTATGAGAAGGAACCTGGGTAGGGTTACCTCAGGATGAGTCCATGTAAAACTGCATCTGGAAATTATGAGATGGAACCTGGGTAGGGTTGCTTCATGATGAGTCAGTGTTAAACTTCATCTGGAAAATGAGAAGGAAACTGGGTAGGGTTGCTTCATGATGAGTCAGTGTAAAACTGCATCTGGAAATGTCTGAAAAGGAACCTAGGTAGGGTTGCTTCAGGATGAGCCCGTGTAAAACAGCATCTGGAAATAAGAAGGAACCTGGGTAGAGTTGCTTCTTGATGAGTCTGTGTAAAACTTCATCTGGAAATGTATGTGAAGGAACCTGGGTAGGGTTGCCTCAGCTGGTTAAGTAGATAGTTGTCTTGTCTTGTTTCAGGTATTAATCTACAATCAATATTTCGCAGATAGTTTTCATGTCTTGTTTCAGGTATTAATCTGGAACTTGCTTTTTGATGGTCGTTGAGATAGTTATCCTATCTGGTTTCAGGTATTAATCTCTAACCTTAGAAAGAAAGATAGCTTTCCTGGCTTGTTACAAGTATTAATCTTCAACCTGTTCATGTAGATAACTTTCCTGTCTTATTATAGGTATTAATCTACAATTGGTCGTCCACAAATAGTTTTCCAGGCTTGTTACAGGTATTAATCTGGAACTTGTTTTTGTTGGTCGTTGAGATAGTTGTCCTGTCTAGTTTCAAGTATTAATCTCTGAACTTTGAAAATGGTTGTGATATTTGCCAAAAAGGAGTTTTTCTAATTGACTCTTCCCTGCAAGTAGGAGGGTTAGTTCCATGCATATGTATGCATGGCTTGATGATGTTCTCAAAATAAATGAGATTATGTTGTATGCATTTACCATGTATGTAAATATGATGCATGAAATGTTGTTGGAATGTAATTTTGTCTTGGAAAATAAATCCTTAACAAGTGCTAGGGAGTTTTGAAAAGCTGAATCCCGGACGACCCTTGGGGATGAAGAGTATGCGCACCTTTCCAGACCTTGTTTTTTAGAATGTTTCCTCTGGGGATTCCTGTTTTGTTGTTTGAGGAGAAATCCCGCTGGGAATTTTGATTTTGCTTGTAAAGAAAACTCTGTGGAGAATGTTGATTCCTGCTTGGGGAAAGGAATTCAAGAGTTTTAGTTGTCCGTTTCTCTATTGGGGAGTTATCTGGTCGGCTCCCAGGCTTTGCAGCAACTCATAGGGGGTTGTAGAAAAATCTACTAGGGAAGAGGAGTTATGGTCCCCTGATTAGTAGTAGTCTGAAAGGAAAATTCAAGCAGGTGAATCAGTAGTTTGCTGGGAAAATAAACCTTGTTACCAATATGCGGGAGAGGCATCTTATTTTGGCAGAACTACTCGAGGATTCTTGAGATCAACTCAGTTGCGGAGAAGTTTTCAGAGATTGAAGATCTGGCTGGGATTGCATGGATCCAATTTTATGGGGATATCCATGAATTTAGCTTCGAGTGTTTTGGACCCTTTGTCTGTGAAGATTATTTTGTGGGGATAACCTTATAGAGATGACTCTATGGAGACTTGACTGGGGATGAGTTTATGAAAAGTACTTTGTGGGAATTTGTCACTGCCCCTAGTAGTAAGTGTTGTAGCACTGCCATAAAGTGTTTGCCTGGTCGTATGTGACCCTTTGCTGGAATTCAAGTTTAATGCTTCAAGTGTCGATATGACTAAACCAGAGAATGTATTTAATTAACTTTGACTGGAATAGAAATCAGAAAAATATTAGGATCGATTCAACTGAACCAGACAAAAGTCTTGGAATATCTTCAATTGGAATAGGACTCAGAGAGATCTTAGTGCCGATCTGATTAAACCAGAGAAGGTCTTTAATTAACTTTGACTGGAATGGAAACTAGAAGAATCTTAGGATCTATTCAACTGAACCAGATAAAAGTCTTGGAATATCTTTAACTGGAATAGGAATCAGAGAGATCTTAGTGGCGATCTGAATGAACTAGAGAAGGTCTTGGATTAACTTTGACTGGAATGGAAATCGAAAGAATCTTAGTATCGATTCAACTGAACCAGACAAAAGTCTTGGAATATCTTCAATAGAAATCAGAGAGATCTTAGTGTCGATCTGACTGAACCAGAGAAGAAGTTATGAGGGCATCTTTCTGAGGAAGATCCTGAGATAACCCTTTGTTATACGTAGCTTTTGAGAAGACTACCAGGTCACATAAGTAGCGGGGTTTGTTGATTTGATCTTTCCCTGAAAAAGGTAAAAAGTTAGTCATATGCAATGTCATGATATATGAAATGCATTGTGTGATAATGTTCTCAAAATAAATGAGATTTTGTTGTATACAATGTGTATGCGCATGCCATGATGTATGAATATGGGATGCTGTCGCGATATTTCCTAGTCTGGGAAAATAAATCTCGGACTACTGCTGGAGAGTATTGGGAAGCTGAATCCTTCATTTCCGCTGGGGATGATGAATGAAGATGATTTGCTGGGGATTTCCTCTTTCTGTTTGAGGATATTCTACCGGGGATTGACTGTACTTGAGAATAACTTTGTGGAGGGATAATGTTTACTGGAAGATTCTGCCGATGTAGAGACATAAACTCTGTTGGGGCCTGAACTTCTGCAATTAGAGAAATAAACTCTACTCGGGAGGAGGTTTTATAAACTATTTAAGGTTATAACGCTCGGCTAGGAAACACAGATTTCAGCTCTCTGAAGGAACTTGGCTGGAGGAAGTAATTCTTTCTTTGGGAAGAAGAGGTCAAAACTTTGGTTGTTTCTACTCTGTGTGGAACATAGGTATCACAGGGTCATATGTAGAGGTGACTTCGTCTCATAATATCTCTGCCCCTGTACCTGTCGGAGAAAGTACCTGTGGAGACTTTATGGATGGTTTAAGTGTCATCCCTACTCATGGGGTACTTAGTAAATGTTGATCAGGATAATAAGTCTTCTAATGACAGACAAGTGACAAGCTGACGGGACATAGTTGTACGCTTTAATCCCTAAATTTTCCTGGACTGCCCTTTCGGGTTTTCAATCCACCGGGATACCCTTTTTTGCCCAAGCCGCCTTTTCAAGCTTTCGACTTGTCGGGTGCATAATTTTTGTATATATCCCTAATTTTTGCCCGAACTCTTTTTGGTTCGTCGGGGTGCCCTTATTTTTGCCTAGGCCTGTCAACCTAGCGGGTCTTTTTCATGCATAGTCTTTTATGACTATGTCCATGTTCACCGGGTGTGGAGAATTGTCATTGTCCTTAGTAGTAAGTGTTGTCATAGTGCCAGGAGGTGTTTGTTTGATCGTACAAGATTCGTTGTTGGAATTCAAGTCCAATACCCCAAGTGATTCAGATGGAGTTTTGCCCCTGGCTATTTGGAATTTTTTAGAGATTCATTGAACCTTGACTTGGCTGCCCCAGTTCAGCTGGACACCATGCTATACTTCTTGATTATGAATGGCCTATCAATGGAATTTCTTTCCATCTGAGGTGATTTTATCCACTGAGAAGATTTCTATTCATCGAATATCCGTCGTGCGAATTTCTCTGTTGTTGAACAAATAGTCATATGCAAATAATGGTATTTTAAGAATGCAAAGCTTATGTCTGTCTTGAAGTTTGAAAATTCATTTTTTAGTAAAACAAACAAATTTTGTAAAAGTGTCATGTCAACTCAGGATTTATAGCAAACCCTACAGGAGTCAGGATACCTTTTTTAACAGTGTGTGTGATACGGTGGGAAAGAACTGACTGTTTTTTTGGAATGCTGGTTTGCGTTTTGTGTTTGTTTTCGGAAAATGTCGCGGTAAGCAAGAGTCATCACCGTCTTTTATTTTATCCAACAAGGAAAGGAAAAAAAGCACAGAAAAATTCCTTTTTTGAGATGTTTCTCGGGTCCGGGGGGTAGATTATAGAAAGGGAAGGTGTTAGCACCCTTTCTATCCGTGGTTATCCACGGGCTCTTAGGTACTTGCTCAAAGTGTTTTCAAAATTTGCTTTTCTTTGTGTTTGTGGGTTTGAAAAGAGTTGTTGTTTGAAAGGTGTAAGTGTGAAAAGTTTTGTTTTGTTTTAGAATGAGCAAGTACTTAAGAACCATCTACCTACTCGAAAAAGGAATTAATCTGTACAAATGTCCTTTAGACAATGCTATCCCACTATTGATGAGTAGGTAGCATCGTTGTTGGAGTTTTAAGGGTCAATTCGATTAAGGGGCGTGTGGTCACTAAAGCAATGTTAGGACGCCTTAGCGGTAACCCTAATGTCTTAGATCATTTTTTCCGAGGCAACCGTTTCGTGGCAACTATGATCTTTGGACAAGAGGGCGACCTCTAAAACTTCCTATACTCAATGACCACGTTCGAAGGCAACCAAGTGAGGTGTACCCTAAGAGTGCACATGTGCGAGTGTGTTATTTCAGTTAATTTTATCTTTGTACATGTCATGGGTGAGCTATGTTGATTTTAGGTTAAAGATTTGATCTTGTCATGCATTCCCTATTTATCAAACATCTAGCAGTATATAGTTGCAGAATTTAAATTGCGGAAATTAAATCTAAACTATTACAAGGCGTCGGGTATTTACATCGCCAAAAAGAACCCTTGAAATTTAAATTGCGGAAAATAAAAGAAAGCGATAAAATAAGGTCCTAATTAAAGCTATTACATACCGGAAGCAATTACAATATGGAAATATGGATCGCGTGCGAGAAATTAAATCGGCGCATTTTTTAGGGTTTTAACCCTTTTTTTTTATTAAAGAAAAGATTTTTGTTGTTTCTTGAATTAAAAGAAATTAAATCTAAGCTAATAATTAAATTAACAAAAAAAAGGATATTTTTTTGGATTTTTTATATTTAAGGAAATAAAATAAATTTGGTCAAAATTATTAAAACCTAATATTCTACATTAATTTTAATTATTGCAAAAATATATTGAAATTATACCTAATTAAAACTAAGTTAATTAATTAATATTTATTTACAAAAATAAAGTCAAATTTAATTTTAAAAAATAAAAATAATACTTTTTGTGTTTTCTGATTTTATGAGGAAAAATAAATTGATTGGTTAATTAAACAATAAAAAATAATAATCAAAATAAAATAAATAAAATGAAAATATAAAAAAGGAAAAGAAATAACCCAAGGGGGGTTTGGGCCCCAAATAAGGAGGTGAGATAGCAATTGTTTGGCCCATTTGCAACAAGCCTGATTGACTTTTCTGGATCCCACGTGACACATTGACTAGGCACCATGGTGGGTCTGCAATCCTGGCCATTGGATTTGGCCTGGAGGCCATCTGGCAAGTGATCAAGTGATGATGCATGGTGTACCATAATTGCTGAGGCGCGCTGGATCTGCTGAAGAAAAATAATAATAGGCAATATGGGGGACCTGGGATTCGAACCCAGGTCCCATGGGACTTTCCAGTAGCGCGCTTTCCACTGCATCACTTTGTTCTTATTGTTAGTGGAATAAGTGATAAATATTATATGGAAAACAATCAAAATTGCCAGAATTAAAAAATAAAAAGGCGCAAGATTTGAAGGGGCCAATTGGGAGAGGACACGTAGTCGTCTTCCCTACAGAGTTCTGGTTATCTTACCTGCGGATTTTTATCCGCAGCAAGATCTGTGGCTTGCTCCTAAAATAAATTCCAGGCCATATAAATGCAAACTAAGAACATCACCATGCTCGTCTCTCCTCCCTGAACACAACCATGTCCATGGTTTGCCCTAATTTTTCCTGTAACAAAAACTCCTAAAAAACAAGAACCAAAACCCTAGTTTCGGGCACAGGGTTACAGGCTATGAAAACAAAATCAAATAATGCAGAAATGTTCTAAATGGGTCGATTAGCATGATTGTGCAAAGATTTTGGCAAAAAGATGCAAGAATAAGAGGTTATGTTTTCGTGTACAAGGCCATGTTCAAGCAAACTTACAACGCGATTTAGGAGGTTTCAGGACTTGGTTTTGATTCCAATAGATCCAGTGGACGTCCAGCAAGAGAGTAGTGTGGAGATTTTGCCTTGAATTGGACTCTAAGGCTGATTTCGATTTCCAACTTTTCAAGCTTTTTTTCAAGTTTTAGTATTGTGAATTTTGCAGCCTCTAGGTCGTGTTTTTTGTGCCTTTTCCTTGCGTGAGAATAATAGAGTGAATTAGGTTTAATTTTGGGCCTTGAATCCATGTGAATTGATGATTGAAGATTTGATTTTATTCTCCATTAACAAAGCTTCCAAAAATGTCAAAAACCAATATTTTGTTCACAACATGGCTTTATTCGAGTTTGATTGTGTACATCATGATAACTAAGACCTGTAATGATCAAAAAGATACCAAGTGATTAAGATTTGGATTTTATTTAGATTTAAATTGATTTAAAATGAATTAAATCAATAAAAATCAAATAAAATAGAAAAATTAATGAATGGACATAAAACTGAAGATAGGATACGTGTGTGGTGTGACAAGACCAAATCAAGTGGAAAAAAGTTGGCCCTTTTGACAAAATTTAAAGTTTTAGGGATAGTTGACTTTTGGCAATTTTGGAAAAATGTCCAACTTCAACAATGCATAACTTCTTCAATTTTGAACTTTTGGAAGTGTTATTGGACTTTATATAAACCTTGAGATGTCCTCTAACCAACCCTTTTGGTATCATCTCATTTTGATATTCCATACTCCAGTTATAAGCTTTGGAAAAAAAGGTGTTTTTGTTGACTTTCAAAAATGACCTATAATGTCCAAATTTGTAACTTCTTGTGAGTGAATTTCTTGATCTTGGGGTATGAAGATGGATTGTAGGAAATTGCATCCTATTAAAAATTAGCTTTGGATGGGTCATTTCTCATAAAGTATGAGAAAGTTATGCTTGGTCAAAGTTGAGTTGACTTTTCCTACAAAACCCTAATTTAGCAACTTTTGAATCCTGATGAATCTTGAGCAATCCTTGATGAATCATGATCAAAACTTGATAAAATGAAGGATTATCCTTCAAAATGAGAATGTTGACAAAAAATCTTGAGGTTTGACTGTTTGTAGGCCACAGTTGACTTTTGCGCTAGCACAGTCGATTTTTGGGCCTCTTGAGCAATTGACTGACCAAACTTCCTCTGCAAGGCTTGAAATTTGAAACGGATGAACTTGAGAACATATTAGGGCATTGGGGAGAACTTGAGGTCATTTGGATGTAAGGACCTTGATGCAACACAAAACCCTAATTTGAGATTGACTGGCTTATGAGATGATTTGACTGTCCAACTCTTGAGCCATCTTGAGTAACTTGGAGATGATTCTTGCAATGTCTTGAGAAATATGGGAGGGAAAATTTTGGGGTACAACAGTATGCTTTCGAACTAACCCATGCTTCAGCTAGGACTTTTAAGGGTTATAACTTGGCCTAGTTCATGGTTTAAGAAACAAAGGGTAAAGGCTAAAATTTTATTTGTACCCACCCGTTCTTCGTGATGTTCTTCGATCATATGCTCAGTTAATTGTGCGTTCAGATCCCAATTGAGTCTGGAATCTTGTTCTTGATGTTCCAGTGATGGTTCGGATACTGAAAGTTTATTTTGAAGAGGCAATCATTTTTGTAATCTTCTTTTTGTTGAGGATTTGTAGCGACCTCTTTTTTTTATTATCCCTGCTTTTTCCTGAACCAGTTCTTTTATGATTACAGTAAGCGGGATGCCCCAGTTTTTTCTTAAGTTTCCTTTATAGGTTTTGACTTAGCAGGCTTTTATTTTGAGAGATAATGACTGTCGGCTTTAATAATCATGTGGAACCATCACCATCTTTAGATTTGTAAGGACGTCTTCGATGCCATTCATTGTGTACAAAATGGAAAATTGCGACTGAATGCGCATCTGAATTGACTGAGAAACTACCCTGCCCCAGGTTATAATTAAGGGTTTTAATTTGTGTGAAAAGAATAACTCTTACTTCATTGGCTCAAAGGGGTTGACTAGGGATTTTATTCCTTATAACTCGATTGTTTAGGATTTGAAACAATGCTTGTACATCGTTAGCGGGGTCTGTTCAAAAGCATATTGTAGTGATTGTGGTATCATTTTCGTAACCCTCCCTTTAAAGGCTTAGAGCTTTTAATCAAGAGTTGAATATCACAAAAAGGAAGTAGGAAAGTTGTTTAAGCATAATGAAAACAAATTAATTCAAGACAAACATGTGCAATGCATTAATGAAATAACAAAGGTTGACATGACAATAATTGTTTGAACAAACAAAGAAAATACAACTTGAGAATTCAAATGAACAAAAATTCTCTCATTCCTGGCCATGATTTGGAATGAGAGTAGTGATCATGTTGGGAGTCTCAGGAGGGTCGAACTCAATCTCCTTGGCGTCAATCATATTTTGAATCTTGTATTTCAGTGCCCAACAATCGTTAGTATTGTGCCTAGGACTTCCAGAATGATAGGCACACCTTGCATCAGGATTGTAGTTAGGAGAAGAAGTCTTAGGGTTTGGATGAGGTCCTATCAACATAATCAAATTCATCCTTAACATATGTTTTAATGCTCGAGACAGCGGCGTGTTGATCTTGGTAAATTATTCTTAGGCTCGTCTTGCCTTCGTTGATTACCCCGTTGTTGTGGTCGTTGCATGCGTGCCGAATTAGAGACCAGCACTGCCCTTACATATTAGTGGTAGTCTGCCTTATTACGACCATTCTGGCCATACACATCATTGGCTTCCCTCTTACCAGCAAATGGCTTCTTCTCAGCATTAGAAGATGCATCCATCGGGATCTTCCCACTCTTGATACCACTTTCTATCCTTTCGCCAGTTAGAGCCATCTCTATGAACCTGGATGAGGAACTCCCAATCAACAGATTAAAGAACGGTCCTATCAGAGTTCCCATGAACATGTCTACCATTTCCCGATCATTCATAGGAGGTTGTACCCTTCCAGCTAGATCCCTCCATTTCTGGGCATATTCCTTGAAGCCTTCGCTAGAATCCATAGACATGCTTTGAAGTTGTGTACGAGTTGGAGCGAGGTCAGCATTGTATTGGTATTGCTTGTAGAAAGCAGCAGCCAAGTCTTCCCAGGTATGAATGTCTATTATTTCTAGCTAATATAACCACTCCAGTTGCGTGCCAACTAAAATTTCTTGGAAGCAATGGACCCATTACTTCCGGTCAGCATTGCGAGGCTGGATCTTCCTGTCATAGGACCTTAAGTGCAACTTAGGGCAGGAGACACTGTCATACTTAGCAATCGTGGGAACCTTGAACTTTGATGGGATGACCACTCCAAGAACCAGCCCTAACTCTTCAAGGTCCAAGCTAGGTACCTGCTAAATCTCTATAGCATTGAGAAGATCCTCCAACTGTTTGTATTTATTGTCAACAAGAGGATATTGTTCCTCAGAGTAATCAGCTTCTTCTTCATCATCCTTGGGGTTGTTAACTTTTTCATGATTATCCCCTTCATTTGATGGAGTTGTGAGATCTAGAGCTCGTTTAACCGATCCTCTGAGTCTTCTTCCCATATTTAAGATGCCATCCAGTTTCTTTGCCTTCTTCTTCTTCTCTTTGATGACGAGGGCTTTCAATTCTTCCTGCCCCTTGGCCAAAGCCATGAACATTTTTTAGAACTGAGTGTTTTAAGCTTGAATGTCTTTTACTGTTTGTTTAAGGGCCATTTCTTTTGCTGAAATAAACAGCGAAAAGATGAGAAACCTGTACTGGAAGACCTGTTATGAAACGGCATGCATGTAATGTTTTCAAGGATCTCGCAGGGTAAACAAGAAAATGTCAGAAGTTGAAATTTGCAGCTTTGATTGAATAACTTTGTATCGTTGAGTGTCCTTTTACGAGAGTCAAGCTCACCATATCAAGTGGGTCATATCCCCTGACTCAAGTTGTTGAGTTTTGATCTTTTGACGGCATTGGCTAGAGGAAACTAAATCCCCTTTCCCCTTGCTAGACGTCCGGTTTATCATAACCTGCATCGCAAACCCTTGAGATCCTTGAAATGGTTAAGGAAATGTTGTGGCATGATGTGTATGATATGTGTTAAGAAAAAGTGTAAAGTCATAAAGACAAGTGAGTCTAATAAGTCCAGGTTACTGGATAATGATTGTAAACAAATCCTACAAGGAGATCATGTTGTTGAATAAAAACCCAACAAGTAGCTCAAGTTGAAAGCAAACAAATCACACAAGCAGCCTTAGGTTTAGGCTTGCATGGGGTTTATATGTAAGTACCCTCTTGAAATTTAGTTGGCTCAACATGTCCTATAAATAGTAATTGGGTTCTAAGGGATCTCAATATCACTGATCTTTCCCACAAGTTTCGTTTGATTGGCGACTGGCTCGCAACCAAACAAAACTCAAGAGTAAAATCTCAATGAGCGTAGCATCGAGTATCTGCTGACTTTGGGAATACACCAAAGACGACCATCTCGCTACGTCCTAATGGCCAATTTGTTCATTTAAAGGTTCTAAGGTCAGTTGACGCTTCATGACACCATGCAGTGGCCCCGTATTCTCCTTGATTAACTCAAGGGCTACCGATACCAACCTAAGTGTCGCATCAACATAGCCATCGCTTCAGTTTCCATGATCTATTGCCACTTACCTAAAAGGTTTCCCCAGATCCTGGTGTAGGATCTATAGTAACCCCAAACAGTACCCTTAAAAATAAACCAAACAAACAGTCAAAGAAGAAAAATGATCTAGACCCTAAGGTAAACTCCACTTTTATTATTTTCCCCAACAGAGTTGCCAGTTCTGTGATACGGTGGCAGAACCGACTGTTGTATACTGGTTTTACGTTTTTTGTTTGCAAATGTCGCGGTAAGCAAGAGTCGCCATCGACTTTTCTTTTATCCAGCAAAGGAAAGGGTGAAAAGAATAGAAAAATACATTTTTCGAGATTTTCTAAGTAAGGGGGTAGATTATGGAAAGGGAAGGTGTTAGCACCCTTTCCATCCGTGATTTTCCACGGGCTCTTAGATACTTGCTCATTTTGAAAACTGTTTGTGTGTTTTGAAATTTTTTGTATTCTTTATGGTAACTCTTGTATCAATCCTCAAGAGTGTGATAAAGCGTTTTGTGAAAATAGTTTTTGAAAAGTTTGTAAGTGTGAAAAATTCATATTTGAGCAAGTACTTAAGAACAGTATACCTACTCAAAAAAGGATGTTCTTTTCCTCCTACCCTTTAGAAAGTGCTATCCTACTATTAGTGAGTAGGTAGCCCTATCGTCGGATGTTAAGGGACAATCAAAGGGACGTTTTACAATCACGAAGGAAATTTATGGAGACGCTTTAGCAATTTTCTTTTAGGGACTAGATCATTTACCGAAAGGCAACTGTAGGATCATCGAGGGACTATGATCTTTTTGGAATTATGGGTCTTTACTAAAGCGTTCCTGCCTCATGATTGTTTTATTTAAAGGCAACCAAAGTGGGAGATACCTTAGAGGTGCACATGTGCAAGTGTGTTGAGATTCAGTTATTTTTTGTCTTTTTGATAGGTTAGCTAACGTTTGATTATTAGTATTTCCATACTCTCCTAGTTACAGTAATATATACAGAAAAATATAATGCAGAAAGAATAAATCTAGACTATTACATCCCATAATCAGTTACATTATTTATATAAAATTTGAGGGAAAAAATAATGCGCGCGAAATAAATATTACGTCTAAAAATCGTAAGAAAAATTCTAAGTAAACAATAAAAATCCTTTTGGTTTTATTTTTATTTATTTCAAGAAAAATAATTAAACTAAATCTAAATTTAATTTAAGAAAATAAATATTGAATGAAATTAATCTAATTCTAATTTTTTTGCATTTTTTATTAAGAAAATATTTGAAACATAAATTAAATCCTAAATTCTAGTTCATTTTAAAATAAGAAAGTAGTTAAAATTTAATTAATTAATTAATTAATTAATTAAAGCAATTCATTTAATTAAAAAAAGTCTAAGCCTAATATTTTTGTGAGTTTTTTAATTATTTGCTTAATTAAGTAAAGAAGATAACAGAAATTAAAACATTACAAAAAAAGATCTAGATGGGCCTGAGAAAGTAAAAAAAAAAGTGGGGGTGTGGTTGTTGAATTTACTGGCCCATAAAGGGGGAGGTCCAGATTTGCTTCTAGATCTAATGTGGATTGGTCTTGATGGTACATGGTGAGCCTGCAAATGGAGTGTGCTAGATCTGAACAGATGGATATCTGATGGCACACGTCTGATGGTGTATAATGCACATCTAGCTACGAGGAGCACCGGATCTGCATGAAACAAGTTAGAAAATATAAAAATGGAGCTTACTGAGGCATTTTGTGATGTTTCAGAGCTTGGAAATGATTGTAAAAGCTTCAGGGAGCCTCCAGGAATGTATTTGGATCTTCTGTTTGGACTGAGGAAGGCTGGAACCTAAAATGCGAATTTACAACTTTGATATTTTTTGCAAAATTTGTAGAGCATTTCTAGGATGTATAGCCTGTGTCTTGAAGCTTTCTAATGTGTCCTTTATATAGAGAGGAGGGAGGAGACAAGAGAACAAAGGTAATAACAACCATAAATATGTGTTTTTAAAGCCATGAATGATGTTTTGTAAGTTTTCCAAAGACATGGAATGTTGTACTTTTTGAATTTGAATGAATGTTTACCTTGCTTGCATGAACTTTTATGGGCCTAGGATGTCCAAAACATCAACCCAAAGCTCAAATCCCATTTCCAATTATTTTATACATTTTATTTTATATTTATTTGAAATGAATTAAAATAAATATGAATAAAATAGTTAGCAAATGCAAGGCATGGCAATAATAATTTTAGAGGTCCTCTATAGTCTTAGGAATATGTTTGAAGTCCAAGAAATTAAGCCATTGACCTAAAACTTCAAGTTTGTCAATGCATAATTCTTGAAAATTCTCAAATTTTCCCAACTTGGGCAAGTCATAACTTGCTCAATTTTTACCTCATGATTATGATCTTTGACTTTTTGGAAAGCCCAAGATGTATACTTAAATCCCTCATTTGATCAATTTTTCATTTGAAGATTTTATCTTGATGTAAATGGTCTTGACAAAAAGTGGCTTTTGTTGACTTTCTGAAAATGACCTGTAATGTATGAACTTGTATCTTTCAAATGGTGCACTTATTGAACTTGAGGTATGAAGAGAAGTTGTAGGGAATTGGATTCTATTAAAAATGAGTTTTGGTTATAAAATTTCTGATAAAGTATAAGAAAGTTATGCTTGGTCAAAGTTCAGTTGACTTTTCCTATAGAAACCCTAATTTGCCATTTTTGACTTTTGATGAATTAGGAGTATTTCTTGAGGAATCATGATCATCGCTTGATCAAATGATGGATATCACTTCAAATTGTTGATGTTGACCAAAAATCTTGAAGTTTGACTATACATGGGCCATAGTTGACTTTTGACCTAGCACAATTGATTTTCCAATACTTGAGCAATTGACTGAGCAAACTTATTGTGCAAGGCATGAAATTTGGCATGGATGATCTTGAGGACATATTAGGACAATGGAGAACATTTGGGATACTTGGAGTTCAACCATCTTGGTGAAAATTGAAACCCTAGTTGGGGGTTCATTGCCTTAGGAGGAGAATTTGTCTGGTCAATTCTTAGTCATCCTAGGGCAAGTTGGGGACCTCAATGGGCATGTGGTGAATAAAATGATAGGGAAAATTTTGGGGTACAACAGAAGTGTCTTCCAATTTGAAGTGATTTTGATTCTTATAGAGAACTTCTGTTCATGGGATGCGAATTTCCCCGTTGTCAAACAATTAGCCATATACAAACAGCGATATTCAAATAATGCAAAGTTTATGCTTGTCTTAAAGTTTTGAAAATGAGTTTTAGCAAGTAAAGAGAATTTTGTAATAATTTGAATTCAACTCAGGATTTGCAGTAAGCCTTACAGGAGTCAGGATACCTTTTGTAACAGTATGCTTTAGAACTAACCCATGCTTCAAATAGGACTTTTGAAAGGTTGTAGCATGGTCTAGTTCACAGTTTAAGAAACAAAGGATAAGGCTCAAAGTTTATTTGTACCCACCCGTTCTTTGTGACGTTCTCCAGTCCTAAACTCAGTTAATTGTGCATTTGAATTCCAATTGAGTCTGAAATTACATTTTGGAGATGGTTTGGACAAGTTAAGTTTGTTAGAGGGAAGTCATTTTACAACATTTTTCATGTTGTTGAGGATTTGTAGTAACCTCTTTTTTTGATTTACTATCCCTGATTTTTTTGCCTGACTGTCCTTGTCTTGAGATTACAGTCAGCGGGATGCCCCAATTTTTCTTAAGTCTCCTTCGTAGGTTTTGACTTAGTGGGATTTTCTTTTGAGGGATAATGACTGCCTATTTTATTGGGAACCATCGTCGTCTTTTGATTCATCAGGAAATGTTTTTGATGACATTCGCTGTATACAAAGTGAGAGCTTGTGACTGAACGCACATTTGAATTAACTAAGAGACTACCTTGCCCCATGTTTTAATTAAAAGTTTCAATTTGTGTGAAAAATAAAACTCCTACTTCTTAGGCTCAAAGGGGTTTACTAGGGATTATCTTCCTTATAACTCTAGTGTTTAGGAATGGAAATAACGCCTGTACATCGTTAGCAAGGTCTGTTCAAAAGCATGATGTATAAGATTATGGCATTGTTTTCGTCATCCTCCCTCTAAATGCTTGCAATTTTTCTGGAACAAGATTTGAATATCATAAAGGGAGTAAAAAGCATAGTTAAAAATGAACGGATTAATTCAAGACAAACATATGCAATGCATTGATGAAACAAAGTTTGACATTAATAAATAAGTGTTTGAACAATAAAAGAGATTATAATTGAAAATTCAAAATGAAAAGGGCACTCTCAATGGTTTGGCATAGGAGCAGTGATCACGCTGGGAGCCTCTGAAGGGTCGAACTCAATCTGCTTAGCGTCAATCATGCTTTGAATCTTGTATTTCAGCACCCAACAATCGTTAGTATCATGCCCGGGACTGCCGGAACGATAAGCACATATTGCATCAGGATTGTAGTTAGGAGAAGAGGTTTTAAGGTTGGGATGAGGTCCTATCAACGTAATCAGATTCATCCTTAACATGTGTTGCAATGCTTGAGACAGCGGCATGTTGATGTTGGTAAAATATCTTTTGGGCTCATCTTGCCTTCGCTGATTTCCCCATTGTTGTTGCCGCTGCGATGCAGGACCGGAGATTAGAATTGCCCCCACATGTTGATCATGGTTAGTCTTGTTACGACCCTTTTGGCTGTACACAGCATTGGACTCTTTCTTCCCATTGTATGGCTTTTTCTGAGTATCAGAGGATGTAGCTCCTTGGATCTTTCCGCTTTTGATGCCAGCTTTGATTCTTTCGCCAGTCAGTATTAGCTCGGTGAACCCGGCCAAGGAGCTTCTGATTAGGTGATTGAAAAAAGGTCTCGTCAAAGATCCCATAAAGATGTCAATCAGCTCCCTATCAGTTAAGGGTTGCTTCACCCTACCAGCCAGGTCTCTCTACTTTTGGGCGTATTCTTTGAAGCCCTCATTGGAATGCATGGTCATATTCTGCAACTGCACACGAGTTGGTGCAAGATCAGTGTTGTATTTGTACTGCTTGTAGAAAGCAACAACTAGATCTTCCCAAGTGTGAATATGGGAACACTCCAATTGATAGAACCACTCATGTTGCGTCCTAGCTAAGCTCTCTTGGAAGAAATGGACCCAGAGCTTTTGATCAGTTGTGTATGGTTGAATCTTGTAGACATAAGATCTCAAATGCATCTTAGGACAAGAGACCCCATCATACGTGGAAAAGGTAGGGATTTTGAACTTTGGTGGGATGACCACTCCAGAAACCAAACTCGTTTCTTCAAAGTGCAGACCAGGTACTTTCTGGATCTCCATGGTGTAGAGACGATCCTCTAGTTGTTTGTATTTGTCATCTGCAGGAGGATACTGCTCTTCAGCGTAGTTAGCCTCTTCTTCATTAGACCTCGAACTATGATCCCCTTCTTTTGTTTGATTGTCCCCCCCATCAGTTGACAGAATTGTGAATCCTAGAGCTTGCTTTGTTGGTCTTTTGAACCTCCTTCCCAAATTCAGGATGCCCACTGACTTCTTTTTCTTCTTGTCTTTAAGAAGAAGAGTCTCCAGTTCCTCTTACCCTTTAGCCAAAGTCAGGAACATTTGTTGGAATTGGGCATTTTGTTCTTGGAGATACTTCATTATTTGTTCCATATCCATCTTACTGAAATAAACAGTAGAGAGATAAGGAAACCTATTTGGGGAAAACTTGTCATGATATGATGCATGGTATGTAGATGCATGTTTCCAAGGATCTCGCGGGGTAAACACAAGAAGATGTTAATAGTTAAACTTTGGCCACAACTTTGATTGGAGAACTTCGTATCGGTGGATGTCCTTCCATGAGAGTCAAGCTCACCATGTCAAGTGGGTCATAGCCCTTGACTCAAGTTACCGTGCTTTGGTCTTTGACGATGTTTTATAAGAGAATGAATCCTCTTGCCCCTTGATAGGGGTCTGGTTCAACATGACCCTGTATCATAGGCCCTTGAGATCCTTGGAATGGTTATTGAAAATGCTAAGTTATGATATCATGATGTTATGTACAAGTATTCAAAGCAAGCAAATCGTTATGTACAAATAATCATAAACACACAAAGCAGACAAGTCCTTAGGTTTAGGCTTGCATGGAGTTTGTAGGCAAGTACCCTCTTAAAGTTCTGTTGGCTCAACCTGTCCTAGAAAGTAACTGGGTTCTAGGGGATCTCAATATCACTAACCTTTATTTTAGGCATTGTCTCAGCATAATCAATCTTTTCTTGCGGCCGAGATATCCCAAAAGTCCTATCTCAATGAGTGTAGCATCGAGTATCAACCAATCTTCAGCTTTACACCAAAGTCGGCTATCTCACTAATTCCTAATGGCCAAGTTGTTCAACTAAGGTTCTACGGTTAGTTAGTGCTTCATGACGCCACTCAGCGGCCTCGTATTCTCCTCAATTCACCATAAAGGATACATGTACGAACAAATGTGTCACACTAACGTAGCCATTGCTTCAACCATATTGGTCTATGTCGTACAGTTTCCACAATCTATTGCTACTTACCTAAAAGGTTCCCCAGATCCGGGTGGAGGATAAAAAACAAAGTCGAAACAAGGAACCATAATGTAAAGCAAGCAAGTCAAACAAGGAAAGCAAGTAAAGGTGATCTAGCCCTAAGGTAACCCCATTTTTAAGTATCCCCAACAGAGTCGCCAGTTCTGTAACACGGTGGGAGAACTGACTTGGGTGTTTCACATTTGATTGTAATTGTTGCAGATAGCAAGAGCCCCACCGACTTTTCTTTTACCCAATAAGGAGAAGTTGAAAAGAACAGGAAAGAACTTTTGAGATTATTTCTTGAGTTCTTGGGGTAGGTTATGACAAGGGAAGGTGTTAGCACCTTTTTCATCTGTAGTTATCTACGGGCTCTTAGTTGCTTGCTAGATCACTTTCTATTGTTTGAAAATGTGCTTGTGGTGTGGGTTTTGAAAGTATTTTAAAAACGTCTTTGTAATGATTCTCGTCTCTATAAGAATGAGTACAAAGTGTTGGTTTTGAAGATAGTTCAAAGAGGTGTTTGTGGAATGTGTTTTTGAAAGTGATTTTGAAAAGTATCTTTGTAATGATTCTCGTCTCTATAATAATACATACAAAGAGCTTTGTCTTTTGAAAATGTTTCAAATGAAAGTGTTGGTGTGTAAAATGTTTATTTTGTTGTGAGCAAGTGAGCAACTATAAGCATCCTACCTACTCAAAAGGTCTATTGTTCTTTTCTTCCTCCTTTAGATGTTTCTATCCTACCATTGATTTGGTAAGAAGCCCCATCGTTGGATGTGAAGGGACAGGCGTGGGACGTTGGTATAGTCAAAGAAGGAAACCTATGGAATGTTTTAGCAATGTCGTTTAGGGACTAGATCATTTACCAAAGGCAACATCGAGGGTCATCGAGGGACTACGATCTTTTATCGAGGGTCTTTTGTTAAACGCCCATATTTAAGGGACATGACTATTTTCCGAGGCAAAAAGTGAGATTATCCTAGAGGTGCATGTGTGCAAAGTGTGTTTTATTGCTTGCATTTTTTCTTTGAATTTTAGGTTGTCCACTTGTTAGTTTTATCTTGCCATACATCCTAATTACTAACATTTGTACAAAAGTAATAAAAATGCAAAAAATAAAGATCCTACACTATTACAACCATATTGAATAGCAAGAAAATGTAAAGACAAAACAAAATAAAAGAAGGAAAAATGAGTGCTTCGATTTGGGAAGCATAACCCTTTGATTCTGTTTCTCTGGCTCCCATCGATTTGGGCTTAGCATGAAGCATGAGATGCAGCCTTCGATTCTGCCTTTCTGCTTCCTTTGATTGCAGGAATGTTAGGGTGAGCAAGTAAGCTTCGACCATTCCCTTTGTCCTTCTTTTGATTGAGGCCTGGGAGTCAATGTGGACATCCTTCTGGATGCTTCTTTCGATTGATGCCTGGAAGTCAGTGTGGACAACTTTCCTTTCTCCCTTTTTGCTCCTTCGAATGGCCTATAAGTCAGTGTGTGGCGAAGCCTAAAGCCACACTCTTTGTTCTGCTTGCAACTGTGAAGTAGCCAGGGGTGAAGCCTAAAACTTCAATTCACACCTCCTTTCTCCTGTTTTCTTTCGTTTGGGATTTAAATAGTAACATGGCCTAAGGCCATGTTAGTATTGTCTCATGGACATGTTAGTTTGTTAAAACATAATTTGATTCTGCAACCCTTAGTTAGAGTTTTGATGATAACAAATACAAAGAACAAATATGCACCCTAAAAATTATGTTATTGTGTATACAGAAGTTCTGACCAAAGCAGCATCAGAAGTTAAGCTATAGAAGCTACACGCTGAAGCAATCAGAATTTGCGCTGAAGATTGATGACCAGAACCTGCGCTTAAGTGAAGTAAACTCTGATTCTGAACAAGAGCATAATAATCTAAGTCATCAATGTTCTGAAGCATCAGCAGCAGGCAAGGATGTAAGATTCTGAAGCGTTACTATTCAATCAAGACAGCATCAATTACAATGGCTTCATTCAGACAGGATCTTCTCCAAATGGAAACTGAGTTAATGACATTTATCATGCTTAATGTTCAACAGGAATCCATTGCCTATATAAACAAGCTCAGTGATCAAATCATTTACGATTTGCTAATACTACTACATGAGAATTCAAAAAACGCTGCATGTTTACTCATCTATTCCACGCTCTAAATTTGTGTAAAATATCACTGTTGTGATAACTATTTTGTAACGAAAAACATCTGTACACACATTCTTGTATCTTTGTTTAAGACAGTGTTCCTTGAGATTAACCGGATTGTGGTTGTACTCAAGAATATTTTGACAGTTGTTAATGTGGTGATTGTAATCCTTTTGAGATTAGTGGATTAAGACCTCGTTGGAGAGAGGAGAAATCACCTTGACGGGTGGACTGGAGCACTTTGAGATCAAACGAACCAGGATAAAAATATTGTGTCATTGCGCATTTGATTTCAAGTTTTCAATTCAACTGTCCCCCCCCTTCTTGTGTTTTTCACTTCTTCAATTGGCATCAGAGCGCCTGGTTCTGAGCTTAAACACTTAACCATGTCAGTACAAGATCCAAGCTTCAGAAAACACTATGGTGAGACCAAGACAAAACATCAGCAATGACTACCATGAAGACAAGGACAGAATCAATGGCACACCTCCAATCTTTGATGGAGAAAACTTTGACTACTGGAAGATATAATTGAGAGTTTCTTTCTGGCCCGTGATGCTGATCTGTGGGACATGGTAACTGATGGATACACACACCCATTGGATGGAAGTGGTCAGAAGATAGACAGAAAAATGATGTCTGACCAGCAAAAGCATGATTTCAGAAACCACCACAAAGCCAGAACAATACTCCTCAGCGATATCTCATATTCAGAATATGAAAAAATCTCAAACAGAGAGACAGCCAAAAATATGTTTGACTCTCTGAGAATGACGCATGAAGGCAACATTCTAGTCAAAGAAACCAAAGCCCTTGTGCTTATTCAGAAGTATGGGGAATTTAAGATGGAAGATACTGAATCCATAGAAACAATGTTCTCAAGATTTCAGATCCTTGTTGTTGGGTTGAAGGTTCTTGACAAAGGATATTCTACTTCTGATCACGTAAAGAAGATCATCAGAGGTCTACCCAAGCAATGGAGGCCAATGGTCATAGAACTTAAGCTAGCCAAAGATCTCAACAAGATATCTCTGGAGGAACTTGTCAGCTCCCTCAGAAGTCACGAGATATAGCTAGAATAAGATGAGCCTCAAAAGCAAGGTAATCCATTAGCTTTAAAATCTAACAGAAAATCTGATTTTAAGGTTTTGCAGGATATGAAAGAAACCTCTGATGGGTCCTCATCAGAAGAAGATGAATTGTCTCTCCTCTCCAGAAGGGTGAATCAACTGTGGAAGCAGAGACAAAGGAAATTCAGAAACCCCAGATGACCAGAGAATCAAAATGAATCCTCCTCCAGATACAGAACGTATGAGTCTTCCTCTGGACACAGAAGATCTGAAGGTTCTTCAGGATACAGAAAGCCAAATAACAAGGACATCATCTGCTATGAGTGCAATGAGCAAGGGCACTACAAAAGTGACTGTCCAAGGCTTCAGAAGGAGAAGCCCAAAAAGAAGTTCTTCAAGGAAAAGAATAAGAGCCTCATGGCAACATGGGACGATTCAGAATCCTCTGAAATTGACTCAGAGTCAGATGATGAAAGAGAAAACATAGGTCTCGTGGAAAACGTGTCAGAAGACAGTGAAGCTTCTAGTTCAGACTCATAATCAGACACTGAAGAGGTATTCCCTAACTTTGCTATTAATTTCACTAAAGCTAAACTTGCAGAAAGTTTAAATGAAATTCTGGAAAGCTATCAGCAAATCAGAGTCAAATTCAAGAACTTGAAAAAGGAACTTGTCTCTGAATCTGAAAAGACTGAGAGTCTAAGATTAAAAAACTCTGAGTTAAAAGAAAAAGTCTCAAAATTAGAAAATGATTTGCAAAATTCTCATAAGGAAATAATCTCAGAGACTCCCAGTAACGCTGATGAGATCATCAAAGAGTATGATCACAGCTTTCAGAAGTTTCTGGCTAAAAACATAAATAGAAGCAAGATAGCTTCAATGATCTATGGAGTTAGCAGAAATGGAAGAAAAGGGATAGGATATCAAGATAAGGTATCTACACCTAAGCAATCCATGGACTTAGTCATAAAACGCACACCACTTAAATCACATTTTATATATGGACACACACATGACATAAAATACACTAGTAGTGATTACTCTTAAACCAAAATTCAACTAGAATTTTGGTAAAACTAACAAACCAGGATCCAAAAAGATATGGGTACCTAAGGATAAAATTATATATGTAGCATATATCTTTAGCAGAAAGGCTAAAACACCAGTCATGGTACCTGGACTCTGGCTGCTCTCGACACATGACGGGAAGAAGGCATATGTTCCAAAGCCTGGAACTTAAACCTGGAGGCTATGTGGGCTTTGGAGACAACCAAAGAGGAAAGATCATTGGCTCTGGAATAGTAGGTAACAAAAATATTCCCTCTATAAATAATGTACTGCTAGTTGATAGATTAATGCATAACCTGTTATCCATAAGTCAATTAAGTGATAACAGTTATGATATAATCTTTAATGAAAATTCATGCAAAGCTGTTAGTCAGAAAGATGGAACTACCCTTTTTAATGGAAAGAGGAAAAACAACATTTACAAAATAAAACTTTCTAAACTTAAGAGTCAGAATGTAAAATGCCTTCTTTCTGTTAACAACGAGCAATGGGTCTGGCACAAAAGATTGGGGCATGTTACTATGAGAAGAATATCTCAGATTAACAAACTCAATCTGGTCAGAGGACTTCCTAATTTGAAGTTCAGCTCAGATGCTCTGTGTGAAGCATGTAAGAAAGGAAAACTTTCAAAACCTGCTTTTAAATTTAAAAATGTTGTTTCCACCTCTAAGCCATTAGAACTTCTGCACATAGACTTATTTGGACCAGTAAAAACTGCATCTGTCAGTGGCAAGAAGTATGGGTTAGTGATCATAGATGACTATAGCAGATGGACATGGGTAAAGTTCTTAAGACACAAGGACGAGTCACACCCTGTGTTTGTTACCTTCTGTAACCAAGTTCAGAATGAAAAGGATCTTAGAATTGTCAAAGTCAAAAGTGATCATGGTGGAGAATTTGAAAATAAAAATTTTGAATAATTTTTTAATGAAAAAGGCATCTTGCATGACTTCTCTTGTCCTAGAACTCCCCAACAAAATGGAGTTGTAGAACAAAAGAACAGAACATTGCAAGAAATGGCCAAAACCATTATCAATGAGACTAACGTTACTAAGATCTTTTGGGCAGAAGAAATTAACACAGCGTGTTACATTCAGAATAGAATCTCTATAAGACCTATTCTGGAAAAGACTCCATATGAATTGTGGAAGAACAGAAAGCCCAACATTTCCTATTTCCATCCATTTGGATGCACTTGCTTTATTCTGAATACGAAAAATTACCTGAACAAGTTTGACTCTAAAGCACAAAAGTGTATCATGTTAGGATACTCTGAACGCTCAAGAGGGTACAGAGTATACAATACAGAAACACAGATTGTTGAAGAGTCAATCAGTGTTAGATTTGATGATAAGCTTGACTCTCAAAAGTCAAAGCAGAATGAATTCCTTGCAGATATAGAAGTTGAATTCACAGGTACTGAAGACAACTCATCAGAAGTTCTCAACAAAGACGCTCCCACAACATCAGAAAGAGTTATTGCAAGCAATCCAGCACCTTTAGTTGATCAACTTCAGAAAAGACTATCCATAAGCAGCGTAGCTCACCCAGAAGATAAAATACTGGGAAAGAAGGATGATCCAATCAGAATAAGATCAACATTCAGAAACTCTAAAGAATCCCTCATGGGACTGGTCTCTCTGATTGAACCAACAACAATTGATGAAGCGCTTCTAGACAATGACTGGATTCTGGCAATGCAGGAGGAATTAAATCAGTTCACCAGAAATGACGTATTGGATATGGTTCCCAAACCAAAAGGATTCAACGTCATTGGAACAAAGTGGGTGTTCAGAAACAAATTGAACGAGAAAGGAGAAGTCATCAGAAACAAAGCACGACTGGTGGCACAAGGTTATAGTCAACAAGAGGGGATAGACTATATAGAAACCTTTTCTCCAGTCGCCAGGTTAGAATCTATCAGACTCTTAATTTTGTTTGCTGTAAATAATGGCATCACTCTGTATAAGATGGATGTTAAAAGTGCATTCCTAAATGGCTATATAGATGAAGAGGTATATGTGCACCAACCCCCTGGGTTTGAGAATTCCAAACACCCAGAATATGTTTTCAAACTAAAGAAGTCACTTTATGGTCTGAAACAAGCTCCCAAAGCTTGGTATGAAAGACTAAGTAACTTCTTGTTAGAAAAGGAATTCACCAGAGGGAAAGTGGACACAACCTTGTTCTGTAAGTTATTTAAGAATGACATTTTAGTGTGTCAGATTTATGTAGATGACATTATCTTTGGATCTACTAAACCATCTATGGGAAGAGAGTTTGCTAAGTGGATGCAGACAGAGTTTGAGATGAGCTTAATAGGGGAACTCAAATTCTTTCTGGGCATTCAGATAAACCAAACTCCAGAAGGAACTTACATTAATCATACAAAATATGTCAGAGAACTTCTGAAGAAATTTGATCTCTCAGAATGTAAGCCCTCAAAGACTCCAATGAATCCCACGTGCATTCTGTAAAAGGAAGAGGTAAGTAAAAAGGTAGAACAGAAAGTATACAGAGGTATGACTGGTTCTCTCCTTTATCTGACGGCTTCAAGGCCTGAAATTTTATTTAGTGTTTGCCTATGTGCTTGATTCCAATCAGATCCTAGAGAATCTCACTTAACAGCAATTAAGTGAATTTTCAAGTATCTGAAAGGTACTACTAATCTGGGTTTGTTTTATAGAAAATCAAATGATTACAACTTAGTAGGATATTGTGACGCTGATTTTGCTGGAGATAGAGTAGAATGTTGTTGTACCCCAAAATTTTCCCTCTCATTTTATCAATATTTCTCCTCACAAGACTCTTTGGACTCCAGACAGAATTAGGGTTTGCTCTGCTCAAGACATCTCCTTGCACTATTGACCTGAAATTAGGGTTTGAGTTTGCACAAGGAATTTTGGACTTCTAATGCTCAATGTGACTTTCATGCTTCATGTTGAACTTATAAGATTGCTCATACCAAGTTTCAAGCCTTGAATCAAATTTTTGCCCAATCAATTGGACATTTGACCTAAAAATCAACTATATTGGGGAAAAAGTCAATTGTGGTCAATTTACAGTCAAACCTCATAAATTTTGATCCATATCAACATTATAAGCTCATATGAACCATTTGATCAAGTTTGGTCCATAACTCCTCAAGAAATTTGATCAGATCATCAAAAGGGCAAAATGGTCATTTTTAGGGTTTTGACTACAGAAGGGCAATTTCTGATTTTTCACCTAGCCAATGGAAAATTGGGTTCAATCATGGATTAAAGGAATAAATGGCATCATCTTGACCTATTCAGAAGGTTCAAAAGATCTCAATTGCATTGGATTGACTGATGAATTTTCCAGTCAACTGATCAAGAATCAACTGTACACTGAAAAGTCAAACTTTGACTTTTTGGTTAAAATCAAGTGCCAAGGGTCATTTTTCATCAAGATGTGTCAAAACATGAAAATTTTTCATCAAGAAACCTAATTTTGCAAATTAGGGTTTAAGATTGAAAAGTTTCATAACTTAGAATTTTTCTAAGTTATGAAATTTTCTTATTTTTTCCCAACTTTGCCCAACTTTTTCACCATGATGCATTTGGATTCAAATAAAACTTCTAACATGAAAGTTGTAGTCCTCCACAAAATATACAACTTTGATTCACAAAGTTTTCTCAAAATAAGCTTGTATCTCAAGTTATGAATTTTGGAATAAGGGTCCATGAAACTTTTAACTTAGTGAAATTTTGCCCTAGTTTAGGCAGGATTTTGACCTATCTTCATGGAATATTCTCACCTAGTTCCACTTGGAATCTCAAAATTCATTTCAAATATGGATTATAGATCATGTTACAAGCTTTACAAAATATCCAAGAATTCTCCAAAATTATTTATGGTTAGGGAGAATCGAAGGTTTGAATTTGGCAAAAACTCACTTTGATCCATGGTATGTTTCATATTGACACAAGTTGCAATTTCCATCCAGCATTGTTTATACTTGATTACATGTATCTAAACCCTTCCACACTCAAGAATTAAATGCAAACTCAATGGATTTAAGCTTTTTTCTGATCATTAGAGGTTTACACAAGGGATTAATCCAAAAATAGCAAAAAGGCAACATTGCCATTTTTGTCAAAACTTGCTTTATGTCAAATTGCATCCCTTGAGCCTTGAACCAAATCTTGGACAACAAACAAAATCCACAAACTTGGGGACAAGATCACAAAATGTATGCAGGATTAGAGCTAGCCTGTACAGGCCTGCTCTTTGTCACTTCTCACCTTTTGCTTCAAAACCAAGAAATGTGCAAAAGTCTACACAACTTGAGTATCTGTTATAACCAACTCTTGTAAGCATTTGAAACAAGTTTTGCACATTTCCTTGAGCCGGAAACACAAATAATTCAACCCTCAAGCCTTCCAAAACAAAAAAACACCTTCTTCTTGGAAAACAAGGCACTCTCTCCAGTTTGACTTCCATCTCACAAACCATTCGTGCGTTTTGTCCCAAACCAGTTCTAATACCTTCCATATAACCCACCTAAGCTATACCAACCATTGGCCATTGACTCTAACTCCATTTTCAAGCTTCACTAATTCTGATTTCAGCTTGTGCAGGTTGACTTCTACAGGCTTATTCAAGCAAGCTAAAAGCAAACAAAGCATTGGGGAAGGTCAAAGGAAGTTCAGGAAATATTACAAACATCTCAGGCCTCACTGAAAACCTCCACATTGCCATACATGAGTTCAACTGAAACATGTATTTTCCAACTTTCTATCTCTCTGTTTAGGAATCTTTAGGCTTAGGTTTGTGAATAAAAAATGTAGTACTCATAGCCCTTAAACTGTACATATGCATAGATTTCATTTAAGTTAAGTGTGCTGAGAGAATTTTATTGATGAACATTCTGAAAAAGTTAGGTTAGAAATTAGGGCTAGAGAAATTCTCTCTGGTCTTTGAGAGTTAGATTAAGTTCTTTATATGGTTGGAATCGTGTTGAAAAATGCTATAACTTTCATGTAGTGAGTTTTTGCTTTAGAGCCCGTATACAGGAGTTGGACATTTGTACACAGGCGCGCGTTTTTCTAATTCAAAGGTTGAAGATGAAGTTGGAACTGGGCTGGGCCTTTGTTTCTCACTTTTGACACCCCCAGCCTTACTGTCTACACCCCCTTGGCCCATTGTTTTATTTTTTTATATTTTTCTATTTCTTTTTCATTTCTGACTTTAAAATATTTTTCTAAACATAAAAAATTACCAAAAACATTTTCATAAATTTTCACATTTTATTTTTGTATTTTTTATTATTTTTTCTAACACAAAAATATTTATTAAATAACATACTTTTATTTTCTTTAATAAAAACTTGAAAATAATACATAAAAATATTATATTTTTATTTTTATTATTTACATACTTAAATAATATTTTTTCTAATATATTTTTATTTTTTAACATTTGTATATATTTTATTATTTTATTTTATTGTACATAAATAATATATATATATATATATATATATATATATATATATATATATATATATATATATATATATATATATATATATATATATATATATATATATATATATATATATATATATATATATATATATATATATATATATATATATATATATATATATATACACACTTTCTTAAAATAAATTAGGGTTTTACCCTTAACAAAAATAGCTTTTATTTTCTTTTTTTAATACATTAAATATTATATTTTTGCATACATAAAAATAATACAAAAACATTTTTTGCATATTTATAATATATTGGATATTTATTTAATTGTTCATTTAAATATTTGTCTATTTATTTATTTGCACAATTAATTCAATTTGGATGTAATAGTTAATCTTAGGGTTTTATTTTCTTGCAAATATTCCCCATTCAAAATTGTATCCCCCCTCCCCATATCAATGTTGTAATAGTGGTAGATTTATTTTTACGCACTTTATTTCTTTCAAATATGCATGATAGAGATTAGGGTTTGTATGCAAAGATCCAAGATCAACAAGTAGCTTGACCTAATACAATATAAAGATGCATGAAATTGACAACACGATGCACACATGCACCCCTAGGGTTTCATCCACTTGTTGCCTTTAAAATGGCCATGGTATGCATGTTAAGTATCTTGGCAAAACAAAAACAAAATAAAAATATCATAGTCCCTCGATGACGCTATCTTGGTTGTCTATACAAAATGATCTAGTCCCTCAAAAATTTGCTAAAGATACTTAGCACAATTGCTATCATGGTCAATACGATGACCCGTGCTTGTCCCGTTTAACATCCAAATACAAGGTTGTTTACCAAATGCAATGGTAAAACAACACTGTCAAAAGGGTTAAAAATGTGTAGGAAAGATCTTTGAGTAGATAGGGTAGACAACTCTTAGTTACTTGATCAAACTTGCAAACATCCTTGTTATTTTCAAACACACCTCACAACACAATTTCAAAACATTTCCCAAAACAAACTTTCAAAACACTGAAAAATCTTTTCAAAAGACAATACACCTTTGTATATATTCAAACAAGAATCATTAGAAAGGTTTCCACAACGATGGCCTCTTTTCAAAACATTTTCAAAACCACACATAAAGCACCATTTGAAACAATTGAAAAGCAAAAGCAAGTGATCTAAACAAGTAACTAAGAGCCCATGGAAAACCATGGATGAAAAGGGTGCTAGCACCTTCCCTTTTCATAATCTACCCCCTGAACCCAAAAAAACATCTCAAAGGTCTTTCCTGTGCTTTTTTGACCTTTCCTTTGGAAAAAGTAAAAAGTCGGTGACGACTCTTGCTAAACCAAAACATTTGCGAACACAAACGTAAAACCTCAAGTTAGTTCTCCCACCGTATCATAGAACTGGAGACTCTGCTGGGGAGTTATCTAAAAGTGGGGTTACCTTAGGGTTTTAGATCGCCTTTACATGCTTACCTTGTTTTCTTTGATTGCTTTACATTTGGTTCTATTGTTTGGGTTTGAAATCCTCTACTCGGATTTGGGAAACATTCATAGGTAAATAGCAATACATTGTGGAAACTGTGCGGGGTATACCGACATGGTTGAAGCAATAGCTATATTAGTGCGACATATTTGTGGGTACCGGTAGCCTTTGAGTCAATCAAAGAGAATACAGGGCCGCTGAGTGATGTCATGAAGCACTAATGGACTTTTAGAACCTTTACTTGACCATCTTGGCCTTTTTAGGGGTAGTGAGATGACCGGCTTTGGTGCAGTCCGAAGTTGGTAGATACTCGATACTACACTCATTGAGGGTTGTTTTCTTGGAATATTTCTGTCGCCAGTAAAGTGGCTAAACTGAAACAATGAACACAGAAAATAATCCAGTGATATTGAGCTCCTTAGAACCCGGTTACTATTTATAGGACAGGTTGAGCCAACTAAAATTCAAGAGGGTACTTACCTATGAAACCCCATGCAAGCCTGAATCTAGGATCTTGTGTGATTTGCTTATACATATACTTGTGCATACATCATGAACATCATGAAGTATCATATGCATCCAGTAACCATTTCAAGGGTTTGGATTTTCATCTTTGTTCCTGTTTTGTAGGCAATGGAATCACTTTGCAGGAAAACTATTCAGGTCAACCTTGTGAGAATCCCTCCTCAACTCAAGGAGATTACTTCCAAGATTCCAGAGAATTCTCCCTTCAGTGAAAGACATGGTAGACTTCTCAACTTGGTCAACTCCAACATTGAAGAAGACATGGTGAAAGTTCTCTTCCAGTTCTTTGACCCCCTACACCATTGCTTTACATTTCCTAATTACCAACTAGTGCCTACTTTGGAGGAATTTTCTCAACTCCTGAGGATTCCTATTCTCCATCAACTACCCTACAATGGTATGGAAAGAGAACCAAAGCCTGAAGATGTTGCTGAAGCCTTACACTTGCAACCATCTGATATCAAAGGCCATTGGGAAACCAGAAGTGGTGTCAAGGGTTTCTTGGCAAAGTTTCTGTTTGAGAAGGCACAAGAATGCTGGAATTCTCTAGATCTGCAAGGTTTTGAGGAGATCGTAGCACTTCTCATCTATGGGTTAGTCTTGTTCCCAAACCCTGATCATCTTATAGATGTGAATGCTGTCAAGATTTTCATATCTCGGAATCCTGTGCCTACATTGCTTGGGGATATCCTCCACTCATGTCACACACGAACAGTGAGGAAAAGAGGTGTTCTCATGTGTTGTACTCCTCTTCTATCAAGGTGGTTTATTTCTCACCTTCCCCAGTCAGTCTTGAAGAATGAACAAGGCTTAAAGTGGTCACAACGGTTGATGACTCTCACACATTCTGATGTTCATTAGTGTTCTCGGTCCAGAGAAAATGTCATCATCATTGATCGTTGTGGGGAATTCCCTAATGTCCCACTACTTGGCATTAGGGGAGGCATTACCTACAACCCCTGCTTAGCTCTGAGACAGTTAGGGTATGCCCAAAGGGATGGCCCTCGTGACATGCTGATTCCGGACTTGGTTTTTAACTTTGACAACGACGCTCAAGGACTTCGACAAAGGTTTATCCGAGCTTGGAGGATGCCCAACAAGGTGGATAGTAAGACACTGGGACACAAGAATTCCATCCCCCTTGAGCCTTACCTCAAGTGGGTACGAACCCGTGCCCAGAGTCTTATGATGCCTTACCCCTACATTCTCCCTGTGATCAAAGAGCCTGTTATGGAAGGAGAGGTTCCATACACCCTCCTACATCCCAACATGCCAACATCTTTGGAAGATTTGCAAAAGAGTTGGATACAGCTCAAGGAAGAACGAAAAACTTTCGAAGCCAGCTTCTACGCCAGTGAGAAGAAGGTTTTGGAACTTACTCGTCGACTCCATGAAGAGCAGACTCTCAACACCTACATCGCACCAAAGAGGATGCTTGACGTCTTTTTACATTATAATTTTGTATTATTTTTGCCCATGGGGCATTTATGTACTAACAAATTCTATCTTATTAATATGATGTGTGTTCTTTTTGTTTGCAACAACTTTGAATTTCTGAATCCTTGAATGCATTACATGAATACGTATCATTCATCATATGCATAAACAGGTCTTCACACCAGGTTTCCTTATCTCTCTGCTGTTTATTTCAGCAAGATGGATATAGAGCAGACGGTCAAAGACCTACAAGCGCAGAATTCACAGTTCCAACAACTCCTCATGACCTTGGCAAAGGGTCAGGAGGATCTTAAAGCACTATTAGAGAAGGAAAAGGAAAAAGAGAAAAAGAAAAAGGAAAGAGTGGGTGTATCTACTTTGGGAAGAATATTTGAGAATCAAGCTAGAAGGGTCCTGGATTTCCCCTCAACATCTGATGAAGGAATATGTAAGAGAAAGGGAGCTACAGTACCATCTGAGTCTGAGGCTGAAGAAGAAGAAGAGGATGAAGATTACTCTGAGCAGAAGTACCCTCCTGCAGACGACAAGTACAAGAATCTGGAAGAGCGTCTGGCAGCTATGGGGGTACAAAGAGTGCTTGGGCTGGATTTCGAGGAGCTAGGGTTGGTTGCTGGGATTGTGATTCCCCCTAAATTCAAGGTGCCTACATTTACTAAATACGATGGTTTGTCTTGTCCGAAGATGCACCTACGGTCTTACGTCAGAAAGATCCAACCTCATTCTTCTGATAAGGATCTGTGGGTCCACGTTTTTCAAGATAGTATTTCGGGGACGCAATTAGATTGGTTCTACGAGCTTGAGAGATCTGATGTACACAATTGGGAGGATTTGGCTACCGCCTTCTACAGACAATATCAATATAATGCAGACTTAGCACTTACTCGTACTCAACTACAGAGTATGGGTATGGTCTCTAATGAAGGCTTTAAGGAGTATGCCCAGAAATGGAGGGACTTGGATGGAAGGGTGCAGCCACCATTATTTGAAAGAGAGCTTGTTGATATGTTTTTGGGGACGTTGTCAGGTCCATTCTTTAATCACCTGATAGGGAGTTCATCTGCGGGGTTCACCGAATTAATTCTGACTGGTGAAAGAGTCAAAGCTGGCATCAAGAGCGATAAAATTCAAAAAGATACATCTGCTTCCGCTGCCGTTAAAAAACCTTTTCCAGCAAAGAAATAGGTGCCAGCTGTTTACTCCCAAAGAGGTCGAGGAAGAGTGAAGTGCCGGCCAGCGGTGGGGGTTGTGATGATTCAAAAGACTACAGCCGATCGGCCTAGAAACAATCAACCCAGAACCAACCAACAAAGATCGAGAAGGCCTGCTAGGAAATTCACCAAAATAAACATGACGCCTGCCCAGGTTCTCCTCCATCTCCTAAAGTTAAACCTTACAACCTTGAGAGAGCCACCGCAAAATCCGAATACGACTTCTCCTTTTTACCATGCCAACGCTAAATGTGCTTATCATTCAGACGGTATAGGGCACGACACCAACAATTGTTGGGCCCTTAAAAACAAGATCCAGGATTTAATAGATGTCAATGAGGTAGAATTCGACGCGCCCGAAAAGCCGAATGTGATTTCCGCCCCCAATGCCAAAGCATGTTCACAGTACCCATGCTATCGAGGAGGATCTGTATGTTGTTGTTGTTAATGACTTAATGACCCCTTTACCAATAATCAAGATGAATTTGTTGAAAGCCGGGATTTTTCCAGACTGTGAAAAAGATTGTTACCTTTGTTCGTCCCTACAATCCGACTGTTCATTATTGAAGTTAGGCATCCAACGCCTAATGGATAATCAAGAAATCCTCTTTGAGAAAACTCCTGTTACTCTTGTTACTCCAACTCCTATCAAAGATGTTGCTATAATCACCATTTCCTCCAGTCTTTCCAAGGTCTCTAAAAGACCTGTTAAGATTACACCCGATCCAAAGTTTTTACCTCTGAAGATTACTATGCGGGGCCTATCCCATACAAGTCCAATAAGACAATACCGTGGAATTATGAAGGAGAGATCTTCTACCACGGTATTAAGCAGATTGAATCAGTTGAAGAAAATTCCGATGAAGAGACTCCTGACATAGGAAATATCGTTGGGCCGAGTAAGATCACCCGCAGCGGAAAAATTTTCTCTCCAGAGATTGCTCCTCCAAGGGTAATCTTCGTACCCTCAAATGCTCCTAAGGTTACTCCTGTGCCGGTCAACATCTCTGTGCGAAGTCCAGTTATTGAAGAAATTGTTACTCCCGTAGTTGTACCCTCTACTGTTTCTGCTGATAAAGGTAATGGGATCTAGGAAGCGCCCGTCAGGACGAGGGCTCAGCCTTTGGTCATCCCCGAGACCACTCAAAAGGAAATGGAGGAGATTTTAAAAATAATTAAGAAAAGCGACTATGATGTCGTAGAACAACTGGGGCAAATCCCTTCAAAAATCTCTATGCTGGCCCTATTGCTCTATTCCGAGCCTCATGCCAAAGCCTTGATCAAATTCCTGAAGACGGCCCATGTGCCTCAAGAAACCTCCACGGACCAGTTCCGGGAGTGTGTAGCCAGCCTAACCGCCGACAATGGTCTTGGCTTCTCCGATGCTGATCTAACAAATAAGGGGAGAAAGCATAATGACGCACTACATGTCTCGGTGGAATGCAGAGGGACTACTCTTGCTCACATTCTGGTTGATACTGGGTCGTCTTTAAATGTCTTGCCAAAGAAAGCATTGGACAGATTGGACTATGAAGGTTTGACCCTAAAGCCCAGCAATATCATTGTTAGAGCCTTCGACGGTTCTAAGAGGATGGTCCACGGGGAGGTGGACATCCCAATTAAGGTGGGAACAGAAATTTTCAACTCTATATTTTATGTGATGGAAATACGTCCTTCATATTCTTGCTTGCTGGGAAGACCCTGGATCCACAACGTTAGGGCAGTCACTTCTTCTTTACACCAAATGCTCAAATACCCAGTCCAGGGGAAATTATAACAGTTCATGGCGAGGAGGAGTATATGATAAGCCATCTTAATTCTTTCCGCTATGTGGAGTTAGATGGTGAATTCATAGAAACCCCTTTCCAACACTTTGAAGAGGTTTCTCCTGAAGTTGCGGCAGCCAAGACAATGACTTTTGTACCCATCATTACCAAACCTGTGTCCCGGATGTCATCCTTTAAAGATACGAAGGCTGTGATCAAGGAAGGAGGAAGAACAATATGGGGTCAGCTACCAGATTTTCCTTTCAAGACAGATAAGTTCGGCTTGGGTTTCACTGTTGCTAGTCAGAAGGTTGTGCATCACTCCCGGGCTGGAGGGCCACCATTAAAGATCACTCATCATGGAGTTCATGATTTGGAGGATGGTGAAGTTGAGAGCAACTTTGAAGATTGGATTTTCCCGACTATTGAAGGAGGACTGAGAAATTGGGAGGCGAAAGACTTCGTTCCCATTAGTTTCATAAATCAGTAATTTATCTTTCGAACATTTCTGTTGGTCTGTAATAATTATTAAACAATCTGTACACTCTTTTTGCCTTGTGCCCTACCCGAGGTACATAGGTCCATTTGTAAGGGTTTGATTCTTCATTTTCATATGCCATTTTTAATGAATCATGGACGTTTTCACATATAAACTTTTCTGTACATTTTCTTTCTTTTTACATTTTATTTTGTTTAAAGGTGGCTATCCCTTACACACACCCACACTCACAAAATGCAGGTACCCTTCATTCCGGATTCTATGGGTAACAATTCTGCTATGGCCTTCAGTGACTCTGAAGATCTGGTCAATCATGCCGATTACGAAGGTGATGAGGACTGTGAAGTGCCTGGAGAATTGGCTAGACTTCTACAACAGGAAGAAAGGGCTATTCTGCCCCATGAAGAGCTGTTAGAGACTATCAACTTGGGTACTGCCGAAAACACAAGAGAGGTTAAAGTGGGTGCCAACCTAAATCCAAATGTCAAAGAGCGTTTAGTTCAGCTGTTGAATGAATATGTTGAGATCTTCGCCTGGTCCTATGAAGACATGTCGGGACTCGATACAGATATTGGGGTTCACCGTCTCCCTACAAGAGAAGAATGTCCACCAATTAAACAGAAAGTCCACCGAATGAGGCCCGATATATCTGAAAAGATCAAAACCGAAGTGATGAAGCAGTTCAATGTCGGGTTTGTTGCTGTTACTTCCTATCCATAATGGGTTGCTAACATTGTGCCCGTGCCTAAGAAGGACGGCAAAGTCAGGATGTGCATGGATTACAGAGACTTAAACAGGGCTAGCCCTAAAGATGACTTTCCACTACTGCACATTGACATCTTGGTTGACAATACAGCTCAACACAAGGTGTTTTCTTTCATGGATGGACTTTCAGGGTATAACCAGATCAAAATGGCCCCTCAGGACATGGAGAAGACTACCTTTGTTATGCAGTGGGGTACCTTCTGCTATAAAGTGATGCCATTCGGACTGAAGAATGTCGGGGCAACCTATCAGCGAGCCATGGTAGCTTTGTTTCATGACATGATACATCATGAGATTGAAGTCAACGTAGACGACATGATAGCTCGTTCACAAACAGAAGAAGAACACCTCGACCATCTGCAAAAGCTGTTTGTCAGATTGAAGGAGTATAAGCTCAGACTGAACCCTAGCAAGTGCACTTTTGGAGTCAGGTCCGGTAAACTCTTGGGATTCATCGTCAGAAACAAAGGCATCGAGGTTGATCCTGCCAAAGTCAAAGCCATACAAGAAATGCCTTCCCCTCGCACTGAAAAGGAGGTCAGAGGTTTCTTAGGACACCTAAAATACATTGCAAGGTTTATTTCTCACCTAACATCTACCTGTGAACCAATCTTCAAGTTGTTGAAGAAATATCAGGTGGTTGAATGGAATGATGACTGTCAAGTTGCTTTCGATAAAATCAAGGATTATTTGCTAGAACCTCCTATCTTAATGCCACCCGTCGAAGGAAGGCCGCTAATCATGTATTTGACTGTTTTGGATAATTCAATAGGGTGCGTACTGGGCCAACATGACGAGTCTGGCCGAAAAGAGCATGCCAATTATTATCTTAGCAAAAAGTTTACCGACTGTGAGACTTGCTACTCACTGCTCGAGAAAACTTGTTGCGCTTTTGTATTGGCTGCTCGCCAGGTAAGGCAGTATATGTTGACACATACCACTCTGCTGATTTCTAAAATGGATCCGATCAAGTACATCTTCGAAAAGCCTGCTTTATCTGGAAGAATCGCTAGATGGAAAATGATCCTGACTGAGTATGATATCTAGTACACGACCCAAAAAGTTATAAAGGGAAGTGTACTAGCTGACCATCTAGCTCATCAAGCTGTCGAAGATTACCAATCCGTGAAGTTTGACTTCCCCGACGAAGACATTATGACATTGGACAACATTGAAGGTAACGGACCATATGACGGAATTGAACAAGGATCCCGATGGACCCCGTACTTTGATGGTTCTTCAAATGCACTTGCCAACGGTATTGGCGCAGTACGTATCTCTCCAGAAGGTTGCCATACACCTTTCACTACTAGACTCTGCTTCAGCTGCACCAATAACATGGCTGAGTATGAAGCTTGTATATTTGGTCTCAAGGCTGCTATTGACTTGGGAATCAAATCTTTGGTTGTGTTTGGAGACTCCACTTTGGTCATCAGTCAGATCAAAGGAGAGTGGGACACTAAACATCCCAATCTCATCCCTTACAAAGAACATGTCCTAACATTGTTACCTCATTTCGAGAAGATTACCTTCGAGCACTTCCTGCGAGAAGAAAATTAGCTAGAGGATGCTCTAGCTACAATGTCTTCCATGTTTAAACTTAACTGGGATAATGAGGCTCCTCAAATCACCATTGAGCGGATGGACGAACCTGCACATTGTCACGATATTAATACCGAAGAAGTATTGGACCGACTCTGGTTTCACGAAGTCAAAAGGTATCTCGAGACTCGAGAATGCCTTGAAGGAGCTTCAGTCAACGACAAAAAGTTCTTAAGGAGATTTTCTGTCAAGTTCTTCCTGAGCAATGGTATCCTATACAAGCGCAACCATGATTGCGTTCTGCTTCGTTGTGTGGATAAGGTTGAAGCTGAGTAGATCATGACTGAACTGCATAATGGTAATTTTGGCACCCACTTGAGCGGACATACAATGGCTAAGAAGATTCTAAGGGCATGCTACTATTGGTCTACCATGGAAGCTGACTGTCATCAATATTCCCGTACTTGTCATAAATGCCAAATCTATGCGGACAAGGTACATATTCCTCCAGTTCCTCTCAATGTCTTAACAACTCCTTGGCCATTCGCAATGTGGGTATCGACATGATTGGAGAGATCAAGCCTACAACATCCAATGGACACTGCTTCATCCTGGTGGCTATTGACTACATTACCAAGTGGGTCGAAGCAGCTTCCTTCGTCTCCGTTGCAAAGAATGTGATTGCCCTCTTCATCAAGCAGAACTTCATATGCCGGTATGGTATCCCTGACCGTATCATCACGGACAATGGTACAAACCTGAAGAACACTATGATCACCTCTCTGTGCGAGCAATTCAAGATTCAACATCAAAATTCATCTCCCTATCGGCCAAAGATGAACGGTGTTGTCGAAGCTGCAAACAAAAATATCAAGAAGATCATTCAAAAGATGACAGTCACCTACAAGGACTGGCATGAGATGTTACCGTTTTCTCTACACGGATACCGTACCACGGCACATACTTCAACTGGGGAAACACCCTTTTCTCTGGTATATGTCATGGAAGCTGTTTTACCTATGGAGGTTCAGATTCCTTCCTTGAGGATTATGAAGGATGCTGGTTTGAGTGAAGACGATTAGATTCAGACCCGGCTTTATCAACTTAACTTGGTTGACGAGAAGCGACTTACTTTTATTTGTCATGGTTAGACGTATCAAAAACGGATGATCAAGGCTTTCAACAAGAAAGTCAGGCGCCAGGTATATCAATTTGGAGATCTTGTAATCAAGCGGATCATCTTGCCGCAAAGTGATCCCAGGGGCAAATGGACTCCTACCTATGAAGGACCATTTGTGATCAAAAACATCTTTTCTGGTGGGGCTATGATTCTAACCACCATGGACGGAGACGACCTGCCGCACCCTACAAACGCAGACATAGTCAAAAGACACTACGCATAAACGACCTGACAAGTTGAAAACCCGAAAGGGCGACTTGGGAAAAAATGGGCATCCCGGTGAATCGAAAACCCGAAAGGGCGGTTCAGGCAAAAATTAGGGATAAAACAAAAAAAAATGTACACCCGGCAAGTTGAAAACCCGAAAGGACGACTTGGGAAAAAAGGGGTTTCCCGGTGGATCGAAAATCCAAAAGGGCGATCCAGGCAAAAGTTAGGGAATTAAAGCATATGACTATGTCTCGTCGGATCACTTTAAGGACAATCTCTTCATGGACAAGCTCCAGGCTTCTGATCAATCCAATCATCTATGGACGAAGCAATGAATGGACAAGATATCCAGAGTTACGACGGCTATAGCAGAATGGGAACCCCATGGAATTTTTACACATAGCCATCTTTCTTTGTGTAAATGTTTCTCAATTTTTACGACAATATTCTCTTACTAGGATGTCTGTTTCCTTTGTACAAAATACTTACACAAAGTTAATACAAAGATACTTCAAAGTGCAGAAAATTGTTTGCCTTTTCTTTCTTTTTTACACTTATGTTTTATTTGAAAACGTCCAATGATTTATTAAATAAGCATATGCATTTGAATATAATCACTGCTTGCAAATAAAACGAAATAAGAAAGAATAATTACTGATAGGTTGAAAGTATAGGAAAACGTCTTTAGGCTATTCCAGGAGAAATTCCCTGCAGTACATCATCTCGATCATCGGCGGAACTAAAACCTTGAAATACATATCCCCAGTGGAGTTAAGTTTCAAAAATCCCCATCAGAGTTGAGTTTTCAAACTCCCAATCCCCAGTGGAGCAAAACTTTGAACTACAAACCCTCAGTGAAGATGGAACTTTCTTCCCCAAACAGAGTCAAACCTTCGACCTTTGAATATCATTGAAGACCATCCAGTTTCCTCCAATTTCCCCGGAAAGTCGCTTTAAAACCAGATAATTCCTCAGAGAGTTATTTTAAAACCTTCTTCCTCAATGGAGTCAAAATTCCATGCACGATCAAATCAGCACGTCATTAAGATCCCCAATAGAGATGAAACTCTGAGCTACCAATCCCTAGCGGAAACCATTCAGTTTTCCCCTGATACGCCCAACAGAACGAAGTTTCTCATTCTTGAAGTCCCCAGTAGATTGGCATACAACCCAAACTCCTGATCTCCCCAACAGTATAGCTTCTCCCCACAGAGGTTGTCAAAGATCTTGAATCTCCAACAGCAGTCATGGATTTATTTTTCCCCGACAGCAGTCAAAGATTTTATTATCTCCGGCTATCCAGGATTTATTTTCCTCAACAAAACAGCTAATCAGCTTACATGCACATACATTACATTCATAAATCATGAACATTGATAAAACACATATATTGCATCATACATTTCATGCAACATAACTTTGTGTTTCAGCTAACATTCTACCCTTTTCAGGATGAATTTAACAGCTACCTAAAACAGATATTCAAAACTCAGAATACGGCTTAGAGATGCTCCAGACACGGATGCCTCCCTATATACTTATTCAAATCAATGTGCAGATTCCTGTTCTAGTTATAAAACCTGGATTCGACCAAATTTTATCTTGATTATACTGAGGCCCGGAGATCGACCAGAAAATACTTGAATCCCCTGCGAGTATCGTGAAGCCTGGATGTTGACCAGATAGCAATACAAGACTGTGAAGCCTGGACGTTGACCAGATAAAAGTAAGGTATACTATGAAACTTGGATGTTTACCAAATAATAGTTTACTCGGCCAATTACTTTGAAGCCCGAATCCAACCGGATATTAGTACGCCCCAAAATCAAAATGGAAACATGGAGGCGACCGGATAACCATTTGATTCCCTTCTGAAACCTAGACGTTGACCAGATAGGAAGTAAAGTATCGTGAAGCCTGGACGTTGACCAGATAGAAATACAAGACTATGAAGCCTGGATGTTGACCAGATAGCAGTTCACTGTCACCTCTTCAACCAAGAGATAACTCCCCAGTAGAATAACAGACGACTGAAGTTCTATTTCTACCCCGACAGAGACCAGCATTCCTCGGCGTAGTCCTCCTCAACATTAGGTATATGGGCTCTCGCAAAGGAATATCTTATGCAATCAATTTTCTTGGATGGCATCTTTAAGCCTATCTCCAACAAGATTATGTCACATCTTCCAAATGGCATCTTTAAGCCCATTCCCTCAACTATACTCTGACGAGCGCAAATTTACGGGCACTCTAGTGTCCAATCCTCTTTTACCTTCGAGTTACGAAAGGTAAACTCGCCAATCTAACTCTTCAGGTTCAAGAAGATTGAACAGGGGCAGCTGTTGTACCCCAAAATTTTCCCTCTCATTTTATCAAGATTTATCCTCACAAGACTCTTTGGACTCTAGACAGAAGTAGGGTTTGCTCTACTCAAGACATCTCCTTGCACTGTTGACCTGAAACTAGGGTTTGAGTTTGCACAAGGAATTTTGGACTTCTAATGCTCAATGTGACTTTCATGCTTCATGTTGAACTTATAAGATTTCTCATACCAAGTTTCAAGCCTTGAATCAAGTTTTTGCCCAGTCAATTGGATAGTTGACCTAAAAATCAACTATATTGGGGGAAAAGTCAACTGTGGCCAATTTACAGTCAAAACTCATAAATTTTGATCCATATCAACATTATAAGCTCATATGAACCATTTGATCAAGTTTGGACCATAACTCCTCAAGAAATTTGATCAGATCATCAAAAGGGCAAAATGATCATTTTTAGGGTTTTGACTGCAGAAGGGAAATTTCTGATTTTTCACCTAGCCAATGGCAAATTGGCTTCAAGCATGGATTCAAGGACTCAATGGCATCATCTTGACCTATTCACAAGGTTCAAAAGATCTCAATTTCATTGGATTGACAGATGAATTTTCCAAACAAATGATTAAGAATCAACTGTACACTGAAAAGTCAAACTTTGACTTTTTGGTCAAAATCAAGTGCCAAAGGTCATTTTTCATCAAGATGTGTCAAAACATGAAACTTTTTCATCAAGAAACCTAATTTTTCAAATTAGGGTTTAAGATTGAAAATTTTCATAACTTAGAATTTTTCTAAGTTATGAAATTTTCTTATTTTTTTCCCAACTTTGCCAATCTTTTTCACCATGATGCAATTGGATTCAAACAAAACTTCCAACATGGAAGTTGTAGTCCTCCAAAAAATCTACAAATTTTATTCACAGAGTTTTCTCAAAATAATCTTGGATCTCAAGTTATGATTTTTGGAACAAGGGTCCATGAAACTTTTAACTTAGTGAAATGTTGCCCTAGTTTAGGCAGGATTTTGACCTATCTTCATGGCAATTTTTCACCTAGTTCCACTTGGAATCTCAAAATGCATTTCAAATATGGATTGTATATAATGTTACAAGATTTCCAAAATGTCTAATAACTCTCCAAAATCATTTATGGTTATGGAGAATCGAATGTTTGAATTTGGCAAAAACTCACTTTGATCCATGGCATGTTTCATATTGACACAAGTTGCAATTTCCATCCAACATTGTTTATACTTGATTACATGTATCTAAACCCTTCCACACTCAAGAATTAAATGCAAACTCAATGGATTGAAGCTTTGTTCTGATCATTAGAAGTTTACACAAGGGATTAATCCAAAAATAGCAAAAAGGCAACATTGCCATTTTTGTCAAAACTTGCTTTATGTCAAATTGCATTCCTTGAGCCTTGAACCAAATCTTGGACAGCAAACAAAATCCACAAACTTGGGGCCAAGCTCACAAAATTTATGCAGGATTAGAGCTAGCCTGTACAGGCCTGCTCTTTGTCACTTCTCACCTTTTGCTTCAAAACCAAGAAATATGCAAAAGTCTACACAACTTGAGTATCTGTTATAACAAACTCTTGTAAGCATTTGAAACAAGTTTTGCACATTGCCTTGAGCCAGAAACACAAATTATTCAACCCTCAAGCCTTCCAAAACACAAAAACACCTTCTTCTAGCAAAACAGGGCACTCTCTGCAGTTTGACTTCTATCTCACAAACCATTCGTGTGTTTTGTCCCAAACCAGTTCTAATACCTTCCATATAACCCACCTAAGTTATCCCAACCATTGGCCATTGACTGTAACTCCATTTTCAAGCTTCACCATTTCTGATTTCAGCTTGTACAGGTTGACTTCTACAGGCTTATTCAAGCAAGCTCAAAGCAAACAAAGCATTGGGGAAGGTCAGAGGAAGTTCAGGCAAGCTCACAAACATCTCAGACCTCATTGAAAACCTCCACATTGCCATACACAAGGTCAACTGAAACAGGTATTTTCCAACTTTCTATCTCTCTGTTTAGGAATCATTAGGCTTAGGTTTGTGAATAAAAAATGTAGTACTCATAGCCCTTAAACTGTACATATGCATAGATTTCATTTAAGTTAAGTGTGCTGAGAGAATTTGATTGATGAACATTCTGAAAAAGTTAGGTTAGAAATTAGGGCCAGAGAAATTCTCTCTGGTCTTTGAGAGTTAGATTAAGTTCTTTATATGGTTGGAATTGTGTTGAAAAATGCTATAACTTTCATGTTGTGAGTATTTGCTTTAGAGCACGTATACAGGAGTTGGACATTTGTACACAGGCGCACGTTTTCCTGATTCAAAGGTTGAAGATGAAGTTGGAACTGGGCTGGGCCTTTGTTTCTCACTTTTGACACCCCCAGCCTTACTGTCTGCACCCCCTTGGTCCATTGTTTTATTTTTTTTATATTTTTCTATTTCTTTTTCATTTATGACTTTAAAGTATTTTTCTAAACATAAAAAATTACCAAAAAAATTTTCATAAATTTTCACATTTTATTTTGTATTTTTTATTATTTTTTCTAACACAAAAATATTTATTAAATAACATACTTTTATTTTCTTTAATAAAAACTTGAAAATAATACATAAAAATATTATATTTTTATTTTTATTATTTACATACTTAAATAATATTTTTTCTAATATATTTTTATTTTTTGACATTTGTATATATTTTATTATTTTATTTTATTGTACATAAATAATATAATTAATATATATATACTTTCTTAAAATAAATTAGGGTTTTACCCTTAACAAAAATAGCTTTTATTTTCTTTTTTTAATACATTAAATATTATATTTTTGCATACACAAAAATAATACAAAAACATTTTTTGCATATTTATAATATATTGCATATTTATTTAATTGTTCATTTAAATATTTGTCTATTTATTTATTTGCACAATTAATTCAATTTGGATGTAATAGTTAATCTTAGGGTTTTATTTTCTTGCAAATACTCCCCATTCAAAATTGTATCCCCCTCCCCATATCAATGTTGTAATAGTGGTAGATTTATTTTTACACACTTTATTGCTTTCAAATATGCATGATAGAGATTAGGGTTTGTATGCAAAGATCCAAAATCAACAAGTAGCTTGACCTAATACAATATAAAGATGCATGAAATTGACAACACAATGCACACATGCACCCCTAGGGTTTCATCCACTTGTTGCCTTTAAAATGGCCATGGTATGCATGTTAAGTATCTTGGCAAAACAAAAACAAAACAAAAAGATCATAGTCCCTCGATGACTATCTTGGTTGCCTATACAAAATGATCTAGTCCCTCAAAAATTTGCTAAAAATACTTAGTACAATTGCTATCATGTCAATACGATGACCCGCGCCTGTCCTGTTTAACATCCAAATACAAGGTTGTTTACCAAATGCAATGGTAAAACAACACTGTCAAAAGGGTTAAAAATGTGTAGGAAAGATCTTTGAGTAGATAGGGTAGACAACTCTTAGTTACTTGATCAAACTTGCAAACATCCTTGCTATTTTCAAACACACCTCACAACACAATTTCAAAACATTTCCCAAAACAAACTTTCAAAACACTGAAAAATCTTTTCAAAAGACAATACACCTTTGTATATATTCAAACAAGAATCATTACAAAGGTTGCCACAATGATGGCCTCTTTTCAAAACATTTTCAAAACCACACATAAAGCACCATTTGAAACAATTGAAAAGCAAAAGCAAGTGATCTAAACAAGTAACTAAGAGCCCATGGAAAACCATGGATGAAAAGGGTGCTAGCACATTCCCTTTTCATAATCTACCCCCCGAACCCAAGAAAACATCTCAAAGGTCTTTCCTGTGCTTTTTTGACCTTTCCTTTGGATAAAGTAAAAAGTCGGTGGCGACTCTTGCTAAACCGAAACATTTGCGAACACAAACGCAAAACCTCAAGTCAGTTCTCCCACCGTATCACAAACATAAAAGCACTTCTGGAAGCTGCCAGTTTCTGGGAGAAAATATGATCTTATGGACCAGCAAGAGATAGTCCACAATAGCCCTATCAACAACAGAAGCTGAATACATAGCAGCTGCTAGATGTAGCACGCAAATGCTCTGGATGAAAAGTCAACTTGAAGACTTCAACATATTTGAGAGTAACATTCCTATCCTCTGTGACAACACTTCTACTATATGTCTCAGTAAGAATCCTATTCGGCATTCTAGGGCTAAGCATATAAAAATAAAACATCACTTTATTAGGGACTATATTCATAAAGGAATTCTTACCTTAAAATTTATTGACACAGACCATCAATGGGCTGATGTATTTACAAAACCTCTTTCTGAAGATAGGTTCAACTTCATTCTGAAACATCTCAGCATGAAGTTATGCCCAAAATAAAATGTTTTATTTATATCTTAACCCTCGGAACTTTATTATTTTCTGTGAACAACTGATCAACCTGTCTTTAGAGTTTTGAAGTACAGATTGCATCAGAATCTATCCATGAAGATCTGAACGTTTCATTTCAAGGATAGAGGCGTGCAGTTCACATCATCAAACATTTGTCATCCTCTCACCAGCTAACTTATGAGGCTGAACACGCGTTCAATTTCTGAAGGGTGCAAAGCGCTGATTGGATGCATTGAGACATTTGTCAATGGTAACCGTTCAGTATCTTTCTAAATCCCCTAATTTCATGTGTCATTAATGCATATAATCATTACTAATTTTTTTCTTACTTACTGTTTACGTTTTCAAGAAACCTATTTAAACTCAAACTTACTTTTTTCATTCACTAACTTGTACTCTCCTAAATATTTTCTCTTGTTTCAAGTTCTTGCTTTCAAAAACCCTCTTCATCTTCCTCTAAAACCTATATGAACAATGGCTTCTTCTTCAAACCTCAAAAATCTCAGTGCTCCTGATTCTACATCAATGGAACAATACGAAGAACCCACCAGGACGCTTCTCACTCATGTTGATAACCTGGAAGTTCTCTCAGAACTGATCATTGATTTTGGAAGTCTACAAGAAAATGGGTTCAATCTCTATGAAGACGTGACTGCTCAAGGTTGGAATATGTATTTTGACCGTATGGTTGGTCCAACGTTTCCCATTCTTGTCAAAGAATTCTGGATACATGCTTCTTCATCAAATCACCAGGTTACTTCTTATGTCATGGGGAAGAAAATTGTGATTACAGAAGATCTTATTGTGAAGCTTCTTGGATACAATGGTGGTGGTGTCAGATGCATTGACATGGTTGAGAAATGCTCTGACCTAAGATCAATTGCAAAGGAAATTTTTACTTCTGGACAGCCCTCTAGTAAAATCAGAGATTTGAAGGATCATCACAGAGTCTGGGCCAGAATCATTCTGGGATGTATCCACCACAGGAAGCCTACAAGCTCTCTTGATTACATCAATATTGATCAGCAATTTCTGATCTATTTTATTGCTAAGAAGACAAAGGTAAACCTTCCACACTTGATCTTCAACCATCTCAGAACAAGTGTGAAGGAAACCAGAGAAGACGAAAGGACCAAGAGGGATTGGATTCCCTTAGGAAGGTTGATATCTGACAGAGGCTCAAGAAATAAGCACATTGGAAGCAACTTCTAGGAAGCCCTTGAACGCCAAGAATCTGAAGAAAATGAAGATCATTGAAAATATCAAGAAGGAACTAATTGTTACTGCTCATGAGACCATTACTTTAAGAAGGATACCTCTGAAGGATTTTCCTTTATTTTCTGAGATAGACTCCAAACCAGAAATAATATTCAGATACCTTGAAGCTTACAAGGTTGATGGGACTGCTCCAGAAATCAACATTCAGGATCTGCACAAGGCTTCTCCAGAAGTTGTGTTAAAGAAATCAAAGAAGAGGAAAGCAGCAAGAGAAGGACCCTCTCATAGGACACCTAAAACTGCCAAAAAGAAAGGTAATCCATCTTCTGTTTCTGTTATAGAATCAATAACTGTTTCAACATCTGAAGCCATGCCTTCTCAACCAGAAAATTCATCACCCCAAACCTTTGAAGATTTTGACATAGAGTTTGATCCATCTATAACTCTAGGTAATTTTTTGAATGAACCTCACTCCCCTACTCAAAATACAAATCCTGAACATCATCAACCAGAACTTTCCAAAGTTCTGTCTGACATTGAACTATTTGATCAAGATTTTTCCTCTCCTATACTAGAAAATTCAAACTCTCAACTCCCAGAAAATCCAAACACTCAACAACCACCAGAAATTCCTCAACCAGAAATACCACAATCGCCTCAACAAGAAATTCCACATCCATAATCTCCTCAACCAGAAATTCCACATCCAAAATCACCTCAACAAGAAATTCCACAACCAGAAAATACTCAACCACAATCTCTTCAACCAGAAGATCTAAACCCCAACTCACCACAACCAGAAACTCAACTTTCTGAAAATCCATCTTCTGATATTCCTAAATCAGAAACCCAACATGCTTCCACAAACCAATCTGAAGACTCTCCTTCAGATTCTGATACCACAATCCTAATACCTGGAATAACAGAACCTCTTGCGGTTCGCATGCCTCTCACCATTCATGACATTCCAGAAATTCCCTCATCCCTTGAATCCACACCACCAAACTCCCCTAACAGACCAATTCTTATTCCTGACTCTCCCACTCCTTCACCCACTAACCGTCCAGCTGAAAACTTCAGACTTGTCATTGATCCAACTGTGCTGGAAAGACTAGCTTCCACCTCACACAAAATTGCCATTCCCAAACCTAAACCAACTGCAACCACATCAGATGTTGGTACAAGTTTGTTGATTTTTAAAACATGAGTGCGGGAATGGATCAATTCTTTGAAGCATGCAAGTCAAGAGATTTCTAATCCTGCTACTTCTGATTATATGTGGGAAAGATTCATAAAATGGGTCAACGCTGAAACTTTGAAGCTGAAGGAATTGGGTTATGAAAAGGCTCAGCATAACTTCAGGGATCCGCTGAAGACTTTCCAAGACCAAGTTATGAGCCAATTGTTCAAGAAAGATATACTCTTGCCGGATAATGCTCCCTGGAAAGAGCATCATCCTTCCAATGTAGCTGAACCAGAATCAGAAAGTCTCTCTCTAACTACTGCTCCAGAAGACATGATTGTAGCAGAAGAAATGGTTCACTCAGAAGAGGTTTCAGAATGTTCTGAGCAACATCCAACCCCTGAAGAGACACCAACTTCCTCCTTAGTCATGTAAACTCTGGAAGAGTTGAAGAAAGAGAATGTTTTAATCCATGCAAGACTGGATAAGCAAGAAGATACAAACAAAGAGATTAAAACTATTCTGGGTAAACAAGAAGACACTACAAAGGAAATCAAAGGCATTCTGGGAAAGCAAGAAGAGTCAAATACTCAGATCAAGAGCTTGTTGGAAGCGTTGTTCAGACGTCTTCCCCCTCCTTCTTAGATTTTATTTTAAAATTGTTTATCTGTAACTTTTATCTTTACCTCTTTGCTTCTGAAACTTGTCATTGCATTATGTTTTAAATATAATTCATCTATTTTGGCTCTGATTATATTGCCTTTTTGATACCTGACAAAAAAGGGGGAGAAAGTAAGATATTTTCAATAATGGTTTACCGGGACAAAAGTCTCAAACATTTTGAATTATTTACCCTCTACTTTCTGAAAAGTTTGAACAGGAACAAATTCTGATAGGAGATGCAGATAAAACTCTGATAAGAAGGAACTTAAAGGAAGTAATCAACTCAGGGGGAGTTTCTCTTAAACCTCTTATTCTTTATTTTTCATTGAAAATTCTAGTTTTTGTCATCATCAAAAAGGGGGAGATTGTTAGAACATAGTTTAATTCTACAACCCTTAGTTAGAGTTTTGATGATAACAAATACAAAGAACAAATATGCACCCTAAAAATTATTTTATTGTGTATACAGAAGTTCTGACCAAAGCAGCATCAGAAGTTAAGCTATAGAAGTTACACGCTGAAGCAATCAGAATTTGCGCTGAAGATTGATGACCAGAACCTGCGCTTAAGTGAAGTAAACTCGGATTCTGAACAAGAGCATAATAATCTAAGTCATCAATGTTCTGAAGCATCAGCAGCAGGCAAGGATGTAAGATTCTAAAGTGTTACTATTCAATCAAGACAGCATCAATTACAACGGCTTCATTCAGACATGATCTTCTCCAAATGGAAACTGAGTTAATGACATTTATCACGCTTAATGTTCAACAGGAATCCATTGCCTATATAAACAAGCTCAGTGATCAAATCATTTACGATTTGCTAATACTACTACACGAGAATTCAAAAAACACTGCAAGCTTACTCATCTATTCCATGCTCTAAATTTGTGTAAAATATCACAGTTGTGATAACTGTTTTTGTAACGAAAAACATCTGTACACACATTCTTGTATCTTTGTTTAAGATAGTGTTCCTTGAGGTTAACCGGATTGTGGTTGTACTCAAGAAGACTTTGACAGTTTTTAAAGTGGTGATTGTAATCCTTTTGAGATTAGTGGATTAAGACCTCGTTGGAGAGAGAGGAGAAATCACCTTGACGGGTGGACTGGAGTAGTTTGAGATCAAACGAACCAGGATAAAAATATTGTGTCATTGCACATTTGATTTTAAGTTTTCAATTCAACCCCCCTTCTTGTGTTTTTCACTTCTTCATAGTTCTTAAAAAACGTTTGATAAACCAAGTAACAAAACCAAAAGGTTATCACTGAAAAACAAGCTGAAAAGGTGGAAACGAAAAGGAAACAAATGTTATGTACATGATTCATACGAAAAGTTTAAGGTCAGAGTGACTTAACTTGCTGTAAGCTGGAACATGTGTTTGACCTTGAGTGATTGGACTAGATGCTCCTGGATTTGAAGGAAAGAAACATGTGTGGTGTTTCTTTAACTGGATTTGAAGGTCAGGAGGTGTGAGGGGTCGATTACGGACCCTCCCTGCTTGCCTCCTTTTGAGGACTTCCATGGGGGGTGGGGAATGTATCCTAGCACAAATGTAAACAGGCATGCAAAATACTTACTTCAAAGGTAGGATTTTAAATAAACACAAGTAGAAAATAAGTTACATATGCAGAGTTGCCTTAAACAGGTATTTAAATAAACTAGAGGGATTCCTGACATATATCAGCAACAGAAATCCTCGTCATACATCTCTATTCCTACTTGACATGGCAAGGAAAAAAGTAAAATCCCTAATTCTTATGATCTCTAAAAAAACAAAAAAAAATGCGGAGAGAAAATAGAAGGGAAATATACCAAACATATATCAATCCGTAGACCAACACAAATAGCAATGAAACCCGGGAAACTTTTTGAATTGCTAGCACCAACAAAGAAAATACCATCAACATATGCGTCAAAGTATCAACAGTCAAAATCGGAATGTGTAGCGGACACATCTTAATATCAAAGTACACATGCACGAATTATAATCCACACAAGATACCAAGATAACAATTACATAATGGAATATGTAGCAAACACATCCGTGTGATACCAGAGTACCTGCACTTAAACAGGATTTATGCGAGAATAAAATCATTTGCGCATCATACACAAATTCTCACTAACAAGTGATCGCATAATATGCCGTTAAACCAATAATCAAGTGTTAATTAAAGGTTGAAGGCCTAAAAATATACCTTGAAAAGAATTCACAAAAGGAGTTAGAATTAACAAGGCAAAGTGTGCAAACATGCAATGAAACAAAGAAAAAATCAATATTTTTGTCTGGGTAACCAGTTACCATAACTGGGTAACTGGTTACCAAAAGTTGGAAATCTTGGAAATTGGCTACAGACTTGGGGTAACCGGTTACCATAACTGGGTACCCGGTTACCAAAACATTGAAAATTTTGGCCATTTGCTACTGACTTAGGGTAACCGGTTACCATAACTGGGTAACCGGTTACCATGTGGCTGTTTTGAAAAAATTTGTGAGGGAATGGATGGTAACCGGTTGCCATATTTGGGTAACCCATTACCCAGACAGAAAACAGTTTTAACAGATTTTTGAGATTTGGCTCATGGCTTAGGCATTTGGTCAAACACAAAATCTCCACACATTCAACACATGATTTTGCATAATTCAAGGTCTAGATTAAAATTACATAAGATTGATTGAGATCAACAATTAAACTTCATGCAAGATCATCAATTTATTTCATCAATTAAGCACTTTCATGTAAATAAACTTAATTCAATAAGCACTTAATTCAACTATCTAATTCCGGAATTACACATGATTATCCAAATCAATTAACAATTCTAGGCTTAGATCTATATATTCAATTCAAAATTCAACCTAGATTTAATTCATGCTTAATCAAAAAGTGCTTCTCAAATAATCACTTATTTCAAGAAGTCCTCAAGAAAACTCACCGATAAAAATGATGAGGAGGCTTAGGTATAGAGATCACAACAAACGGATTAACAATCAGAGAAGAATTGCTCTTGATTTTGACTATTGGATCTTGATGAAATTGTTGTTGTATTCTTGATGAAAAGGTGTAGAACCTTGATTTGAGTGTTTATGAGATTTTTGTGAATTATGAGCCTCCTCCCTTGAAAATTTGACTTCAAGGTTATATAGATGGGCCAATTGGGCCTTTGATGAGAAATTGAGTTGGGCCTCCATTTGACAGTGTAATCTTGATACATACAAAAAGTGCCACGTCATCATCCGTACGGAATCTCAAACCGACTCCAAAACGAAAAATGAAGATCATCAAATTTGTTACACGTTGCCGAAAGAATGGGCTCAATTAGATAATTGGAGAGGAAGTTATTAATTTTAGAAGTTTCACTGACACTATGTCAGGCAAAATAGTTTCTTGTGTAACATTTCTATTGCGTCACATGCGGAACAGACCAAAAATGGGTCGTTCCTTAGTGAATAAGCTTTTGACTTCCAAAGACGACATCAAGATGACATCGAGACAAAATTTTAGCAATCAAAACCGCGCGCATATGACATTCTCGCCAGGAGTTATTAATTTTCTAATACACATGAAACTACAATTTAGCACACTTTTCTTTGTATTATTTACTATATAACTTCCAAGAGAATTGCATATATAGAGACCCTTCTTCGAGGACTAACCTTTGGTCCGAACACGAATGTTAGAGAGAACATCCAGACGGTTTCAAAAATCCAAGAATCAACCACAAAACACCGTTCCCAAATAGGAAATACGAATTTTTAAACTCAGATCAGTTGAAATATTATTTCCAATTCGCGCTGCTTTAAATTTATCGAAAACACCCAAATCTTTCAAAAATTAGCATCCTTTGAAAAATACGAGAGCTTTTTTATGTTGATGAAATTCCTTGATTCCACGAGCATGGATCCAATGATATGCATGAGATGTATATGATGTGATGAGGGATCTTAGGGGGAAAATTAGGGTATAACAGTTGCGAGCGGGTTATTATTGGTTAATGATGGAAGTCGATTGCTACCATTATACAATAACATGTCACAAGTGTAAAATCTATGCCAGCAAAATGAATGTTCCACCTACTCCTCTGAATGTCATGAGCTCTCCTTGGCCATTTTCAATGTGGGAAATTGATATGATAGGCATGATCGAACCGAGAGCATCTAACGGCCGCCAGTTCATACTGGTTGCCATTGATTACTTCACCAAATGGGTAGAAGGGACATCCTACGCAAAGGTGACAAGTCAAGTGGTTACTCGATTCATCAAGCAAGATCTCATATGTAGATATTGGGTTCCAAGCAGAATCATTACGAATAACGGGTCTAATATGAACAACAAAATGATGAAGAAGTTATGCGATAATTTCAAAATCGAGCATCATAATTCCTCACCATATCGACCCAAGATGAACGGGGCCGTTGAAGCTACCAATAAAAACATCAATAAAATCATTCAGAAAATGGTGAAGACATATAAAGATTGGAATGAAATGCTCCCCTTTGCTTTACATGGCTACCTCACTTCCGTACGCACATTAACAAGTGCAACTCCTTTCTCTCTAGTATATGGCATAAAGGCAGTACTTCCAGTTGAAATAAAGATTCCATCACTTGGAGTGCTGATGGGAAAAAAACTTGAAGAAGCATAATGGGTTCAGACGCGACTTTATCAACTCAACCTCATTGAAGAGAAACGCTTAACAGCTTTGTGCCATGAACAATTATATCATAAGCGGATGAAGAAACCTTCGACAAGAAAGTCTGCCCTTGAGTGTTCAAAGAAGGGGATTTCGTACTAAAAAAGATTATGCTACCTCGCCTTGATTCACGTGGTAAATGGACACCCAACTACGAAGGTTCATACGTGGTAAAAAAACATTCTCTAGTGGTGGTCTCATCCTCACAACAATGGATGGAGAAGAACTACCATATCCGACAAATTCAGATGCAGTCAAAAAATACTTTGTATAAAAAGGCTCACTAAGTTCGAACCTTAAACATGCGACTTAGGCAAAAAAGGAGCATTCAGATGGATCGAAAACCCTAAAGGGAGATTCGGGCAAAAATTAGGGACATACAGAAAAAAAATTATCCTGGTGGATCGAAAACCCGAAATGGCAGTTCAGGAAAAAGTTAGGGATCTTATTCAAAAATAAAGAACAAAAAGACTGTGATCTATAAGCCATGACCACAACCACGAAGGAGAGATATGGGTCCAAATCATTTGACTCCAAAGAAAATGAGATTGGAGTTATCAAAAGGACATTGGGGAAACAGCAGTAGCAATTATCTTCTTCATTATCATTTACAGTTTTTATTAAAACTTTTTTGTAATTACCTATTTCATGGAATTGCATCTTGTACTCTCGCCTATTCAGAGTCACATCAGTAAAACATTTACTTTTTCCATCTTTCAATTGTATTTTTCCTTTTCATACTTGTTTGCAAAATACTACAATTATTTATTGTGAATACTACGTTGAAATCATTTTGGGGGAATTGACATACAATTAAAAGCATTTGATAAGAGCATCAAAAAAAATATTTTGGTTAGAAAAACTTCGAAAGAAAATCCACGTTTATGTCCACGCCTACGCCTGCACCTGCGATACAATTATTTATGACATGTTAACATTGTTCACCATGCTTTATCAAATAGAATTGGAGAAATAACAATTAGCAACAAACAACGTTGGGAAGTTAGTGACTACGAAACCCAATGGTTTTAGAAAGGATAATTATCAGAGACATTTGTAAAATACTTGGGGCATACACATACATTTAGGGCATATACACACATAAGCATTTATCTACATGAGCATTTAAAACATTTTGGGGCATATACAAACATTTGATACATGAGCATTTAAAACATTTTTGGGCATATACAAACATTTGATACATGAGCATTTAAAAAAGTTGGGGCATATATAACACTTGGGAAGCACATCAATTTAGGGAGTTATGCATATACATCATGCATGGCATCTTGCGGAGCTACTTTTGGTTAAAATTGTGAATTTTCTTGGGATCCATCATTAGCAAGCTTATCTATGCGAACTAAATAGTTCAAAAATTAAGTGAATTTCGTGTTTATTTCTTCATAATGATAGTCTTAGTTGAGGGCTGACACAACTGACGTCATTGATGAATTTGGGGTTTAATTCTTCATGATGATAGTCTTGGTTGAGGGCTACACAACCGACATCACTGATGAATTCGGGGTTTATCTCTCTATCTTGATAGTCTTGGTTGAGGGCTGACACAATCGACATCACTGATTTATTTTAGGTTTATTTCTTCATGTTGATAGTCTCGGTTGAGGGATTACACAATCGACATCAGTGATGAATTTGGGGTTGATTTCTTCATGTTGATAGTCTTGGTTGAGGGATGACACAACCGACATCATCGTTGAATTTGGGGTTTATTTCTTCATATTGATAGTCTTGGTTAAGGGCGACACAACCGACATCATCGTTGAGTGTGGGTTTTATTTTTTTTCATGTTGATAGTCTTGGTTGAGGGCTGACACAAGCGACATCATCATTGAATTTGGGGTTTATTTCTTGATGTTGATAGTCTTGGTTAAGAGCTGACACAACCGACATCATCAGTGAATTTTGGGGTTCATCGCTTCAAACCTAGTATATTTCATTTGGTTATCGAGTCTTAGTTAAGGGTTGACACAACCGATGTCGTCTTTCCAAATTCTAAATATATGGTTTCAAGTTCGTATTATCTATCCTCTAGGCTATGGTAGGTATACGAAAAATCTTTGGCTCATTGTGTTAGTCTCGAAGCAGCAATAACTTATCTTTCTCGGTGACATAATTCATTGTATTAGTCTCCATGCAGAAATGTATTGTCAAGCACCATGTTATTCATCCCCTAGGTTGCGATGAATATACAAAATTTGGGTTAAGCTTAATATATTAGTCTTCAAGCATTAGTAAGTAAACATCTTCAAAACTTGTATCACTTACCTCCTAGCTTATGGTAAATATGAAAAGAAATCTACAATCTCTTTTAGATACTGATAAGTTATTTGCGTCGTCATATCAAAGATAAATCAAAACTTTGGTCCAAACGCTGGTTAGATGATACATCATCATCTATGCTTACTCTTCATACCCACGGGAACGCTGCACAACGTATCCTTATAATCTTTCGGATAAATTTTGGGGTCTTCCAATATTTAATAAACTTTCGATCAGAACATGCAAGACCTGCGTATTCTGGCACTATTTAATCGAAAGGCAATAGAATAGGGGAAACTGCCATACCCCAAATTTTCCATACTAGTTTCTATCTCTTATTAATTTCCAGAACTATCATTTGGCTTTAAAAAATTATTATCTTTAAATATTCATGTGGTTAAAAGTCTGGGAGAGAGGGTTTTATTTTTTACATTATTAAAGAAATAATGGGCCTTTCTAAATTAGATTATGTTAGCCCATTTATATTCGGCTTCTCGGACAAAAACGAATGCAAAATGCACAATAGAGGTAAATTATTGCGAACACTTGGCTTTTACAATATGTTTTTTGTTATTTGTCACGTTGAAATTAGGGTTGTGATAGGGGTGTGAGGGTTTTTTGTTTTAACGTGGTGAAAGGGGTTTAATTTGTGTTTAAGGTTGGTCGTCGCCGCTAAGGGCTTGGCGATTAGGGTTAGGGTTTTCTGTTTGGGATAGAAGAAGGAGATGAGAGATGAGAGAGCAAACAGGGAGAGAGACAAGCAAGAAATGAGTGGAAATAAAATGAAAATGAAAGATATAATTTTGTGTTGATTCCAAACCTTCGCGCCCATGAGCCTACCGTATGTCTTTGTTATACATCCCTCTGATCGTCATTAAACGCTTTGAAAATGCGCATCCATGACAGTACCGTGTACTCTTCCCGTACAAAGCATTAACAGACTTACAAGAGGTTGTAGACTTTTGGGCAAGGCCCAATTACCATTCACACCCCCTTGCTTCTTTGTTTTTGTTGTCACATTGCAAACCAACACCCCTTAGTCTATTGGGCTAAGTCCAATATCTGGACTTGAACTCCTACTCCATACACCCTCCATTTTCTACATAGTTCAAAAATGCACTCCCTTGTGTTGGGCCTGAATTCAATATCTGAATTCGGGACCCTGTTGTTAATACCCCTCATTGTTTACTTCTAAACTTAATTTACACCCCTTGGCGTTTTTTCTTATTTTCTTTTACTATTTTATTATTTTTATTTTTGTATTTAAATATATTTATAAAATCATAATATTATTTTTATTATTATTATTATTACTAAATCAAATATTTTTCTAAAAATTCATTCTAATACTTTATTTATTTATTACATCAAATTTATTTTTTAATCATGTATTAATAAGATATTTTATAATTAATACATTAAAAAATATTCAACCAACACCAAACCATTTTTATAAATCAAATTAAATACTACAATCAATTTTTAAAAAAGGATTACGAATACATTTTAATTAACTACGCGCTTTGTCCAATCTCTACTATTCACACACCTGGACTAAGTACAAGGAGAATTCGAAATATCTTCGTAATCCATAAAAACACCAACCCATGTGAACTACGAATTGGGACTCTGATTCCTCTTAAGAGGATACGTAGGCATACGACTAAAATCGTGGCGAGTTCCCCTAATAAAAAAGTAAAACCCTATTTCTTAAAGATTGTGCTTCTAACCATAGTATCCTTGTGAACAAGGTAGGTGAAGGGTGCCTAACACCTTCCTTTCATCTAGAAACGAGTCCAAAAACCTAGAATCTCTAATTTTTTAGGGTTAAACTTTATATTTCATTCCTTAGGATAAAAATTAAGGATGGCGACTCTCAATTTAAATCCAGTTACAACAACATCTAGCAGCGGTGAAGAGGATACTAAGGTATCTCAAAGGGATTCTTGACTATGGCATTTTGTTTCCTGTAGCTGATAAAGGAAAAGAATACAAATTAATGGGTTACACTGATTCGAGTTGGTGTAGTGATGTTGAGGATCGAAAATCCACAGGAGGATATGTCTTCGTTCTAGGTGGTGCACCAATTGCTTGGAGTTCGAGAAAGGAACCAGTAGTGGCACTATCATCATGCGAAACTGAATACATAATTGCTTCTTTTTGTGCATGTCAAGCAACATGGATGGTGAACTTGGTCGAAGAAATCACAAGGAAAAATTATGGAGCAATTATCATGAAGATCGACAACATGTCAGCTATCAACCTGATGAAGAATCTGATAGCTCATGGTTGAAGCAAGCACATCGAAATGAAGTTCCATTATCTTCGAGAGCAGGTAGCTGATGAGAAGATGAACTTGGAACACTACATAATTGAGAATCAAATTGCAGATATCATGACGAAGGGAGTGCAAGTCGAAATATACAGAAGACTAAGAGTCATGATGAATATAGATAGTTTAGACACAATGAATTAGGTGATGTGTTAAATTGTAATTCATAATGTCGAAACTATGTGTGTGTCGAAGGGTTAGAGGCTGTTGAAGCAGGTTGTCCGATGGAAACTTTTGCCCAGTCGAAGAGCTTGTGGATCGAAGCAGGCTACACAGATTTAATTTGGTATTATATTTAGATTTGATTTAGATCTAAAATAAATATATTTGATTTAGTTCTAAAATAGTTATTTTGGGTTTTCATAGTTTTGAGCTTTGACTTAGGGAACAAGCTAACATAAATCTATAAATAGAGGGAGTAACTCCTATTTTTGTAATCAAGTCAATTAAATTGTATTCACAGTATTTGCAGTTGCAAGTGAATAAGAAAATTTTTCACAGTTTGTGGAAATGAAGAAACTCTGCAAACAATCAATTATCTTTTCTCTATCTTTCTTTCTCTTTCATATTTTTTTCATTATTATTATATAATAATATCAATCTTATTCATCAAAATAAAAATAGAAATTTATTATAGAATTTAGTTTATTTTCAACTGTTAATACTCATTATAAATATGCTTACTAATTAAAAGTCAGTTAACTAGTAGAATAGTTCTATATAAAATATGTAATTAATGTTTGTAAAATTTTCTCTATTAATTCTATTTCTATTACAATTCTCTCAATTCTCCCTCTCTCCATTATTCACTTGTTCATCATTTTCATCTTATAATTGAGATTCCCCGAACATAAACTACTTGACCAAAAATTAATGCAAACAAATTCAATTGTATTGATATAGAATAAAGTTAAAAGATGCCAACTTTATAAGAACATATTAAAATGAAAACAATGCGAATATTTAGTCTTCAACAGATGGCTTATATGAAAAAGAGTACTATTCGATAGAGTAGTTGGGTGAGCCTATCCTACGAATGTGAAGAAAATATGAATATCATTATGTTGAACTTTAACACTACAGTCCGAACACTAAATTTCACAATATTTTAGTAATTAAAGGAAAATGTCAGCAACGAAATGGAGAATAGAGAAAAGTCCAACGTGGGACGCATTTTTTTCTCTCACATGCAAGAAAGGAAGAATATTTGGGACTCATTTTTTTCTCGCACATGGAAGAAAGAAAGAATATTTGGGACTCATTTTTTCCTTCTTCTTTTTTTTTGTTGATCACTAAAAATTGAAATGAATCAATCAATTTAATTATAATTTTGATCTTATATCTTAATTTATTCATAGAACTAATTTTTTTATTATATATATATATATATATATATATATATATATATATATATATATATATATATAACTTAAAATTGCTAATGTTTATTTTTTTTAATAACATATCACTTATATGATTTACGTACCTACTACATTCCACAAATATTACTATATAATGATTTGTAATATTCCACAAATAATAAATCATGAAATATAGACACATTATCATTTTTAGTGTAATATATTACAATTTTTAGATACAAAGATAAAAAATAGAATATTTTAGTTTAATTATTAATTAATTAATAAATTAAAATATGAGATGCAATATATATTACAATTTTAGATATTGTGACTTGTAGAATGTTTAATTAAATATTTTTAATTAATAATTAATAAATAGATAAATCAGTATAAATGAAATTTTGACAGAATGTTTCGAAGAAAATATTATAAAATCAAAACTAAGTATGATAACGCACTTTACCAAATTATATTGATTACAGTGCAAGAAACAAATTCTTGAAAATCTGCTATAACTATCCTAAAAGATTAAGTAACTATCTGACTTGCTTTTCATCCAACTAACTAACTTGCTTTACAAGTAACGTTCCTTCCCTTAAATTTAAGTTGTGTAAGGAACTAGTTTACAACTGATTTAAAATACTAATTTGCATTATAGATCTTACATATTTCAAGCAAATTTCAAAACCTTTTAATTTAGAGGTTTTGTCGTCACATATGCTAATTGATCTTGTGATCGCACTATATATATCAATTCAACTGCTCGTTCTATGTTAAGGTTCATTAGAAAGTGAAACATTATATCTATATATTTGTTTCTTTCATGCATGATTGATCCATGTTCAACTTAATTGTTGAATTATTATCACAAAAACTATCAAACATTTATCTTGTTGTAGCCCTAAACTATTTAGAATTCTATGTCATAATATACCTTGACAAACACAATCAAACGGAGCTATGAACTCTGTTTCAATTGTTGATAAAGTCATAACTGATTGTTTTCTTGATGACCAAGACACAACACTATCTGATTCCAACATAAACACATAACTTGTAATATACATACACACACAATTTTCTATGACACCTTATATCTGCATTCAGTATTCTGGTGTGAAGTTCTCTTCAACCTTTAAATAGTGATCTAGCAAATCGAGCACAAAACTCAATTGCATTCAATCAATTCGAATTTTATGCCGATTATCATTCATTGATTCTTCAGATCTTTCGATATTTGTATCTTTGATATCTTCGATCCTAGGAAATGGATGGATCTAAAGCTACTCGTTCTACCACCGTACGTGAAGCCGCTCTAGATGTTGTTGATGCAACACATACAACTATAAATCAACGAAACACGAGTCATCCTTCTCCAGACGGAACGAATCTCGACATTGATGTCCCTCGAAATCCAGATCTAATCCATCCTCTTATTGTGCAACCTTAGATGTTGCATGGTTTCAACATTCTTGAAGAAAACCTAGGTGCTAAAGGGGCGAATTAGTTTTTCAACGACATCTATAATATTATTCAGCAATAGAACTCCAAGGCCATGAAGGAAGGGTTCTTTTGTTTAGAAGAAAGCCTCCAAAATGCTCAGCCCCGAAAAGCACAGTTCAAGAGGCCGCGTCTAGAAGAAACCATTATATAGGTACAGAACCAACCACTACTAAGGGAAGCAAAGTCCAGAACTCAAAAGATTGTTCAAAAGGCAAAAAACGCAATTCCCATCCCCGAAGCCCGAGTAGAGACCGAGGCAATTACACTTTCTCCCAAGATTGCGGCAAACACCAGCCGACTAGAAGTAGATGGAACCGAGGAAGCCCTCTAATGCTGGATCTTTGAAAACAACCTTCTGTACGACCATCTTTTCCACACCAAACTAGGAAAGAAGAAGTTAAAGACGACTCAAGAAATGCTAAAACGACTTAGTCGTACTTAATGTTGGAAGAGAAGCTGATTACTTGCTTCACAACCCAATCTCGATTGTCGACACAAGCTTCAGCCGCTCGTATGTCGGCAAAAAGAAGACACTGGCAAGGGGATGGATCAGTACAGAAAATACACACCTTATAATACTTCTTGGGAAAATATTTATGAGGAATGCGCTAACACTGAGTTTTGAGAAGCAGGGATTCGACGTCCTTTCCCTATTAAGGATTCGGCTCGAATAGATAAAACAAAGTTCAGTGAGAACAAAGTTGGTCCTACATCTGACCTTATGTTTTAATGATAACTTTACATGTTATCTTTAAGAACAATTGTGTACTCTAACAGGTTTCTGTCTAGTGTGTGGATTTTATTATACATGTTTTGACTCTGGTAAGAAGGCATGTGACGTCATCAGATTCTGAACTCAACATTCTGGAAGAATACTCTTGGTGTGTTACAAAGTTAAGAGATTAAAGAATGTGTCTTATGCAACAGTTCTAAGGAACGTTAGTAAAAAAACTTATGATTGTGACTTATTCAAGGAAGCTTTGGAAGCCTTCTAAAGCTTTACTTCTAATGTTTCAAGATCTGAAGATGCTAAAGACGCGGTTCTTCTGAACGAATTTCTGAAGATCTAAAGACATTCTTCTGAAGACCAAGTGCTGAATACTAAGAAGGCAAGAGTTCTCTGAACAAACTCTGAAAGTTTCTAATGACTTAGATTCTGGAAAATACTAGTTCTGATCCTTCTACAACATGCTTCATCAACAAACATTTCATAAGCCTCTGAAGACATAGAAAACGAATATCAATACTAAGGGATTATGTGTGATGCTGAATATAAAAGTAGAAAAGTACATTGTGACCTCTACTCTCTAGAGTGGCGCAAGGATAGGCCTTTTTGAACATTTGTCTACCAGTCTCACCATGATCTTTGGGAACAATACAACTGTATTTATATTTCTTATTCTACCCTCTAATGGATCTCTTATTTTCATCTATAAAAGAAGTACTTGGAAGAATTTAAAACTAACAAATCAGTTCAACAAAACTACACTAAACTGCTACACAAAAACTCTGTAGAGAAATCTTTTGTATAATTTTGTAAATAAGCAAGGAGTTGTTGCCCGTATCTTGCTATCAACACTTTTATGTTATTGTACTTAAACATCGTGTAATCTTATTGTGTATAAGTATCTTTGTATACACATATTTGTAATCAACTGTTGTTGATGGATTCCTTGAGAGACTCTGTGTAGTCTGGATTATCAAGAAGACTTTGGATGAGGTCATAGTGGTCTGCAATAAGGATCAGCGGACATATTAGGGGTTCCAATAGTATTGATCAGACTTAATTTGGTTGTCTTTAATCTGGTTGATTATAATGGATTAATTCCTTGTGTATAAGGCAAATCACCTTGCGGGTTGGATTGGAGTAACTTAGTTAACAGTGAACCAGGATAAAAATAATTGTGCTCATCTATTTTTATTCACATGTTATCTTTGTGTTTTGAGTTTCAAAAAGATTAAAATTGGTGCAACCCAATTTAAACCCTTATTTCTTGTGTTTCTCGACCTTCAAGTTCTACCTGTTTCCACCAAGGACACGATCATAACCCAGACGATTGCGTCCAGCTTAAGGATGCGATTGAAGCACTGATTTAGAAGGGCTCACTACCCGAGTACAATAAGGGCGACAAGCAAGACCGACAAGATCCTCCAAAAACCAAGTATCTTACAAAGGTTTATGAAGTTGTTCCCAATAGATAAAAAAGAGAAACCAACAAGGGGAAATGCCTGTATAATGTTGCCACTACCAACAACGCTCCCCGGGAAAACTTCCCTTCCAAAAGAACAGTCAAAAGGTAAATTGCTGAGATGATATATGTCTACAAAAACAAAGGTGGCTCGTTATCCAAGATCCCGGACCAAACTATGTTGGGGTTTCGGGACTCTAAGAAGGTTGGGGCATTTCTAAAGAACTTTTTCCCATGGTAATCACAACCACCTTATAACAGTTCAATGTCTCTCAGGTTTTGATCGACAGAGGAAGTTCGTGTGATATCCTTTATCTTCCATAGTTCAAAAAACACGATCCTATATAGAGGAAGCCTAATACCATATGACGACTCAAATCTCCAAACATTTAACAAGATGACAAATCGTTCAAGGAGATATGAGGAGCTGATGGTATCCGTAGGAAAGGAAAAAGGTGTCTGATTGTTCAACACTCAATTGTTGGTCATCCCATGCAAGAGCCTCTATAACTACATTTTGGGTAGGGCCTTCACAGCATCGCTGGATATCGGGGCCTTGCCTGAGCACTTAAAGCTCAAATATAACAATTTCCATGGAGAATCTGTTATGTTGTGCACCAAACCCGAAGAGGCTAAAAAGATACATCATACACTCCAGATGAACTAAGGAGTAGGAATAGCTATGGAAATTATGTGGAATTTCTCATATATTAACTTTAAAGCTTGAACCTCTGCATGCCCAGATGTGGCTAAACAAAGGGAGGCCATCTCGAAAATAACAGGTGGAAAATCTACTTGGTTATGTTTATTATATATATATATGTCTGTGTGTGTGTGTGTGTGTTCCTGTAAAATATTTTTGGATAACCTCTCGTAAGTTAATCCGGCGAGGCTGCAAATGTATTGACTGTTTGGGGAGCTTTTAGGAGAAGAATGGAGGTGCCACATTGTTGATGGTCTCAAGGTTATCTCTACTCTCTATGTTATTCGTTAATTGAAGTCCCTCCTTAGTAGGATGGTAAAGTCTTCCTTTTATAGCATATGAAGTTCTTTAATGACTAGAAATTGTAACCGCTTTGTTTAATTAGTTATGACCGTTTAATAAATACTTGCGACGGCTTCATGATCTTTGGCCATTCGGATAACTGTAACCGTCTAGGCCATAGCTACTCTATTTATGATGACTTTTCAAGGATCCAGTATCCTCTTAATCTCTGATACTCGGGCATTAGCTCGGTCCCTATTGGATGTCAATTACAAGCATGTTACATCTTACTCTTTATGCCGTAATCATGAGGCATAATGCCTCATGTGACATTAGCCTAACCTTTTAAGACTACTGTAAGTGTCGAATCGATCTAACATCTCAGCCATTCGGTCTGGTATGTCCTAAACCTCTTCGATTTATATAAATCTTCTTTAAGGTGGGGGCCTCTTTTAGCGGTAGAAATATTGAGACTAAGCCATTAGATTGACTTAACTCGCAAAATTAATGAAGTTTCCACCATACTTTTATTTTATCCAAAGGAATGGTAAAAGAGAGAATAAACCCATAGTAAATAGAGATTAAGGTAAGAGGGTTGGTTATGAAAAGAGAAAGTATTATAACCATAAACATTTACGGTACTCCGCACGAACCTCTTTGAAAATCTATGTGTTTTGGCTATAAAGATATATGTACAAAATAGATGGTAGAGATGAGAAAAGAAGTATATTTTACAATTTTTTGCACCCTCCGTTATTGCGAACCTTTTGTGCCTACGTACCACCTTTCGTGCAATAGGCGATCAGGGCACTCGTAGTTTTTCTTAAAATTTTTGAGAAAGTCTTGTGTGTTGGTTAATTTTAAAAAAAAGTTTTTAAAGAGAAAAAGCCAAAACGACAAAAATTTGAATGAGGTTAATGACTTTTAGTCTTTCAAAAATATGTCCAAGTATGATTAAATTGATTAGAATTTGATTAAGAAAAATGTTTTTAAAAAATGCATGGACCTAAGTCTAGGTTTATTATGAAAGGGGTTCAAGTTAGACGATAATAATCCTTTGAAAAAGGGAGAAGATTTTTAAAATTAAAGAAGAATGGGAGGAGATGAAGAGCCTATTCTAAAGCACAAAGTAAAAGTTAAGGTAAGGAAAGGTCTGACTAAATAAGAAGCCAACACTTGACATTATGTAAAAAGGTCAATGTAGAATTCTAATCCTTTGGATTAAAAGACACAAGCACCAAATATACCAAGGTATACCAATCATCCATGTGAAAATAAATCACAAGCAAAGAAGTATCAAAGAAACCCCAAGGTTTTAAAACACAAAGCTAACTCTTCAATATTGAGCCATGTGCCATATAGATCACTTAAGGCCAACAGAATAACACATGCACACAGAAGATTTCCCAATACAAGTAAAATAACAATGAAATAACACAAAGTCCAAAGATCTCAAGGTATCAAAGTATCAGGGCTAGGCTTCTAATACTATGTCCAAGAGGTCTACAACTCCAAAATACCAATGATAGTAACCAATAGTCCAAGAAGAGCCTTAAGTCTTTTGATGTTCTAGTTGTTTATTAACTGTCTTAAGAAGAAAAATAAAATTTCAAGTGAGCGAAGATAAAATGACATAAAATAAATGCTCAAGTGAGATAAGATAAAATGACATAAAAATAAATGCTCAAGTGAGCAAAAGGCAAATAGCATGAAATGTAAATGCTAATGATAAAGTGCATAAAAGTAAAAGTGTAAAGGTAAACGCATAAAGATAGAGGCATAAAGTAAAGTTAATTGTCAATGTTTAGTAAGTTAATTGTTAATAGTTACAAGGTACGATCAACTATAATTGAATGATGATCTTAGACCAAGGATAATGAAAACTTATTAGAGGATTGATAAAATCAAAGCCTCCTAACAACAAGTTTCATAGGTATCAGACTAAAGATGGCCAATCAACCATACTTGGGCTTACAAACATAAAGTTTGGACCATAAGTGATCATTTTCTGAATCGGAAAAAATTTAGCGCTATATTAAGAAAATGTAAATGGACTTATGTAGAAGTCACACATATTTTGAGGCCGGTCAATAGTAATGTATGTACCATACATATTAGAGACATGGTAAAAATCAAACTCCTAAAACATGTAGCACAAGTAAAAGCAAAAACAAAGAAGAAGGGACGAAGAAGATATGAATTCCATAATAAATGATCAATGACGATTGGAGATTGAACTTAGGTCAAAATTGATGAAGACTTGTTAGAGGATTGATAAAATCAAAGCCTCCTAACAACAAGCTTCAAAGGTCTTGAACCATGGTTCAATAATCAATCATCCTTGTACAATTTCAAGCCTAAAGCTTGGGCCACTAATGATCATCTAAAAGGAAAGAAGATGGGGATGCGATAAAGAGGGGAAAGGGAATGGAGTAGAGATAGACAAAAGTTAAATCCCACATTTGAACTAATGAATTAATCAAGCTATCATTAAAATTATTCATCCATTTTGGTGGAGTTTAACTCAACAACCAAGATCCAATGATGTTAATGAAGCTTGTAATTAAAACTCACATGGTCCAAGACCAGCCAGAATATATACAAAAATAAAATTGCAATTAAACAAAAATATAATAAGAAAAATGATTTAAAAAAGATTTTAAATTGAAAAAAAAGGGATAAAAAACAAATAAAAAAACTTGAAATAAATGGGATCCAAAGGCATGGAAAAATCAGAAATACCTAAAAGTATATTCATAAATTTTTTAAAATTTTTAAAACTCAGAAATTATTTTTAAAAATTACAAAATTAAGTGAAATAAACTAAAAATCACAAAAAATAGAAAAATAAAAAAATAAAAATCAAATGAGGTCATCATGACTTGTCACAATGTCATTGGATCCTTCCATAATTTTTTCAGAATTTAAAAGGTATCAAAAATATTTTTAAACCAATTAAAATAAGGTAAACAATGAAAAATTTATAAAAAATATCAAACATCAAAATTAAAATATAAAAAATTATTCACAAAGTCAGAAATAATTCAAAGTATTTTTGTATATTTTTTCATAATTTTGGAATAAAAAATATAAGAGTTATAAAATTTTAAAGATGAATGAATTAAAAAACAAAAATAGAAATAGAATAAAAATCAGAAAATATGTAAGGCGTTGGATCTCTTTTCATTAATTGATGTGACAATCTGAACGGATCATAGACACAAAGGCATGGTAAACATCAGTCAATGTGCACACACCATAACTAGAAAAGTCAAGTGAATAAAATTAAAACAATTGGTGTTGTCTCATTGGTTGAGGATGACACGTTGGTCATCTTCAACCTCCAGACGCCTGCAACTAGGGAAAGAATGATATCCGTAAATTTAGATACTCATAGTGGTATCATTGTATGCGTTTCTTCAAGATGATCTCAACCATATCCTCGCGGCAAATTTATATAAACCACAACTCAGTCGTTTTGGAAAAAACCAGAGAGAAAATGTAAAACGAATTTTGAAAATACAAGCTCAAATAACCATGAAAATTCAAACCTGAAGAAGCATAAGCTTTAGAGAAGAAGGGACTACATCCTAACAATTTATTTGAGATGATTTGGTTGAGAAATCTACCCAAACGAAGTTCAACTTGTAAGCTCTGAAAATGAAATTCTATAGCTTGATTTTATAGATGAATTGCTTGGTTTTTGTTGTGAAAAGTTTGTATGATGATCAAGAATGAAGAATCATAAGAGAGTTTTGAGAAAGAAGGCTTGAAATATTGAAATGGATTTTCAAATTTCAAGCTTCAAATGTGACTTTGGTAGGGTGATTCTGGCTATCCAAACTTGAGGAAATGAATGAGGAATAATCCTCTATTTACAGGAGAATGAATGGTGAGCTCATACGTGTGAAAGGATGAGAAATAGATGGAATTCGTGTGAGGGCCGAAGGCATGAAAAGTGTGACTACATGTGCATCAAAACTCACTCAAAACTTGAGTTTCAATGCTTAAACAAGACTTGGAAACTTTGTTAAACATGCTTAAGTAGAAAACTCACATCAATTTTGTGATTAGAAGTCACATTAATCACATTCACTTATGGCTACAAGTGGAAATCTCAGTTTCAAAGTACCATCTTTAAATCCATGGGGAAAGCAGTGTACGGAGCTTTATGATCTTATTCTTATTGCATTTGAAAGACCTCATCACAAACTTTACAATTTGCCAAGAAAGTATTCATTTAGATACTTGAGCTAAAATTTGTTCCATTTTCAAATTAGGAAAGACCAACTGCATTTTGATACTTAGAAAAATTCTAAGTATGGAGCTTCAAGATGACCTATAATGTTTTGCCAACTTACATGGTCTTCCACCCAAAATTAGCTCTTGATCATTGAAGATGAAATGAATTAGACTCTACAAATGGAATTATGGAATTGGGATCACTCAAAAATAATAAAAAATGAGGGATCTATGGTCCTTGGAAGGTGATGAAAATTTCTTGATAAATCCTTAAATGACCTATAATGTTTCATTGAATTCCATAACTTTCTACACATTTTTAGATCTTAATCTTTGAATCAAAGTCGTAGTACACATCCTTAAGTTTATTGTGAAAAAATAATAAGCTCAAGGAGGTAAAAATTGATTAAGTTATGATCTTTGGAAGTCAAGCCAAAGAGTTCAATGGCTTTTGCAAAGGACTTGTAATCTTATTCAAACTTAAATTATCTTCTACTCAAAATTGGCCTAAGATCCTTGAAGAGAAGTTATTAAGGACTCTTTAAAGAGAATCATGGCTTTATAAACACTTCAAAAACTCAAAAATTGAGCAAGATATGGTCTTGGGAAGTTGATAAACTCTCACTCAAAAATTACAAAAGTGACTTGAAACATTCTTCAACTTTTGATGATTTTCCTTGCACGATGGATCTTTTCATGTAAATAGAAGTCATTGTAAATGATGTTAAGAGTCCAGAGCAAAGAGAACCACTTAAAAATATTGAAAATTGAGAGAGTTATGCACTTGTGACCTTAGAATCGAGGACTTTCCAAATTCAGTCAAACCACTTGGATCAACTTTGAATCTTTTGAACTTTTTTGCAAATTGAGGTATGATGGGTCACATTAGGCATTGAAATGATGTTATATTGAAGCACACTTGATGGAAAGGCTAAATGCTTGATGAAACTTATTGAAGAAGGCATGGAAATAAACACATGAATCCATGAAGTTTATTGATGAATTCAACCACCAATTTTGAGACAATCTTGACCAAATGATATTGAGAGAGTCCTCACACCATAGAAATTTGATTCCATAACCATGGGCTTGAGGTTCAAGCCTCTAAAATCCACTAAATAACAAAAAGGCTGAGGATCATCCTTCAAAGCCCTATCTTAGGAGGTGAGAGAGATGTACTTGGCTCAATACCTACAATGTGCAAAGCATAGAGAGGAAACATATACTTTTTGGATTTTGGTTAGAGGTTAACAAACACAAAAATACATATACAATATACACAATTCAAAGTGTTTAGTGATCCCTCAAGGACAAACTTAAAGATATGAGAGAGTAGAGATGAGAACCAACCCTAATGTGTGATTTTGATGTATTGTGATGATATGAAGTAATGAGGGATCTTAGGGGGGAAATTGGGTATAACAGATGCCCCTATTTAAGTGCCTTCTATTCAGAGATACGAAGGTTAAAATCTTAGTTTCGATGCGATTGAAGATACTTAAATATAAAATAACCCTATTTTTGGCCCTAAGATGCCATGCAATGCTTATGATTTTGAATGTAAAAGACAAAACCCACAAGGGAAATAAGACAACGCTAAGAATAACAAAATAACGTATACAAAGCTATGACACCAGACAAACTAAGAAAGAAGGCTCCACCATAAAAATCAATCATTGGAGAACAACACGACCCTAGGGATAACTATGAATATACAGAGCCAACATCACAGTTAAAGAAACAAAATTTAAAGCAAGAATTTTAATTGGTAAATCCATAACGATGTAAACAACGAGCCAACAAGAAAGAAATCTTTAAGAAAGGATTACCAACTCGACTAGGGGAAGAAACTTAACTTCGTTGGAGGAAAATTAACTCCGTTGGGGAAATGAGGACTCAACTCTACAGGGGTAAAGCCCAATGAGGGGAAGGTAATACAGACCCTATTTAGGACGAAAGCCTAAATGGGTAGTACATACCACAAGAGGTGAGTACCATCCATCAAAGTTCTGATACGCTAACTATGGTAGACAATATAGGGGTAAGAATGAATACCAATTATCAAAGATCTGATAGTCTAATATTGGTAAACAATAAGAAGTGGAAGGAACACCATCTATCAAGGTCTGATAGGATAACGATAATGAACAACTGATAGGTATAAGAGTGAATATTATACTATCAAAGGTCTGATAGGGTAACGATGATAAACCATAAAAGGGTACAAGGGTGAATATCATACTATCAAAGGTATGATAGGGTAACGATGATAAACAACAAAAGGTGGATTGAATACCATTTATCATAGATCTGATAGGATAACATTGGCAAACAACCAACAAATACAAGAGTGAATATCATACTATCAAATATCTGATAGGATAACATTGATAAACCACCAAAGGATACAAGAGTTAATATCATATTATCAAAGGTATGATAGGATAACGATGATAAGTCACAAAAGGTACAAGAGTGAATATCATACTATCAAAGGTCTGATAGGATAACGATGATAAGTCACAAAAGGTATAAAACTGAATATCTTACTATCAAAGGTCTGATAGGGTAACGATGATAAACACCAAGAGATGGACTAAGTACTATCTATCAAAGGTATGATAGGATAACAATGGTAAATGACCAACATACCATCCAAAAGAGACTGCCATACTAATAATAGACTTATTGGGGAAATACAGGTTGCTCGAATAAAGAGACCACCACTTACTGTCGGGGATAGTATTGCAATATCACTGTTGGAGAATGAATTTTCCCTTCCTGGGGAAATATAAACACAGTCCTATTGAGAAGGTAAAGACTTCACGTGAAAAATAAATTCACTCTCAATCAAGGGCTCACAACCTAGAGATATCAAAACATGTCGATGTAGGAAATCAAAATTCAAACTAGTAACAAACTGGAGTGTAGCAGTCAAAGGAGGTGCATACCATCTATCAAAGGTATGATAGTCTAACAATGGTAAACACAAAAAGGTTATGGATAAAATAATCTTGAAAGCAAGACAACAATTTCTAACAAGAACCAAAGTTCAATCTAGCAAATAAACTAGAAATAAACGGTCAAATAAGACTTTACCCAATGAGAAACAATCTCAAAATGGGGATTAATTCCATCAAGGCAATGAGCTGGGTAGGAAGGTTGAAGCAAAATTCTTCCACAAGGAATAAATTCAGTTGGGAAATGGAAAATATATACACTTTCTGCTTAAGGTTGACATTATATTGGAGAGAGGATATACACTCTGCAAAGGGGGGTAAAATATCAGCAAAAACATTAATGAGTGCAAATGAGCAATGAATTTGAATTCAGCTATGCATGATGTATGTATTATGAATGTTATGATGATGTGCATGCTAAAAAAACAGATATACAACAATGGGAATAACCAGACAAAACAAACTCGGTTAAAGACAACACTTGACTAAATCACCTATAAGATGGAAATCCCATAAGAGACTAAGCAAACAACTGAGGAAATAATGTCCTACTTAAAGAATTGACTTCTCTAGGGAGGAAAATTGGCTTGAAAATAATCAGAGCACAATCTTAATAATAATAATAATAATAGTAATAAAAAAATATAATGAATAAAAAAAAGAAATAAAATGAAATAAGAAAAAGAAAAAAAAAGTTGGACCAGGAGTGCAAAAGTAAGGCAGGGGGTTAGAGGTCAGCAAAAAAACAAAATCCCAAAGGGGGAAGCCCATGCACCTATAGCTGAAACAAAAAAGAGTGAAAATGTGAAAAATGAACAAAAGGTAGCACGCTGGGTGTTAAACCCATGACTTCCCACATACACGCGCGCTACCTTTGCCACTAGGGTGGCTGTACATCCGCTAACATAATCAAAATAATAAATATGTAACATAAGTTATGCCATGAATACAACTTCATCTTCAACCTCCAGCCATGGATCCTGTAACTTCACCATTTCTCAACAAAAATGAAATATGCAAACATGAAAGTTGCTCCATTTTTCCATACGAATCCAACCATATAAATATCATAGGCTATAGATCAAAGATGAATGAGAATTTCTAAAAGTACCAAATTTTGACCTAATTATTTCAGGAAGTTCAAACTCAAAATTCTCACTACTCAAGCAATATAAATGAAATCTATGGACATGTATAGCTTCAAGACAATGATGTCTACATTTTATCTTCACAAATGCAAGCCTAACAATGCCTAAATGAGAAGATAGAAGTTTAAAAAATATACCTCAAAACTGGAAATCGTGAAATGAGTTTAAGCTTGATTCAAGGTGCTACAATGATCAAGTCAGCTTCCTCAAGTTCCCGGGAAGCTAATACAATGGTTAGCTTGAGCAATGGATGGCTGTAATGGCTTGGAGAACTCAACCTACAATGCTTTGTTTTTGGTTATGTAGTTTGATGCAAATGGTGTTACAGTCATGTAACAGGGACATGGATGTGTTATATTTGATGTAAGGAAGCTTTAGGAACTAAAAGGCCAAAGAACGCACGAGGGAAATATGAGTTACAAGTCCAAGGTCAGAAATTGTGCAACAATGGAGTTTTTGGGAAATTTATGGTTTTAGGGAGTTTGTGAGTGTTTCAGGATGTTAATGATCGTGTCTTAGCTCACAAATAATGCCTCTATTTATAAGCAACAAGTTTGGAGACTTGTTGTTGATCAGAATTCAAAAAGAAATGTTTAAGCTCAACATGTGGTTTTTGAGAAATCCAAGTTTCAAAGTCTTGTGTACTTGCTAATGTAGAGTGGTTATGCTTTAAACACACTTGCTTATGCCTTTGTAGATGGAGTGTGATCAGAGGGAACAAGTTAGAGGCTCAAGAATTGACTTTGTGCATAAAGCTTACTTTTCAAGAATGGCATTCTTCACTTTCTTCCCAAAATGACAATGTGAATTGGATAAAGCTTAAACCACTTGGATTATAGCTCAAAAGTTTGTGTAATCCATTAATGATGGATAGATACACAATTTAGAAGGTTTTAAAATCAAGATTATGCAGCCTAACAATGAGATTGGATTATGTGTTCATCAAGAAATGACTTGTAATTCAAGAATGAAACCCTAACTTTTTGCCTTCGATTCTCCTTGCTCAAACATGATCTCAATGAGTTCTTGGACATTTTGGAAAGCTTGTAACATCCTCTACAACCTCTATGTTTGACATTTTTGAAATTCATCTTGGAACTATGTGAAAAATTACCATGAAGTTAGGTCAAAATCCTGCCTAAACTAGGGCAAATTTCCACTAAGTTTCCAAGTTTCATGAACATGTCTTCACAAAATCATAACTTGAAATCCATGCATTTCTAGAAGAAGTTGTGTTATACAATGTTTTATATATTATTGAGATCTACAACTTTCATGTTGGAAGTTTCTTTTGAATCATCTTGCATCATGGTAAAAAATTGACTCAAAGTTATGAAAAAAATATGAATTTTCCAACACTTAGAAAAAATTTTAAGTTTAGAAATTTTGACTTTTCAAAATGAAATCTTGACTTTTTAATTTATTGATGAACAAGTTTCATATTTTTACATGTATTTATGAATTATGATCTTTGATACTTGATCTTGAGCAAAAAGTCAAAATTTGACTTTTCAATAAACAGTTGACTTTTCATCAGTTGACTGAAATTCATCTGTCAATCAATTGATCTTGAGAGATGTTTTGAGTTATGCCATTAGGTCAAAATGGAGCATTTGAATCCATGAGATCATTTGCTAGGTCATTTGCATTTGCTAGGTCAAAAATTAGAAATTGCACCTTTCCAGTCAAAACCCTAATTTTGACCATTTTGCCCTTTTGATGATCTGATCAAATTTCTTGAGGAATTATGATCCAAACTTGATCAAATGACATATATGAGTTCATGATGTTGGTATGGATCAAAATTTATGAAGTTTTACTGTAAATTGACCACAGTTGACTTTTTCCCCAAGACAGTTGATTTTAGGTCAATTGATCATTTGACTGGGCAAAAATGTAATCCAAGACTTGAAACTTGACATGAGCAATCTTGAGGGTCCAAAATGGTCCATGAAAGTCATATGGGTCATTAAAAGTTCATTTGTCCTTGTGCAATCTCAAACCCTAATTTTCAGTCATCAGTGCTTGAGGAGGTGTCTTGAGCTGATCAACCCTTGTGTAGTTTTAAACCAAAGGAGATCTTGTGAGAGATTACTTGAGAAATGAGAGGGGAAATTTTGGGGTACAAAACTAAGCATCTAAGAGCCCGTAGAAAACTATGGATGGAAAGGGTGCTAACACCTTCCCTTTCCATAATCTACCCCCTTACTCAGAAATAATCTCGAAAGGTCTTTTTTCTGTTCTTTTCACCCTTTCCTTTGTTGGATAAAAGAAAAATCTGTGGCGACTCTTGCTTACTGCAACATTTGCAAATACAAACGCAAAACCATTATAACAGTCAGTTCTCCCACTGTATCCCAGACATATGTTTTAGAGTTATGTTGATAAGTTTAAGAGAGAGATTTGTTACCTTAGAGTTATCAGAGTTACTATTTGATTAATTCTAATATGTTTTAGAGTTGTGTTGGTATGTCTTGGTGTTAAAGGTTATTACTATTTTTATGGTCTGACACGAGTAATATTAATAGCGAGTTACTCTATTAATGAGTTTAGGTTTAAGTTGACTATTTTAAGTCATTTTTAATTGTGCAAGAGTTTCCAATTGAGTACTTTAGAGTTATTTAGAGCAATAGAGTTTTAGTAGAGTTATCACTCATGAAAGTTGTCAGTATGACACTTTTGAGTAATTTGAGTACTTAAGGGTGACCCTATGTTTGTTGATTTTTGTTGGTGAGATGTTTATAGTTTCATTGGAAACTCTATAAAATTAGTTATTTCAATTGTTTTAGAGTTAAGAGTATATAATATGAAATATACCCTTTTCGTGATGTTTTTGAGTTAAGAGTAATAATTGAGTAACAATACAAGTTTACTCTTCTTTCTTACTATTTTGAGGAATATTTAATTACATAAATATTTTCGAGTTGAAATGATTTATGAGTATGAAATGACAATAAAATATTTTGTTGAGATGTGTTAGCATTATAATTGTTGAAAATAATTATTTTGTTGGGTTTAGTAATCCAGTGAGATTATAATGGTGGCATGACTATTGGAAAATTATTGGTTCGTATATCGAACCTTTTTTATGTATGATGTCGAGATTCCCTTTTGGTTATTGTTTAGTGCATGCTTGTTTGTCTACATTATCATGTATGCATATATTTTGGAGATAGGTAGGACTTCGATTTAGTGATAGCCTCATATTCATTTAGTGGAATCGTTGATTCATGTGTGGAACTAGAGGCTGGTCTCATATTCATTTGGTGGAATCGTTAGTTCATTGAGGGACCAGAGACCGTGGATAAATCAGTAACATACCTCTGATATCCAAAAACTCGGTACCACATACATATAGATGGAGGAGTTGGTGCATTTAGCATTGCATCTAACATGAATTAGAATAATGATTGTGAATGTGATTGTGTTTTGGTGATAATGATATATCAATATTTATTTTGTTTACCACCCTGTTATTGATTCTTACTGTTAATATTGTAAGGCATACTCTCACCCATTTCTTTTGTTAGATGGATTCCAATGTGAAATTTTGTATAGATGATCAACAGGAGTGATAGCTTGTGAGTTGGAATATGGCTTTGTTGCTCTCTTTGTATTTATTTATTTTTGTTTATTTTGGAACATTGTTCTGATTCCGTAACATCGAGAATAGGGTGCATCTGTTTTTATTGAGTTGTGGTTGAATTTTAATTTCCTTCACTTTCCTTGACTAATGTTTTTGAAGTTATGTTACAATTTGTTTTTCGTTGCAAGTTTAATTGACTTTGCATTAATAAATTATGCAATTTTTGATGAAGTAACATCATATGTATGTTTTATCTCTTAAAATCAAAATTTTGGGTTTTACGATGTTAGAATATAAGTCTTCATAGTCTAGATCTTCATAAGTGGGCTTTCTTTAGAGTCTGGTATTTAGAAGTTGACCTATTCGGAGTCTGGGTTCTTGTTCAAATCCTTCCGATTTTGGTTCTTTCAGCTTCTCTTTAATGTTCAATTTTAATTCCAAAACATAACGAGTATCACAAATTTTTGTCTATTGTCTTCCACACATGAACAAACATTAGTATACTCAATTATAAATCAATTTTGTTCCAATAATATCCCCCTTTTTAATGATGACAAACACATGTATTTAAGAACAATGGTTGTTAATTTAATTAACAAGTTGACTTCATGGTCTGATGTTTGTAAGATTCCCCTAAGTTCTATCCAGGTTAATTAAATCATAAATAAAGCACAAAATAACAATTCTTCATAATTTAAGCAAGAAAATTAACTGTCAAATTCAAGAGATTAAATACTTGTAATCTTACTCCCCCTATTGTCATAAAAAATACAAAGAAGGAAATAAGAAGAGATACTAAAGAAAACATTTCAATAAACTAAGCAAGATTAGTGTTAGATGCAAAAGAGGTTTACAAAAATAGTTTTAAAAGTAACAAAAAGTTTTAAGTCCTAAATCCTAGGGTTTCTTCAAAAGCTCTAGGATGACATTGATATCAGAACCCATGTCATTTTTCCTTTCAATCATAGTCTTCACTTAAGAATCCATCTCTTATTTAGTAGCAACCATTGTTTAAATCTTAGTACCCATTCCCTTTTGAGAAGAAGCAACGTTCTGAAGTTGAGCACCCATAGCTTCATAAGTAGCAGCAATAGAAGTCAATTGAGTCTCTGTTTGCTCTTGCTTCTAACTGGAAGAAGTTATAGACTTAGTAGAGAAACTCTTCAAATGTTGCAGAACTGTATCAACATAGGTTCAGAGACTATCCCACTTACTAGCATGTGAATGGGGTCAGATGCTAGAAGTCTCTCGGCAACTAGAGTATGAATCCTTACAAAGATACTAGTTCTGAATTCTTCCATAAGGTCTTGGATATTAGATGGAGTGTTCTCATAATTAACTATGGCAGGTGGGTATCTATCCTCAAATGAATTAAGAACTATTGTGTCAGATCCTGACGTAGCTGCTTGTTCTGTTGAATGGATAGAGTGGTGAGAATGGTCAGACGGAGAGGAGTTAGGTTCAGGAACGATCTAATGTGGGGGAGATTTTGGTTCTGATTGGTTTTCATTTATGGTTCATGTTGGGGTTTTGGGAATGATTTGTCAAGATTAGGTTGTGGGTCTTGAAACTCAAGGAAGGGATAGGTTGGTTCATTCAGCATATCAAAGTAGTTTATCCACCCTTGAAACTCAAATAACTCCCTTGGAGAAAACATAATGATTTCGAATGATTCAAAATCTACCACATGCTCTATTATCACCTTGAGATCATCCTCTCTGATATCCATAGTTTTTGGTTTGATATGGAAACTATTTCAAGTTTTAATGACCATAGGAGCTTGTTGAAATGAAAATTCCATTGCAAAGGGGTTTTAGGGTTCTAAAATGGGTTTATGAAAATGGGTTGTTTTCCGAAGAAATCTTGAGAACAAAAATGTGGGTTGTTAACTGGAAGAGACAAGTGTGTGAATAATGAGAAAATTTCTTGAGTGAAATGTTCTTTCCAGTTTTTAAATAAAACAAAAATGAATGACAAATGAAGGAAAACACGATATCTAAAGCAATTCATCATTACCCAATGTGATACGGTGGGAGAACTGACTTGAAGGTTTTTGCGTTTGATCGCAAATGTTGCGGTTATCAAGAGTCTCCACCGACTTTTCTTTTATCCAAAAGGAAAGGTGAAAAAGCACAAGAAAGACCTTTGAGATTGTTTCTTGAGTTTGGGGGTAGATTATGAAAATGGAAGGTATTAGCAGTCTTTTCACCCATTGTTTTCCATGGGCTCTTAGTTACTTTCTAGATCACTTGCTTTTGTTTGAAATTGTGCTTTGTGTGGATTTTGAAAGTATTTTGTAAAGAGGCCATTGTTTAGGCAAACTTTGTAATGATTCTCGTTCGTAAGAATGTATACAAAGATGTTGATCTTTTGAAAATGTTTTCAAGTTGAAAGATGTTCTTGAAACTGTTGGTGTTTGTTTTGAAAATAGAAAGGATTTTTTGTTTGAAATTGAGCAAGTAATTAGGAGCATTCTACCTGCTCAAAAGTCTTTCTTGTTCATTTTCTTTTCCTTTGACATTGTTATCTTACCGATGATTTGGTACGTAACCCTATCTTTGGATGTAAACGGGACGGGCATGGGTCATCGTATAACCATGGTTAGCAATGTTGCAAGGTATATTAGCATTCTCTTTTAGGGACTAAGATCATTTGAAATGCAACATGGATAGCGTCATCGAGGGACTATGATCTTGTATTTGCTTGTTTTTGCTAAGATACCTCACACGCGTAATATGGTCATTTTTTCAAGGCAACCAAGTGGATTTACCCTAGGGGGTGCTTGCGTGCAAATGTATTGTTTTCATGCTTGATTTTGTCTTGAATTAGGGTTTTCTAAGTATTGGTTTTAGTCTTTCCATACAAATCCTAATTACTAGCATGTTATATATAAAGCGATAAATTGCGGAATTTAAAGTTACTACGCTATTCCAATACTTGTGGGAGAGGGTGCACAAATTATGAATGGGGTTTGCAAGAAAATAAACCTAATTAATCTATTACAACCAAATTGAATTTGTACAAGAATTGAAATAAATAATATACAAAATGAATAAATGTATAAGAATGCAAATATGAAGAGAATGGATATTCTTGGATTTTTTTAGGAAAAGGGATTTTGTTTTAACCTAATTAATTAAAGGGAAAAATAATTAATTAAAATAGTAAAAAGTAAAACCTAAATTTACTAAGAAAATATTTTAAATAAAAACCTAAATCTATTAATTGATTAAAAAGAAATTAAGTTTATAAGAAAAGTATTTTTTTGTATTTTTGTCTTTAGAAATAATTCATAGTATTATAAAATATTTTTGACCTTTTTTATATTAAAATAATATACTTTAATTGGTGTAAAAGAAAATAAATAATAACCTAGTTTTAATTAAATTTACAAGAATAATTAGTAAAATAAACAAAGTATGGTTAAATAAAATATTTTTTTATGAGAAAAATAAATAAAACTAAGTCAAAATAGAAATATACTATTTTTATAATTTTTGTGATTTTTTTAGTATTAGAAAAATAATTAAGAAAATAAATAAAATAAAATAAAATCTGGGCCAGGGGTGTGAACAACCTGCAAGGGGGTTAGAAAGTAAAAAAACAAAAAAAAACAGGCCCAAGGAGGCCCAGCGCGTGCAAAAAAGAAAGTCAGAAAAACAAGAAAATGTGAAAAATCCAAAAGGGAACCACTGGGGCTCGAACCCAAGTCCCTCAGGTTACAGGCGCGCGCTTCTACCACTGGGGTGGCTATACATACGTTTATATAAATCAAACAATAAATACATAAGGTGAACATGATCGAGGCCAACTTCATCTTCAACCTCACGCCCAGCCAGAACCTCTGTAACTTGTTCAAATCTCAACAAAAATGAAAACTGTAAAATGAAACTTGTAGCAAATTTCCTCACGGTTTCAGAAATGTAAAGCATTAAAACCATATCTCAAAGATAAACATGAATTTTAATGTCCCTATTCTGAACCCTAAAAATCTCAGAAAATTCAAACTTAAAATTCTCTAAGCTCAGGCAAAATTAATGGAAACTATGGATATGGTTAGCTTTAGGGCAATGATATCTACATGTTTCATTCAGAAATAAATCATTGATGATACATGTATGAAAAGTTCCAAAGTTAGAAAACTTACCTTGCAAGAGGGTATCGGGTTTGGAGTTTGAGTAACTTTCAGGGAGTTTCAATGATTGGGTTAGCTTCCTCAAGTTCCCAGGAAGCTAATGGGATGCTTAGCTTGAGCTGAAAGTACCTGAGGAGTTCTGGAGAAGTCCAAGTGAAAAGCTCTGTTTTTGAAAATGGAGGATGGTGTTAATGGTGTTAAAGTTCTGTAACAGGGTGTGGGATCAGTTCTAAATGATGTTTAGAAGCTTTAGGAATCAAAAGGCTTGAAAACACACGAGGGAGTTATGAGTTTCAAGTTTTTGGTCAGTTTATGTGAAAATGGAGGTATGAGATGTGATTCTGAGCTCTTGATGTTTTTAAGGGTCCAGCATTCATGTGTTTTATGGCAAATTGTTTGTATATCTATAAGCAAAAGGATTGGAGTGGTTTGGACAATCAGAAGTACAAGTTTTCAGCTAATTGCTAGGTTACTTGATTTTGAAGAAAAGAGGGAAACCAAGTTTCAATATGAGGTACAAGCATGGGCTGACTGATTGTAAGTTTCTAACAAGTTTCTTATGGGTTATGGGACTTGTATGATCAGAAGAGAACAAGTGCAAGGCTCAAGAACAAGTTTTGTGTAAAAAAGCACTTTATCAAAATGGCAATGTACACTTTCTTCCTAAAATGGATATAAAGCATGGTCTTGCAATGAATTCTTGAAATGAGACCTCTAACAGCTGTACAAGCCATTAATTATGGAGTGCCTAACAAGTTTGAGGCCTACAAAGTAGAGGTTATGCAGCACAACTTTGAATTTGAATTTTGTTCATCACTAAATGTCTTGTAATTCAAGTGATAAAACCCTAACTTCAACTCTTCGATTCTCCCTACTCAAGAATGATCTCAAGGAGTTATTTGACATTTTGGAAATATTGTGATGTGGTATACAACCCATATTTGAATTTATTTTGAATATTCCCCTTGGAACTATATGAAAAACTGACATGAAGTTGGGTCAAAATCCTGACCAAATTAGGGCAAAATTTCACTAAGTGTTTTATTTCATGACCATGTATTCTTAAATTTATAACTTGATATCCAAGAACTTTTGGAAGAAGTTATGTGAAGAAAAGTTGTATATTTGATGGATATCTACAACTTTCATGTTGGAAGTTTCTTTTGAATTAGCTTGCATCATGGTGAAAGTTTTGCTCAAAGTCATGAAAAATAAGAAATTTCCAACACTTAGAAAAATTTCTAAGTTTAGAAATTTTAACTTTTCAAAATGAAATCTTGAATTTTTTATTTCTTGATGAAATTTTTTCATATTTTGACATGTTTTGATGAATTGTGATCTTTGGCATTTGAATTTGACCAAAAAGTCAAAGTTTGACTTTCCAGTATACAGTTGACTTTTGATCAATTGACTGAAAATTCATCTATCAATCCTTTGGACTTGAGCAATGTTTTGAGTAATGTAATTAGGTCAAAGTGATGCAATTGGACTCTTGAGATCATGCCTTAAACCAATTGATAATTTTCTAGGTCAAAAATTAGAAATTGCCCTTTCCCAGTCAAAACCTTAATTTTGACCATTTTGCCCTTTTGGAGATTTGATCAAATTTCTTGAGGAATTGTGGTCCAAACTTGATCAAATGATACATATGAGTCTAAAATTTTGATTTGGATAAAAAATTATGAAGTTTGACTGTAAATTGGCCATGGTTGACTTTTTCCCCAATATTGTTGATTTTTAGATCAACTGCTCAATTGACTGAGCAAAAATGTAATCCAAAGCTTGAAACTTGACATGAGTAATCTTTATGGTCCATAATGATCCATGGAAGTCATATGAAGCATTGAAATTTCAAATATCCTTGTGCAATCTCAAACCCTAATTTTGGTCATCAGTGCTTAAGGAGGTGTCTTGAGCTGATCAAACCCCAATGCAGTCTTGAGTTAAGGAGATCTTAGGAGCAAATTCTTGATAAGTGAGAGGGCAAATTTTGGGGTACAACACCCAACAACTAATACATGTGTCAGTAAACTTTTCATATATGGGGCAAATAAGGGGGATAGATGTTAAAAGAAGTTTAAAGGATTTTGCACATATGTGCTATCCGAGACACATCACCAGATTCTGAGCATCAAAGGCTACTATTCATTAGAAGCTCACTTAGAGCCTCTAAATCATAGTGACTTCTGATCACCATCAGACTTTGATCCTTCATTCAGAAGAAAGCATTATTCTTTTACAAAATGCATGTTTAAATTTTATGTGCTTGATTTTCGAATGTTGAATAGGATTCTTTTTCATATTGATAGTAGTAGTATTGTCATAGAAAATTGGGATACTACATCCACATAGTTAATAGTCTACCAACAAATATTATATCCAGAAATTGTTAAATAAAGCAACGAACCAAACATACCTCTATACAGATTCTGATATACTTTGGTGTTGTTTTCCTCTTTGTACATATTGCCGGTAGGAGGCATATGAGTAGCCATTATCTTGCAAACTTTTATCTAAAAGTTCTTACCGTATTACCTTCTTCATTGAGCTTGTTTTTTAACACCCATTTTCTTACAACGATGTTCTTTTGATGAGGTTTGGGTACCAGATCTCAAATTCCATTCCTTTAAAATTGATTAAGCTCAACTGAATGTGAAGATTTGCACTTGAAAGTCTTCTTAGATTGTGTAGCTTCTTGTGACTCTTCATGAGTTTCTTTAGGTTCTTCTTCCACTGGATGTACTTTAGAACTTGGATCAACTTCTGAACCACCCGCTTCTGAATATCTAGTATCTGAAGTAATGGTAGCTTATAAACCACTAACTAGATATCTGAAGTAATGGTAGCTTATGAACCACTAACTTCTGGACATCTAGCTTCTCAAGTGTCTTCAGAGACATGAATACCTAGATGAATAATCCTTTCTTTATGGTTTCCCTCAAACCCCACAGTTCCTCCCTCTTTCATAATTAGGGTTTGAAACATATGATTTTCTCCTGGCATATGTTTTGAGCAGCCCTTGTCAAGGTACCATGACTGATGTTTTGCTTCTCCCATGAAGTATATTTGTTGCAAGCAAATTTTCAGATTTAGGTACCCATAATCTTATGGAACCTTTAGGGTTAGTTCTGAAAGACTTCTTCTAACTTTGTACCTTTGCTTTCATATAGCAGGGCTTGTGATTATTCAATACTTTTGGTTTAAAAGTATTTGGTCTTGAATTTATCTTAGCCTTAAGTTGTGAACCATTCAGAACCTTAGACTCTAATGTCTTAGGTTTTGACTTGTTCAAAACCTTTGACTTTTAAGTTCTTGGATTTGGTCAGTTCAGAACCTTTGACTTTTGAGTCCTTCGTTCTGGTTTCTTCAGAACCTTTGACTTTGAAGTATTAGGTTTTGAGTTGTTCATAACCTTGGACTCTTCAGCTTTTGGTTCTGAGTGGTTCAAAACCTATGCATTATCAGTGGTTGGTATAAATTGAAAATATAGATCTTTCACAGCAGAGATATGGAAAGAAGGTTCATTATGTTTATTCAAGGTTCACATCCTTGAAATATTGGGTTTTTGTGAATAACCAATACCTTCTCCTCCACTCCTGCTAACACCATAAATCATAGAAGCAAGTTTTGTCCTGTTAAATCCACTTATGATAAACTCCTAAAGAGTAAGTTCATGCTCATCTAGAGGTTTATCATACATTTTTTCAATTTAACTTCTTTCTAAACCATCTTATTACTTTGGAAGAAGTTTTAATTCATTTTTTGTTCCAAATGCTTTTTCAAAATTTTCATGTGTCTATCTTTCTCTTGACACTGACCCATAAGGTCTTGAATTAAAGTAATTAAACCAAAATGAGAGATTTTAGAGAATACTTCATCTTCTTCTTCAGAATCTGAACTAGAATTTGAGTCAGATTCAAAGTTAGAAGATGTTAGAGCCATTAAAGCTAGATTGACTTCTTTTTCTTCATAATCTTCTTCTTTGTCAAGTTCATCTGATGTTTCCATGAGACTCTTATTGTATTTGTTTCCAAAGTTTTTCTTCATGAAGCTTCCTTTCTTTGGCTTGTCCTTTTGCAACTTTGGAGAGCCAAAAATAAAGTGACTAGGCTTATGGTTGTTGAAGCATCTGTCCTAGTCATCTTCTTTTCTCTAGAACTAGATTCTCTGAAGCCACTTCTTATTCTTGAGGGTCTTTTGTTCTTCTTGACCAATTACTAAAATCTCTTGATCAAGAATACAATTTCTTCTTCTTCATCATCCAAGCGTTTTTCAAAACATCCTACAAAAAGAGCTTCTTCAAATTCCTGGAGTTTAGGATATTTCTCATATTGACCAACATAATTTAAGGCAATAGACTTGACTTTCTTTGCAGGTTCATCTCTCACAAGTTCTGAATCATGATTTTGGATATTAATTATCAGACTTTCTAGACTAGTCTTGTTTTCCTCTTGAATGGTTGTCACTTTTGGTCTGTATTTTGACGGAAAGACTCCTAAGAATCTTCTTGAAATGATCAGAGGTTCTGTAGCTCTTGTTTAGAATTTGAAGACCTGATACCATAACTTGAAATCTTGAGAACACGATTTCAATATTCTCATCTTGTTTCATCCTGAACACTTCATATTTTTGGACCAAAATGTTTGTCTTTGCCTCTTTAACTTGTTAATTTCCTTCATAAGTAGCACACATAGATTCAAATATGGTTTAGTAGTAGATTTGTCAATGATCTTGATGTACTCGAAATGAGGTAAAACATCAACCAGAATGCCATGCACTCTGTAATGTTTCCTATATATTTTCTTTTAATCTGGTGTAAGACTATTTCTGTCAGCCACCATTCTTACTCCATCATCTAGAATAGAAATGCCATCTTTTAGAATGTACCACAACTCATCATAAAGACCTATGATATGAGTGTACATTTTTCTTTTCCAGCATTCAAACTCCGTTGAATCTCCACAGAGGGATGGAGGTCTAGAAGTATAGTTATTCTTTTTTAGAAACATTATAATCATAGTTCACATTATGGTTACTAGAATTAACTTCAGATTTAGGTGTACCACCAGACATGTTTTTCTCTCAGGATCTTTTTTGTACCACTATTAAGTGTTAAGGTATACATCATGAACTTTGATGCCAACTAACGGTGAACAAAACACAAGAAGGGAGAGTTAAATTGTCTTTTATTTTTATTTCTTTTTCAAAACCTCTTATCAGATTCTAAAGCCTAGAATGTGATTTAGGGTAAGTGTTTGCAACGGATAAAATAATATCAGAGTAGAGTAGGGAGTGAGAGAAAGAGAGAGACAAGAAGTTATCCTGGTTCTTCCCATAAATCAGGCGTAGTCTAGTCTCCTTGTACTTACATGAGATTTTTATTATAATCACAATTTATTATAATTTTCTCAAGCACGCAAGCAAGAGACTTCCTTTGCTTAAACACATAAGTAAAGGAATTTAACGCTCAAGCACACAAGAAAAATACTTCATATGCTCAAACACACAAGAAAGAGACTTCAAATACTCAACTACTAAAGCAAGAAACTTCTAATAATCTAACTTAATAGAGAGATTGTTTGAGTGTTACACTTGATATAGAATCACATGTGTAAACTAAATATAACACAAAGACTCTTTAAAGATTTAATAATTTCTAGAATATACAAGTGTTAAGAAATTCTAGGTTAAAATTGTGTTTTTGTTTTGACAGAGTAAGAACTCTTTGTTTGTCATTGGTTTGTTTTGTTTCTTCAAGACTTCAACTCCTTATATAAAGAGACATGAAAGAGTCGATGAAGAACTTGCACAAAAGAGTCTTGGAAAAGCTTGATCAGAGGTGTTAGAATGTTGCTTGATATGGTTAATCCTTTGCAATGGTTATTTGAAATTCCTTTTGTCCAAAAGGAATTATCCGTTCCATCTCTGATGTCTTTTAACTTGAATCTTCATGTGATCAGAAGAAGATAAATTGCTCTCTGAGTGTAATAGTGACCTATAAGAGTTTCTTGATCCTGGTGCTTTAATTGACTTCAAAGTTTGTGTCTTCAGAGTCTGCATCTCCCGTGGTTGACTTTCTTTAGAGTTTGGTCTCTAGAAATTGACCTCCTCAGAGTCTTCTTGGTTAGCTTCAGAGTTTCTTGATCCTGGTGCTTTAATTGACTTCAAAGTTTGTGTCTTCAGAGTCTGCATCTCCCGTGGTTGACTTTCTTTAGAGTTTGGTCTCTAGAAATTGACCTCCTCAGAGTCTTCTTGGTTAGCTTCAAAGTATGAGTCTTTATAGTTTATATTTTTAAAGGTTGACTTTCTTTAGAGCCTAGTCTTCAAAAGTTGACCTCTTTAAAGTCAGAGCTCAAGTTTTGATCCTTCAGCTTCTAGTTATTTCAGCTTCTCTTTAATTATCAATTTTAATGCCATAACATAACATGTATCACAGATTTCTGTCCATTGTCCTGCACCCGTGAACAAACATTAGTATATACAATTGTTCTTTAAATACTTGTTGTCATCAAAACTTTAGGGACAAAATACAAACTAATTTTGTTCCAAGACGGGTTTCCACCCAAACTGATGCACCCACTACTTCGTGAATTTGGATTTGGATTTGGATTTTGAGGTTGTCAATTACCAAAAACATAATGTCTTTCAGAATTGTAGTTATATTACAACCAACGCTTCATGTCATAGGTGTGGCGAGAATGTGGAAAGTGATATGCATACTCTTCGTGATTTTCCCAGTGCATTGTCTATTTAGAGGTATCTTCGTCCCACTTATCCTAATGATTTTCACATGCAGGATTATCAGAGTTGGTTCAAGCACCGTGCCACTACTAAGGTGGGTTCTATGTTTATTGTAATTTTCTTTGAGATTTGGTGTAATAGAAACATAGAAATTTTTTAAAATGTGAAAAAATATAATTGGGCTTCAGTCATCTATATATACTCGAATCATTCCTTCATGGTCCAATCTCTCAGTCCTCTAAAAAAGCACCATGTGATTCATCATGTTCGCTGGCATCCCCTTTCTAAAGGCTATATTAAAGCCAATGTGGATGGACGTTGTCTTAGTAATCCTAGTAATTCAGGGTTTGGAGGTCTTTTAAAAAAGATAGAGGTATTTGGATTCATGGTTTTTCAGGATCATGATGTAGAACTTCTGATTTAGCAGTCGGACTTCCATCCCTTTGAATTGTTACTCTCTCTCATTAAGAAATTCACTACGTGTTCTTGGGTGGTCTCTTTTGCTCATACATTGAGAGAAAGAAACAAATGTGTTGATGGGTTGGCTTAAGATAACTTCAATCTTAGTTTATTTATTTCTTAATTAAAATTTTAAGATTAAATATACTTTACTCTCTAATATGAGCGAATTTTATTTCCACCTCTTAGTTAACAACTTCGCAAAGAATCTTCATTTTTGCTTACATTACATGTCAAGATCGCTTTTTAGTATTTATATTTTAAAATCATGTTACAGGGATAAAGTATGTTTTTTTTTTACCTTTTAACCTTCATCTTCATATTGCTACAAATCCTTACCTCTAAGCCAACTACTTTAACTTGTAAAACTTTCCCTATATATATATATATATATATATATATATATATATATATATATATATATATATATATATATATATATATATATATATATATATATATATATATATATATATATATATATATATCACAAAAATTAGCAACAACTTTTTGTTTTAGAGAGAATAAACGTTAACACAAAAATGAGCAACAACTCTTCGTGTTTTGATTTTTTTTTGGAATATTTTCTCTCTTGGATTTCTTGCACAGTAACTTTTCTTTGTTGTTTCAATACTTCTTCTTCAAAAATTCATCAATTTCTTCAATGAAACAATTTCCTTTGTATATGCTAAGAAAATGGACCGTTGGATAGTACAACATCACTTTCATTTGCCAGCTTCCAAAAAAGTAGCATGAAATCGTGGAAGACAAATTCCTTTGGCCGTACAATGTATTCTTCACTATTGTGGAATATGTACAGCAGTACTATTGTGTTATTTTCTTCTTTTGTGAGTTTTCTTGATCTTATCTTATAATGGAGTGCTTCTGATCTAAAGTGATAGTGAAGAGTCCATAAAAGATCATAATCTTATTCTTAGTCTTCTGATGAAATATTTTCGATGTGAAGCAAAAACGTCTCAATGTAGTAGTGTTCCAATAGTATCAGAGTCTTTTAGAATTAGAACTTTGTCTTCAAACTTGGAGCAACAACTTATCTGACAAACAAATCTTATTTTCAAAGCTAGAAGCAAAAGCTTATCTGAGAAGCAAGTCTTTGATTTCTGATCTTTATAAGCTTGATTTATGATCTTTGAACTATAAGCTTGATTTCTAATCTTTAAAGTGTAAGCTTGATTTCTGATCTTTGAAGCATAAGCTTGATTTCTGATCTTTGAAACAAAATTTTGATTTATTATCTTTGAAGCAAAGCTTGATTTCTGATCTTTGAAGAAAAAACTTGATTTCTGATCTTTGAAGCAAAAGTTTGATTTCTGATCTTTGAAGCAAAAGCTTGATTTCTGATCTTTGAAGAAAAAGCTTATTTTTTTATCAGCACATGAAGATCCTTTTCTAGCGAACATTCAACATTCATCAGAACTGTTGATGTTTCTTTAGAAGTGGGTGCAATAGTACTATCAAATGGCGTGTCACTAGAGATTCTAATAATCTTTCCAGATAACTATCCTGAATCAAATAAATATTATGTCTCCATAATAAATAAATTATTAGAAAATAAAATTATTACATATAAAATATATGTATTGTTATCATCAAAACTAGAGATTATACGCAAAACTAAATCTTGTTCTAACAATATCCCACTTTTTGATTATGACAAAACCATGTATTTTAGTGAAACAATTTTACAAGGTTATATCATAAGAAGATATCAGATTTACTTTAGAAAAACTCCCCCTGAGATAAACAATATCCATATGAGTCAAAGACTTATAACTTTTAGAGATTAAGGGATATCTGAGCATTGTTTACTTGTTAGAGACTGACTTAATTAGAAAGTGTACTTTGTTAGAACCCGATTTCAACATAGGATATGCTTATCTGAGCTTGATTTATGAGAACCTTCTAAACAATATAAGTTATATAACAAAACCTTCTAAACATTAGAAGTTCTACATATGAGCTCGATCCATTCGCTTATCACCGTGTTCCTGAAGCATCATTCTAAACAATCTTGCATGTATATTTTGTTATAATGTAAGCAATGAAATTTAGAGATTTAGATATGAATCAAAATTATCACTATTCTACTCCCCCTTTTTGTCATAATCAAAAAGATTTTTCAAAAAAAAAAGTTAGAGACATTAATAATGAATATAAATAATTAGCACACTTTTCTAATTCTAGAAACGAAGAAGTTTCCATTGATGATTAACAAGGGTACAGACAAGACACCGAAAAACAAAAAGAAAAAACACTAACACTTCAGTTAAAACAACAGCTATGCTCCAAAGACTTCACATTTAACTTCTTTTAAAATGTTTTCTGGCCCAACTGTTGTACCCTAAAATTTGCCCTCCCATATTTCTCAAAACATTGCAAGAAAGATCTCCAAGTTGCTCAAGGTAGTCCAAGAGTTGGTCAGACAAGCTCTCTCCTAAGGCAGTCTACCCCAAATTAGGATTTCAGGTTGCATCAAGATACTTGAGTCCAAGTGACCCCAAGTGCTCACCAATGTCCTAAAATTTTCTCAAGATCATCCATGTCAAGTTTCAAGCCTTGCAGAGGAAGTTTGCTCAGTCAATTGCTCAAAGGTCCAAAAATCGACTGTGTTAGGGCAAAAGTCAACTATGACCCACATACAGTCAAAATTCAAGATTTTTGGTCAACATTCTCATTTTGAAGTATATTTCATCATTTTATCAAGGGTTGATCATGATTCATCAAGTATTGCTCATAATTCATCAAGATTCAAAAGTTGCTAAATTAGGGTTTTGCAGGAAAAGTCAACTCAACTTTGACCAAGCATAACTTTCTCATAATTTATGAGAAATGACCCATCCAAAGCTCATTTTGAGTAGGATACAATTTCCTACAATCTTTCTTCAGCTCCAAAGATCAAAATATGCACTCACAAGAAGTTATGAATTTGGACATTATAGGTCATTTTGAAAAGTCAACAAAAACACATTTTTTGTCAAAGCTTCATACATGAGTATGGAATATAAAATTGATATGAGACCAAAAGGGTTGCTTAGAGAACATCTCAAGCTTTCTAAAAAGTCAAAGAACACCTCCAAAGAGTCAAAATTGAGGAAGTTATGCATTGTTGAAGTTGGACTTTTTTGCAAAAGTCAACTATGCCCAAAACATCAAATTTTGCCAAATGGGCCCATTCTTTTTCACTTGTTTTGAGTTGGCATCATAGCCCACGTGCTCTAGCTTTTTCCACCCGTCCATATCTTATTTTTATTATTTATTTTGATTTTTATTTGAATTAATTGAATTTAAATCAAATCAAATCAAATAAAATCCAAAAATATTGATAACAAAGAATCTTGTGATTGTTTCAGGCTCTAATTACAGCTAGCAAGGCATTCAAATTCGTCTCAAAGCTTATGGGCACAAAAAGATTGGAAATAAGCCATGTTTGGAAAGTTGTTCAAAGCAAATCAAATCAATATCCAAAGCATTGAAAGAGAGGGATTTGGACACAATAATCAACTGTAATGCATTGTCTAATACATAAGGGTTGCGTGCAGATCAAAATCAAGGTTAGAAAGGCGCGCTAGAGCAAGAACAGAATTTGCAAAAACAAGCAAAAATTGTGACATCGAATTGGTGGTTAGAGGCGTCCTCAAGGCTTGGTATTTGTCCCAATAGTTTCCTGGAAGTCTCCACAACCTAAAGCAATCAAAACCAAGTGCTTTCAAGCCTTCCCACGCACTGTAAGTCCATGGCGGTATCACCCTTTTCTTGAATTCGAATAGCCTTGTTCTTGTATCTATAGTGTGAAATAATTGCATATTCTTAACCTATGAAGCATTTGTAAACTTTCTGCAATATTTGATTTCATTTATATAGCCCGTGGCGTTACTCACCATTGTTAGGTTTTCAAGCTTTGGTTTAGGGCTTTTTGTTTCAGGAACAATTAGCCTTCATAATGGGCATGGTTGTGATTAGGAGGACGAGACGAATCTAACCATGGTGTTAGATTCCATTTACATGGCCTGTGGGAGGTTTTGAGAAACATTTGGTTTGTAGCGACGGACATTTGTCCGTAGGTATAGGTGGTTCAACTTTTAGCCACGGTCCAAGAACAGGGATGAAGGCGTGTCACTCCCTTACTGGCCTGTTTGAATTTCGCGCGGAAAATCCCATTAATTTGTTTGTTTCTTATATTATTATTATTTCGTATTATGGTAACAAATAGAAACAAGTGGCGTAGTGGTTACCAGGTGTGTGTTCAAGGCGTTGAAGGCTGGAGGTCAGGGGTTCGATCCCTGCCTCCAGCATTTGTTATTTTCTCATTTTATTTCAGGATATCCTATGCATGTGCAAGTCAAGTGCCCACCATGGACCTTCCTCATCAACACGCCAGATGGCCAGATGGCCATATCTGGTGGCTAACACTGAGGGTGCACCAAAAGGCCAGTCAAATGCAACGCACAGGATTGCAAAAAGTCAAATTGGATCTCCTCAATTGGGCCCAGAAAGCTGCTATTCACACTCTAAAATCAGGCCCATTTCTCACTTCTTATTTCTTTTTCTTATATTTTTATTTAATTTATTTATTTATTATTTTTTTACTAACAATTAATTAATTTTCTTTTTTATCAAAAATCACAAAAATAGTTTTATGTCCAAATAAATTTAGAATTTTATTTTTTTTCATTAATAAATATTAATTAATTTAATTAGGTTAATTTTAGATAACTTTCATTTATTTTGCAAATAATTAAAAATCAATTAGAATAACTAGGTTTTAGCATTAATTTAATTATTTATTTTCTTTCCTAAATTAACAAAACTCCAAAAATATGTCATTTAATTGTTTTTCATTAATTAATTTAATAATTATTTTAGCATTTTATTTTAGGAATAAATTTCTTTTCTTAAAAAAAATAAAAACAACAAAAACATTTTCTTTTAATTAGGAGGGTCAAAACCCTAATTTCGCATTGCGCGCTTTATTATTATTTTATCCAATTATTGTATCTGCTCCCAGCTTGTAATAATTTATTTAGGACATTTACTTTTACCGCTTTTATTTTCAAAGGGTTGTTTTTGGCGATGTAAATACCCGACGCCTTGTAATAGTTTAGTTTAAATTCCGCACCTTTAAATTCTGCAAATATTCAACTGTTAGATGTTTGATAATAGGGATTGCATGACAAGAATGAATGTTTAATCTTAAAACAGTTAGATCACCCTAAACATGTGCAAAGATAAAAATAACCTGAAAACAACACACTCGCACATGCACACTCCTAGGATACACTCCACTTGGTTGCCTTCGTAAACGGTCATTGAGCATAGGTCGTTTTAGAGGTCGTCCTCTTGTCTAAAAGATCATAGTTGCCTCGGAAAGGTTGCCTCAGATATCGTTGCCTCGAATAAATGATCTAAGACATTAGGGTTACCACTAAGACGTCCTAACATTACTTTAATGACAGTATGTCCCTCTTTCGAATTGACCCTCAAACTCCAACGACGGTGCTACCTACTCATTAATAGTGGGATAGCATTGTCTAGAGGAAATAAGCATAGAACGATTCTTTTTTCGAGTAGGTAGATTAGTTCTTAGATACTTGCTCATCCAAAACAAAATTTATTTCCACACTTACACTCTTTTTACGAACAAGTTTTCAAAAATACTTCATTACACTCTTGAAGACAGAAGCAAGAGTTAAATCGAAGTTAAAACAAAAACTTTTCAAAACCCACAAACACAAAGAAAACAATTTTGAAAATGATGAGCAAGTACCTAAGAGCCCGTAGATAACTACGGATAGAAAGGGTGTTAATACCTTCCCTTTCTATAATCTACCCCCCGTACTCAGAAATATCTCGAAAAAGGAATTTTTCTGTGCTTTTTTCCTTTCCTTGTTGGATAAAATAAAAGACGGTGACGACTCTTGCTTACCGCGACATTTTGCAAACACAAACACAAAACGCAAACCAGCATTCCAAAAACAGTCAGTTCTTCCCACCGTATCACAGAACTGGCGACTCTGTTGGGGAGCTAATAAGTGGGGTGTACCTTAGGAATAGTTCATCATATTGTTTTCAATTGTTTGATTTGTATGCTTTATCTTTGTGGGTTTGAATCAGAGTTACTATAGATCCTAACCCGGATCTGGGGATACCTTTTAGGTAAGTAGCAATAGACTGTGAGGGAACTGTACAGCGTTGACCGATACGGTTGAAGCAGTAGCTACATTGGTGTGACACTTTAGTTTGTACCGATATCCCTTGTGGAGGAACAAGGAGAATACGGGGCTGCTAAGGGGTCATTAAGCACCAGTTGACCTTAGAACCTATAATTGACCAACTTGGCCATAGAAAAGTAGCAGTATGCTACACTCATTGAGACCAAACTCTCGCGATGATTCCTGCCGCAAGAAAAGGTTGCTAAACTGGAATTATAATCGATTGAGGGTGGTCAGTGATATTGAGATCCTCTAGAACCCGGTTATTATTTCTAGGACAGGTTGAACCAACTAAACTGAAAGAGGGTAATACCTAAACTCCATGCCAGCCTGAAATCTAAGGGCTATTGTATGACTTGTTTGCCCTTACCATGTTTGCTATCTGTGAATACTTGTGGTGTGTTTCTATCATGACATCATGCATCATGACATTGCATTCATATTTCATTAGACTAACCCATTTCAAAGACCAAGGGGATTCATCTTTGTTCTGTTTTGCAGATCATGGCATCTATGCGTAGAAACACTATTCAGATCAACTTCGTACAAATCCCTGTTCAGCTTAGAGATTTGGTTGCAAAAGTGCCTGATACTTCTTCCTTTGTCAGAAGACATGGTCACCTCCTTGGTTTGGTCACTTCTAAGATGGATGAGCAGATGATGAGTGTCTTGTTCCAGTTCTTTAACCCGATATACCACTGCTTCACCTTCCCGGACTATCAGTTGGTCCCTACTTTGGAGGAGTTCTCTGATTTACTTGGTATTTCTGTTCTAGAGCAGACGCCATTTACAGGTCGGGAGATATCTCTTAGGCCAGAGGATGTTTCTACAACCCTACATCTGACAAAGGCTAAAGTAATGTCTAACTGGGAGACTCGGAGTGGAGTTAAAGGATTTCTAGCTAAGTTCTTATTTGATCAGGCTCAACAGTTTTGGGACAGTTTGGATTTTCAAGCATTCGAAGATATCCTGGCACTTCTCATCTATGGTTTGGTGTTGTTTCCTAATTCAGATTCTTTTGTCGACCTGAACGCAGTGAAGATCTTCATGTCCCGTAATCCGGTGCCCACTCTCTTAGGTGACATTCTGCATGCTCTTTATGCTCGTACTACTCGGAAACGGGAAACCCTTATGTGTTGTGCACCCTTGCTGGCGAGGTGGTTTATTTCTCACCTCCCCAAATCTGTTTTGAAGAACAAATAAGGCATGGGTTGGGCCTATAGGATCATGTACCTTGCTCACACAGACATCATCTAGAGCACTAAAGACATGGAAGAAGTGGCTGTCATTGATCGCTGTGGGGAATACCCCAATGTTCCATTGCTGGGAATTAGAGGAGGGATCACCTATAATCCTTGTTTAGCTTTACGACAGTTTGGGCGAGCTAGGAGGGACGGACCTCATGAGTTGCTGCTTCCGGACATTGTCTTTGACTTCATGGGGATGATGAGGGACATCGCTGCAGATTCATACGAGCTTGGAATAGGGTGCACAGGTCTGATCCGCATGAGCTAGGAATGAAGACCTCTCTTCCGATGGAACTGTATCTTCTTTGGGTTAGAACCCGTGCTCAAAAGCTGGGGATGCCATACGAAGTTGTCTTACCGGTAATTGTTGAGAGTACTGATGAAGAAGGGGTTCCTCATACTGTCCTCCACCCATACATGCCTACTGACATTGGGGCATTAAAGAGGTTTTGGATCCAGCTAAGGGAAGAACGGGATACTTACAGAGAGAAGTATCATGAACAAGAATGGAAGATCCTAAAGCTTACAAGGCAGCTGGAGAATGAGAAGGTCCTCAACAATTATGTCAGCACCAACAGAAAACGACCATGGGAGCGCTGATGTCTTTTGTTATTTCTAGTTTTGATTTACTTTTAAGTTTTTCTTTTTGTAACTCCTTAAAGGCATTTGTCAAACATTGTTTCAAGTTTTTAATCTAATAAAAGTGTGTTTCATTTTGGCTTACGAATTTGAATCTCCCTAAAGTCTTTGAAATCATATCATATGCATTCCATTCCCATGCACCTCATTACAGGTTCCCTTACAGGTCTCTTATCTTCTTAGTTGTTTATTTCAACACAACATGTCTTCTGAAACATCAACTGACCAAGCCATCAAGGCTCTGCAAGCTCAAAACGCTCAGTTTCAGAAAATGTTCATGAACCTGGCCAAGGGGCAGAAAGATCTGAAGACTCTTATCTTGAAGGATAAGAAGAAGAAGAAGAAGAAGAAGAAGAAGACGGTCCTCCTGAACATGGGTCACAGGTTTGGGAACAGGCTACGGGAAGAAGTTGATTTGTCCCACTCATCTGGAGAGGGAGAGAGCCAATAAGAAAGGAGGGCTCCTAGCCCTGTGGTTTTAGACAATGAGACTGACTTTGATGAAGACCAGTATCCTTCGGCTGAGGACAGGTATAAGCAACTTGAAGACCAATTGAGCGCAATGGAGATCCAGAAGGTCCCTGGTCTGGACTTTGGAGATTTGGGTTTAGAATCTGGGGTGGTGATCCCCCACAAGTTTAAGGCACCAGTCTTTGCCAAGTACGATGGAGTCTCCTGCCCAAAGCTACACCTCCGCTCGTATGTCAGAAAGTTCCAGCCATATACTGCTGATAAGAACCTCTGGATCCATTTCTTTCAAGATAGTCTCTCAGGGACTCAACTTGAATGGTTATACCAACTGGAAGGAGCTAACGTCCATAATTGGGAGGACCTTGCTGCTGCTTTTTACAAGCAGTACCAATATAATGCCAACCTTGCTCCCATGCGTACCCAACTTCAGGGTATGTCTATGGGTGCGAGTGAAGGTTTTAAGGATTACGCTCAGAAATGGAGGGACCTTGCTGGAAGAGTACAACCCCCTTTGACTGATAGGGAGTTAGTGGATATGTTTCAGGGGACCTTGTCTGGTCCGTATTTTAATCATCTAATTGGGAGTTCATCGTCTGGTTTTATCGTATTAATAATGACTGGGGAGAGAGTTGAAGCCGGTATCAAGAGCGGAAAAATACAGAAAGGTGTTTCGTCAAGTACCGAGAAGAAGCCTTTCAAGAAGGAGTCCAGTGCAGTTTACAGCTCAAAAAGCCATAACCGACCTGAGCACCGCCAAGCGGTTAATGCGGTGGTTATATCAAGGCTTGTTGTTGCCCCTCAACGCAATAATCAGCTAAGAGCAGAGAGTCCGCAGAGACAGTTTACTCGGCTCAACATGACTTTATCTCAAATTCTGCCGCAGTTGCTAAAGACCAACTTGGTGATTCCGAGGGAGGCCCTAAAGAATCCCAACACCACATCACCGCTATATAATCCAAACGCCTGCTATGCTTATCACTCTGATAGCCCATGGCATGTGTGATCGGTGGAAATAGAACTGACTGTTTTTGAATGCTGGTTCGCGAAATGTCGCGGTAAGCAAGAGTCGCCACCGTCTTTTATATTCTCCAACAAGGAAAGGACAAAAGCACAGCAAAATTCCTTATGAGATAGTTTCTCGGTTCGGGAGGTAGATTTATAGAAAGGGAAGGTGTTAGCACCCTTTCTATCCATGGTTATCCATGGGCTCTTAGATACTTGCTCATTTGTGTTTTCAAAATGTTTGCTTTTCAAATGTGAGTGGGTTTGAAAAAGTTTCTTTGAAAGATTTCAGAATGACTCTTGTATCTGTCCTCAAGAGTGTTTGAAAAATTGTTTTGAAAGCTTTTTGAAAGTGTCGGTGTGAAAAGGTTTTTGTTTTGTTTTTTTAGAGAGAGCAAGTATCCATGAGTCATCTACCTACCCTAAGGAATTAGGCTGTGTAAATATCCTTAAGGTAGTGCCATCCCACCATTGAGAGGTAGGTAGCACCACCGTTGGAGGTGTTCGGGTCAATTCGTTTGTTAGGGACAGTGTGGTCACCAGAGCAATAGTAGGACACCTTAGAAGCTACCCTTATGCCATTGATCTTTTTATTTCGAGGCAACTATTCTGAGGCAACCGTTCCGAGGCAACTTGTTCGAGGCAACTAGACCAATGGACATAAGGACTCACTAAGACGTCCTATACTCGACGACCACGTCTCGAGGGGCAAGGCAACAGTGAGGCGTACCCTAAGAGTGGTGTGTGAATTGTGTGTCATTTTCAATTATGTGTTATCTTGATCATGCATTGGGTGAGCTACGCTTTGATTTTATTTGGGCCATTCATTCTTTCATGTGATTAGCAGTTAAAAGGTGCGGAAAATAAAAGTCCTACGCTATTACAAGGCGCGGGTCTATACATCGCCAAATTAACAAAGACCCTTTTTTTTTTAATAAAATGCGGAAAGTAAATAAATTTCCTAAACTATTACAAGGCTTTGGCAATTACATGATATTTACAAAAGGAAATAAAAATAAATGCGCGAAAAGAAATTATAATCGAATGTGCGAGGGCGTTAGACCCTTTAAAGAAATTAAATCGAAATTGAAAGCTAATTAATTATTTAATGAGAAAAGAAATTGTTTTTTATGTTTTTTTGTATTTAATGAAAATAAAGAAAGAAACTTAATTATTATTAGAAACCCTAATTCTACACTATTTTTAATTTGTTAAAGAAAAATATTTAAGTTTAAACCTAATTTACTAATTGTTTAATTACAAGAGTATTTACAAAAAATAATTAATGATTAATAATAATAATAAGAAGAAAAATTTATTTAATGAGAAAAGAATAAAAATGCTAAAAACCTAATTTTTATGTATTTTAGTTATTTAGAAAAAAAAGCATTAAAGTTGAAAACCTAAATTTAAACTAAATTGATTATTGAAAATTTATTTACAAAATATATTAATGCATTAAATATTAAATAAATATTTTTATTTTTATGATTTCTGATTTTTTTTGGTTTTATGAAAATTATTTTGTGAATTAAATAAAAGCAATTTAATCAAAATAACAACTAAAATAAAGAAAGAAAGAAAAATAATGAAAAGATTAAGCAAACCCTGGGGGTGTCTGGACCCAAAGGGAGTTTTTGAAGCAATTAGGACCAACAGATTCAGGCCTTTTTTTGACTTTCCAGAATTGCGTATGGCATGGTTGACTAGCGTCTATGGTGAGTTGCATGTCCTGGCCATTAGATTGATCTCCTGGGCGCGTGGCAAGTGAGCAGGCGTGGGCATTTGATGGACCACTAGAGCGAAGTACCACTTGATCATGTTACAAACAAAATTATGAAGAAATATGGGGGACCTGGGGATCGAACCCAGGTCCCAGTGCCTGCATGACAAGTCATCTTCCACCAAGCCAAATGCGTTTCTTTGTTAGTTTAATGGAATAGAAATAATATAAGAGAAAAGATAGTGTTATGCTAGATCAAAATAAAACGCGCCAATTATTCAAACTACCCAGTAACGCTGAGACACGTCAACCTTCTTCTTCGTTTTCCCTGTATTTACAAAACAGATAGCGGGGGTTTTAAACCCCCACTAAGCTTCAACCTGCAAAATAGCGATTAGCATATAGTCAAAAAGAAAAAGGGCGCGATGGTTGGTTTCTATTCGTTGGAAGGTCCTGGTTTCAATGGTACTGGTTTGAATGTCCAATTGTCCCATATGAGGAAAGCCCCAAATCAAAGCTTCTGCAACCCTAACGCATGTTCATGGCAACTTCTCATACAGGAAATATTAATTCAATTGGATAACACCATTAGCTTCAGAGCATTCATGTTAGTACAAATTAATCATTAAAATGCATGGAAAATGTCTAGAAATCAAAACACGATTAAGAATAATTTTATGAAAAGTGAGACTTCAATCTACTAATTCCTTGAGTATGGAGGCGTGGTTTTGATTGAAAAAGCTTCCTGGATGTGTCAGGAGTGTATTGGAATGGTTTTTGATCTTTGAAACAAGCTCTAGCTATGAAAACAGTTTTGAGATTTTTTGTGAAAAAATGCAATGTTGTTCTATGAGTTTCTGCGCAGCTTGCTTGTTCTTGGCATTAGGTTTGCAATGTGCATATATGTGTGAATGAATTAGGTTAGAAAAACCAAGCCCAAAGCCTTTGCATTGATGATTTTGAAGATTTGATTTTCATGATCTTTTTTCAATATTTTTCATGCCTTTCTTTGCCAATCATGGGAGATTCTTTCCTTTTAGAATGTGCACGAAATCTTGAGCTCATAAAGAGTGAATATGCTGCATAAAAATATTTGAAAGGTGTCATTTGATATTTTTTCATATTTAATTTTAATTAAATGAATTAATAATAATAAAAATTCAAATAATTAACCAAAAATGAGAAAATAACTCCCTTGGATGTCAATGGGTCGTGCATAGCCTTTGGGTAATGATTCATGGAAGAAATTGAGGCCCATTAGCAATTTTGAGGCATTTGAAGCAAAGTTGACTTTTCAAAATTCCCAAAAATTTCCCAGCTTCCACAAGGCATATCTTGCTCAATTTTTAAGCTTTGATCATGTTCTTGGACATTTTGGAAAGGTCTTGAAGTCCTCTAACCAATTTCTTTGGTCCCATGTCATTTTTATTTACCAATCTCAAGTTATGGTCTTTGACTTAAAGTGCCTTTTTGTTGACTTTTGAAAATGACCTATAATGTTGAGATTGATAACTTTTTGTGAGAGCATTTCTTCGACTTGAAGTGTGAAGATGAGTTGTAGGAAATGTCATTCTCTTCAAAATGAGCTTTGGATGGAATTTTTCTGATAAACCATGTGGAAGTTATGCCTTGGTCAATTTGCAGTTGACTTTTCCAACTGTCCAAAATAGAAACTTTTGCATCTTGAGACTTTTTGAGCCATGCTTTGAGAATCATGATCAAGAATTGATCAAATGATGTTTGTGGCTTCAAAATGAGATGTTGACCAAAAAATTTGACTTTTGACTGTCAAATGACCATTTTGCCCCTGTAGTTGACTGTGAAGCAATTAGGGTTTTTGACTGTGCAATTTTGTGCTGTGAGTCTTGAAACTTGGCATGTGGATGCTTGACAATGTTTATGAGCATATGGGGCTTGTTTGGACCCTTGAAAACTTCAATTTCTTTGCCAGAACCAAAACCCTAATTTTTGACTATTATGAGGCAATTGGACTGTGCAACCCTTGAGAGATTTTGAACCTTGATCTTGGCAAATCTTGAAGAATATGGGAGGGCAAATTTTGGGGTACAACAGTTGCCCCTGTTCAATCTTCTTAGACCTGAGGATGTAGATTGGCTGGCGTGCCTTTTGTAATCCGAAGGTGGAAGATGATTGAACACTAGAGTGCCCAGAAATTTGCGCTCACATAGTGACGTATCAGCAAAGTGATGTGGAGAATGGGCTTACAGATGCCATTTGGAGATTGATGGATAGGAAGATGGGCTTACAGATGCCATGTTGAGAGGTGATGGATAGGTGGATGGGCTTATAGATGCCATCTTGGTGTCGATCGCATAAGAGATTCCTTAGCGAGAAACTTGAGTACCTGAGAAAGAAAAATGATTACCTGGCTTGTTGCAGGAGTTGGTCTTCAAACTCTTTGTGTAGATGCGCCCTGGCTGGATACAGGAATCGGATCTTTAAACTCTTCAGACGTGCCCTGGCGAGATACATGAATCGAGTCTGGAGAATACAGTCGTCAACAAATACACCCTGGCAAGATACAGGAATCGGATCTTCGAACTCTTCAGACGCACCCTGGCAAGATACAGGAATCGGGTCTGGTAATGTTTGTCGTCAACAGATACACCCTGGCAAGATACAGGAATCGGATCCTCAAACTCTTCAGACGCACCCTGGCAAGATACAGGAATCGGGTCTGGTAATGTTAGTCTTCAACAGATACACCCTGGCAGGATACAGGAATCGGATCTGGAACTTCAAAAGGTTTTTTGTTGGTAATGATGTGATGAAGGAATCTAAGACGATTGCTACCTCAGCAGGATGATGAATGGATCAGGGGTGATTACTACCTCAACGGGACGGTGAGAGAACCTTGGACGATTACTACCTCAACAGTAATGATGAGAGAACCTTGGGCGATTACTACCTCAACAGTAACGATGAGAGAACCTTGGGCGATTACTACCTCAACAGTAACGATGAGAGAACCTTGGGCGATCTACCTCAACAGTAACGATGAGAGAACCTTGGGCGATTACTACCTCAACAGTAACGATGAGAGAACCTTGGGCGATTACTACCTCAACAGTAACGATGAAGGAACCTTGGGCGATTACTACCTCAACAGTAACGATGAGAGAACCTTGGGCGATTACTACCTCAATAGTGACGATGAGAGAACCTTGGGCGATTACTACCTCAACAGTAACGATGAGAGAACCTTGGGCGATTACTACCTCAACAGTAACGATGAGAGAACCTTGGGCGATTACTACCTCAACAGTAACGATGAGAGAACCTTGGGCGATTACTACCTCAACAGTAACGATGAGAGAACCTTGGGCGATTACTACCTCAACAGTAACGATGAGAGAACCTTGGGCGATTACTACCTCAACAGTAACGATGAGAGAACCTTGGGCGATTACTACCTCAACAGTAACGATGAGAGAACCTTGGGCGATTACTACCTCAACAGTAACGATGAAGGAACCTTGGGCAATTACTACCTCAACAGTAACGATGAGATAACCTTGGGCGATTACTACCTCAACAGTAACGATGAAGGACTCTTGGATGTCTTCTACTGAGTCTTCATCAGGAAAATCTTTAGGAATTGATTTAACTGGACCAGGGAAGGCCTTTGACTGGATCGGCATCAGAAAAATCTTTAGGAGTCGATTTAACTGAACCAGGCAAGGTCTTGGAATATTCAACTGAGTCTTCATCAGGAAAATCTTTAGGAATCGATTTAACTGGACCAGAGAAGGCCTTTGACTGGATCGGCATCAGAAAAATCTTTAGGAGTCGATTTAACTGAACCAGGAAAGGTCTTGGAATCTTCATCTGAGTCTTTATCAGGAAAATCTTTAGGAATCGATTTAACTGGACCAGAGAAGGCCTTTGACTGGATCGGCATCAGAAAAATCTTTAGGAGTCGATTTGACTGAACCAGGCAAGGTCTTGGAATCTTCAACTGAGTCTTCATCAGGAAAATCTTTAGGAATCGATTTAACTGGACCAGAGAAGGCCTTTGACTGGATCGGCATCAGAAAAATCTTTAGGAGTTGATTTAACTGAACCAGGCAAGGTTTTGGAATAACTTTAGCTGGATCGGCATCAGAAAAATCTTTAGGAATCGATTTAACTGAACCAGAGGAGGTCTTGAAATAACTTCAACTGGATCGGCATCAGAAAAATCTTTAGGAATCGATTTAACTGAACCAGAGGAGGTCTTGAAATAACTTCAACTGGATCGGCATCAGAAAAATCTTTAGGAATCGATTTAACTGAACCAGAGGAGGTCTTGAAATAACTTCAACTGGATCGGCATCAGAAAAATCTTTAGGAATCGATTTAACTGAACCAGAGGAGGTCTTGAACATAGTTGAGAACTTAACTGGATCTTTCTTGAAAGGTAAAGGTCAGTCATATGCAATGCATGATATGGATCAAGCAATGATGTTCTCGATAGAAATGAGATTGTATGGTGTGATGCGTTTATGCATGTATCATGATGTATGTGATGTTTTTGAATGTATGTCTTCGTCTTAGGAAAATAAATCCTTGACGGATGCTGGGAAGTTAAATCTTGGGCTGATGTAGAGCTTTTGTTGTTTCCTCTGGGGATGATGGTTGCAAGAATACCGGTAGGAGAAGATGACTCCGTTGGGGAATAAACTTGGCTAATAGGTTACTTTGCGGGGGGAAAATTATTCTAGCGATCTTGCTGGGGAACAATACTTTGTGGGAAGAGAGGTACTCTGTTGAGATGTTGATGATAACTTTGCTGGGGATACCGCTGTTATGTTGGAAGTTTTAATAGACTCCGCTGGGGATGAGAAGACTTCGCCGAGGACGATATTTCCATGGCTATTGGCTGAGGATAACCCAGTTATATTCTGGTGGGGAAATAACTTTCTGAATAAAGTCGGGGGACGCGTTCGTGCTCTGCAGGGGATAAGCTTCCAGAATCTATTGGGGATAAGCTTCCTGCTGGAGAGATGGATTCAAACTTTCCTGGGGAAATCTTGAACTATGCTGGACTCTCCTGGGGAAACTTTGAGATGCATTGGGGAAGTGGCTCCGCTGAATGTCTGGTATACCGCTGGGGAACAATCTTAGATCAAGATTGCCGGGGATGCTTGCTGAGGAATGTTGAGATCTGCTGGAGGATACCCAACTTCCTTAAGGCTGACAGGATAACTCTGCTTGGGGAGAGTGTATTGACTTGCTGGCTCACTCTCTGGGGAGTTTAGAGATTTTGGTTATGTTCTTCAGCTGGACATACCTAGTATTTTGTGGATAGAGCAATTAGATTGCTTGGACGACTCATTACTGCCCCTGTTTCTGTGGGAGAAGATACTAGTGGAGTCTTGATAACTGCCGTTTGTCAACCTTCTTCTGATAGGCAAGTGACGAGACGTCGGGGCATAGTCGTACGCTTTTGATCCCTAACTTTTGCCTGGACCGCCCTTTCGGGTTTTCAGTCCACCGGGATACCTATTTTTGCCCAAGCCGCCTTTTCAGGTTTTCGACTTGCCGGGTGTACGGATTTTTTTTTATTTTCATCCCTTATTTTGCCCGAACCCTTTTGTTTTGCCGGGAAGCCCTTATTTCTGCCTAGGTGTGTCAACCTAGCGGGTCTTTGATTATGCGTAGTATTTTTTCGACTATGTCCACGCTCTCAGAATGTAGGGAGTTGCCCCTGTTAGAAGTGTTTTGTCATGCCCCAGAAGATGTTTAATCGGGCAAGATTCATTGCTAGAGTGCCCCAAGTGACTCAGGTGGAGGTTTGCCCCTGGTTATTTGGCCCTTGAGAGATTCTTCGAATCTTGACTTAATTGCCCCAGATGATGGACCATAATCACATCTGCCCCTTGATTGGAAGTGCTTTTGTTTACTAGATATTCTTCGTGCGAATTTCTCTATTGTTCGAACAAATAGTCATACGCAAACAGTATTATATCAAAAATGCAAAGCTTATGTCTGTCTTGAAGTTTTTTTTTGAAAATGCATTTTTCATAAAACACAAGTGAATTTTGTAAATTGTGATGTCAACTCGTTATTTTTACCGCAAGCCTTAAGGAGTCATGATACCTTTGTAACAGTATGCTTTTGAACTAACCCATGCTTCAGCTAGGACTTTTGAGGGTTGTAACATGGCCTGGTTCACGGTTTAAGAAACAAAGGATAAGGCTCAAAATGTATTTGTACCCACCCGCTCTTCGTAATGTTCTTCAAACCTAAACTCAGCTGATCATGCGTTAGACCTTGTTTGAGTCTTTGTCCTGATATACCAGTGATGGTTCGGATGTTGAACGTTTATTTGAATAGGCAGTCATTTTTGTTTGGTTTAGGGTTTGTAAGACCTCTTTCTTTTTCTTTCATTATCCCTGTTTTTTGCCTGAACTGTTTCTTTTTGTATTTACAGTCGGCGGGATGCCCCAGTTTTGTAAGTCTCCTTCATAGGTTTTGACTTATTGGGCTTTTATTTTTGAGATATAATGACTGCCTATCCTTATGATTATTCGAAATCATCATTGTCTTCTTTTTTTTTGTAAGGACCTCTTTGGTGCTGTGATCGGTGGATCTGGAACTAACTGTTTAACGCTGGTTCGCGAAGATGTCGCGGAAGCAAGAGTCGCCACCGTCTTTTATTTTCTCCAAATGGAAAGGACAAAAGCACAGAAAAATTCCTTAAAGAGATCACTCTCGGTTCGGGAGGTAGGTTATAGAAAGGGAAGGTATTAGCACCCTTTCTATCCATGGTTATCCATGGGCTCTTAGATACTTGCTCAATGTGTTTTCAAAATTGTTTGCTTGCTTTTCAATGTGGGTTTAAAAAAGTTTCTTTGAAAAATTTCAGTTCGACTCGTACGTCAGAGTGTTTGAAAGATTTGCTTTGAAAGCTTTTGAAAATGTGTTGGTGTGAAAAGTCTTTTTGAATTTGTTTTGAGATTAGAGCAAGTATCCTTGAGAACCTACCTACCCTAAGGAATTCGTCTGTGTAAATGTCCTTTAAAGTAGTGCCATCCCACCATTGAGAGGTAGGTAGCACCACCGTTGGAGGTGTTCGGGTCAATTCGAGTTTTAGGGACGTGGTGATCACCAGAGCAATGGGAAGACACCTTAGAAGCTACCCTCATGCCAGGTTCCCGGATCATGAGGACTTACTAAGACGTCCTCTACTCGACGATCACCTTTCGAAAGGCAACAGTGAGGCGTACCCTAGGGGTGGTGTGTGCGATTCGTGTGTCATGTTTCAGTTATTTGTCTTGTCATGTTTATTTGTGTTCTACGCTTGATTTTAATTAGGACATTCATTCTTGCATGCTTATTTAACAGTTAATATTTGCGAGGAAAATAAATCTACAACTATTACAAAGGGCGCGGGTCTACATCGCCAAAATTAAACCGGACCCGATTTAGCGGAAAGTAAATAAAGCAATAAAAGTGCGAAAAGTTAAATGTTACAAGGCTTTGGGACATGTACATAATTATAATAAGCGACAAAGTAAAATGCGCGAAACAAAATAATTAAAGCGACGGGCGTTGGACCCTTTTGCAAAATATTAAATTAATAAGGAATTAAAATAAAAAATGACAAATTAAATGTTTTTGGTATTTTTGTGTTTTTTAAGATTTAAAAGAAAAAGAATTAATTAAAACTAAAAAAAAAAAAAATTGGATGTAAACCCTAATTCTAATGTTTTTTAAGTTATTAAGAAAATATTAAGTTTTAACCTAATTTAGATCTAAGTTAATTTACATGCAAAATTTAACTATAGAAAATAAATAAATAAATATTATTATTAAAAAAGGGAAATTAAAAGGAATACAATTAATAATTAAACCTAAGTTCTACATATTTTTGGATTTTTACTTATTAAAAGAAATAAAGTTGCAAAACCCTAATTATACTAAATAATTACATACTAATTTATTTATAAAAATAATTAAATAAAATAATTTATTATATTTTTATCTTTTTCTGATTTTTCTGTATTTTTTATGTATTGTAAAAAATATTTAATTAAATTAAAGCAATAAGATAAATAACATAATGATTAATCAATAAAATAAAAATAAGTAAAAAATTGAAAGAAATTGTAAACCAGAGTGGGGTGTAGTCCCAATTTAGGAGGTACAGGCCTTAGAATTCTGGCCCAATTAACCTTGAATTCGTTGACTTTTCCAGATTTTGTATGGCATGTTGACTGCGTTTATGGTGTTCTTTGCATTTGGGCCCTTGATCTGCTCTCACTGGACGCGTGTATGGTGGGATGATGATGTGTATGGTGTTTTTCACTATGAGCGCTGCATGGAATAATGACTGAAAAAATATTATTGAGAAAGTAAGAGACCTGGGGTTTGAACCCAGGTCATGAAGGTCACACGCACATACACCTGCCAGCTGAGCTATTGCATTTCAATTAATATATTATAGTGAATAAATAACAAAAGGTAAAACCAACGCGTAGTGGAGAGAACGCGCGAAATTTCAAACTAGCGAATCACGCTTCGCCAACACATCATCTTCCCCATTGTTTTTATTTTTTTTCTGAATCAAGCACGTATGGCAGCGGTTTTGGAAGCGTGGTCTTAGGCTAGCTACAAGAAAATAGCGACTAGCGCTATGACATCAATAAATTGATCGCGAGGGTCCAGGTCTCCTCGTCTTGATGAGCTGGTTTGAATGGTCATACTTTCATGGGCTAATTTTTCCTTATCGCTAAAGCCCCAAATTTGAAGACCTGTAACCCTAGAATCTCAAACATGGCATAATCTCGTATGGTCAATAAAAACGAAATTAAAGGTAATGGTTAGCTTGGAAACTTCAATATGAACAAGAATCAATAAACAAAAATGCACAAGGATGTATGAATCATGATATACGATTTCAAAAGTTTTGTGACACAGTTCGAGTTATAGATACCACTTCTTTGCGTTTTGGTTGATGTTAGGGATTGGCACACGTTCAGAGTTTGTCAAGGAAGCTATTGAACCAAGTTTGGAGCCTTGAATTCACCTGTAACCTTGAAATCAGTTTTGTGTTTTTATGGAAAATTTTCAATGTTGCAATGGCTTTTTGGGGCGCAGCTTGTAGTCTCCTTGCTTTAGGTTTTGATTCTGAATATGTATAGAGCATATTAGGTTAAGAAAATTGTACAAAATCTTTTGAATTCAATGATTTGCATATTTGATTTTATAAGATCTTTTTTGAATCTTTTCATGTGCAATTTTGTTCAATCAGCTCAAATCAAACCAAAACTTGCCTAATTAAGATGTGCACGAAATCTTGAGTCTAGAATGTGCATAAAAAGATTTTTTAGGTCAAGCTTTATATTTTTCATGTATTTAAATAATTTAAATGAATTAATATTAATATAAATTCAAATAAATAATTAAAAAATGAGAAAATACTTCCCTTTGGGCCTAATGGTCGTGCATAGGCTTGGCATGAAGAAACTTGGAAGAAAAATGGGCCCATTTGCATTTTTAGGTCATTTGAACCATTGTTGACTTTTCAAAATTCCCAAAAATTTCCCAACTTCCACAAGGCATAACTTGCTCAATTTTTAAGCTTTTCACATGTTCTTGGACATCTTGGAACGGTCTTTGAGTCCTTTAACCAATGCCTTTGGTCCCATGTCATTTTGATTTACCAATATCAAGTTATGGCCTTTGACTTAAAGTCCCTTTTTGTTGACTTTTGAAAATGACCTATAATGTTGAAATTGATAACTTTTTGTGAGAGCATTTCTTGGACTTGAAGTATGAAGATGAGTTGTAGGAAATGTCTTTCTCTTCAAAATGAGCTTTGGATGGAATTTTTCTGATAATCCATGTGAAAGTTATGCCCTGGTCAATTTCAGTTGACTTTTTTAGCTGTCCAAATATAGCAACTTTTGCATCTTTGATGATTTCTGAGCCAAATTTTGAGAATCATGATCAGGCATTGATCAAATGATGTTTGTGGCTTCAAAATGATATGTTGACCAAAAATTTGAACTTTTGACTGTCAAATGACCATTTTGCCCCTACAGTTGACTGTAGTGCAATTTAGGGTTTTGACTGTGCAATTTTGAGCTGAATGCCTTGAAACTTGATATGAGGATGCTTGACCATATTTGTAGGCATGTGGGACTTGATTGGGTCCTTGAAAACTTCCTTTCTTTGATCAGAACACAAACCCTAGTTTTGACTGTATAGGAGATAGTTGAACTGCATAACCCTTGGGGAATTTTGTGACTTGGCTTGGCAATTTCTTGATGAATATGGGAGGGCAAATTTTGGGGTACAACAGTTGCCCCTGTTCAATCTTCTTAGACCTGAGGATGCAGATTGGCTGACGTGCCTTTCGTAATCCGATGGTAAAAGATGATTGGACACTAGAGTGCCCAGAAATTTGCGCTCACATAGTAGCAGTGATGGGGGGAATGGGCTTATAGATGCCATTTGGAGATTGCTGGATAGGATGATGGGCTTATAGATGCCATCTGGATGTCGATCGCGTAGTAGATTCCTTAGCGAGAACCTGCATACCTGCAAAAGAAAAAACGAGTACCTGACACGTTGCAGGAGCTGATTTTAGATGCTTGGTATAGATGTGTCCTGACTGGTTACAGGAGCTGAGTTTGGAGCTTCAAATGCTGATGAATGAACCAGGGATGGTTACTGCCTTAGCATGGATGGTAAGAGAACCTTGGGCGATTTTAACTTCAACAACGCTCGTTGAGAAAAATCTTGGGTGTCTTCTACTTGGATAAGAATCAGGGAGATCTTAGGGTCGATCTGACTGAACCAGAGGAGGCCTTTGACTGGATAAGCATCAGGAAAATCTTAGGGTCGATTTAACTGAACCGGACAAGGTCTTGGAATATCTTCAACTGGATAAGCATCAGGGAGATCTTAGGGTCGATCTGACTGAACCAGAGAAGGCCTTTGACTGGATAAGCATCAGAAAAATCTTAGGGTCGATTTAACTGAACCGGTCTAGGTCTTGGAATATCTTCAACTGGATAAGAATCAGGGAGATCTTAGGGTCGATCTGACTGAACCAGAGAAGGCCTTTGACTGGATAAGCATCAGGAAAATCTTAGGGTCGATTTAACTGAACCGGACAAGGTCTTGGAATATCTTCAACTGGATAAGCATCAGGGAGATCTTAGGGTCGATCTGACTGAACCAGAGAAGGCCTTTGACTGGATAAGCATCAGGAAAATCTTAGGGTCGATTTAACTGAACCGGACAAGGTCTTGGAATATCTTCAACTGGATAAGCATCAGGGAGATCTTAGGGTCGATCTGACTGAACCAGAGAAGGCCTTTGACTGGATAAGCATCAGGAAAATCTTAGGGTCGATTTAACTGAACCGGACAAGGTCTTGGAATATCTTCAACTGAATAAGCATCAGGGAGATCTTATGGTCGATCTGACTGAACCAGAGAAGGCCTTTGACTGGATAAGCATCAGGAAAATCTTAGGGTCGATTTAACTGAACCGGACAAGGTCTTGGAATATCTTCAACTGGATAAGCATCAGGGAGATCTTAGGGTCGATCTGACTGAACCAGAGAAGGCCTTTGACTGGATAAGCATCAGGAAAATCTTAGGGTCGATTTAACTGAACCGGTCTAGGTCTTGAAATGTGATTGAGACTTTAAACTGCATCTTTCCTGAAAGGTAAAAGTCAGTCATATGCAATGCATGATATGGATCAAGCAATGATGTTCTCAACATAAAGGAGACTTGTATGATGCAGTGCGTTATGCATGCTATGATGATGTATGTGAAGTTTTATGTATGTTTTCGTCTAGGAAAGTGAATCCTTGACGGGTGCCGGGAAGTTGTATCCTGGGCTGACGTTGAAGAATAGATTTTGCTTCCGCTGGGGATGATAACTGCAAGAATACCGGTAGGAGAAGATAACTCCGTTGAGGAATAAACTTGGCAAATGAAGAGTCTGCGGGGAGAAAAGATACTCTAGCGACTATGCTGGGAAGCGGTACTCTGTGGGGATAGAGATGCTTTGCTTGAATTATTGAGAATGACTTGCTGAGGATACCGTTGTTGTATGAAGTGTTGACGGACTTCGCTGGGGTAAGAAGACTTCGTCGAGGACGCTCTTTCCGTGGCTTTTGGCTGAGGATAACCCAGTTATATCCTGTTAAGGAAATAACTCTTTGAATAAAGCCGGGAGACGCGTTCGTGCTCTGTGAGGATAAGCTTCCAGAATCTACTGGGGATAAGCTTACTGCTTGGGGAGATATGAATTCCAACTTTCCTGGGGAAACTGGGTTGGACTGGACTCTTTGGGGAAGTTTTGGACTGCGGGGAAGTGATTCCTTTGAATGTTGGTATGCCGCCGGGGAACAATCTTTAGACCAAGAATGCCGGGGATGCTTGTTAAGAATATGTGTATTGCTGCTGGGGAATGTTTGAGATCGGCTGGAGGATACTCAATTTCCTTGATTTTTGATGATTTGCTTGGAGAAGAATGTATTGTTTTATTCTCTGGGGAACTAATATGTACTGGTCGTGTTCTTTAGCTGAACCTACCTTGGTACCTTGGAGGATAGAACAATTGGATTGTTTAGACAACTCTTTATTGCCCCTGTTTCTAGTGTCACCTGCAACTAATTCCTTTGTTTCGTATGCAAATATTTATGAGTTAGCAAATTATTGTCAATGCATATATCACAAATTGAACCTTGGACATTCTTCGCAAAACAAAACAGAAAAAAGAAAAATACTTGGCACGTTTAACTGAAAATGTATTTGTATTGATTTTGAATAGCCTGAAAATAGGCGTTTTGTGTACAAGAGGCTGACGTCCTAGTAAGAGGTACGTCGCCGAGCGAAAGAGTTTATACAAATTTTGTACAAAAGGAATAAAACAGCTGTGTGAAATATGAATGATCCACTGGGTTTCAACTCTGCTATTGTCTTTATAACTCCGAGCATCTCATCACTTGATGACCTTGGTTGAAGGTGAAGCTGACTGATCGATGCCGTCTGAACTTGATGTAGATACCGGATTCTGGATGCAAAGTGATCCAATGAGACATAGTATTACGCTTTTATCCCTAATTTTTGCCTGGACCGCCCTTTCGGGTTTTCAGTCCACCGAGATACCCATTTTTGCCCCAAGCCGCCTTTTCAGGTTTTCGACTTGCCGGGTGTACAGATTTTTCCATTTTCATCCCTTCATTTTGCCCGAACCCTTTTGGTTCGACGGGAAGCCCTAATTTTTGCCTAGGCATGTCAGCCTAGCGGGTCTTTTTCATGCGTAGTATTTTTTAACTATGTCTGCATTGGCGGGGTGAGGAAGGTCGTCACCATCCATGTTGGTTAATATCATTGCTCCTCCTGAGAACACATGTTTAACCACAAACGGCCCTTCGTATGTAGGGGTCCATTTGCCCCTTGGATCACTCTGAGGAAGGATGATTCGCTTGATCACCAGATCCCCGACTTGGTATTCCTGCGGTCTGACCTTTTTGTTAAATGCCCTGATCATTCGTTTTTGATATGTCTGACCATGACAGATAGCAGCAAGTCTCTTTTCATCAATGAGGTTGAGTTGATCAAGTCGTGTCTGGATCCAATCATCTTCGTCTAGATTTGCGTCCTTCATTATCCGGAGAGAGGGAATCTGCACCTCGATTGGCAAGACTGCCTCCATGCCATAAACCAGAGAGAAGGGAGTTGCCCCGGTTGACGTCCTAGCTGAGGTACGGTACCCATGCAGAGCGAACGGTAACATCTCGTGCCAATCTTTGTAAGTTACTGTCATTTTTTGCACGATCTTCTTGATGTTTTTGTTAGCTGCTTCTACAGCCCCATTCATCTTCGGTCTGTAAGGAGAAGAATTGTGGTGCTGTATCTTGAACTGTTCGCAGAGCTCGGCGATCATCTTATTGTTCAGATTGGTACCGTTGTCTGTAATAATCCGCTCAGGGACGCCGTACCGACAGATCAGGTTGTGCCGAATGAACCGTGCCACAACAGTCTTGGTTACCGTAGCATAGGATGCTGCCTCAACCCACTTTGTGAAATAATCAATCGCCACTAGGATGAAGCGATGTCCATTAGATGCTGTAGGTTTGATCTCGCCGATCATGTCTATACCCCACATTGCAAACGGCCAAGGCGCAGTCAGAACATTCAGGGGAACCGGAGGAACATGTACTTTATCTGCATAGATCTGGCACTTGTGGCATGTCCTGGAGTGTTGGTAACAGTCAGCTTCCATTGTAGACCAGTAATATCCTGCCCGTAGGATTTTCTTAGCCATAGTATGTCCACTGGAATGCGTACCAAAGGTCCCTTCATGTAGCTCTTCCATGATTCTCTCTGCTTCAGTTTTATCCACACAACGCAGTAGGGTTGAATCATGGTTTCGCTTGTACAAGATGTCGTTGCTTAGGAAGAACTTGGCTGCGAACCTCCTCAGGAATTTCTTATCATTGACAGAGGCACCTTCAGGGTATTCCTGAGCTTCCAGATATCTCTTTACTTCATGGTACCAAGGCTTCTCAGTCACCAGTTCAGTTTCGAGATCACAACAGTATGCCGGTTCGTCCAGTTTCCAGATGATGATCCGGGGAGCTTCATTATCCCATTTAACCTTGAACATTGAAGACATTGTAGCTAACGCGTCCGCTAACTGATTCTCTTCTCTTGGAAAGTGCTCAAAGGTTATCTCTGTGAAGTGGGGAATCAGGGTCAACACACATTCTCTGTAAGGAATCAAGTTTGGATGTTTCGTATCCCACTCTCTGTTGATCTGATTGATCACAAGAGCGGAATCTCCGAAGACACTTAGAAATTTGATCCTTAGGTCGATCGCAGCTTGAAGACCCATGATACACGCCTCATACTCCGCCATGTTGTTGGTACAGTTGAAACACAGCCGGGCAGTGAGTGGAGTATGAGTACCTTGAGGAGATATGATGATGGCGCCGATACCATTTCCCAAAGCATTGGAGGCTCCGTCAAAGTGCATAGACCATCGGGATCCTGGCTCAGGTCCTTCATCCGGTCCAGGTACTTCACAGTCAGTTACTATCATAATGCTTTCATCCGGAAACTCGAAGTTCATTGATTGGTAGTCATCTACAGCTTGATGAGCTAAGTGGTCTGCCAATACACTCCCCTTGATGGCTTTCTGGGTTGTGTACTGAATGTCGTATTCCGTCAAGATCATTTGCCATCTTGCAATTCTCCCAGACAGAGCAGGCTTTTCGAATATGTATTTTATAGGATCCATTTTTGAGATCAACAAGGTAGTGTGAGTCAGCATATACTGTCTCAGCCGGCGAGCAGCCCATACCAAAGCGCAGCAAGTTTTCTCAAGCAGTGAGTATCGGGTCTCACAGTCGGTAAACTTTTTGCTAAGGTAATAAATGGCATGCTCTTTTCGGCCAGACTCGTCATGCTGCCCCAGCACACACCCCATTGAATTGTCAAGCACTGTCAGGTATAGTATCAGAGGTCTCCCTTCAACCGGTGGCATAAGGATGGGTGGTTCCTGGAGATACTCTTTGATTCTGTCGAAGGCAGCCTGACATTCATCGTTCCAACGTACTACCTGATCTTTCTTCAGCAGCTTGAAGATTGGCTCACAGGTAGCAGTCAGATGAGAGATGAATCGAGCAATGTAATTCAGGCGTCCTAAAAAACCTCTGACTTCCTTCTCTGTCTTGGGAATTGGCATCTCTTGAATAGCTTTGACCTTAGCAGGGTCCACTTGAATACCTTTATCACTGACCACGAAGCCTAGCAATTTCCCAGATCTTACCCCGAAGGTGCACTTGTTCGGGTTCAATCTCAGCTTGTATAGTTTCAACCGGTCAAACAACTTCTGTAGATGATCTAGATGCTCTTCCTCAGTCTGGGACCTAGCGATCATGTCGTCAACATACACCTCTATCTCGTGATGGATCATGTCATGAAATAAGGCAACCATGGCACGTTGGTAGGTTGCCCCAGCATTCTTCAACCCGAATGGCATGACCTTGTAACAGAAGGTGCCCCACTGAGTAACAAATGTAGTCTTTTCCATGTCTTCAGGTGCCATCTTGATCTGATTGTAGCCTGAAAAGCCATCCATGAAAGAGAACACTTTATGCTGAGCTGTATTATCAACAAGGACATCAATGTGAGGTAAGGGGAAGTCATCCTTGGGGCTGGCCCTGTTCAGATCCCTGTAGTCAACACACATTCTGACCTTACCGTCCTTTTTAGGTACCGGCACCACGTTAGCGACCCACTGAGGGTAAGAAGTCACTGCAAGGAACCCGGCATCAAACTGTTTCATGACCTCGGCTTTAATCTTCTCGGACATCTCTGGACGCATCCGACGGACCTTTTGTTTGACTGGAGGGCAGTCTTCCCTAGTCGGCAAATGATGGACAACAATATCGGTATCCAACCCGGGCATGTCTTCGTAGGACCAGGCAAAGATCTCCATATAGTCATGTAACATCTTGGTTAACCGTTGCTTCACGCTGAGCTCTAGGTTGGCACCAATCTTTACCTCTTTCCTGTCTGCCTCAGTACCCAGGTTTATGGTTTCCACTGGCTCTTCATGGGGTTGAATTGCCCTCTCTTCCTGAAGCAACAGTCTTGCAAGCTCGCCAGGCACTTCGCAATCATCTTCACCTTCGTCTTCGGCTAAGTTGATCGGATTTTCAAAGTCATAATTGGCATTAGCAGAGTTGTTATCAGTGAGATCCAGAGTGGATTGGAACCTGTATGAGTGAGTGTGTGTGTAAATACAGCTGTTTTGATAATTATGTAAAGGAAATGAAAGACAGAAAAGGAACACAATATTTGCAATGCGAAAAACGTCCAAGATTTTCATTCATGATGTATAAAATGACAGTTTGTATGCCCTCACAAATAAAACCACGGTGCCTCGGGTAAGACACCGGGCCATAGAGTTTATCATTGTTTATTACAAAATATAACGAAACATAGGAATTCATTACTTAGTAACAAAAGAAACAGGGAGATTGTCCTTCGCGCTCCAATTGTTAGGTCCTTCGTCAGTTGCCGGGTAAATCCAGCTATCAAACTCAGCTTCATCAACTTCCTCTTCATCCCCAATAGCATTAACTCCATGAGCAGGCAGGGGGGCTGTCACCACGTTAGGCTTGTCAGACGCCTCAAACTGTACCTCCTTAGCATCAATGAGGTCCTGCAGCTTGTTCTTTAGTGCCCAACAGTCATCAGTAGAGTGCCCCGGGCTTTCTGAGTGGTAAGCACAACGAGCATTCGGGTTGTACTTGGGGGATGCAGTATTTGGAAACTTCGGCGCCTCCCTGACAGTCACTAAATTAGTTGAGAGCAACTGTGGCAGGATCTGCGACAAGGTCATGTTTAAACGGGAGAATTCTCTCCGGGGTCTTTCCACCTTCTGAGTATTGTTTGGCCGGGGAGCGGCAGCAGGCTTAGCAATCATTACCGCACTGACAGATTGGCGGTGTTCATTTCTCTCTGATCTCCTGGAACCATATACGGCGCTAGACTCCTTCTTGAAGGGTTTCTTCTCAGCACTGGATGATGCACCCTTCGGAATTTTTCCAGATTTTAACCCAGCTTCAATCCTCTCTCCAGTCAAGATTAAATCAGTGAAACCAGCAGAGGAATTCCCAATGAGATGGTTGAAGAATGGCCCAGATAGGGTCCCCAAGAACATGTCAACCAACTCCCGATCAGTCAATGGTGGCTGCACCCTGCCAGCCAGGTCTCTCCACTTCTGAGCGTACTCCTTAAAACCTTCGCTTGCACCTAACGCCATACCCTGGAGTTGGGTACGTGTGGGGGCAAGGTCGGCATTATACTGATACTGCTTGTAGAAAGCAGTAGCCAGCTCCTCCCAGTTACGAACTTTGGTCCCATCCAGCTGATAGAACCATTCGAGATGAGTCCCTGAAAGACTCTCCTGGAAGAAGTGGATCCATAGATTCTTGTCCGCAGAGTACGGCTGAATTTTCCGAACATAGGACCTTAAGTGCAGCTTGGGGCAAGACGCCCCGTCATACTTCGAGAAGGATGGTGCTTTGAATTTATGCGGGATAATCACACCAGTCGACAAACCCAGATCTCCGAAATCCAGCCCAGGTGCCTGTTGCACCTCCATAGCCTTCAACCTGTCCTCCAGTTGTTTGTACCTGTCATCTGAAGGAGGGTACTGCTCTTCATCAAAATCTGTCTCGTTGTCGGAGACGACCGGACTAGGAATCTTTACTTCTGCCTGAGAAGGACTCTTGCCAACAGAAGAACCAGCCTCTTCATGTTGCAGAGTATTGCTGAACCTTCGGCCCGAGTTGAACATAACAGTTCTTCTCTTCTTCTTCTTCTCCTTCTTCAGGAGCATAGCCTTTAGTTCTTCTTGGCCTTTAGCCAGACCCTTGATTAGCTCTTGAAACTGCGCATTTTGCGCCTGAAGAGCCTTGATTGATGTCTCTGTTGATTCAGATCCGGGATTCATGATGCTGAAATAAACAGCGAAGAACTGTAAGCAACCTGAAAAGGGGAAAAACCTGCTATGCACATGATGTATGAAATGCGTATGCAATGCATTCAAGGGTTCGAAAGTTCAAATTTGTTGTAGACAAGAAAAGAACACACGTTATCATTAAAGAAATCATTGTTTAATACATCAAGGCCTCATGGGCAAAAGTACAAAAATCAAGTCAATCCCAAAATACACTGCGCATCCTTTTCGGAGCTATGTAGGTGTTGAGATTCCTCTCCTCATGCAACAGGCGAGTGAGCTCCAGGACCTTCTTTTCACTGGCATGCAGACTAGTCTCAAGAGAATTCCGCTCTTCCTTAAGCTGGATCCAGCTCTTCTGCATCTCTTCCCAGGATGTGGGCATATCAGGGTGCTGAATAATGTGGGACACTTCCCCTTCCAAGACTGGTTCTTTGATTACTGGGAGCATGTGAGGATAAGGCATCACTAACTTCTGGGAACGGGCGCGTACCCACTTGAGATAAGGCTCCAAAGGGATGGAGTTCCTGTGCCCCAGTGTCTTGCTGTCTATCCTACTTGGCATCCTCCAGGCTCTGATAAATCTCTGACGAAGTCCTTGAGTATCATTGTCGAAGTCAAAAACTATGTCAGGAATTAACATGTCATGAGGACCGTCCCTCCGAGCATAACCAAACTGTCTCCAAGCCAGGCATGGGCTATAAGTAATACCTCCTCTGATTCCAAGTAAAGGAACATTAGGGTACTCCCCACAACGATCAATGATAGTGACATCTCCTCTGGACCTAGGACACCAATGTATATCTGCATGCGTAAGAGTCATCAACCGTTGTGACCATCTCAAACCCCGCTCATTCTTCAGGACTGATTGGGGAAGGTGCGAAATAAACCACCTTCCCAGGAGAGGAGTGCAACACATAAGGACACCTCTTTTTCTCATGGTTCGAGTGTAACATGAGTGAAGGATGTCCCCCAGCAATGTAGGTATAGGATTCCTGGACATAAAGATCTGGACGGCACTGATATCAATGAGCTGATCTGGGTTAGGGAACAACACCAAACCATAGACAAGGAGGGCTACCACTTCTTCAAAAGCTTGTAGGTCAAGGGAGTTCCAACGTTCAAGGGCCTTTTCAAACAGAAACCTGGCTAAGAACCCTTTGATACCACTTATGACTTCCCAATGTCCCTTGAGGTCAGATGACTGTAGGTGCAAGGCTTTAGCAATCTCTTCAAGCTTAGGCTCCTTTTCTGTACCGTTGAAGGGTAGCTGATCAAGGATAGGGATCTTCAGGAGCCGGGAGAACTCCTCCAATGTAGGTACCAACTGATAATCCAAGAAGGTAAAACAGTGATGCAGAGGGTCAAAGAACTGGAATAGGACCTTTATCATATCTTCCTCAATGTTGGTGTTGACCAAGCTGATGAGGCTTCCATGCCTTTCACTGAATGAAGAGTTCTCGGGAATCCTGGATATAAGCTCCTTAAGCTGAGGAGGGATCCTTACAAGATTGACCTGAATTGTCTTTCTACGAACAGTTTCCATGTCCTACAAAACAAGAACAAAGATGAAAATTCGAACCCCTGAAATGGTTAGTCAATGCATATGATGCTGGATGATGTCATGATGCTATGATTAAACACACCACAGATATTTACAAAGACAAACATATAAGGCACACAAGGCACACAAGGCAAGCCCTTAAGGTTTAAGGCCAGCATGGGGTCTGGGTAGTACCCTCTTGAAGTTGGTGGGTTCAACCTGTCCTAATCAAAGTAACCGGGTTCTAAGGTTCCCAATATCACGGGATTGCTTTCATTGTTCATCGTTTCGATTTAGCCACTGAACTGGCGACCGAAATATTCCAGGAAAGCAACCCTCAATTGGGTGTAGTATCGAGTATCAACCAACCTCGGACTGCACCAAAGTCAGTTATCTCACTACCCTAAAGAGGCCAAGATAGTTCAATTAAGGTTCCTAAGGTCTGTTGATGCTTCATGACACCACGCGGAGGCCCCGTACTCTCCTTGACTGAACTCAAGGGTTACCGGTACACACCAAAGCGCCACATCAACGTAGCAGACTGTTTCAACCATGTCGGTATACCCCGCACAGTTCCCTCACAGCCTTGTTGCTACTTTCTAAGAAAGGTATCCCCCAGATCCGGGTTAGGATCTATAGAACTCCCAAGCAACCCACAATTTAAAGCAAGCAATGAAAGCAATTGAAAACACTGTGATCTTAGTCCTAAGGTACACCTCACTTTAAGTTTAATCCCCAGCAGAGTCGCCAGTTCTGTGATCGGTGGATCTGGAACTGACTGTTTAACGCTGGTTCGCGAAGATGTCGCGGAAGCAAGAGTCGCCACCGTCTTTTATTTTCTCCAAATGGAAAGGACAAAAGCACAGAAAAATTCCTTAAAGAGATCACTCTCGGTTCGGGAGGTAGGTTATAGAAAGGGAAGGTATTAGCACCCTTTCTATCCATGGTTATCCATGGGCTCTTAGATACTTGCTCAATGTGTTTTCAAAATTGTTTGCTTGCTTTTCAATGTGGGTTTAAAAAAGTTTCTTTGAAAAATTTCAGTTCGACTCGTACGTCAGAGTGTTTGAAAGATTTGCTTTGAAAGCTTTTGAAAATGTGTTGGTGTGAAAAGTCTTTTTGAATTTGTTTTGAGATTAGAGCAAGTATCCTTGAGAACCTACCTACCCTAAGGAATTCGTCTGTGTAAATGTCCTTTAAAGTAGTGCCATCCCACCATTGAGAGGTAGGTAGCACCACCGTTGGAGGTGTTCGGGTCAATTCGAGTTTTAGGGACGTGGTGATCACCAGAGCAATGGGAAGACACCTTAGAAGCTACCCTCATGCCAGGTTCCCGGATCATGAGGACTTACTAAGACGTCCTCTACTCGACGATCACCTTTCGAAAGGCAACAGTGAGGCGTACCCTAGGGGTGGTGTGTGCGATTCGTGTGTCATGTTTCAGTTATTTGTCTTGTCATGTTTATTTGTGTTCTACGCTTGATTTTAATTAGGACATTCATTCTTGCATGCTTATTTAACAGTTAATATTTGCGAGGAAAATAAATCTACAACTATTACAAAGGGCGCGGGTCTACATCGCCAAAATTAAATCGGACCCGATTTAGCGGAAAGTAAATAAAGCAATAAAAGTGCGAAAAGTTAAATGTTACAAGGCTTTGGGACATGTACATAATTATAATAAGCGACAAAGTAAAATGCGCGAAACAAAATAATTAAAGCGACGGGCGTTGGACCCTTTTGCAAAATATTAAATTAATAAGGAATTAAAATAAAAAATGACAAATTAAATGTTTTTGGTATTTTTGTGTTTTTTAAGATTTAAAAGAAAAAGAATTAATTAAAACTAAAAAAAAAAAAATTGGATGTAAACCCTAATTCTAATGTTTTTTAAGTTATTAAGAAAATATTAAGTTTTAACCTAATTTAGATCTAAGTTAATTTACATGCAAAATTTAACTATAGAAAATAAATAAATAAATATTATTATTAAAAAAGGGAAATTAAAAGGAATACAATTAATAATTAAACCTAAGTTCTACATATTTTTGGATTTTTACTTATTAAAAGAAATAAAGTTGCAAAACCCTAATTATACTAAATAATTACATACTAATTTATTTATAAAAATAATTAAATAAAATAATTTATTATATTTTTATCTTTTTCTGATTTTTCTGTATTTTTTATGTATTGTAAAAAATATTTAATTAAATTAAAGCAATAAGATAAATAACATAATGATTAATCAATAAAATAAAAATAAGTAAAAAATTGAAAGAAATTGTAAACCAGAGTGGGGTGTAGTCCCAATTTAGGAGGTACAGGCCTTAGAATTCTGGCCCAATTAACCTTGAATTCGTTGACTTTTCCAGATTTTGTATGGCATGTTGACTGCGTTTATGGTGTTCTTTGCATTTGGGCCCTTGATCTGCTCTCACTGGACGCGTGTATGGTGGGATGATGATGTGTATGGTGTTTTTCACTATGAGCGCTGCATGGAATAATGACTGAAAAAATATTATTGAGAAAGTAAGAGACCTGGGGTTTGAACCCAGGTCATGAAGGTCACACGCACATACACCTGCCAACTGAGCTATTGCATTTCAATTAATATATTATAGTGAATAAATAACAAAAGGTAAAACCAACGCGTAGTGGAGAGAACGCGCGAAATTTCAAACTAGCGAATCACGCTTCGCCAACACATCATCTTCCCCATTGTTTTTATTTTTTTTCTGAATCAAGCACGTATGGCAGCGGTTTTGGAAGCGTGGTCTTAGGCTAGCTACAAGAAAATAGCGACTAGCGCTATGACATCAATAAATTGATCGCGAGGGTCCAGGTCTCCTCGTCTTGATGAGCTGGTTTGAATGGTCATACTTTCATGGGCTAATTTTTCCTTATCGCTAAAGCCCCAAATTTGAAGACCTGTAACCCTAGAATCTCAAACATGGCATAATCTCGTATGGTCAATAAAAACGCAATTAAAGGTAATGGTTAGCTTGGAAACTTCAATATGAACAAGAATCAATAAACAAAAATGCACAAGGATGTATGAATCATGATATACGATTTCAAAAGTTTTGTGACACAGTTCGAGTTATAGATACCACTTCTTTGCGTTTTGGTTGATGTTAGGGATTGGCACACGTTCAGAGTTTGTCAAGGAAGCTATTGAACCAAGTTTGGAGCCTTGAATTCACCTGTAACCTTGAAATCAGTTTTGTGTTTTTATGGAAAATTTTCAATGTTGCAATGGCTTTTTGGGGCGCAGCTTGTAGTCTCCTTGCTTTAGGTTTTGATTCTGAATATGTATAGAGCATATTAGGTTAAGAAAATTGTACAAAATCTTTTGAATTCAATGATTTGCATATTTGATTTTATAAGATCTTTTTTGAATCTTTTCATGTGCAATTTTGTTCAATCAGCTCAAATCAAACCAAAACTTGCCTAATTAAGATGTGCACGAAATCTTGAGTCTAGAATGTGCATAAAAAGATTTTTTAGGTCAAGCTTTATATTTTTCATGTATTTAAATAATTTAAATGAATTAATATTAATATAAATTCAAATAAATAATTAAAAAATGAGAAAATACTTCCCTTTGGGCCTAATGGTCGTGCATAGGCTTGGCATGAAGAAACTTGGAAGAAAAATGGGCCCATTTGCATTTTTAGGTCATTTGAACCATTGTTGACTTTTCAAAATTCCCAAAAATTTCCCAACTTCCACAAGGCATAACTTGCTCAATTTTTAAGCTTTTCACATGTTCTTGGACATCTTGGAAAGGTCTTTGAGTCCTTTAACCAATGCCTTGGGTCCCATGTCATTTTGATTTACCAATATCAAGTTATGGCCTTTGACTTAAAGTCCCTTTTTGTTGACTTTTGAAAATGACCTATAATGTTGAAATTGATAACTTTTTGTGAGAGCATTTCTTGGACTTGAAGTATGAAGATGAGTTGTAGGAAATGTCTTTCTCTTCAAAATGAGCTTTGGATGGAATTTTTCTGATAATCCATGTGAAAGTTATGCCCTGGTCAATTTCAGTTGACTTTTTCAGCTGTCCAAATATAGCAACTTTTGCATCTTTGATGATTTCTGAGCCAAATTTTGAGAATCATGATCAGGCATTGATCAAATGATGTTTGTGGCTTCAAAATGATATGTTGACCAAAAATTTGAACTTTTGACTGTCAAATGACCATTTTGCCCCTACAGTTGACTGTAGTGCAATTTAGGGTTTTGACTGTGCAATTTTGAGCTGAATGCCTTGAAACTTGATATGAGGATGCTTGACCATATTTGTAGGCATGTGGGACTTGATTGGGTCCTTGAAAACTTCCTTTCTTTGATCAGAACACAAACCCTAGTTTTGACTGTATAGGAGATAGTTGAACTGCATAACCCTTGGGGAATTTTGTGACTTGGCTTGGCAATTTCTTGATGAATATGGGAGGGCAAATTTTGGGGTACAACAGGTGCCATTTGTTATGCACTTGGATCAACTGAGAGAACTACCCTGCCCCAGGTTATGATAAAGGGTTTTAATTTTCGAAAAGAAAAACTCCTACTTCTTTGGCTCGGAGGGGTTGACGAGGGATTATCTTCCTTATAACTCCAGTGTTGAGGGATTGAAACAATGCTTGTACCTCATCAGCGGGGTCTATTCAAAAGCATATTGTAAGGATCGTGGTATCGTTTTCGTCATCCTCCCTCAAGAGGCTTAGAATTATTAATCGAGCGTTGATCATCAGAAAAAAATATGAAAATAATTTGCATATAGTGAATACGAATATATTGCTTCAAAACAGACATATGCGATGCATTAATGAAATAACAACGTTTAACATGAGTAAATGTTTGAACAAAAGAAAATTACAACTTGAAAATCCTAATGAACAAAAGTCTTTTCATCTTCAGGGCTTGTTACTTCAACTGGTGAATCCTGTAGGGATGGTAGAAGCACTCAGCCTGACCATCTTGGGTGAATTCCACAGCTCCTTCATCGATCAGGTCCTGGATCTTATTCTTCAAGGTCCAACAATCATCTGTAGCATGCCCCGGGCTGTTAGAATGATAAGCGCAGCGGGCGTTGGGGTTATACCTTGAAGGTGTCCTGTTGGGATTCTTAGGAGGGTCCCTTAGAGTTACCAAATTCAACCTCAACAGTTGTTGTAAAGCTTGAGGCAGCGACACGTTGAGCTTGGTGAATTGCCTTTTGGGCTTGTCTGCCTGAAGCTGGTGAGGTTGATGCTGAATTTGTGGCACTGAAGCCATTTGAGGAGCTCTCCCCTTATCTTCTTGTCTCAAAGGTGGTTGAATGATGACTGGCTCTTTACCCTTAGATGTTTGCCCCAGTTGGTTACCCCGAAGCAGTTGGTTGACGAGAACCCTGAGCTCTTCTTGTCTTTGAGCTAAGCCTTGAATGATAGTCATCTGCCCCAGCATTTGGGCTTTCATTGTATCCATTTCAGCTTGCAGGTGTTTCAGCCGTTCATCCTCAGCACTGTTCCTGACCAAAGTCCCCATGAGAAGTGTCCTCAGCTCTTCCTGCCCCTTGGATAGATTCAGGAGGATTTCCCCGAACCAGGTCTCTTGAGCATGAAGGTCCTGGTTATCTTGTTGGGAAGCCATTGCTGAAATAAACAGTGAAGAAGGTAAGTGGCATGTAACAAGGATACCTGTTATGCAATGATATGTATGTATGCATGCGATGTTTCCAAGGATCTCGCGGGGTAAACAAGAAAATTGTTAGAGTTTACATTTTGTAGCTTGAGGGAAGGCACTGCATATTTTTGAGAGGCCTTCTTCAAGAGTCAAGGCTCACCATATCGAGTGGGTCATAGCCCCTGACTTAATTCATCATGTTTTGATCTCCGAATGACCTTGGCTAGAGGAAAATAAATTCCCTTTGCCCCTTGCTAGACATGTTGGTTCATCATTACCTACATCACAGACCCTTGAGATCCTTGAAATGGATTAGTCCTTATGTAGGATGCATGCAATGGTATGATGTTATGCTATGCATGGAGTAATGTAGGTAAACCCTGTTATGAGTCCAGATTAAGGACTGTAAACAAAACCTGCAAGAAACTCAATTGTCAGATAACAAGTATGCAAGTAGTCAAGTTTGAAAGCACACAAGTCACACAAAGAGCCCTTAGAGTTTAGGCCAGCATGAAGTTTGGGGTACTACCCTCTTGAAGTTGGTGGGCTCAAACCTGTCCTATCAGAAGTAACCGGGTTCTAAGGGTCTCGATATCATTGGATTGTTTTCTGTGTTCATCGTTTCGATTTAGCCACTGAACTGGCGACCGAAATATTCCAAGAAAACAACCCTCAATTGAGTGTAGTATCGAGTATCAACCAACCTCGGACTGCACCAAAGTCAGTTATCTCACTACCCTAAAGAGGCCAAGATGGTTCAATTAAGGTTCCTAAGGTCAGTTGATGCTTCACGACACCACGCGGAGGCCCCGTACTCTCCTTGACTGAATTCAAGGGTTACCGGTACACACCAAAGTGCCACATCAACATAGCAGACTGCTTCAACCATGTCGGTATACCCCGCACAGTTCCCTCACAGCCTTGTTTCTACTTTCTAAGAAGGTATCCCCAGATCCGGGTTAGGATCTATAGAACTCCCAAGACAGTACCCACAATTTAAAGCAAACAATTCAGACAATTGAAAACACAAGTGATCTTAGTCCTAAGGTACACCTCACTTTTAAAGGGTCCCCAGCAGAGTCGCCAGTTCTGTGATCGGTGGAAATAGAACTGACTGTTTTTGAATGTTGGTTCGCGAAATGTCGCGGTAAGCAAGAGTCGCCACCGTCTTTTATGTTCTCCAACAAGGAAAGGACAAAAGCACAGCAAAATTCCTTATGAGATAGTTTCTCGGTTCGGGAGGTAGATTTATAGAAAGGGAAGGTGTTAGCACCCTTTCTATCCATGGTTATCCATGGACTCTTAGATACTTGCTCATTTGTGTTTTCAAAATGTTTGCTTTTCAAATGTGAGTGGGTTTGAAAAAGTTTCTTTGAAAGATTTCAGAATGACTCTTGTATCTGTCCTCAAGAGTGTTTGAAAAATTGTTTTGAAAGCTATTTGAAAGTGTCGGTGTGAAAAGGTTTTTGTTTTGTTTTTTTAGAGAGAGCAAGTATCCATGAGTCATCTACCTACCCTAAGGAATTAGGCTGTGTAAATGTCCTTAAGGTAGTGCCATCCCACCATTGAGAGGTAGGTAGCACCACCGTTGGAGGTGTTTGGGTCAATTCGTTTGTTAGGGACAGTGTGGTCACCAGAGCAATAGTAGGACACCTTAGAAGCTACCCTTATGCCATTGATCTTTTTATTCCGAGGCAACTATTCCGAGGCAACCGTTTCGAGGCAACCGTTCTGAGGCAACTTGTTCGAGGCAACTAGACCAATGGACATAAGGACTCACTAAGACGTCCTATACTCGACGACCACGTCTCGAGGGGCAAGGCAACAGTGAGGCGTACCCTAAGAGTGGTGTGTGAATTGTGTGTCATTTTCAATTATGTGTTATCTTGATCATGCATTGGGTGAGCTACGCTTTGATTTTATTTGGGCCATTCATTCTTTCATGTGATTAGCAGTTAAAAGGTGCGGAAAATAAAAGTCCTACGCTATTACAAGGCGCGGGTCTATACATCGCCAAATTAACAAAGACCCGTTTTTTTTTTAATAAAATGCGGAAAGTAAATAAATTTCCTAAACTATTACAAGGCTTTGGCAATTACATGATATTTACAAAAGGAAATAAAAATAAATGCGCGAAAAGAAATTATAATCGAATGTGCGAGGGCGTTGGACCCTTTAAAGAAATTAAATCGAAATTGAAAGCTAATTAATTATTTAATGAGGAAAGAAATTGTTTTTTATGTTTTTTTGTATTTAATGAAAATAAAGAAAGAAAATTAATTATTATTAGAAACCCTAATTCTACACTATTTTTAATTTGTTAAAGAAAAATATTTAAGTTTAAACCTAATTTACTAATTGTTTAATTACAAGAGTATTTACAAAAATAATTAATGATTAATAATAATAATAATAATAATAAGAAAAATTTATTTAATGAGAAAAGAATAAAAATGCTAAAAACCTAATTTTTATGTATTTTAGTTATTTAGAAAAAAAAGCATTAAAGTTGAAAACCTAAATTTAAACTAAATTGATTATTGAAAATTTATTTACAAAATATATTAATGCATTAAATATTAAATAAATATTTTTATTTTTATGATTTCTGATTTTTTTTGGTTTTATGAAAATTATTTTGTGAATTAAATAAAAGCAATTTAATCAAAATAACAACTAAAAGAATAAAAGGAAAAAATAAATAAAGAAAGAAAAATAATGAAAAGATTAAGCAAACCCTGGGGGTGTCTGGACCCAAAGGGAGTTTTTGAAGCAATTAGGCCCAACAGATTCATGCCTTTTTTTGACTTTCCAGAATTGCGTATGGCATGGTTGACTAGCGTCTATGGTGAGTTGCATGTCCTGGCCATTAGATTGATCTCCTGGGCGCGTGGCAAGTGAGCAGGCGTGGGCATTTGATGGACCACTGGAGCGAAGTACCACTTGATCATGTTACAAACAAAATTATGAAGAAATATGGGGGACCTGGGGATCGAACCCAGGTCCCAGTGCCTGCATGACAAGTCATCTTCCACCAAGCCAAATGCGTTTCTTTGTTAGTTTAATGGAATAGAAATAATATAAGAGAAAAGATAGTGTTATGCTAGATCAAAATAAAACGCGCCAATTATTCAAACTACCCAGTAACGCTGAGACACGTCCACCTTCTTCTTCGTTTTCCCTGTATTTACAAAACAGATAGCGGGGGTTTTAAACCCCCACTAAGCTTCAACCTGCAAAATAGCGATTAGCATATAGTCAAAAAGAAAAAGGGCGCGATGGTTGGTTTCTATTCGTTAGAAGGTCCTGGTTTCAATGGTACTGGTTTGAATGTCCAATTGTTCCATATGAGGAAAGCCCCAAATCAAAGCTTCTGCAACCCTAACGCATGTTCATGGCAACTTCTCATACAGGCAATATTAATTCAATTGGATAACACCATTAGCTTCAGAGCATTCATGTTAGTACAAATCAATCATTAAAATGCATGGAAAATGTCTAGAAATCAAAACACGATTAAGAATAATTTTATGAAAAGTGAGACTTCAATCTACCAATTCCTTGAGTATGGAGGCGTGGTTTTGATTGAAAAAGCTTCCTGGATGTGTCAGGAGTGTATTGGAATGGTTTTTGATCTTTGAAACAAGCTCTAGCTATGAAAACAGTTTTGAGATTTTTTGTGAAAAAATGCAATGTTGTTCTATGAGTTTCTACGCAGCTTGCTTGTTCTTGGCATTAGGTTTGCAATGTGCATATATGTGTGAATGAATTAGGTTAGAAAAACCAAGCCCAAAGCCTTTGCATTGATGATTTTGAAGATTTGATTTTCATGATCTTTTTTCAATCTTTTTCATGCCTTTCTTTGCCAATCATGGGAGATTCTTTCCTTTTAGAATGTGCACGAAATCTTGGGCTCATAAAGAGTGAATATGCTGCATAAAAAGATTTGAAAGGTGTCATTTGATATTTTTTCATATTTAATTTTAATTAAATGAATTAACAATAATAAAAATTCAAATAATTAAACAAAAATGAGAAAATAACTCCCTTGGATGTCAATGGGTCGTGCATAGCCTTTGGATAATGATTCATGGAAGAAATTGAGGCCCATTAGCAATTTTGAGGCATTTGAAGCAAAGTTGACTTTTCAAAATTCCCAAAAATTTCCCAACTTCCACAAGGCATGTCTTGCTCAATTTTTAAGCTTTGATCATGTTCTTGGACATTTTGGAAAGGTCTTGAAGTCCTATAACCAATGTCTTTGGTCCCATGTCATTTTTATTTACCAATCTCAAGTTATGGTCTTTGACTTAAAGTGCCTTTTTGTTGACTTTTGAAAATGACCTATAATGTTGAGATTGATAACTTTTTGTGAGAGCATTTCTTGGACTTGAAGTGTGAAGATGAGTTGTAGGAAATGTCATTATCTTCAAAATGAGCTTTGGATGGAATTTTTCTGATAAACCATGTGGAAGTTATGCCTTGGTCAATTTGCAGTTGACTTTTCCAGCTGTCCAAAAATATAAACTTTTGCATCTTGAGACTTTTTGAGCCATGCTTTGAGAATCATGATCAAGAATTGATCAAATGATGTTTGTGGCTTCAAAATGAGATGTTGACCAAAAATTTTGACTTTTGACTGTCAAATGACCATTTTGCCCCTGCAGTTGACTGTGAAGCAATTAGGGTTTTTGACTGTGCAATTTTGTGCTGTGAGTCTTGAAACATGGCATGTGGATGCTTGACAATGTTTATGAGCATATGGGGCTTGTTTGGACCCTTGAAAACTTCAATTTCTTTGCCAGAACCAAAACCCTAATTTTTGACTGTTAGGAGGCAATTGGACTGTGCAACCCTTGAGAGATTTTGAACCTTGATCTTGGCAAATCTTGAAGAATATGGGAGGGAAAATTTTGGGGTACAACAGCATGATACCAATAATTGTTGGGCTTTGAAGAGTAAAGTGAAAGATCTGATTGATGCTAAGGATATTGAGTTCGAAGCGCCGGAAAATCCTAATGTTATGACTGCTCCTATGCCCAAGCATGGAGTGAATGCTGTAGATGATGACTCGTTTGTGACTTTCGTAAAAGACATTGCTACTCCATTAATGATTGTGAAGAAGAACCTTCTGTTAGCTGGTTTATTTCCGGGTTGTGGCGAAGGTTTCCATATGTGTTTCGTCCTACCTGCTGGTTGCCATTTATTGAAGTCAGGTGTCCAACGCCTAATGGATAACAAAGAAATTCTATTTGAGAAGACTTTGGTTCCACTTATTCCTTTTAAAGATGTTTCTATAATCACCATTTCCGCCAATTCTTCCAAGGCTTCCTCGAGAAATCCTGTTAGAATTACATCTGTTCCGAGAATTGATCCTTTGATCATTACCATTCCTGGACCTATCCCTTACACGTCAGATAAGGCTGTCCCGTGGCACTATGGGGCTGACGTGTATTATCATGGGATTAAACAAGACTTGAAGGACGAAGAGGCTGATACTGATGTCAGCAATATTGTTGGATCTAGTAAAGTCACCCAAAGCGGAAAACTTTTCTCCCCTGAGATCTCTCCACCAACTGTTCGGAAGCCTGTTGTTATTACACCTGCCAGTACACCTGCTACTATCCCTGTTCATGTTCCAACCCTTACCCCTGTTGCCGAGTCATCTGACACTCGGGGCAAAGGGATCACCAGTGAGCCTGCCCAGATGGAGGCACCGAAGAAAATTATTGTTGAAGCCTCTAGACAAGAGATAGAGGAAATTTTAAATATCATCAAGAAAAGCGACTACAATGTAGTCGAACAGCTGGGGTAAACCCCGTCGAAGATCTCTATGTTGTCCTTATTGTTGTGTTCAGAAGCCCATGCTAAGGCTCTGATTGCTTTCCTGAAAACTGCGCATGTGCCGCAGGAGACATCTGCTGACCAGTTTAAAGATTGTGTGGCTAGCTTGACAGCAGATAACAGTTTGGGTTTCTCCGACGCAGACTTGACTGCCAAGGGGAATGATCATAATGACGCTCTGCATGTCTCTATTGAGTGCAGAGGCACTACTCTAGCTCACGTGTTGGTGGATATTGGGTCCTCGTTGAATGTTTTACCCAAGAAGGCGTTAGACCGGTTAGACTGTGAAGGGCTGGTGCTGAAACCGAGTAACATTGTGGTTAGGGCCTTTGACGGGTCCAAGAGGATGGTACATGGAGAGGTAGATATTCCAGTTAAGGTTGGTTCTCAGATTTTCGCGTCTACATTCTATGTGATGGATATTCGTCCATCTTATTCTTGTTTGCTGGGTTGCCCGTGGATCCACAAAGCTGGGGCAGTAACTTCTACGCTCCACCAGATGCTAAAATACCTAGTGAAGGGGGAAATCGTTATAGTACGAGGAGAAGAGGAGTACATGGTGAGCCACCTCAACTCTTTTTGGTATGTGGAGATGGACGGGGAGTTCATTGAAACCCCGTGTCAACATTTTGAAGAGGTCCCCCAGACGCTAGCATCAATTGAAACTGTTGTTGAAGATCCCCCAATGAAGATGGCTTCCCTCAAGGATTCCCGGGCTGTTGTTGAAAAAGGTGGGTGTGCGAATTGGGGCCAACTCCCTGAATTTGCACATAAGACTAACAAGGTTGGTTTGGGTTTCACTGCATAAGCTCAAAGGGTTGTTCGACGTGCGCGGATCGGAGGACCTCCCATGTTTATCAGCAATCTGGGAGTGAATTCCATTGAAGAGGATGATGAAGAATCTGAGTTTGACAGTTGGATCTACCCGACTACCGACGGTGGACTAAGAAATATGACGGCAAAGGACTTCGTGCCAATTTCTTTTATTACTCAGTAATGAGACTTTTGTTTTGAGTTTGTAACAGATAATTTTAAACTTTTACGGCCCGGTGTCTTACCCGAGGCACCGTGGCTTTGTTTGTGAGGGCTTGATATTTGTCATTTCCATATATCATTAATAAAAGCATTGGACGTTTTCTCACATTACAAGTTTTGCGCTCTTTGTTTTTCTTTTCTATCTTGCAAAACAGCTATTTTACACACACTCACATATACAGGTCTACATCCACTCTGGATCCCACTGATAACGACTCTGCTACTGCCAATTATGACTTCGAAAGTCTGATCAACCAAGCCGAGGATGAAGGTGAGGATGATTGTGAAGTTCCTGGTGAACTTGCAAGACTGTTACTTCAGGAAGAGAGGGTTATACAGCCGCATGAAGAGCCAGTGGAAACAGTAAATCTGGGTACAGAGGAAGACAAGAAAGAGGTCAAGATTGGTACAAATTTGGAGCCTAGTGCTAAACAACGGTTGATTCAGATGTTGTGTGACTATGTGGAGATCTTTGCCTGGTCTTATAAAGATATGCCTGGTTTGGATACTGATATCGTGGTTCACCGATTGCCTACCAAGGAAGACTGTCCTCCAGTGAAACAGAAAGTTCGTCGAATGCGCCCGGAGATGTCTGAGAAAATCAAGGCTGAGGTTATGAAGCAATTTGATGCTGGTTTTCTAGCAGTTACTTCTTACCCGCAGTGGGTTGCCAACGGGGTTCCGGTGCCGAAGAAGGATGGTAAGGTTCGAATGTGTGTTGACTATAGGGATCTGAACAGGGAAAGCCCCAAGGATGATTTCCCTCTACCTCATATCGACGTTCTGGTTGACAACACCGCACAACATAAGGTCTTCTCCTTTATGGATGGTTTCTCCGGTTACAATCAGATTAAAATGGCTCCCAAAGACATGGAGAAGACAACTTTTGTTACTCAATGGGGTACCTTTTGCTACAAGGTCATGCCTTTCAGATTGAAGAATGCTGGGGAAACGTATCAGCGCACCATGGTCGCTTTGTTCCACGACATGATTCATCATGAGATTGAGGTATACGTCGACGAAATGATTGCAAGATCCCAGACTGAGGAAGAACACCTTGACCACCTTCAGAAGCTATTTGACAAGTTGAAGTTGTACAGACTAAGGTTAAACCCGAACAAGTGCACCTTCGGGGTGAGATCTGGTAAGCTACTGGGTTTCGTCGTAAGTGATAAAGGTATTCAAGTGGATCCTGCAAAGGTGAAGGCTATACAGGAAATGCCATCTCCCCAAACAGAAAAAGAAGTCAGAGGCTTTCTGGGATGTCTGAACTACATTGCCCGATTCATCTCACACCTGACAGCTACTTGTGAGCCAATCTTCAAGTTACTGAAGAAAGATCAAGTGGTAAGATGGAATGATGAATGTCAGGATGCTTTCGAAAGGATCAAAGAGTATCTCCAAGAGCCTCATATTTTGATGCCTCCAGTTGAAAGGATACCTTTGATCTTATACTTGACAGTACTCAATAATTCGATGGGGTGTGTGCTGGGGCAGCATGACGAGTCTGGCCGAAAAGAGCATGCTATTTACTACCTTAGCAAAAAGTTTACCGACTACGGGACCCGATACTCGTTGCTTGAGAAAACTTGCTACGCTTTGGCATGGGCTGCTCGCTGGCTAAGACAGTATATGCTGACTCATACTACTCAATTGATATAGAAGATGGATCCAATCAAGTATATCTTCGAGAAATCTGCATTGTCCGGAAGAATAGCGAGATGGAAGATGATCTTGACTGAGTATGACATCCAATACACGACCCAAAAGGCAATCAAGGGAAGTGTGTTAGCAGATCATTTGGCACATCAGGCTATAGATGACTACCAATCCATGAACTTTGAATTCCCGAATGAGAATATCATGTTGGTGACTGACTGTGAAACACCTGGACGGGATGAAGGACCTGAGGAAGGATCCCGATGGTCTATGTACTTTGATGGAGCTTCAAACGCTTTGGGTAATGGCATTGGCTCCGTGATCATATCTCCTGAAGGCTCTCATACTCCATTCACCGCCTGACTATGTTTCAACTGCACCAACAATATGGCGGAGTATGAAGCGTGCATCATGGGTCTTCGAGCAGCAATTGACCTAAGGATTAAGTTTCTGAGTGTTTTCGGAGATTTCGCTCTCGTGATCAGTCAGATCAAAGGCGAGTGGGATATGAAACACCCAAATATTATTCCTTACAAAGAGTATGTGTTGACATTGCTTCCACACTTCGAGGAGATAACCTTTGAACACTTCCCTAGAGAGGAGAATCAGTTGGCGGATGCGCTAGCTACGATGTCTTCTATGTTCAAGGTCGGATGGAACAATGAAGCTCCCCAGATTACCATTGAGAGGTTGGACGAACCCGCACATTGCTGTGACATTGAGACTGAAGAGGTAGCAGATAAACCCTGGTTTCACGAGGTAAAAAGGTATCTTGAGGCTCAAGAATACCCTGAGGGTGCATCTGTTAATGATAAGAAATTTTTGAGGAGGTTCGCGGCGAAGTTCTTCATCAGTAATGGTGTCCTTTACAAGCGTAACCATGATTCAACCTTACTACGATGTGTGGATAAGAACAAGGCAGAAAGGATTATGGTAGAGTTACATGAAGGTACTTTTGGAACTCATTCCAGTGGACACACCATGGAAAAGAAGATCCTTCGGGCAGGATACTATTGGTCCACCATGGAAGCCGACTGTTATCAGCATTCTCGGACCTGTCATAAGTGCCAAGTCTATGCTGATAAGGTGCACATACCTCCAGTTCCTCTGAACATCTTGACAGCTGCGTGGCCTTTTGCAATGTGGGGCATCGATATGATCGGCGAGATCATACCTACTGCGTCCAACATACATCGTTTCATCTTGGTAGAAATTGATTACTTTACGAAGTCGGTTGAAGCAACTTCCTTTGCTACTGTAACCAAGAATGTCGTGGCACGATTCATTCGGCACAATCTGATTTGTCGATACGGTGTATCAGAGAGGATCATTACGGACAATGGTACGAATCTCAACAATACAATGATTACCGAGCTCTGCAAGCAGTTCAAGATACAACATCACAACTCTTCTCCTTACCGGCCGAAGATGAATGGGGCTATAGAAGCGGATAATAAGAACATTAAGAAGATTGTGCAGAAGATGACGGTGGCATACAAAGACTGGCACGAGATGTTACCATTTGCTCTTCATGGGTATCGTACCTCAGCGTGGATGTCAATAGGGGCAACAGCCTATTCCTTGGTTTATGGCATGGAGGAAGTCTTGCCCATTGAAGTTCAGATACCCTCTCTTCAGATTATGAAGGATGCAGGTTTGAGCGAAGATGATTGGATTCAGACCCGACTTGATCAGCTGAACTTAATCGACAAAAAGAGACTTACTGTCATTTGTCATGGTCAAACGTATCAAAAGCGGATGATCAAGGCATTTAACAAGAAAGTCAAATGACAAGAGTATCAAGTAGGGGATCTGGTGATCAAGCGCATCATACTACCTCAAGGTGATCCCAGGGGCAAATGGACCCCTACTTACGAAGGGCCATTTATGGTTAAGAACATCTTCTCAGGAGGAGCTATGATTCTAACTACCATGGATGGTGACGACCTTCCTCACCCCGTCAATGCAGACATAGTGAAAAGATACTATGCATAATCAAAGACCCGCTAGGTCGACTGGCCTAGGCAAAAATAAGGGCTTCCCGGAGAACCAAAAGGGTTCGGGCAAAAATAAGGGATGAAAATGAAAAAAGATGTACACCCGACAAGTCGAAAACCTGAAAAGGCGGCTTGGGAAAAAAAGGGTATCCCGGTGGACTGAAAACCCGAAAAGGGCGGTCCAGGCAAAAATTAGGGATTAAAGCGTAACACTATGTCTCATTGGATCACCTTGCAACCAGACTTCAGTATCGACTATCAAGCTCGGACGACACTAATCAATCTGATCCACCTTCAACCAAGTAGCAAAGGGATGAGATGCTCGAGGACATAAAGGCAATAGCTGAGTTGGAACCCAGTGGGATTATTCACATAGCTGTTTTTCTTTGTTTTTCACAAATTGTATAAACTCTCTTGGTCGACGGCGTTCTCTTACTAGGACGTCAGCCTCTTGTACAAAAGACGTCTATTTACAGGTTAACTTCAAAATCGATACAATTCATTTTCACCAATAAATTTCAAATTGTTTTCCCTTTTTCTGTTTTGTTTTGCAAAGAACGTCCAATGTTCATTTTTTATATATGCATTTGACATTAATTGCTGCTCATGAATTACATGCAAAACAAAAGACGATTACTCGTGATATCAGAAACAGGGGCAAATGAGAAATGTCCAAACCGTACAGTTGCTCTGTCCACTAGGTATAGGGATATACCTAGCTGGAGGAAACGATTGAAAGTACATTTATTCCCCTGCAGAGTAAGAAGAAAGATAGTGGTGCTAGCTCTCCCCAGCTGAGACTCGCAACTGTGAATGAATCGGTAATATTCTCCCCAAGCAGAGTTTATCTACCATTAGCACTAAAAAGGTCTTATCATCCCCAGTGGAGTATAAAAATATACCCAGTGGAGTTTGAAGAATTGTCCCCAGTAGACTCTGGAAGATTATCCCCACTAGAGTCTAAAAGATTATTCCCCGTGAAGTCACAACTGGAAAATCATCCCCAGCAGAGTTCTTTCCTTTCACAAACAGGAATTCAATCCCCAACAAGTTTCATTATCGCCAGCAACGGTAATTCATCTCAGCTGAATTTGTCAGCGGAATCTTCAGCAGATCATCTCTTCCCCACAGAGTCATTCTCTCGTCAGTTTATTCCCCAGCGGAGTTATCCTCTTCTGCAGGTTTATTCTCACAAATATCTTCATCCACTATCTCCAGCGGAAACGAAGAATTCCATTCTTTTCTCCAGCAGCAATCCGGGATTTATTTTCCCCAGCTAAAAACATCACATTTCCATACATCATGACACATGCATATATGCGTCATACAACACAATCTCATTTATTTTGAGAACATCATTGCTTGATACATATCATGCATTACATACAGCTAACCTTTACCTTTCAGGAAAGATACACAAAATTCAAGCTATGAAGTTTCTACCTCAATCGAATTACGGACGAGTTCCTAAATCTCGACAGAACTTTTATCTCAGTTGAATTACGGACGGGCTCCTAAATCTCAGCAGAGATGTTTCCTCGGTTGAATTATGGACGAGTTCCTAAATCTCAGCAGAGATGTTTTCTTAGTTGAATTACGGACGAGCTCCTAAATCTCAGCGAAGATGTTTCTTCAGTCGAATTACGGACAAGTTCCTAAATCTCGACAAAAGTGTTTCCTCAATAAAATTACGGACGAGTTCCTAAATCTCAGCAGAGACGTTTCCTCAGTTGAATTACGGATGAGTTCCTAAATCTTAGCAGAGATGTTTCCTCGGTTGAATTACGGAAGAGTTCCTAAATATCAGCAAAAATGTTTCCTCAGTTGAATTATGAACGAGTTCCTAAATCTCAGCAGAGACGTTTCCTCAGTTGAATTACGGACGAGTTCCTAAATCTTAGCAGAGATGTTTCCTCGGTTGAATTACGGACTAGTTCCTAAATCTCACCAGAGACGTTTCCTCAGTTGAATTACGGACGAGTTCCTAAATCTCAGCAGAGATGTGTCCTCAGTTGAATTACGGATGAGCTCCTAAATCTCAGTAAAGATGTTTCCTCGGTTGAATTACGGACGTGTTCCTAAATCTCAGCAGAGATGTTTCCTCAGTTGAATTACGGACGAGCTCCTAAATCTCAGCGAAGATGTTTCCTCAGTTGAATTATGGACGAGCTCCTAAATCTCAGCAGACATGTTTCCTCGGTTGAATTACGGACGAGTTTCTAAATCTCAACAGAGATGTTTTCTTAGTTGAATTACGGACGAGCTCCTAAATCTCAGCAAAGTTGTTTCCCCGGTTGAGCACGGACGATTGAAGTTCCTAAATATCAACAGAGATGATTCCTCAGTTGAGTACAGGCGACCAAAGCTCCTAAATATCAACAAAGATGACTCACCAGCCGAATAACGGACGACGAAGCTCCTGAAATTCTACTTCTCTCAACAGAGATCAGACTTCCCCAGCGGAATCTTCCTCAACAACAGGTATACAAGCTCTCGCTAAAGAATATATTATGCGATAGACACTCCTCCAGATGGCATCTGTAAGCCCATTCCCGACATCATAAGACAATTATCACTTCATGCGAGTGCAAATTTCTGGGCACTCTAGTGTTCAATCCTCTTCCACCTTCGGATCACGAAAGGCACGAAAGCCAATCTACATCCTCAGGTTTAAGAAGATTGAACAGGGGCAGCTGTTGTATCCTAAAAGTTTCCCTCTCATATTTCTCAAAACATTGCAAGAAAGATCTCCAAGTTGCTCAAGGTAGTCCAAGAGTTGGTCAGACAAGCTCTCTCTTAAGACGGTCTACCCCAAATTCGGGTTTCATGTTGCATCAAGATATTTGAGTCCAAGTGACCCCAAGTGCTCACCAATGTTCTAATATTTTCTCAACATCATCCATGTCAAGTTTCAAGTCTTGTAGAGGAAGTTTGCTCAGTCAATTGCTCAAAGGTCCAAAAATCGACTATGTTAGGGCAAAAGTCAACTGTGACCCACATACAGTCAAAATTCAAGATTTTTGGTCAACATTCTCATTTTGAAGTATATTTAATCATTTGATCAAGGGTTGATCATGATTCATCAAGGATTGCTAATAATTCATCAAGATTCAAAAGTTGCTAAATTAGGGTTTTGTAGGAAAAGTCAACTCAACTTTGACCAAGCATAACTTTCTCATACTTTATGAGAAATGACCCATCCAAAGCTCATTTTGAATAGGATTAAATTTCCTACAATCCATATTCAGCTCCAAAGATCAAAATATGCACTCACAAGAAGTTATGAATTTGGACATTATAGGTCATTTTGAAAAGTCAACAAAAACACATTTTTGTCAAAGCTTCATACATGAGCATGGAATATAAAATTGAGATGAGACCAAACGGGTTGCTTAGAATAAATCTCAAGCTTTCTAAAAAGTCCAAGAACACCTCCAAAGAGTCAAAATTGAGGAAGTTATGCATTGTTGAAGTTGGACTTTTCTGCAAAAGTCAATTATGCCCAAAACTTTAAATTTTGCCAAATGGGCCCATTCTTTTTCACTTGTTTTGAGTTGGCATCATAGCCCACGTGCTCTAGCTTTTTCCACCTGTCCATATCTTATTTTTATTATTTATTTTTATTTTTATTTGAATTAATTGAATTTAAATCAAATAAAATCAAATAAAATCCAAAAATATTGATAACAAAGAATCTTGTGATTGTTTCAGGCTCTAATTACAGCTAGCAAGGCATTCAAATTCGCATCAAAGCTTGTGGGAACAAAAAGATTAGAAATAAGCCATGTTTGGAAAGTTGTTCAAAGAAAATCAAATCAATATCCAAAGCATTGGAAGAGAGGGATTTGGACACAATAATCAACCCTAATGCATTGTCTAATACATAAGGGTTGTGTGCAGATCAAAATCAAGGTTAGAAAGGCGCGCTAGAGCAAGAACAGAATTTGCACAACAAAAAAATTGTGAGATCGAATTGGTGGTTAGAGGCGTCCTCAAGGCTTGGTATTTGTCCCAATCGTTTCCTGGAAGTCTCCACAACCTAAAGCAATCAAAACCAAGTGCTTTCAAGCCTTCCCACGCACTGTAAGTCCATGGCGGTATCACCCTTTTCTTGAATTCGAATAGCCTTGTTCTTGCATCTATAGTGTAAAATAATTGCATATTCTTAACCTATGAAGCATTTGTAAACTTTCTGCAATATTTGATTTCATTTATATAGCCCGTGGCGTTACTCACCATTGTTAGGTTTTCAAGCTTTGGTTTAGGGCTTTTTGTTTCAGGAACAATTAGCCTTCATAATGGGCATGGTTGTGATCAGGAGGACGAGATGAATCTAGCCATGGTGTTAGATTCCATTTACATGGCCTGTGGGAGGTTTTGAGAAACGTTTGGTTTGTAGCAACGGACATTTGTTCGTAGGTATAGGTGGTTCAACTTTTAGCCACGGTCCAAGAACATGGATGAAGGCGTGTCACTCCCTTACTGGCCTGTTTGAATTTCGCACGGAAAATCCCATTAATTTGTTTGTTTCTTATATTATTATTATTTCGTATTATGATAACAAATAGAAACAAGTGGTGTAGTCGTTACCAGGTGTGTGTTCAAGGCGTTGAAGGCTGGAGGTCAGGGGTTCGATCCCTGCCTCCAGCATTTGTTATTTTCTCATTTTATTTCAGGATATCCTATGCATGTGCAAGTCAAGCGCCTACCATGGACCTTCCTCATCAACACGCCAGATGGCCAGATGGCCAGATCTGGTGGCTAACAATGAGGGTGCACCAAAAGGCCAGTCAAGCGCAATGCACAGGATTGCAAAAAGAACAAAAGCATTTTCTTTTAATTAGGAGGGTCAAAACCCTAATTTCGCATTCGATTTAATTTCGCATCGCGCGCTTTATTATTAATTTATCCAATTATTGTATCTGCTCCCGGCTTGTAATAATTTAATTAGGACATTTACTTTTACCACTTTTATTTTCAAAGGGTTGTTTTTGGCGATGTAAATACCTGACGCCTTGTAATAGTTTAGTTTAAATTCCGCACCTTCAAATTCTGCAAATATTCAACTGTTAGATGTTTGATAATAGGGATTGCATGACAAGAATGAATGTTTAATCTTAAAACAGTTAGATCACCCTAAACATGTGCAAAGATAAAAATAACCTAAAAATAACACACTCGCACATGTGCACTCCTAGGGTACACTCCACTTGGTTGCCTTTGTAAACTGTCATTGAGCATAGGTCGTTTTAGAGGTCGTCCTCTTGTCTAAAAGATCATAGTTGCCTCGGAAAGGTTGCCTCGGATATCGTTGCCTCGAATAAATGATCTAAGACATTAGGGTTACCACTAAGACGTCCTAACATTGTTTTAGTGACCGTATGTCCCTCTTTCGAATTGACCCTCAAACTCCAACGACGGTGCTACCTACTCATTAATAGTGGGATAGCATTGTCTAGAGGAAATAAGCATAGAATGATTCTTTTTTCGAGTAGGTAGATTAGTTCTTAGATACTTTCTCATCCAAAACAAAACTTATTTCCACACTTACACTCTTTTTACGAACAAGTTTTCAAAACACTTAATTACACTCTTGAAGACAGAAGCAAGAGTTAAATCGAAGTTAAAACAAAAACTTTTCAAAACCCACAAACACAAAGAAAACAATTTTGAAAATGATGAGCAAGTACCTAAGAGCCCGTAGATAACTACGGATAGAAAGGGTGCTAATACCTTCCCTTTCGATAATCTACCCCCTGTACTTAGAAATATCTCGAAAAAGGAATTTTTCTGTGATTTTTTCCTTTCCTCGTTGGATAAAATAAAAGACGGTGACGACTCTTGCTTACCGCGACATTTTTGCAAACACAAATGCAAAACACAAACCAGCATTCCAAAAACAGTCAGTTCTTCCCACCGTATCACAAAACTGGCGACTCTGCTGGGGAGCTAATAAGTGGGGTGTACCTTAGGAATAGTTCATCATATTGTTTTCAATTGTTTGATTTGTATGCTTTATCTTTGTGGGTTTGAATCAGAGTTACTATAGATCCTAACCCGGATCTGGGGATACCTTTTAGGTAAGTAGCAATAGATTGTGAGGGAACTGTACAGCGTAGACCGATACGGTTGAAGCAGTAGCTATGTTGGTGTGACACTTTAGTTTGTACCGATATCCCTTGTGGTGGAACAAGGAGAATATGGGGCTGCTAAGGGGTCATTAAGCACCAGATGACCTTAGAACCTATAATTGACCAACTTGGTCATAGAAAAGTAGCAGTATGCTACACTCATTGAGACCAAACTCTCGCGATGATTCCTGTCGCAAGAAAAGGTTGCTAAACTGGAATTATGACCGATTGAGGGTGGTCAGTGATATTGAGATCCTCTAGAACCCGGTTACTATTTCTAGGACAGGTTGAACCAACTAAATTGAAAGAGGGTAATACCTAAACTCCATGCCAGCCTGAAATCTAAGGGCTACTGTGTGACTTGTTTTCCCTTACCATGTTTGCTATCTGTGAATACTTGTGGTGTGTTTTTATCATGACATCATGCATCATGACATTGCATTCATATTTCATTAAACTAACCCATTTCAAAGACCGAGGGGATTCATCTTTGTTCTGTTTTGCAGATCATGGCATCTATGCGCAGAAACACTATTCGGATCAACTTCGTACAAATCCCTGTTCAGCTTAGGGATTTGGTTGCAAAAGTGCCTGATACTTCTTCCTTTGTCAGAAGACATGGTCACCTCCTTGGTTTGGTCACTTCTAAGATGGATGAGCAGATGATGAGTGTCTTGTTCCAGTTCTTTGACCCTTTATACCACTGCTTCACCTTCTCGGACTATTAGTTGGTCCCTACTTTGGAGGAGTTCTCTGATTTACTTGGTATTTCTATTCTAGAGCAGACGCCATTTACAGGTTGGGAGATAGATCTTAGGCCAGAGGATGTTTCTACATCCCTACATATGACAAAGGCTGAAGTAATGTCTAACTGGGAGACTCGGAGTGGAGTTAAAGGATTCCTAGCTAAGTTCTTGTTTGATCAGGCTCAACAGTTTTGGGACAGTTTGGATTTTCAAGCATTCGGAGATATCCTGGCACTTCTCATCTATGGTTTGGTGTTGTTTCCTAATTCAGATTCTTTTGTCGACGTGAACGCAGTGAAGATCTTCATGTCCCGTAATCCGGTGCCCACTCTCTTAGGTGACATTCTGCATGCTCTTTATGCCCGTACTACTCGGAAACGGGGAACCCTTATGTGTTGTGCACCCTTGCTGGCGAGGTGGTTTATTTCTCACCTCCCCAAATATGTTTTGAAGAACAAAGAAGGCATGGGTTGGGCCTATAGGATCATGTCCCTTGCTCACACGGACATCATCTCGAGCACTAAAGACATGGAAGAAGTGGTTGTCATTGATCGTTATGGGGAATACCCCAATGTTCCATTGCTGGGAATTAGATGAGGGATCACCTATAATCCTTGTTTAGCCTTACGACAGTTTGGGCAAGCTAGGAGGGACGGACCTCATGAGTTTCTGCTTCAGGACATTGTCTTTGACTTCATGGGGGATGATGAGGGACATCGCCGCAGATTCATACGAGCTTGGAACAGGGTGCACAAGTCTGATCTGCATGAGCTAGGAATGAAGACCTCTTTTCCGATGGAACCGTATCTCCAATGGGTTAGAACCCGTGCTCAAAAGCTGGGGATGCCATACGAAGTTGTCTTACCGGTAATTATTGAGAGTACTGATGAAGAAGGGGTTCCTGATACTGTCCTCCAACCATACATGCCTACTGACATTGGGGCATTAAAGAGGTCTTGGATCCATCTAAGGGAAGAACGGGATACTTACAGAGAGAAGTATCATGAACAAGAACGGAAGATCCTAAAGCTTACAAGGCAGCTGGAGAATGAGAAGGTCCTCAACGATTATGTTAGCACCAACAGAAAACGACCATGGGAGCGCTGATGTCTTTTGTTATTTCTAGTTTTGATTTACTTTTCAGTTTTTCTTTTTGTAACTCCTTAAAGGCATTTGTCAAACAATGTTTCAAGTTTTTAATCTAATAAAAGTGTGTTTCATTTTGGCTTACGAATTTGAATCTCCCTAAAGTCTTTGAAATCATATCATATGCATTCCATTCCCATGCACCTCATTACAGGTACCCTTACAGGTCTCTTATCTTCTTCGTTATTTATTTCAACACAACATGTCTTCTAAAACATCAACTGACCAAGCCATCAAGGCTCTGCAAGCTCAAAACACTCAGTTTCAGGAAATGTTCATGAACCTAGCCAAGGGGCAGAAAGATCTGAAGACTCTTATCTTGAAGAATAATAATAAGAAGAAGAAGAATAAGACGGTCCTCCTGAACATGGGTCACAGGTTTGGGAACAGGCTACGGGAAGAAATTGATTTGTCCCACTCATCTGGAGAGGGAGAGAACCAAGAAGAAAGGAGGGCTCCTAGCCATGTGGTTTCAGACAATGAGACTGACTTTGATGAAGACCAGTATCCTCCGGCTGAGGACAGGTATAAGCAACTTGAAGATCGGTTGAGCGCAATGGAGATCCAGAAGGTCCCTGGTCTGGACTTTGGAGATTTGGGTTTGGAATCTGGGGTGGTGATCCCCCACAAGTTTAAGGCACCAGTCTTTGCCAAGTACGATGGGGTCTCTTGCCCAAAGCTACACCTCCGCTCGTATGTCAGAAAGATCCAGCCATATATTGCTGATAAGAACCTCTGGATCCATTTCTTTCAAGATAGTCTCTCAGGGACTCAACTTGAATGGTTCTACCAACTGGAAGGAGCTAACGTCTGTAATTGGGAGGACCTTGTTGCTGCTTTTTACAAGCAGTACCAATATAATGCCGACCTTGCTCCCACGCGTACCCAACTTCAGGGTATGTCTATGGGTGCGAGTGAAGGTTTTAAGGATTACGCTCAGAAATGGAGGGACCTTGCTGGAAGAGTACAACCCCCTTTGGCTGATAGGGAGTTAGTGGATATGTTTCTGGGGACCTTGTCTGGTCCGCATTTTAATCATCTGATTGGGAGTTCATCGTCTGGTTTTACCGAATTAATAATGACTGGGGAGAGAGTTGAAGCCGGTATCAAGAGCGGCAAAATACAGAAAGGTGCTTCGTCAAGTACCAAGAAGAAGCCTTTCAAGAAGGAGTCCAGTGCAGTTTACAACTTAAAAAGCCAGAACCGACCTGAGCGCCGCCAAGCGGTTAATGCGGTGGTTATATCAAGGCCTGTTGTTGCCCCTCAACGCAATAATCATCCAAGAGCAGAGAGGCCGCAGAGATAGTTTACTCGGCTCAACATGACTTTATCTCAAATTCTGCCGCAGTTGCTAAAGACCAACTTGGTGATTCCGAGGGAGGCCCCAAAGAATCCCAACACCACGTCACCGCTATATAATCCAAACGCTCGCTGTGCTTATCACTCTGATAGCCCATGGCATGATACCAATAATTGTTGGGCTTTGAAGAGTAAAGTGCAAGATCTGATTGATGCTAATGAGATTGAGTTCGAAGCGCAGGAAAATCCTAATGTTATGACTGCTCCTATGCCCAAGCATGGAGTGAATGCTATAGATGATGACTCGTTTGTGACTTCCGTAAAAGACATTGCTACTCCATTGATGACTGTGAAGAAGAACCTTCTGATAGCTGGTTTATTTTTGGGTTGTGGTGAAGGTTGCCATCTGTGTTCCGTCCTACCTGCTGGTTGTCATTTATTGAAGTCAGGTGTCCAACGCCTAATGGATAACAAAGAAATTTTGTTTGAGAAGACTTTGGTTCCATTGATTCCTTTTGAAGATGATATATATTCTGCTTCAATAGTTGATAGTGCAAAAGTAGATTTCCTTTTGCTTGACCAATAGATGAGATTGTCACCCAGAAACTGACAGTTTCCATAAGTGCTTTTACATTCTATTCTATCTCCGACATAGTCTACATCACAGAAACCTGATAGCTTGTATTCTAATGTTTTCTTATACATCAAGCTATGGTTAGATGTTTCCTTCAAATACCTTAGGATTCTCTTAACAACTGTTAAGCGAGTTTCCCTTGGATCTAATTGAAAGTGAGCACAAAGACATACACTAAATAAAATATATGGATGAGAAGCAGTCAGATTGAGAAGAGGGCATATCATACGGCGATGGAGCTTCTAACAAACCTTTGTGCTTACCTCATCTTTCTCAAGAATTCATGTAGGATGCATATGAGTCTTTGTTGGTTTGCTATCTGACATATCAAATTTCTTCAGAAGTTCTTTGGTATATTTGCTTTGATGAATATATGTGGCTTCTGGATTTTAATTTATTTGTACTCCTAGAAAGTATCTTAGTTCTTGCACCAGACTCATTTAAAACTCAAGTTGCATTAACTTAGAAAATTCTTGCAAAATAGACGAATTAGCAGAACCAAAAATAATGTCGTCTACATAAATTTGGCAAATCAGAAGATCGTTTTTGATGTGTTTACAAAAAAGGGGTAGTGTCCACCTTGCCTCTTGAAAAACAATTTTCTAAGAGAAAATCACTTAGCCTATCATATCAAGCTCTAGGAGCTTGTTTGAGACCGTAGAGTGACTTTTTAAGTTTAAAAACATGTTATGGAAACTTGGTATTTTCAAAGCCTAGAGGTTGGTGCACATATACCTCTTCAGGAATGTATCCATTCAGAAACGCGATTTTGACAGCCATTTGATATAAGGTTATATGATTATTAGCAACAAATGAGATAAGAAGGCTAATAGATTCTAACCTGGAGAATGGAGAAATGGTTTTGTTATAGTCAATACCTTCTTGTTGACTATAACCTTGTGAAACCAGACATGCTTTGTTTTTGATGACTTCACCTTTCTCATTTAATTTGTTTGTGAATACCCACTTGGTTCTAATCATGTGAGTTCCTTTAAGCTTAGGTACCAGATCCCAAACATTATTTCTAGAGAACTGATTTATCTCTTCTTACATTAATAGAATCCATTCATTATCTTTTAGTTCTTCTTCACAAGAATTTGGTTCTATTATAGACACCAATCCTATAAGCGTTTCCTCAGATTGTCTGAATGTGGATCTTGTTCTAACAGGTTCAGCTTTATCTCTCAGAATCAAATTTTCAAACATGGATTATCTTTGCCTTTGCCTTTTCTAGTTTGATGGACATTCAAATGCATCTAATGTATCATCCTTTTTATTGGAATCCTTTTCCTCAAACCCTTTAGTCTTTTCTCCATATCCTGCAAGGTTTATTTCTAGATATGCAAAATTCTCAAACAGCTTGACTTTTTGGAGACAAGCTTATCCTCAAACCTAACATGAATTAATTCCTCCACAATACGTGTTTCTGTATTATATACTCTGTAGCTCTTAGAGCATTCTGAGTATCCCAACATAATACACTTTTGTGCTTTAGAATCAAACTTGTTAAGATTCTCTTTAGTGTTTAAAATAAACAAAAACATCCAAAGGGATGGAAATAAGAAATATTGGGTTTTCTTCCTTTGCACAACTCATAAGGAGTCTTTTTCAGAATAGGTCTTATGGAGATTCTGTTTTGAATATAACATGTTGTATTCACAGCCTCTGCCCAGAAGTGCTTAGCCACATTAGTTTCGTCGATCATGGTTCTGGTCATTTCTTACAATATCCTATTCTTCCTTTATACAACTCCATTTTGTTGTGGATTTCAAGGACAGGAGAAATTGTGGTATATGCCATTAGAATAAAATAATTCCTCAAACTGTTTATTTTCAAACTCGCCACCATGATTACTTCTGATTCTAACAATATTATAATCAAATTCATTTTGCACTTTAGAACATAAACTAGTAAATGCAGAATGCGACTCGTCCTTATGCCTTATAAATATTACCCATTTCCAACGACTATAGTCATCTACGATAACAAGGTCATACTTCTTACCATTGATTGAAGTTGTTTTAATAGGTCCATACAAGTCAATATGTAGAAGCTCCAAAGGTATGGAGGTGGAAACAACATTTTTATCCTTAAAGGAAGTTTTAGAAAACTTGTCTTTCTGACATGCTTCATAAAGTGCATCTGTTGTAATCTTTAGCTTAGGTAGGCCTCTGACTAACTCAAGTTTATTTAGCAGAGATATTCTTCTCAAGATAATGTGAGCTAAGAATCTATGCCACACCCATTGCTCTTCGTTAACAGATATTAAGCATTTCACATCTTGGTTTTTAAGATCAAGAAGCTTTATTTTATAAATCTTATTCTTCCTCTTTCTAGTGAAGAGAACTGTACCATCTTTCTGACTTACAGCCTTACATGTTTTTTGATTAAAAATAATGCCATATCTGTTATCACTTGACTAACTTATGGATAACAAGTTATGCATTAGACCCTTAACATAAATTACATTAGATATAGAAGGAAGAGATCCATTACCTATTATTCCAGATCCTTTTATTCTTCCTTTCTAGTCTCTTCCAAATTCAACGAACCCAGCATCTTTAAGTTCCAGGTTTTGGAACATATGCTTTCTTCCTGTCATGTGACGTGAGCATCCAGAGTCCGGGTACCATGACTGGTATTTTAACTCTGCTGCATAGGATACCTGCAACATATATTATTTTCTCTTTTGGTACCCAAAATCTTTTGGGTCATTTAGAATTTTTTTTCCCAGAGTTTCTAATAAACTTGGGTTTCTATGCATCATTAAATTTTTATGTCTATACAGAAGTGTAAAGATAAGAGAAAGGAGATACAAGTTTGTTTTCTTGATTGTCTTCATAAAAAACACAACCAATTCCTCTTTTTCCATTTATTACTGACACCATAGATCATGGAAGCCGTTTTTCTTCTCCCTATACTATTTTCAGAAGATGGAGGAGCTTTAGAAAAAGTTTCTTTAAGTTTTAAACATTTTTTGTTTAGAAATGCATTTTCTTTTTCTAAAATAAAATTGCCTCCTTTTTGTTCAGAAGTTTTTTTCTCTAGCTTACCATATTCTTCAATTTCACATTCATGAACTTTTTGAAGGTTCTTGAATTTACGTTGAAGTTTTTAATACCTACTAAGAGATTTTTACAGGCATAATTCTAATTCAGCATGAGAAAGTTTAGAAAATACCTTGAAGGGTGAGAAAAACACAATAAAGCGAGGGGGGTTGAATTGGGTTTTCTAACTAGATTTTTCTTTTCTAAAATATTTCGCAAACTAACTAGAAAGAATAAGACTAAGGAAAGAATATAATGACTATTTTGGTTTATACAAGTTCACCTTCAATAAGGATACTCTTGTCCACCCGCCAAGGTGATTTTGTCTTCAATAAGGACTTAATCCACTAATCTCAACAGATTACAAATGCACGGGCTACCCGCCAATGACTAACAAGAATTGTCTAAGAGTCCAAACTGACACCTTAGCCCTCTCTAGTCTACAGACCAACAATCCTAATCACTTGAGGTAATAATAAATTCTAGACAAAATTACAATCAATTGTGTTTACAATGTTTGCTTCTAAAAAGCATATTAACACAACAATGAAAAGCAATGTCTCTAATGAAGGAAAATTGCGATCAAAAGCGCAGCGGAATTTAAAATTTTCCTTTAGCGATCCTTACGAATGAGCATGGTCAGTGATAGAAATATTTACCTCTTGTGGCGATTCAGACCTTTGATGTTGTGATCACGAGCGTTGATGAAGAACAACGCCTCTACTCAGTCCACACGAACAGATCGCTTCCGGTCACAGTGCTAGCTGATCACGAACAGAAACCTTGAGTGAGAGAGAAAATCAAAAACGAAATTGCATTAAGTGAAATTGCTTCATCACAAGGGATCTATTTATAGAATCACTCATGTGGGCTACAAGCTAAAAGCCCAATTAAGGCTATAAGCTAAAAGCCCAATTAAGCTTATGAACATCATACCTTATGATGTACCATATATCACTTATCCACGTGGTACCTTACCACTTTTCGTATTACACTTAAGTGCACCGTACCTTACGGTGTTCCGTATTTATTCTATCTCTCATCAACCTATCCTTATGTGTGTGACCCTGTAGGTTTTCGCGACGTTGGCAATTATATTAAATCACACATTTAATATAATAAACAGTGAGCAGTATCTAGCAACACATCATTGTTACCCAAGTCACGAAAATGTCATGTGATTTGACCAAACCTTTTCCGTGATAATATTTGTGTTGTACAATTACCCTTTTGCCCTCATGTCTATATTGAACACAAGGCATACACTGTGTCACCCTTGTCCAGTTCAATATTGGGCCCTTAGACATTTATCCTGTTATGCAAGATGAGTAAATTCCATCTAGGTCACTCATGTCCCTTAGCATGCTTTGTGAAGTACCCATCAACCGTCTTTATAGTCATCCAGTTACGGATGAGGTTTGATCAGCAATAAAGTACTTGACTCTACATCTAAGGTCCATAGTGGTTTCAGGTCGAAGGGTGGTATACACCATTATCATCATGAGAATAACTTATGAAACTTTGCATAACATTCTATGTAGTATTCTCATAGCGGGTCAATCCAGTATAAATATTACTCCTAATATTCATACCTATGTCAAGACTTGATAACTCCTTATCTATGATCTATGAGATGTGATCATCAATCTATCTTCATAATAATCTTAATGCTTTAATGTTATCCCACTTCACATTAAAGCTTGACTACGGATACTTTAAGAATAGTGTCTTATGTTTAATGGGATCTCATGATTAAGTCACACTTAACATTTCATTAAACCAATAAACCATTCTAGGGACTTTATTATTTTGGAAAGCAAACATAATAAAGAAATTCCTTTTATTATTAATAAATAATTCGATACAAGTACCAAAAGTATTGGCCTCTAGGGCTTACACCAACAATCTCTCACTAGCACTAGAGTCAATCAGGCATACCTCTAATACCCATATATCTAGTATGTCCATCATGCTTCAGCTGCGCAAGAGGCTTTGTTAATGGGTCAGCAACATTGTCAAGTGTAGGTACTCTGCATATTTTCACATCTCCCCGATCGATTATCTCTCGAATGAGATGATAACGCCTAAGTATGTGTTTGGATCGTTGGTGAGATCTAGGCTCCTTAGCTTGTGCGATAGCACCATTGTTATCACAATACAGATCAATGGGATCCACAATGCTATGGACTATGCCAAGTTCACTAATGAACTTCTTGATCCAAACAGCTTCCTTTGCTGCAGTTGAGGCAGCAATATACTCAGCCTCGGTTGTAGAATCAGCAACTGTATCTTGCTTTGAACTTTTCCAGCTCACAGCGCCACCATTTAAACAAAACACATAACCAGATTGCGATCTAAAGTCATCCTTATCTGTCTGGAAGCTAGCATCGGTGTATCCAATTACAGCAAGCTCTTCCTGACCTCCATATATCAAGAATGAGTCCTTAGTTCTTCTCAAGTACTTAAGGATATTCTTGACAGCTACCCAATGAGCATCACCGGGATTAGACTGGTACCTACTCGTTGCACTTAAAGAATACGAGACATCTGGTCGAGTACATAGCATGGCATACATGATAGATCCTATTGCATATACATATTGAATCTTATCCATGCGATCCCTTTCTTCCTTACTTGAAGGGGATTGTGTTTTTGACAGACACATGCCATGTTGCATAGGTATGAATCCTTTCTTGGAATCATGCATATTAAAGCGTCTCAACACTTTTTCTATGTATGTACTCTGACTTAGGCCAAGAAGTTTTTGTGACCTATCTCTATAGATCCTGATTCCTAGTATATAGGCTGCTTCACCTAGGTCCTTCATTGAAAAGCATTTCCCTAACCAAGTCTTCACTTGTTGCAAGGTAGGGACGTCGTTTCCAATGAGTAATATGGCATCTACATATAATACCAAGAATACGATCATGCTCCCACTAACCTTCTTGTAGACACAAGGCTCATCTTCATTCTTGATAAATCCATATTGTTTTACTGTTTCATCAAAACGAAGATTCCAGCTTCTGGAAGCTTACTTCAATCCATAAATTGATCGCTGTAACTTACATATCTTTTGGGCTTCCTCTGGTATGTCAAATCCTTCAGGTTGTGTCATGTACACATCCTCAAGAAGATTCCCATTAAGGAAAGCAGTTTTGACATCCATCTGCCATATTTCATAATCATGATATGCAGCGATAGCAAGTAAAATCCGAATAGATTTAAGCATTGCAACTGGTGAAAAGGTTTCATCATAGTCAACCCCATGAATTTATTTATAGCCTTTTGCAACCAGTCTTGCCTTATAGGTGTGTACCTTACCATCCATGTCAGTCTTCTTTTTGAAGACCCACTTGCATCCTATAGGGTTAACTCCTATAGGAGGCTCTACCAAGGTCCAAACCTGGTTTGTGTACATGGAATCCATTTCAGATTTCATGGCTTATAGCCACTACTCGGACTCAGGACCAGTTAAGGCCTCTTGGTAGGTCACAGGCTCATCTTGATCCATGAGTAATACATCACCCTGATCACTTATGAGATACCCATATCTCTCAGGTTGTTGACGTATCCTGCTTGACCTACGCTGGTCTTGTTCTACTTGAGCAGGTTGCTCTTCCACAACTACTTGTGTTTCCTGCTCTAATTCCTCCATAGGTGTATCAATTCTTTGTGGTTCTTGAATTTCTTCAAGCTCTATTTTTCCTCCCACTGATTCTTTTGGAAATAAAATCCTTTTCCAGAAAAACTCCAGTTCGAGCGACAAACACTTTGCCCTCAGAAGGATTGTAGAAGTAATATCCTCTTGTTTCTTTAGGATACCCCACAAATAAGCATTTGTCAGATTTGGGCTCAAGATTAGTTGAAATTTGTCGTTTCACATAAACTTCGCAACCCCAAATCTTCATGTAAGACATATGTGGTTTCTTACCACTCCATATCTCATATGGTGTCTTCTCAACCTTTTTGGATGGAACCCGGTTAAGTGTGTAAGCTGCAGTCAATAGTGCATGTCCCTAAAAGGAGTTCAGAAGATCGGCGTGACTCATCATGGATCGGACCATGTCTAACAAGGTTCGATTTCTTCTCTCAGATACACCATTCCATTGTGGTGTTCCGGGAGGAGTAAGTTGGGATAAAATCCCACATTCCTTTAGATGGTCATCAAACTCTAGGCTTAAATATTCACCGCCTCGATCTGATCGAAGAACTTTAATATTCTTACCTAGTTGGTTTTGTACTTCATTCTTGAATTCCTTGAATTTTTCAAATGTTTCAGATTTGTGTTTCATTAAATACACATAACCATATCTACTGAAATCATCAGTAAATGTGATGAAGTATTGAAAACCTCCTCTGGCTGGTATGTTCAGTGGTCCACATACATCAGTATGTATGAGGGCCAAAATATCATTATCCCTTTCACCTTTTCCTGTGAATGGGGACTTTGTCATCTTTCCAATTAAACAAGATCTACATGTCTCATATGATTCATAATCAAAAGAGTCCAAGAGTCCATCTTTATGGAGTTTGGAAATGCGTTTCTCATTTATGTGGCCTAAGCGACAGTGCCAAAGGTAGCTTGGATTTAACTCATTAGGTTTAATCCGTTTAGTATTAATGTTATAAATTGGCATTTCAAGATCAAGGATATATAGTCCATTGTTCATTTATGCAGAAGCATAGAATATATCATTCAAATAAATAGAGCAACAATTGTTCTTTATTATAAATGAAAAACCAAACTTGTCCAAACAAGAAACGGAAATAATATTCCTACTAATTGCAGGTACATAATAACAGTTCTCTAACTGAATTATTAAACCACTAGGTAAAGTCAAAACATAAGTTCCTACGGCTAAAGCAGCAACCTTTGCTCCATTTCTAACTCGTAGGTCAACTTCACCTTTTGCCAAATCTCTACTCCTTTTTAGCCCCTGCACATTAGTACAAATGTGAGAACCGCATCCAGTATCTAATACCCATGATGCAGAAGTAGATAAATTAATTTCAATAACAAAAATACCTGAATTTGAAGTCCCTACTCCATTGTTCTTATCTTCCAGGTACTTGGGGAAGTTTCTCTTCCAATGTCCGGTCTTACCGCAATGGAAGCAAGTGCCCTCCTTTGCTATGCCTCCACTAGGCTTCAAAGCAGGAACAGTAGGTTTAGGCTTGGCAAATTCCTTTCCTTTCCCTTTAACAACCTGCTTGGTAGGCCTCTTGTTCAGCTTCTTTCCATTACTGACCATCAGAATGGACTTCCCTTTTGTCTTCATATTCTGCTCAGCAGTTTTCAACATGCTTAGCAATTCTGGGAGACTCTTATCCATGTCATTCATGTTGAAATTCATGACAAACTGATTAAAGCTATCTGGCAACGATTGCAAGATAAAATTAGTTGCAAGTTCCTTTCCAAGCGGAAACCTTAACCTTTCAAGGTTCTCCACATACCCAATCATTTTGAGTACATGGGGACCTACAAGGTTTCCCTCAGATAACTTGCTGTTAAAAGGGGCCTTTGAAACCAGAAACCTCTCATTTCTTGCCTGCTCTTGATAGAGCATTTTCAGATGTCCGATCATATCGAACGCTGACATGTTCTCGTGTTGCTTTTGCAACTCTGAGTTCATAGTAGCTAGCATGAGACAAGCGGCTTCGTTAGCATCATCAAGATGCTTCTTATAAGCATCTCTTTCTGCCTTAGGTGCCGAACTAGGCGGTTCCTCTTCAGGAACAGGTGTCTCCAAGACATACAGCTTCTTATCGTGCTTGAGGACAATCCTCAGATTTCGGTGCCAATCATGGAAATTTGTCCCAGACAATTTTTCCTTATCTAGGATTGATCGCAAAATATGGTTGTTTGTTGTCATGGTAATCTACAAAAAAAATGAAAATATAAGTATCATTAAAACAACATATTTAATTAGGCCTTTAAGCAAATATGCTCCCACTATTTTACTCAAACCAAATGACCCTCTTCATTTGATTCGGAAAATCCCGTTGGAAGACTTTCTAGTGGGTCGAGATCCACATTTCACTTCGTTCTAAGTCAGCGTTAGGCTGATTACACAAAACTAGGTTATTTAGGTAGGAACTCCTTCCAATTGTATCTCATACAACTCTCGAATATTTTCAGTTGGGTGAATAACTCCTTATTCTAATTCATCATATGAATCATTTCCAACTCTTGCTTCTAAACATGTATAATCTTATTATAATGTGTTTAGTTAAGTTTGACCCATTGTTTTAGCAGTTGGATATTACAATTATCCCATCGCACCTTACTAATATAGAACATGCACCTCGCGTAGGAGAAACCTACATTGTTCGATACTAGTCTTGATGAGTGCTAAAACTTGGAAAGCATGAACTCAATATTTAACTTGAGGGATTTTGTTATTAGTTTTATCTCACCGGTTTAACATGCAATTCGTCTCTCTCATGCATCAACATACAAACACATGCATCAATATACATAAAAGGATACAGTTATGGCCCCTAGCGCAATTGTTCTCCCAAGCCAATGACAGAACCTAAGCTAACCTAATAACGATCTAAACTTCTCCAAGCAAGATCTCCAAGGTTATCCTCATTTGATATTGTATTCTTCTCTTTCTTCATAACATTACATTACATAAAATAAACTCGTTTTACATACGAGGGAGTGAGATGAGAAAAGAAGTTACATCAAGAATTTTAGAGAGAGGCACGACACGCAGGCCGTATTTTACAATCCCAAAACAAAATAAAGGAAAAACCTAAGGCCATAACTGATCACCACAAGACAATAATATAAACACACTTTTATTATTATTTTAAATTTTGTTAATTAAAAAAAGGCAAATTAAATTTCGACGATTGATCACACTACGCAGAGTTAGCTGGGGGTTCCGCTGCCCGGTCGGCGGACAAGCGCCCCTTTGCGGGGTTGCGAGGGGCAGCGCCCCGGCGCAAAATTTTAATGAACAATTCATTTGAAATCAGCGTCATTTTCGCACAACTCTTGTGCATTCACAACCCTAATCGCATAACTCTGCAACAACACAACCCTTGTGCCGTCATGGATCCTAATGCAACAGTTTCATGTTGTCAAACACATCTCGATTGATAATTCAGTATGATTAATCACATGCCATTGCTTCACCATACTAATGTCGGATTCTGAAGCATATGAACAGTGATCAGTCAAAGGAATAACAATCATCAAGTGTTTGAATGAACGAAACAGAAACAGTATATCCCATATACCATCGTTGCATCAGATTTACTTATATCATATATAAAAGTGATCGATCTTATTTGTGTAACCTATGGACGATCGATGTATCGCTGCTTCACCATACTAATGTCGGATTCCAAAGCATAGTCAACATCAATCATCCAAATCATACACAACAGATGCCAAATTTAATTAATCGTTTATTATTTAATTCATTCTGGTTTTAATCGAATCAAAACAGAAAATATAGAACATAAACAACTATCAGATCCATGGTTTCGTAAGTGGCTCTGATACCACTGAAGGAAAATTGCGATAAAAAACGCAGCGGAATTTAAAATTTTCCTTTAGCGATCCTTACGAATGAGCATGGTCAGTGATAGAAATATTTACCTCTTGTGGCGATTCAGACCTTTGATGTTGTGATCACGAGCGTTGATGAAGAACAACGCCTCTACTCAGTCCACACGAACAGATCGCTTCCGGTCACAGTGCTAGCTGATCATGAACGGAAACCTTGAGTGAGAGAGAAAATCAAAAACGAAATTGCATTAAGTGAAATTGCTTCATCACAAGGGATCTATTTATAGAATCACTCGTGTGGGCTACAAGCTAAAATCCCAATTAAGGCTATAAGCTAAAAGCCCAATTAAGCTTATGGACATCATACCTTATGATGTACCATATATCACTTATCTACGTGGTACCTTACCACTTTCCGTATTACACTTAAGTGCACCGTACCTTACGGTGTTCCTTATTTATTCTATCTCTCATCAACCTGTCCTTATGTGTGTGACCCTGTAGGTTTTCGCGACGTTGGCAATTATATTAAATCACACATTTAATATAATAAACAGTGAGCGGTATCTAGCAACACATCATTGTTACCCAAGTCACGAAAATGTCATGTGATCTGACCAAACCTTTTCCGTGATAATATTTGTGTTGTACAATTACCCTTTTGCCCTCATGTCTATATTAAACACAAGGCATACACTGTGTCACCCTTGTCCAGTTCAATATTGGGCCCTTAGACATTTATTCTATTATGCAGGATGAGCAAATTCCATCTAGGTCACTCATGTCCCTTAGCATGCTTTGTGAAGTACCCATCAACCGTCTTTATAGTCATCCAGTTACGGATGAGGTTTGATCAGCAATAAAGTACTTGACTCTACATCTAAGGTCCATAGTGGTTTCAGGTCGAAGGGTGGTATACACCATTATCATCATGAGAATAACTTATGACACTTTGCATAACATTCTATGTAGAATTCTCATAGCGGGTCAATCCAGTATAAATATTACTCCTAATATTCATACCTATGTCAAGACTTGATAACTCCTTATCTATGATCCATGAGATATGATCATCAATCTATCTTTATAATAATCTTAATGCTTTAATGTTATCCCACTTCACATTAAAGCTTGACTACGGATACTTTAAGAATAGTGTCTTATGTTTAATGGGATCTCATGATTAAGTCACACTTAACATTTCATTAAACCAATAAACCATTCTAGGGACTTTATTATTTTGGAAAGCAAACATAATAAATAAATGCCTTTTATTATTAATAAATAATTCGATACAAGTACCAAAAGTATTGGCCTCTAGGGCTTACACCAACATCTAATACAAATAATGAGCAACAACTCTTTGTATTGAGAAATCTAAGATAAACATAAATAATGAGCAATAACTCTTTGTGTTTAATCCCTAATATCTTAACACAATAACGAGCAACAACTCTTGTGTTCTTGATATTTCTCTATAAGAATATTTATGGATGAATATTTGAATAGTGATTCTTCTTTTCTCTTGATGTTTTCAATATTTCAGCAATTTGATTCAAGCTTGATAATGTTGTGTAGTTCGTACTTCTTCAAATATTGTTAAGGTCTCTTTATATAGACTTTGAGAGATAAACCGTTGGTAGTACAAAAACATTGTTTTCACTTTCCAGCTATAGTAACGGTAGCATTTCATCATGGGAGACAAAATAGTATAATATGTAAGCATATAGTGGAATTTAAAGCGTATTGACTGTACTATATTATTCGTGGCTAAGTTTCTTAGGACCTAATCTTCTAATGTTTTACTTCTGGCTTGAAGTAGTAAGCTTGAAAGATATTTCTTTCTGATCGTTGTCCCTTTTATCTTTGCTGAATTGGTTCTGATGTGATGAATGAAAATGATCCAGACATGCTTCATTGGTTAGAGTCAGAGTCTTTCAGATAGTTAAATATTATCTTCAAATATATAAGCAACAACTTATATGATGAACAATGTCTTATTTCTGAGTGAAAGGTTTTCTGATCTATACGTCTTTAACTGATCATTGATTCTTGTGATAGCTTTTCTTAGCTGTATACCTAATGTCTGATTTTGACATTGAAATCTTTCTTTATGATCTCTTGAATTCCGATCTTTGAATTGAGCTGGAAGCAACATCTTATGTTAGCTACATCTTGGTTTCTGATAACGAATTCTTTCTCTCTGAAAGCGTATGTAATTTCTGATCTGAGAGTGGCACTTTCCTGAGAACACACTTGATTTCCCTTTCTGATGAACATTCATCATTCCTTAAAACTGTTGATGTTTCTTTAGAAAGGGTCACAATAGTTCTTCTGGTGAGTAGATTGACTTGAGAGGATGTCATCCTTTGATCTTGTCTTCCAATGGACTATATGATATTGATTAGAAGTGAATCCAAAAGATCTATTTTCCCTTGATCCTTCCTTCTGATGGAACGCTTCTGATGTTGAGAGGATATGTGCATATTCCATAAACTATTAGAGTCTTCAAAAACATGACTTTGTCTTCAGAAATATGAGCAGCACCTCTTCTAATGAACAATTCCTCACTTTTGATCCAAAAGTAGAAGCTTTCTCTTATGTGTTCATAATCTTGACTTTGTCTTCAGAAATATAAGCAGCAGCTTTTCTGATGAGCAAATCTTGAATTCTGATCTTTGCGTTAAAAGCTTGTTTCTTGTATAATCTATTTTCTGATCTCAAAGAAGATGCTTGTTAAAAAGTACACATGTGACCCTCTTTCTGGAAAACATTCAACATTCTTCATAACTACTAGTGTTTCTTCAAAAGTGGATGTGAACAATCTTTTTGATGTGTTTGGCGTATCTCTAATTCTTCAGATAACAGTCCTGATTTAATTAGAATTTCTTATCTGCACACTCAAGAAACTTATTAGAAATAAATTTGTTTACATATAAAATATATGTTTTTATCATCAAAATCCAGAGATCAATTGAGAATCCAAATCTTATTCTAACAATCTCCCCCTTTTTTATGATGAAAAAACCATGTATTTTGATGTAACAATTTTACCTAGTAATATCATAAACGAATTCAGAGTTAAGAAGAAAAATTCCTCTGATTAGCGTGAGCCCCCCCCCCCCCCCTGAGTCTAAGACTTATAGTTTTAGCATATTGGGATTTTTGAGCATTGTTTAGAAATACCCCCCCCCCTAAGTCAAACAATCTCCCCCTGACTCTAAAAATTAAGACCTTATCAGAAAGTATGTTTTCTAAGCATTGCTTTCTTTTTCCGGAATCATGATTTAAAGAGAATGGAAGTGGTTTATTAGAGTTTTCTTTATTATAGTTTTCTTTATTAGACATTCTTTCTTCATTAGAACCTTCTAATCATCAGATAGGTTCATTATCATAACTTGATCTATAGGACCCTTATGAATGTTTGAAGCTCGTTATCAACAATCGATCTCTCAGAATATTCTATACCCTTGAATTTATTTTATATGAGTTTTATCAACGGACCCTTCCAAACATTAGAAGTTCTTAATTCATTTATCTTGTATCTGAAACACATTTCTAAAAGCTTTTGTGTGTGTGTGTGTGTGTGTGTGTGTGTGTGTGTGTGTGTGTGTGTGTGTGTGTGTGTGTGTGTGTGTGTGTGTGTGTGTGTGTGTGTGTGTGTGTGTGTGTGTGTGTGTGTGTGTGTGTGTGTGTGTGTGTGTGTGTGTGTGTGTGTGTGTGTGTGTGTGTGTGTGTGTGTGTGTGTGTGTGTGTGTTAGAAATGTAAGCAATGAGATTTAGAGATATAGGTATACATTAAAATCATAATTATGCTTTCTCCCCCTTTTTTTCATAATAAAAAATATTTAAAACATAAGGAAAATATATATTATATAAAAAAATTCAAAAACAACATAGGTCCTAGAGTGCCTAAGAAGTAGAGGAGTTATGATTCTTCTGAAGATGTTTGTGGAGCATTTCTTTGATAGAGTTATTGATATCTCTTTGATTATGCAGTGTTTCCTTGATCAATAACTTTTCCTTTTTTATTTCCTCAAGGGTTTTTTAGAAATCGAGGGAACACACCAGAATTATTTTGAGAAAGTTCTTATAACTCTTCTTGTTCCTTTCTTGGAGCTTCTCTAGCGTCTTCTTCTACTCTCTTAGCAGCTTCTCACTTAGCAACCTTCTGAGCTTCTATAGCCATAAATCTCTCTTTAACTTCTTTGACATATAATTCTCTAGTTTCACCCAAGATATTTTGAATTCTAATGAATTCGACTGATATCCATATTTTAAACTTATTACAGGTTGCTGATAGATGGAGAGGATCAATGTTGATGTTGGATACTTCATGAATCTTTTCTAATCTTCTGAATGCATTTTCTTTTAAATTTAAATAAATTCCTTAAGACTTATAGATGATTGAATAGAGTTCTGATTGTTATAAATGTTTTCTACATCATAGTTAACTTCATCGATTTGGATACCTGCAGAGCACGGGAAACCAGTCAATTGGGCACGAAACCATACGCTCGACGTAACGGACCAGATGTAGTGTACGACAAACCACGTCGTCCCATGCACGACCACAAAAGTTAGTTTACAACAAGCAGTCGCCTCCCCTACGTCCAGATAACTCGATGTGTCCTTCTCCAAACCGCCTGAGCAAACCGACAACGCGGCCACTCTCCAACATGTCGACCCAAGGTATGAACATGGCGAGCAACATCATGAAACCTACGGCCAGAACCATGAACATACCGGGCACGATCATGAATCAGGCGCCCTGGATCATGAAGACCCCGGGAAGCGCTGCAGATTATTACCTTAAACTATGAATCTACCGGCCATGAGCATGTGTTTGCCGGTCCTAAGCATGAATATGTCGAGCTAAGCATGAGTTTACCGGGCTAGTCCCACGCGCACAGTCCCTAAAACGTCTACAACGCTGTGAATCATGCATTACAACAGGAAAATAAAGAAGATAAGTCACTTACTTGGAGTCAAAAAGTGGATTCGGCTACGGAGGAAAAGAATCTGTAACAGGAGATCGCAGCTATGAAAAATCTGGAAGAACAGCAGCAGTAGGAGCGCAAAGAGTAGAAACGTGTTATGGGGCCCAAGGTTCCTATTTATAGTGATGACGTGGAATACCAAACGTCACCTCGGGCAACCACGGAGTTTCTATCCTCGACGCACTGCTCCCAACGTAATGATGACCCTATCTTCATAGGGTGGCGGCACAGTTCCCAAAAGATACCTCGTGTGCTCGACATACACGCGCCGACAAGGGTCCTCCGAGCATCCACCGCGAAAGATTTGTCTCCGAGCACGACACGGAGAGGCCCTCGAGGGCCTGCATCTCTGACCCGGGCGCGAGACCCCGAAGTGGAAACGACCTGAGATCAAGCCATGACTCCTAACAAAGGAACCACGACTTGGGGGGCTCCTGTTCTGGACTGGGCCCGACAGGCCCAATAGCATTGCTAAGGCCCAATCCAAATGGACTTGCTGAGGACCACGCCGACCAAAGAGTCACAGTCGTGCCCGACGTGCTCCCTGAGGTCACGTGCTCGACCTCTACATCTCCAGCTCGACATCACCTCGAGCACCCCTAACTAGGGCAGACTCAGTCCACTACACTCCCAACGAGATCCCGAAAAGACCGCGTCTCCGTCCGCCCGCACTTCACGCAGAACATCCAGGAAGGGGACCACGTGCGGGTCCCCACTACGCACGTAGAACCTGGCAGTTTCTCCATTGGGCCAAACCTGCCCGGCCCAACGGAGGGACCTTGGCCCAGCGCTGGGAGCTATAAATACCCTCTGTTTCCAGAGGGTCAGGTATTCATCATTCTACCCATACACTTGCTATTACCTGCTCGTGCTTCTACTTACTTCAGCATCGGAGTGTCTTGCAGGTACCCCCACCTCGTTCAAAAAGCTTTCAGCTCGGAGTCAGCCGTGACGGTCCATTTCAGGTCAGATCATATATATATATATATAAACATTAAATATATATATAATATATATATATATATATATATATATATATATATATATATAGGCCTCCGAGACACTCATTAATAATCATTAATTATCTCATGAAATTAATTATATCATTAGTTCATTAAGAGAAAAAATATACTATTAAAAGTGTTATTTAAAGAAAAAATTAAAATTTTCTAATTATATAGAGAAAAATTGAGACGTTACATTTTACTATTTTTACTGATATTTAATACAATGTCTTGTTACTTCTGCATATTAATTATATTTCTTATTTAAATTAAATATCAACTTTTATTTAAGTTTTTTACTCATTATTTTATTTTTTTGTAACATTTTATTTTTAATTTGTTATGATTTTTTAAAATTTTTTATTTTGTTTATTTTGTTTATAGTAAATCAATTTCTCATATAATAATATTGTAATGAAGTTAGAATATTTAAATTTCAAAATTCATTTGCGATCGAGGCCACTGCATCGGGTCTGCAAATTGTATTTTTATATTATGTTTGCACTGCTAGGAGTTTGCTACTTGTGTTTTCATCCAATTCCAATGCATTTTAATAAGACTTTGTAACCTGCGCAGCGTACGATCGTGGTAAATTGTTAACAAAAAGCTTTAAAATAAGTAAAACTAACCATTTCCAAGAAAAATAACATGCATGATATAATTTTGATCTCTCTTGAAATTCAGAATCTTTGAGTGGCAATTTTTTTAATAATTATTTTTAATGACGTGGATGATCTTGTTGATATTTTTATTTTTTATTTATTTTTTATTTTCAGGTGACGTTTTTATTATTATTATTTTAATATTTAATTGTTGAGATACTAAATATAAAAGATGTTAAAGATTATTTCATAATACTAAATAATTACGAAACATTTATTAAACACAATTATGTTTCATAATATAACTTTTATAATATATATATATATATATATATATATATATATATATATATATATATATATATATATATATATATATATATATATATATATATATATATATATATATATATATATATATATATATATATATATTTGATTCAAGATATTATCAAACAAAAGTTTGTAGTGTAATGGGAGAGATCCTCCTTTGCAAGCTTTGTGTCATGGGTGTTCAGAAGTAATTTTTTCATCTTGTATATTTAATGTAAGTGTTTGTTGACAGCAATTTTGGTAAAACACTGCGTTAGTAATATTTTGTTTAATGCCTTGACATTTGAAGTAAAATATCTCAACTGATTTTGAATGATGTCAAAGCAGATGTCTTAACATCTGCCTGTTGATCTGAACGTGTTTTTAGATTTTTTTGTTTTCTGTTTTTAAACGCGCCTTATTTAGGATTTGTGGGTTATAACTTGCAAAAAATATAAAGAAATATTTTTCGATCTGTCTCATCTTTATGGTTTATATCTTGGCCTAGTGTCATGGAGATTTTTAAGGGATTCAATATTTTGCAATATTGGTTTTTCAGCCCAAGCCCATAAAGAAGCTGTTGCGCCTTTATAAGGACTTGCATCCTTATTCGTTCAACTGCAACATTTTGAAGAAAATATAGTCTGTGCGTTTTAGAAGTCTAAGTCTTTTAATTGTAATACACTCTAGTATTGTTTCAATACTTGACTTGTAATTTGAGTTGTGAATTGTGGATCATTCATAAGCTTTTAAGTATTGAATGATTGAGGTTTTTCAAACTTAATAATTCTGTTATTTTTCACTATTAGTGATTGAAGGGATTTGAGGAGGGCCTCATACCTAAATGTGTCTTAGGTAGAAGTATAGCACAGATAGTGATTAAGTGATTAGATCGTAAACTGGTTGTTTACTGAGGGTCTATGAATTGATACTATTCAGTGGACTTGTCCCTGGCTTGGTAGCCCCTAGAGTAGGTATTGTTGTACACCGAACTGGGTTAACAATCCTTTGTATTTTTACTGCTTTTAATATTGTTGCATTTTATATTGTCCTCAGATATTTGTGTCGTGACTTCTCCTTCGACATCACATATATGATACCAGAATTTCAATTGGTATCAGAGCAGGCATCCTGCTTTGTATCTGGGTGAGATCTAGGGAAGATACTTTCTGATACTATGGACAGGAAGAAGGATTTGTGAACAGACCACCCCACACCCACATCGAAGCCAACCCCGACAAATGTCGGGCTTTCTCCGACCTCTCTACACCCACATCGAAGAAATCCATACAAGTCCTGAATGGCATGCTCACCTTGTTATCCCGTTTCGTTGCAAAATCCGCTCAACACGCCATCCCTTTCTTCAAGCTTCTTTGCAAGGAAGCAGCCTTCGAATGGACCGAGGAACGCGAGCAGGCGCTGCTCCATCTTAAACAAAGTCTATCTCAACCACCCGTGTTATCACGACCAGTCAATGGGGAACCTTTGTTCCTGTACCTGGCCGTCTCGGTCGAAGCCGTCAGCGCATCCCTCATTCGCGAGACGCCCGACGGACAAAAACCCGTCTATTTCACGAGCAAAGTGCTTCAAGGACCCGATGTTAGATACCAACAGATAGAGAAGGTAACTCTGGCCCTCGTCAATGCAGCGAGAAGGCTCAGACACTATTTTATCGCGCACACGATCGTAGTACAAACAGACCAGCCCGTAAAACAGCTCTTGGGTCGCCCAGACATGGCAGGTCGAATGCTGAAATGGTCCTTGGAACTTTCTGAGTTCGACATCCAATACGAGAGCAGGAAAGCCTTAAAGGCACAAGCTTTGGCCGATTTTATCACAGAGATGACCGCTCACAATCCCCCCGCAGGAAAAGAGCACAAGTGGATCATCTTTGTCGATGGAGCATCCAGCCCGTCCGGGAGCGGCGTCAGGATCCTCCTAGAGAACGAGGAAGGTGTGGTGGTCGAGAATTCGCTCACCCTCTCCTTTCCGACCTCGAACAACCAAGCGGAATACGAGGCCCTGCTCGCGGGCTTAAGACTAGCCTAGGACCTAGGTGCCCGTGAGGTACAAATCTTCACCGACTCTCAACTCGTCGCTTCCCAAGTCCAAGGAGGAGATCGGGCTAAAAACAATAGCCTCATCGAATACCTGAACTTAGTTAAAGAGTACATGAAAAAGTTCGACCGAGCAGAAATTTCGCACGTACCACGCGAGCAAAACATAAGGCCGGTATACTTTTGAAGCTCACAAGCACGAGAAAGAAAGGCGGAAACAAATCCGTCATACAAGAGTCCCTATCTCGCCCGAGCATCGAAAAAACCTCTACTCCACCCGAGGTAAACGCCATCGGAGACAGCTCGTGCTGGATGACCCCGATGTTTAACTTCCTAAAAAGGGGAGAACTCCCCCCGAACCGAACAGAAGCAGCCACGACCAAACGACGAGCATGCTCCTACGTGGTGATCGAGCACAAACTATATCGCATGGGATTTTCCATCCTACTCTTGAAGTGCATCGACGAATCCACAGTCCCCGAGATATTACGGGAAATACACGAAGGTATTAACGCCCAACACATGGGCGGCAAATCCCTAGCAAGGAAGGCTATATGAGTGGGGTACTACTGGCCGACAATGCAACAAGACGCCAAAGACCACGTCAAGAGATGCGAAAAATGCCAAAGGCACGCCAACATGCATCTCGCCCCCCCACACGAGCTGAATATATTGTCATTCCCGTGGCCATTTTCCTGGTGGGGGATGGACATCCTCGGACCATTCGTGCAAGGAACGTACCAAAACAAGTTCCTCATCGTGGCCGTGGATTACTTTACAAAGTGGATAGAGGTCGAGGCCCTTGCGAAAATCACCTCCCATAACATCCTTCACTTTTACAAACGAAACGTCCTCGCCCGGTTTGGAATCCCGCAGGCGCTAGTCACAGATAACGGTACCCAATTCACCGACCAAGGCTTCCGAAGCTTCGTCGCCAAACTCGGCACCAAACAACATTTCACCTCAGTCGAGCATCCCCAAACCAACGGGTAAGCCGAAGCCACCAACAGGGTCATCCTACGAGGACTTAAGCGCAGATTGGGAGAAGCAAAAAGGGGGTGGGTCGAGGAACTATATAGTGTTCTGTGGGCTTACTGCACCACTCACCATTCAACGACGGGTGAGACTCCATTCTGACTAACCTATGGCACTGAGGCGGTCATCCTCGTAGAGATCATGGAGCCATCCAGGCGAACGGAGATGCCTCTTGACGAGGAAATGAACGACGAGGCCCTAAGGGATGAGCTCGACCTAGTCGAGGAAATCCGATCGGGAGCAGCCCTGCGCAAGGCCACTTTGAAACAACGAGTAGCCCTACGCCACGACGACAAGGTCATCAGACGTGAATTTCAGGTCGGCAGCCTAGTCTTGGAAAGAAACCAGAAAGATTCCCGCAAAGGAAAATTGGCGGCAAACTGGGAGGGACCTTATCGCGTCCAAGGTGCTACGGGCACCAGAGCATAATATCTCGAGCAATTAAACGGAGAACCATTACCACGACCCTGGAATGCTGCAAAGCTGAAATAATACTATAGCTAAAGCCCTCACCAACTGTGGACTTTTGCCGTCGAATATTCACCTTTAGTCGACAAAGGGAAAAATCTCGACCACGTAGGCTAGTCGAGGTACGGACCCGACCTAGAAACCAACAAGGGCATACTGTCATTCACTCCGATTAACCAAACGTACATGCCCGGCAGGGACACCTCGATCGAGCTCCACTGCCGAAGTACCCACATGGCAGAACACCCAGCTCGCGATGGGCAGTTCACGTCGCGGGCGTAGGATCCCGATCGCAGTCATACGCCCGACATGCAGATTCCGCTCCACACATTCGACACATTTCGAAGTGCGTCGAACCGTCACGGGGGTCAAACGGATAAATCCACTCGAACACAAACTTTGCCAAGAATTCATTATCAAAATAACAGTCGAGCATATACCTAAATACTATCAGATAATTGCAAACAAAGCATCCGTCGAACATGCAATCATAAACAAGGATTAATAATATACCGACCACAAGGGCCGGCGATATCCAAAATTATAGTCCAGGCACGACGACCAAAAAACTAAGAATAATACGGGCACGCAGGCCCCAAAGACAAATACAGGCACGCAAGCCCCAAAAAAACAATAAACGAGCGCGCAGACCCAAACACCAACAAAGTACCAATCAGTCCTCAGAGTGCTGACGTCGACATCAGGAGAGTCGGGGGAAGGCACAACCTGGCCATCGACGATCTGGGATAGAACTCCAGCCCCTTCAGTGTTCAAACCCGGATTTAGCACGGATAGCTGGCTCACCGCGGCCTCAAACCCATCGGCCAAAGTGCCAACACAGTCCGACTCGAGGAGTTGAATGCGAGCAATAAAGTCAGAGCGCGTACGTAGGTCAACCATCCCCTCTGGCTCGTCCTCAAAGGGCAGCATAACGGCTTTTAGGTCCTCGACCTCTCTCGACAACCGCTGGTTGTTGCTCTCCAACCGTTCCTTATCAAGCTGAAGGCAATATCTTTCCTCGAGAGCCATGTCTGCCCTTTCCTTCTCCCCTGACAACACATCAGATTGCTCGCGAAACATTTCCTCGGAGCGTTCAAGGGCAACCTTCAATTTGCGGGACTTGGCCGCAATAGCCGCCTTCTCCGACTCCAGCTATCTGACCCGATCCATGGAGTCCGATCCTTCCCCCGCGAGGACAACCACCATCTCGGCCATTTTTACCACACCAACCATACTGGCAGCAAGGTGCTTCCTCCGACCTTCCTTGTCAAGCCGCCTGATGATGTCGGCCTCGTTGTCGGATACGGACAAGGGAAACCCCTCGAAGAAGTCCTTCTCCACGAAGCAGGGTGGCAGGCCGAAGGCCCGGGCACCCGCACCTCCGTCGGTCACTTCGACCCCATCATCTGGTCGACTCCGCTTTTTGCTGATCAGAGAAGATTGGCGCTCAGCATCCGGGGAACCCGAGGACCCACTGGATCCTTCCCCGCCCGAGTCAGGAGGCGGGCCCATCCACGTGGCTTGTTGCGGCCTCACCAATCTCTTGCTGATTTTCTTGTCCTGGGTTAACTTCAGCAACCTTTTGCGACACTCCGCCATGTGACCTGCAAAGGAAGCGTACTAGGGTTAGCTACGTACATTAAAGAAAGCAATGAAAGAGGAATGTCAATAGAGCAAAGCAAGAAACCTAATAGGTTTATGGCTTGCCCGTAAGATTGGCACTCGACGAGCGCCTTGGTATTGATCGGGCGCGCCTCGAACGTCGGATAGCCATCCTCATCAAAAATGTCGTCCCCTTCCCTCGTAACCCACTGAGCAGGAAAGAAGCCATTGACAAACTTGTTCAGGACGCCATAAGCTTCCTCGTCCTCAGCACTTATACCCCTAGCAGGAGTGTGGTAGTATCCAGGACCATGGTCGTAATGGCCCGAACACCAGTGAATGGGAAACCTAAAGACTCGCCCGATATCGGGATTACCCTCAACGTCCAAACATGGTTCCCCATCCTCGTCCACCATAGTGGCCGGTTTGAACAGCGAATCTACGGCCGTCTGGGTAGACGGTTGCAAAATATACCACTTGTCCTTAAAATCTCGCACGAAATCCATATACATCCTAAACAGTCTCTTTGACTGCTTAAGGGACACCCAGTTGTGCTTCCCTCCTCGGGACTGCCGTTGTAAGTGAAAAACCCTGAAGAACATGGGAATCGTCGCCCCAATCCTCAGGAAGCGACAAGTGAGCTCGAATGCCCGGAGAAAGGCAATCGCATTAGGATGGAGTTGGGAGGGGGCCAGGTTCAGATGGTTGAATACTACGACCTGGAAGTCATTGAAGGGCAACCGGAGCCCGAGATCTCTAAATACGATCTCGTACATGGGAAATGCATCCTGTGTAAACTCCGAACAGATACGGGCATCCCTCGTCGGCCTCATAATCTTGAAGTTCCTTCGAAATCCCTCTTGACCGCCGCCATACTCGACGACAGTATAAGCTTGTCTACTGGGAAGGCTATAGACCGAAGCTATTCCCCGGGGTTAAACACTGACCCAATCCAGAGTGGGGTCATCGACGGTGTCAACCAGGGTAATAGTTTCCTCCGTCATGCTTGTTTCCTCGACGTCGTTACGCCCCGAGGACTCGGGAATGTAGGCCATTTACCTGTAAAGTACAGGAAACTGGTGAACTCGATAGAAAATCCGCTTGCCCGCCACAAAGATGGGGAGAAGTAAGCAACACTCAGACTGAGTCTACGGCCATTCGCACGAAAAACAGGGAACAAGTGGACCTCAACCAAACACCAACCCCAGCGGCAGACGCATATCAATCATGAACGGCGCGAGCATAGCATGAATATCTCGAGCGAAGGATGAATCCTGCGACCAAGTTCATAATGTTGTTGGCCCGGTACAAGAATAGTACGGGAAAAACTAGCCTACATACCAACGAAAGGATGAATCTCCCGACCAGGTTCATAAATTTACTAAGCCAAACGCATGAGTATCGCGGGCACGATCGTAAACCGTATGCCTAAACTCATGAATATCTCGGGCACAACCATGAATCAGACGCCTAGCGCGCTTAAATTTATCGGGCACAATCCCCATACACAAGATTCTACCATTAAAACGCCATCAAATCTATCTATAACACGAGAAATCAAAGGGAGAAAACACTTACTTGGAAGAAGATTTGAAGAGCGACGGTGGTGGAAGTAATCAGACAGCAAACAGCGCGGCGGTCTCAGCGATGCTATGAAGACTCATGAGATTGAAAGCAGAGAAAATATGAGAAGCGTGAAGAGGTGAAAATGAACTATGGGCCCTGGAGCCCTATTTATAGAGATGACGTGGAGTATGAAACGTCGTGCCAGGGAACCACAAACCGCCCCGTCCTCGACATCTACTCGCATAGACAATGATGGTCTTATTCTCTAGGGCGACATTATGGTTTCCAAGAGCCGCACCATGTGTCTAACTAACGCGTCCCCACAAGCGCTCCTCGAACACTCCTCGATCGTTGCACGTGGAAAATCACAAACCGAGCGATGTCTCTTCTCCCCGATTGAAAATCCCTGCATCGCGCAAGCGAGTCTCGCGAAAGAGCAAACTGGAATCAAGTCATAACTCCTGTACCAGGAGCAACGACTTGGGGGGCTCCTGTTCTGGACCGGGCCTGCCCGTGGCCCAATCACCACGGAGGCCTAATCCAAGCTTTACAACGTATCATGCTGAGCATTAGATCCTCCGAGCACACCCGATCATGGGTGATTGGTCGAATACGACCGCGCTGGCCGGTGCCCGCTAAGAACGTCCCCGACGAGGGACGCTCCAAACGAGGAACATCTCAATCCAAACCATGCTCGAGTACCCTCCTCGTAGGGCAGACTTTCAACATCTCCGGATGTCTCAGAGTCTTCAGGGTCTCGGGAAGATCGCGTCTTTACCCTCCATATTCTGCGGAGAGCATAATCCAGGCAGGGGACCACGTGCAGGTCCCCACTACTCACGTAGAACCTGACAATCCCTTTGTTGGGTCTGTTTGGTCAGCCCAATAAAGGGACCTTGGTCCAGCGTTGGGGGATATAAATACCCTCTGCTTCAAGAGGGTCAGGTATTCATTCATTCACACATATATACTTATTTGCCTGCTCATTTTGTCTCTCACTTTATCATCAGAGTGTCTTGCAGGTACTCCCCATCTCTTTCAAATCCATTTCAAAGTCAACTGTGAGTCCAACTCTGATCAGGTACGATCAAATAGTATTTGATACATTTTGATATTGTGACTTAATTGTGATTTCTTATTATGATGTAAACATGTTTAAATAGTATTAGACTATTTAGATATTGTTTTTGTTTAAATTAATTTAATATTATTAAATAATTATTTAATAGTATATTAAATTTTAAATAATTATTAATATTTTTTATAAATATATAAAGATTAAATAATTTTTAAATCATATAATTTGTTATGATTTTTTAAAATTTTTTATTTTGTTTATTTTGTTTATAGTAAATCAATTTCTCATATAATAATATTGTAATGAAGTTAGAATATTTAAATTTCAAAATTCATTTGCGATCGAGGCCACTGCATCGGGTCTGCAAATTGTATTTTTATATTATGTTTGCACTGCTAGGAGTTTGCTACTTGTGTTTTCATCCAATTCCAATGCATTTTAATAAGACTTTGTAACCTGCGCAGCGTACGATCGTGGTAAATTGTTAACAAAAAGCTTTAAAATAAGTAAAACTAACCATTTCCAAGAAAAATAACATGCATGATACACACATATATAGGCAACCTTATCTCAAGTTAGAAATATTTAATTTTATTAAGGTGAGAATAGGTAGCCAACAATAGTTCAAATTAAAAGAAATAATAGTTATATTTAAAATATGTAAAAATTGTACGTAAGATAAACTTTTTTTTTCAATTAAGATTGAATAAAATTAAGGGTGAAAATATGTTAAATCTAGTCTGAGTCTGATCTGCTAAATATTTTAAAGTTTAAGTTTGGTCTGTGATCTATCATAGATATATTTTTGGATCTGTATCCAATCTTTTCGATTGTGTGTTTGTTCTATTAACTTACATAAAGTTTATTTTATTTGAACATTTATTAATAAGAAATTTAACTAATATTTAAAGAAATTAACAAATTAAAATATCATCGAGACTAAATATTTATTTCATAGACTTATTTAAGTTTATCTATTAACATACGTTATGCGATACTATTTATTTAAAAGAATTTGTGAGAATAATTTATAGAATTGTTCATAATATTTTTTAAACTTATTTTTATAAGCTTTTCAAAATGACTAAACTTTACTTTTGTATTTTAATTCAAAATACAAATCAAATATAATAATAATAATAATAATAATAATAAATTTATTCATATTTATTTAAATAAGTCAGTCTCCTAATTTTAAAAGACATTTTTAATGATCCGTGGCCTAATCTTTTTAACAAAAAAGATTTATAAAAAAACCTGAGCATTTTCTATTTAAAAAAAGTTTGTGCTGACCTGGACTGTGTAGGTTAGACCGTAGTAGGCCCCTGTTAGTTGATCTGACTTATTTCCATCCTTAGATAAAATGAATCTATTATCAACTAAAAAGTATTAAATATAATTACTTATAATAAACTATATATATATATATATATATATATATATATATATATATATATATATATATATATATATATATATATATATATATATATATATATATATATATATATATATATATATATATATATATATTCAAGATTCTATAATTTTGATCTCTCTCGAAATTCAGAATCTTTGAAGTGGCAATTTTTTATTTTTATTTTTTATCATTATTTTTAATAACATGGATGATCTTGTTGGTATTTTTATTTTTTATTTTCAAGTGACGTTTTTATTATTATTATTTTAATATTTGATTGTTGAGATTTTAAATATAAAAAATGTTAAAGATTATTTCATAATATTAAATAATTACGAAACATTTACTGACACAATTATGTTTCATAATATAACTTTTATATATATATATATATATATATATATATATATATATATATATATATATATATATATATATATATATATATATATATATATATATATATATATATATATATATATATATATATATATATATATATATATATATTTGATTCAAGATATTATCAAACAAAAGTTTGTAGTGTAGCGGCAGAGATCCTCCCTTGCAAGCTTTGTGTCATGGGTGTTCAGAAGCAATTTTTTCATCTTTTATATTTAATATAAGTGTTTGTTGGCAGTAATTTTGGTAAAATACTACGTTAGTAATGTTTTGCTTAATGTCTTGACATTTGAAGTAAAATATCTCAACTGATTTTGAATGATGTCAAAGCAGATGTCTTAACATCTGTCTGCTGATCTGAACGTGTTTTTAGATTTTTTTGTTTCCTATTTTTAAACGCGCCTTATTCAGTATTTCTGGGTTATAACTTGCGAAAAATATAGAGGAATATTTTTTGATCTGTCTCATCTTTATGGTTTATATCTTGGCATAGTTTCATGGACATTTTTAAGGGATTCAATATTTTGCAATATTGATTTTTCAGCCTAAGCCCATAAAGAAGTTGTTGCGCCTTTATAAGGACTTGCATCCTTATTCGTTCAACTGCAACATTTTGAAGAAAATATAGTCTGTGCGTTTTAGAAGTCTAAGTCTTTTAATTGTAATACACTCTAGTATTGTTTCAATACTTGACTTGTAATTTGAGTTGTGAATTGTGGATCATTCATAAGCTTTTAAGTATTGAATGATTGAGGTTTTTCAAACTTAATAATTATGTTATTTTTCACTGTTAGTGATTGAAGGGATTTGAGGAGGGCCTCATACCTAAATGTGTCTTAGGTAGAAGTATAGCACAGGTAGTGATTAAGTGATTAGATTGCAAACTGGTTGTTTACTGAGGGTCTATGAATTGATACTATTTAGTGGACTTGTCCCTAGCTTGGTAGCCCCTAGAGTAGGTATTGTTGTACACCGAACTGGGTTAACAATCCTTTGTGTTTTTACTGCTTTTAATATTGTTGCATTTTATATTGTCCTCAGATATTTGTGTCGTGACTTCTCCTTCGACATCACATATCTGATACCAGAATTTCAATTGGTATCAGAGCAGGCATCCTGCTTTGTATCTGGGTGAGATCTAGGGAAGATACTTTCTGATACTATGGACAGAAAGAAGGATTTGTGAACAGACCACCCATTCTGGATGGAAGCAATTATGACTATTGGAAACCACATATGGTAGCCTTCCTAAAATCTCTGGACAGCAGGCTTGGAAAGCTGTCTTAAAAGGATGGAAACACCCTGTTAAATTGGGAGAAGATGGAGAATCTACTTATGTGTTAAATCCAGAAGAAGATTGGTCTAAAGAAGAGGATGAAATTGCACTTGGAAATTCTAAAGCCTTGAATGCTATATTCAATGGAATTGACAAGAACATTTTCAGATTAGTAAATACATGTGAAGTAGCTAAGGATGTTTGGGGAATTCTTCAATCTACCCATGAAAGCACATCCAAAGTTAAGATGTCAAGACTTCAGTTGCTCACCATCAGATTTGAAAATCTAAGAATGAAGGATGATGAAAGTATTAATGACTTCCATATGAACATTCTTGAGATTTCTAATGCATCAAGTTCTTTAAGAGAAGAAAAAATACCTGAAGACAAATTGGTGAAAAAAAAGCTTAGGTCTCTTCCTAAGAGATTTGATATGAAAGTGACTGTCATAGAAGAAGCACAAGACATTTACAAGATGAGAGTGGATGAACATGTTGGATCCATTCAGACATTTGAATTAAGCATCAATGAAAGATCTGAAAAGAAGAACAAAAACATAACTTTTGTTACCAATACTGAAGATGAAGGGGAGGATTGTGATCTGGATACAAATGAAGGAGTATCTATACTTTAGTTCTGCTTGGAAGACAGTTTAACAAAATAATAAGAAAGATGGATAGGAACCTAATATCAAATGTCAAGAATATATCATCTGACATTTATAAGTCAAATGAGTTTGGAAAAAAGAGGGATGAAGAAAAATCCACTCAAGGGAAGGGAATACAATGTCATGGATGTGAAGGTTTTGGTCACATTAAAGCTGAATGTCCTGCATATCTTAAGAAACAAAAGAAGAATCTATCTGTTACTTGGTCTGATGAGGAATCTGAGAGTAATCTTGAAGAGGAATCTGCCAAGTATGTTAAAGCATTGACAGGAAAATATGTTACGATGAAGAGTCTAGTGATGGTGAACTAACCTTTGATGAGTTAGTTGCCTCGTACAAAGAGCTGTGTCTCAGAAGTGTATAAGTTTGCCAAGAAGGGGAGAAACATAAAGCTCTAATAACTCAACTGAAGGCAGAAAGGAAAGAGCACCTGAAAACTATCTCCAGTCTGGAAAGTGAAGTGACTTCTTTGAATTCAAATCTTGATAGAATGGTTAAATCACTCAAGATGCTGAATAATGGGTCTGACACATTTGATGAAATTCTTCAAGTGGGAAGAGTGACATAAGACAAAAGTGGTCTAGGGTTTAATGATAAAAAGGAGCCTTATACAGAAGAACCCTCATCAGATTTCATTCATGTCAAGTCTAAATCAAATATGTCGAATCAAATGTCTCAACATCATAAAAAACATCATGGCAAGAAAAGACAACATGGCAAGAAAAAATTTAATCACACTAGAGTGAAATTCCATTCCTGGAGGTGTTACCACTATGGAAGATTTGGCCACATAAGACCTTTTTGTTTCAAGTTGTATGGGTACCCTAAAACTGCCCCAACCCCCAAGGCTGATCAGATCTCTCATAATAGCAATACAAAGAAATAGTGGGTTCCCAAGACTACTGTTGCTAGTCTCATAGCTCACACCTCTCTTAGAGTCTCAACCAAAGATGACTTGTACTTTGACAATGGTTGTTCTAGACACATGACAGGTGTTAATAATCTATTGGTAGATAACAAATCTCACTCCATCAGTTATGTGACTTTTGGTGATGGAGCCAAAGGTGAAATCAAAGGAGTTGGAAAGCTGGAATATTCAGGAGTCTCAAAACTTGATAATGTGTTACTTGTTAAAGGGTTAACAGCTAACCTAATAAGTATAAGTCAACTGTTTGATCAAGAGTTCAAAGTAAACTTCACCAAGACAAAATGTCTCATTTGCAATGAGAAGAATGAAGTTATTATGAAAGGAATCAGATCTAAAGACAACTGTTATTTATGGATTTCCCAAGAGTTGAACTTCTCCTCAACATGTGATTTAGCCAAAGAAAAGGAAGTTAAATTGTGGCATCAAAAACGGGGACACTTGCATCTGAAAGGAATGAAGAGAATAATATCTATAGAAGTTATGAGAGGGATTCCTAATCTCAAGATAGAAGAAGGGAGTGTATGTGGTGAATGCCAGATTGGAAAACAAACTAAGATGTCACATCAGAAGACCCAACATCTAACCACATCAAAAGTTTTGGAACTTCTTTACATGGACTTGATGGGACCTATGCAGGTCAAAAGTCTTGGTGGAAATAAGTATGCCTATGTTGTTGTAGATGACTTCTCTAGGTACACATGGATAAATTTTTTATCAGAGAAAAATTAGAAACTTTTGAAGTCTTCAAAGATCTATGTCAAAAACTTCAAATAGAAAAGGATAATCATGTCATCAGAATCAGAAGTGATCATGGAAAGGAATTTCAGAAAAATAAATTTGATGACTTTTGTTCTTCTGAAGGAACCAGTCATGAATTTTCCTCTTCCATTACTCCTTAACAAAATGGGATTGTGGAACGCAAAAATAGAACTCTTCAGAAATCTGCCAGAGCTATGATTCATGCTAAGAAGTTACCCTACCACTTTTGGACTGAAGCTATGAATACTGCGTGTTATATCCATAACAAAGTCACTCTAAGAAAAGGCACCTCAGCCACCTTGTATGTTATATAGCTATTTTGCCTCCTGCCATATAGACAAGTTTTAAAAAAAGTTGGGATTCTCCTGTAATACCCCAAATTTGTCCTACCCTCTCACTTTTATCTGGCTTATGCATTTTGCACTTATCATTTCATCTGCATACCCTCCATTCGGTCATTTAACACATCATGCATCATTAATCAGTAAATCTTACATGAGAACAAGGATCTCGAAGTTAGGGTTTTGTATGTGTTTTTAGAATCTTACTTCATTTAGGCTTGAATCAATTGGTTTCTCATTAACTGTGGTTTGTGGAGCTAGGGTTTGGATTCTTGATCATTGAAAACTTCTTTCTCTCATTAAGCTACAAAGTTGTCATCTTCATCAAGGGCAGTATCATTAGGGTTCCACTAAAGGTTTAAGTAAAGACTTCGTGAGTCAAGGGCTCATCATGGATAAGGTTTTATTTTATTACCTATTGAACAAGTCAAAGATTGGATCATATTTTTATCAAGTCATCATAAGAGAGGAGGTGTTGACTAAGAATTGCTCATTCTCCACTAATACTCGACCACGGTTCCATTGTTGGAAGCATACATGGGACTTTGTGGAATTATTAAGGCATTAAAGAAGGAAAATTGAATTTTAAATTTGAAAATGAGGGAAACCTTTTATTCCATATTACTTGGTTGACAAAGTCAACACCAAAATCAGAAGTTCATTCAAAGTCGCAAGTGCAAAAAGCTATTACAAAAAGACTGGGAGAAAAATGATCTAACTTTATTCAAACTTGTTCATTACAAGGATAGAAGTCATTGCACTTTCATACATTTTCCATTTACCTCAATACCATTACATTGGAAAATTACAGAAAAATTCTATTGTTGACATGGAACAAATTTTGATCTAATACCTAAAAAACTCATCCTTCAACATCCATCCAAGTCTTCATTGATTTAACTCCATTTGTCTACATGTTCCTACAATTCTTCCAAATTCTTCTTTACTTACAAGCAACCTTGCATCCAAATTCCTTCAATTAACTTCATCACCTGACCTACATCACAGACAACAACACAAAATTATTCATACATATGCAACCCTGCAATCTACAATTGAAGCTGCAACCTATGTTCTAAGTCATACATCAGAGTTCAAAATCTCATTTAAATACTGACACCCCCAAACATACAGCAACAAGACAATAAAAATGGAAAGATACCAAGTCAATCTGCACCTTCGCCCCATGAAATCCATGCCTAAAAACATTCTAAAATCATTACCGACGCAGACGCGAAAGTTGACTTGCAGAACATAACCTATGCATTAATTTGTTCAGCAGGTAACACCAAGTTGGTCACGAGCAAGCAATCCACATTTTGATAAGCCTGCAAGATTAAAAGATAATATAATCACATTGACGCCCTAGGAATGATGCAAAGCAAAGCCAGAATTCACGTGAAGCAAGGTAAATCAAACTTAGGATAAGAAAGAGAAAAAAAGATGAGCTGAGAGCATATAATTAACATAGCTTCTAAAACTGATTCAACACTATCAGTTCAAGCAAAAAAAACATAATCACAAACTTTCATGAATAAAAAAAAATACTAATTGTCAAAAAACTAAAACTGACAGAACAATTAATATAACTAGAAGTTAACCACCAACTAACTTGACCCACTAAGTCACTCAACCTAACTGAGTCCAAGCTAATTAACTAACTGTAATAGCTGTAATGTTCACCCTCCATTTCATAACAAAATTCTCCAAATCCAATGGCTCTCATGGCTCAATCTCTAACTGATTTCAGATTGTTATCTTCATTCCCCTATCTCAATCAGATCTTCAACACCAACTCTTCAATTCCTCTTCATCTTCCATAATCCTCTTCATCATTCTCCACCAAGAACAACATACACTTCATATCTTTATCACCTCTGTGATCTTCCATCGCACATCACCTTCACTATCTTCAACCTTAATCCACAACCACCTTCAACGGTTTTTCTCCACCATCCTTATTCATAATAACTCTCCTCTCTCACTGATTCGACATCACAAACCCCCTGCTTCTCAAACTTTCAACAACATTGTAATTTAATAACAACACATGACACAAATTCAGAAACACAGAGAGATGTAGAAGACGAAGAAAAGAGGAAAGTGGAATCTGTAGAAAGCAAGGGAAATGAGCGCTCACCTAAAGTGTTCATAACCTTTATCTATGGTTTTCTTGTAATTTTGTTGCTTGTGAAGAGTCCCCGGAGCACCTCCGGCAGGTAAGCTTGTGATCTCCATCATCTCTTCATCTTCTACATCGAATTTGTTATCACACCACTAGTTTCCGTCTGTTGAATCTTAGCCTTAACATTTTGAGCTAAGAATCTTCATCATCACTGCTTGAACTCTGTTTGAAGATCTAGGGTTAGAAAAAGATTTAGGATCAGAGGTGGATCTTGGACTCAAATAAAACTGAAGGTGAGCTTATGAGGATGAGACGAATCCAATGGTTTGAAGGATGAGGTCGAAGCGATCTTATGCGGCGGTCGGATGTGTCATAGCGAAGATGTTGTGGTGAACCAGATCGAAGAGGATTCTGCCGCACCGTCTAAGCAAGAGAAAAGAAGTAGTGTTCATCGCTGAATCTCAATCGTCACAAAAGGGAATCATGATAACATGAGCCAAGCGCTATCGTTTTGCTATATCCCTTTTATCCCCTAATTTCTTTTAATATTATTAATTCATTATTGTTTTACTCCAAAATTTTCCCTCTCATTTATCAAGAATTTTCTCACAAGATCTCATTGGGTTCAAGACTGTATTAGGGTTTGATCAGCTCAAGACACCTCCCCGTGCATTGATGACCAAAATTAGGGTTTGAGTTTGCATAATTATTTTTGGACTACCAATGCTTAATATGACTTTAAAGGATCATTAGGGACCCTCAAGATTACTCATGTCAAGTTTCAAGTCTTGAATCACATTTTTGATCAGTCAATTGGATAATTGACCTAAAAATCAGCTGTATTGGGGAAAAAGTCAACCATGGCCAATTTACAGTCAAACTTCATAATTTTTATCCACATAAAAATTTTAGACTCATATGTATCATTTCATCAAGTTTGGACCATAGTTCCTCAAGAAATTTGATCAAATCATCAAAAGGGAAAAATGATCAAAATTAGGGTTTTGACTGAGAAGGGGCAATTTCTGATTTTTTGACCTAGCAAATGATCAATTGGGTTGAAGCATGATTTAAAGAGTTCAATCACATCATTTTTACCTAATAGAATGATTTAAAACATTACAAATCCATTGGATTAACAGATGAATGTTTCAATCAACTGATCAAAAGTCAACTGTATACTGAAAAGTCAAACATTGACTTTTTGGTCAAAATCAAGTGCCAAAGATCATAATTCATCAAAACATGTCAAAATGTGAAACTTGCTCATCAAGAAATCAAGGATTGAGATTTTGTTTTGAAATTTGAAATTTCTTAACCTAGAAATTTTTCTAAGTATAGAAAATTTCTTATTTTTTTCTCAACTTTAAACCAAATTTTCACCATGATGCAAGATGATTCAAAGGAAATTTCCAACATGAAAGTTGTAGATCTCCATGAAATATACAACTTTTATTCACACAATTTCTCCTAAAAATGCTTGGATCTCAAGATATAATTTTGTGAATACATGCTCATGAACTAAAATAACTTAGTGAAATTTTGCCCTAGTTAGGCAGGTTTTTGACCTAACTTCATGCCAATTTTTAACATAGTTCCAAGGGGAATATTTGAAAGAAATTCAAAGATGAGTTGTAGAGAACATTGCAATATTTCCAAAATGTCCAAGAACTCCTTGAGATCATTCTTGAGAAGGGAGAATCGAAGAGATTACGTTGGCAATTTTTCACTTTGATTTCAAGCCATTTCATGATGAACAAAAATTCAAATCCAAGCCCAGGCTGCATAATCTTTGCTTTGCAGGCCTCAAAATTGTTTCTCACTCCATAATTAAATGTTTGCACAGCTGATGGAGCTTTAATCCAAGCATTAGAGCCTTTATTCAAGCTATATTTCCATTTATGGCACAAAGGTGCCGTTTCCATTTTGATAAAGCACAACTTTTTTCTTTGTCAACTTCTTGAGCCTCTCAATTGTTTTCTCTGCACACAAGCAAAGTCGAAACCAAAAGAAACTTGTCTAAGGCCTCTCCAAAACCATACCATGCTTGTACAACACTTAGGGACTTGTCTCCTCACTTTTCTTCAAAAGCAAGTAATAGAGCCAAAAGGCTATAACTCATAAACCTGGAGTGGAGTTGATGTCTAACCTTTTCCATACTTATACAAAAGTGTATTGCAAAATTAGACACAAATTCTAAGAATCAGAAACACTCCTAAACACTTTGCCACTAAAAATCTGCCATAGCTTGACAGTTTTGAACCTTACTTAGCCATCTCCAAATCCACTCGTGCGAATTGAGTTTTAACCATCCAAACACTTAATATACATCACATCTAAGTGATCCAGACCCCTATTCCCTCACTGTAACTCATCCTCCTCCATCCACCATTTTCAAATATCAAGCTTGTAGGTTGACTTGAGTAGGGAGATTCAGAGACTTTCAAGACCAAGTAAGGATTGGAATACACTTAGGGAGGTCCAGGCAAGCTAAACAAATCCTCAGGCCTTCTCAAAACCTGCCCAAAATCCATTCACGATCTCAACTGAAAGAGGTAAAAACTACAACTTCTATCTCTTCATACAAGCATCATTTGATCCTGATTTGTGAAAACAAAATGTAGATATCCTTTCACTAAAGCTAACCATGTTCATAGTTTTCATTTATATTAACTGTGTATAGAGAATTTTGGATTTAAAATTTCTGTAAAAATTAGGTTTCAAATTAGGGAAAGTAAAATTAGCTTTGATCTTTGAGTTTTAGTTTACATAAATTACATGGTTGAACTCGTGGGAAGAAACACTATAACTTTCATGTTTGGACTTTCCATTTTTATGGAGAAATGAGAGAGATACAGGTGGTCCGGCCATGGCTCAAGTTTGAAGACGAAGTTGCCTTCACGAGGCATTTTCTAATATATATTTATGCTTTTGTTTATATAAACGAATGTACAACCACTCAAAGTAAGGCAGCGCGCGTAAATGCTTGAGGTCATGGGTTCGAGCCTCAGCGCGCTGCCTTTTGCAATTTTCTCATATTTTCCCATTTTTTGTCCCTTTGCAGCGTGGGCTTCTGAACTTTGGGCCTTGTGATTTTTTCTAACACTCACCTCCTGATTGCTTATGACACCCCTGGCCCATATATTTTATTTATTTATTTTATTAAGTATATTTCTCTTAATATTAAAAATCACAAAGAATATGAAAATGATAGATTTATATTTTAGCTTATTTTATTTTATTTTTCTCCCAAAAAATATTTTTATTTAGTTATATATTATCTATTTTTGTTAATTAAACTTGTAAATTAAATTATAACTAGTTTAATATTTATTTTTCTTCACACCCATTAAATATATTATTTTAATATAAAAAAGGGCCAAAAAAATATCTCATAATACCATATATTATTTTCAAGATAAAAAATACAATAATACTTACTTTTTCTTAAAGAAATTTATCCCCTTTTAATCAAATAGAATTAGGGTTTATTCAAAAATATTTTCTAAAAATATTTTCTTTTCTTAATTGATTTAAGATAATCTTGATTTATTTATTAAGTTTTAGGTTAAAGCTTTTTCCACATAAAAAACCAAACAAAAATCTTCTTTTGCATTTACATATCTTTCCATATTTAATTCATCTTGTATATTATTTATTCCAATATTTGTACATATTCAATTTGTTTGTAATATCTTAATTAGGTTTATATTATTGCAATCCCCATTCATAAATTGTATACCCCTCCCACAAGTGTTGTAATAGTGTAGTATTTTTTTTAATTTTGCAATTTATCGCTTTTACATAATATGCTAGTAATTAGGGTTTGTATGGCAAGATAAAACCAATCAAATAGAAAACCTTAATTCAAGACAAAATCAAGCATGAAAATGACACACTTGCACACAAGCACCCCTAGGGTTATCCCACTTGGTTGCCTTATACAAAAATGGCCATATTACGCATGTAAGGTATCTTAGCAAAACAAACAAATACAAGATCATAGTCCCTCGATGACGCTATTCAAAGTTGCCTTGCAAAATGATCTTAGTCCCTCAAAAATGCTAAGATGCTTTGCAACATTGATAATCATGTCTATACGATGACCCACGCCCGTCCCGCTTACATCCAAAGATAGGGTTGCTTACCAAATCAATGGCAAGACAACAATATCAAAGGAAGAGAAAATAAACAAGAAAGACATTTGAGTAGGTAGATTACTTTTAGTTACTTGCTCCATTTCAAAACAAATATCCTTGCTATTTTCAAAACAAACACACACATTTCAAAACATCTTACAAACATTGAAAACATTTTCAAAAATATCAACATCTTTGTATACATTCTTACGAACGAGAATCATTACAAAGATTGCCTAAACAATGGCCTCTTTTACAAAATACTTTCAAAACCACACAAAGCACCATTTCAAACTAAAGCAAGTGATCTAGCAAGTAACTAAGAGCCCATGGAAAACCATGGATGAAAAGGGTTCTAATACCTTCCCTTTTCATAATCTACCCCCGAACTCAAGAAACAATCTCAAAGGTCTTTCCTGTGATTTTTCACCTTTCCTTTTGGATAAAATAAAAGTCCGTGGCGACTCTTCCTAACCACAACATTTGTGATAAAACGCAAAATAATCAAGTCAGTTCTCCCACCGTATCACAGAACTAGCGACTCTGCTGGGGACAATTCTTAAAGTGGGGTTACCTTAGGGCTAGATCACATTTACTTGTTTACATTGTTTGACTTGAATGCTTTAAATTATGGTTCTTTGTTTGGGTTTGAATCCTTTACCCGGATTTGGGATACATTATAGGTAAGTAGCAATACGTTATGGAAACTGTGCGAGGTATACCGATATGGTCTAAGAAATAGCTATGTTAGTGCGACATATTTGTGGGCACCGATAGCCTTTGAGTTAATCAAAGAGAATACGGGGCCGCTGAGTGATGTCATGAAGCACTAATGAACTTCTAGAACCTTTACTTGACCAACTTGGCCTTTAGGATGTAGTGATATGATCGGCTTTGGTGCAGTCCGAAGTTGGTAGATACTCGACACTACACTCATTGAGGTTTGGTTTCTTGGGATATTTCGGTCGCCATTAAAGAGGCTTGAGCTGAAACAATGACCAAGGAAACAATCCAGTGATATTGAGCTTCTTAGAACCCGGTTACTATTACTAGGACAGGTTTAAGCCAACTAAACTTCAAGAGGGTACTTACCTATAAAATTCCATGCAAGCCTAAACTAAGGACTTGTTCGCTTTGTGTGTATATGCATACTTGTACATAACATCATGGACATCATGAACATCATATACATCCACTAACCATTTCAAGGATTTTTGGATTCATCTTTGTTCTTGTTTTGTAGGATATGGATTCACTTCGCAGGAAAACTATTCAAGTCAACCTTGTGAGAATCCCTCCATAACTTAAGGAGCTAGCTTTAAGGATTCTTGAAAAATCTCCATTCACCGAAAGACATGGTCGTCTACTCAACTTGGTCACCTCCAACACAGATGAGGATATGATGAAGGTACTCTTTCACTTCTTTGATCCTTTGCACCATTGCTTCACATTCCCCGACTATCAACTTGTGCCTACTTTGGAAGAATTCTCCCAACTCTTGAGGATTCCCATTCTCAATCAACTACCTTTCAACCGTATGGAAAGAGACCCAAATCCAGAAGAGATTGCTCAAGCTCTACACATGCACTCATCTGATGTCACAACCCTTTGGGAAACAAGGAGTGGTGTCAAAGGTTTCTTGGCAAAGTTCCTGTTTGAGAAAGCCTAAAGATGTTGGAATTCCTTAGACTTGCAAGCCTTTGAGGAAATTGTGGCTCTCCTTATCTATGGGATGGTTTTGTTTCCAAATCCTGACCAACTCATAGATGTGAATGCCATTAAAATCTTCATATCACGCAACTCGGTGCCTACATTACTAGGGGATATCCTACACTCTTTTCACACTCGCACAATGAGTAAAAGAGGTGTCCTCATGTGTTGCACCCCTCTCTTGGAAAGATGGTTTATTTCTCATCTTCCCCAATCTGTATTAAAGAATGAGCAAGGTTCAAGATGGTCACAAAGGTTGATGATGCTCAAACATTCAAACATTCATTGGTGCTCTCGATCCAAAGAGAATGTTATCATTATCGACCGTTATGGAGAATTCCCTAATGTCCCTCTACTTGGAATTAGGGGAGGCATCACCTACAACCCTTGTTTGGCCTTGAGACAATTTGGTTATGCCCGAAGGGATGACCCGCACGAGATGCTGATTCAAGGTTTGGTATTCGACTACGACAACGATGATCAAGGTCTTCGCCAGAGATTTATCCGAGCTTGGAGGATGTTAAACAAGGTGGATAGAAAGAATTTTGGGCACAAGAATTCCATCCGTCTTGAGCCTTACCTCAAATGGGTACGAACTCATGCTCAGAGTTTTATGATGCCTTACCCCTCCATTCTCCCGGTAATCATTGAGCCTGTTAAGGAAGGAGATGTTCCATACACTATCCTACATCCTGACATGCCCACATCTCTTGAAGACCTACAAAGGGATTGGATACAACTCAAAAGAGAGTGAGATACTTTCGAAGCCCAATTCTACGCAAGCGAGAAGAAGGTTTTGGAACTCACTAGGCTACTTCATGAGGAGCAGACTCTGAATGCCTACATTGCACCAAAGAGGATGCGTACTACTTTTTCATCTTAGAGTTTTTGTATTATTTTGCCCAAGGGGCGTTGATGTACTCAAACTTTATCTTATTAATATAACGCGTGTTTCCTTTTTTGTCTAAAACAAATTTGACTCTTTGAAATCCTTGAAAACATTGCATATGCATATATCATTCATCATAACATAAACAGGTCTTTTGCAACAAGTCTCCTCATCTCTCTACTGTTTATTTCAGTAAGATGGATCTCTAGCAAACAGTGAAAGATCTCCAAGCTCAGAATACGCAGTTTCAACAGTTTCTCATGACCCTAGCCAAGGGGCAAGAAGAATTGAAGACTTTGCTGGCTGAAGAGAGGAAAAAGAAAACAAAGAAGGTAACTAGAGTCTTAAACATGGGGGGAAGATTTCATGGGCAGACGAGAAGGACTTTGAACTTTGCAACAACATCCGGTGAAGGAGAAGGGAAAGGCAAGGAAACAGCTGTCCCGTCAGAATCAGAAGAAGAAGAAGAAGACTACTCTGAGGAACAGTATCCTCCAGCTGATGACAAGTACATACATCTCGAAGAGCGGTTGAGCGCGATGGAAATCTAAAAGGTGCTAGGATTGGACTTTGAGGAATTGGGTTTAGTATCGGGGATTGTGATTCCTCCGAAATTCAAAGTGCCTACATTTTCCAAATATGACGGAGTGTCATGCCCTAAAATGCATCTCCGGTCATATGTGAGAAAAATCTAACCCCATACTGCTGATAAAGACTTGTGGGTGCATTTCTTCCAAGACAGCCTATCTGGAACTCAACTTGACTGGTTTTACCAACTAGAAAGAGCCAACATCCATAATTGGGAAGATCTTGCCGCAGCTTTCTACAAGCAATATCAATTCAATGCTTATTTGGCGCCTACCCGTACTCAACTCCAGAGTATGGCTATGGCCTCCAATGAAGGTTTCAAGGACTATGCGTAAAAATGGAGAGATTTGGCTGGAAGATTTCAACCCCCTATGTCTGAGAGGGAATTGGTAGACATGTTCTTAGGCACCCTATATGGTCCCTTATTCAATCATTTAATTGGAAGTTCATCCGCAAGCTTTACTGAACTAATATTTACCGGAGAGAGGGTAGAAGCTGGCATAAAAAGTGGAAAGATTCATCTTCTTCTACAACTGTAAGGAAGCCTTTCATCGGGAAGAAAGAGGTAGCTACTGTATATCCGCAAAGAAACCAAGATAGGGCCGAACGCCGACCAATGGTGGGGGATGTTATGATTCCAAAGCCTATGTCTGATCAACAAAGAAGTAATCAACCAAGGGTGGAAAGGCCAGTCAGGCAGTTCACCAGAATTAACATGACTCTGTCTGAAGTATTACCGCATCTACTAAGATCCAACTTGGCAACCTTGAAAGAAGCTCCTAAAACCCCAATACAACATCCCCTCATTATCATCCCAATGCCCGTTGCGTATATCACTCTGAAAGTCCTGGTCATGATACTAATAACTGTTGGGCCTTGAAGAACAAAATACAAGACCTCATTGAAGCAAAGGAAATTGAGTTTGATGCGCCCGAAAAGCCAAATGTCATGTCTGCTCCTATGCTCAGACATGGTCACAATACCAATGCCATTGAAGAAGATTTGTTTGTTACCTTAGTTGATGAACTCATGACCCCACTTCTGACTATTAAGATAAACTTATTGAAAGCCGGTGTGTTCCCAGGCTGTAATGAAGTTTGTCATCTCTGCTTATCCTCACCAACTGGATGTCCTTTGTTGAAGGTAGGCATTCAGTGCCTGATAGATAACAAAGAGATTTTGTTTGAAAAGGCTCCTGTTTCACCTATTCCCGTTGAAGATGTTTCTATCATTACCATTTCCGCCAATTCTTCCAGGGTATCCACCAAAAGACCCGTTAGAATTACATCAGTTTCAAAAGCAGCTCCTTTAATAATCACAATGCCTGGGCCAGTCCCATATGAATCAGACAAAACTGTGTCGTGGAATTATGGAGGGGACATTTACTACCATGGCATCAAACAAGACTGGCCGGCTGCCGAAGAGATAAATTCTGAGAAAGAAGACTCCGACATAAGTAATATTGTCGGAACTAGCAAAATTACCCGAAGCGGTAGGATCTTTTCTCCAGAAATTGCTCCCCCAAAAGCAGTTTCTGGACCCGTAATTATCCCGGTGGCTGCTCCAAAGGCTGCTCCCATACCCATAATCATCTCTGCAAGTACTCCTATTGACGAAGACGTTACAACCCCTATTATTATTCCTACCAACACTCCCGCTACCGAAGCTCGAGGAAAGAGTATTCAAGTTGAGCCTGTCCGGACGAAGGCTCAATCACTGACTATCCCTGAGACTTCCAAGAAAGAAATGGAGGAGATCCTAAAAATTATAAAGAGGAGTGACTACAATATAGTTGAACAATTGGGGAAAACTCCCTCTAAAATCTCCATGCTGGAATTACTACTGTGTTCCGAGGCGCATGCAAAAGCCTTGGTGAAGTTCTTAAAAACAACCCATGTACCTCAAGAGACGTCTTCTGATCAATTCCAAGACTGTGTAGCCAGCTTGACAACGGATAATGGCCTAGGTTTCTCAGATGCTAATCTAACACCGAGGGAAAAAAAGCATAATAAGGCATTACATGTCTCTGTGGAATGTAGGGGCACAACTCTGGCCCATGTCTTGGTGGACACAGGCTCGTCTTTGAATGTATTACCAAAAAAAGCTTTGAATAGACTTGACTGCGAGGGACTAACATTAAAGCTAAGAAACATAGTAGTAAGGGCTTTTGACGGCTCGAAGAGGATGGTACATGGGGAAGTGGATATCCCCATAAAGGTTGGAACCCAAACTTTCAATTCCACCTTTTATGTAATGGACATCCGCCCTTCGTATTCCTTCTTGCTAGGCCGACCATGGATCCATAATGCTGGCGCTGTTACCTCTACATTGCACTAGATGTTGAAATATCCGGTTCAAGGGAAGATTTTCACTGTCCATGGAGAGGAAGAATACATGATCAGCCATCTCAATTCCTTCAGATATGTGGAATTGGACGACGAATTCATTGAAACTCCATTTCAACACTTCGAAGAGGTCCCGCAAGAGGTGGCAGTGACCAAGGCTGTGTCTCAGGTTCCCCAAGTTATAAGGTCTCCACTCCGGATGTCGTCTCTGAAAGACGCCAAAGTAGTGGTAGAGAAAGGCGGATGCACTATCTGGGGACAACTCCCAGATATCCCATATAAGTCTGACAAGTTTGGCATAGGTTTCACTTCAAGTGCTCAAAAGGATGTACGCCGTGCCCGTGCTGGAGGACCACCCATGAAAATCAGCAACCGTGAGGTCAACGTGGTAGAAGATGGTGAAGATAATTGCAACCTGGAGGATTGGATCTTTCCGACTGTCAACGGAGGGCTCAACAATTTGGAGGCTAGAGACTTTGTCCCGATCACTTTTATCCCACAATAATTTATCTTTACATTTTGTTGGATCTGTAATATTGAAACAATTCGCACTCTTAAAACCTTGTGTTACCCGAGGCACAATGGTCCATTTGTAAGGGTTATTATCTCATTTTCATATGACATCAATGAATCATGGTCGTTTTTGCATACAAACTTTTGTGCTCAATGTTTTTCTTTTACATTTTATTTTCTTTCAAAGATAGCTATACCCTTACACACACCCACACTCACAATGCAGGTATACATCCATTCTGGATCCCATGGGTAACGATACTGCTATGGCCTCTTGTGACTCTGAGAATCTAATCTACCAAGACAAAGACGAAGGTGAGGAAGATTGTGAAGTACCAGGGGAACTTGCCAGACTGCTACAACAAGAAGAAAGAACCATTCAGCCTCACGAGGAACCCGTGGATACAATCAACCTAGTTACCGAAGAGGACAAAAAAGAGGTCAAGGTGGGTGACAATCTGGAACCCAGTGTCAAGGAGCATCTGATTCGGCTGTTACACGACTATGTTGAAGTCTTCGCCTGGTCATATGAAGATATGCCGAGACTTGATGCAGACATTTTGGTACATCATTTGCTTACAAGAGAAGATTGTCCACCAGTAAAGCAAAAGGTTCGCCGCATGAGGCCTGATATGTCAGAAAAGATTAAAGCAGAGGTCATGAAGCAATTCAACACTGGATTCTTAACTGTCACTTCTTACCCTCAATGGGATGCCAACATTGTTCCCGTACCCAAAAAAGATGGCAAAGTACGGATGTGTGTGGACTACAAAGATTTGAATAGGGTGAGCCCTAAGGATGATTTTCCACTTCCCCACATTGATATCCTAGTTGAAAATACGGCACAACACAAAGTGTTTTCCTTCATGGAAGGATTCTCAGGTTACAACCAAATCAAAATGGCGCCTGAGGACATGGAGAAAACAACATTTGTCATACAGTGAGGCACATTCTGCTACAAGGTAATGCCATTCGGACTGAAGAACGCTGGGGCAACCTATCAGCGTGCCATGGTGGCTCTATTTCACGACATGATACATCACGAAATAGAAGTCTACATGGACGATATGATAGCCAGATCACAAACAGAAGAAGATCATCTTAATCACTTACAAAAGCTGTTTTAGAGACTGAAGAAGTACAAGCTGAGGTTGAATCCAAACAAATGCACATTTAGGGTACGTTCTGGTAAACTCCTAGGCTTTGTCGTCAGTAAAAAAGGTATCGAGGTCGATCCTTCCAAAGTTAAAGTAATACAAGAGATGCATGCTCCTCGTACTGAAAAGGAAGTCAGAGGATTCTTGGGACGTTTGAACTATATTGCCAGATTCATTTCTCACCTGACCGCTACTTGTGAGCCAATCTTCAAACTCTTGAAGAAAGATCAAGTATTCAAATGAAATGATGAATGCCAAGTTGCTTTTGACAAAATTAAAGAATACTTACAAGAGCCTCCTGTGTTAAAGCCACCAGTTGAGGGAATACCGTTAATCATGTATCTGACTGTTTTAGAAAATTCAATGGGGTGTGTATTGGGGCAGCATGACGAGTCTGGCCGAAAAGAGCACGCTATTTACTAACTGAGAAAAAAGTTTACCGACTGTGAAACCAGATATTCACTGCTCGAGAAAACTTGCTGTGCTCTGGCATGGGCTGATCGCCGGCTAAGACAATATATGCTAACTCATACTACCTTGTTGATATCTAAAATTGATCCGATAAAGTACATCTTAGAGAAGCCTGCTCTTTCTGGGAGAAAAGCGAGATGGCAGATGATACTAACAGAATATGACATACAATATACTACCCAGAAAGCTATAAAGGGCAGCGTACTAGTTGATCACCTCGCTCGCCAAGCTGTAAAAGACTACCAGTCCATGAAGTTCGAATTCCCGAATGAAGACATCATGACATTAGACAACTGTGAAGAATTCAGGCCATACGACGGGCGTGAACAAGGATCCCGATGGACCCTATTCTTTGATGGATCCTCCAATGCACTCGGAAATGGTATTGGTGCTGTACTCATATCTCCAAAAGGGTGTCATACTCCCTTTACTACCAGACTTTGATTCAATTGTACAAATAACATGGCGGAATACGAAGCGTGCATCTTTGGTCTCAAAGCTTCCATAGACTTAGGGATCAAATCATTGGATGTATTCAGAGATTCAACTTTGGTCATCAGTAGGATCAAAGGGGAATGGGACACCAAACACCCTAACCTTATCCCTTACAAAGAACATGTCTTGACATTGCTACCGCATTTTGAGAAGATTACCTTCGAGCATTTCCCGCGAGAAGAAAATCAGCTAGTAGACGCACTAGCCACAATGTCATCTATGTTTAAACTTAATTGGGATAACGAGGCTCCCCAGATCACCATTGAACGAATGGATGAACCAACACACTGTCACGAGATTAATACTGAAGAAGTAGTGGATCAGCCTTGGTTTCACGAAGTCAAGAGGTATCTCGAGGCTTAATAATATCCATAAGAAGCTTCAATCAATGATAATAAGTTCTTAAGGAGATTCTCTACTAAGTTTTTCCTTAGTAACGACATCCTGTACAAACACAATCATGACTCCATGTTGCTTCAGTGCGTAGATAAGGTTGAAGCTGAAAGGATCATGGCTGAATTACACGAAGGCACTTTTGGTACCCATTCCAGTGGGCATACGATGGCAAAGAAAATCCCACGGGCAGGCTATTACTGGTCTACTATGGAAGTAGATTGCTATCAACACTCTCGAACCTGCCATAAATGCCAAAATTATCCCGACAAAGTGCATGTACCCCCGGTTCCTTTGAATGTCTTGACAGCTCCTTGGCCCTTTGCTATATGGGGAATTGATATGATTTGGGAAATCAAGCCGACAACTTCCAATGGACACCGCTTCATCCTAGTGGCCATTGACTATTTTACAAAATGGGTGGAGGTAGCTTCTTTCGCTTTCGTTACCAAGAATGTTGTTTCCCGTTTCATCAAGCAAAATCTCATATGCTGGTTCGGTATCCCAGAAAGGATCATCACTGACAATGGTACAAATCTCAACAACACTATGATCACTGCATTGTGCGAGCAATTCAAGATTCAGCATCACAATTCTTCTCCCTATCGGACGAAAATGAATGGTGTTGTCGATGATGAAAATAAGAACATTAAAAAGATCATACAGAAAATGACAGTCACATACAAAGACTGGCATGAGATGCTACCATTCGCTCTCCATGGGTATCGTACCACGACCCGCACATCGACCGGGGCAACACCCTATTCTCTGTTTTACGGCATGAAGGCTGTCTTGCCTATCGAGGTTCAGATCCCCTCTCTGAGGATTATGAAGGATGCAGGGTTGAACGAAGACGATTGGATCCAGACTCGACTTGAATAACTGAACTTGATTGATGAGAAGAGACTTACTGCTGTTTGCCATGGTCAAATGTATCAAAAACGGATGATCAAGGCTTTCAACAAGAAAGTCAGGCACCAAGTGTATCAAGTTAGAGATCTAGTGATCAAACGCATCATCTTGCCACAAGGTGATCCCATGGGCAAATGGACTCCTACCTATGAAGGACCATTTGTAATCCAAAACATATTCTCTGGTGGGGAAATGATCTTGACCACCATGGATGGTGACGACCTGCCACACCCTGCAAACGCGGACATAGTCAAAAGATACTACGCATAAGAGACCCGCTAGGTTGACATACCTAGGCAAAACAAGGGCATCCAGGCGAACCTAAAAGGTTCGAGCAAAAGTTAGGGATAAAACAAAAAATCTGTACACCCAGCAAGTTGAAAACTCGAAAGGGCGACTTGGGTAAAAAAGGGTTTCCTGGTGGACTGAAAACCTGAAAGGGCGGTCATGGTAAAAGTTAGGGAATTAAGGCGTACGACTATGTCCCGTCAGGCCACTTTACAAACAACCTTTGGCTTTCACTGACAAACTCAGAAGTTCTGATCAATTCAGTCATCTCCGGACAAGGCAACAAATATACAAGAAGCTCAGAGATACGAAGGATATAGTAGAATGGAAACCCCATGGGATTATTACACATAGCTATTTTTCTTTGCATCAAAATTTTCCTTTCTACGACAACATCCTCTTACTAGAATGTTTGTCTCCTTGTACAAAAAATACTTATTCAAAATCAATACAAAGATACCCCTTTGAAAGTGCAAAAACTATTTGTCTTTTTTCTTTACGCTTATGTTTTGTTTACAAAAACGTCCAATGATTCATTGTTGAACATATGCATCTGAACATAATTATTGTTTACAAATAAACAAAATGGGAAAGAAAATTACTGATAGGTTGAAAGGATAGGAAAATATCTCTAGGTTGTTCCATAAGTAATCCCCTGCAGTACGTCGTTTAAATCCTCAGCAGAACAAAATTTCAAATTATTGATCCCCAGTAGAAGTCGTCAAATTTCTCAGGATCCCAAATAGGATTCTACAAACAGTACATGGCATTGCCCTTACAACAGAGTTTATTTCTCTCGACAGAAATTCATCAATATTTCAATTTCAAGACATGAAGATTCACATATCCTCAGCAACAGTCAGAGATTTATTTTCCCTAATCCAACAGCAATGCAACAGAGTAGCTCACATACGCATACATCACATCCATATATCATAAACAATGATAAGTGCATGTATCCCATTACACCTTGCATTTCATACAACATGACTTTGCATTTTTGCTAACTTTTTATCCTTTTCAGGATAAGATTAACAACTATCATTAACAATGTTCAGAGCTTTTAATACAGTTCAGATACACTCCAGACAAGGACGCCATTCTGATACTCATTCAGATCTCAACTTCAAGATACAATTCAGATACACTCCAGACATGGATTCCATCTTGATACTCATTCATAATCCACTCTCCAGATACAATTTAGATACGCTCCAGACAAGGATGCTATTCTAATACTCATCCAGATCTCAACTTCAAGATACAGTTCAGATACGCTCCAGACACGGACGCCATCCTGATACTCATTCTTCCAACTTACAAATTACAATTCAACAATCACTTCTAGATGGAACATACAAGCCCATATCCCGCAGCTTTCTATCACCTCTCCAAATGGCATCTTTAAGCCTATTCCCTCAGCTTTCACATCGTCAAGTGCAAACTTTTGGGCACTCTAGTGTCCAATCATCTTCCACCTTCGAGTCATGACTAGCAAGACATGCCAATATAAATGTTCAGGCTTAAGAAGATTGAACAGGGGCAGCTGTTGTACCCCCAAATTCGCCCTCTCATTTATCAAGAATTTTCTCACAAGATCTCATTGGGTTTAAGACTGCATTAGGGTTTGATCAGCTCAAGACACTTCCTCAAGCACTGATGACCAAAATTAGGGTTTGAGTTTGCACAAATATTTTTGGACTATCAATGCTTCATATGACTTTAAAGGATCATTAGGGACCCCCAAGATTACTCATGTCAAGTTTCAAGCCTTGAATCACATTTTTGATCATTCAATTGGACAGTTGACCTAAAAATCAGCTGTATTGAGGAAAAAGTCAACCATGGCCAATTTACAGTCAAACTTAATAATTTTTGATCCACATAAACATTTTAGACTCATATGTATCATTTGATCAAGTTTGGACCATAATTCCCCAAGAAATTTGCTCAAATCATAAAAAGGGCAAAATGGTCAAAATTAGGGTTTTGACTGAGAAGAGGCAATTTCTGATTTTTTGACCTAGCAAATCATAAATTGGTTTGAAGCATGATTTTAAGAGTTCAATCACATCATTTTGACCTAATATCATGATTCAAAACATTACAAATCCATTGGATTAACAGATGAATGTTTCAGTCAACTGATCAAAAGTCAACTATATACTGAAAAGTCAAACTTTGACTTTTTGGTTAAAATCAAGTGCCAAAGATCATAATTCATCAAAACATATTAAAATGTGAAACTTATTCATCAAGAAATCAAGGTTTGAAGATTTTGTTTTGAAATTTGAAATTTCTTAACTTAGAAATTTTTCTAAGTATAGAAAATTTCTTATTTTTTCTCAACTTTAAACCAAATTTTCACCATGATGCAAGATGATTCAAAGGAAATTTCCAACATGAAAGTTGTATATCTCCATGAAATCTACAAATTTTCTTCACATAATTTCTCCGAAAAATGCTTGGATCTCAAGATATAATTTTGTGAATACATGCTCATAAACTAAAATAACTTAGTGAAATTTTGCCCTAGTTAGGCAGGTTTTTGACCTAACTTCATGCCAATTTTTCACATAATTACAAGGGGATTATTTGAAAGCAATTCAAATATGAGTTGTAGAGCACATTTCAAGCTTTCCAAAATGTCCAAGAAATCCTCGAGATCATTCTTGAGTAGGGAGAATCAAATAGATGAAGTTGGCAATTTCTCACTTTGATTTCAAGCCATTTCATGATGAACAAAAATTCAAATCCAAGCCTAGGCTGCATAATCTTTGCTTTGCAGGACTCAAACTTGTTTCTCACTCTATAATTAAATGTTTACACAACTGATGGAGCTTTAATCTAAGCATTAGAGCCTTTATCTAAGCTATATTTCCATTTATGACACAAATGTGCCATTTCCATTTTGATAAAGCACAACTTTTTCCTTTGTCAACTTCTTGAGCCTCCCAATTTTTTTCTCTGCACACAAGCAAAGTCAAAACCAAAATAACCTTGTTTAAGGCCTCTCCAAAACCAGACCATGCTTGTACAACACTTAGGGACTTGTCTCCTCACTTTTCTTCAAAAGCAAGTAATAGAGCCAAAAGGCTATAACTCAGAAACCTGGAGTGGAGTTGATGTCTAACCTTTTCCATAGTTATACACAAGTGTATTGCAACATTAGACACATATGCTAAGAATCAGAAACACTCCCAAACACTTTGCCACTAAAAATCTGCCATAACTTGACAGTTTTGAACCTTACTCAGCCATATCCAAATCCACTCGTGCGAATTGAGTTTTAACCATCCAAACACTTAATATACATCACACCCAAATGATCCAGACCCCTGTTACCTCACTGTAACTCCTCCTACTCCATCCATCATTTTCAAATATCAAGCTTGCAGGTTGACTTGAGTAGGGAGATTCAGAGATTTTCAAGACCAAGTAAGGATTGTAATACAGTTAGGGAGGTCCAGGAAAGCTAAACAAATCCTCAGGCCTTCTAAAAACCTGCCCAAACTCCATTCACGATCTCAACTAAAAGAGTTAAAAACTCAAACTTCTATCTCTTCATACAAGCATCATTTGGTCCTGATTTGTGAAAACAAAATGTAGATATCCTTGCACTAAAGCTAACCATGTTCATAGTTTTCATTTATATTAACTGTGTTTAGAGAATTTTGGATTTGAAATTTATGTAAAAATTAGGTTTCAAATTAGGGTAAGTAAAATTAGCTTTGATCTTTGACTTTTAGTTTACATAAATTACATGGTTGAACTCGTGGGAAGAAACACTATAACTTTCATGTTTGGACTTTCCATTTTTATGGAGAAATGAGAGAGATACAGGTGGTCTGGCCATGGCTCAAGGTTGAAGATGAAGTTGCCTTCAGGAGGCGTTTTCTAATACATATTTATGCTTTTGTTTCTATAAACAGATGTAAAGCCACCCCAGTGGTAAGGCGGCGCGCGTAAATGCTTGAGGTCATGGGTTCGAGCCTCAGCGCGCTGCCTTTTGCAATTTTCTCATATTTTCCCATTTTTTGTCCCTTTGCAGCGTGAGCTTCTGAACTTTGGGCCTTGTGATTTTTTCTAACACTCACCTCCTGATTGCATATGACACCCCTGACCCATATATTTTTATTTATTTATTTTATTTTCGTTTTATTTTATTAAGTATATTTCTCTTAATATTAAAAATCTCAAAGAATATGAAAATGATAGATTTATATTTTAACTTATTTTATTTTATTTTTCTCACAAAAAATATTTTTATTTAGTTATATATTATCTATTTTTGTTAATTAAACTTGTAAATTAAATTATAACTAGTTTAATATTTATTTTTCTTCACACCCATTAAACATATTATTTCAATATAAAAAAGGACCAAAAAATATCTCATAATACCATATATTATTTTCCAGATAAAAAATACAAAAATACTTACTTTTTCTTAAAGAAATTTATCCCCTTTTAATAAATTGAATTAGGGTTTATTCAAAAATCTTTTCTAAAAATATTTTCTTTTCTTAATTGATTTAAGATAATCTTGATTTATTTATTAAGTTTTAGGTTAAAGCTTTTTCCACATAAAAAACCAAACAAAAATCTTCTTTTGCATTTACATATCTTTGTATATTTAATTCATCTTGTATATTATTTATTCCAATATTTGTACATATTAAATTTGGTTGTAATAGCTTAATTAGGTTTATATTATTGCAATCCCCATTCATAAATTGTATACCCCCCTCCCACAAGTGTTGTAATAGCGTAGTTTTTTTTTTTAATTTCGCAATTTATCGCTTTTACATAATATGCTAGTAATTAGGGTTTGTATGGCAAGATAAATCCAATCAAATAGAAAACCCTAATTCAAGACAAAATCAAGCATGAAAATGACACACTTTCATAGAAGCACCCATAGGGTTATCCCACTTGGTTTCCTTATACAAAAATGGCCATATTACGCATGTAAGGTATCTTAGCAAAAAAAACAAATACAAGATCATAGTCCCTTGATGACGCTATTCAAAGTTGCCTTACAAAATGATCTTAGTCCCTAAAAAATACTAACATGCTTTGCAACATTGCTAATCATGGCTATACGATGACCCACGCCCGTCCCGCTTACATCCAAAGATAGGGTTTCTTACCAAATCAATGGTAAGACAACAATATCAAAGGAAGAGAAAATAAACAAGAAAGACATTTGAGTAGGTAGATTACTTTTAGTTACTTGCTCCATTTTAAAAAAAATATCCTTGATACTTTCAAACAAACACACACATTTCAAAACATCTTGCAAACATTGAAAACATTTTCAAAAAGATCAACATCTTTGTATACATTCTTACGAACGAGAATCATTACAAAGATTGCCTAAACAATGGCCTCTTTTACAAAATACTTTCAAAACCACACAAAGCACCATTTCAAATAAAATCAAGTGATCTAGCAAGTAACTAAGAGCCCATGGAAAACCATGGATGATAAGGGTGCTAATACTTTCCCTTTTCATAATCTACCCCCCGAACTCAAGAAACAATCTCAAAGGTCTTTCCTGTGCTTTTTCACCTTTCCTTTTGGATAAAAGAAAAGTCAGTGGTGACTCTTGTTAACCGCAACATTTGCGATAAAATGCAAAACAATCAAGTCAGTTCTCCCACTGTATCACAAGTATGTTAAGAAATGAAATAGAAAATCTATAACAAATGATGTTGAAATCTGGGTAATGGGTTGGGCTTCCAAATGGCATCCTCTATATATCCCAACATCATGTTTTTGGTAGAACCCAAGAAAGGTGACTTGGACTCAGCCTAACAGGGCAGCACCTAAACTCACTGGGCCTAACACCCTGACTTCTTTCACACTCCCTGGACTCAAATCAGCACACCCTGAGTTTACTAATTCTTCATTAGAATTAGGATTTTTTTGTTTGTTAATTTTCTCCAATAAAATAGATGATAAAAATAATATAAAAACATTAATAAAGATGTAGTAGAATATAATATAACTTTTTGGAATTAATTCTCTAGTTTTTTTTATAGAATTTTCCTTACATTAGAAATTAATAAAAATACTTTTTCTTTCTTGTTTTCATCCGTATTTTCATGCCGCTTTGTCATGTTATTTTTGACGCGTTGGTTCGTTGCGCAAGGTACATTTTTATGATTTCGATCATGTGACATAATGAGTTGTCATGTGATCGAGGAATACTTCTTATGCTCTCCTCTGATGCGACGTGCCTTATTTCTCATCGACCTGAGAAATTGATATCGTATTATATGTTGTCCTGATGCATGTGATATTATATGACGCTTTGTGCAGTAACTTCTAATTACGTGTTGCATTCGTAACACGCATTTGCTTTTATCTTAGTTGGATATTGTTTCTGACTTTGTTCATTTCTTGGTGAATCTTGATCGACGTGTACTCCCTTATTCTCCATTGCTTTCGTCCGCTCTTGAGGATTTGCTTGCTTTTGGTAGTCACCGCTACTACCTTCGTACGTCTTCGCACTTTACTGCATTTATTTACCGCTTTTCTAGATATCATGAGAAGTAGGACTTTACTGCTTTCTGATTCCATGAGAAGTAGGAATAGAGATGTATGACGGGGGTCTCCGTTGCTGATCATGTAAGGAACCCCTCTGGTTTATTTAAAGACCTCTTTAGGGCAATTCTGCATTATGTGCATTCCGTGTGCTACTTGTGTGTGGTTTGTTTAAACCCCTACCTTTGTGTAGGTATTCTGCAGGTGCGTTTATATTTGTGCTCGCATATGTACAGATGATAAGTCCTCAAAAAGAGGCGAGCGGGGAGGGTTAGCAATCAACCCCCACAATTTCGTTTGTGTTATCCTTAGCTCGTGACGCACCATGAAGCTTCGGAGTTGTGCCTGCTCTTATGTATAGAGTCGTCAAGTGGGGAAGGGTTCCGTAATCGAACCCCCATGCTTTATTAGGAGTTCGCATTAGCCGGTTCTGATACTCTGTGATTTTTCATATCGTCTTCTATAGCCTATCTCGATCTCCTATATCTTGGTTAGGTGTTCAGTCGCTTTGGATGTTACATTTTTGTTTTTTCATCTCACTCCCGCTTGTTTGTCTCAAGTGATACGCTCCCCTTGACTAAAACATTTCCTTTATTTTCCTTACTCTTTTATGCGTGTGCTTCTTCAAGCTTGCTTGTTTTATCCTTGAACATACCATGTACCCTTAGGACGTGCTTGCTCCTTTCGGACGCAAGTTAGACCTTAGGTTGTAAGCCATGCATGCTAACATTAGGTAGACATTACCCTTTCATTAATCCAAAACATAGGACCACCATTGTATGATAATATTAGGTTATAAATAGGCTAGTCTCCCTTTAGACTATTTTCTTCCCTTTTTGTATATGCATCTAAAATTAAATCCTTTTCTTAGTGTGGCATCTTGCCTCGAGGGCGTAACTCAAAACCATTTTCAAGCAAGGACATGATTAATTTTCTTCTGTGCCAACGCGTGAGTCTCCAAAGGTTGAGTTGCGACAGAAGGCAGAATTAACATTGTTCATAAAAAACATAAAACAAACAAAAACATGTTAGCTGAACTACGGTAGCTCTGATTCCTCAAAAAGGATATGTAGGCATTGGGGTAGGGCCCAAGCGAGTACAATTTTATTTTCCCTACATTATTTTCTCCTTTCTTTTTCATGCATTCTCCCTTTAGCAGTAGTAAACACTAAGCATAGATTAAACACACCCATAAGATAAACAACAATAGTGGATACCTAGAGTACTACAGGCGTGTGGGGTGCTAATATTTCCCCCTCGCGTCACAGACTCCCTTACCCGATCTCTCGGTCACAAGACCGTGATTTCTCTCTTCTAAGGTTTTCTCGATGTTTACCTTTACCTCCATGTGGGATAAAAGGAGTTCGATGGTGACTTTATTGATTGATGATTTTCAGCCAGTTGTTTCTGCTGGAGACTTCACTGGGGACAGGTCGACCAAATGTTGTTCCATCCCAGAGTCGCTCCTAGCTCTTGTTTTCTTTTCTTTGGGTGTTTATTTATATGCTTTCATTTTATCCATTCATACATGATTACCTGAGCATATGTATGCATTGCATTTTACTGTCTTCCATATACTACTGATGTACTGGATCTGTTTCTTATTGGGTGGGTGTAACTATGAGGTAAAAGGCCCAATACCCAGGCCAAGTGACAACCATAGGAACCATAGGAATAGAGTGGAACATGAACGGATAGTTGAATTAGGTTTTACTATTGCTGCCATGCCGTCTGTTGTAACCCAAAATTTTCCCTCTCATTTATTAAGACTTTTCTCACAAGACTTCTTGGACTCAAGACATGATTAGGGTTTATTCAGCTCAAGACATCTCATCTTGCACTAATAACCCAAAATTAGGGTTTGAGTTTTCACAAGGATTTTTGGACCACCAATGCTTCATGTGACTTTCATACACCATCTTGGACCCCTAAGATAGCTCATGTTAAGTTTCAAGCCTTGAACCACATTTTTGATCAGTCAATTGGACAATTGACCTAAAAATCAGTTGTATTAGGGAAAAAGTCAACCATGGCCAATTTACAGTCAAACTTCATAATTTTTGATCCACATCAACATTTTAGACTCATATGTATCATTTTATCAAGTTTGGATCACAACTCCTCAAGAAATTTGATCAAATCATCAAAAGGGCAAAATGGTCAAAATTAAGGTTTTTGACTGAGAAAGGGCAATTTCTGATTTTTAACCTAGCCAATGACCAATTGGGTTCAAACATGATTTCAAGGATTCAATGGCATCATCTTGACCTAATTACATGGTTCAAAAGATCTCAAGTTCATTGGATTGATACATGAAATTTGCAGTCAATTGATCAAAAGTCAACTGTATACTGAAAAGTCAAACTTTCTTTTTGGTCAAAATCAAGTACCAAGAGTCATAATTCATCAAGATATGTCAAAATATGAAACTTGTTCACCAAGAAAACCAAATTTGAAAATTAGGGTTTTAATTTGAAAATTTTCATAACTTAGAATTTTTTCTAAGTATACAAATTTTCTTATTTTTCCCCAACTTTTCACCCCTTTTTCACCATGATGAATTTTGATTCAAGAAAAGTCCCCAACATGAAAGTTGTAGTCCTCCATAAAATATACAACTTTTCTTCACAAAGTTTTCCATAAAGATGCTTGGATCTCAAGTTATGAATTTGTGAATGTAGGCCCATGAACTAAATAACTTAGTGAAATTTTGCCCTAATTTAGGCAGGTTTTGGACCCAACTTCATGCCAACTTTTCACCTAGTTCCAAGAGGTATCTCAAAATTCATTTCAAATATGGATTATAGAGCACATTTAAAGCTATCCAAAATGTCCAAGAACTCTCCAAGATCATTTTTGAGCAGGGAGAATCGAAGAAGGGAAGTTGGTATTTTCTCACTTTTGATAAAGCCATTTTCACATAGCATCAAGTTGCAAATCAAATCTATGCTGGTTATATCTTGCTTTACATGTCCTAAGCTTGTTATAAACTCCATAATTAAATGCATACTCAGAAGCTAAAGCCTTTATCTTTGCTTTTGAAGCTTTACACAAGATGCATTTCCATTTTGGGCAAAAAGGTTGCAATGCCATTTTCATAAAGATGAACTTTTGCAACTTTGTCAATCTTGAGCATTGAACTTGTCCCCTTGATATAAGCAATTTACACAGCTCTCAAGCAATTGGTACAAGCTCATTTCAGCCCTCAAGCAAGCAAGTACAAGCATGGCAAGTATAGTCACTTCACTTTACTTCAAATGCAAGAAAAGTTACAAAAGGTCCAAAGCTTGCACATCTAGTAAGGGCTGACTTTGGATCACTTCTATACAAATATACAAACTCGTTACAAGGCATAGCACGCTTGTATTGAACTTGAAACACTCTCAAACTAAAAAACTCCACAAAACTGCCCAAACACTCAGATTCTGCAAAAGCACAACCAACTCTCATTTGGCTCGTGCATTTTGTGTTTAATCATTTCAAACATCTTAAACACTTGCTACCTAGTCAATCCAAGCCATCACCCTGGTTCTGTAACCCCTGTTTTAGCATCCACCATTTTTAATTTGAAAGCTTGCAGTTGGACTTGGTCAGAGAGTTCCAACCATCCTCAAAGCAAGATAAGCATTGGATTAGCTTCAGGGAAGTTCAAGGAAGCTCAAACAGTTATCATGCCTCCATTAAAGTCCCTACATTGACCTACTCGAATCTAGCTGAAAGAGGTATTTTCTTAAACTATATCTCCTTATACAGGCAACTTCAAGCCACGATTTGTGAAGACAAAATGTATTCCTTATCATAACGAAGTTGTACATATCATTACTTTTCATTTACATTACTTGTGCTAAGAGAATAAAAGTCTGAAAAAATTAGGTCACGAATTAGGGATCCCAAAATTCTCTTTGATCTTTAAGAGTTAGGTTACATAATTTATATGGTTGGAATCTTGAGCTCAAATGCCACATTTTTCATGTTATGAGTTTTTGTTTTTATGCAAGCATAAGCAAGTTACAGGTTTGAACATGGAAGCGCGCGAAGAAGAGTGTGAAGGACGGGGATGAAGTCTGGTTCTGGGCTTTTTGTGCTTTGGCCTTTTTGCTTTCACTAAACCCACCCCCTTGACTTGCTATTGCACCCCCTGGCTAACTTTTTATATTTTTGCATTTTTTTTTCATATTTTTATATTTAATACTTTTATTTATTTTTCTTAATGATAAAAAATACTAAAAAATGATTTACTTATTTTCACACTTTTATTTATTTTTATTATTTTATTATTTTATCACATGAAAAATACTTTATTTTGATAAATAGAGTTTATTTTCTTAAATAGCTTATAAATAATTAAAAATACTTAATATTTTTTATTATACATTTTATACTTACAAATACCAATTTTTACACATATTTAATATTTTAATATTTACATATAATATTATTTATCATTTTCTTATACAAAAAATGTACAAAATAATAATATGAAACATGCATTTTATTTTAATTGAAAATTAGGGTTTCACCCCTTTCAAAAAGAATTAATTATTTTTCCTTATTTTTAGGTTTAAGTTAAATATTTCTTTTATACAAAAACAAGACATAAATAATTTTTTTACATGAACATATTGCATTGTATTTTAAATATTTGTCTTATTTATTTAAATTCGCGCATATTCGATTTGGTTGTAATAATATATTTAGTTTTATATTTGTGCAAATCCCCCATTCAAATTTGTATTCCCCCCTCCCATAATAATTGTTGTAATAGCTTAGTATATTTACATTACGCAATTTATCGCTTTATACCATGCTTAGTAATTAGGGTTTGCATGACAAGAACAAAAAAAAACAAAACAAATAGAAAAACCCTAAATACAAGACAAAAGCATGAAAATGATACACTTTGCACACAAGCACCCTTAGGGTTTCTCCCACTTGGTTGCCTAAAACAAAATGACCATGTTACGCATGCGAAGTATCTTGGCAAAACAAAACAAGTATAAGATCATAGTCCCTCGATGACGCTATTCAAAGGTTGCCTAAACAAATGATCTTGGTCCTTCAAAATGCTAAAGATACTTGGCAACATTGCTATCATGGTTATATGATGACCCACACCCGTCCCGTTTACATCTAAAGATAAGTTTTCTTACCAAATCAATGGTAAGTCAACAATGTCAAAGGAATAGAAAATGCACAAGAAAGACATTTGAGTAGGTAGATAGATTCTAAGTTACTTGCTCCATTTCAAACAACAATCCTTGCTATTTTCAAAAACAAGCACACACACACATTTCAAAACATCTTACAAAACATTGAAAACATTTTCAAAAGACAAACATCTTTGTATACATTCTTACGAACGAGAATCATTACAAAGATTGCCTAAACAATGGCCTCTTTTACAAAATACTTTCAAAATCACACCAAACACCATTTCAAACAAAACAAAGCAAGTGATCTAAGCAAGTAACTAAGATCCCATGGAAAACAATGGATGAAAAGGGTGCTAGCACCTTCCCTTTTCATAATCTACCCCCTGAACTCAAGAAAACATCTCAAAGGTCTTTCTTGTGCTTTTTTACCTTTCCTTTTGGATAAAAGAAAAGTCAGTGGTGACTCTTGCTAACCGCGACATTTGTGATAAAACGCAAAACCTCAAGTCAGTTCTCCTACCGTATCACACCGTCCACACTCATATGAGGTACAAATGAGGGGGCTATCGTTTTCACATAGGTGATACGATGATAGTTTTTCAGGAGTACTCTCGATTCTGAGTTACTCGACCCTGCCTTGACTTAGTTTTCACCCGTGAGTGGGGTGGGAATTATTATCACAGGTACAAATGGTGACTATGTTCATATACTCATGTTCAGATGGTGACTATTGGTTCTAATGGTTATGTTCTAGATTTCTGTTGGTGACTAGGAGGTTCTCAGATTTATTTTCCGAGTTCTGAATTTGGTGTTCATGAGGTTCTTCCAGTTATGTTCCAAACCTGTGACCCTGGTAGTTACAGACTATACAGAGATAATACAACAAAAATCAATATCATGGAAGTAGTAATCCCATGATCATTTGCACTCGCATCATAGCATATTTATTTTTCCAAAAGAAATGTCATAAAAACGAGACTATATACTAACCTTGCATGTGCATGTCCATTCTTGGGTATCTCACGAAGTTGTGATTTCCATCGGTAATGTTTAGCAACAGTGATGATCTCAAGAGGACCAAAAGAGACAATTGTACTCGTTAGTTCTGCTCAAGTTTTTGGTCTTCTTTGAGGAGTTTAAAAGACCATTTAGTCTATCCTAATACATGTGCTTTTCAGTGAAGTACATGGTGGTGCTTTGAATCTACTTAGGTTTTACGATTATGAGTTATGATGTTTGACTCTCCAGGGCCATCAGATCACTCTAACTTTGAAAGAGTACTCTCAATGTTCAAGATTACCGAGCACATATTTGTTGTTGTTCTGAACGAGCCCGACTTTAAAGCTATTGCTAAGGCACTTTATTTAGGCCTTAATGAGATAGAGATGGATAAATAATGGTAGCCTACCTTCAGACTGATTGTTAGATTATTATCTCGATTACCACCAGGCTTGTTGGACGGAATCACTTATCTTGTACTCTCGCAACTTTCTTGTATCGAATTCCACGGGAATTTCTCCTATTTATAGATATTTTCTTTATGTGTTCATTCTTATTATCATGTTGCTCGATTATTACTAACGTTAATTATGACGTGGAAAACCGGAATGGACAATAATTTCATACATCATACATATCATGCATTTCATGAATTGCAGGTTTTCTGGTAGGAATTCTTATCTGATGGTCTTGCCTCTTATTATCAGAATATATAAGACAACTTCCTTACATCCTTATCGCACTCAAGGCAACAAGTTGAGGATTATGGAGCAGATTGAGCAGAACCAAGCCGCTCTCCACAAAGACATGGACACCATGGGTGATCGGATGAATCAACTTATGGAAACTCTTCATGCTGTCATCCAAGGGCAGGAAGAGCTCAAACTGAGTGTTACTAAGTTGGTTGACAGTGCCTCTACGTCTGAGAATGGTGGACCCAGGAATGACAATGGGGGAATTCCTAAAGAGAACCCACGATTGATTGTGGATGACCACCATGATGTCATTGATCTCGATGACCCTCCAAAGGATTCTACAACTGATTTATCTGAAACTGCTAAAATGTACAAGGCTTTGGAAGAACATTTGAAGGCTATAGAGACTTCCAAGAAACCGGGATTTAGTGTTGTTGCTATTTGTCTGGTTCTGGGGGTTGTGATTCCACCAAAGTTCAAGGTACCAAAATTCGACAAGTATAAGGGGGTTACATGCCCAGAGACTCATCTCCAATCTTACTGCAGAAAGATGGCCGCTTATGCTAGCAACGAGCCGTTGCTTATGCATTTCTTTTAGGATAGTCTGGCTGAAGCTCCATTAGAATGGTACATGCAGTTGGAGCAAACTCATGTTAGTACTTGGGGTGAGCTTGTCAATGCTTTCCTAAAACATTACCATTACAACACCGCCATGGCGCCTAGCCATGCATAGTTGCAGAGTATGTCTCAAAAGACAAACGAGTCTTTCAAAGAGTATGCTCAGAGGTGGAGACGTTTGGCCGCGAGGGTTCAGCCTCCTCTCCTGGATCGAGAGCTGGTAGATTTGTTTATGAGTACCCTCCGAGGTCCGTATTTGCAACATATGCTTGACAACACTTCTGATTCATTCTCGGATATGGTTATCATCGGGGAGTGGGTTGGAATATGTATTAAAGCAGGGACTATTATAGGTGCATCTAGCACGAATGGTAACAACAACTTAGGTAGTGGAAAGAAACCATATTCTAGTGGTTTTGTCAAGAAAAAGGAAGGAGAGATGAGCAATGCCTCTGTTGATAAGGGGAAAGCTGTTATGTAGGTTCCGTATTACCAAACTCCTGTTGCTGCTCCGCAACAACAGTATGCACCACCGCGAAACTATTAACAAAATCAGAGGCCCCAAGGACAAAAGGGTCAATAAAGGCCGCAAAGGTATCCCGAGAGGAAGTTGGATCCAATCCCGGCGTCGTATGCTCAATTGCTTCCATAATTTCTAGCTGGCCAGTTGGTACAACTCGGAGAGTTAGCTCCCCCACTGGCAGAACTTCCAAAGGGTTATGACATTAATGCACGTTGTGAGTTTCATTTAGGCGCTCCAGGCCATTCGATCGAAAATTGCAAAGCTTTAAAGCATAAGGTACAAGATCTTTTGGACGCCAAAGAGTTAAGCTTTACTCCTATAGGCCCTAATGTCCAGGACAATCCTATGCCTCCCCATCACGGGGCTGCTGCCAATGCAATAGGGTTCGATAATGGTCATGACTTAGTGACTCAGGTTGATGAGGTTCAGATGTCAATGGCAGTTTTGAGAGAACATCTTTTGCAGCAAGAAGTTCTACAAGAGCTTCATGACTTTTGTTTGAAATGCTCATCTAATTCGAACGAGTGTGATGATTTGAAAAATTCCATAAAGAGATTGATGGACGAAGGGGTTATTAGAGTTCAGAAAGTCATCCCTGAAGGTGATGTTACTATTCTAGAGATTTCGTATTATCCGACCAATGTTCAGAGGAATACTTCAAGAGTTCCATTGGTTATACAAGTTCCAGCACTCCTTGCACCAGATCAGAATCTGGTTGCTCCCCTACCAACCCAAGCATCGACACCTCCAAATCCGGTTCCGGTTCCAATAATTGATAATAGGGCAGTTCCATGGGAATATAATACTGTTTACATCCATGGGAAGAAAGTTATTTGTCCGCCGATTAAGAATAAGGTGATAACCAACATTGTCGGAACTAGCAGAATAACCTGAAGTGGAAGAGTCTTTGCTCCTACTCCACCAACTCCCGAAGAAGTTATTGAAGAGATTTCTGTGAAAAATAAGGGGAAGCAAGTAGTCAATGATTATCCTAAGACTCATTTTGAACAACAAGTGGAGAAATTAATTAGGGTGATCAAGAAGAGAGATTTCAAGGCGGTTGACCAGCTGAATCAGACGCCTGCAAAGATATCAATCTTATCCCTCCTTATGTACTCTGAAGCACATCGAACAACCTTGATGAGAATCTTGCATGGTTCTCATGTGAATCTTGGTATTTTTGTGGCTCAATTTGAAGGGCTTGTGTTGTACCCTAAAATTTTCCCTCTCATTTTATCAAGATTTCTCATCACAAGACTCTTTGAACTCAAGACCAAGCTAGGGTTTGCTCTGTTCAAGACATCTACTTGCATTGTTGACCTAAATTAGGGTTTGAAGTTGCACAAGGAATTTTGGACTTCTAATGCTCAATGTGACCTTCATGCTTCATGTTTGACTTATAAGTTTGCTCATACCAAGTTTCAAGCCTTGAATCAAACTTTTGCCCAGTCAATTGGACAATTGACCTAGAAATCAACTATATTGGGGAAAAAGTCAACTGTGGCCAATTTATAGTCAAACCTCATAAATTTTGATCCACATCAACATTATAAGCTTATATGAACCATTTTATCAAGTTTGGACCACAACTCCTCAATAAATTTGATCAGATCATCAAAAGGGCAAAATGGTCATTTTTAGGGTTTTGACTACAGAAGGGCAATTTCTGACTTTTGACCTAGCCAATGGCAAATTGGGTTCAAGCATGGATTCAAGGACACAATGTCATCATCTTGACCTACTCACAAGGTCCAAAAGATCTCAATTGTATTGGATTGACAGATGAATTTTCCAGTCAACTGATCAAAAATCAATTGTACACTGAAAAGTCAAACTTTGACTTTTTGGTCAAAATCAAGTGCCAAGGGTCATTTTTCATCAAGATATGTCAAAACATAAAATTTGTTCATCAAGAAACCTAATTTTTCAAATTAGGGTTTAAGATTGAAAATTTTCATAACTTCTAATTTTTCTAAGTTATAAAATTTTCTTATTTTTTCCTAACTTTGTCTCATTTTTTCACCAAGATGAAAATAGATTAAAACAAAACTTGCAACATGAAAGTTGTATTCCATCACAAAGTCTACAACTTTGATTCACAAAGTTTTCCCAAAAGAAGCTTGGATATCAAGTTATGATTTTTAGAACAAGGGTCCATGAAACTTTTAACTTAGTGAAATGTTGCCCTAGTTTAGGCAGGATTTTGACCTATCTTCATGGCAATTTTTCACCTAGTTCCACTTGGAATATAAAAATTCATTTCAATTATGGATTGTATAGCATGTTACAAGATTTCCAAAATGTCCAAGAACTCTCCAAAATCATTTGTGGTTAGGGAGAATCGAAGGCTTGAATTTGGCAAAAAACTCACTTTTGATCCATGGCATTTTCATATTGATATAAGTTGCAATTTCTGTCGAGCTTCATTTGTACTTGATTATAGGTCCCTAAACCCTTCCATACTCAATAATTAAATGAAAATACAATGGTTTGAAGCTTTGTTCTGATCATTAGAGGATTTCACAAGAGATTAATCCAAAAATAGCAAAAAGGTAACATTGCCATTTTTGTCAACTTTGCTTTATGTCAATTTGCATCCTTGAGCCTTGAACAAAATCTTGTACAGCAAACCAAATCCAAAAACTTAGGGCCAAGCTCACACAATGTATGCAGGGTTAGAGCTAGCCTATACAGGCATGCTCCTTGTCACTTCCCACTTTTTGCTTCATAACCAAGAAACTTGCCAAAATCACATAACTTGAATATCTGTTATAACCAACCATTGCAAGCATTCCAAACAAGTTATGAACATTACGTTGAGCCAGAAACACGAGGTATTGAACCCTCAATCCTTCCAAAACACTAAATCACATTCCTCTTGCAAAATAGGGCACTCCCTGCAGTTTCACTTCCATCTCACAAGTTACTCGTGCGTTTTGCCCCAAACTTGTTCCAATACATTCCATATAACCTATCCAAGCTATCCCAACCAATGGCCCTGAACTGTAACTCTATTTGCAAGCTTCACCATTTCTGTTTTTAGCTTGTGCAGGTTGACTTCTATAAGCTTGTTCAAGCACATCCAAAGCAAACTAAGCAATGGGGAAGGTCAGAGGAAGTTTAGGGAAGATCCAAAGCACCTCAAGTCTCACTGAAAAGCTCCACATTGCCATACACGAGTTCATCTGAAACAAGTATTTGTCAACTTCCTATATCTCTATTTAGGAATCATTAGGCTTAGGTTTGTGAATAAAAAATGTAGTACTCACAACCCTGAAGCTGTACATATGCTTAGATTTCATTTAAGTTAACCGTGTTAAGAGAATTTGATTCATGAACTTCCTGAAAAAAATTAGTTTAGAAATTAGGGCCAGAGAAATGTTCTCTGGTCTTTGAGAGTTAGATTAAGTTTTTTATATGGTTAGAATCGTGGTTTAATGCTCTACAAGTTTCATGTTTTGAGTTTTTAATTTCATGCAACGAATAGAGAGAACAGGATTGGAGTTACAGGGCGCGAGTTTTTTCTGTTTGAACGAAGGTTGAAGATGAAGTCTGGGTTGGGCCTGGCCATTCCATGCTGTTTGCACCCCTTAGCATGCTGTTCACACCTCCCTTAACCCATTTCTATTATTTTTGCATATTTTTGTATTTCTATTTTATTTTCTGACTTTTCTTTATTTTTATAAACTTTAAAATTACCAAAAATATTTTATTTAATTTTCATATTTAATTTTATATATATTTTTTCTAACATAAAAACAATTATTAAATAATATACCTTTATTTTCTTTTGATAAAAACTTGAAAATAATACATAAAAATATTTTATTTTTTTTTATTTTTATTATTTACATACTTGAATAATATTTTTCTGATATTTTTATTTTGTATATATTTTATTATTTTATTTTATTTTACATAATAATATAATTGATATATATACTTTCTTAAAGAAAATTAGGGTTTTTACCTTTAATAATAAAAAATAATCTTTTATACATTAAATATTATATTTTTGCATACACAAAAATAAATACAAACATTTTATGCACATTTATAATATATTGCACATTTATATTTAATTGCTTATTTAAATATTGTTTATTTATCATTTGAGCAAAGAAATTCAATTTGGTTGTAATAACTTAGGGTTTTAATTTCTTGCAAAATAATCCCCATTCAAAATTGTATCCCCTTCCCCATATCAATATTGTAATAGCTTAGGTTTATTTTACGCATTTTATGCTTTCAAATATGCCATGTTAGAGATTAGGGTTTGTATGCAAAAATCCAAAAATCAAACAAATAGCTTGACTAATACAAAGACAAAAAAGCATGAAAATTGACAACACAATGCACACATGCACCCCTAGGGTTTCATCCACTTGTTGCCTTTAAAATGGCCATGTTATGCATGTTGAGTATCTTGGCAAAACAAAAAAAACAAAACAAAAGATCACAGTCCCTCGATGACGCTATCTTGGTTTCCTATACAAAATGATCTAGTCCCTCAAAAATTTGCTAAAGATACTTAGCACAATTGCTATCATGGTCCATACGATGACCCGCGCCTGTCCCGTTTAACATCCAAATACAAGGTTGTTTACCAAATGCCATGGTAAAACAACACTGTCAAAAGGGTTAAAAATGTGTAGGAAATATCTTTGAGTAAAATAGGGTAGACAACTCTTAGTTACTTGATCAAAACTTGCAAAAAACATCCTTGCTATTTTCAAACACACCTCACCACAGAATTTCAAAACATTTCTCAAAACAAACTTTCAAACATTGAAATATCTTTTCAAAAGACCAACACCTTTGTATATATTCAAACAAGAATCATTACAAAGGTTGCCACAACGATGGCCTCTTTTCAAAGCATTTTCAAAAACCACACACAAAGCACCATTTCAAACAATTGAAAAGCAAAAGCAAGTGATCTAAACAAGTAACTAAGAGCCCATGGAAAACCATGGATGAAAAGGGTGCTTGCACCTTCCCTTTTCATAATCTACTCCCCGAACCCAAGAAAACATCTCAAAGGTCTTTCCTGTGATTTTTGACATTTCCTTTGGATAAAATAAAAAGTCGGTGGCGACTCTTGCTAAACCGCACAATTGCGAACACAAACGCAAAACCTCAAGTCAGTTCTCCCACCGTATCACAGAACTGGCGACTCTGCTGTGGAATTACTTTAAAAGTGGAGTAACCTTAGGGTTTAGATCACCTTTACATGCTTATCTTGTTTGCTTTGATTGCTTTACATTTGGTTCTCTTGTTTGGGTTTGAATCCTCCACCCGGATTTGGGAAAAATTCATAGGTAAATAACAATACATTGTGGAAACTGTACGGGGTATACCGATACGGTCTAAGCAATAGCTATATTAGTGCGACATATTTGTGGGTACCGGTAGCCTTTGAGTCAATCAAAGAGAATACGGGGCCGCTGAGTGATGTCATGAAACACTAATGGACTTTTAGAACCTGTGCAGTCTGAAGTTGGTAAATACTCGATACTACACTCATTGAGGGTTGTTTTCTTGGAATATTTCGGTTGCCAGTAAAGTGGATAAATTGAAACAATGAACACAAAAAATAATCCAGTGATATTTAGCTCCTTAGAACCCAGTTACTATTTATAGGACAGGTTGAGCAATCTAAACTTCAAGAGGGTACTTACCTATGAAACCCCATGCAAGCCTGAAACTAGGATCTTGTGTGAATTGCTTGTACATATACTTGTGCATACATCATGAACATCATGAAGCATCATATGCATCCACTAACCATTTTAAGGGTTTGGATCTTCATCTTTTGTTCCTGTTTTGTAGGTTATGGAATCACTTCGCAGAAAAACAATTCAGGTCAACCTTGTGAGAATCCCTCCTCTACTCAAGTCAGTTCTCCCACCGTATCACAGAACTGGCGACTCTGCTGGGGAATTACTTTAAAAGTGGAGTAACCTTAGGGTTTAGATCACCTTTACATGCTTATCTTGTTTTCTTTGATTGCTTTACATTTGGTTCTCTTGTTTGGGTTTGAATCCTCCACCCGGATTTGGGAAACATTCATAGGTAAATAGCAATACGTTGTGGAAACTGTACAGGGTATACTGATACGGTCTAAGCAATAGCTATATTAGTGCAACATATTTGTTGGTACCAGTAGCCTTTGAGTCAATCAAAGAGAATACGGGGCCGCTGAGTGATGTCATGAAGCACTAATGGACTTTTAGAACCTTTACTTGACAATCTTGGCCTTATTAGGGGTAGTGAGATGACCGGCTTTGGTGCAGTCTGAAGTTGGTAGATACTCGATACTACACTCATTGAGGGTTGTTTTCTTGGAATATTTCGGTCGCCAGTAAAGTGGCTAAATTGAAACAATGAACACAGAAAATAATCCAGTGATATTGAGTTCCTTAGAACCCGATTACTATTTATAGGACAGGTTGAGCCAACTAAACTTCAAGAGGGTGCTTACCTATGAAACCCCATGCAAGCCTGAAACTAGGATCTTGTGTGATTTGCTTGTACATATACTTGTGCATACATCATGAACATCATGAAGCATCATATGCATCCACTAACCATTTCAAGGGTTTGGATCTTCATCTTTTGTTCCTGTGATCGGTGGAAATAGAACTGACTGTTTTTTAATGCTGGTTCGCGAAATGTCGCGGTAAACAAGAGTCGCCACCGTCTTTTATTTTCTCCAACAAGGAAAGGACAAAAGCATAACAAAATTCCTTTTCGAGATGTTTCTTGGTTCGGGAGGTAGATTATAGAAAGGGAAGGTGTTAGCACCCTTTCTATCTGTGGTTATCCATGGGCTCTTAGGTACTTGCTCACTATGTTTTCAAAAGATTTTGCTTTTCTTGTGTTTGTGGGTTTTGAAAAAGTTTGTTTGAAAACTTCGTTTTAACTCTTGTATCAGTCCTCAAGAGTGTATGAAGTGTTTGTTTGAAAACTTTTGTCAGAAAAGTGTAAGTGCGAAAAGTATTTTTGTTTTGAAAGAGCAAGTACCTGAGAACCTCTACCTACTCAAAAGAAATTAAGATGTGTAAATGTCCTTTAGACAGTACTATCCCACTATTGAGAAGTAGGTAGCACCGTCGTTGGAGTTTTCCGGGTCAATTCGATTATAGGGACTTGCGGTCACTAAAGCAATAGTAGGATGCCTTAGCGGTAACCCTAGTGTCTTAGATCCTTTTTATCCGAGGCAACCGTTTCGAGGCAACTTGGATCTTTAGACAGGAGGAAGACCTCTAAAACACCCTATACTCAATGACCACGTCGAGGCAACCAAGTGAGGCGTACCCTAGGAGTGGCATGTACGAGTGTGTCAGGATTCAGTTAAGTTATCTTTGCACATGTTATGGTGAGCTACGGGTTGATTTTAATTTCAGAGATAATTCTTGTCATGCATAGCCTAGTTAACATACATCTAACAGTTAATAGTTGCGGAAAGTAAATTGCAGAAAGTAAAGCTACGCTATTACAAGGCGTCGGGTATTTACATCGCCAAAAACAAACCCTTGAAAAGTAAATTGCGGGAAATTAAAGGAAAGCGATAAAAAAGGTCCTAATTAAAGATATTACATCCTCAGAACAATTACATAAATATGGATCAAAAATTAATAAAACAAACATACGCACGAGAGAAAATTGAATCGGTGAAGTTCTTAGGGTTTTGACCCTTTTTGAGAAAGAAAGAAGTTTTTGTCCTTTTTGCATTTAATTAAATTACTCCTAAAACTAATTAATTAATAAAAAAAAGATGTTTTTGAGTTTTTTATGTTTTTTAGGAAATAAATAAAAAAGAAAACATGATTAAAAGTTGTCAAAAAAACCTAATTCTACATGGATTTTATTTATTATGAAAATAATTAAAGTTAACCTAATTAAAGAACTAAATTAATTGTGTTAGCATTTATTTACAAAATAACTAATTAAGGATGAAATTAATTTATATAATAATAATAAAAAAAATATTATTTTTAGTTTTCTGATTTTATTATGAAAAAAATGGTTTAGTTTAATTGAGTGATAATAATAATAATTAATGGTAAAATAATTAAAGGAAAAAATATAAAAAGAAGAATAAACCAGGGGGGGTGTTGGCCCAATTAGGAGGTGTCTTCTGGAATTTTGAAGCCCAATTGCTTAAGCCTGTTTGACTTTTGAGATCCTCCATGCGCATGGTTGACTGGGAGTATGATGATCATCCAGCTTTGGCCATCGGACCCACGCTTGCAGCCATCTGACACTTTGATAACTGGAAGTACATGATGGACCTCATTATGCAACCTGCACGTGAATATTCAAAGGAAAAGGAAATAAAGATTTTGGGGGACCTGGGATTCGAACCCAGGTCCCAATGATTCCAAGCCAACACAACAACCACTACACCACTTGCACGCTTTTAGTATTATAATAACAGGCAATTAATATATTGATAAACCAAATAATATGCTGTACAAAAGAAAAACGCGCGTATTTATTCAAATGGTCCAATGATGTATCAACATATCATCATCTTCTTCCTTTGTACCTGTAAAAACAAATCAGATAGCGGGGGTTTTTAACCCCCACAAACTACAGCGACGAAAAATAGCGATTAGAGCTGTGGTTTACATAAATATTTTGCGAGGGTTTGGTTTTGTTCGTCTGGTCCTCACGAATTCAGTCATATGCCTTAAGAGTCCTAATTTTGCCTGGATTGCAAAGCCCCAATTCAAAGCTTATGAACCCTAAAAATTCAACTATGGCATCTTGTGATTTATGGCGTTTCAGTTCAATTAAGTTATACCATTAGCTTCATATGATTACTAGCAATGCAAAACAATCAAGAAATCATGTTAAATGCTCATGAATTAAGAGTTACGATTATGGATAAAATGTGCAAACCGTGGTTCTGTTCTGAGTGATTTCTTGAGCTTTGAAGCTGGAATTTGATTGTAACACGTTCTGGGAACCTCCTGCAGTGTATTAGAATCAACAAAAGTCCTTAAATCGCCCTAGAATGTAAAATTTGCAATTTTCTTGAATTTTTTTGAATTGCTATGGCTTTTTTCTGCAGCTTTTTCACGTGTATGGGATTAGGGTTTGCTTGTATATATATAGGAGAATGAAATTAGGTCAAAAGTTTGAGCAAAAATCCATTGAATTGATGATTTGATCTTTGATTGAAAATCAAATCTTTTTGCATTTTCATGATTGAACAAAGTTGCCAATTTTGGAGATTTTGTATCTTTGACTTGGTGCACGAAATTGCCAGCCTTTTTAGGTCATATTTGCTTCACAAAAAGATTGAAAAAATCAAATCTTCTATTTTCCTACAATTTAAATTAATTAAATGAATTAATATCAATTATAAATCCAATTAATTAATAAAAATAAGAAAATAAATTCAATTAAGCTTGATGGGTCGTGCATAGGTCATGGATGAATTTTCAAGAAGAGATTTGAGGCCCATTAGCAAAAATGAGGTGTTTTGAGCAAAGTTGACTTTTGCAAATTCCTAAAAATTTCCCAACTTCTAAAATGCATATCTTGCTCAATTTTGATCATATGAACATGTTCTTCGACATTTTGGAAAGGTCTTGAAGTCCTATAACCAATGCCTTTGGTCCCATGTCATTTGGATTTACCAATCTCAAGTTATGGCCTTTGACTTAAAGTGCACTTTTGTTGACTTTTGAATTTGACCTATAATGTAGAAATTGATAACTTTTTGTGAGAGCATTTCTTGAACTTGGAGTTTGAAGATGGTTTGTAGGAAATGTCATCCCCTTAAAAATGAGAATTGGATGGGATTTTTCTGATAAACCATGAAAAAGTTATGCCCTGGTCAAGATACAGTTGACTTTTCTGCTGTCCAAAAATAGTAACTTTTTGCATCTTGATGATTCTTGAGCTATCCTTGTGGAATCATGATCAAGACTTGATCAAATGATGATTGTGAACTCAAAATAAGATGTTGACCAAAAAATCTGACTTTTGACTGCAAAATGACCATTTTGCCCTTGCAGTTGACTGTGGATCAAATGGAGCTTTTGACTGTGCAAATTGGCCCTGTGAGTCTTAAAACTTGGCATGTAGGTGCTTGAGAATGCATATAGGCCTATGAGACTTGATTTAGCCATTGAAAGCCTCCAATTCCTTGAAAGAAACAAAACCCTAATTTCAGCGGGCTTAGGAGGTATTTAGACTGTGCAATCCTTGAGCAATCTTGAGCAATTTGAGGATGATTCTTGACATATCTTGAGGAATATGGGAGGGAAAATTTTGGGGTACAACAGTTTCCCCTGTTCAATCTTCTTAGACCTGTGGATTTAGATTGTCTTGCGTGCCTTTCGTGATCCGAAGGTGGAGGATGATTGAACACTAAAGTGCCCAGAAATTTGCACTCGCATAGTGTAGTATCAGCAATGTGATGTCGGGAATGGGCTTACAGATGCCATTTGAAGAAATGATGGATAGGAGGATGGGCTTATAGATGCCATCTGGAGGCGTGATAGAATCTTGTCGGGGATGGGCTTATAGATGCCATCTGGAAATGTTTGTTGAATTGTAACTTGGTAAGTTGAAAGGAGGAACCTGTGTAGGGTTGCCTGATGATGAGCCCGTGTACAAACTGCATCTTGGAAGAGAAGGAACCGGTGTAGGATTGCTTCATGATGGTCAAGTAAATAGTTGTCATGTCTGGTTTCAGGTATTAATCTCTGACCTGAGAAAGAAAGATAGTTTCCTGGCTTGTTACATGTATTAATCTTCAATCTCTTCGATGTAGATAACTTTCCTATCTGGTTTCAGGTATAGATCTACAATCAGTCGTCCACAAATATTTCTTGGCTAGTTACAGGTATTAATCTGGAAGTTAAGAAGGCTTCGACTCAGAAAAATATTTAGGAATCGATTTAACTGGACTAGAGGAGGTCATTGACTGAATCGGCGTCAGAAAAATCTTTAGGAATCGATTTAACTGGACCAGGCAAGGTCTTGGAATCTTCAACTGGATCGGCATCAGGAAAATCTTTAGGAATCGATTTCACTGGACCAGAGAAGGCCTTTGACTAGATCGGCATCAGAAAAATCTTTAGGAATCAATTTAACTGGACCAGGCCAGGTCTTGGAATCTTCAACTGGATCGGCATCAGGAAAATCTTTAGGAATCGATTTCACTGGACCAGAGAAGGCCTTTGACTGGATCGGCATCAGAAAAATCTTTAGGAATCGATTTAACTGGACCAGGCAAGGTCTTGGAATCTTCAACTGGATCAGCATCAGGAAAATCTTTAGGAATCGATTTCACTGGACCAGAGAAGGCCTTTGACTGGATCGGCATCAGAAAAATCTTTAGGAATCGATTTAACTGGACCAGGTAAGGTCTTGGAATCTTCAATTGGATCGACATCAGGAAAATCTTTAGGAATCGATTTCACTAGACCAGAGAAGGTCTTGGAATCTTCAACTGGATCGGCATCAGGAAAATCTTTAGGAATCAATTTCACTGGACCAGAGAAGGCCTTTGACTGGATCGGCATCAGAAAAATCTTTAGGAATCGATTTAACTGGACCAAGCAAGGTCTTGGTATAGCTGAGAACTTATTTGGATCTTTCCTGAAAGGTAAAAGTCAGTCATATGCAATGCATGATATGGATCAAGCAATGATGTTCTCAATGTAAATGAGATTATAAGATATGATGCGTATATGCATGTATCATGATGTATGAAAAGGTGATGTTTTAGCTGGGGAAAATAGATCCCGGAGCTGCTGGAGAATAGTGTTGAGTTCTTCGTTTCCGCTGGGGATGATGGACAAAGATGATTGTGAGGATAAACCTGTAGGAGAAGATGACTCCGTTGGGGAATAAACCTGGTGAAGAGATTACTCTACGGGGAATTACTCTGTGGGGAAGAGGTACTTCATTGAGATTTTAACGATAACTCCGCTGGGGACTCTGTTGATAAGCTCTGTTGGGGATTTTGATGAACTCCGCTGGGGGATAGAAAGAACTTCGTTGGGGATGATCTTTCCATTGCAAGTTGCTGAGGATAACCCAGTTAGACTCTGGTGGGGATAACCTTCTGAGTATGGCTGGGGAGATACGTTTATACTCTGCAGGGGATAAGCTTCCAGAATCTACTGGGTATGATGATTCAACTCTGACGGGGAAGCTTTTTTAGACTGCGCCGGAAAATGGCTCCACTGAGGGTACCTTGTATTCCGCCGGGGAACATTCTTATATTTTGTTGAGGAATATTAAGACTGCCGGGGATGCTTGCTGAGGAATATCTGTATACTCTGCTAGGGAATATTAAGATCTTCTAGGGATACCTAACTTTTCCAGGACTGACGGTAGACTAACTCTGCTTGGGGGAGAGTATTGATGACTCGCTGGGGATACTGTGCCTTTTTAGGGCTGATGGGAGACCAACTCTGCTTGGGGAGAGTATTGCTGATTCTTGTCTTACTCTTCGGGGAGTGAAGGTATCTATCTTGTACCTGGAGGACAGAGCAACTGTACAGTTCGGATGATTCTTATTGCCCCAGTTTCTGCGGGAGAAGGAGGATTATGAGGTGCTTGATAACCTCCGATTAGAAAATCTTCTTCTGGTAGACAAGTGACGAGATGACGGGACATAGTCGTACGCTTTGATCCCTAATTTTTGCATGGACCACCCTTTCAGGTTTTCAGTCCATCGGGATACCCTTTTTTTGCCCAAGCCGCCTTTTCAGGTTTTCGACTTGCCGGGTGTACGAATTTTTTTCATTTTCATCCCTTATTTTTGCCTGAACCCTTTTGGTTCGCCGGGAAGCCCTTATTTTTGCCTAGGTCAGTCAACCTAGCGGGTCTTTGATTATGCGTAGTATTTTTTTTTGACTATGTCCACGCTCTCAGGATGTAGGGAGTTGTCATTGTCAGTAGTGTTGTGTTGCCATACTACTAGGAGATCTTCGTTTGATCATGCAGGATTCGTTGCGGGAATCCCTGTTCAATGCCCCAAGTGACTCAGGCGGAGATTTGCCCCTGGCTATTTGACATTTTGAGAGATTCTTTGAATCTTGACTTGACTGCCCCAGATTATGGACGATGATCATGTCGTGCCCCTTGATTGGAAGTGTTTTTTCCACTTGATGTGACCTTTTTGTTGAGAAGATTTTTGTTCACTGGATATTCGTCGTGCGGATTTCTCTGCTGTTTGAACAAATAGTCATATGCAAACAATGTTATTTTAAGAATGCAAAGCTTATGTCTGTCTTGAAGTTTTTTGAAAATGCAGTTTTCAATAAGACAAGTGATTTTTGTAAAATGTGATGTCAACTCAGGATTTTACAGCAAGCCCTATAGGAGTCAGGATACCTTTGGTAACAGTATGCTTTCGAACGAACCCATGCTTCAGCTAGGACTTTTAAAGGGTTGTAACGTGGCCTGGTTCACGGTTTAAGAAACAAAGGATAAAGGCTCAAATTTTATTTGTACCCACCCGTTCTTCGGGGTGTTCTTCAAACCTAAACTCAGCTAATCGTTCATTAGATCTTGTTTGAGTCTTTGCTCTGACGTACCAGTGATGGTTCGGATACTGACAATTTATTTTGAACAAGAAGTCATTTCTCTTTTGTTGAGGGTTTGCAGGACCTCTTTCTTTTCGATTTTATTATCCCTGTCTTTTTTTTTGAACTATTTCTTTTGTGATTACAGTAAGCGGGATGCCCCAGTTTTGTAAGTCTCCTTCATAGGTTTTGACTTAATGGGCTTTTATTTCTGAGAGATAATGACTGCCTGTCCTTACGATTATACGGAACCATCATTGTTCTTTTGTTTCGGAAAGACTTCTTTGACGCCATTCATTGTGCACCTGGATTAAACTGAGAGAACTACCCTGCCCCAGGTTATAATTAAGGGTTTTAATTTTTTTTGCAAAAAGAAAAACTCCAACTTCTTTGGCTCAAAGGGGTTAACGAGGGATTATCTTCCTTATAGCTCCACTATTTAGGATTTGAAACAATGCCTGTACCTCATCAGCGGGGTCTATTCAAAAGCATACTGTAAAGATCGTGGTATCGTTTTCGTCATCCTCCCTCAAACGGCTTAGAAATTTTTCGAAAGTTGATCATCACAAAAAATGAGAGCAATTTTATGCATAGAGAAAACAATTAATTCGAAACAGACACGTGTAATGCATTAATGAAATAAAATAGTTTGACATGATAATTGTTTGAATAAGCAAAGAAAATACAACTTCAGAATTCCAGTGAACAAAAGTCTTTCAATCCTAGCCGTGTTTTGGCAAGGGAGCAGTGATCACATTGGGAGTCTCAGGCGCCTCAAACTCAATTTCCTTTGCGTCAATCAAATCTTGGACCTTATTTTTCAGACTCCAACAATCATCTGTATTATGCCCCTGGCTCTTAGAGTGATAAGCGCAGCGAGCGTTAGGATTGTACTTTGGAGAGGTTGTGTTCATAACCTTTAGAGCTTCTTTCAGAGTCACCAGATTGGTTGTCAGTAACTGCGGCAATATCTGGGATAAGGTCATGCTGAGTCGAGTGAACTGTCTTCTAGGTCTCTCACCCCTTTGTTGGTTATGATGCTGAGGAGCAGCAACAGGCTTTGAAATTACCACCGCGTTGACAGCTTGGCGGCGTTCCGGTCTATTCTGTCTCCTTGAACCATAGACAACACTAGATTCCTTCTTGAAGGGTTTCTTCTCCGTGCTCGATGAAGCATCCTTCTGTATCTTCCCAGACTTAATACCAGCTTCAATTCTCTCACCAGTCAAAATGAGGTCTGTAAACCCGGCTGAAGAATTTCCAATCAAATGGTTGAAGAACGGACCAGACAGGGTCCCCAGAAACATATCAACAAGTTCACGGCCAGTTAGAGGCGGCTGCACCCTTCCAGCAAGGTCTCTCCACTTTTGAGCATATTCTTTAAATCCTTCACCCGTCCCTAGTGACATACCCTGGAGTTGGGTACGCGTAGGAGCGAGGTCGGAATTATACTGATACTGCTTATAGAACGCAGTAGCCAAGTCTTCCCAGTTACGGATACTGGCTTTATCCAGCTGATAGAACCACTCGAGTTGGGTCCCTGAAAGACTGTCCTGAAAGAAGTGAATCCACAAATTCTTGTCAGCTGTGTAAGGCTGGATTTTCCTTACATACGACCGGAGGTGCAGCTTTGGGCAGAAGGCTCCGTCATATTTAGCAAAGTCAGGCGCCTTGAATTTATGGGGAATCACCACCCCAAAGGATAGACCTAGATCTTCGAAGTCCAGACCGGGCACCTTCTGTATCTCCATAGCGCTCAAACGGTCTTCCAGCTGTTTGTACTTATCCTCAGCTGGAGGGTACTGTTCCTCATCATAATCCGTCTCGTTGTCGGAGACCACGGGACTAGGAACCCTTCTCTCTTGTGGACTGTCTTTGCCTACAGATGAGGTAGTCAGCTCAACCTCATTCTGTAATCCATTCCCAAATCTGCGTCCAGTATTGAACAAGACAATCCTCTTCTTCTTCTTCTTCTTCAGAATCAGAGTCTTCAACTCCTGTTGACCCTTGGCTAGGCTCACAACCAACTCTTGGAACTGGGCATTCTGGGCCTGGAGGGCCTTGATAGCTTGTTCAGTGGAAGGTTCAGAAGACATGATGACTGCTGAAATAAACAGCGAAGAAGATAAGAGACCTGTAATGATACCTGTGATGCAATGATATATATGATATATGTATGCAATGTTTTCAAGGATCTCGCGGGGTAAACAAGAAAATTGTTAGAATTTGAATTTGGTAGCTTGATTGAAGGAACTTCATGTTGTTGAGAGTCCTTCTTCAAGAGTCAAGCTCACCATATCGAGTGGGTCATAGCCCCTGACTCACGTTATTGTGTTTTGATCTCCAAACAACCTTGGCTAGAGGAAAATAAATCCCCTTTGCCCCTTGCTAGACATTTGGTTCATCATGACCTGCATCACAAACCTTTGAGGTCCTTGAAATGGGTTAGTCCTTATGCAGGATGCATGCAATGGTATGATGTTATGATGTCATGATAAAGGCACACCACAAGTATTCACAAAAGGAAAATATGGTAAAGGCACACAAGTCACACAACATAGCCCTTAGATTTCAGGCCAGCATGAAGTTTAGGTACTACCCTCTTTTAGTTTCAGTTGGTTAAGACCTGTCCTAAAAATACTAACCGGGTTCTAGAGGTTCTCAATATCACTGACTACCCTCAATCGGTCATAACTCCAGCTTGGCAACCTTTTCTTGCGGCCAGAACCATCACGGGAGTTTAGCCTCAATGAGTGTAGCATACTGCTACTGTTCTATGGCCAAGTTGGTCAATTTAAGGTTCTAAGGTCAGTTGGTGCTTAATGACTCCTCAGATGACCCATATTCTCCTCGTTCCAACACAAGGGATATCAGTACAGACCAAGGTGTCACACCAACGTAGCTACTACTTCACCCGTGTCGGTCTACGCCGGACAGGTCCCTCACAGTTTATTGCTACTTACCTAAACAAGGGTGCCCCAGATCCGGGTTAGGATCTATGAAACTCCGATACAAGCCCACAAGATTAAAGCATACAAATCATACAATTGAAAACATAATGATCTAATCCTAAGGTACACTTCACTTATAAAATGTCCCCAACAGAGTCGCCAGTTCTGTGATCGGTGGAAATAGAACTGACTGTTTTTTAATGCTGGTTCGCGAAATGTCGCGGTAAACAAGATTCGCCACCGTCTTTTATTTTCTCCAACAAGGAAAGGACAAAAGCACAGCAAAATTCCTTTTCGAGATGTTTCTCGGTTCGGGAGGTAGATTATAGAAAGGGAAGGTGTTAGCACCCTTTCTATCCGTGGTTATCCACGGGCTCTTAGGTACTTGCTCACTATGTTTTCAAAAGATTTTGCTTTTCTTGTGTTTGTGGGTTTTGAAAAATTTTGTTTGAAAATTTCGTTTTAACTCTTGTATCAGTCCTCAAGAGTGTATGAAGTGTTTGTTTGAAAACTTTTGTCAGAAAAGTGTAAGTGCAAAAAGTATTTTTGTTTTGAAAGAGCAAGTACCTGAGAACCTCTACCTACTCAAAAGAAATTAAGCTGTGTAAATGTCCTTCAGACAGTACTATCCCACTATTGAGAAGTATGTAGCACCATCGTTGGAGTTTTCCGGGTCAATTCGATTATAGGGACATGCGGTCACTAAAGCAATAGTAGGACGCCTTAGCGGTAACCCTAGTGTCTTAGATCCTTTTTATCCGAGGCAACCGTTTCGAGGAAACTTGGATCTTTAGACAGGAGGGCGACCTCTAAAACACCCTATACTCAATGACCACGTCGAGGCAACCAAGTGAGGCGTACCCTAGGAGTGGCATGTGCAAGTGTGTCAGGATTCAGTTAAGTTATCTTTGCACATGTTATGGTGAGCTACGGGTTGATTTTAATTTCAAAGATAAGTCTTGTCATGCATAGCCTAGTTAACATACATCTAACAATTAATAGTTGCGGAAAGTAAATTGCGGAAAGTAAAGCTACGCTATTACAAGGCGTCGGGTATTTACATCGCCAAAAACAAACCCTTAAAAAGTAAATTGCGGGAAATTAAAGGAAAGCGATAAAAAAGGTCCTAATTAAAGCTATTACATCCTCGGAACAATTATATAAATATGGATAAAAAATTAATAAAACAAACATACGCGCGAGAGAAAATTGAATCGGAGAAGTTCTTAGGGTTTTGACCCTTTTTGAGAAAGAAAGAAGTTTTTGTCCTTTTTGCATTTAATTAAATTAGTCCTAAAACTAATTAATTAATAAAAAAAAGATGTTTTTGAGTTTTTTTATGTTTTTTAGGAAATAAATAAAAAAGAAAACATGATTAAAAGTTGTCAAAAAAACCTAATTCTACATGGATTTTATTTATTATGAAAATAATTAAAGTTAACCTAATTAAAGAACTAAATTAATTGTGTTAGCATTTATTTACAAAAATAACTAATTAAGGGTGAAATTAATTTATATAATAATAATAAAAAAATATTATTTTTAGTTTTCTGATTTTATTATGAAAGAATTGATTTAGTTTAATTGAGTGATAATAATAATAATTAATGGTAAAATAATTAAAGGAAAAAATATAAAAAGAAGAATAAACCAGGGGGGTGTTGGCCCAATTAGGAGGTGTCTTCTGGAATTTTGAAGCCCAATTGCTTAAGCCTGTTTGACTTTTGAGATCCTCCATGCGCATGGTTGACTGGGAGTATGATGATCATCCAGCTTTGGCCATCGGACCCACGCTTGCAGCCATCTGGCACTTTGATAACTGGAGGTACATGATGGACCTCATTATGAAACCTGCACGTGAATATTCAAAGGAAAAGGAAATAAAGATTTTAGGGGACCTGGGATTCGAACCCAGGTCCCAATGATTCCAAGCCAATGCAACAACCACTGCACCACTTGCACGCTTTTAGTATTATAATAACAGGCAATTAATATATTGATAAACCAAATAATATGCTGTACAAAAGAAAAACGCGCGTATTTATTCAAATGGTCCAATGATGTATCAACACATCATCATCTTCTTCCTTTGTACCTGTAAAAACAAATCAGATAGCGGGGGTTTTTAACCCCCACAAACTACAGTGACGAAAAATAGCGATTAGGGCTGTGGTTTACATAAATATTTCGCGAGGGGTTGGTTTTGTTCGTCTGGTCCTCACGAATTCAGTCATATGCCTTAAGAGTCCTAATATTGCATGGATTGCAAAGCCCCAATTCAAAGCTTATGAACCCTAAAAATTCAACTATGGTATCTTGTGATTTATGGAGTTTCAGTTCAATTAAGTTATACCATTAGCTTCATATGATTACTAGCAATGCAAAACAATCAAGAAATCATGTTAAATGCTCATGAATTAAGAGTTACGATTATGGATAAAATGTGCAAACCGTGGTTCTATTATGAGTGATTTCTTGAGCTTTGAAGCTGGAATTTGATTGTAACACGTTCTGGGAACCTCCTGCAGTGTATTAGAATCAACAAAAGTCCTTAAATCGCCCTAGAATGTAAAAACCAGTTTGCAATTTTCTTGAATTTTTTTGAATTGCTATGGCTTTTTTCTGCAGCTTTTTCACGTGTATGGGATTAGGGTTTGCTTGTATATATATAGGAGAATGAAATTAGGTCAAAAGTTTGAGCAAAAATCCATTGAATTGATGATTTGATCTTTGATTGAAAATCAAATCTTTTTGCATTTTCATGATTGAACAAAGTTGCCAATTTTGGAGATTTTGTATCTTTGACTTGGTGCACGAAATTGCCAGCCTTTTTAGGTCATATTTGCTTCACAAAAAGATTGAAAAAATCAAATCTTCTATTTTCCTGCAATTTAAATTAATTAAATGAATTAATATCAATTAAAAATCCAATTAATTAATAAAAATAAGAAAATAAATTCAATTAAGCTTGATGGGTCGTGCATAGGTCATGGATGAATTTTCAAGAAGAGATTTGAGGCCCATTAGCAAAAATGAGGCGTTTTGAGCAAAGTTGACTTTTGCAAATTCCTAAAAATTTCCCAAATTCTCCAATGCGTATCTTGCTCAATTTTGATCATATGAACATGTTCTTGGTCATTTTGGAAAGGTCTTGAAGTCCTATAACCAATGCCTTTGGTCCCATGTCATTTGGATTTACCAATCTCAAGTTATGGCCTTTGACTTAAAGTGCACTTTTGTTGACTTTTGAATTTGACCTATAATGTAGAAATTGATAACTTTTTGTGAGAGCATTTCTTGAACTTGGAGTGTGAAGATGGTTTGTAGGAAATGTCATCCCCTTCAAAATCAGCATTGGATGGGATTTTTCTGATAAACCATGAAAAAGTTATGCCCTGGTCAAGATACAGTTGACTTTTCTACTGTCCAAAAATAGTAACTTTTTGCATCTTGATGATTCTTGAGCTATCCTTGTGGAATCATGATCAAGACTTGATCAAATGATGATTGTGAACTCAAAATAAGATGTTGACCAAAAATTTTGACTTTTGACTGCAAAATGACCATTTTGCCCTTGTAGTTGACTGTGGATCAAATGGAGCTTTTGACTGTGCAAATTGGCAATGTGAGTCTTGAAACTTGGCATGTAGGTGCTTGAGAATGCATATAGGCCTATGAGACTTGATTGAGCCATTGAAAACCTCCAATTACTTGAAAGAAACAAAACCCTAATTTTAGCTGGCTTAAGAGGTATTTGGACTGTGCAATCCTTGAGCAATCTTGAGCAATTTGAGGATGATTCTTGACATATCTTGAGGAATATGGGAGGGCAAATTTTGGGGTACAATAGTTCCTATTTTGTAGGTTATGGAATCACTTCTCAGAAAAACAATTCAGGTTAACCTTGTGAGAATCCCTCCTCTACTCAAGGAGCTTGTTTCCAAGATTCTAGAGAATTCTACCTTCAGTGAAAGACATGGTAGACTTCTCAACTTGGTCAACTCCAACATTGAAGAAGACATGGTAAAAGTTCTCTTCCATTTTTTTGAACCCCTACACAATTGTTTTACATTTCCTGATTACCAACTGGTACCTACTTTGGAGGAATTTTCTCAACTCCTGAGGATTACTATTCTCCATCAACTATCCTACAACGGTACGGAAAGAGAGCCAAAGCCTGAAGATGTTGCTCAAGCCTTAAACTTGCAACCATCTGATATCAAAGGTCATTGTGAAACTAGAAGTGGTGCCAAGTGTTTCTTGGTAAAGTTTCTGTTTGAGAAGGCACAAGAATGCTGGAATTCTCTAGATCTGCAAGTTTTTGAGGAGATTGTAGCACTTCTCATCTATGGGTTGGTCTTGTTCCCAAACCCTGATCAGCTTATAGATGTGAATGCCGTCAAGATTTTCATATCTCGAAATCCTGTGCCTATATTGCTTGGGGACATCCTACATTCATTTTACACACGAACAATGAGGAAAAAAGGTGTTCTCATATGTGTGATCGGTGGATCTGGAACTGACTGTTTAACGCTGGTTCACGAAATGTCGCGGAAGCAAGAGTCGCCACCGTCTTTTATTTTCTCCAACAAGGAAAGGACAAAAGCACAGAAAAATTCCTTATGAGATTATCTCTCGGTTCGGGAGGTAGATTTATAGAAAGGGAAGGTGTTAGCACCCTTTCTATCCATGGTTATCCATGGGCTCTTAGATACTTGCTCATTGTGTTTTCAAAATGTTTGTTTGCTTTTCAAGTGTGAGTGGGTTTGAAAAAGTTTCGTTTAAAGATTTCAGATCGACTCTTGTATCAGTCCTCAAGAGTGTTTGAAAAATTGTTTTGAAAGCTTTTTGAAAAGTGTCGGTGTGAAAAGAAGTTTTTTGATTTGTTTTGAATTAGAGCAAGTATCTATGAGTCGTCTACCTACCCTAAGGAATTAGGCTGTGCAAATGTCCTTAAGGTAGTGCCATCCCACCATTGAGAGGTAGGTAGCACCACCGTTGGAGGTGTTCGGGTCAATTCGTTAAGGGACAGTGTGGTCACCAGAGCAACAGTAGGACACCTTAGAAGCTACCCTTATGCCATTGATCTTTTTTATTCCGAGGCAACTATTGCGAGGCAACTTGTTTCGAGGCAACTAGATCAATGGACATAAGGACTCACTAAGACGTCCTATACTCGACGACCACGTTTCGAGGGGCAAGGCAACAGTGAGGCGTACCCTAAGAGTGGTGTGTGAATTGTGTGTCATTTTCATTTATGTTTTATCTTGATCATGCATTGGGTGAGCTACGCTTTGATTTTATTTGGGCCATTCATTCTTCCATGTGATTAGCAGTTAAAAGGTGCGGAAATTAAAAGTCCTACGCTATTACAAGGCGCGGGTCTATACATCGCCAAATTAACAAAGACCCGATTTTGAATAAAAGTGCGGAAAGTAAATGTCCTAATTACTATTACAAAGCTTTGGCAATTACATAATATTTGAAATGAAAATAAAGGACAAACGCGCGAAGATAAATTAGAATCGAGAGTGCGAGGGTGTTGGACCCTTGAAAGAAATTAAATTGAAATTGAAGGTTAATTAATTATTAAATAAAGAAAAGAAATGATTTTTTATGTTTTTTTGTATTTAATGGAAATAAAGAAAATTAATTGGAATTAGAAATTAAATAAAACCCTAGTTCTAAATCATTTTTAATTGTTAAAGAAAATATTTAAGTTTTGACCTAATTTACTAATTATTTAATTACAAGTATTTACAAAGTAAATTAATAATTAATAGTAATAATAAGGAAAATTTATTTAATGAGAAAAGAATAAAAATGCTAAAAACCTAATTTTTATGTATTTTAGTTATTTAAAAAAAACATTAAAGTTGAAAACCTAAATTTAAACTAAATTGATTATTGAAAATTTATTTACAAAATATATTAATGCATTAAATATTAAATAAATATTTTTATTTTTATGATTTCTGATTTTTTTGGTTTTATTTTATTATGAAAAATTAAATTATGAATTAAAAGAAACAATTAAAATAATTAAAATAAATAAAAGAGGAAAGAAAAAGAGAGGAATAATATACAAACAATGGGGGGTTTCTGCCCAATTTGGAGGTGTTGCAAGGAATTTGGCCCATTCAATTCCATGCCTTTTTGACTTTCTGGCGCTTGTGTGTGGGATGTTTGACCCGTGTACATGGTGGACTGCTTGTGATGGCCATCAGATTGAGGCTTCTGGGCGCGTGGCAAGCTAGATGGTGAGGCTTCATGATGGTCCTTGGATGGCATGCTGCATAGAAGTACGTTACAAGAAAAATTATGGAAGAAGTGGGGGACCTGGGAATCGAACCCAGGTCCCAATACCTAAAGGACAACACACCAACCAGCCGAGCCAACGCGCGCTTCTGATATTATTATGGAATGTGAATAACATATGTGAAAACGCGCTGGTGGCCTGAAGCAAAACAAAAAAAACGCGCTAAATTCAAATTGTCCAGTCTGGCTGAGACACGTCCACCTTCTTCTTCGTTTTACCTGAAAATACAAGATAGATAGCGGGGGTTTTAAACCCCCACTAAACTCAAACAATAAAAATAGCGATTAGCTCCTGTGCAAGTATAAAAAGGGCGCGATGGGTGATTTGGCTTCGTTGGAATGTCACGAGTCCAATGGTGCTAGTTTCATTGTCTAATTTTTCCAGATATGTAAACCCCTCTTTTGGAGCTTCAGGAACCCTAGAAAGTTTTAATGGCAACTTTGCATACAGGCGGTATTAATCCAATTAGAGAACATCAATAGCTTCAGAATCATCATGTTAATGTAAATCAACATTAAAAGCAGATGGAAAATGCATGTAAATTGAAATACGAATATGGAAAATTCTATGAACAAGGCGATGTCATTCTACCACTTCTGAATGTATGGAGACTTGGCTTTGATTGGAAACGCTTCCTAGGTAGTCCAGCAACGTATTGGAACACCTTTCAGACCTTGAAACACCTTCTATCTATGAAAACAGTTTTCAGTTTTTTATGAAAAAAGTGCAAGTTCGTTCTTCCGGTTTCAGCGCAGCTTCTTGTGTTCTTAGCATTAGGTTTATGTTTGTGCATATATGTGGAAGGAATTAGGTCATAAAGATCAAGCCCAAAGCCTTTGCATTGATGATTTTGAATATTTGATTTTCATGATCTTTTTTTCAAACTTTTCCATACCAATAATTGCCAATCATGGGAGATTCTTTCCCTTTTGGATGATACACGAATGTTGAGTACATAAAGAGTGAATATGCTGCATAAAAAGATTTGAAAGGTGTCATTTGATATTTTTTCATATTTAATTTTAATTAAGTGAATTAATAATAATAAAAATCAAAATAATTAATTAAAAATGAGAAAATAACTCCCTTGGATGTCAATGGGTCGTGCATAGCCTTTGGGTGATGATTCACGGAAGAAATTGAGGCCAATTAGCAATTTTGAGGCATTTGAAGCAAAGTTGACTTTTCAAAATTCCCAAAAATTTCCCAACTTCCACAAGGCATATCTTGCTCAATTTTTAAGCTTTGATCATGTTCTTGGACTTTTTAGAAAGGTCTTGAAGTCCTATAACCAATGTCTTTGGTCCCATGTCATTTTAATTTACCAATCTCAAGTTATGGTCTTTGACTTAAAGTTCCTTTTTGTTGAGTTTTGAAAATGACCTATAATGTTGAGATTGATAACTTTTTGTGAGAGCTTTTATTGGACTTGAAGTGTGAAGATGAGTTGTAGGAAATGTCATTATTTTCAAAATGAGCTTTGGATGGAATTTTTCTGATAAACCATGTGGAAGTTATGCCTTGGTCAATTTGCAGTTGACTTTTCCAACTGTCCAAAAATAGAAACTTTTGCATCCTGAGACTTCTTGAGCCATGCTTTGAGAATCATGATCAAGAATTGATCAAATGATGTTTGTGGCTTCAAAGTAAGATGTTGACCAAAATTTTTGACTTTTGACTGTCAAATGACCATTTTGCCCCTGTAGTTGACTGTGAAGCCATTAGGGTTTTTGACTGTGCAATCTGGTGCTGTGAGTCTTGAAACTTGGCATGAGGATGCTTGACAATGTTTATAGGCATGTGGGACTTGTTTGGACCCTTGGAAACTTCAATTTCTCTGCCAGAACCAAAACCCTAATTTTTGACTGTTAGGAGGCAATTGGACTGTGCAACCTTTGGGAGATTTTGAAGCATGCTCTTAGCAAATCTTGAAGAAAATGGGAGGGCAAATTTTGGGGTACAACAGTTGCCCCTGTTCAATCTTCTTAGACCTGAGGATGTAGATTGGCTGGCGTGCCTTTCGTAATCCGAAGGTGGAAGATGATTGAACACTAGAGTGCCCAGAAATTTGCGCTCACATAGTGACGTATCAGCAATGTGATGTGGGGAATGGGCTTACAAATGCCATTTGGAGATTGATGGATAGGAAGATGGGCTTACAGATGCCATGTTGAGAGGTGATGGATAGGTGGATGGGCTTATAGATGCCATCTGGGTGTCGATCGCGTAAGAGATTCCTTAGCGAGAACTTGCGTACCTGAAAAAAGAAAGATAATTACCTGGCCTGTTACAAGAATTGACCTCAAAATTCTTTATATAGACGCGCCCTGGCTGAATACAGGTATCGAATCTTTGAACTCTTCAGACGTGCCCTAGCGAGATACAGGAATCGAGTCTGGAGCTTCAAAAGGTTTTTGTTGATAATGATGTGATGAATGAATCAGGGATGGTTACTACCTCAACGGAACGATGAGAGAACCTTTGGGTGATTACTACCTCAACGGGGTGATGAGAGAACCTTGGGACGATTACTACCTCAACAGGATGATGAGAGAATCTTTCAGACGCACCCTGGCAAGATACAGGAATCGGGTCTGGTGATGCTAGTTGTCAACAGATACACCCTGGCAAGATACAGGCATCGGATCCTCGAACTCTTCAGACACACCCTGGCAAGATACAGGAATCGGATCTGGTATTATTAGTCGTCAACGGATACACCCTGGTAAGATACAGGCATCGGATCCTCGAACTCTTCAGACACACCCTGGCAAGATACAGGAATCGGATCTGGTAATGTTAGTCTTCAACAGATACACCCTGGCAAGATACATGAATCGAATCCTCAAACTCTTCAGACACACCCTGGAAAGATACAGGAATCAGGTCTGGTAATGTTAGTCTTCAACGGATACACCCTGGCAAGATACAGGAATCAGATCCTCAAACTCTTCAGACGCACCCTGGAAAGATACAGGAATCGGGTCTGGTAATGTTAGTCTTCAACAAATACACCCTGGCAAGATACATGAATCGGATCCTCAAACTCTTCAGATGCACCCTGGAAAGATACATGAATCAGGTCTGGTAATGTTAGTCTTCAACGGATACACCCTGGCAAGATACAGGAATCAGATCCTCAAACTCTTCAGACGCACCCTGGCAAGATACAGGAATCGGATCTGGAATCGATCGTCAACAGATACACCCTGGCGAGATACAGGAATCAGATCTTTAGTTGCGACCGTTGATGGTAATCATCTTGGTATTAACCTTTGTCCTGAAAAGACAAAACGTTAGTTGTATGCGATGTCATGATGTATGACATGCGTGATGAGATTATAGGTTCATGGTGCGTATATGCATGCTATAATGTATGGAAATGCGATGTTTATGAATGTATGTTTTCTTCTTAGGAAAATAAATCCTTGACGGATGCCGGGAAGTTAAATCCTGGGCTGATGTGAATAGCTTTTGTTTCCACTGGGGAGTGATGGTTGCAAGAATACCGGTAGGAGAAGATGACTCCGTTGGGGAATAAACTTGGCGAATGGATTACTCTGCGGGGAGAGAATTATTCTAGCGATCTTGCTGGGGAACAATACTCTGTGGGAAGAGAGGTACTCTGCTGGGAAGTTGATGATAACTTCGCTGGGGATCCCGTTGTTATGTTGGAAGTATTAATAGACTCCGCTGGGGATAAGAAGATTTTGCCGAGGACGGTCTTTCCGTGGCTTTTGGCTAAGGATAACCCAGTTATATCCTGGTAGGGAAATAACCTTCAGAATAAAGCCGGGGGACGCGTCCGTGCTCTGCAGGGGATAAGCTTCCAGAATCTACTGGGGATAAGCTTCCTGCTGGGGAGATGATTCAGCTTTCCCTGGGGGAAATCTTCAGACTGGACTCTCCTGGGGAGATTTTTGAGATATATTGGGGAAGTGGCTCCACCGAATGTCTGATATACCGCCGGGGAACAATCTTAGATCAAGACTGTCGGGGATGCTTGTTAAGAACGTTGGTATATTATGCTGGGGAATGTTGAGATCTGCTGGAGGATACCCAACTTCCTCAAGGCTGATGGGGTAACTCTGCTTGGGGAGAGTGTACTGACTTGCTGACTCACTCTCTGGGGGATTTAAGATATCTTGGCTATGTTCTTCAGCTGAACTTACCTTGGTACCTTGGTGGACAGAGCAATTAGATCGCTTAGACAACTATTATTGCCCCTGTTTCTAATGTTACCTGTAATTAATCCTTTGTTTCGTATGCAAATATTTATGAGTTAGCAATTATTGTCAAATGCATATATCACAAATTGAACCTTGGACGTTCTTCGCAAAACAAAACAGAAAAGGAAAAAACAATTGGCAATTTGTCTGAAAAGTGAATTTATATTGATTTATGAATTTGCCTGTAAATAGGCGTTTATGTACAAGAGGCTGACGTCCTAGTAAGAGGACGCCGCCGAACAAAAGAGTTTATACAAATTTATACAAAGGGAAAACAAAACAGCTATGTGAAAAGAATAATCCCACTGGGTTCCAACTCTGCTATTGCCTTTATGTCTTCGAGCGTCTCATCACTTGATGACCTAGCTGAAGATGAAACTGATTGATCGGTGCCGTTTGAACTTGATGTTGATACCGGATTCTGGATGCAAGGTGATCCAATGAGACATAGTATTACGCTTTATCCCTAACTTTTGCCTGGACCGCCCTTTCGGGTTTTCAGTCCACCGGGATACCCATTTTTGCCCAAGCCGCCTTTTCAGGTTTTCGACTTGCCGGGTGTACAGATTTTTTCATTTCATCCCTCATTTTGCCCGAACCCTTTTGGTTCGCCAGGAAGCCCTAATTTTTGCCTAGGTATGTCAACCTAGCGGGTCTTTTATCATGCATAGTATCTTTTTACTATGTCTACATTGGCGGGGTGAGGAAGGTCGTCACCATCCATGGTGGTCAGGATCATGGCTCCTCCTGAGAACACATGTTTAACCACAAATGGCCCTTCGTATGTGGGGGTCCATTTTCCCCTTGGATCACTCTGAGGAAGGATGATACGTTTGATTACCAGATCCCCAACTTGATACTCTTGCGGTCTGACCTTTTTGTTAAATGCCCTGATCATCCGTTTTTGGTACGTTTGACCATGACAAATAGCAGCGAGTCTCTTTTCGTCGATTAAGTTTAACTGATCAAGTCGTGTCTGGATCCAATCATCTTCACTCAGATCTACATCCTTCATTATCCGGAGAGAGGGTATCTGCACTTCGATCGGTAAGACTGCCTCCATGCCGTAGACCAAGGAGAAAGGAGTTGCCCCGGTTGACGTCCTTGCTGAGGTACGGTACCCATGTAGAGCAAACGGTAACATCTCGTGCCAATCTTTATAGGTCACTGTCATCTTCTGCACAATTTTCTTGATATTCTTATTAGCTGCTTCTACAGCCCCATTCATCTTCGGTCGGTAAGGAGAAGAGTTGTGGTGCTGTATCTTAAATTGCTCGCAGAGCTCAGTGATCATCTTGTTGTTAAGTTTGTTACCATTGTCCGTAATGATCCTTTCAGGGACGCCATACCGACAGATCATATTGTGCCGAATGAACCGTGCCACAACATTCTTGGTTACATTGGCGTAAGAAGCTGCTTCAACCCACTTTGTAAAGTAATCAATCGCCACCAGGATGAAGCGATGCCCATTGGATGATGTAGGTTTAATCTCACCGATCATATCTATGCCCCACATTGCAAAAGGCCAAGGTGCAGTCAGGACATTCAGAGGGACTGGAGGAACATGCACCTTATCTGCATAAATCTGGCATTTATGGCATGTCCGAGAATGTTGGTAACAATCAGCTTCCATTGTGGACCAGAAATATCCTGCCCGAAGGATCTTCTTTGCCATGGTGTGTCCACTGGAATGTGTCCCGAATGTACCTTCATGTAGCTCTACCATGATCCTTTCTGCTTCAGTCTTATCCACACAACGCAGTAAGGTCGAATCATGGTTTCGCTTGTACAGGATGCCATTGCTAAGGAAGAACTTTGCAGCGAACCTTCTCATAAACTTTTTATCGTTGACAAATGCACCTTCAGGGTATTCCTGAGCTTCCAAATATCTCTTTACCTCATGGTACCAAGGTTTCTCAGTCACTACCTCAGCCTCAAGATCACAACAGTATGTCGGTTCGTCCAGTTTCCAGATAATGACCCGGGGAGCCTCATTGTCCCATTTGACTTTGAACATGGAAGACATCGTAGCTAATGCGTCCGCCAGCTGATTCTTCTCTCTCGGAAAGTGTTCAAAATTTATCTCTGAGAAATGGGGGATCAATGTCAACACACATTCTCTGTAAGGAATAAGGTTTGGATGTTTCGTATCCCACTCGCCTTTGATCTGATTAATCACGAGAGCGGAATCTCCGAAGACACTCAGAAACTTAATCCTCAAGTCAATCACAGCTTGAAGACCCATGATGCATGCCTCATACTCCGCCATGTTGTTGGTGCAGTTAAAACATAGTCGGGCGGTGAGTGGAGTATGAGTGCCTTGAGGGGATATGATCATAGCGCCGATACCGTTACCCAAAGTGTTGGATGCTCCGTCAAAGTGCATAGACCATCGGGATCCTTCCTCAGGTCCTTCATCCGGTCCAGGTACTTCACAATCAGTCACAATCATGATGCTCTCGTCCGGAAATTCAAAGTTCATTGACTGATAATCGTCTACTGCCTGGTGTGCCAAGTGGTCTGCCAATACACTTCCCTTAATAGCTTTCTGAGTCGTGTACTAGATGTCGTATTCTGTCAAGATCATTTGCCATCTTGCTATTCTTCCAGACAGAGCAGGCTTTTCAAATATGTATTTTATAGGATCCATCTTTGAGATCAACAAGGTGGTGTGAGTCAGCATATACTGTCTCAGCCGGCGAGCAGCCCATACTAAAGCGCAGCAAGTTTTCTCGAGCAGTGAGTATCGGGTCTCACAGTTGGTAAACTTTTTGCTAAGGTAATAAATGGCGTGCTCTTTTCGGCCAGACTCGTCATGCTGCCCCAGTACACACCCCATTGAGTTGTCAAGTACTGTCAGGTATAGTATCAGAGGTCTCCCTTCAACCGGTGGCATAAGGATGGGTGGTTCTTGGAGATACTCTTTGATTCTGTCAAAAGCGGCCTGACATTCATCATTCCAACGTACTACCTGATCTTTCTTCAGCAGCTTGAAGATTGGTTCACAAGTAGCAGTTAGGTGCGAGATGAATCGAGCAATGTAATTCAGACGTCCTAGAAAGCCTCTGACCTCTTTCTCTGTCTTAGGAACTGGCATCTCTTGAATGGCTTTAACCTTGGCAGGGTCCACTTGAATACCCTTGTCACTTACGATGAAGCCTAGCAACTTTCCAGATCTTACCCCGAAGGTGCACTTGTTCGGGTTCAATCTTAGCTTGTACAACTTCACACGGTCAAACAACTTCTGCAAATGATCAAGGTGTTCCTCCTCAGTTTGGGACCTTGCAATCATATCGTCGACGTACACTTCAATCTCATGATGGATCATGTCATGAAATAAAGCAACCATGGCACGTTGGTAGGTTGCCCCAGCATTTTTCAATCCGAATGGCATGACCTTGTAGCAGAAGGTGCCCCACTGAGTAACAAAGGTAGTCTTTTCCATATCTTCAGGAGCCATCTTGATCTGATTATACCCTGAAAAACCATCCATGAAAGAGAACACCTTATGCTGAGCAGTATTGTCAACCGGGACATCAATGTGAGGTAGGGGGAAGTCATCCTTGGGGCTGGCCCTGTTCAGATCCCTGTAATCAACACACATTCTGACCTTACCATCCTTCTTTGGTACCGGCACCACATTAGCAACCCACTGAGAGTAAGAAGTCACTGCAAGAAACCCGGCATCGAATTGCTTCATAACCTCAACTTTGATCTTCTCAGACATCTCTGGACGCATACATCGGACCTTTTGCTTAACCAGAGGGCAGTCTTCCTTGGTAGGCAAATGATGGACCACAATATCAGTATCTAACCCAGGCATGTCTTCGTAGGACCAGGCAAAGATTTCCACATAATCATGTAACATCCGAGTCAACCGTTGTTTTACGCTGAGCTCCAGATTAGCACCAATCTTAACCTCCTTTCTGTCTGCCTCAGTACCCAGATTTATCGTTTCCACTGGCTCTTCATGTGGTTGAATTACCCTCTCTTCCTGGAGTAACAGTCTTGCAAGATCGCCAAGCACTTCGCAATCATCTTCACCTTCGTCTTCGGCTAAGTTGCTCGGATTTTCAAAGTCATAACTGGCAGTAGCAGAGTCGTTACCAGTGAGATCTAGAGTGGATTGAAACCTGTGTAGGTGAGTGTGTGTAAATATAGCTGTTTTGCAATATATAAAGAAAGAAAGAAAGAAAGAAAAGGGAGCACAAGATTTGAAATGCGGAAAAACGTCCAAGGTATATGGAAATGACAATTAATATGCCCTCACAAATGAAGCCAGCGGTGCCCCGGGTAAGACACCGGGCCATAAAGTTTCAATTAATTGTTTATTACAAATAACAAAAACAAAGGAATTCATTACAGCGTAACAAAAGTAACAGGTGTATGATCTTTCGCTGTCCAATTGTTCAATCCACCGTCAGTCGTCGGGTAGATCCAGCTATCAAACTCCGATTTTTCCACTTCGTCTTCATCCCCAATAGCATTCACTCCTGGATTGGTGATGAGCACAGGAGGTCTTCCGATCCTAGCTTTGCGCACAGCCCTCTGAGCCTCTGCAGTAAAACCCAGTCCAAACTTATCACTTTTAGGAGTGAAAGCAGGGAGCCTGCCCCAGTTAGCACATTCACCTTTCTTGATTACAGCCCGGACGTCCTTCAAGGAAGCCATCTTCAAATGAAAGTCCTCTTCAACCACTGTTTCTGCTGCTGCCAACGTTGGAGGCACCTCTTCAAAATGCTGAAAGGGGGTTTCAATAAACTCCCCGTCCATCTCAATGTACCGGAAGGAATTTAAGTGACTAACCATATACTCTTCCTCCCCCTGCACAGTGACGATCTTCCCTCTGACAAGGTACTTGAGCTTTTGGTGTAGGGTGGAGGTCACTGCCCCAGCTTTGTGAATCCAAGGTCGACCCAGCAAACAGGAATAAGACGGACGAATATCCATCACATAGAACGTTGAGTCGAATACTTGGGAACCAACACGAATTGGAATATCTACCTCTCCATGAACCATCCTCTTAGAACCGTCAAAGGCTCTGACAATGATGTTGCTAGGTTTCAGCTCCAGGCCCTCACAATCCAACCGGTCTAAGGCCTTTTTGGGCAACACATTCAGGGAAGAACCGGTATCCACCAACACGTGAGCAAGAGTAGTGCCCCTGCATTCTATAGAGACATGCAGGGCATCATTGTGGTTCTTTCCCTTAGCGGTAAGATCAGCATCCGAGAAACCCAAGCCATTGTCAGCTGTCAAATTGGCTACGCAATCAGTAAACTGGTCTGCAGAGGTCTCTTGTGGCACATGGGCCGTCTTCAGAAATGAAATCAGGGCCTTAGCATGGGCCTCTTAGCACAACAGTAATGAGAGCATAGAGATGTTGGAGGGGGTATGCCCCAACTGTTCAACAACATTAAAATCACTCTTCTTGATTATTTTAAGAATTTCCTCCATCTCTTGCTAGGAGGCTTCAACATTCACATACTTTGGTGCCTCCATCCGGGCAGGCTCATCTTCAATCCCTTTGCCCCGAGCATTAGATGACTCGGCAGCAGGGGAAGCAATTGGATCAGAAGTAGCAACAGGCGCACTTGCAGGCGTTATTATGAGAGGTCTTCGAATAGCTGGTGGCGCAATGTTAGGCGAGAAGAGCCTGCCACTGCGGGTTACTTTGGCTGGACCAGTGATATTGCTGATGCTGGTACCGGTATTGAACTCTTGCTTTATTCCAAGCACATATACATCTTCCCCATAGTGCCATGGGACAGCCTTATCAGATTCATAGGGGAGAGGCCCCGGAACAGTAATAACAATGGGTGCAACAGTCATGGTTTTAACTGGCTTCCTCGGGGGAGCCTTGATTGGATTATTGAAAATTGTAACGACGGATACTTCTTCCACAGGAACAAAAGGAACAACGGTCTTCTTGAACAGAATCTCTTTGCTGTCCATCAGGATTTGGATGCCTAACTTCAGCAACGGACAACCAGTAAGGGAAACATCACACAAAAGGCAACCCTCGCTACAACCCGGAAATAAACCGGCCAGCAGCAAGTTCCTCTTAACAGTCAACAGAGGAGTAGCTACATCATTCACAAAAACGGCATACAAGTCTTCATCAATGGCATTTACTCCATGCTGGGGCATAGGAGCAGTCACCACATTTGGCCTCTCAGGCGCCTCAAATTGTATTTCCTTTGCATCAATAAGGTCCTGCACCTTATTCCTCAGGGCCCAGCAGTCATCAGTAGAATGCCCCGGGCTATTGGAGTGATAAGCACAGCGGGCATTTGGATTATACTTGGGAGAGGCAGTGTTCACAACCTTCGGGGCCTCTCTAACAGTCACCAAGTTGGTTGATAGCAGCTGCGGCAAGATTTGTGACAAGGTCATACTCAGCCGGGTAAATTCTCTTCTGGGTCTCTCACCCCTTGGTTGATTGGTTTGCCGAGGAGCGGCATCAGGTTTAGCAATCACCACCGCGTTGACAGATTGGCGGCGCTCTGGTTTATCTTGCCTTCTAGGCCCATACACATCACTGGCCTCCTTTTTAAAGGGTTTCTTCTCAGCACTAGAAGACACACCTTTCTGAATCTTTCCTGACTTCATACCAGCCTCTATCCTTTCCCCAGTCAGAATGAGGTCAGTAAACCCTGCAGACGAATTACCGATAAGATGATTGAAGAATGGCCCGGAGAGGGTCCCCAAGAACATATCCACTAGCTCACGGTCTGTTAATGGAGGCTGCACCCTGCCATCCAGGTCCCTCCACTTCTGCGCATACTCTTTAAAACCTTCGCCCGATCCTAGCGACATACCCTGGAGTTGGGTACGTGTAGGAGCAAGGTCGGCATTATATTGATACTGCTTGTAAAAAGCAGTAGCCAACTCCTCCCAGTTACGAACCTTGGTTCCATCCAGCTGATAGAACCATTCGAGATGAGTCCCTGAAAGACTCTCCTGGAAGAAGTGGGTCCACAAGTTCTTGTCCACTGTATACGGCTGAATCTTCCGCACATAGGATCTGAGGTGTAACTTAGGGCAGGACGCCGCGTCATACTTGGTGAAAGATGGTGCTTTAAACTTGTGCGGGATGATCACACCAGAAGATAAACCCAAGTCTCCTAAATCCAACCCAGGCGCTTGTTGAATTTCCATGGTGTTCAGTCGATCTTCCAACTGCTTGTATCTGTCTTCAGCTGGAGGATACTGTTCCTCATTAAAATCAGTCTCATTGTCTGAGACCACCGGACTAGGAGCCCTTCCCCCCTAGGGACTGTCTTTGCCTACAAAAGAACCAGCTTCCTCATTCTGCAGAGTGTTACCAAACCTCTGACCCGTGTTGAATAGAACAGTTCTCTTCTTCTTCTTCTCCTTCTTCAGGAGCAAAGCCTTCAGCTCTTCTTGACCTTGAGCCAAACCCATGATCAGCTCCTGAAATTGTGTATTCTGCGCCTGAAGGGCCTTGATAGACAGCTCGGTAGATGATTCAGGGTTCATGATGCTGAAATAAACAGCGAAGAACGGTAAGCAACCTGAAAAGAAGAGTACCTGCTATGCACATGATGAATGATATGTGTTTATGCAATGCATTCAAGGGTTCGAAAATTCAAATTTGTTGTAGACAAAAAGGAACACACGTTATCATTAAGGAAATAATTTTTTGGTACTTCAAAGCTTCATGGGCAAAATATTACAAAAGCAAATCAATCCCAGAAGACACTACGCATCCTCTTTGGAGCTATGTAAGTGTTAAGATTCCTCTCCTCGTGCAGTAGGCGGGTGAGCTCCAAGACCTTCTTTTCACTAGCATGTAGACTGGTCTCAAGAGAATTCCGTTCTTCCTTAAGCTGGATCCAGCTCTTCTGCATCTCTTCCCAGGCCGTGGGCATGTCAGGATGTTGAATGGTGTAGGACACCTCTCCTTCCAAGACTGGCTCTTTGATCACAGGGAGAACATGAGGATATGGCATCACTAACTTCTGGGAGCGGGCTCATACCCACTTGAGATAAGGTTCCAATGGGATGGAATTCCTGTGCCCCAGGGTCTTGCTGTCTATCCTACTTGGCATCCTCTAAGCTCTGATAAATCTATGGCGAAGTCCTTGTGCATCGTTGTCGAAGTCAAAAGCTATGTCAGGAATTAACATGTCATGAGGGCCGTCCCTCCGAGCATAACCAAACTGTCTCCAAGCCAAGCATGGGTTGTAAGTAATACCTCCTCTGATTCCAAGTAAAGGAACATTAGGGTACTCCCCGCAACGATCAATGATAGTGACATCCCCTCTGGACCAAGAGCACCAATGTATATCTGCATGTGTAAGAGTCATCAATCGTTGTGACCATCTCAAACCCCGCTCGTTCTTCAAAACTGATTGTGGAAGGTGCGAAATAAACCACCTTCCTAGGAGAGGAGTGCAGCACATAAGAACACCTCTTTTTCTCATGGTTTGAGTGTAATATGAGTGAAGGATGTCCCCAAGCAACGTAGGTATAGGATTCCTGGACATGAAGATCTGGACAGCACTGATATCTATAAGCTGATCTGGATTAGGGAACAACACCAAACCATAGACAAGGAGGGCCATAACTTCTTCAAAAGCTTGTAGGTCAAGGGAGTTCCAACATCCTTGGGCCTTTTCAAACAGAAACTTGGCTAAGAACCCTTTGATACCACTTCTAACTTCCCAATGTCCCTTGAGGTCAGATGGTTGTAGGTGTAAGGCTTTAGCAATCTCTTCAAGCTTGGGTTCCTTTTCTGTACCGTTGTAGGGTAGTTGATCAAGGATAGGGATCTTCAGAAGCCGGGAGAACTTTTCCAATGTAGGCACCCGTTGATAATCCAGGAAAGTGAAACAGTGATGCAGAGGGTCAAAGAACTGGAACAGGACCTTTATCATATCTTCCTCAATGTTGGTGTTGACCAAGCTGATGAGTCTTCCATGTCTTTCACTGAATGAAGAGCTCTTGGGAATCCTGGATATAAGCTCCTTAAGCTGAGGAGGGATCCTTACAAGGCTGATTTGAATTGTCTTTCTGCGAACAGTTTCCATGTCCTATAAAACAAGAACAAAGATGAAGATTCGAACCCCTGAAATGGTTAGCCAATGCATATGATGCTGTATGATGTCATGATGCTATGATTAAACACACCACAAATATTCACAAAGGCAAACATGATAAGGCACACAAGTCACACCACAGCCCTTAGAGTTTAGGCCTGCATGGGGTCTGGGTATTACCCTCTTAAAGTTGGTGGGCTCAACCTGTCCTATCAAAAGTAACCGGGTTCTAAGGGTCCCAATATCACTGGATTGCTTTCATTGTTCATCGTTTCGATTTAGCCACTGAACTGGCGACCGAAATATTCCAAGAAAACAACCCTCAATTGAGTGTAGTATCGAGTATCAACCAACCTCAGACTGCACGAAAGTCAGTTATCTCACTACCCTAAAGAGGCCAAGATAGTTCAATTAAGGTTCATAAGGTCAATTGATGCTTCACGACACCACGCGGAGGCCCCGTACTCTCCTTGACTGAACTCAAGGGTTACCGATACACACCAAAGTGCCACATCAATGTAGCAGACTGCTTCAACCATGTCGGTATACCCCGCACAGTTCCCTCACAGCCTTGTTGCTACTTTCTAAGAAGGTATCCCCAGATCCGGGTTAGGATCTATAGAACTCCCAAGACAGTCCCACAATAATAAAGCAAACAAGTCAAAGCAATTGAAAACACAGTTATGAACTATCATAAGGTACACCTCACTTTATAAGAGTCCCCAGCAGAGTCGCCAGTTCTGTGATCGGTGGATCTGGAGATGACTGTTTAACGCTGGTTCGCGAAATGTCGCGGAAGCAAGAGTCGCCACCGTCTTTTATTTTCTCCAACAAGGAAAGGACAAAAGCACAGAAAAATTCCTTATGAGATTATCTCTCGGTTCGGGAGGTAGATTTATAGAAAGGGAAGGTGTTAGCACCCTTTCTATCCATGGTTATCCATGGGCTCTTAGATACTTGCTCATTGTGTTTTCAAAATGTTTGTTTGCTTTTCAAGTGTGAGTGGGTTTGAAAAAGTTTCGTGTAAAGATTTCAGATCGACTCTTGTATCAGTCCTCAAGAGTGTTTGAAAAATTGTTTTGAAAGCTTTTTGAAAAGTGTCGGTGTGAAAAGAAGTTTTTTGATTTGTTTTGAATTAGAGTAAGTATCTATGAGTCGTCTACCTACCCTAAGGAATTAGGCTGTGCAAATATCCTTAAGGTAGTGCCATCCCACCATTGAGAGGTAGGTAGCACCACCGTTGGAGGTGTTCGGGTCAATTCGTTAAGGGACAGTGTGGTCACCAGAGCAACAATAGGACACCTTAGAAGCTACCCTTATGCCATTGATCTTTTTATTCCGAGGCAACTATTCCGAGGCAACTTGTTTCGAGGCAACTAGATCAATGGACATAAGGACTCACTAAGACGTCCTATACTCGACGACCACGTTTCGAGGGGCAAGGCAACAGTGAGGTGTACCCTAAGAGTGGTGTGTGAATTGTGTGTCATTTTCATTTATGTTTTATCTTGATCATGCATTGGGTGAGCTACGCTTTGATTTTATTTGGGCCATTCATTCTTCCATGTGATTAGCTGTTAAAAGGTGCGGAAATTAAAATGCGGAAAATAAAAGTCCTACGCTATTACAAGGCGCGGGTCTATACATCGCCAAATTAACAAAGACCCGATTTTGAATAAAAGTGCGGAAAGTAAATGTCCTAATTACTATTACAAAGCTTTGGCAATTACATAATATTTGAAATGAAAATAAAGGACAAACGCGCGAAGATAAATTAGAATCGAGAGTGCGAGGGCGTTGGATCCTTGAAAGAAATTAAATTGAAATTGAAGGTTAATTAATTATTAAATAAAGAAAAGAAATGATTTTTTTATGTTTTTTTGTATTTAATGGAAATAAAGAAAATTAATTAGAATTAGAAATTAAATAAAACCCTAGTTCTAAATCATTTTTAATTGTTAAAGAAAATATTTAAGTTTTGACCTAATTTACTAATTATTTAATTACAAGTATTTACAAAGTAAATTAATAATTAATAGTAATAATAAGGAAAATTTATTTAATGAGAAAAGATTAAAAATGCTAAAAACCTAATTTTTATGTATTTTAGTTATTTAAAAAAAACATTAAAGTTGAAAACCTAAATTTAAACTAAATTGATTATTGAAAATTTATTTACAAAATATATTAATGCATTAAATATTAAATAAATATTTTTATTTTTATGATTTCTGATTTTTTTGGTTTTATTTTATTATGAAAAATTAAATTGTGAATTAAAAGAAACAATTAAAATAATTAAAATAAATAAAAGAGGAAAGAAAAAGAGAGGAATAATATAAAAACAATGGGGGGTTTCTGCCCAATTTGGAGGTGTTGCAAGGAATTTGGCCCATTCAATTCCAGGCCTTTTTGACTTTCTGGCGCTTGTGTGTGGGATGTTTGACCCGTGTACATGGTGGACTGCTTGTGATGGCCATCAGATTGAGGCTTCTGGGCGCGTGGCAAGCTAGATGGTGAGGCTTCATGATGGTCCTTGGATGGCATGCTGCATAGAAGTACGTTACAAGAAAAATTATGGAAGAAGTGGGGGACCTGGGAATCGAACCCAGGTCCCAATACCTGAAGGACAACACACCAACTAGCTGAGCCAACGCGCGCTTCTGATATTATTATGGAATGTGAATAACATATGTGAAAACGTGCTGGTGGCCTGAAGCAAAACAAAAAAAACGTGCTAAATTCAAATTGTCCAGTCTGGCTGAGACACGTCCACCTTCTTCTTCGTTTTACCTGACAATACAAGATAGATAGCGGGGGTTTTAAACCCCCACTAAACTCAAACAATAAAAATAGCGATTAGCTCCTGTGCAAGTATAAAAAGGGCGCGATGGGTGATTTGGCTTCGTTGGAATGTCACGAGTCCAATGGTGCTAGTTTCATTGTCTAATTTTTCCAGATATGTAAACCCCTCTTTTGGAGCTTCAGGAACCCTAGAAAGTTTTAATGGCAACTTTGCATACAGGCGGTATTAATCCAATTATAAAAACAATGGGGGGTTTCTGCCCAATTCAGCGCAACTTCTTGTGTTCTTAGCATTAGGTTTATGTTTGTGCATATATGTGGAAGGAATTAGGTCAGAAAGATCAAGCCCAAAGCCTTTGCATTGATGATTTTGAATATTTTATTTTGATGATCTTTTTTTCAAACTTTTCCATACCAATCATTGCCAATCATGGGAGATTCTTTCCCTTTTGGATGATACACGAATATTGAGTACATAAAGAGTGAATATGCTGCATAAAAAGATTTGAAAGGTGTCATTTGATATTTTTTCATATTTAATTTTAATTAAGTGAATTAATAATAATAAAAATCCAAATAATTAATAAAAAATGAGAAAATAACTCCCTTGGATGTCAACGGGTCGTGCATAGCCTTTGGGTGATGATTCATGGAAGAAATTGAGGCCCATTAGCAATTTTGAGGCATTTGAAGCAAAGTTGACATTTCAAAATTCCCAAAAATTTCCCAACTTCCACAAGGCATATCTTGCTCAATTTTTAAGCTTTGATCATGTTCTTGGACTTTTTAGAAAGGTCTTGAAGTCATCTAACCAATTTCTTCGGTCCCATGTCATTTTGATTTACCAATCTCAAGCTAAGGTCTTTGACTTAAAGTGCCTTTTTGTTGACTTTTGAAAATGACCTATAATGTTGAGATTGATAACTTTTTGTGAGAGCATTTCTTGGACTTGAAGTGTGAAGATGAGTTGTAGGAAATTTCATTCTCTTCAAAGTGAGATTTGGATGGAATTTTTCTGATAAACCATGTGGAAGTTATGCCTTGGTCAATTTGCAGTTGACTTTTCCAACTGTCCAAAAATAGAAACTTTTGCATCCTGAGACTTTTTGAGCCATGCTTTGAGAATCATGATCAAGAATTGATCAAATGATGTATGTGGCTTCAAAATAAGATGTTGACCAAAAATTTTGACTTATGACTGTCAAATGACCATTTTGCCCCTGCAGTTGACTGTGAAGCCATTAGGGTTTTTGATTGTGCAATCTGGTGCTGTGAGTCTTGAAACTTGGCATGAGGATGCTTGACAATGTTTATAGGCATGTGGGACTTGTTTGGACCCTTGGAAACTTCAATTTCTCTGCCAGAACCAAAACCCTAATTTTTGACTGTTATGAGGCAATTGGACTGTGCAACCTTTGGGAGATTTTGAAGCATGCTCTTAGCAAATCTTGAAGAAAATGGGAGGGCAAATTTTGGGGTACAACAATATGCTATAATTCTCTTCTAGCAAGGTGGTTTATTTCTCACCTTCCCCAATCAGTCTTGAAGAATGAACAAGGTTTGAGGTGGTCACAACGATTGATGACTCTTACACATTCTGATGTTCATTGGTGTTATCGGTCTAGAGAAAATGTCATCATCATTGATCATTGTGGGGAATTCCCTAATGTCCCATGACTTGGCATTAGGGGAGGCATTACCTACAACCCCTGTTTGGCTCTGAGACAATTTGGGTATGCCCGAAGGGATGGCCCTCATGACATGCTGATTCCGGACTTGGTTTTTTGACTTCGACAACGACGCTCAAGGACTTCGACAAAGGTTTATTCGAGCTTGGAGGATGCCAAACAAAGTGGACAGTAAGACACTGGGACACAAGAATTCCATCCCCCTTGAGCCTTACCTCAAGTGGCTACGAATCCGTGCCCAGAGTCTTATGATGCCTTACCCCTACATCCTCCATGTGATCAAAGAGCCTGTTGTGGAAGGAGAGGTTCCATACACACTCTTGCATCCTGACATGCCAACATCATTGGAAGATTTGCAAAAGAGTTGGGTACAACTCAAGGAAGAACGGAACACTTTTGAAGCTAGCTTCTATGCCAGTGAGAAGAAGGTTTTGGAACTTACTCGTCGACTCCATGAAGAGCAGACTCTTAACACCTACATCTCACCAAAGAGGACGCGCAACGTCTTTTTACATTAGAATTTTGTATTTATTTTGCCCATGGGGCATTTATGTACTAACAAAGTTCTTCTTATTAATATGATGTGTGTTCTTTTTGTTTATAACAACTTTGAATTTCTGAATCCTTGAATGCATTACATGAATACATATCATTCATCATATGCATAAACAGGTCTTCACACCAGGTTTCCTTATCTTTTTGCTGTTTATTTCAGCAAGATGGATATAGAGCAAACGGTCAAAGATCTGCAAGCACTGAATTCGCAGTTCCAACAACTCCTCATGACCTTGGAAAAGGGTCAAGAGGACCTTAAAGCACTGTTAGAGAAGGAAAAGGAAAAAGATAAAAATAAAAAGAAAAGAGTTGGTGTGGCTACTATGGGTAGAAGATTTGAGAACCAAGCTAGAAGGGTCCTGGATTTCCCCTCAACATCTGATGAAGGGGTAGGTAAAGGAAAGGGAGTTGCGGTACCATCTGAGTCTGAGGCTGAAGAAGAAGAAGAAGAAGAGGATGGAGATTATTCTGAGCAGCAATACCCTCCTGCAGACGACAAATATAAGAATCTGGAAGAGCGTCTGGCAGCCATGGAGGTACAAAGAGTGCCTGGATTGGACTTCGAAGAGCTAGGGTTGGTTACTGGGGTTGTGATTCCTCCTAAATTCAAGGTGCCTAAATTTGCTAAATACGATGGTTTGTCTTGCCCGAAGATGCACCTACGGTCTTACGTCAGAAAGATCCAACCTCATTCTTCTGATAAGGATCCGTGGGTCCACTTTTTTCAAGATAGTCTTTCGGGGACGCAATTAGACTGGTTCTACCAGCTTGAGAGGGCTGACGTACATAATTAGGAGGATCTGGCTGCTGCATTCTACAGACAATATCAATATAATGCTGACTTAGCACCTACTCGTACTAAACTACAGAGTATGGGTATGGTTTCTAATGAGGGCTTTAAGGAGTATGCCCAGAAGTGGAGGGACTTGGCTGGAAGGGTGGAGCCACCATTGTCTGAAAGAGAACTGGTTGATATGTTTTGGGGATGCTGTGTGGTCCATTCTTTAATCACCTCATAGGGAGTTCATCGGCGGGGTTCACCGAATTAATTCTGACTGGTGAACAAGTTGAAGCTGGCATCAAGAGTGGTAAGATTCAAAAAGATACATCTGCTTCTTCCGCTGTCAAAAAACCTTTTCCAGCCAAGAAGGAGGTGTCAGCTATTTTCTCTCAAAAAGGTCGAGGAAGAGTAGAGCGCCGGCCAACGGTGGAGGCTGTAATGATCCAAAAGACTACAGCTGAAGTTAAACCTTACAACCTTGAGAGATCCGCCACAAAATCCAAATACAACTTATCCTTTTTATCATGCCAATGCTAAATGTGCCTATCATTCAGACGGCATAGGGCACGACACCAACAACTATTGGGCCCTCAAAAACAAGATCTAGGATTTAATAGATGCCAAGGAGGTAGAATTCGACGCGCCCGAAAAGCCGAACGTGATTTCTTCCCCAATGCCAAAGCATGGTCACAGTGCCCATGCTATCAAAGAGAATCTGCATGTTGCTTCTGTTGATGACTTAAGGACCCCTCTGCCAATGATCAAGATAAATCTGTTGAAAGCCGGGATTTTCCCAGGCTGTGAAAAAGATTGTTACTTTTGTTCGTCCCTATAATCCGACTGTCAGTTATTGAAGTTAGGCGTCCAACACCTAATGGATGACCAAGAGACCCTCTTTCAGAAAACTCATGTTACTCCTGTTACTCCAATCAATGATGTTGCTATAATTACCATTTTCGACAATCTTTCCAAGGTCTCCAAAGTACCTGTTAAGATTACACCTGATCCAAAGATTGTACCGCTGAAGATTACTATGCCGGGGCCTATCCCATACAAGTCAAACAAGACCATACCGTGGAATTATGGAGGAGAGATCTTCTACCATGGTGTTAAGCAGATTGAATCAGTGGAAGAGAATTCCGATGAAAAACTCCTGACATAGGAAATATTGCGGGGACAAGTAAGATCACCCGCAGCGGAAGAATCTTCTCTCTGGAGATTTCTCCTCCAAGGGCAATCTTCGGACCCTTAAGTGCTCCTGTGCCGGTAAACATCTCTGTGCGAAGTCCAGTTATTGAAGAAATTGTTACTCCCGTAGTTGTACCCTCTGCTGTTGCTGCTGATAAAGGTAAAGGGATCCAAGAAGCGCCCGTCAGGACGAGGGCCCAGCCTTTAGTCATCCCCGAGACCACCCAAAAGGAAATGGAGGAGATTTTAAAGATAATTAAGAAAAGCGACTATGATGTCATAGAACAACTGGGGCAAACCCCTTCAAAAATCTCCATGCTGGCCCTATTGCTCTGTTCCGAGGCTCATGCCAAAGCCTTGATCAAATTCCCGAAGACGATGCACATGCCTCAAGAAACTTCTGCGGATCAGTTTCAAGAGTGTGTAGCTAGCCTTACAGCTGACAATGGTCTTGGCTTCTCTGATGCCGATCTAACGTCTAAGGGAAGAAAGCATAATGAAGCGCTGCATGTCTCGGTGGAGTGCATAGGGACCACACTTGCTCACGTTCTGGTTGATATCAGGTTATCTTTAAATGTCCTACCAAAGAAAGTATTGGACAAATTGTTCTGTGAGGGTTTGACCCTAAAGCCCAACAATATCATTGTTAGAGCCTTCGACGGTTCTAAGAGGATGGTCCACGGGGAGGTGGACATCCCAATCAAGGTGGGAACGGAAATTTTCAACTCTACATTTTATGTGATGGACATCCGTCCTTCATATTCATGCTTGTTGGGAAGACCATGGTTCCACAACGCTGGGGCAGTCACTTCTTCTCTACACCAAATGCTCAAATACCCAGTTCAGGGGAAAATCATAATGCTTAATGGTGAGGAGGAGTATATGATAAGCCACCTTAACTCTTTCCGCTACGTGGAGTTAGATGGTGAATTCATAGAAACCCCTTTCCAACACTTTGAAGTGGTTTCTCCTGAAGTTGCGGCAGCTAAGACAATGACTTCTGTACCAATCATTACCAAGTCGGTGTCCCGGATGTCATCCCCTAAAGATACGAAGGCTGTGATCCAGGAAGGAGGAAGTATAGGGTGAGGTCAGCTACCAGATTTTCCTTTCAAAGCAGATAAGTTCGGTTTGGGTTTCACTGCTGCTAGTCAGAAGGCTGTGCGTCGCTCCCGGGCTGGAGGACCACCTTTAAAGATCACTCATCATGGAGTTCATGCTTTGGAAGATGATGAAGATGAGAGTAACTTTGAAGATTGGATTTTCCCGACTATTGAAGGAGGACTAAACAACTGGGAGGCGAAAGACTTTGTTCCCATTACTTTCATAAATCAGTAATTTATCTTTCAAACATTTTTGTTGGTCTATAATAATTATTAAACAATTCGTACACTCTTTTTGCCTTGTGCCTTATCCGGGGCATATAGGTCCATTTGTAAGGGTTTTGATTCTTCATTTTCATATGCCATTTGTGATCGGTGGATCTGGAACTGACTGTTTAATGCTGGTTCGCGAAATGTCGCGGAAGCAAGAGTCGCCACCGTCTTTTATTTTCTCCAAATGGAAAGGACAAAAGCACAGAAAAATTCGTTATAGAGATTGCTCTCGGTTCGGGAGGTAGATTATAGAAAGGGAAGGTGTTAGCACCCTTTCTATCCATGGTTATCCATGGGCTCTTAGATACTTGCTCATTTGTGTTTTCAAAAGGTTTGTTTGCTTTTCAACTGTGGGTTTTAAAAAAAGTTTCTTTGAAAATTTCAGTTCGACTCTTGTATCGGTCCTCAAGAGTGTTTGAAAAAATTGCTTTCGAAAGATTTTTGAAAAGGTGTCGGTGTGGAAAGTATTTTTGATTTGTTTTTGAAATTAGAGCAAGTATCTAGAGTCGTCTACCTACCCTAAGGAATTCGTCTGTGTAAATGTCCTTAAAGTAGTGCCATCCCACCATTGAGAGATAGGTAGCACCACCGTTGGAGGTGTTCGGGTCAATTCGAGGGTTTGGGACATGGTGATCACCAGAGCAATAGGAAGACATCTTAGAAGCTACCCTCATGCCATGTTCATGGACATGAGGACTTACTAAAACATCCTCTACTCGACGATCACCTTTCGAGGGGCAAGGCAACAGTGAGGCGTACCCTAGGGGTGGTGTGTGATTTGTGTGTCATGTTCATTTGCATTTATCTTATTCATGTCGTGGGTGATCTACGCGTTGCTTTTATTTTGACATTCATTCTTTCATGCAATAGTTAACAGTTTAAAAGATGCGAGAATTAAAATTCCTACGCTATTACAAAGGCGCGGGTCCACATCGCCAAATTTAATCCAGGACCCGATTTGAAAATAAAATAAAGTGCGAGAAATATAAATGTCTAATTTACATGGCTTCGGGAGAATTACATGAATATTATAAGAAAGGAAATAAATGCGCGAAACGAACTGATAATCGAAAGCGAGGGCGTTGGACCCTTTTTAATGAAATTAAATTACGATTAACAAATTAATTAAATTAAAATAAAAAGAAAAGATTTTTTGGAGTTTTTTGTATTTATGGATTTTTAATAAGAATTAATGGAATTTAAAACCTAATTCTAGCTATTTTTAATTTATTAAAAAAAACATGTTAAAGTTAAACCTAGAATTAACCTAATTGTTTAATACAATTTTATTTACAAAAATAATAATTAATAATTAATATGGTGAAAAAGGCAAAAGGATAAAAATAATCAAAACCCTAATTCTACAATTTTTTTTAAAGTTTATTAAGAAAATGTTAAAATTAATCCTAGAATTTAAAAACTAAATTAATTGATACAAGTTATTTACAAAGATATTAAAATAAAATATATTTTTTGTTTTTGTCTTTTCTGATTTTTTGGCATTTTTATGTTTTATGGAAATATATTAGATTAAAGAATTTAATTAAAACTAAATTAAACAAGTAAAATAGAAAAATAAAAAGGGTGAAAGAAAGCAAACAATGGGGGGTTTGTAGGCCCATTTGGAGGTATGCTGGTAGCAATCAGGCCCAATGTTTCAAGGCTTTATTTGACTTTTCTGGGCGCGTGTATATGCATTGACTGGTGCCCATGATGTTCTTCAAATCTGGACCTTTGGATTGGGATCATAGGGCGCGTGGCATGGCAGATTATGGGGACACATGATGGTCATCAAGTAATGCGCTGCATAGGAAGATATTAGAAAAAATAATAGTGAAGGGATAGGGGGACCTGGGAATCGAACCCAGGTCCCAGAGTTTACCAATGCAACGCCTGACCAATGGAGCTATTAACGCACTTTGTATATAATATAGAACATGAACAACATAATGCAAAACAAATGGTAAGTGGTTAATTTCGCGCGAAATTCAAACGAGCCAACCATATCTTGACACCTGATCTTCTTCTCCATTCGTTTGCCTTTTTACCTGAAAAAACAAGCTAAATAGAGGGGTTTTTAAACCCCCACAATTTGAAAGGCAGAAAAATAGCGAATAGGAATTAACAAAATATAAAAACAGCGCGATGGATGTTTTGGACTCCTTGGAACATCACGATTTTAATGGTGCAAGCCTCGTGTTCTGATTTTACCATAAGCCAAAATCCCCAATTCAAGGTTTCTGAAAACCTAGAAAGCTTCAATGGTGATTTTGTATATAAGGCACGAAAATCCAATTAAAGGGCACGGTTAGCTTTAGAATGATTCACTGAATACAAACCAAACATTAAAATTTGAAAATAATGCATGAATCATGATACATGAATATGAAAAAAATCATGAACATGACAAGATCGTTCTACCAATTTCCTGCGTTAGGGACAATGATTTTGATCCAGACACGTTCCTTGAAGCCTCAGGAATGCAATGGGATAGTTATTTGGCCTTGAAACGCCTTAGAATCGTGGTTTCAGTTTTGAAAAATTTCACAAAAAGTGCAAAGTTGTTTATGGTTTTGGGCGCAACTTCGAGGTCTCTTGCACTAGGGTTTGCTTCTGACTTATATGAGGGATGGATTAGGGTAAAGATTTGGATCCAAAACCCTTTGCATTGATGTATGGAATATTTGATTTTCATGCATATTTTTTTCAAATCTTTTCATGTGATTTTGGTTCCAATCATGGCCAATCTTTCCAATTTTAGTATGCACGAAATCTTGAGTATCCAATGAATGATTACACTGCATAAAAAGATTCAAATGCATTGGTTTAGTATTTTTCCATATTTTATTTAATTTAAATGAATTAATTGTAATTAAAAATTCAAATAAATAAATAAAAATGATGAAATAAATCCCCTTTGGGCCAAATGGTCGTGCATATGCTTTGGATGATGAATCTTGGAAGAAAATGTGGCCAATTAGCAATTTTAAGGCATTTGAAGTAAAGTTGACTTTTCAAAATTCCCAAAAACTTCCCAACTTCCACAAGGCATATCTTGCTCAATTTTTAATATTTGATCATGTTCTTTGACATTTTGGAAAGGTCTTGAAGTCCTCTAACCAATGACTTTGGTACCATGTCATTTTTATTTACCAATCTCAAGTTATGGCCTTTGACTTAAAGTCCCTTTTTGTTGACTTTTGAAAATGACCTATAATGTTGAAATTGATAACTTTTTGTGAGAGCATTTCTTGGACTTGAAGTGTGAAGAGGAGTTGTAGGAAATGTCTTTCTCTTCAAAATGAGCTTTGGATGGAATTTTTCTGATGAACCATGTGGAAGTTATGCCTTGGTCAAGTTACAGTTGACTTTTTCAACTGTCCAAATATGGAAACTTTTGCATCTTGAGACTTTTTGAGCCATGCTTTGAGAATCATGATCAAGAATTGATCAAATGATGTTTATGGCTTCAAAATGAGATGTTGACCAAAAATTTGAACTTTTGACTGTCAAATGACCATTTTGCCCCTGCAGTTGACTGTAGTGCAATTAGGGTTTTTGACTGTGCAATTTTGTGCTGTAAGTCTTGAAACTTGGTATGAGGATGCTTGACCATGTTTGTAGGCATGTGGGACTTTATTGGACCCTTGAAAACTTCAATTTCTTTGCCAGAACCAAAACCCTAATTTTTGACTGTTATGAGGCCCTTGAACTGTGCAACCCTTGGGGAGATTTTGAAGCATGCTCTTTGCAATTCTTGAAGAATATGGGAGGGCAAATTTTGGGGTACAACAGTTGCCCCTGTTTAATCTTCTTAGACCTGAGGATGCAGATTGGCTGACGTGCCTTTCGTAATCCGAAGGTGGAAGATGATTGAACACTAGAGTGCCCAGAAATTTGCGCTCACATATTAGTAGTATGATGGTGGGAATGGGCTTATAGATGCCATTTGGAGATTGACAGATAGGATGATGGGCTTATAGATGCCATCTGGGTGTTGATCGCGTAAGAGATTCCTTAGCGAGAACTTGCGTACCTGCAAAAGAAAATGATTACCTGACCTGTTACAAGAGCTGGTCTTCAAACTCTTTGTGTAGATGTGCCCTGACTGGTTACAGGAATTGAATCTGGAGCTTCTTCAGGCGTGCCCTGGTGAGATACAGGAATCAAGTCTGAAGCTTCAAAAGGTGATGAATGAACCAGGGATGGTTACTACCTCAACGGGACGGTAAGAAAGCCTTAGACGATTACTACCTCAACAGGAACGCTGAGAGAATCTGGGGGCGATTACTACCTCAACAGGAACGCTGAGAGAATCTGGGGGCGATTACTACCTCAACAGTAATGCTGAGAGAATATGGGGACGATTACTACCTCAATAGGGACGCTGAGAGAATCTTGGATGTCTTCAACTGGATAAGAAACAGGGAGATCTTGGGGTCGATCTGACTGAACTAGAGAAGGCCTTTGACTGGATAAGAAACAGGAAAATCTTAGGGTCGATTTAACTGAACCGGTCTAGGTCTTGAAATCTTCAACTGGATAAGAAACAGGGAGATCTTAGGGTCGATCTGACTGAACCAGAGAAGGCCTTTGACTGGATAAGAAACAGGAAAATCTTAGGGTCGATTTAACTGAACCAGTCTAGGTCTTGGAATCTTCAACTGGATAAGAAACAGGGAGATCCTAGGGTCGATCTGACTGAACCAGAGAAGGCCTTTGACTGGATAAGAAACAGAAAAATCTTAGGGTCGATTTAACTGAACCGGTCTAGGTCTTGAAATGTCTTCAACTGGATAAGAATAAGGGAGATCTTAGGGTCGATCTGACTGAACCAGAGAAGGCCTTTGACTGGATAAGAAACAGAAAAATCTTAGGGTCGATTTAACTGAACCGGACAAGGTCTTGAAATGTAGCTGAGAACTTAACTGGATCTTTCCTGAAAGGTAAAGATCAGTCATATGCAATGCATGATATGGATCAAGCAATGATGTTCTCAACATAAACGAGATTGGTAAGATATGATGCATATATGCATGCTATAATGTATGGAAATGTGATGTTTTATGGATGTATCTTTTTCGTCTAGGAAAGTAAATACTTGACGGGTGCCGGGAAGTTGACTCCTGGGCTGAGGTTGAAGAATAGATCTTTGTTGTTTCCGCTGGGGATGATAGTTGCAAGAATACCGGTAGGAGAAGATAACTCCGTTAGGGAATAAACTTGGCGAATGGATTACTCTGCGAGGAGAAAAGTACTCTAACGATCTTGCTGGGAAGCAAAACTCTGTGGGGAGAGAGATACTTTGCTGAAATGTTGATAGTAACTTCGCTGGGGATACCGTTGTTATGTTGGAATTGCTAGTAGACTTCGCTGGGGATAAGAAGACTTCGCCGAGGACGATCTTTCCGTGGCTTTTAGCTGAGGATAACCCAGTTATAAGCTCTGGTGGAGAAATAACCTTTGAATAAAGCCGGGAGACGCGTTCGTGCTCTACGGGGATAAGCTTCCAGAATCTACTGGGGATAAGCTTACTGCTTGGGGAGATGGATTCCAACTTTCCTGGGGAAACTGGGTTGGACTCTCCTGGGGAAGTTTTGAACTGTATTGGGGAAGTGACTCCACTGAATGTTTGATATACCGCCGGGGAACAATCTTTAGACCAAGATTGCCGGGGATGCTTGCTAAGAATGCATATATACTGCTGGGGAATGTTGAGATCTGCGGGAGGATACCCAACTTCCTTAAGTTTGATAATAGCTTTGCTTGGGGAGAGTGCACTGACTTGCTGGCTCACTCTCTGGGGAATTAAGATATATGGTTATGTTCTTTAGCTGAACCTACCTTGGTACCTTGGAGGACAGAACAATTAGATTGCTTAGACAACTCTTTATTGCCCCTGTTTCTGTGGGAGAAGGTACCTGTGGAGGTGCTTGATGACTGCCGATTGACAAATCTTCTTCTGGTAGGCAAGTGACGAGATGACAGGACATAGTCGTACGCTCTGATCCCTAATTTTTGCCTGGACCGCCCTTTCAGGTTTTCAGTCCATCGGGATACCCATTTTTGCCCAAGCCGCCTTTTTCAGGTTTTCGACTTGCCGGGTGTACAGATTTTTCATTTTCATCCCTTATTTTTCCCGAACCCTTTTGGTTCGCCGGGAAGCCCTTATTTTTGCCTAGGTGTGTCAACCTAGCGGGTCTTTGATTGTGTATAGTATTTTTTCGACTATGTCCACACTCTCAGGATGTAGGGAGGTGCCCCTGTCAGTAGCATTGTGTAGCCATATTACCAGAAGATGTCTGATCATGCAAGATTTGTTGCTGGAATTCGTGTCCAATGCCCCAAGTGATCCAGATGGAGATTTGCCCCAGGCTATTTGGCCTTTGAGAGATTCTCCGAATCTTGATTGGACTGCCCCAGATGATGGACCATGATCAGGCCATGCCCCTTGATTGGAAGTGCCTTTGTTCACTAGGCTTTCATCGTGCGAATTTTCCTGCTGTTCAAACAAATAGTCATATGCAAACAATGTTATATCAAAATGCAAAGCTTACGTCTGTCTTGAAGATTTTGAAAATGCGTTCTTTTTCATAAAACAAGTGAATGTTTGTAAAACGTGATGTCAAACTCCGTATTTACCATAAGCCTTAAGGAGTCAGGATACCTTTCGTAACAGTATTCTTTCGAACTAACCCATGCTTCAGCTAGGACTTTTAAGGGTTATAACGTGGCCTGGTTCACGGTTTAAGAAACAAAGGATAAAGGCTCAAATTATTTGTACCCACCCACTCTTCGTGATGTTCTTCAAACCTAAGCTCAGTTGATCGTGCATTAGGCCTTGATTGAATCCTTGTCCTGATGTTCCAATGATGGTCCAAATATTGATGATTTATTCTGAATAGGCAGTCATTCCTTTTTGTTAAGGGTTTGTAGAACCTCTTTTTTCCTTGATTTTATTATCCCTATTTTTTTTGCCTGAACTGTTCTTTTGTGATTACAGTCAGCGGGATGCCCCAGTTTTGTAAGTCTCCTTCATTGGTTTTGACTTTATGGGTTTTTGATTCTGGTAATGACTGTCTGTCTTTATGATTATTCGGAACCATCACTGTCTTTTGTTTATTTAAGGACCTCTTTGGTGCCATTCATTATGCACTTGGATCAACTGAGAGACTACCCTGCCCCAGGTTATGATTAAGGGTTTTAAATTTCGAAAAGAAAAACTCCTACTTCTTTGGCTCAGAGGGGTTGACGAGGGATTATCTTCCTTATAACTCCAGTGTTTAGGGATTTGAAACAATGCCTGTACTTCATCAGCGGGGTCTATTCAAAAGCATACTGTAGATTGTGGTATCGTTTTCGTCATCCTCCCTCAAGAGGCTTAGAATTTTCAATCCAGAGTTGATCATCAGAAAAAATATGAAAATAATTTGCATATAGTGAACACGAATATATTGCTTCAAAACAGACATATGCGATGCATTAATGAAATAACAACGTTTAACATGAGTAAATGTTCGAACAAAAGAAAATTACAACTTGAAAAATTCTAATGAACAAAAGTTTTCTAGTCTCAGGGCCTGTCACTTCAAACTGTGAGCCTTGGAGGGATGGTAGAAAAACTCAGCCTGTCCATCTTGTGTGAACTCCAATGCTCCTTCATCAATCAGGTCCTGGATCTTGTTCTTTAGAGCCCAACACTCATTTGTATCATGTCCAGGACTGGCAGAGTGGTAGGCACACCTTTTATTGGGATCATAGATAGGAGATGCTGTGTTGGGGTTCCGGGGATGAGCCCTTAATGTGATCAGATTCAACCTCAACAGGCGTTGTAAAGCTTGAAACAGCGACATGTTGAGCTGGGTGAATTGCCTCCTGGGCTTGTCTGGCTGAAGCTGGTGAGGTTGATGATGAATTTGCGACACTGGAGCCATTTGAGGAGCTCTCCCTTTACCTCCTTGTCTCAAAGATGGTTGAATGATGACTGGACTTTCAACCTTAGATGTTTGCCCCAGTTGGTTACCCCGAAGCAGTTGGTTGACGAGAACCCCGAGCTCATCTTGTCTTTGAGCTAAGTCTTGGATGATAGTCACCTGCCCCAGCATCTGGGCTCTCATTGCATCCACTTCAGCTTGCAGAGGTTTCAGCCGTTCGTCCTCAGCGCGATTCCTGACCAAAGTCTCCATGAGAAGTGTCCTTAGCTCCTCCTGCCCCTTGGATAGATTCAGGAGGATTTCCCCGAACCGAGTCTCTTGAGCGAGAAGGTCTTGCCTATCTTGTTGGGAAGCCATTGTTGGAATAAACAGCGAGAAAGGTAAGTGACCTGCAACAAGGATACATGTTATGCTATGATGTGTATGACATGCATGTAATGTTTTCAAGGACCTCGCGGGATAAACAAGAAAATATTGTTAGAACTTGGTAGCTTGATTGAAGGAACTGCATATTATTGAGAGTCCTTCTTCAAAGGGTCAAAGGCTCACCATATCCAGTGGGTCATAGCCCCTGACAACCTTGGCTAGAGGAAAATAAATCCCCTTTTGCCCCTTGTTGGACAGTTGGTTCATCATGACCTGCATCACAAGCCCTTGAGATCCTTGAAATGGGTTAGTCCTTATGTAGGATGTATGCAATGATATGATGTTACACTATGCATGGGGTAATGTAAGTAACCCTGTTATGAGTCCCAATTAAGGACTGCAAACCAAAACCTGCAAGAAACTCAGTACACTCTGTTATGAGTCCCAATTAAGGACTATAAACAGAACCTGCAAGAAAACTCAAGTGTCAGATAACAAGCATGCAAGTAGTCAAGTATGAAAGCACACAAGTCACACCACAGCCCTTAGAGTTTAGGCCAGCATGGGGTCTGGGTATTACCCTCTTGAAGTTGGTGGGATCAAACCTGTCCTATCAAAGTAACCGGGTTCTAAGGGTCCCAATATCATTGGATTGCTTTCATTGTTCATCGTTTCGATTTAGCCACTGAACTAGCGACCGAAATATTCCAGGAAAGCAACCCTCAATTGAGTGTAGTATCGAGTATCAACCAACCTCGGACTGCACCAAAGTCAGTTATCTCACTACCCTAAAGAGGCCAAGATAGTTCAATTAAGGCTCCTAAGGTCAGTTGATGCTTCACGATACCACGCGGAGGCCCCGTACTCTCCTTGACTGAACTCAAGGGTTACCGGTACACACCAAAGTGCCACATCAACGTAGCAGACTGTTTCAACCATGTCGGTATACCCCGCACAGTTCCCTCACAGCCTTGTTGCTACTTTCTAAGAAGGTATCCCCAGATCCGGGTTAGGATCTATTAGAACTCCCAAGACAGTCCCACAATAATAAAGCAAGCAAGTCAATACAATTGAAAACACAGTTATGAACTATCCTAAGGTACACCTCACTTTAAGTTTAAGTCCCCAGCAGAGTCGCCAGTTCTGTGGTCGGTGGATCTGGAACTGACTGTTTAACGCTGGTTCGCGAAATGTCGCAGAAGCAAGAGTCGCCACCGTCTTTTATTTTCTCCAAATGGAAAGGACAAAAGCACAGAAAAATTCCTTATAGAGATTGCTCTCGGTTCGGGAGGTAGATTATAGAAAGGGAAGGTGTTAGCACCCTTTCTATCCATGGTTATCCATGGGCTCTTAGATACTTGCTCATTTGTGTTTTCAAAAGGTTTGTTTGCTTTTCAACTGTGGGTTTTAAAAAAAGTTTCTTTGAAAATTTCAGTTCGACTCTTGTATCGGTCCTCAAGAGTGTTTGAAAAAATTGCTTTCGAAAGCTTTTTGAAAAGGTGTCGGTGTGAAAAGTATTTTTGATTTGTTTTTGAAATTAGAGCAAGTATCTAGAGTCGTCTACCTACCCTAAGGAATTCGTCTGTGTAAATGTCCTTAAAGTAGTGCCATCCCACCATTGAGAGATAGGTAGCACCACCGTTGGAGGTGTTCGGGTCAATTCGAGGGTTTGGGACATGGTGATCACCAGAGCAATAGGAAGACATCTTAGAAGCTACCCTCATGCCATGTTCATGGACATGAGGACTTACTAAAACATCCTCTACTCGATGATCACCTTTCGAGGGGCAAGGCAATAGTGAGGCGTACCCTAGGGGTGGTGTGTGATTTGTGTGTCATGTTCATTTGCATTTATCTTATTCATGTCGTGGGTGATCTACGCGTTGCTTTTATTTTGACATTCATTCTTTCATGCAATAGTTAACAGTTTAAAAGATGCGAGAATTAAAATTCCTACGCTATTACAAAGGCGCGGGTCCACATCGCCAAATTTAATCCAGGACCCGATTTGAAAATAAAATAAAGTGCGAGAAATATAAATGTCTAATTTACATGGCTTCGGGAGAATTACATGAATATTATAAGAAAGGAAATAAATGCGCGAAACGAACTGATAATCGAAAGCGAGGGCGTTGGACCCTTTTTAATGAAATTAAATTACGATTAACAAATTAATTAAATTAAAATAAAAAGAAAAGATTTTTTGGAGTTTTTTGTATTTATGGATTTTTAATAAGAATTAATGGAATTTAAAACCTAATTCTAGCTATTTTTAATTTATTAAAAAAAACATGTTAAAGTTAAACCTAGAATTAACCTAATTGTTTAATACAATTTTATTTACAAAAATAATAATTAATAATTAATATGGTGAAAAAGGCAAAAGGATAAAAATAATCAAAACCCTAATTCTACAATTTTTTTTTAAGTTTATTAAGAAAATGTTAAAATTAATCCTAGAATTTAAAAACTAAATTAATTGATACAAGTTATTTACAAAGATATTAAAATAAAATATATTTTTTGTTTTTGTCTTTTCTGATTTTTTGGCATTTTTATGTTTTATGGAAATATATTAGATTAAAGAATTTAATTAAAACTAAATTAAACAAGTAAAATAGAAAAATAAAAAGGGTGAAAGAAAGCAAACAATGGGGGGTTTGTAGGCCCATTTGGAGGTATGCTGGTAGCAATCAGGCCCAATGTTTCAAGGCTTTATTTGACTTTTCTGGGCGCGTGTATATGCATTGACTGGTGCCCATGATGTTCTTCAAATCTGGACCTTTGGATTGGGATCATAGGGCTCGTGGCATGGCAGATTATGGGGACACATGATGGTCATCAAGTAATGCGCTGCATAGGAAGATATTAGAAAAAATAATAGTGAAGGGATAGGGGGACCTGGGAATCGAACCCAGGTCCCAGAGTTTACCAATGCAACGCCTGACCAATGGAGCTATTAACGCACTTTGTATATAATATAGAACATGAACAACATAATGCAAAACAAATGGTAAGTGGTTAATTTCGCGCGAAATTCAAACGAGCCAACCATATCTTGACACCTGATCTTCTTCTCCATTCGTTTGCCTTTTTACCTGAAAAAACAAGCTAAATAGCGGGGGTTTTAAACCCCCACAATTTGAAAGGCAGAAAAATAGCGAATAGGAATTAACAAAATATAAAAACAGCGCGATGGATGTTTTGGACTCCTTGGAACATCACGATTTTAATGGTGCAAGCCTCGTGTTCTGATTTTACCATAAGCCAAAATCCCCAATTCAAGGTTTCTGAAAACCTAGAAAGCTTCAATGGTGATTTTGTATATAAGGCACGAAAATCCAATTAAAGGGCACAGTTAGCTTTAGAATGATTCACTGAATACAAACCAAACATTAAAATTTGAAAATAATGCATGAATCATGATACATGAATATGAAAAAAAATCATGAACAGGACAAGATCGTTCTACCAATTTCCTGCATTAGGGACAATGATTTTGATCCAGACACGTTCCTTGAAGCCTCAGGAATGCAATGGGATAGTTATTTGGCCTTGAAACGCCTTAGAATCGTGGTTTCAGTTTTGAAAAATTTCACAAAAAGTGCAAAGTTGTTTATGGTTTTGGGTGCAGCTTCGAGGTCTCTTGCACTAGGGTTTGCTTCTGACTTATATGAGGGATGGATTAGGGTAAAGATTTGGATCCAAAACCCTTTGCATTGATGTATGGAATATTTGATTTTCATGCATATTTTTTTCAAATCTTTTCATGTGATTTTGGTTCCAATCATGGCCAATCTTTCCAATTTTAGTATGCACGAAATCTTGAGTATCCAATGAATGATTACACTGCATAAAAAGATTCAAATGCATTGGTTTAGTATTTTTCCATATTTTATTTAATTTAAATGAATTAATTGTAATTAAAAATTCAAATAAATAAATAAAAATGATGAAATAAATCCCCTTTGGGCCAAATGGTCGTGCATATGATTTGGATGATGAATCTTGGAAGAAAATGTGGCCCATTAGCAATTTTAAGGCATTTGAAGTAAAGTTGACTTTTCAAAATTCCCAAAAACTTCCCAACTTCCACAAGGCATATCTTGCTCAATGTTTAAGTTTTGATCATGTTCTTGGACATTTTGGAAAGGTCTTGAAGTCCTCTAACCAATGACTTTGTTCCCATGTCATTTTGATTTACCAATCTCAAGTTATGGCCTTTGACTTAAAGTCCCTTTTTGTTGACTTTTGAAAATGACCTATAATGTTGAAATTGATAACTTTTTGTGAGAGCATTTCTTGGACTTGAAGTGTGAAGAGGAGTTGTAGGAAATGTCTTTCTATTCAAAATGAGCTTTGGATGGAATTTTTCTGATGAACCATGTGGAAGTTATGCCTTGGTCAAGTTACAATTGACTTTTTCAACTGTCCAAATATGGAAACTTTTGCATCTTGAGACTTTTTGAGCCATGCTTTGAGAATCATGATCAAGAATTGATCAAATGATGTTTATGGCTTCAAAATGATATGTTGACCAAAAATTTGAACTTTTGACTGTCAAATGACCATTTTGCCCCTGCAGTTGACTGTAGTGCAATTAGGGTTTTTGACTGTGCAATTTTGTGCTGTAAGTCTTGAAACTTGGTATGAGGATGCTTGACCATGTTTGTAGGCATGTGGGACTTGATTGGACCCTTGAAAACTTCAATTTCTTTGCCAGAACCAAAACCCTAATTTTTGACTGTTAGGAGGCCCTTGAACTATGCAACCCTTGGGGAGATTTTGAAGCATGCTCTTTGCAATTCTTGAAGAATATGGGAGGGAAAATTTTGGGGTACAACACCATTTTTAATGAATCATGGACGTTTTCATCTATAAACTGTTGTGTTCATTTTCTTTCTTTTTACATTTTACTTTGTTTAAAGGTGGCTATCCCTTACACACACCCATACTCACAAAATGTAGGTACCCATCCACTCCGGATTCCATGGGTAACAATTATGCTATGGCCTTCAGTGACTTTGAATATCTGGTCAATCATGCCGAATACGAAGGTGATGAAGACTGTGGAGTGCCTGGAGAGTTGGCTAGACTTCTATAACAGGAAGAAAGGGCCATTCTGCCACATGAAGAGCTGTTAGAGACTATCAACTTGGGTACTTCCGAAGACATAAAAGAGGTTAAAGTGGGTGCCAACCTAAATCCAAATGTCAAAGAGCGCTTAGTTCAGCTGTTGAATGAATATGTTGAGATCTTCTCCTGGTCCTATGAAGACATGCCAGAACTCGATACAAATATTGTGGTTCACCGTCTCCCTACAAGAGAAGACTGACCACCAATTAAACAGAAAGTCCGCCAAATGAGGCCCGATATGTCTGAAAAGATCAAAGCCGAAGTGATGAAGCAGTTCAATGCCGGGTTTCTTACAGTTATTTCTTATCCATAATGGGTTGCTAACATTGTGCTCGTGCCTAAAAAGACGGCAAAGTGAGAATGTGCGTGGATTATAGAGACTTAAATAGGGCTAGCCCGAAAGATGACTTTCCACTACTGCACATTGACATCTTGGTTGACAACACAGCTCAACATAAGGTATTTTCTTTCATGGATGGATTTTCAGGGTATAACCAGATCAAAATGGCCCCCGAAGACATGAAGAAGACTACTTTTGTTACGCAGTGGGGTACCTTCTGCTATAAAGTGATGCCATTCGGACTGAAGAATGTCGGGGCAACCTATCAGCGAGCCATGGTAGCTTTGTTTCATGACATGATACATCATGAGATTGAAGTCTACATAGACGACATGATAGCCCATTCACAAACAGAAGAAGAACACCTCGACCATCTGCAAAAGCTGTTTGTCAGGTTGAAGGAGTATAAGCTCGGACTAATCCCTAGCAAGTTTACTTTCATAGTCAGGTTCGGTAAACTTTTGGGATTCATTGTCAGCAATAAAGGCATCGAGGTTGATCCTGCAAAAGTCAAAGCCATACAAGAAATGCCTGCCCCTCGCATTGAAAAGGAGGTCAGAGGTTTCTTGGGACGCCTAAACTGCATTGCAAGGTTCATTTCTCACCTAACATCTACCTGTGAACCAATATTCAAGTTGTTGAAGAAAGATCAGGTGGTTGAATGGAATGATGACTGTCAAGTTGCTTTCGATAAAATCAAGGAGTATTTGCTAGAACCTCCTATCTTGATGCCACCCGTCGAAGGAAGGCTGTTAATCATGTATCTGACTGTTTTGGATAATTCAATGGGGTGCGTACTGGGCTAACATGACGAGTCTGGTCAAAAAGAGCATGCCATTTATTACCTTAGCAAAAAATTTACCGATTGTGAGACTCGCTACTCACTGCTCGAGAAAACTTGCCGCGCTTTGGTATGGGCTGCTCGCCGGCTAAGGCAGTATATGTTGACACATACCACTCTGCTGATTTCTAAAATGGATCCGATCAAGTACATCTTCGAAAAGCCTGCTTTATCTGGAAGAATCGCTAGATGGAAAACGATCCTGACTGAGTATGACATCCAGTACACAACCCAAAAAGCTATAAAGGGGAGTGTACTAGATGACCATCTAGCTCATCAAGCTGTCGAAGATTACCAATCTATGAAGTTCGACTTCCCCGACGAAGAAATTATGACATTGGACAACATTGAAGGTAACAGACCGTATGGAGGACCTAAACAAGGATCCCGATGGACTCTGTACTTTGATGGTGCTTCAAATGCACTTGGAAACGGTATCGGCGCGATACTTATCTCTCCAGAAGGTTGCCATACACCTTTCACCGCTAGACTCTGCTTCAGCTGTACCAACAATATGGCCGAGTATGAAGCTTGTATCTTTGGTCTCAAGGCATCGATCGACTTGGAAATCAAATCTTTGGTTGTTTTTGGGGACTCAGCTTTGGTTATCAGTCAAATGAAAGGAGAGTGGGACACTAAACATCCTAATCTCATCCCATACAAAGAGCATGTCCTGACATTATTACCTCACTTCGAGCAGATTGCCTTCGAGCACTTCCCGCGAGAAGAAAATCAGCTAGCGGATGCTCTAGCTACAATGTATTCCATGTTTAAACTTAACTGGGATAATGAGGCTCCCCAAATCACCATTGAGCGAATGGATGAACCTGCACATTGTCACGAGATTAATACAAAAGAAGTAGTGGACCAACCCTGGTTTCACAAAATCAAAAGGTATCTCAAGACTCGGGAATATCCTGAAGGAGCTTCAGTCAACGACAAAAAGTTCTTAAGGAGATTTGCTGCCAAGTTCTTCCTGAGCAATGGTATCCTATACAAGCGCAACCATGATCGTGTTCTGCTTCGTTGTGTGGACAAGGCTGAAACTGAGCAGATCATGATTGAACTGCATAATGGTACCTTTGACACCCACTTGATAAGACATACGATGGCTAAGAAGATTCTAAGGGCAGGCTACTACTGGTCTACCATGGAAGCTGACTGTCATCAATATTCTCGTACTTGTCACAAATGCCAAATCTATGCGGACAAGGTACATATTCCTCCAGTTACTCTCAATGTCCTAACAACTCCTTGGCTATTCGCAATGTGGGGTATCAACATGATTGGAGAGATCAAGCCTACAACGTCCAATGGACATCACTTCATGCTGGTGGCCATTGATTACTTTACCAAGTGGGTCGAAGCAACTTCCTTCGCCTCCGTTACAAAGAATGTGGTTACCCGTTTCATCAAGTAGAACCTCATATGCCGGTATGGTATCCCCGACAGGATCATCACGGACAATGGTACACACCTGAATAACACTATGATCACTGCTCTGTGCGAGCAGTTCAAGATTCAACATCACAATTCATCTCCCTATCGGCCAAAGATGAACGGTGCTGTCGAAGCTACGGATAAAAACATCAAGAAGATCATTCAAAAGATGACAGTCACCTACAAGGACTGGCATGAGATGTTACAGTTTGCTCTGCACGGATACCATACCACAACGCTTACTTCAACTGGGGCAACCTCATTTTCTTTGGTATATGGCATGGAAGCTGTTTTACCTATGGAGGATTAGATTCCTCCCTTGAGAATTATGAAGGATGTTGGTTTAAGTGAAGACGATTGGATTCAGACCCGACTTGATCAACTTAACTTGATTGATGAGAAGCGACTTACTACTGTTTGTCATGGTCAGACGTATCAAAAACGGATGATCAAGGCTTTCAAAAAGAAAGTCAGGTGCCAGGTATATCAATTCGGAGATCTTGTAATCAAGCAGATCATCTTGCCGCAAAGTGATCCCAGGGGAAAATGGACTCCTACCTACAAAGGACCATATGTGATTAAAAACATCTTTTCTGGTGGGGCTATGATTCTAACCACCATGGACGGCGACGACCTGCCGCACCCTGCAAACGCAGACATAGTCAAAAGATACTACGCATAAAGGACCCGACAAGTTGAAAACCCAAAAGGGTGACTTGGGCAAAAATGAGCATCCCGGTGAATCGAAAACCCGAAAGGGCGGTTTAGGCAAAAATTAGGGCTAAACAACAACAAAAATCTGTACACCCAACAAGTTGAAAACCCGAAAGGGCGACTTGGGCAAAAAAGGGTTTCCCGGTTGATCGAAAACCCGAAAGGGCGATCCAGGAAAAAGTTAGGGAATTAAAGCGTATGACTATGTCCCGTCGGATCATTTTAAGGACAATCTCTTCACGGTCAAGCTCCAGGCTTCCGATCAATCCAATCATCTACAAACGAAGCAACTAATGGACAAGATACTCAGAGTTGCAAAGGCAATAGAAGAATGAGAACCCCATGGAATTGTTACACAAAGCCATCTTTCTTTGTATAAATTTTTTCTCAATTTTATGACAACATTCTCTTACTGGGATGTCTGTCTCCTTTGTACAAAATACTTACACAAAGTTAATACAAAGATACTTCAAAGTGCAGATAATTATTTGCCTTTTCTTTCTTTTTTACACTTGTGTTTTATTTGAAAACGTCAAATGATTTATTAAATGAGCATATGCATTTGAATATAATCACTGCTTACAAATAAAACGAAATGGGAAAGAATAATTACTAATAGGATGAAAGTATGGGAAAATGTATTTAGGCTATTCCAGGAGAAATCCCCTGCAATGCACCATCCAGTTCCTCGGCGGAACTAAAGCCTTGAAAGGCATATCCTCAGCGGAGTTAAGTTTCAAGAATCCCCATTAGAGCTGAGTTTTCAAATTCCCAATCCCTAGTGGAGAAAAACTTTGAACTACAAACCCTCAGTGAAGATGAAACTTTTTTCCCCAACAGAGTCAAACCTTCGACCTTTGAACAATAGTGGAGACCATCCAGTTTCCACCATTTTCCCCGAAGAGTCGCTTTAAAACCAGATAATTCCTCAGAGAGTTATTTTTAAAAATTTTTCCCCAGTGAAGTCGTCGAACAAATCAGCACGTCATTAAGATCCCCAGCGGAGAAGAAACTTTGAGCTACCAATCCCCAACGGAAACCATTCAGTTGTCCCCTGATACCCCCAACAGAATGGAGATTCTCATTCTTGAAGTCCCCAGTAGATTGGCATACAATCCAAACTCCTGATCTCCCCAACAGTATAGCTTCTCCCCACAAAGGTTGTCAAAGATCTTGAATCTCCAACATCGGTCATGGATTTATTTTCCCCGACAGCAGTCCAAGATTTTATTATCTCCTGCTATCCAGGATTTATTTTCCTCAGCAAAACAGCTAATCAACTTACATGCGCATACATTACATTCATATATCATAAACATTTGATAAAACACATCTTGTTGCATCATACATTTCATGCAACATAACTTTGTGTTTCAGCTAACATTCTACCCTTTTCAGGATGAAATTGATAGCTACCTAAGACAGATGTTCAAAGCTCAGAAAACGGCTTAGAGATGCTCCAGACACGGATGCTCTCCTGTTTGCATATTCAATTCAAGGGGAAGATTCCTGTTCAAATTATGAAACCTGGATTCGACCAGATTTTATCTTGAATATACTGAAGCCCGGAGATCGACCGGAAGATAGTTGAATCCCCTGCAAATTCTTCTGAAACCTGGACGTTCACCAGATAGGAAGCAAAGTATTGTGAAGCCTGGACGTTGACCAGATAGAAATACAAGACTGTGAAGCCTGGACGTTGACCAGATAATAGTAAGGTACACTGTGAAACTTGGACGTTGACCAAATAACAGTTTACTCGGCCAATTACTTTGATGCCCGGATTCAACCGGATATTAGTAGGCCCCGAAATCAAAGGGAATCCCAGAGGCGACCGGATAACCATTTAATTCTCTTCTGAAGACTGGACGTTGACCAGATAGGAAGTAAATTATTGCGAAGCCTGGATGTTGACCAGATAGAAATACAAGACTGTGAAGCTTGGACGTTAACCAGATAACAGTAAGGTATACTGTGAAACTTGGGCGTTGACCAAATAACAGTTTACTCGGCCAATTACTTTGAAGCCCGGATTTAACCAGATATTAGTAGGCCCCGAAATCAAAGGGAAACCCAGAGGCGACCGAATAACCATTTGATTCTCTTCTGAAGACTAGACGTTAACCAGATAGGAAGTAAAGTATCGTGAAGACTGGATGTTGACCAGATAGCAATACAAGACTGTAAAGCCTGGATGTTGACCAGATAGAAGTTCACTGTCACCTCTTCAACCAAGAGATGACTCCCCAGTAGAATAAAAGACGACTGAAGTTCTATTTCTACCACGATAGAGGCCAGCATTCCCCGACGTAGTCATCCTCAACAACAGGTGTACGGGCCCTCACAAAGGAATCTCTTATGCAATCAATTTTCTTGGATGGCATATTTAAGCCCATCTCCGACAAGATTCTGTCACATATCCAAATGAAATCTTTAAGCCCATTCCATCAACTATACTCTGACGAGCGCAAATTTACGGGCACTCTAGTGTCCAATCCTCTTTCACCTTCGAGTCACGAAAGGCAAACTCGCCAATCTAACTCTTCAGGTTCAAGAAGATTGAACAGGGGCAGCTGTTGTACCCTAAAATTTTTCCTCTCATTTTATCAAGATTTCTCATCACAAGACTCTTTGAACTCAAGACCAAGCTAGGGTTTGCTCTGCTCAAGACATCTCCTTGCATTGTTGACCTAAATTAGGGTTTGAAGTTACACAAGGAATTTTGGACTTCTAATGCTCAATGTGACCTTCATGCTTCATGTTGGACTTATAAGTTTGCTCATACCAATTTTCAAGCCTTGAATCAAACTTTTGCCCAGTCAATTGGACAGTTGACCTAGAAATCAGCTATATTGGGGAAAAAGTCAACTGTGGCCAATTTACAGTCAAACCTCATAAATTTTGACCCACATCAACATTATAAGCTCATATGAACCATTTGATCAAGTTTGGACCACAACTCCTCAAGAAATTTGATCAGATCATCAAAAGGGCAAAATGGTCATTTTAGGGTTTTCCCAAAAAAAGCTTGGATCGCAAGTTATGAGTTATGGAACAAGGGTCCATGAAACTTTTAACTTAGTGAAATTTTGCCCTAGTTTAAGCAGGATTTTGACCTATCTTCATGGCAATTTTTCACCTAGTTCCACTTGTAATATCAAAATTCATTTCAAAGATGGATTTTATAGCATGTTACAAGATTTCCAAAATGTCCAAGAACTCTCCAAAATCATTTGTGGTTAGGGAGAATCTAAGGCTTGAATTTGGAAAAAAACTCACTTTTGATGCATGGCATTTTCATATTGATATAAGTTGCAATTACTGTCCAGCTTCATTTGTACTTGATTACAGGTCCCTAAACCCTTCCATACTCAATAATTAAATGAAAATCCAATGGTTTGAAGCTTTGTTCTGATTATTAGAGGATTGCACAAGAGATTAATCCAAAAATAGCAAAAAGGCAACATTGCCATTTTTGTCAAATTTGCTTTATGTCAAATTGCATCCTTGAGCCTTGAACAAAATCTTGTACAGCAAACCAATTACACAAACTTGGGGCCAAGCTCACACAATGTATGCAGGGTTAGAGCTAGCATGTACATGCCTGCTCCTTGTCACTTCCCACTTTTTGCTTCATAACCAAAAACTTGCCAAAATCACATAACTGGCATATATGTTATAACCAACCCTTGCAAGCATTCCAAACAAGTTCTGGACATTGCCTTGAGCTAGAAACACGATTTATTGAACCCTCAAGCCTTCTAAAACACTAAACCACCTTCCCCTTGCAAAACAGAGCACTCCATGCAGTTTCACTTCCATCTCACAAGTTACTCGTGCGTTTTGCCCCAAACTTGTTCCAATACATTCCATATAACCTATCCAAGCTATCCCAGCCACTGGCCCTGAACTATAACTCCATTTGCAAGCTTCACCATTTCTGTTTTTAGCTTGTGCAGGTTGACTTCTACAAGCTTGTTCAAGCACATCTAAAGAAAACTAAGCATTGGGGAAGGTCAGAGGAAGTTCAGGCAAGTTCCCAAGCACCTCAGGTATCACTGAAAAGCTCCACATTTCCATACATGAGTTCATCTGAAACAGATATTTGTCAACTTCCTATCTCTCTATTTAGGAATCGTTAGGCTTAGGTTTGCGAATAAAAAATGTAGTACTCATAGCCCTGAAGCTGTACATATGCTTAGATTTCATTTAAGTTAATCGTGTTAAGAGAATTTGATTCATGAACTTCCTGAAAAAAATTTAGTTTAGAAATTAGGGCCAGAGAAATTCTCTCTGGTCTTTGAGAGTTAGATTAAGTTTTTTACATGGTTAGAATCGTGGTTTAATGCTCTACAAGTTTCATGTTTTGAGTTTTTGATTTCATGCAACGAATAGAGAGAACAGGATTGGAGTTAAAGGGCGCATGTTTTTTCTGTTTGAATGAAGGTTGAAGATGAAGTCTGGGCTGGGCCTGGCCATTCCATGCAATTTGACCCCTTAGCCTGCTGTTCACTCCCCCCTTGGCCCATTTCTATTATTTTGCATATTTTTGTATTTCTATTTTATTTTCTGACTTTTCTTTATTTTTATAAACTTTAAAATTACCAAAAATATTTTATTTAATTTTCATTTTTATTTTATATTTTTTATATTATTTTTTCTAACATAAAAAAAATTATTAAATAATATACCTTTATTTTCTTTTGATAAAAACTTGAAAATAATACATAAAAATATTTTATTTTTATATTTTTATTATTTACGTACTCGAATAATATTTTTCTGATATTTTTATTTTGTATATATTTTAATATTTTATTTTATTGTACATAATAATATAATTAATATATATACTTTCTTAAAGAAAATTAGGGTTTTTACCTTTAATAATAAAAAATAATCTTTTATACATTAAATATTATATTTTTGCATACACAAAAATAAATACAAACATTTTATGCACATTTATAATATATTGCACATTTATATTTAATTGCTTATTTAAATATTGTTTATTTATCATTTGAGCAAAGAAATTCAATTTGGTTGTAATAACTTAGGGTTTTAATTTCTTGCAAAATAATCCCCATTCAAAATTGTATCCCCTTCCCCATATCAATGTTGTAATAGCTTAGGTTTATTTTACGCATTTTATGCTTTCAAATATGCCATGTTAGAGATTAGGGTTTGTATGCAAAAATCCAAAAATCAAACAAATAGCTTGACTAATACAAAGACAAAAAAGCATGAAAATTGATAACACAATGCACACATGCACCCCTAGGGTTTCATCCACTTGTTGCCTTTAAAATGGCCATGTTATGCATGTTGAGTATCTTGGCAAAACAAAAAAAACAAAACAAAAGATCACAGTCCCTCGATGACGCTATCTTGGTTGCCTATACAAAATGATCTAGTCCCTCAAAAATTTGTTAAAGATACTTAGCACAATTGCTATCATGGTCCATACGATGACCTGTGCCTGTCCCGTTTAACATCCAAATACAAGGTTGTTTACCAAATGCCATGGTAAAACAACACTGTCAAAAGGGTTAAAAATGTGTAGGAAATATCTTTGAGTAAAATAGGGTAGACAACTCTTAGTTACTTGATCAAAACTTGCAAAAAACATCCTTGCTATTTTCAAACACACCTCACAACATAATTTCAAAACATTTCTCAAAACAAACTTTCAAACATTGAAATATCTTTTCAAAAGACCAACACCTTTGTATATATTCAAACAAGAATCATTACAAAGGTTGCCACAACGATGGCCTCTTTTCAATGCATTTTCAAAAACACACACAAAGCACCATTTCAAACAATTGAAAAGCAAAAGCAAGTGATCTAAACAAGTAACTAAGAGCCCATGGAAAACCATGGATGAAAAGGGTGCTTCCACCTTCCCTTTTCATAATCTACTCCCCGAACCCAAGAAAACATCTCAAAGGTCTTTCCTGTGATTTTTGACATTTCCTTTGGATAAAATAAAAAGTCGGTGGTGACTCTTGCTAAACCGCACAATTGCGAACACAAACGTAAAACCTCAAGTCAGTTCTCCCACCGTATCACAGAACTGGCGACTCTGCTGGGGAATTACTTTAAAAGTGGAGTAACCTTAGGGTTTAGATCACCTTTACATGCTTATCTTGTTTGCTTTGATTGCTTTACATTTGGTTCTCTTGTTTGGGTTTGAATCCTCCACCCGGATTTGGGAAACATTCATAGGTAAATAGCAATACATTGTGGAAACTGTACGGGGTATACCGATACGGTCTAAGCAATAGCTATATTAGTGCGACATATTTGTGGGTACCGATAGCCTTTGAGTCAATCAAAGAGAACACGGGGCCGCTGAGTGATGTCATGAAGCACTAATGGACTTTTAGAACCTTTACTTGACCATCTTGGCCTTATTAGGGGTAGTGAGATGACCGGATTTGGTGCAGTCTGAAGTTGGTAGATACTCGATACTACACTCATTGAGGGTTGTTTTCTTGGAATATTTCGGTCGCCAGTAAAGTGGCTAAATTGAAAAAATGAACACAAAAAATAATCCAGTGATATTTAGCTCCTTAGAACCCAGTTACTATTTATAGGACAGGTTGAGCAATCTAAACTTCAAGAGGATACTTACCTATGAAACCCCATGCAAGCCTGAAACTAGGATCTTGTGTGAATTGCTTGTACATATACTTGTGCATACATCATGAACATCATGAAGCATCATATGCATCCACTAACCATTTCAAGGATTTGGATCTTCATCTTTTGTTCCTGTTTTGTAGGTTATGGAATCACTTCGCAGAAAAACAATTCAGGTCAACCTTGTGAGAATCCCTCCTCTACTCAAGGAGCTTGTTTCCAAGATTCCAGAGAATTCTCCCTTCAGTGAAAGACATGGTAGACTTCTCAACTTGGTCAACTCCAACATTGAAGAAGACATGGTGAAAGTTCTCTTCCAGTTCTTTGACCCCCTACACCATTGCTTTACATTTCCTGATTACCAACTAGTACCTACTTTGGAGGAATTTTCTCAACTCCTGAGGATTCCTATTCTCCATCAACTACCCTACAACGGTACAGAAAGAGAGCCAAATCCTGAAGATGTTGCTCAAGCCTTACACTTGCAACCATATGATATCAAAGGTCATTAGGAAACTAGAAGTGGTGTCAAGGGTTTCTTGGCAAAGTTTCTGTTTGAGAAGGAACAAGAATGTTGGAATTCTCTAGATCTACAAGCTTTTGAGGAGATTGTAGCACTTCTCATCTATGGGTTGGTCTTGTTCCCAAACCCAAATCAGCTTATAGATGTGAATGCCGTCAAGATTTTCATATCTCGGAATCCTGTGCCTACATTGCTTGGGGACATCCTACACTCATTTTACACACGAACAATGAGGAAAAGAGGTGTTCTCATGTGCTGTACTTCTCTTCTAGCAAGGTGGTTTATTTCTCACCTTCCCCAGTCAGTCTTGAAGAATGAACAAGGTTTGAGGTGGTCACAATGATTGATGACTCCTACACATTCTGATGTTCATTGGTGTTCTCGGTCCAAAGAAAATGTCATCATCATTGATCATTGTGGGGAATTCCCTAATGTCCCATTACTTGGCATTAGGGGAGGCATTACCTACAACCCCTGTTTGGCTCTGAGACAATTTGGGTATGCCCGAAGGGATGGCCCTCATGACATGCTGATTCCAGACTTGGTGTTTTGACTTCGACAACGACGCTCAAGGACTTCGACAAAGGTTTATCCGAGCTTGGAGGATGCCCAACAAAGTGGACAGTAAGACACTGGGGCACAAGAATTCCATCCCCCTTGAGCCTTACCTCAAGTGGGTACAAACCCGCGCCCAGAGTCTTATGATGCCTTACCCCTACATCCTCCCTGTGATCAAAGAGCCTGTTATAGAAGGAGAGGTTCCATACACCCTCTTGCATCCTGACATGCCAACATAATTGGAAGATTTGCAAAAGAGTTGAGTACAACTCAAGGAAGAACGAAACACTTTTGAAGCTAACTTCTATGCCAGTGAGAAGAAGGTTTTGGAACTTACTCATCGACTCCATGAAGAGCAGACTCTTAACACCTACATCGCACCAAAGAGGATGCGCAACGTCTTTTTACATTAGAATTTTGTATTTATTTTGCCCATGGGGCATTTATGTACTAACAAAGTTCTTCTTATTAATATGACGTGTGTTCTTTTTGTTTGCAACAACTTTGAATTTATGAATCCTTGAATTCATTACATGAATATCATTCATCATATGCATAAACAGGTCTTCACACCAGATCTCCTTATCTTTCTGCTGTTTATTTCAGCAAGATGGATATAGAGCAGACGGTCAAAGATCTGCAAGCACAGAATTCGCAGTTCCAACAACTCCTCATGACCTTGGAAAAGGGTCAAGAGGACCTTAAAGCACTGTTAGAGAAGGAAAAGGAAAAAGAAAAGAGTCGGCGTGGCTACTCTGGGTAGAAGATTTGAGAACCAAGCTAGAAGGGTCCTGGATTTCCCCTCAACATCTGATGAAGGGGTAGTTAAAGGAAAGGGAGTTGCGGTACCATCTGAGTCTGAGGCTGAAGAAGAAGAAGAAGAAGAAGAGGATGAAGATTATTCTGAGCAGCAATACCCTCCTGCAGACGATAAATATAAGAATCTAGAAGAGCGTCTGACAGCCATGGAGGTACAAAGAGTGCCTGGGTTGGACTTCGAAGAGCTAGGGTTGGTTACTGGGGTTGTGATTCCTCCTAAATTCAAGGTGCCTACATTTGCTAAATACGATGGTTTGTCTTTCCCGAAGATGCACCTATGGTCTTATGTCAGAAAGATCCAACCTCATTCTTCTGATAAGGATCTGTGGGTACACTTTTTTCAAGATAGTCTTTCGGGGACACAATTAGACTGGTTCTACCAGCTTGAGAGGGCTGACGTACATAATAGGGAGGATCTGGCTGCTACCTTCTACAAACAATATCAATATAATGCTGACTTAGAACCTACTCGTACTCAACTACAGAGTATGGGTATGGTTTCTAATGAGGGCTTTAAGGAGTATGCCCAGAAGTGGAGGGACTTGGCTGGAAGGGTGCATCCACCATTGTCTGAAAGAGAGCTGGTTGATATGTTTTTGGGGAGGCTGTCTGGTCCATTCTTTAATCACCTGATAGGGAGTTCATCGACGGGGTTCACTGAATTAATTCTGACTGGTGAACGAGTTGAAGCTAGCATCAAGAGTGGTAAGATTCAAAAAGATACATCTGCTTCTGCCGCTGTAAAAAACCTTTTCCAGCCAAGAAGGAGGTGTCATCTGTTTACTCTCAAAAAGGTCGAGGAAGAGTAGAGCGCCGACCAACAATGGGGGCTGTAATGATCCAAAAGACTGCAACTGATCAGCCTAGAAATGATCAACCAAGAACCAACCAACAAAGAGGGGGAAGGCCTGCTAGGCAGTTCACCAAAATAAACATGACACCTGCCCAGGTTCTCCCCCATCTCCTGAAGTAAGATCACCCGTAGCGGAAGAATCTTCTCTCCGGAGATTGCTCCTCCAAGGGAAATCTTCGGACCCTCAAGTGCTCATGTGCCGGTCAACATCTCTGTGCGAAGTCCAGTTATTGAAGAAATTTTTACTCCCATAGTCGTACCCTCTTCTGTTGCTGCTGATAAAGGTAAGGGGATCTAAGAAGCGCCCGTCAGGACGAGGGCTCAGCCTTTGGTCATCCCCGAGACCACCCAAAAGGAAATGGAGGAGGTTTTAAAGATAATTAAGAAAAACGACTATGATGTCGTAGAACAACTGGGGCAAACCCCTTCAAAAATCTCCATGTTGGCCCTATTGCTCTGTTCCAAGGCTCATGCCAAATCCTTGATCAAATTCCTCAAGACGGCGCACGTGCCTCAAGAAACTTCTGCGGATCAGTTTCAAGAGTGTGTAGCTAGCCTTACAGCCGACAATGTTCTTGTATTCTATGATGCCGACTGTTGTACCCCAAAATTTACCCTCTCATTTCATTAACATTTCTCATCACAAGGCTCTTGGAACTCAAGATCAAGCTAGGGTTTGCTCTGTTCAAGACACCTCCTTGCACTGTTGACCTAAATTAGGGTTTGAGTTTGCACAGGAATTTTTTACCCACATTGCCCAAAATGACTTTCATACTTCATGTTGGACTTACAAGTTTGTCCATACCAAGTTTCAAGCCTTGATTCAAATTTTTGCCCAGTCAATTGGGCAGTTGACCTATAAATCAACTGTATTGGGAAAAAGTCAACTGTTGCCAATTGACAGTCAAACCTCATGAATTTTGACCCACATCAACATTATGAACTCATATGAACCATTTGTTCAAGTTTGGATCACAATTCCACAAGAAATTTGATCAGATCACCAAAAGGGCAAAATGGTCATTTTTAGGGTTTTGATTGCACAAGGGCAATTTTTGACTGTTTGACCTAGCCAATGGCAAATCAAGCTCAACCATGGACTCAAGGACTTAATGACATTGCCTTGACCCACTCAAAAAGTTTAAAAGATCTCAAATGCATAGGATTGACGGATGAATTTTTCAGTCAACTGATCAAAATTTAATTGTATATTGAAAAGTCAAACTTTGACTTTTTGGTCAAAATCAAGTGCCAAGGGTCATTTTTCACCAAGACATGTCAAATTATGAAACTTGTTCATCAAGAAACCCAAAAATGCAAATTAGGGTTTAAAATGGAAAAATTTCATAACTTAGAAATTTTCTAAGTTATAAAATTTTCTTATTTTTTCCTAACTTTGTCCCATTTTTTCACCAAGATGAAAATGGATTAAAACAAAACTTGCAACGTGAAAGTTGTATTCCATCACAAAGTCTACAACTTTGATTCACAAAGTTTTCTCAAAAGAAGCTTGGATCTTAAGTTATGATTTTTGGAACAAGGGTCCCTAAAACTTTTAACTTAGAGAAATTTTGCCCTAGTTTAGGCAGGATTTTGACCCAACTTCTTGGCCATTTTTCACATAGTTCCACTTGGATTTTCAAGTTTCATTTCAAAGATGGATTGTAGTATATGTTGCAAGCTTTCCAAATTGTATAATAACTCCTCAAACACCTTTGTGGTTAGAGAGAATCGAATGCTTGAAGTTGGCAAAAACTCACTTTGATCCATGGCCAATACATGTTCATACCAAGTTGCAAATCTGACCAAGATAGCTTTGTGCACAGTTACAGGCCTCAAAACCTGTTTGTACTTCATAATTTAATGCAAACCCATTGAGCTAATGCATTGTCTTGGTCATTAGGGTATTGTACACAAGTTTAATACCTAAATGGTAAAAGGCATAGTTCCATTTTTGAAAAGTTATACTTTATGTCAAACCAAGATCTTTGAAGCATGTGGCCATATCTCTGAGGCAAGATCAAATCCACAAATTGAAAGTATCAAGGAAAAGTTATGCAGCTTACAAGATAGAGTGTACAGGCCTGCATTGAGTAGTTACACATTGTGGCTTCACAAAGAAGAAATTGGTCCAAATCTTGAAAACTTGAAAAATAGCCATAGTCAGCTTACTCAAACATTGCAAACACATTTCACACAACCCTTTGAGTCATAAACATGAGCTATTCACCACTCAAACCTCCTTGTACACAAAATCATCATTTTTCTGCAAAACAGGGCAAGCCCTGCAGAACCACCTCCATCTCCACTTTCCCTCGTGCGTTTTTCCTCAAACTTGTTCCAATACCTTCCATTCAACTCACCTAAACTATTCCAGACCTCCATTGCCAACTGTAACTCCATTAACACACATTTCCATTTTTGTTTGGAAGCTTTGTAGATTGAGTTCTGTAGCACGATTCAGGCTACTTCAAAACAAGCCAAGCATTGGGAAAGCTTCAGCGGACATCAGGCAAGCTCAAAAGAACCTCAAGCACCCTTGGAAGTTGCTGCATTGTCCAGCTCGAGCTCAACTGAAACAAGTATTTCATGAACTTCTATCTCTCTATTTAGGAATAGTTAGACTTAGGTTTGTGAATGAAAGATGTTGTATTCATAGCCCTGAAACCATACATGTGCTTAGTGTTTATTTATATTAATCGTGTTAGGAGAATTTCATCCATGAACTTTCTAAAAAAACTAGGTTAAGAATTAGGGCCAGAGAAATTCTCTCTGGTCTTTGAGAGTTAGCTTAAGTTTTTTATATGGTTAGATTCGTTGTTTGATGCTCTACAAGTTTCATGTTATGAGTTTTGTCAAAAAAGCACAAAATCAGGAGATAGCATTTTGTACATAGAGCGCGCGCATTTCTGTTCAAAGGAAGAAGATGAAGTTAGTTTTGGGCTAGGCCTGAACAGGCTTGCTTTTGGCACCCCCACTTTTCTTTTTACACCCCCTGGCCTATTTCTTTGTATATTTGTCATTTTTGCATTTTTATTTTAATTCTGACTTTATTATTTTATGTCCAAATATAAAAAATGCCAAAAAATTATTTTTATATTTTTTTACATTTATTTGATATTTATTTTTACTAGTATAAAAATGTTTAAATAGTTTATATTCTTTTATTAAAACTTAAAACTAATGCAAAAAATATGTTTATTTTCATTTATTATTTTATACACATTTGAAAATATTTTCTTGAAATATATATAAATTTTTTGTAAATAATTTATTTTATTTTTATACACACTTAATATATTTAATACATATACATACATATATAATATATTTTATTGAATAATTAGAACATAAAACACAAAAATAGTACATTTTTATTTTTATTAATATTTTATACTAAAAATACCTCTTTTACAATATACTTTTATTTTTTACAAATTGATACATTATTGTATATAAATAATAAATAATACTACTTATTTAAGAAATTAGGGTTTTTGTCCTAAAAAATAAAATAATTGAAATTGACTTTTTATTTATTTACATTTCACATTAAAAATAATTTTTACATACATAATAAACTTTTTGCATAATACATTTTATTTAATACTTATTTATTGTATTTATCTAAGTATTGTACATTTAAATGTTATGCCTTGTACATTCAATTTGGTTGTAATAATTTAGGATTTAATTTCTTGCAAAATAATCCCCAATTCAAATTTGTACCCCCTCCCTATATCATGTTGTAATAGTGTAGAATTTAAATTCTCGCACCTTTAAATGCTTTCAATTATGCCATGATTAGACCTAGGGTTTGTATGCAAAATCAAATCAACAATTAGCTTGACCTAATCAAAAGACAAAAACGTATGAAAAACAAACACAATGCACACTTGCACCCCTAGGGTTACAATCCACTTGTTGCCTTCAAAAATGGGCCATGGTATACATGTCAAGTACTTTGGCAAAACAAAAACAAAACAAAAGATCATAGTATCTCGATGACGCTATATGAGTTGCCTAAACAAAATGACCAAGTCCCTTAAGAAAATTGCCAAAAATAATTGACACCATTACTATCATGGTCTATACGATGACCCGTGCCTGTCCCGTTTAACATCCTAACACAAGGTTGTTCACCAAAGACAATGGTGAAACAACACTGTTAAAAGGGTTAAAAACATAAGAAAGATCTTTGAGTAAAATAGGGTAGATAACTCTTAGTTACTTGATCAAAGCTTGCAAAAACATCCTTGCTATTTTCAAAACACACTTCACAACACAATTTCAAAACCTTACTTTCAAACATTGAAAACTTTTCAAAAGACAAAAACACCTTTGTATACATTCAAACAAGAATCATTACAAAGGTTGCCACAATGATGGCCTCTTTTCAAAACATCTTTCAAAACCACACATAAAGCACCATTTCAAACAATTTAAGAGCACCATTTCAAACAATTGAAAAGCAAAGCAAGTGATCTAAGCAAGTAACTAAGAGCCATGGATAACCATGGATAGAAAGGGTGCTAATACCTTCCCTTTCTATAATCTACTCCCCGAACCCAAGAAAACATCTCAAAGGTCTTTCCTGTGCTTTTTGACCTTTCCTTAGGATAAAATAAAAAGTCGGTTGCGACTCTTGCTAAACTGGAACATTTGCAAACACAAACGAAAAATCCCAAGTCCGTTCTCCCACCGTATCACAGAACTGGCGACTCTGCTGGGGACAACTTTAAAAGTGGAGTAACCTTAGGGCCTAGATCACCCTTTGAATGATTATATTGTTTGCTTTGATTGCTTTACATTTGGTTCTCTTATTTGGGCTTGAAATCCTCCACCCGGATTTGGGAAACATTCATAGGTAAATAGCAATACGTTGTGGAAACGGTGCGGGGTATACCGACATGGTTGAAGCAATAACTATATTAGTGCGACATATTTGTGAGTACCGGTAGCCTTTGAGTCAATCAAAGAGAATACGGGGCCGCTGAGTGATGTCATGAAGCACTAATGAACTCTTAGAACCTTACTTGACCATCTTGGCCTTTTGTTAGGAGTAGTGAGATGACCGGCTTTGGTGTAGTCCGAAGTTGGTAGATACTCGATACTACACTCATTGAGGGTTGTTTTCTTGGAATATTTTGGTCGCTAATTAAGTGGCTAAACCAAAACAATGAACATAGAAAACAATCCAATGATATTGAGCTCCTTAGAACCCGGTTACTATTTATAGGACAGGTTTAAGCCAACTAAACTCAAGAGGGTACTTACCTATGAAACCTCATGCAAGCCTGAAACTAGGGTTTTGTGTGACTTGCTAGTACATGTGCTTGTGCATACATCATGAACATCATAAAGCATCATATGCATCTACTAACCATTTCAAGGGTTTGGATCTTCATCTTTGTTCTTGTTTTGTAGGTCATGGAATCTCTTCGCAGGAAAACAATTCAAGTCAACCTTGTGAGAATCCCTCCTCAACTCCAGGAGCTTACTTCTAGGATTCCAGAGAATTCTCTCTTCAGTGAAAGACATGGTAGACTCCTCAACTTGGTCAACACCAACATTGAAGAAGACATGGTGAAAGTCCTCTTCCAGTTCTTTGACCCCCTACACCACTGTTTCACATTCCCTGATTACCAATTGGTGCCTACTTTGGAGGAATTTTCTCAACTCCTGAGAATTCCTATTCTACATCAACTACCCTACAACGGTACGGAAAAAGAACCAAAGCCCGAAGATGTTGCTCAAGCATTACACTTGCAACCATCTGACATCAAGGGGCATTGGGAAACCAGAAGTGGTGTCAAGGGTTTCTTGGCAAAGTTTCTGTTTGAGAAGGCACAAGACTGCTGGAATTCTCTTGATCTACAAGCCTTTGAAGAGATTGTGGCACTCCTCATCTATGGGTTGGTCCTGTTCCCAAACCCTGATCAGCTTATAGATGTGAATGCTGTCAAGGTTTTCAAATCTAGGAATCCTATACCCACATTGCTTGGGGACATCCTACACTCATTTTACACACGAACAATGAGGAAAATAGGTGTTCTCATGTGCTGTACTCCTCTCCTAGCAAGGTGGTTTATTTATCACCTTCCACAATCAGTTTTGAAGAATGAGCAGGGTTTAAGGTGGTCACAACGATTGATGACCCTCACACATTCTAATGTTCATTGGTGTTCTCGGTCCAGAGAAAATGTCATCATCATTGATCGTTGTGGAGAATTCCCTAATGTCCCACTACTTGGCATTAGGGGAGGTATTACCTACAACCCCTGTCTAGCTTTGAGACAGTTTGGATATGCTCGGAGGGATGGCCCTCATGAAATGCTGATTCCTGACCTAGTTTTTGACTTCAACAACGATGCGCAAGGACTTCGACAAAGGTTCATCATAGCTTGGAGGATGCCCAACAAAGTGGATAGTAAGACACTGGGGCACAAGAATTCTATCCCCCTTGAGCCTTATCTCAAGTGGGTACGAACCCGCTCCCAGAATATTATGATGCCATACCCTCACATTCTCCCCTTGATCAAAGAGCCTGTTGCGGAAGGAGAGGTTCCATACACCATCCTACATCCTGACATGCCAACATCATTGGAAGAATTACAAAAGAGTTGGATCCAACTCAAAGAAGAACGAAATACTTTTGAAGCCAGCTTCTATGCCAGTGAGAAGAAGGTTTTGGAGCTTACCCGCAGACTTCATGAGAAGGAAACTCTCAACACATACATCGCACCAAAGAGGATACGCAATGTCTTTTTACATTAAGGATTTTGTAATATTTTGCCCATGGGGCACTTATGTACTAACAATTTCTTCTTAATATGACGTGTGTTCCTTTTTGTTTGCAACAAATTTGAATTTCTGAATCCTTGAATGCATTACATGAATAACATACCATTCATCATATGCATAAATAGGTCTTCACACCAGGTTTCCTTATCTTTCTGTTGTTTATTTCAGCAAGATGGATTTGGAGCAGACGATAAAAGATCTGCAGGCAAAAAATTCACAATTCCAGCAACTCCTCATGACCTTGGCAAAGGGTCAAGAGGACCTCAAAGCTCTGTTAGATAAAAATAAAGAGAAAAAGAAGAAAAGGCCCGGAGTGGCCACTTTTGGAAGAAGGTTTGAAAGCAATGCCAGAAAGGTTCCTGAGTTCCCCTAAACGTCTGACGAAGGGGATGGTAAAGGGAAAGGGGCTGCTGTACCTTCTGAATTTGAGGTTAAAGAGGAGGAAGAGGAAGAAGATGAAGACTACTCCGAACAACAATATCCTCCAGCGGATGATAAATATAAGAATCTTGAGGATAGATTGGCAGCCATGGAGTTGCAGAGGGTACCGGGTTTGGATTTTGAAGAACTAGGGATGGTAGCTGGGATTGTTATCCCTCCCAAGTTAAAGGTGCCAACATTTGCTAAGTACGACGGCCTGTCTTGCCCAAAGATGCACCTGAGATCGTATGTCATAAAGATCCAACTCCACTCATCTGATAAAGACCTCTGGGTACACTTTTTCCAAGACAGTTTGTCTGGAACACAGTTGGATTGGTTCTATCAACTCGAGAGATCAGAGGTTCACAATTGGGAAGACTTAGCAGCTGCTTTTTACCGTCAATATCAATACAACATTGATTTTGCGCCCACTCGTACTCAGCTACAAAGTATGGGAATGGCTTCCAATGAAGGGTTTAAAGAGTATGCCCAGAAGTGGTATGATCTGGATGGAAGGGTGCAGCCGCCATTGACAGATAGGGAGTTAGTTGACATGTTTCTGGGGATCCTGTCTGGCCCCTTCTTCAATCATCTAATCGGGAGTTCTTCTGCGGGATTTACTGAACTAATTTTGACCGGCGAAAGAGTCGAGGTCGGTATTAAAAGTGGTAAGATTCAGAAGGATACTTCCACATTTGTTGCTGTTAAGAAAGCCTTCCCAGCTAAAAAGGAAGCCTCTGTTGTGTATTCTTAGAAGGGTCAGGGAAGAACCAAGCGTCGACCAACTGTAGGGGCTGTGATAATTCAAAACTTGTCAAATGATCAACCTCGTAAAAATCAGTCGAGACCTAATCAACAACGGGTAGAAAGGCCACAACGGCAGTTCACCCGAATCAACATGACGCCCGCTCAGGTACTCCCTCATTTGTTGAAGCTGAATCTTACCAGTTTGAAGGAAGCGCCAAAGAACCCTAACACCTCCTCTCCATACTACCACTCCAATGCCAAATGTGGTTACCATTCTGACAGTGTTGGGCACGATACCAATAATTGCTGGGCGCTTAAGAACAAAATCCAGGACCTGATTGATGCCAAGGAAGTAGAATTTGATGCTCATGAGAAGCCCAATGTGATATCTGCTCTGATGCCCAAGCACAGCCACAATGTTCATGCCGTTATAGAAGACCTCCATGTTACTGATGTTGTTGATCTTTTAACCCCGTTACTAGTGATTAAAGAGAAGTTGATGAGAGCCGAGATATTCCCAGGCTGTGGGAAGGACTGTTATTTTTGTTTGAACATACGAGCTGACTGCCCAATGTTGAAATCAGGTGTCCAACGCCTGATGGATACCCAAGAGATACTTTTCCAGAAAACCCCCGTTGATACCTTCAATCCTGTTACTCCTGTTACTTTTGCTACTTCAACCAACGATATTGCAATCATAACCATTTCCGACAATCCTCCCAAGTCTTGCAAAAGGCCTGTCAGGATTACGCCCAACCCTAAATCTGTACCATTAAAGATCACCATGCCGGGACCTGTCCCGTACCAATCCAGCAAAACGATACCATGGAACTATGAGGGATAAATCTTCTACCATGGTATCAAACAAATTGAGGCAGTCCAAGAGAATTCTGAAGAAGAAAACCCTGATATAGGGAACATTGCGGGTACAAGCAAGATAACCCGCAGCGGCCAGATTTTTTCTCCGGAGATTGCTCCCCCTCGAGCAGTTTTCGGACCCTCGAAAGCTTCCGTACCTGTTAGGCCATCTGTGAAAGGCCCGATGATTGAAGAATTGGATACTCCTGAAGTAAGACCATCTGCTGATGCTACCAATAAGGGTAAGGGGATACTAGAAGTTCCTGTCAGGACGAAGGCTCATGCTGTGGTTATCCCCGAAACCACTCAGAAAGAAATGGATGAAATCTTGAAAATAATCAGAAAAAGTGACTACGACGTTGTGGAACAGCTAGGGAAGACCCCTTCTAAAATTTCAATGTTGGCTCTTCTACTCTGCTCTGAGGCCCATGCTAAGGCCCTGATCAAATTCTTGAAGGCGGCACATGTACCCCAAGAGACCTCGGCTGACCAGTTTCAGGAGTGTGTGACCAGTATTACTGCTGATAATGGCCTTGGCTTTTCCGATGCTAACTTGACTCCCAAAGGAAGGAAACACAATGACGCGCTACATGTCTCATTTGAATGCAGGGGAACCACCCTCGCCCATGTCTTAGTTGATACTGGTTCTTCCTTGAATGTGCTGCCGAAGAAAGCCTTAGACCGTTTGGATTGCGAAGGATTGACCCTCAAACCTAGTAACATCGTTGTTAGGGCCTTTGATGGGTCCAAAAGATTGGTTCATGGAGAGGTTTATATTCCTATCAAAGTAGGCACAAAAGTTTTCAACTCCACCTTTTACGTGATGGACATTCGTCCGTCATATTCGTGTTTGTTAGGAAGACCGTTGATCCATTACGCCGGGGCAGTTACCTCCTCTTTGCACCAAATGCTAAAATATCCTGTTAAAGGTAAGATTATAACAGTGCACGGCGAGGAAGAGTACATGATAAGTCATCTCAATTCCTTCCGCTATGTGGAGTTGGATGGCGAGTTCATCGAAACGCCTTTCCAACATTTTGAGGAAGTTTCCCCTGAGGTAGCAGTTGCGAAGACAATGGTTGAGGTGCCTGTCGTTCCCAAGCATGTATCTAGGATGGCATCTCTCGAGGATGCAGAGGCTGTATTTAAAGAAGGGAAGGGTACAGTATGGGGACAATTGCCTGACTTTCCCCATAAGACGGACAAGTTTGGGTTAGGGTTCACTGCTGCAGGACAAAAGGCTATGCGTCGCTCCAAGGCTGGAGGACCACCCGTCAAGATCTCTCACCATGGAATCAATGCTGTAGAACATGAAGATGAAGAGGGCCACTTTGAAGATTGGATCTTTTCGACCGTCGAAGGGGGTTTAAGCAACTGGGAAGCAAAGGATTTTATTCCCATCACCTTTATCAACCAATAATTTTATCTTTAAACAATTTCCCATTTATGGTCTGTAATAACTAAAACAATTCGCACACTATTTTCACCTCATGCCTTTCCTGGGGCATGTAGGGCCATTTGTAAGGGCTTGATCTTCTTCATTATCATATGCCATGTTTTAATGAATCATTGGACATTTTTCATCTATAAACTGCTGTGTTCATTTTCTTTCCTTTTGCATTTTGTTTGTTTAAGGATGGCTATCCCTTACACACACCCACACTCACAAATGCAGGTACCCATCCACTCCAGATTCCATGGGTGACTATTCGGCTTTAGCCTTCTATAACTCTGAAGATTTGGTCAATCATGCTGAGTACCAAGTTGGCAAAGACTGTGAAGTGCCGGGAGAGTTAGCCAGACTTTTGCAACAAGAAGAGAAGGCTATTCTGCCTCATGAAGAGTTGTAGAAACCATCAACTTGGGGACGGAGGAAGACAAGAAAGAGGTAAAAGTGGGTGCCAACCTGGAACCAAGTGTCAAAGAGCGCTTAGTACAATTGTTGAACGAGTATGTTGATATCTTCGCCTGGTCTTATAAAGACATGCCAGGATTAGACACATATATCGTGGTTCATCGTCTCCCTACAAGAGAAGACTGTCCACCGATCAAGCAAAAGGTCCGCCGAATGAGGCCTGACATGTCTGAGAAGATTAAGGCTAGGTTATGAAGCAATTCAAAGCTGGCTTTCTGGCTATTACTTCCTATCCACAATGGGTTGCTAACATTGTGCCCGTGCCTAAGAAGGACGGCAAAGTCATAATATGTGTGGACTATCGGGATTTGAACAGGGCTAGCCCTAAAGATAATTTTCCGCTGCCACATATCGACATCTTGGTTGACAACACAGCTCAACACAAGGTTTTTTCCTTCATGGATGGATTCTCGAGATACAACCAGATCAAAATGGCCCCCGAGGACATGGAGAAAACTACTTTTGTCACGCAATGGGGTACCTTCTGCTACAAAGTGATGCCATTCGGACTGAAGAATGCAGGGGCAACCTATCAACGCGCCATGGTAGCTTTGTTTCATGAGACGATACATCATGAGATCAAAGTTTACGTAGACGACATGATAGCTCGATCACAGACAGAAGAAGAACACCTTGATCATTTGCAAAAACTGTTTGCCAGGTTGAAGGAGTATAAGCTCAGACTGAACCCAAGCAAGTGCACTTTTGGGGTTAGGTCTGGTAAACTTTTGGGATTTATTGTCAGCAACAAAGGCTATACAAGAAATGCCTGCCCCCCGCACTGAAAAGGAGGTTAGAGGATTCTTAGGACGCTTAAACTATATTGCGAGGTTCATCTCTCACCTGACATCTACCTGTGAGCCAATTTTCAAACTGTTGAAGAAAGATCAGGTAGTTGAATGGAAAAATGATTGTCAAGTTGCTTTTGATAAAATCAAGGAGTATTTACTAGAACCTCCTATTCTGATGCCACCCATCGAAGGAAGGTCATTAATCATGTATCTGACTGTTTTGGATAATTCAATAGGGTGCGTACTGGGCCAACATGACGAGTCTGGCCGAAAAGAGCATGCCATTTATTACCTTAGCAAAAAGTTTACCGACTGTGAGACTCGCTACTCACTGCTCGAGAAAACTTGATGCGCTTTGGTATGGGCTGCTCGCTGGCTAAGGCAGTATATGTTGACTCATACCACTTTGTTGATTACCAAGATGGATCCAATCAAGTATATCTTCGAGAAGCCTGCTTTATCTGGAAGAATCGCTAGATGGAAAATGATCCTGACTGAGTATGATATCCAGTATACTACCCAAAAAGCTATAAAGGGGAGTGTACTAGCTGACCATCTAGCTCATCATGCCGTCGAAGATTACCAATCTATGAGATTTGACTTCCCTGACGAGGACATTATGACATTGGACAACATTGAAGGTAACGGACCGTATGACGAACCTGAACAAGGATCCCGATGGACCCTGTACTTTGATGGTGCTTCAAATGCACTTGGAAACGGTATCAGAGCGGTACTCATTTCTTCGGAAGGCTGTCATACACCCTTCACTGCCCGACTTTGCTTCAGCTGTACCAACAACATGGCTGAATATGAAGCTTGCATCTTTGGTCTCAAGGCTGCTATAGACTTGGGAATCAAATCTTTGGTCGTATTTGGGGACTCGACTTTGGTTATCAGTTAATTCAAAGTAGAGTGGGACACCAAGAACCCTAATCTTATCCCATACAAAGAACATGTCCTAACGTTGTTGCCTCATTTCGAGCAGATTACCTTCGAACACTTTCCGCGAGAAGAAAATCAGCTAGCAGATGCTCTGGCTACAATGTCCTCCATGTTTAAACTCAACTGGGATAACGAGGCTCCCCAAATTACCATCGAGCGAATGGACGAACCTGCACACTATCATGAGATTAATACCGAAGAAGTAGTGGAACAACCCTGGTTTCATGAAATCAAAAGGTATCTTCATACTAGAGAATACCCTGAAGGAGCTTCCGTCAATGACAAAAAGTTCTTAAGGAGATTTGCTGCAAGTTCTTCCTAAGCAATGGCATCCTTTATAAGCGCATCCATGATTGTTTTCTACTTAGTTGTGTGGACAAAGCTGAAGCAGAGTTGATCATGACTGAGATACACAGTGTCACATTTGGCACCCACTTGAGCGGACATACGATGGCTAAGAAGATTCTAAGGGCAGGCTACTACTGGTCTACCATGGAAGCTGATTGCCATTAACATTCCCGTAATTGCCACAAATGCTAAGTCTATGCTGACAAGGTACATATTCCTCCCGTTCCTCTCAACTTTCTGACAACTCCTTGGCCATTCACAATGTGGGGCATTGACATGATTGGAGAGATCAAGCCTACGACATCCAATGGACATCGCTTCATCCTTGTGGCTATTGACTATTTTACCAAGTGGGTCGAGGCAGCTTCCTATGCCTCAGTTAAAAAGAATGTGGTTGCCTGTTTCATCAAGCAGAACCTCATATGCCGGTATGGTATCCCCGACAGGATTATCACGAACAACGGTACGAATTCGAACAACACCATGATCACTGCTTTATGCGAACAATTCAAGATTTATCATCACAGTTCATCTCCCTATCGGCCGAAGATGAACGGTGCTGTTGAAGCCGCGAACAAAAATATCAAGAAGATCATTCAAAAGATGACAGTCACCTACAAGGATTGGCATGAGATGTTACCGTTTTCTCTGCATGGATATCGTACCACGGAACGCACTTCAACAGGGGCAACCCCATTTTCTTTGGTGTATGGCATGGAAGCTGTTCTACCCATGGAAGTTCAGATTCCTTCCTTAAGGATTATGAAGGGCACTGGTTTGAGTGAAGACGATTGGATTCAGACCCGGCTTGATCAACTTAATTTTATCAACGAGAAAAGACTTACTGCTTTTTGTCATGGTCAGACGTATCAGAAACAGATGATCAAGGATTTCAACAAGAAAGTCAGGCGTCAGGTATATCAAGTTGGAGATCTTGTAATCAAGCGGATCATCTTGCCGCAAAGTGATCCCAGGGGCAAGTGGACTCCTACTTACGAAGGACCATTTGTGATCAAGAGCATATTTTCTGGTGGGGCAATGATTCTGACCACCATGGATGGCAACGATTTTACACACCCTGCGAATGCAGACATAGTCAAAAGATACTACGCATAAAACGATCCGGCAAGTTGAAAACCCGAAAGGGAGACTTGGGCAAAAATGGGCATCCCGGTGAATCTAAAACCCGAAAGGGCGTTTCAGGTAAAAATTAGGGATAAAACAAAAAATCTGTACACCCGGCAAGTTGAAAACCCGAAAGGGCGACTTGGGTAAAAAAGGGTTTCCCGGTGGATCGAAAAACCGAAAGGGCGGTCCAGGCAAAAGTTAGGGAATTAAAGCGTATGACTATGTCTCGTCGGAGCACTTTAAGAACAATCTCTTCACCAACAAGCTCCAAGCTTCTGATCAATCCAGTCATCGGCGGACGAAGCAGCGAATGGACAAGATAGTCAGAGTTGTGAAGGCTATAGCAGAATGGGAATCCCATGGAATTGTTACACATAGCCATCTTTCTTTTGTATAAATTTTTTTCAATTTTTATGACAACATTCTCTTACTAGGATGTCTGTCTCCTTTGTACAAAGATACTCACAAAAGTTAATACAAAGATACTTCAAAGTGCAAAAATTTGCTTGCCTTTCTTTTCTTTCTACACTTATGTTTATTTGAAAACGTCCAATGTTTTGTTAAATAGGCATATGCATTTGAATATAATCACTGCTTACAAATAAAACGAAATTGAAAAAGGATAATTTACTGATAGGTTAAAGGTGTAGGAAGATATCTTTGTGCCATTTCAGAAGAAATCCCCTACGATACATCGTTCAGATCCTCAACAAAGCTAAAATTTGGAGTATATTTCCCCAACGAAGTTAAGCTTCAAGATCCTCAGCGGAGCCAGTGCATTCTAAAACTTGATTCCCCAGGTGAGTTAAGTTTCAAAATTCCCATCAGAGTTAAGCTTCAAGATCCCCATTGGAGCTCGAAAACCTTGAAAATCCTATCCCCAACAGAGCCAGAATAGTGAACCTTTCCCCCAGAGTTATCTCCCAGCAAGATCGAAGATTCTTGTTCTTATTTCTCCAGTTGAAGCCTCCCAGGTTTTAACTCCCCAGTAGAGATTTTCAGAGTTTTCCCTATATCCCAGGAAAGTCATGAAGGATTCTCATTCCCTGCAGAAGTCGTCGAAGGCCTTATTAATCCCCACAAATCGCCGAGGATTTTCAATCTCCAACAGTGGTCCCAGGATTTCTCATTCTCAACAATCAAAGATCTTTAATCCCAAAGCAGTCAGCAAGGATTTCTCATCTTCAACAATCAAAGATTTTTGGAATCCCCAACATCGGTCAAGGATTTACTTTCCCCGACAGCAGTCAAAGATTTCATTATCTCCAGTTATCAAGGATTTATTCTCCTCAACAAGATAGCTACTCAGCTTACATGCACATCCATTACATTCATATATCATAAACATTGATGAAATACAATTCATTGCATCATACATATCATGCAACATAACTTTGTGTTTTAGCTAACATTTAACCCTTTTCAGGATAAGATTAAAAGGCTATTGTTAACAATTATTTAGATACAATATGGATACACCCCAGACACGGCGGTCATTCTATTACTCATTCAGAATTTCAAGTCAAAATACAGTACAGATACACCCCAGACACGGCGGTCATTCTACTACTCATTCAGACTTCAGCAATCCGATACAGACTAGATACGCTACAGACACGACGACCATTCTATCTCTCATTCAAATTCAACTATTAATTTCAAGTTCAGATACGCTCCAAACACGGATGCCATTCTGGCCCTTACACTAACAGTTTGATTCTCCCCAGTGAAATCACCACGGAAGTCATTCTGTCACTTATTCAGATCTCAGTTACAGTCTCAAATACACTCCAAACACGGAAGTCATTCTGCTACTCATACAGATCTCAATTTCAGATACAGTCCAGATACGCTCCATACACGGTTTCCATTCTGTCACTCATTCGTAATTTATCCCCAGCCCAGAGATGCTCCACACACATATGTTTCTCTGTTGCCCATTCAGAATTCAGATACAATACAGATACACTCCAGACACGACAGTCATTATGATATTCATTCAAAGTTCAAATACCGTTACAGCTCAGATACGCTCCAGACACGGACGCCATTCTTTCGCTCATACAGACTCAGTCTCCAGATACAGTTCAAATGCATTCCAGACACGGATACCATTTTAATGCTCATTCTTCTGACCTACCACATTGCAATTCAACAAACATTCTTGGATGGCATCTTTAAGACCATCTCCAGGAAGATTATACCATCTCTAAATGGCATCTTTAAGCCCATTTCCTCAGTCATATTTTGACGAGTGCAAATTTACAGGCACTCTAGTGTCCAATCCTCTTTTACCTTCGAGTCACGAAAGGCAATCTTGCCAATCTAACTCTTCAGGTTCAAGAAGATTGAACATGGGCAACTGTTGTACCCCAAAATTTCCCCTCTCATTTCATCAATATTTCTCATCACAAGGCTCTTGGAACTCAAGATCAAGCTAGGGTTTGCTCTGTTCAAGACACCTCGTTGCACTGTTGACCTAAATTAGGGTTTGAGTTTGCACATGGATGTTTTGACCCACAATGCCCGAAATGACTTTAATACTTCATGTTGGACTCACAAGTTTGTCCATACCAAGTTTCAAGCCTTGATTCAAATTTTTGCCCAGTCAATTAGACAATTGACCTAGAAATCAGTTGTATTGGGGAAAAAGTCAACTGTGGCCAATTGACAGTCAAACCTCATGAATTTTGACCCACATCAACATTAGGAACTCATATGAACCATTTGATCAAGTTTGGATCACAATTCCACACGAAATTTGATCAGATCACCAAAAGGGCAAAATGGTCATTTTTAGGGTTTTGATTGCACAAGGGCAATTTTTGACTGTTTGACCTAGCCAATGGCAAATCAAGCTCAACCATGGACTCAAGGACTCAATGAAATTGCCTTGACCCACTCAACAAGTTCAAAATATCTCAAATTCATAGGATTGACAGATGAATTTTTTCAGTCAACTGATCAAAATTTAACTGTATACTGAAAAGTCAAACTTTGACTTTTTGGTTAAAATCAAGTGCCAAGGGTCATTTTTCATCAAGACATGTCAAATTATGAAACTTGTTCATCAAGAAACCCAAAAATGCAAATTAGGGTTTAAAATGGAAAAATTTCATAACTTAGAAATTTTTTAAGTTATAAAATTTTCTTATTTTTTCCTAACTTTGTCCCATTTTTTCACCAATATGCAAATGGATTCAAACAAAACTTGCAACATGAAAGTTGTAGTCCATCACAAAGTCTACAACTTTGATTAACAAAGTTTTCTCAAAAGAAGCTTGGATCTCAAGTTATGATTTTTGGAACAAGGGTCCCTAAAACTTTTAACTTAGAGAAATTTTGCCCTAGTTTAGGCAGGATTTTGACCTATCTTCTTGTCCATTTTTCACATAGTTCCACTTGGAGTTTCAAGTTGCATTTCAATTATGGATTGTAGTACATGTTTCAAGCTTTCCAAATTGTCCAATAACTCTTGAAACACCTTTGTGGTTAGGGATAATCGAATGCTTGAAGTTGGCAAAAACTCACTTTGATCCATGGCCAATACATGTTCATACCAAGTTGCAAATCTGACCAAGATAGCTTTGTACACAATTAAAGGCCTCAAAACCAGTTTGTAATCCATAATTTAATGCAAACCCATTGAGCTAATGCATTGTCTTGGTCATTAGGGTATTGTACACAAGTTTAATCCCTAAATGGTAAAAGGCATAGTTCCATTTTTGAAAAGCTATACTTTATGTCAAACCAAGATCTTTGAAGCATGAGGCCATATCTATGAGGCAAGATCAAATCCACAAATTGCAAGTATCAAGGAAAAGGTATTCAGCTTAAAAGATAGAGTGTACAGGCCTGCATTGAGTAGTTACACATTGTGGCTTCACAAAGAAGAAATTGGTCCAAATCTTGAAAACTTGAAAAATAGCCATAGTCAGCTTACACAAACATTGAAAACACATTTCACAAAACCCTTTGAGTCATAAACACAAGCTCTTCACCACTCAAACCTCCTTGTACACAAAATCACCATTTTTCTGCAAAACAGGGCAAGCCCTGCAGAACCACCTCCATCTCCACTTTCCCTCGTGCGTTTTGCCTCAAACTTGTTCCAATACCTTCCATTCAACTCACCTAAACTATTCCAGACCTCCATTCCCAACTGTAACTCCATTAACACACATTTCCATTTTTGTTTCGAAGCTTTGCAGGTTGAGTTCTGTAGCACGATTCAGGCTACTTCAAAACAAGCCAAGCATTAGGAAAGCTTCAGTGGACATCAGGCAAGCTCAAAAGAACCTCAAGCACCCTTGGAAGTTGCTGCATTGTCCAGCTTGAGCTCAACTGAAACAGGTATTTCATGAACTTCTATCTCTCTATTTAGGAATAGTTAGACTTAGGTTTGTGAATGAAAGATGTTGTATTCATAGCCCTGAAACCATACAATTGCTTAGTGTTCATTTATATTAATCGTGCTAGGAGAATTTCATCCATGAACTTTATGAAAAAACTAGGTTAGGAATTAGGGCCAGAGAAATTCTCTCTAGTCTTTGAGAGTTAGCTTAAGTTTTTTATATGGTTAGATTCGTTGTTTGATGCTCTACAAGTTTCATGTTATGAGTTTTGTCAAAAAAGCACAGAATCAGGAGATAGCATTTTGTACATAGAGCGCACGCGTTTCTGTTCAAAGGAAGAAGATGAAGATGGTTTTGGGCTGGGCCTGAACAAGCTTGGTTTTGGCACCCCCCACTTTTCTTTTTACACCCCCTGTCCCATTTCTTTGTATATTTGTCATTTTTGCATTTTTATTTTAATTCTGACTTTATTATTTTATGTCCAAATATAAAAAATGCCAAAAAAATATTTTTATATATTTTTACATTTATTTGATATTTATTTTTATTTTTACTAGTATAAAAATGTTTAAATACTTTATATTATTTTATTAAAACTTAAAACTAATGCAAAAAATATGTTTATTTTCATTTATTATTTTATACACATTTGAAAATATTTTCTTGAAATATATACATTTTTTGTAAATAATTTATTTTATTTTTATACACACTTAATATATTTAATACATATACATACATATATAATATATTTTATTGAATAATTAGAACATAAAACACAAAAATAGTACATTTTTATTTTTATTAATATTTTATACTAAAAATACCTCTTTTACAATATACTTTTATTTTTTACAAATTGATACATTATTGTATATAAATAATAAATAATACTACTTATTTAAGAAATTAGGGTTTTTGCCCTAAAAAATAAAATAATTGAAATTGACTTTTTATTTATTTACATTTCACATTAAAAATACTTTTTACATACATAAAAAACTTTTTGCATAATACATTTTATTTAATACTTATTTATTGTATTTATCTAAGTATTGTACATTTAAATATTATGCCTTGTACATTCAATTTGGTTGTAATAATTTAGGATTTAATTTCTTGCAAAATAATCCCCAATTCAAATTTGTACCCCCTCCCTATATCATGTTGTAATAGTGTAGAATTTAAATTCTCGCACCTTTAAATGCTTTCAATTATGCCATGATTAGACCTAGGGTTTGTATGCAAAATCAAATCAACAATTAGCTTGACCTAATCAAAAGACAAAAATGTATGAAAAATAAACACAATGCGCACTTGCACCCCTAGGGTTACAATCCACTTGTTGCCTTCAAAAATGAGCCATGGTATGCATGTCAAGTACTTTGGCAAAACAAAAACAAAACAAAAGATCATAGTCCCTAAATGACGCTATCTGAGTTGCCTAAACAAAATGATCAAGTCCCTTAAGAAAATTGCCAAAAATACTTGACACCATTGCTATCATGGTATATACGATGACCCGCGCCTGTCTCGTTTAACATCCTAACACAAGGTTGTTCACCAAAGACAATGGTGAAACAACACTGTTAAAAGGGTTAAAAACATAAGAAAGATCTTTGAGTAAAATAGGGTAGATAACTCTTAGTTACTTGATCAAAGCTTGCAAAAACATCCTTGCTATTTTCAAAACACACTTCACAACACAATTTCAAAACCTTACTTTCAAACATTGAAAACTTTTCAAAAGACAAAAACACCTTTGTATACATTCAAACAAGAATCATTACAAAGGTTTCCACAATGATGGCCTCTTTTCAAAACATCTTTCAAAACCACACACAAAGCACCATTTCAAACAATTGAAAAGAAAAGCAAGTGATCTAAGAAAGTAACTAAGAGCCCATGGATAACCATGGATAGAAAGGGTGCTAATACCTTCCCTTTTTATAATCTACTTCCCGAACCCAAGAAAACATCTCAAAGGTCTTTCCTGTGCTTTTTGACCTTTCCTTAGGATAAAATAAAAAGTCGGTGGCGACTCTTGCTAAACCGAAACATTTGCAAACACAAACGCAAAATCCCAAGTCTGTTCTCCCACCGTATCACACCGATCTAACGTCTAATGGAAGAAAGCATAATGATGCGCTGCATGTCTCGGTGGAGTGCAGAGGGACCACACTTGCTCACGTTCTGGTTGATACCGGGTCATCTTTAAATGTCCTACCAAACAAAGCATTGGACAGATTGGACTGTGAGGGTTTGACCCTAAAGCCCAGCAATATCATTGTTAGAGCCTTCGACGGTTCTAAGAGGATGGTCCACGGGGAGGTGGACATCCCAATCAAGGTGGGAACGAAAATTTTCAACTCTACATTTTACGTGATGGACATCCGTCCTTCATACTCATGCTTGTTGGGAAGACCATGGATCCATAACGCTTGGGCAGTCACTTCTTCTCTACACCAAATGCTCAAATACCCAGTTCAGGGGAAAATAATAACGGTTCATGGTGAGGAGGAGTATATGATAAGCCACCTTAACTCTTTCCGCTACATGGAGTTAGATGGTGAATTCATAGAAACCCCTTTCCAACACTTTGAAGCGGGTTTCTCCTGAAGTTGCGGCAGCTAAGGCAATGACTTCTTTACCAATCATTACCAAGCCGGTGTCCCGGATGTCATCCCTTAAATATGCGAAGGCTGTGATTGAGGAAGGGGGAAGTACAGTGTGAGGTCAGCTACCAGATTTTCCTTTCAAAGCAGATAAGTTCGGTTTGGGTTTCACTGCTGCTAGTCAGAAGGCTGTGCGTCGCTCCTGGGATGGAGGACCACCTTTAAAGATCATTCATCATTGAGTTCATGATTTGGAAGATGATGAAGATGAGAGCAACTTTGAAGATTGGATTTTCCCGACTATTGAAGGAGGACTAAACAACTGGGAGGCGAAAGACTTCGTTCCCATTACTTTCATAAATTAGTAATTTATCTTTCGAACATTTGTGTTGGTCTATAATAATTATTAAACAATTCGTACACTCTTTTTGCCTTGTGCCTTACCCGGGGCATATAGGCCCATTTGTAAGGGTTTTGATTATTCATTTTCATATGCCATTTTTAATGAATCATGGACCTTTTCATCTATAAACCTCTGTGTTCATTTTCTTTCTTTTTAAATTTTACTTTGTTTAAAGGTGGCTATCCCTTACACACATCCACACTCAAAAAATGCAGGTACCCATCCACTCTGGATTCCATGGGTAACAATTATGTTATGGCCTTCAGTGACTCTGAAGATCTGGTCAATCATGCCGAATACGAAGGTGATGAAGACTGTGGAGTGCCTGGAGAGTTGGCTAGACTTCTACAACAGGAAGAAAGGGCCATTCTGCCCCATGAAGAGCTGTTAGAGACTATCAACTTGGGTACTGCCGAAGATAGAAAAGAGGTTAAAGTGGGTGCCAACCTAAAGCCAAATGTCAAAGAGCGCTTAGTTCAGTTGTTGAATGAATATGTTGAGGTCTTCGCCTGGTCCTATGAAGATATGTCGGGACTCGATACAAATATTGTGGTTCACCGTCTCCCTACAAGAGAAGACTGTCCACCAATTAAATAGAAAGTCCGCCGAATGAGGACTGATATGTCTGAAAAGATCAAAGCCGAAGTGATGAAGCAGTTCAATGCCGGGTTTCTTGCAGTTACTTCCTATCCATAATGGGTTGCTAACATTGTGCCCGTGCCTAAAAAAGACGGCAAAGTGAGAATGTGCATGGATTACAGAGACTTAAACAGGGCTAGCCCTAAAGATGAATTTCCACTACCGCACATTGACATCTTGGTTGACAACACAACTCAACATAAGGTATTTTCTTTCATGGATGGATTTTCAGGGTATAACCAGATCAAAATGGCCCCCGAAGACATGGAGAAGACTACTTTTGTTGCGCAGTGGGGTACCTTCTGCTATAAAGTGATGCCATTTGGACTGAAGAATGTCGGGGCAACCTATCAGCGAGCCATGGTAGCTTTGTTTCATGACATGATACATCATGAGATTGAAGTCTATGTAGACGACATGATAGCCCGTTCACAAACAGAAGAAGAACACATTGACCATCTGCAAAAGCTGTTTTTCAGGTTGAAGGAGTATAAGCTCAGACTAAACCCTAGCAAGTGTACTTTCGGAGTCAGGTCCGGTAAACTTTTGGGATTTATCGTCAGCAACAAAGGCATCAAGGTTGATCCTGCAAAAGTCAAAGCCATACAAGAAATGCCTGCCCCTCGCACTGAAAAGGACGTCAGAGGTTTCTTGGGACGCCTAAACTACATTGCAAGGTTCATTTCTCACCTAACATCTAGCTGTGAACCACTCTTCAAGCTGTTGAAGAAAGATTAGGTGGTTGAATGGAATGATGACTGTCAAGTTGCTTTCGATAAAATCAAGGAGTATTTGCTAGAACCTCCTATCTTGATGCCACCCGTCAAAGGAAGGCCATTAATCATGTATCTGACTGTTTTGGATAATTCAATAGGGTGCGTACTGGGCCAACATGACGAGTTTGGTCAAAAAGAGCATGCCATTTATTACCTTAGAAAAAAGTTTACTGACTGTGAGACTCGCTACTCACTGCTCGAGAAAACTTGTTGCGCTTTGGTATGGGCTGCTCGTCGGCTAAGGCAGTATATGTTGACACATACCACTCAACTGATTTCTAAAATGGATCCGATCAAGTACATCTTCGAAAAGCCTTCTTTATCTGGAAGAATCGCTAGATGGCAAATGATCCTGACTGAGTATGACATCCAATACACAACCCAAAAATCTATAAAGGGGAGTGTACTAGCTGACCATCTAGCTCATCAAGCTGTCGAAGATTACCAATCTATGAAGTTCGACTTCCCCGACGAAGACATTATGACATTGGACAACATTGAAGGTAACAGACCGTATGGTGGACCTAAACAAGGATCCCGATGGACTCTGTACTTTGATGGTGCTTCAAATGCACTTGGAAACGGTATCGGTGCGATACTTATCTCTCCATAAGGTTGCCATACACCTTTCATCGCTAGACTCTGCTTTAGCTGTACAAACAATATGGCCGAGTATAAAGCTTGTATCTTTGGTCTCAAGGCTGCAATCGACTTGGGAATCAAATCTTTGGTTGTGTTTGGGGACTCAACTTTGGTTATCAGTAAAATCAAAGGAGAGTGGGACACTAAACATCCTAATGTCATCCCATACAAAGAGCATGTCCAGACATTGTTACCTCACCTCGAGCAGATTACCTTTGAGCACTTCCCGCGAGAAGAAAATCAGCTAGCGGATGCTCTAGCTACAATGTCTTCCATGTTTAAACTTAACTGGGATAATGAGGCTCCCCAAATCACCATCGAGAGAATGGATGAACCTGCACATTTTCACGAGATTAATACCGAAGAAGTAGTGGACCAACCTTGGTTTCACGAAATCAAAAGGTATCTCAAGACTCGGGAATACCCTGAAAGAGCTTCAGTCAACGACAAAAATTTCTTAAGGAGATTTGCTACCAAGTTCTTCCTGAGCAATGGTATCCTATACAAGCGCAACCATGATTGCGTTCTGCTTCATTGTGTGGACAAGGTTGAAGCTGAGCATATCATGACTGAACTGCATAATGGTACCTTTGGCACCCACTTGAGCGGACATACGATGGCTAAGAAGATTCTAAGGGCAGGCTACTACTGGTCTACCATGGAAGATGACTGTCATCAATATTCTCGTACTTGTCACAAATTCCAAATCTATACGGACAAGGTACATATTCCTCCAGTTCCTCTCAATGTCCTAACAGCTCCTTGGCCATTTGGAATGTGGGGTATCAACATGATTGGAGAGATCAAGCCTACAGCGTCCAATGGACACCGCTTCATCCTGGTGGCCATTGATTACTTTATCAAGTGGGTCGAAGAAGCTTCCTTCGCCTCCGTTATAAAGAATGTGGTAGCCCATTTCATCAAGCAGAACCTCATATGCCGGTATGGTATCCCCGACAGGATCATCACGGACAACGGTACAAACCTGAATAACACTATGATCACTGCTCTGTGCGAGCAGTTCAAGATTCAACATCACAATTCATCTCCCTATCTGCCAAAGATGAACGGTGTTGTCGAAGCTGCGAACAAAAACATCAAGAAGATCAATCAAAAGATGACAGTCACCTACAAGGACTGGCATGAGATGTTACCGTTTGCTCTGCACGGATACCGTACCACAGTGCATACTTCAACTGGGGCAACCCCGTTTTCTTTGGTATATAGCATGGAAGATGTTTTACCTATGGAGGTTCAGATTCTTTCCTTGAGAATTATGAAGGATGTTGGTTTAAGTGAAGACGATTGGATTCAGACCCGGCTTGATCAACTTAACTTGATTGATGAGAAGCGACTTACTATTGTTTGTCATGGTCAGACGTACCAAAAACGGATGATCAAGGCTTTTAACAAGAAAGTCAGGCGCCAGGTATATCATGTTGGAGATCTTGTAATCAAGCGGATCATCTTGCCACAAAGTGATCCCAGGGGCAAATGGACTCCTACCTACGAAGGACCATTTGTGATCAAAAACATCTTTTCTAGTGGGGCTATGATTCTAGCCACCATGGACGGCGACGACCTGCCGCACCCTGCGAACGTAGACATAGTCAAAAGATACTCCGCATAAATGACCCGACAAGTTGAAAACCCGAAAGGGCGACTTGGGCAAAAATGGGTATCCCGGTGAATCAAAAACTCGAAAGGGCGGTTCAGGCAAAAATTATGGATAAACAACAAAAAAATTAGGGAATTAAAGCGTATGACTATGTCCCGTCGGATCGCTTTAAGGATAATCTCTTCACGGACAAGCTCCAGGCTTCCGATCAATCCATTCATCTGCGGACGAAGCAACGAATGGACAAGATACTCAGAGTTGCGAAGGCTATCGCAGAATGAGAACCCCGTGGAATTGTTACACATAGCCATCTTTCTTTGTATAATTTTTTCTCAATTTTATGACAACATTCTCTTACTGGGATGCCTGTCTCCTTTGTACAAAATACTTACACAAAGTTAATACAAAGATACTTCAAAGTGCAGAAAATTATTTGCCTTTTCTTTCTTTTTTACACTTGTGTTTTATTTGAAAACGTTCAATGATTTATTAAATGAGCATATGCATTTGAATATAATCACTGCTTACAAATAAAACGAAATGAGAAAGAATAATTACTAATAGGATGAAAGTATGGGAAAATGTCTTTAGGCTATTCCAGGAGAAATCCCCTGCAATGCATCATCCAGATCCTCGGAGGAACTAAAGCCTTGAAAGGCATATCCTCAGCGGAGTTAAGTTTCAAGAATCCTCATCAGAGCTGAGTTTTCAAATTCCCAATCCCCAGTGGAGCAAAACTTTAAACTACAAACCCTCAGTGAAGATGAAACTTTTCCCCAACGGAGTCAAACCTTCGACCTTTGAACAACAGTGGAGACCATCCAGTTTCCTCCATTTTCCCCGAAGAGTCGCTTTAAAACCAGATAATTCCTCAGAGAGTTATTTTTAAACTTTTCCCCCCAGTGAAGTCGCCGATGAAATCAGCACGTCATTAAGATCCCCAACGAAGAAGAAACTTTGAGCTACCAATCCCCAGCGGAAACCATTCATTTTTCCCTTAATACCTCCAACAGAACAGAGATTCTCATTCTTGAAGTCCCCAGTAGATTGGCATACAACCCAAACTCTTGATCTCCCCAGCGGTATAGATTCTCCCCACAAAGGTTGTCAAAGATCTTGAATCTCCAACAGTGGTCATGGATTTATTTCCCCCGATAGCAGTCCAAGATTTTATTATCTCCAGCTATCCAGGATTTATTTTCCTCAGCAAAATAGCTAATCAGCTTACATGCGCATACATTACATTCATATATCATAAACATTTGATAAAACACATCTTGTTGCATCATACATTTCATGCAACATAACTTTGTGTTTCAGCTAACATTCTACCCTTTTCAGGATGAAATTGATAGCTACCTAAGACAGATGTTCAAAGCTCAAAAAACGGCTTAGAGATGCTCCAGACACGGATGCTCTCCTGTTTGCTTATTCAATTCAAGGGGAAGATTCCTGTTCCAATTATGAAACCTGGATTCGACCAGATTTTATCTTGAATATACTGAAGCCCGGAGATCGACCGGAAGATAGTTGAATCCCCTGCAAATTCTTCTGAAACCTGGACGTTGACCAGATAGGAAGCAAAGTATTGTGAAGCCTGGACGTTGACCAGATAGAAATACAAGACTGTGAAGCCTGGACGTTGACCAGATAACAGTAAGGTACACTGTGAAACTTGGACGTTGACCAAATAACAGTTAACTCGGCCAATTACTTTGAAGCCCGGATTCAACCGGATATTAGTAGGCCCCAAAATCAAAGGGAAACCCGGAGGCGACCGAATAAACATTTAATTCTCTTCTAAAGACTGGACGTTGACCAGATAGGAAGTAAAGTATTGTGAAGCCTGGACGTTGACCAGATAGCAATACAAGACTGTGAAGCATGGACGTTAACTAGATAATAGTAAGGTATACTGTGAAACTTGGACGTTGACCAAATAAAAGTTTACTCGGCCAATTACTTTGAAGCCCGGATTCAACTGGATATTAGTAGGCCCCAAAATCAAAGGGATACCCGGAGGCGACCGGATAACCATTTGATTCTCTTCTGAAGACTGGACGTTGACTAGATAGGAAGTAAAGTATCGTGAAGCCTGGATGTTGACCAAATAGAAATACAAGACTGTAAAGCCTGGATGTTGACCAGATAGCAGTTCACTGTCACCTCTTCAACCAAGAGATGACTCCCCAGTAGAATAACAGATGGCTGAAGTTCTATTTCTACCACGACAGAGGCCAGCATTCCCCAGCATAGTCATCCTCAATAACAGGTGTACGGGCCCTCACAAAGGAATCTCTTATGCGATCAATTTTTTTGGATGGCATCTTTAAGCCCATCTCTGACAAGATTCTGTCACATCTCCAAATGAAATCTTTAAGCCCATTCCCTCAACTATACTCTGACGAGCGCAAATTTACGGGCACTCTAGTGTCTAATCCTCTTTCACCTTCGAGTCACGAAAGGCAAACTTGCCAATCTAACTCTTCAGGTTCAAGAAGATTGAACAGGGGCAGCTGTTGTACCCTAAAATTTGCCCTCTCATTTTATCAAGATTTCTCATCACAAGACTCTTTGAACTCAAGACCAAGCTAGGGTTTGCTCTGCTCAAGACATCTCCTTGCATTGTTGACCTAAATTAGGGTTTGAAGTTGCACAACGAATTTTGGAATTCTAATGCTCAATGTGACCTTCATGCTTCATGTTGGACTTATAAGTTTGCTCATACCAAGTTTCAAGCCTTGAATCTTACTTTTGCCCAGTCAATTGGACAGTTGACCTAGAAATCAGCTGTATTGGGGAAAAAGTCAACAGTGGCCAATTTACAGTCAAACCTCATAAATTTTGATCCACGTCAACATTATAAGCTCATATGAACCATTTTATCAAGTTTGGACCACAACTCCTCAAGAAATTTGATCAGATCATCAAAAGGGAAAAATTGTCATTTTTAGGGTTTTGACTGCAGTAGGGCAATTTCTGACTTTTGACCTAGCCAATGGCAAATTGGGTTCAATAATGGATTCAAGTACACAATGGCATCATCTTGACCTATTCACAAGGTTCAAAAGATCTCAATTGCATTGGATTGACAGATGAATTTTCCAGTCAACTGATCAAAAATCAACTGTACACTGAAAAGTCAAACTTTGACTTTTTGGTCAAAATCAAGTGCAAGGGTCATTTTTCATCAAGATGTGTCAAAATATAAAACTTGTTCATCAAGAAACCTAATTTTTCAAATTAGGGTTAAAGATTGAAAATTTTCATAACTTAGAATTTTATGAAATTTTCTTAATTTCCCCCAACTTTGCCCAACATTTTCACCATTATACAATTGGATTCAAACAAAACTCCCAACATGAAAGTTGTAGTCCTCCAAAAAATATACAACTTTGATTCACAAGGTTTTCCTAAAAGAATCTTGGATCGCAAGTTATGATTTTTGGAACCAGGGTCCATGAAACTTTTAACTTAGTGAAATTTTGCCCTAGATTAGGCAGGATTTTGACCTATCTTCATGGCAATTTTTCACCTAGTTCCACTTGTAATATCAAAATGCATTTCAAATATGGATTTTATAGCATGTTACAAGATTTCCAAAATATCCAAGAACTCTCCAAAATCATTTGTGGTTAGGGAGAATCTAAGGCTTGAATTTGGCAAAAAACTCACTTTTGATCCATGGCATTTTCATATTGATATAAGTTGCAATTTCTGTCCAGCTTCATTTGTACTTGATTACAGGTCCCTAAACCCTTCCATACTCAATAATTAAATGAAAATCCAACGGTTTGAAGCTTTGTTCTGATTATTAGAGGATTGCACAAGAGATTAATCCAAAAATAGCAAAAAGGCAACATTGCCATTTTTGTCAAATTTGCTTTATGTCAAATTGCATCCTTGAGCATTGAACAAAATCTTGTACAGAAAACCAAATACATAAACTTGGGGCCAAGCTCACACAATGTATGCAGGGTTAGAGCTAGCATGTACATGCCTGCTCCTTGTCACTTCCCACTTTTTGCTTCATAACCAAGAAACTTGCCAAAATCACATAACTGGCATATCTGTTATAAACAACCCTTGAAAGCATTCCAAACAAGTTCTGGACATTTCCTTGAGCCAGAAACACGAGTTATTGAACCCTCAAGCCTTCCAAAACACTAAATCACCTTCCCCTTGCAAAACAGGGCACTCCTTGCAGTTTCACTTCCATCTCACAAGTTACTCGTGCGTTTTGCCCCAAACTTGTTCCAATACATTCCATATAACCTATCCAAGCTATCCCAACCACTGGCCTTGAACTATAACTCCATTTGTAAGCTTCACCATTTCTGTTTTTAGCTTGTGCATGTTGACTTCTACAAGCTTATTCAAGCACATCCAAAGCAAACTAAGCATTGGGGAAGGTCAGAGGAAGTCCAGGCAAGCTCCCAAGCACCTCAGGTCACTGAAAAGCTCCACATTACCATACACGAGTTCATCTGAAACAAGTATTTTTCAACTTCCTATCTCTCTATTTAGGAATCGTTAGGCTTAGGTTTGTGAATAAAAAATGTAGTACTCATAGCCCTGAAGCTGTACATATGCTTAGATTTCATTTAAGTTAATCGTGTTAAGAGAATTTGATTCATGAACTTCTTGAAAAAAATTAGGTTAGAAATTAGGGCCAGAGAAATTCTCTCTGGTCTTTGAGAGTTAGATTAAGTTTTTTATATGGTTAGAATTGTGGTTTAATGCTCTACAAGTTTTATGTTTTGAGTTTTTGATTTCATGCAACGAATAGAGAGAACAGGATTGGAGTTACAGGGCGCACGTTTTTTCTGTTTGAACGAAGGTTGAAGATGAAGTCTGGGCTGGGCCTGGCCATTCCATGTTGTTTGCACCCCTTAGCCTGCTGTTCACACCTCCCTTGGCCCATTTCTATTATTTTGCATATTTTGTATTTCTATTTTATTTTCTGACTTTTCTTTATTTTTATAAACTTTAAAATTACCAAAAATATTTTATTTAATTTTCATATTTTATTATATATTTTTTTATTATTTTTTCTAACATAAAAACAATTATTAAATAATATACCTTTATTTTCTTTTGATAAAAACTTGAAAATAATACATAAAAATATTTTATTTTTTTATTTTTATTATTTACATACTCGAATAATATTTTTCTGATATTTTTATTTTGTATATATTTTATTATTTTATTTTATTGTACATAATAATATAATTAATATATATACTTTCTTAAAGAAAATTAGGGTTTTTACCTTTAATAATAAAAAATAATCTTTTATATATTAAATATTATATTTTTGCATACACAAAAATAAATACAAACATTTTATGCACATTTATAATATATTGCACATTTATATTTAATTGCTTATTTAAATATTGTTTATTTATCATTTGAGCAAAGAAATTCAATTTGGTTGTAATAACTTAGGGTTTTAATTTCTTGCAAAATAATCCCCATTCAAAATTGTATCCTCTTCCCCATATCAATGTTGTAATAGCTTAGGTTTATTTTACGCATTTTATGCTTTCAAATATGCCATGTTAGAGATTAGGGTTTGTATGCAAAAATCCAAAAATCAAACAAATAGCTTGACTAATACAAAGACAAAAAAGCATGAAAATTGACAACACAATACACACATGCACCCCTAGGGTTTCATCCACTTGTTGCCTTTAAAATGGCCATGTTATGCATGTTGAGTATCTTGGAAAAACAAAAAAAAAAAGAAAACAAAAGATCATAGTCCCTCGATGACGCTATCTTGGTTGCCTATACAAAATGATCTAGTCCCTCAAAAATTTGCTAAAGATACTTAGCACAATTGCTATCATGGTCCATACGATGACCCGCGCCTGTCCCGTTTAACATCTAAATACAAGGTTGTTTACCAAATGCAATGGTAAAACAACACTGTCAAAAGGGTTAAAAATGTGTAGGAAAGATCTTTGAGTAAAATAGGGTAGACAACTCTTAGTTACTTGATCAAAACTTGCAAAAAACATCCTTGCTATTTTCAAACACACCTCACAACACAATTTCAAAACATTTCTCAAAACAAACTTTCAAACATTGAAATATCTTTTCAAAAGACCAACACCTTTGTATATATTCAAACAAGAATCATTACAAAGGTTGCCACAACGATGGCCTCTTTTCAAATCATTTTCAAAAACCACACACAAAGCACCATTTCAAACAATTGAAAAGCAAAAGCAAGTGATCTAAACAAGTAACTAAGAGCCCATGGAAAACCATGGATGAAAAGGGTGCTTGCACCTTCCCTTTTCATAATCTACTCCCCGAACCCAAGAAAACATCTCAAAGGTCTTTCCTGTGCTTTTTGACCTTTCCTTTGGATAAAATAAAAAGTCGGTGGCGACTCTTGCTAAACCGCACAATTGCGAACACAAACACAAAACCTCAAGTCAGTTCTCCCACCGTATCACAGGTAGTTACAAATATTTCTACAAGGAATTGTCTGGGTTTCAGTGATGACGAGCTTCCCCCTAAGGGACGAGCTCACAATAAAGAGTTGCATATTTCCATAAGATGTTTAGACACTGTGATGTCTCGAGTCCTGGTAGACACTGTGTTGTACCCCAAAATTTGCCCTCCCATATTCTTCAAGAAATTGCCAAGTCAAACTGCAAAAGTTCCCCAAGGGTTGCACAGTGCAAGAGCCTCCTAAGCAGTCAAAACTAGGGTTTTGGTTTTGCTCAAGAAAATGAAGCTTTCAATGGTCCAATCAAGTCTCACATGCCTACAAATATGGTCAAGCATCCTCATACAAAGTTTCAAGACATTCAGTTCAAAATTGCACAGTCAAAAACCCTAATTGCACTACAGTCAACTGTAAGGGCAAAATGGTCATTTGACAGTCAAAAGTTCAAATTTTTGGTCAACATATCATTTTGAAGCCACAAACATCATTTGATCAATGCTTGATCATGATTCTCAAAATTTGGCTCAAAAATCATCAAGATGCAAAAGTTTCCTTATTTGGACAGCTGAAAAGTCAACTGTAAATTGACCAGGGCATAACTTTCACATGGATTATCAGAAAAATTCCATCCAAAGCTCATTTTTAAGAGAAAGACATTTCCTACAACTCATCTTCATATTCCAAGTCCAAGAAATTCTCTCACAAAAAGTTATCAATTTCAACATTATAGGTCATTTTCAAAAGTCAACAAAAAGGGACTTTAAGTCAAAGGCCATAACTTGAGATTGGTAAATCAAAATGACATGGGACCAAAGACATTGATTAGAGGACTCAAAGACTTTTCCAAAATGTCAAAGAACATGAGAAAAGCTTAAAAATTGAGCAAGTTATGCCTTGTGGAAGTTGGGTAATTTTTGGATATTTTGAAAAGTCAATATTGATTCAAATGACCTAAAATTGCTAATGGGCCCATTTTTCTTCCATAATTCATCATCCATGGCATGTGCACGACCATTTGGCCCAAAGGGAAGTTTTTATTCATTTTTATTTATTTATTTGGATTTTTATTAATAATAATTCATTTAAATTAAAATAAATATATGAAAAATGCTAACCTAAGTTTTTTCAATCTTTTTATGCATGTTTTATCCTCAAGATTTCGTGCATGACTCAATATAGAAAGATTTGGATTGAATTGATCTTAATTGGTACAAAAACACATGGAAAATATTTGAAAAAGATCTTAAAAATCAAATTTCCAAAAAACCATGAATGCAATGGATTTGTTCTATTTTTCTTGACCTAATTGACTCAATACAAAAGCCAAAACACAACCCCAATCATGCTACACGCACAGCTGCTGAGAAAACTGGAAATCAAACTTGAAATTTTTTGTGAAAAAACTCAATTATGAAAATTAACTTGCAGGTGGTTTCAAGCCACGATTTCCATTCCATTAGCTTCCTTGAAGATTATTGAACGTGTTCCAATCAAAAACATCCATCAAAACCTCAAGAATAGGTATACAGAACCTGAAATATCTCATGAAAAATTCATAATCGTGGTTTAAAATCTATGCACTTTCATGGCATTTTAATTATTGATTCATATTCCTTATGCTATTCTGAAACTAACCCATGCGTTTGATTGAGTTTTTGCAAGCTATAGACAATTCTACCATTGTCAATTTCTAGGGTTTACAGGACCTTGGATTAGGGCTTTTTAAACAAGAAAAAATTGGCCTTCAAGACCACCACCATTCAACTCAGCGCGTCTGGACGATCTCAAACATACCCTCGCGCCTAATTTATGGAGCCCATAGGGCTAATCGTTATCTTTCCAAAACCGGTCTAAGAAAACGCTCAGAAAACCGTTGCTTAATATGTTCTTATTTCAGGAAAATAAAACACGCGAAGGAGACGAACTCGTGGCCAGCAATCATTGGCTCTTTTAAATTTCGCGCTAAAAACATTGCCAACGTGTGTTTTTATTTTATATTATTTGTTTGTTGTTTAAATTACAGAAAGTGCGTCTAGAACAACTGGCAAGGCGTAGTGGTGTTAATCCTTATGACCTGGGTTCGAGCCCCAGGTCTGCATGTTTTCAATATTATTTTTCCATTAACATTCACATGTAGCGCCAACGTTGAAGACCATGATACACTTCCAAATCCAGCATGCCACGCGTTCAGTTTCAGGAATTCAAGGGCATAGATTGGAGGAACACCATACACGTGAGTCAACATGCCAGCACGTTGCCTGGAAAAGTCAAACGGACCATGCTTATTGGGCCAGACTTCTCAAGATTACACCTCCATATTGGGGACTGCAACCCCCTAGGTTTGTCATATCTTTTTTTTATTTTATTTTATTTCTTTTAATTATTATTTGTTAATTTAATTATTATTTTCATAAAATTATAAAATACAATAAAAATCAGAAAAAAGGAAAAATACAATAAATATTTTTGTTTTAATATTTTCCATAAATAAATTGTATATAATTAAATTTAGTTTTAAATTAGGTTAATTTTTCTTTTAATAAAAAAATCTAAAAAACATAGAATTAGGGTTTTAATTAATTTCATCTTTTTTTCCTTTTTCTCCCATAATAATTAAATAGTTTTATTTATTTTTATAATTAAATTTACATATAAAAGTTAGGATTAATTTTAGGTTAAAAAACTTCAATATTTTCTTAATAAATTAAAAATAATTAGGATTAGGGTTTGCATCTTATTTTAATTTCAATTAATTCCTTTTTCACATTAAATCCTAAAACACTAAAAAATACCAAAAAATAAATTCTTTCCTTCTTTTTATTAATTAATGCCATGTAATTTAATTTTGCAAAAAGGGTCCAACGCCCTCGTTCCGATTTAATTATTAATTCGCGTATTATTTTATTCCGTTTAAATATTTATGTATCTCTCCCGAAGCCTTGTAATTTATTTTCTTTTACTTTTACTTTCTTTATTTTTCTGTCAAATCGGGTCCTGGTTAATTTTGGCGATGTGGACCCGCGCCATTTGTAATAGCTTTAGATTTTTACTTTCTTCGCATTTTTAATTGTTAATCAAAGGCATGAAAGAATGTATGGACAAAATAAAAACAAGCGTAGAACACCAATGACATGACAAGATAAATGCAAATGAAAACGACACACGAATCACACACCACCCCTAGGGTACGCCTCACTGTTGCCTTGCCTCGAAAGGTGATCGTCGAGTAGAGGATGTCTTAGTAAGTCCTCATGATCCGGGAACCTGGCATGAGGGTAGCTTCTAAGGTGTCTTCCCATTGCTCTGGTGATCACCATGTCCCGAACCTTCGAATTGACCCGAACACCTCCAACGGTGGTGCTACCTACCTCTCAATGGTGGGATGGCACTACTTTAAAGGACATTTACACAGACGAATTCCCTAGGGTAGGTAGATTCTCGTAGATACTTGCTCTAAATTTCAAAACAAATTCAAAAATACTTTTCACACCGACACATTTTCAAAAAGCTTTCGAAAGCAATTTTTCAAACACTCTTGAGGACTGATACAAGAGTCGAACTGAAATTTTCAAAGAAACTTTTTAAAACCCACAGTTGAAAAGCAAACAAACCATTTTTGAAAACACAATGAGCAAGTATCTAAGAGCCCATGGATAACCATGGATAGAAAGGGTGCTAACACCTTCCCTTTCTATAACCTACCTCCCGAACCGAGAGCAATCTCTTTAAGGAATTTTTCTGTGCTTTTGTCCTTTCCATTTGGAGAAAATAAAAGACGGTGGCGACTCTTGCTTACCGCGACATTTCGCGAACCAGCGTTAAACAGTCAGTTCCAGATCCATTGATCACAGAACTGGCGACTCTGCTGGGGACTAAACTTTAAAGTGAGGTGTACCTTAGGACTAAGATCACTGTGTTTTCAATTGCCTTGACTTGTATGCTTTAAATTGTGGGACTGTCTTGGGAGTTCTATAGATCCTAACCCGGATCTGGGGGATACCTTCTTAGAAAGTAGCAACAAGGCTGTGAGGGAACTGTGCGGGGTATACCGACATGGTTGAAACAGTCTGCTACGTTGATGTGGCACTTTGGTGTGTACCGGTAACCCTTGAGTTCAGTCAAGGAGAGTACGGGGCCTCCGCGTGGTGTCGTGAAGCATCAACAGACCTTAGGAACCTTAATTGAACTATCTTGGCCTATTTAGGGTAGTGAGATAACTGACTTTGGTGCAATCCGAGGTTGGTTGATACTCGATACTACACTCAATTGAGGGTTGCTTTCCTGGAATATTTCGGTCGCCAGTTCAGTGGCTAAATCGAAACGATGAACAATGAAAGCAATCCGGTGATATTGGGAACCTTAGAACCCGGTTACTTCTAATAGGACAGGTTGAGCCCACCAACTGAAAGAGGGTAATACCCAGACCCCATGCTGGCCTAAACTCCAAGGGCTTCTCTTGTGTGACTTGTGTGCCTTCGTACTTGACTACTTGCATGCTTTTTTGTCTGACACTTGAGCTTCTGGCAGGTTTTGTTTGTAGTCCTTAATTAGGACTCATAACAGGGTATCCTAAGTTTCTTGCAGGTTTTGGTTTGCAGTCCTTAATTGGGACTCGTAATAGGGTTACGTACATTACCCCATGCATAACATAACATCATACCATTGCATACATCCTAACCCATTTCAAGGATCTCGAGGGCTTGTGATGCAGGTTATGGTGAATCAACTATCCCAGCAAGGGGCAAAGAGGATTTATTTTCCTCTGGCCAAGGTTGTCAGGGGCTATGACCCACTGGATATGGTGAGCCTTTGACCCTGGAAGAAGGACTCTCAACGACATGAAGTACCTTCAATCAAGTTACCAGTTTCCAACTCTAACAATTTGTTTACCCCTCGAGATCCTTGAAATTATTGCATGCATATCATACATATCATTGCATAACAGGTACCCTTTCTCTGCAGGTTACTTACCTTCTTCGCTGTTTATTTCAGCAGTCTCGTCATGAATCCTGAATCCTCAACCGAGCACACTATCAAGGCCCTCCAGGCTCAGAACGCCCAGTTCCAAGGGCTGATCATGAATTTGACCCGGGGACAACAAGATCTGAAGGCTCTGCTCTTGAAGAAGGAAAGGAAGAAGAAGAGGACTGTTTTGTTCAGCCCTAGACGCAGACCTGGGAACACCCTGCAGGATCCAGCTGAGAGGACAACTCCATCTGTGGGAAAGGGCAGTCATCAAGAGGAAAGGGTTCCCAGTCCAGTGGTCTCCGACAATGAGACAGATTTCAACGACGAACAGTACCCTCCGGCTGAGGATAGGTACAAACAGTTGGAAGACCGGCTAAGTGCTATGGAGATACAAAAGGTGCCTGGCCTGGACTTCGAGGATCTAGGTCTGTCTTCTGGGGTAGTGATCCCGCACAAATTCAAGGCACCTGCCTTTGTAAAGTATGACGGGGCATCCTGTCCGAACCTGTATCTCAGGTCATACGTGAGGAGGATCCAGCCCTACACGGCCGACAGGAACTTATGGATCCACTTTTTCCAGGAGAGTCTTTCAGGGACTCAGCTTGACTGGTTCTATCAACTGAATGGATCCAACATCCGTACCTGGGAAGACTTAGCCACTGCATTCTACAAGCAATACCAGTATAATGCCGACCTTGCTCCTACACGTACCCAACTCCAGGGTATGTCGCTGGGGTCAAGTGAAGGTTTCAAGGAATACGCACAGAGATGGAGAGACCTTGCTGGAAGGGTGCAGCCTCCATTAACTGACCGGGAACTCGTTGATATGTTCTTGGGAACCCTATCCGGGCCATTCTTCAATCATCTCATTGGTAATTCATCTGCAGGATTTACCGACCTCATCCTGACTGGGGAAAGAATTGAAGCTGGTATCAAGAGTGGGAAAATTCAAGAGGCCACACCTTCTGATACTCACAAAAAGCCTTACGCGGGAAAGAAAGAATCTAATGTGGCATACAGCCAAAAGAGTCGTCGTGACCAACATGCAGGGGCAGTCATGATCTCTGGTTCTACACCACGCCGCCAACCACAAAAGGGAAATCAGCGAAGGTCGGACGAACCTAAGAGGCAATTCACCAACATTAACATGCCATGGTCACAAGCATTGCAGCACATGTTGAAGATGAACCTGATTGCAGTGATCAACCCTCCCGCAAATCCTAAGACTTCCTCTCCAAGCTACAATCCAGAAGCAAGGTGTGCTTATCATTCTGATAGCCCGGGGCACGATACCGAGGATTGTTGGGCGCTGAAATACAAGATCCAGAATATGATCGATGCTAAAGAGATTGAATTCGAACCCGCCGAGACTCCCAACGTGATCACTGCTCCCTTGCCAAAGCATGGCTAGATTTTTGTTTATTTGAATTCAAGTTGTATCTTTCTTTTCTTATTCGAACAAACAATTATTATGTTAAACTCTTTTATTTCATGAATGCATTACACATGTCTGTCTTGAATTAATTATGTTTACTGTACTTAAAACTGCTTTCATATTTTTGTGATGATCAACTCTTGACTGAAAATTCTAAACCTCTTGAGGGAGGATGACGAAAACGATACCGCGATCATTACAGTATGCTTTTGAACAGACCCCGCTGATGAAGTACAGGCATTGTTTCAATCCCTAAACACTGGAGTTATAAGGATGATAATCCCTCGTCAACCCCTCTGATCCAAAGAAGTAGGAGTTTTTCTTTTCGAAAATTAAAACCCTTAATCATAACCTGGGGCAGGGTAGTCTCTCAGTTGATCCAAGTGCATAACGAATGGCACCAAAGAAGTCCTTACAAAACAAAGAAGACAGTGATGGTTTCGAATAATCAATAAAGAAAGGCAGTCATTATCTCAAAAAAAAAAATAAAGAACCCAATAAGTCAAAACCTACGAAGGGGACTTACGAAACTGGGGCATCCCGCTGACTGTAATTCCAAAAAGGAAACAGCTCAGGCAAAAAATAGGGATAACAAAATCAAAGAAGAAAGAGGTTCTACAAACCCTCAACAAAAAGGAATGACTTCCTATTCAAAATAAATCATCAACATCCGAACCATCATGGGAGCGTCAAAGCAAAGACTCAAACAAGGTCTAACGTATGATCAATTGAGTTTAGGTTTGAAGAACATCATGAAGAGCGGGTGGGTACAAATAATTTGAGCCTTTATCCTTTGTTTCTTGAACCGTGAACCAGGCCACGTTATAACCCTTAAAAGTCCTAGCTGAAGCATGGGTTAGTTCAAAAGCATACTGTTACGAAGGTATCCTGACTCCTGAAGGTTCGCTATAAAATCTTGAGTTGACACCGCACTGTATTACAAAAAATACATTTTCAAAATTCAAAGACAGACATAGGCTTTTGCATTCTTAAAATAACCTTGTTTGCATATAACTATTTGTTTGAATAGCAGGGAAATTCGCACGATGAACACCTTGTGAACAAAAGTACCTCCAATCAAGGGGCACAGTAGGAGCATTGCCTAGTATCTGGGGCATGACAAAATACTTCCAACAGGGGCAACTCCTTACATTCTGAGAGCATGGACATAGTCGGAAAAAAAATGCTACGCACAATCAAAGACCCTCTAGGTTGACACACCTAGGCAAAAACAAGGGCTTCCCGGCGAACCAAAGGGGTTCGGGCAAAAATAAGGGACGAAAATGGAAAAATATGTACACCCGGCAAGTCGAAAACCTGAAAAGGCGGCTTGGGCAAAAAAGGGTATCCCGATGGACTGAAAACCCAAAAGGGCGGTCCAGGCAAAAGTTAGGGATCAAAGCGTACGACTATGTTCCGGCATCTCGTCACTTGCCTACCAGAGGAAGATTTGTCAATCAGCGGTCATCAAGCACCTCCACAAGGTATCTTCTTCCCTCACCTCAGAAACAGGGGCAATAATGAGTTGTCCAGGCAATCCAATTGCTCTGTCCACCAAAGTACAAAGGAAAGATCAACATAGGGATGATTACCATCTACCTTTACAAATTCCAGATCATGGGTTAACATCCGAAACCAAACAGGACAATCATCCACTTAATCAAAATCAAGTAACCTAACCCCGGTTCCCCCAGAAGTTTTACACGAACTTACCCCACAAGTAACCTTACCCCGGTTCATCCAGAAGTTTTACACGAACTTATCCCGAAGCAACCTTACCCCGGTTCCTCCTAGAAATCTTACATGGATTTATCCCAAGTAACCTTACCCCGGTTCCTCCTAGAAATCTTACATGGATTTATCCCAGATGACCTAACCCCAGTTCATCAAGAAGTTTTACACGAACTTACCTCACCAGGCAACCCTACACATGTTCTCCTTCTCCGGACGTAGTTTTACACGAACTCGACATCAAGCAACCCTACACCAGTTCCCTCTCTTCAAGATGCAGTTTTACATGGACTCGTCACCCAGAAACCCTACACAGGTTCTCCCTTTCCTAAAAACGAAGTTTTTACACGAACTCATCATCAAAGTAACCCTACACAGGTTCCTTCTCCATTTCAGATGTGGTTTTACATGAGCTCATCAGCAGGCAACCCTACATAGGTTCCCTCTTTCAACTTACAAAATTACAGTTCAAAATCGCCCCAGGAGAGTCCAATCCAGCTCCCCCAGGAAAGTTGGAATCCACATATCCCCAAGCAGCAAGCCTATCCCCAGTAGATTCTGGAAGCTTAGCCTCGCAAGAGCACGAATGCGTCGCCCGGCTTTATTCAAAGAGTTATTTCCTTACCAGGATATCACTGGGTTATCCTCAGCCAAAAGCTACGGAAAGGTCGTCGTCGACACAGTTCTTTCTTATCCCCAGCGAAGTCTATCAGCACTTCCAATACAGTAAAGACATCCTCAGCAAGTTACTATCAACACTCAGCAAAGTACCTCTCTCTCTCCCCACAGAGTATCACCCCCCATCATGGTCGCTAGAGTATTGTTCTCCCCGCAGAACCTTCCATTTGCCAAGTTTATTCCTCAACGGAGTCATCTTCTCCTACCGGTATTCTTGCAGTTATTACCCCCAGCGGAAGCGAAAGCTTATCCTTCAATATCAGCCCAGGATGTGACTTCCCGGCACCCGTCAAGGATTTACTTTCCTAGACGAAAAACACATACATAAACATCACATACATCATTATAGCATGCATAACGCATCGTATCATACAAATCTCATTTATGTTGAGAACATCATTGCTTGATCCATATCATACATTGCGTATGACTGACTTTTATCTTTCAGGAAAGATTCAGCTAAATTCTCAATCATATTTCAAGACCTAGACCGATTCAGTTAATCGACTCTAAAGATTTCTTATCCAGTCCAAGGCCTTCTCTAGTCCAGCCAAATCGACTCCCAACAGATTTTTCTGATGAAGACTCAGTAGAAGTTATCAGGTTATAATTTCCTATTGGTTCTCTCTCCGACGGTGCATGAGATTTCCATTTTAGGTTTTTCTTTGAGATTATATTTTCCTATTGGTTCTCTCTCCGACGGTGCATGAGATTTCCATTTTAGGTTTTTCTTTGAGATTATATTGTCCTATTGGTTCTCTCCCCGACGGTGCGTGAGATGTAATTCCCTTTTAGGTTATGATTTCCTGTGGTCCTCTCCCCGACGGTGCGTGAGATGTCATTCCCTTTTAGGTTATGATTTCCTGTGGTCCTCTCCCCGACGGTGCGTGAGATGTAATTCCCTTTTAGGTTATGATTTCCTGTGGTCCTCTCCTCGACGGTGCGTGAGATGTAATTCCCTTTCAGATTATAATTCCCTTTGGTCCTCTCCCCGACGGTGCGTGAGATGTAATTCCCTTTCAGATTATAATTTCCCTTGGTTCTCTTCCCGATACTGTGAAGATGATAATTCCCACCAAGATTTTCTCAACGAGCGTTGTTGAAGTTAAAGTCACCCAAGGTTCTCTTACCATTCATGCTAAGGTAGTAACCATCCCTGGTTCATTCATCATCTTGTGAAGCTCCAGACTCAGCTCCTGTAACCAGTCAGGACACATCTATACCAAACATCTGAAAATCAGCTCCTGCAACGTGTCAGGTACTCATTTTTTCTTTTGCAGGTATGCAGGTTCTCGCTAAGGAATCTCTTACGCAATCAACATCCAGATGGCATCTATAAGCCCATCACCCTATTCATCAAATGGCATCTGAAAGCCCATTCCCACACTGCTACTATGTGAGCGCAAATTTCTGGGCACTCTAGTGTTCAATCATCTTCCACCCTCGGATTACGAAAGACACGTCAGCCAATCTACATCCTCAGGTCTAAGAAGATTGAACAGGGGCAACTGTTGTACCCCAAAATTTGCCCTCCCATATTCTTCAAGAAATTGCCAAGTCAAACTGCAAAAGTTCCCCAAGGGTTGCACAGTGCAAGAGCCTCCTAAGCAGTCAAAACTAGGGTTTTGGTTTTGCTCAAGAAAATGAAGCTTTCAATGGTCCAATCAAGTCTCACATGCCTACAAATATGGTCAAGCATCCTCATACAAAGTTTCAAGACATTCAGTTCAAAATTGCACAGTCAAAAACCCTAATTGCACTACAGTCAACTGTAAGGGCAAAATGGTCATTTGACAGTCAAAAGTTCAAATTTTTGGTCAACATATCATTTTGAATCCACAAACATCATTTGATCAATGCTTGATCATGATTCTCAAAATTTGGCTCAAAAATCATCAAGATGCAAAAGTTTCCTTATTTGGACAGCTGAAAAGTCAACTGTAAATTGACCAGGGCATAACTTTCACATGGATTATCAGAAAAATTCCATCCAAATCTCATTTTGAAGAGAAAGACATTTCCTACAACCCATCTTCATATTCTAAGTCCAATAAATGCTCTCACAAAAAGTTATCAATTTCAACATTCTAGGTCATTTTCAAAAGTCAACAAAAAGGGACTTTAAGTCAAAGGCCATAACTTGAGATTGGTAAATCAAAATGACATGGGACCAAAGACATTGGTTAGAGGACTCAAAGACCTTTCCAAAATGTCCAAGAACATGAGAAAAGCGTAATAATTGAGCAAGTTATGCCTTGTGGAAGTTGGGAAATTTTTGGATATTTTGAAAAGTCAATATTGATTCAAATGACCTAAAATTGCTAATGGGCCCATTTTTCTTCCATAATTCATCATCCATGGCATGTGCACGACCATTTGGCCCAAAGGGAAGTTTTTATTCATTTTTATTTATTTATTTGGATTTTTATTAATAATAATTCATTTAAATTAAAATAAATATATGAAAAATGCTAACCTAAGTTTTTTCAATCTTTTTATGCATGTTTTATCCTCAAGATTTCGTGCATGACTCAATATAGAAAGATTTGGATTGAATTGATCTTAATTGGTACAAAAACACATGGAAAATATTTGAAAAAGATCTTAAAAATCAAATTTCCAAAAAACCATGAATGCAATGGATTTGTTCTATTTTTCTTGACCTAATTGACTCAATACAAAAGCCAAAACACAACCCTAATCATGCTACACGCGCAGCTGCTGAGAAAACTGGAAATCAAACTTGAAATTTTTTGTGAAAAAACTCAATTCTGAAAATTAACTTGCAGGTGGTTTCAAGCCACGATTTCCATTCCATTAGCTTCCTTGAAGATTACTGAACGTGTTCCAATCAAAAACATCCATCAAAACCTCAAGAATAGGTATACAGAACCTGAAATATCTCATGAAAAATTCATAATCGTGGTTTAAAATCTATGCACTTTCATGGCATTTTAATTATTGATTCATATTCCTTATGCTATTCTGAAACTAACCCATGCGTTTGATTGAGTTTTTGCAAGCTATAGACGATTCTACCATTGTCAATTTCTAGGGTTTACAGGACCTTGGATTAGGGCTTTTTAAACAAGAAAAAATTGGCCTTCAAGACCACCACCATTCAACTCAGCGCGTCTGGACGATCTCAAACATACCCTCGCGCCTAATTTATGGAGCCCATAGGGCTAATCGTTATTTTTCCAAAACCGGTCTAAGAAAACGCTCAGAAAACCGTTGCTTAATATGTTCTTATTTCAGGAAAATAAAACACGCGAAGGAGACGAACTCGTGGCCAGCAATCATTGGCTCTTTTAAATTTCGCGCTAAAAACATTGCCAACGTGTGTTTTTATTTTATATTATTTGTTTGTTGTTTAAATTACAGAAAGCGCGTCTAGAACAACTGGCAAGGCGTAGTGGTGTTAATCCTCATGACCTGGGTTCGAGCCCCAGGTATGCATGTTTTCAATATTATTTTTCCATTAACATTCACATGTAGCGCCAACGTTGAAGACCATGATACACTTCCAAATCCAGCATGCCACGCGTTCAGTTTCAGGAATTCAAGGGCATAGATTGGAGGAACACCATACACGTGAGTCAACATGCCAGCACGTTGCCTGGAAAAGTCAAACGGACCATGCTTATTGGGCCAGACTTCTCAAGATTACACCTCCATATTGGGGACTGCAACCCCCTAGGTTTGTCATATCTTTTTTTTATTTTATTTTATTTCTTTTAATTATTATTTTCATAAAATTATAAAATACAATAAAAATCAGAAAAAAGGAAAAATATAATAAATATTTTTGTTTTAATATTTTCCATAAATAAATTGTATATAATTAAATTTAGTTTTAAATTAGGTTAATTTTTCTTTTAATAAAAAAATCTAAAAAACATAGAATTAGGGTTTTAATTAATTTCATCTTTTTTTCCTTTTTCTCCCATAATAATTAAATAGTTTTATTTATTTTTATAATTAAATTTACATATAAAAGTTAGGATTAATTTAGGTTTAAAAACTTCAATATTTTCTTAATAAATTAAAAATAATTAGGATTAGGGTTTGCATCTTATTTTAATTTCAATTAATTCCTTTTTCACATTAAATCCTAAAACACTAAAAAATACCAAAAAATAAATTCTTTCCTTCTTTTTATTAATTAATGCCATGTAATTTAATTTTGCAAAAAGGGTCCAACGCCCTCGTTCCGATTTAATTATTAATTCGCGTATTATTTTATTCCGTTTAAATATTTATGTATCTCTCCCGAAGCCTTGTAATTTATTTTCTTTTACTTTTACTTTCTTTATTTTTCTGTCAAATCGGGTCCTGGTTAATTTTGGCGATGTGGACCCGCGCCATTTGTAATAGCTTTAGATTTTTACTTTCTTCGCATTTTTAATTGTTAATCAAAGGCATGAAAGAATGTATGGACAAAATAAAAACAAGCGTAGAACACCAATGACATGACAAGATAAATGCAAATGAAAACGACACACGAATCACACACCACCCCTAGGGTACGCCTCACTGTTGCCTTGCCTCGAAAGGTGATCGTCGAGTAGAGGATGTCTTAGTAAGTCCTCATGATCCGGGAACCTGGCATGAGGGTAGCTTCTAAGGTGTCTTCCCATTGCTCTGGTGATCACCATGTCCCGAACCTTCGAATTGACCCGAACACCTCCAACGGTGGTGCTACCTACCTCTCAATGGTGGGATGGCACTACTTTAAAGGACATTTACACAGACGAATTCCCTAGGGTAGGTAGATTCTCGTAGATACTTGCTCTAAATTTCAAAACAAATTCAAAAATACTTTTCACACCGACACATTTTCAAAAAGCTTTCGAAAGCAATTTTTCAAACACTCTTGAGGACTGATACAAGAGTCGAACTGAAATTTTCAAAGAAACTTTTTAAAACCCACAGTTGAAAAGCAAACAAACCATTTTTGAAAACACAATGAGCAAGTATCTAAGAGCCCATGGATAACCATGGATAGAAAGGGTGCTAACACCTTCCCTTTCTATAACCTACCTCCCGAACCGAGAGCAATCTCTTTAAGGAATTTTTCTGTGCTTTTGTCCTTTCCATTTGGAGAAAATAAAAGACGGTGGCGACTCTTGCTTACCGCGACATTTCGCGAACCAGCGTTAAACAGTCAGTTCCAGATCCACCGATCACACACTGGGTCTTCTTTAAATGTGATGCCTAAACATACTCTGTTCAAGCTAAGCATGGACGGGGTTATGATGAAACCTAGCACGCTAATAGTCAAAGCTTTTGATGGGTCAAGAAATTCTGTGGAGGGGAAAATTGACCTGCCCATCAAGATCGGTACCCACGTATTCTACCTGTCATTTTAAGTCATGGATATTCATCCGTCTTATACTTGCCTGTTGGGGCGCCCGTGGATACATATGGAAGGAGTTGTAACCTCAACTCTGCACCAACATTTGAAATTCATCATCCAAGACAAGGTCATCGTCATTGGCGGAGAAGAAGATGTCGTGATCAACAATGTTACTTCCTTTCGTTATGTTAAAGTGGATGGGGAAGTACATGAAACCCCTTTCCAAGCCTTTGAAATCATTTCTGTTGACAGAGTCCCTCCCATGCTGGAAACTACAAAGAAGTCCGGAGTTCCAATGGTTTCCTTGAGGGATGCCAAAGCCATTATGGAGTCTGGGATTCCCAATGAAGACTGGGGCAAAGTGGTCGAGGTGCGCGAAAAGCAGGACAAGTCTGGACTTGGGTTCGGGTCCTCTTTTTCAGATCGTGTTGATGAAGACTGTGTGAATATGGCTCAGTATATTTACCAGATTGCACCTGATCAAGAGCTCTACAATTGGACCGCTACCGATATTCCCGAAGTGGTTTTCTTTGACATTTAATGTTCTTGTTTTAAATAATTCAAATGTTTTTCCCAAAGCATGTTGACAACTTGTGAAAAAGGACCCCCCTCATATTTCTATGTTTGTTTAAAATTGAATAAAATGACATCTTTGCATACAATTTTTACTCTCTGTCTTTTCTTATTTTTGTAAAATAACAAAATGGCAATGCTTTTCCTTCTAACTCTTTAACAATTTTACAATTCACATCCATATTCTAGAATGAGGCATGATTAATCAATCATGCAGGTATGCCTCAAACTCCATTAAAAACGATGATGTTACAGTTCCTTGCACCAATATACTTGGAAATCCGAATGACCAAGCCAAAGAAGATAGTGGGGAAGCTTGTGAAATTCTAGAGGAATTGGCAAGACTGTTTAGACAAGAAGAGAAAACAATTCTACCTCATTAAGAAGCCACTAAGATCATCAATTTCGGTACCGATGCAGTAAAAAGAGAGGTCAAGATAGGGTCCGCTTTGCAATATGATGTAAAGAAGGGGTTGATTGAGCTTCTCAGAGAGTACTCCGACATCTTCGCCTGGTCTTATAAGGATATGCCTGGTCTGGATACAGATATAGTCATGACCATTTTCCACTCAAACCAGAATGTCCTCCGGTGAAGCAAAATCCGTGGAGAACTCGTCCAGATATGTCTCTCAAGATCAAAGAAGAAGTTGAAAAACAGTTGAATGTAGGTTTCTTGTCGGTATGTGAATACTCAGATTGGATTGCTAATATTGTACCTGTCCCTAAGAAAGATGGAAGGTGCGCATGTGTGTGGACTATCGGGATTTGAATAAAGCAAGCCCAAAAGACGACTTCCCATTACCTCACATTGATGTATTGGTAGATAATAAGGCTCAGTCCTCAGTTTTCTCCTTCATGGATGGTTTTTCGGGGTAAAATCAGATAAATATTGCCCCAGAAGACATGACAAAGACAACATTCACTATTCCATGGGGTATTTACTATTATAAGGTCATGCCTTTTGGCCTCAAAAATGCTGGTGCAACATATCAATGTGCTATGGTAACGCTCTTTCATGATATGATTCATAAGGAGATCGAAGTATATGTTAACGATATGATTGCAAAATCACAAATCGAGGAGGAACACTTAGTCCATCTGTAAAAGTTATTTCCACGTCTGCAAAGTTTTAGGCTAAGGCTTAATCCGAACAAGTGCAGCTTCGGGGTGCAATCTGGAAAACTACTTGGTTTCATCGTAAGTCAGCGAGGAATTTAAGTAGATCCCGACAAAGTAAAAGAAATACAGAATATGCCAGCACCGAAAAATGAAAAATAAGTAAGAGGGTTCCTTGGGAGATTGAACTACATAGCAGGTTCATATCTCATCTCACAACTACTTATGAACCCATCTTCAAATTACTGCATAAGAATCAAGATGTCGATTGGGATGATAATTGCCAGGAAGCCTTTGAAAAGATCAAACAATATCTCTAAGAGCCACCGATTATCATTCCTCCAGTGCCCGAGAGGCCACTCATCATTTACTTGACGATGCTGGAAGGATCTATGGGTTGTGTACTTGGGCAACATGACGAACATGATGTAAAGAGCACACCATTTATTATCTAAGTAAAAAGTTTACCGATTGCGAATCCAGGTATTCTTTGCTTGAAAACACTTGTTGTGGGCTTGCTTGGGCAGCTCGACGTCTGAGGCAGTATATGATAACATACACAACGTTTCTAATATCAAAGATGGACCCGGTAAAGTATATCTTTGAAAAACCAGCACTCACAGACAGGCTTTCCTGATGGCAGATGCTTTTATCTGAATATGACATTCAGTATGTTACACAAAAGGCTATCAAGGGCAGCATTCTTGTAGATCATCTCGGTCATCAGCCGTTGGAAGAATATCAATAAATGAAATTTGACTTCCCTGACGAAGATGTTATGAAGCTTGATGATTATGACGGGGTCGATCTGGAAGAGCGATGTACTCTTACGTTTGATGGTGCCTCGAACACTGCAGGTCATGGCATTGGGGCAATATTGACTTCTCCATGCAATACTCATACACCATTTACGACCCGGTTATGTTTCAATTGTATAAATAATGTGGCAGAATACAAAGCACGCGTGATGGGTCTAGAGGCATCCATCGACCTTAAAATCAAAATCCTTGAAGTCTTTGGAGACTCCACTTTGGTCATACACCAAGTACGAGGTGATTGGGAAATGAAGCACCCCAGTTTGATTTCGTATAGAGACTATATCTTGCAGATAATACCCGCCTTTGATGAAATAACCTTCGAACACATTCCCAGAGATGAAAACCAGTTAGCTGATGCTTTAGCTACTTTAGCATAAATGTTCTCGGCGAGATTTCTGAATCAGACGCAAGAATATGCATCCTCCATTACAAGGAGCCGACACATGTCTTTCCTTCTCATTGCCTCTCGATTGAGGATGTGTCTGATGAGAAGCTGTGGTATTACGACATCAAACGGTACCTCGAGAAGAAAGAGTATCCCGAAAATGCTGCAATTTGTGATAAGCGTATGCTTAGAAGGTTAGCATCCAAGTTCCTCTTATCAGGAGACGTCATGTACAAGAGAAATTATAACTCGGTTCTGCTCAGATGCATGGATAGACACGAAGCAGATTCGATCATAAAGGAAATCCATAAGGGTTCTTTCGGGACTCATTCGAGCGGGAATTCTATGGCAAAGAAAATCCTATGCGCAGGGAACTTTTGGACGACAATGGAGAGTGATTGTTGTGTATAAGCAAAGTTGTGCCCCAAATGTCAAGTGTATGCAGACATAATTCATGTTCCTCCAACTCCTTTGAATGTTATGACTTCCCCATGGTCGTTTGCAATGTGGGGCATTGACATGATTGGAAGGATTGAACCCAGTGCTTCAAATGGCCATAGGTTCATTCTAGTGGATATTGATTATTTCACCAAATGGGTGGAAGCAGCTTCTTACAGGAATGTAACCAAACAAGTCATTACCAACTTCACCAGAAAAGAAATCATATGCCGTTACGGAATCCCTCACAGAATCATCACTGAAAATGGTTCTAATCTTAATAACAACATGATGAAGGAGTTGTGCGAAGAGTTCAAAATTGAACATCACAATTCAACACCGTATCGACCAAAGATGAACGGTGCAGTCAAAGCTGCTAATAATAACATAAAGAAGATCATCCAGAATATGGTTAGAACATACAAAGATTGGCATGAAATATTGCCTTTTACTCTGCATGGTTACAAAACATCTGCATACTTCAATAGGGGCAACTCCATTTTGTCTTGTCTATGGTACGGATGCAGTTCTTCATGTCGAAGTAGAGATTCCTTCATTGAGGGTTCTGATGGAAACCAAGCTTGATGAGGCAGAGTGGGTTCAGACAAGATTCAACCAACTCAATCTGATTGACGAAAAGCACCTGGAAGCCATTTGTCATGGTCAGTTTTACAAATAGAGGATGAAGAGAGCATTCGACAAAAAGATCCATCCTCAAAAGTTTTATCCTGGTGATTTGGTCTTGAGAAAGGTTATCATGTAAAGCCATTCCGATCTAAGGTGCAAATGGACTCCTAATTACGAGGGACCATATATCGTGAAGAGAGCCTTTTCAGTAGGTGCTCTAATCCTGACAAACATGGATGGGGAAGAAGTTCCACTCCTAGTCAATTCAGACTCAGTCAAAAAATACTACGCATAAAGAGACCCACTAAGTAGAAAACTCGAAAGGGCGACTTAGGCAAAAATGGGCATCTTGGTGGACATACAAAGTCCAGGAAAAAATTAGGGATAAAATGAAAAAGATAATAACCCGCTAAGTCGAAAACCCAACAGGGCGACTTAGGAAAAAAAAGGGTATCCCGTTGGATTGAACACCCGAAAGGGCGATCCAAGCAAAAGTTAGGGATCATAAGCGAGAGGTTGTAGTCTAAATTCTCTTCATGAATAACACACGCACATCTATAGAACCTTGGTAGTGAATTGATCGGTCCAACTGCTACTTCTCAGAGGCAAGGCATTGAGACTACTGAGGATGGGAACTGTAGCAATACCGGTTTTAATGGAAATTCGAGCATCTGTCATTTCCATTGGTACCTGTTGTATTTTCCATTTCTTTTTATCAACTAACTCATATAGGAGTTGCATCCTTGTACAAATGCCTATTCACAGGCCAATCAATAAAGTTTTTTTCATCAAAAAGTTGTCTTTTATTATCATAAAATATTTTTTGTATGTGAAGTGTGTTTTACTCGTTATTAAACACTGCATTAGAAACATGGGGACTAAAAATTCCCAAGCTAAGATAAAACTTGACTTTACGTTGATGTATAACCATGAGGGAGTGTCGTATGCATTCCAAGTGTTGTTTTTATTTGCAGGTAGCAACTCATAACGGTTACCCTGACCTGGCCAACACACAAAGTCGTCTTCACCTGCTACAGACAACTTCAAACCTGATTCCCCAAGTGAATTCAGAAAGTTCAGAGTCACCATTTGACTGGCACGCACAAGTTCACATTTGCAAGGCTGAACCGAGGCATCCCCAGTAGAGTAAACCGGGGCATTTGCAGGGCTGAACCGGAGCATCCTGAGTTGATTAAACCGAGGAATTCGCATAACTGAATCTAAGCATCCCAAGTGTAGTAAACCGGGGCATTCGCAGAAATGAATCTAAGCATCCCCAGTGGAGTAAACCGGGATATTCGTAGAGATAAACTGGGACATGCATGGGTGTCCATGCCCATCTTTTATCCCCAAGTGATTTAAGAGGTAATTCCCCAGTATGGTGTAAACTTAGGGCATGTATTCGAAGAGATCCACATGGTGTTTAGTGTCCATTCTTCGGCATATTCAGTTCTACCATCCTCTCAATGGTTCAGGATGTATGCAAGTCTGACCAAATTATCTCTTCCCCAACAATGCAATTCATAATTTAGTGGTGTACCTGTAAACTCGCGCCTTCAACAACTCAATCTTCAGTAGAGTTATCAATAATCTGTGGTATCGTGATCTCCCCAGTTCAAAGTCTTATAAGTATCCCCAACAATATTTGGTACTGCAGGTTTCCAACGCTGATATGTATTGACATCTCTGGTGATGAGCAACTGCTCCCAATAAGCCTTCTCTTATCCCATGAAGTCTATTTCTTTGCATTGCATATAGTTATCATTACATAACATTACATCTTGGAAAGCGCGTAGCTGATCCATCAGAATGGATCTTAGCGGCAAAAGAAATTTAAACATGCATATGAAGCATAAGCCAAATTGGGTTCCTTACATGAGAGACCTGAATCATCCAAGGACAATAATACATCCCCACAAGAGGGTATCGCTTCCAAAATCACCATTCGGTGACCTTCACCTTCACAATTCCCATCAAAATCAATATGCCTTGTCATTCTAAACCCAGTTCTCGTCTGGTAGTCATTTCCCGTCTGACGATCAATTCTAAACCCAATTCTCGTCTGGTAGTCGGTTCCCGTTTGACAAATAATTCAATATTCCAGCACTCGTCGTGTCAATATTATAAACACTCGTCCGTGTTTAACCTTTCCTTGATACTCTTATATGTCAGTTCCCCAAACACTCATCAGTGTTTAGCCTTTCCTTGACACTCGTTCGTATCTTCTTTCAATACTCGTCTGTATTGATTCAAACACTCGACCGTGTTTAAACCTTTCTTTGATACCCGTCCATATCTTCATTCAATACCTGTACGTATTGGTTCAAACACTCGTATGTGTTTAACCCTTCCTTGATACTCGTCTATATCTTCTTTCATTACCCGTCCATATTGATTCAAACACTCATCCGTGTTTACCCTTTCCTTGATACTCGTCCGTATCGATTCAAACACTCGTCTGTGTTATACTTTCCTTGTATTGGCCTCACGCCATGTTACAACTCTTCTCTGTTCTCGCATTAACATCATGCTACCTTCATAAGGACGCGTCTGTGTCAGTCCTCCAAACACTCACATGTGTCAGTTTTCTAAACACTCATCCGTGTAAGTTATCCAAACACTCATATGTGTCTAACTGTCCTTTGAATCCCAACAAATGCAATAAACTTGGTCATTCTCGCATCTTCAATTATCGTGTCGTGACCAATACTCCCACCTTCTTAGAATTGTAGGTCTCCCGTAGGCCTAGTTTTTGGTAGACCGCCCGTAGGTCTTACCTTAGTGTGATCGGTGGAAATAGAACTGACTGTTTAAAGCTGGTTCGCGAAATGTCGCGGTAAGCAAGAGTCGCCACCGTCTTTTATGTTCTCCAACATGGAAAGGACAAAAGCACAGCAAAATTCCTTTTCGAGAATGTTTCTCGGTTCGGGAGGTAGATTTATAGAAAGGGAAGGTGTTAGCACCCTTTCTATCCGTGGTTATCCACGGGCTCTTATGTTTTCAAAAATGGTTTGCTTTTCAAGTGTTTGTGGGTTTTGAAAAAGTTTCGTTTGAAAATTTTCTAAGTAACTCTTGTATCTGTCCTCAAGAGTGTATGAAAAATTTGTTTGAAAACTTTTGAAAGTGTCAGTGTGAAAAGTATTTTTGTTTGTTTGAAAGAGCAAGTACCCATGAGATCTACCTACTCTAAGGAATTAGGCTGTGTAAGAGTCCTTTAGACAGTACTATCCCACTATTGAGAAGTAGGTAGCACCGTTGTTGGAGTTATTCGGGTCAATTCGATTATAAGGGACATGTGTGGTCACCGAAGCAATAGTAGGACACCTTAGAAGTAACCTTAATGTCCTAGATCCTTTTTATCCGAGGCAACCATTTCGAGGCAACTGGATCTTAGACAGGAGGGCGACCTCTAAAACACCTTATACATGACGACCACGTTCGAGGCAACCAGTGAGGCGTACCCTAGGAGTGGCATGTGCATGTGTGTTGTTTTCATGTTATATTATCTTGTACATGTATCATGGTGATCTACGAGTTGTTTTTAATTTTCATCCAAGTCTTGCATGCATATTAACAGTTAAGAGTGCGGAAAATAAAGTGCGGAAATATGAATCTACGCTATTACATGGCGCGGGTCTATACATCGCCAAAAACATAACCCGTTTTGGAAAATAAATGCGGAAAATTAAAGAAAGCGATAAAGCCTAATTAACTATTACTTCCTTGGAAACATATACATAAATATGATTAAAATAAATTAAAGTGCACGTAAAGAAATTAAATTGGAACGTCCTTAGGGTTTTGTCCCTTTTTTTGAGAAAAGAATTTAAGTTTTGTCCTTTTTTGCAATTAAAATTAAATATTAAACTTAATACTAATTAATTAATTATTTAAGAAAAAAATGTTTTTTATGTTTTTTTTTTGTATTTAATGAAATAAAAATAAAAGGAATTAAAAGGTTAGTAAACAAAACCCTAATTCTAAACTAATTTTATTTATTATAAAAAAGATTAAAATTACCTAATTAGACTAATTTAATTAATTTACATTTTATTTACAAAAATAATAATTAATAAATAAGAATAATGATAATAATAAAAAATATGATTGAAAATTGTCAAACCCTAATTCTACATGATTTTATTTATTTATGAAAAAGAGATTAAAATTGACCTATTAAACTAATTCAATTCGGTTAATATTCATTTACAAAAATAATAGTTAATAGTAAAAATAATAATAATAAAAATATTTACAATTTTTGATCTCTGAATTTATTATGAAAAATTAGTTTGCTGGTTAATAATAATAATTAATAATGATTAAAAGAATTAAAAGGAAAAAGAAAATAAAAATAGCAAACCAGGGGGGGTGTGATGGCCCATGTATGGAGGTTTATTTTGCAGTTTTTAGGCCCAAGAAGCTTAAGCCTGTTGACTTTCTGGATTGGCTATGCACGTTTTGACTGGAGAACATGGTGGTCAACCATCCTTGGCCTTTGGATTGAGCTTCATGGCCACTTGGCAGGCTGATTTGTGAGGTTCCATGATGGAATTCTAAACAAGCGCTGCATTAGAGCATATTATGAAAAAATAGAATAAGCGTTTGGGGGACCTGGGAATCGAACCTAGGTCCCAGTAGTTACCAAGCACGTCATCAACCACCAAGCCACTGCATTGTCTTTGTTAATATAATATGCAATAAACATAAAATATAGAAACAACGTCCATGCTGGAAATTAAAAAAACGCGCGCTACGTTTGAATTATCCAGTCACGCTCTTCCACGTATTGTCTTCTTCATGAAACCTGAAACAAAAACAATCAAATAGCGGGGGTTTTTAACCCCCACAAACTGCAAAATGCAAAAATAGCGATTAGCCCTGTGCGTTATATAAATAGGGCGCGAGGGTTGGGTTGAGTTCGTCTGGCCTTGACAAATTCAACCATAGGTCTAAGAAGGTCCAATTTTTCCTCAATAGCAAACCCCTAATTTTGAAGCTTGGAAAACCCTAGCATTCTCCAATGGCAGTTTTCGTTTTAGGGCACCATAATCAAATTAATCTGTACCATTAGCTTCAGAATGATGTTAGCAATGCAAATCAATAATCATAACATGTTAATGATGCATAAAACTTGAGTTTCGATTATGGAAAAGAATAAGCAAACTGTGATTCTGTTTGGACGAGTTCTTGAGCTTTGAGGCTTGTTTTTGATTGCAACGCGTTCTTGAATGTCCCAGCAATGTATTGGAATCAAGAAAAGGGTGTGAATTAGCCTGGAAGGTTGAATTCAGTTTTCAAATTTCTTGGCTTTTTTTCAATTTGGTAATGGTGTTTTCAGCAGCTTTTTCACGTGAATGAATTTAGGTTTAGCTTCAGTATTTGTATTGGAATGAATTAGGTTAAATCTTTTGTCCAAGAATCCATTGTATTCATGTTTTGCATCTTTGATTTCCAATCAAATATTTTTGTATCTTTTGATTGAGAAAACTTGCTAAAATTGGATGATTTTGTCTCCTTGATTGATACATGAAATCTTTAGCATGTGTTGAGTTTATTTGCATCACAAAAAGATTTGAAAACCATATCTTTTGAATTTTCCTACAATTAAAATCAATTAAATGAATTAATATTAATAAAAATTCAATTAATTAATTAAAAATAAGAAAATAAATCAATTTAAGTTCAATGGGTCGTGCATATGCTTTTGGCAATGTTTCAAGAAAGAATTTGAGGCCCATTAGCAAAAATGAAGTGTTTTGAGCAAAGTTGACTTTTGCAAATTCCCAAAAATTTCCCAATTCTCCAATGCATATCTTGCTCAATTTTGATCCTATGAACATGTTCTTGGACATTTTGGAAAGGCCTTGAAGTCTTCTAACCAATGCCTTTGGTCCCATGTCATTTTTATTTACCAATCTCAAGTTATGGTCTTTGATTAAAGTGCCTTTTTATTGACTTTTGAAAATGACCTATAATGTAGAAATTGATAACTTTTTGTGAGAGCATTTTTTGGACTTGGAATGTGAAGATGAGTTTTAGTAAATGTCATCCCCTTCAAAATGAGCATTGGATGGGATTTTTCTGATGAACCATGAAAAAGTTATGCCTTGGTCAAGTTACAGTTGAGTTTTCAGCTGTCCAAAAATAGAAACTTTTGGCATCTTGATGATTTTTGAGCCATGCTTGTGGAATCATGATCAAGAATTGATCAAATGATGATTGTGGCTTCAAAATAAGATGTTGACCAAAAATTCTGACTTTTGACTGTAAAATGACCATTTTGCCCCTATAGTTGATTGTGAACCAATTAGGGCTTTTGACCGTGCAATTGGACCCTGTGAGTCTTGAGACTTGGTATGTAGATGCTTGGCAATGTATATGGGCACATGAGACTTGATTGAGCCCTTGAAAACCTCAACTTCCTTGAAGGAACCAAAACCCTAATTTGACTGGCTTAGGAGGCATGTTTGACTGTGCAATCCCTTGAACCATTTGAAGATTGATCTTGACAAACCTTGAAGAATATGGGAGGGCAAATTTTGGGGTACAACAGTTGCCCCTGTTCAATCTTCTTAGACCTGAGGATGTAGATTGGCTTGTGTGCCTTTCGTGATCCGAAGGTGGAAGATGATTGAACACTAGAGTGCCCAGAAATTTGCACTCGCATGGTGTAGTATCAGCGTGGTGATGTCGGGAATGGGCTTACAGATGCCATTTGGAGAGATAATGGATAGGAGGATGGGCTTATATATGCCATCTGGAGATCTGACAGAACCTTGTCGGGAATGGGCTTATGGATGCCATTTGGAAATGTAATGGACAGTTGAATCTGAGTAAGAAATAGAATAGCTTCCATGCCTGGAGCATATCTAGTCTGTATCAAATTTGCTGACGTCTGAACGAGTAGTAGAATGACCGCCGGGTCTGGGGTATATCCATACTGTATATGAATGAGTGACAGAATGTCATCCGAATCTGGATCGTATTTGGATTGTCTCTTGAAGGAAATCTGGACTAAACAATAGAAAAGCATCCGGGTCTGGAGTATCTCTAAGTTGTCTTTAGAAGTTTGAATCTGATTAAGCAATAGAATAGCGTCCGCGTCCGGAGCATCTCTAGGCCATCTTTGGAGAGAAATCTGAATAAGCAGTAGAATAACATCCGAATCTTGGAGCATCTCTAAGCTATATCTAAAAGGTAATCTGGAATAAGTATCAGAATGTCGTCGTGCCTGGGTTGCATCTGAACTATCTCTAGAAGGAAGTCTGAATAAGCAATAGAATAGCATCCGGAGTTGGAGCATCTCTAAGCCATCTCTGAGAAGAAACTTTTGAATAAGCAGAAGAATAGCATCCATGTCTGGAGCATATCTAAGCTATCTCTGAAAAGAAACTCTGAAGAAGCAAAAGAACAACATCTATCTCTGGAGCATTTCCCAGCTATATCTGAAAGGCAATTCTGAATAAGCAAAAGAAAAACATCCATCTCTGGAGCATTTCCCAGCTATATCTGAAAGGAAACTCTTGAATAAGAAAAAGAATAGCATCCATCTCTGGAGCATTTCCAAGCCATCTCTGAAGAGAAAATCTGAATAAGCAAAAGAACAACATCCATCTCTGGAGCATTTCCCAGCTATCTCCGGAAGGAAATTCTAAATAAGCAAAAGAACAGCATCCATATCTGGAGCATTTCCCAGCTATCTTCGAAAGGAAATTAGATATGCCCTGGCTAGATACAGGTATTGAATCTGGAATTAGTCGTCTACAGATATGCCCTGGCTGGATACAGGTATCGAATCTCTAAACTCTTCATGCAGACATGCCCTGGCTGGATACAGGTGTCGAATCTACAATCAATTACTCACAGATATGCCCTGGCTAGATACAGGTATCGAATCTGGAATTGCGACAGTTGATAGTAATCATCTTTGGATTGACCTTTTTCCTGAAAAGGCAAAACATCAGTTGTATGAAATGTCATGATGTATGAAATGCATTATGTCATGATGTTCTCAAAAATAAATGAGATAGTGTGATATGATGCGTATCATGTATGTAAGCAGGATGTATAAAATGTGAAATGTTTATGAATGTATTTTCGTCTAGGAAAGTAAATCTTTGACGAATGCCGGGAGCTTGTTGAATCCTGGGCTGATATTTGAAGAGTAGAGTTCTTCGTTTCCGCTGGGGATGATGGTTGCAAGAATAAACCGGTAGGAGAAGATGACTCTGTTGGGGAATAAACTTTGCTGGAGAGATTACTCTGCGGGGAATTACTCCGTGGGAAGAGATACTTCGCTGAGGTTTTTATGATAACTCCGCTGGGGATTCCGTTGATGAGTTATGTTGGGGAATTGATGAACTCCGCTGGGGGATAGGAAGAACTACGCCGAGGACGATCTTTCCGTGGAAATTAACTGAGGATAACCCAGTTATAAGCTCTGGTGGGGAATAACCTTTGAATAAAGCCGGGGAGAAGCTTCCAGAATCTACTGGGGATAAGCTTCCAGAATCTACTGGGGAGATTGATTCCACTCTCCTGGGGAAACTTTTGAACTGTACTGGGGAATGGCTCCACTGAGGTGTCTGGTATTCCGCCGGGGAACAATCTTAGATTAAGACAGTCGGGGATGCTTGCTCAGGGACATCTGCATACTCCGCTGGGTAATATTGAGATTTTCTGGGGATACCCAACTTCCTTAAGGCTGACAGTAGACTAACTCTGCTTGGGGAGAGTGTTGCTGACTTGCTAGGAATACTGTGCCTTTTCGGGGCTGATTGGGGACCAAATCTGCTCGGGGGAGAGTATTGTTGAATCTTGTCTTACTCTGCGGGGAGTGAAGGTATCTTGGTCATGTTCTTCAGCTGAACTTACCTTGGTGCCTCGGTGGGCAGAGCAACCAGATTGCTTAGACAATTCTTATTTCCCCAGTTTCTGCGGGAGAAGGTACCTGTAGAGGTGCTTGATGACTGTCGATTGACAAATCTTCTTCTGGCATGCGAGTGATGAGATGACGGGACGTAGTCGTACGCTTTGATCCCTAATTTTTTCCTGGACCGCCCTTTCGGGTTTTCAGTCCACCGGGATACCCATTTTTTCCCAAGCCGCCTTTTCAGGTTTTCGACTTGCCGGGTGTACATATTTTTTCATTTCATCCCTTTATTTTTGCCCGAACCCTTTTGGTTCGTCGGGAAGCCCTTATTTTTGCCTAGGCCAGTCGACCTAGCGGGTCTTTGATTATGTGTAGTATTTTTTTTTTGACTATGTCCATGCTCTCAGGATGTAGGGAGTTGTCACTGTCAGTAGTATTGTGTTGCCATACTACCAGAAGATGTTTGATCGTGCAAGATTCGTCACTGGAATTCATGTCCAATGCCCCAAGTGACTCAGGCGAAGATTTGCCCCTGGCTATTTGGCATTTTGAGAGATTCCTTGAATCTTGACTTGACTGCCCCAGATGATGGACAATGATCATGACGTGCCCCTTGATTGGGAGTGCTTTTTTTCATTAGACATTCGTCGTGCAAACTTCTATGTTGTTCAAACAAATAGTCATATGCAACAATGTTATATCAGAAATGCAAAGCTTATTTCTGTCTTGAAGTTTTTTTGAAAATGCAGTTTTTTTCATAAAAACAAGTGAATTTTTTTTTTTGTAAACTGTGATGTCAACTCGTTATTTTACCGCAAGCCTTAAGGAGTCAGGATACCTTTGTAACAGTATGCTTTCGAACTAACCCATGCTTCAGCCAGGACTTTTAAGGGTTATAACGTGGCCTGGTTCACGGTTTACGAAACAAAGGATAAAGGCTCAAAGTATTTATACCCACCCGCTCTTTGTGATGTTCTTCAAACCAAAACTCAGCTGATCGTGCGTTAGACCTTGTTTGAGTCTTTGTCCTGATATTCCAGTGATGGTTCGTATATTGACAGTTTATTTTGAATGGGCAGTCATTCCTTTTTGGTTGAGGGTTTGTAGGACCTCTTTCTTTTTTGATTTTGTTATCCCTGTTTTTTGCCTGAACTGTTCTTTTGTGATTACAGTAAGCGGGATGCCCCTGGTTTTGTAAGTCTCCTTCATAGGTTTTGACTTATTGGGCTTTAGTTTTTTTTTGGTAATGACTGCCTGTCGCTATGATTATTCGGAACCATCACTGTCTTTTGTTTTGGAAGGACTCCTTCCGATGTCATTCATTGTGCACTTGGATCAACTGAGAGAACTACCTTGCCCCAGGTTATGATTAAGGGTTTTAATTTTCGAAAAGAAAAACTCCAACTTCTTTGGCTCAAAGGGGTTGACGAGGGATTATCTTCCTTATAACTCCAGTGTTTAGGATTTGAAACAATGCCTGTACCTCATCAGCGGGGTCTGTTCAAAAGCATACTATAGATTGCGGTATCGTTTTCGTCATCCTCCCTCAAGAGGCTTAGAATTATTAGTCGAGAGTTGAACATAAAAAATGGAAGCAAGTTTAAGCATAATGAACACAATTACTTCAAAACAGACACGTGTAATGCATTAATGAAATAACAATGTTTGACATGAATAAAATGTTTGAACAATCAAAGAAAAATACAACTTGAACATTCGAATGAACAAAAGTCTTCAATGATTGGGAAAAGGAGCAGTGATTATGTTTGGAGTCTCTGGTGCTTCAAATTGGACTTCCTTAGCATCAATCATGTCTTGGACCTTGTTCTTCAGGGCCCAGCAGTTGTCCGTAGTATGCCCCGGGCTATCGGAGTGGTATGCGCACCTCTCATTAGGATGATAGTTAGGAGCAGAAGTGTTTGGATTCCAGAGAGGAGCCCTTAAGGTAATCAGCCCTGCCTTCATCATTTGCTGTAGCGCTTGCTCCAGCGACATGTTGATTTTGGTGAACTGTCTTTTGGGTGCAACCTCCTTACATTGATGCCCCTGTCTTTGTTGAGCAGGCATAGGATTAGAGATCTGGGTTTCCCCTACATGTTGATCATGACGGCTCTTTTTACCATGCACAGCATTGGACTCTTTTCTTCCATGGTAAGGCTTTTTATGAGCATCAGAAGGTGTGGCTTCTTGAATCTTCCCACTCTTGATGCCAGCTTCAATTCTTTCCCCAGTCAATATCAGATCTGTAAACCCAGCAGAAGAATTCCCAATCAGATGGTTAAAGAACGGACCAGATAGGGTCCCCAGGAACATGTCAACGAGCTCACGGTCGGTCAGAGGTGGTTGCACCCTTCCAGCAAGGTCTCTCCACTTTTGCGCATACTCCTTAAAACCTTCACCCGTCCCTAGTGACATACCCTGGAGTTAGGTACGCGTAGGAGCGAGGTCGGAATTATACTGATACTGCTTGTAGAACGCAGTAGCCAAGTCCTCCCAGTTACGAATACTGGCTCTATCTAACTGATAGAACCATTCGAGTTGAGTCCCTGAAAGACTATCCTAGAAGAAATGGATCCATAGATTCTTGTCGACAGTGTAAGGTTGGATCTTCCTTACATATGATCTGAGATGCAGCTTAGGGCAGGAAGCCCCGTCATACTTCACAAAGGCAGGTGCCTTGAACTTGTGTGGAATAACCACCCCAGAGGATAGACCTAGATCTTCAAAGTCCAGGCCGGACACTTTCTGTATCTCCATAGCACTTAACTGGTCTTCGAGCTGTTTGTATTTGTCCTCGGCAGGAGGGTACTGTTCATCATTGAAATCCGTCTCGTTGTCGGAGACCATAGGACTAGGGACCCTGTCCTCTTGTGGATTGTCTTTCCCAACAGATGGGGTAGTCAGCTCAGCCTCATTTTGTGATCCATTCCCAGATCTGCGTCTAGGGTTGAACAACACAGTCCTCTTCTTCTTCTTCTTCTTCATAAGCAGAGTCTTCAATTCCTGTTGACCCTGGGCTAGGCTCATAACCAACTCCTGGAACTGGGCATTCTGGGCCTAGAGGGCCTTGATAGCTTGTTCATTGGATGATTCAGGGTTCATGATGATTGCTGAAATAAACAACGAAGAAGGTAAGCGACCTGTAAAAAATGTACCTGTTATGCAATGATGTGTATGTATGCATGCAATGTTTTCAAGGATCTCGCGGGTTAGACAAGAAAAATTGTTAGAATTTGAATTGGTAGCTTGATTGAAGGAACTTCCTGTTGTTGAGATTCCTTCTTCAAGGGTCAAAGGCTCACTATATCCAGTGGGTCATAGCCCCTGACTCAAGTCATTAACCTTGGCTTAGAGGAAAATAAATCCCCTTTGCCCCTTGCTAGACATTTGATTCATTATGAACTGCATCACAAACCCTTGAGATCCTTGAAATGGATTAGTCCTTATGTAGGATGTATGCAATGGTATGATGGTATGATGTTATGCTATGCGTGGAGTGATGTAAGTAAACCCTGTTATGAGTCCCAATTAAGGACTGTAAACAAAACCTGCAAGGAACTCGTGTTGTTAGATAACAAGTATGCAAGTAGTTCAAGTATGAAGGCACACAAGTCACACAAAAGAGCCCTTAGAGTTTAGGCTAGCATGAAGTTTAGGTACTACCCTCTTTCAGTTTCGTTGGTTAAGACTTGTCCTATCAAAAGTAACCGGGTTCTAGAGGATCTCAATATCATCGACTACCCTCGATCGGTCATAACTCCAGCATCGCAATCTTTTCTTGCGGCCAGAACCATCGCGAGATTTTAGCCTAAATGAGTGTAGCGTACTGCTACTGTTCTATGGCCAAGTTGGGTCAATTTAGGGTTCTAAGGTCGGTTGGTGCTTAATGACTCCTCAGAAGACCCATATTCTCCTCGTTGCAACACAAGGGATATCGGTACAGACCAAGGCGTCACACCAACGTAGCCACTGCTTCACCCGTGTCGGTCTATGCCGGACAGGTCCCTCACAACTTATGCTACCTAAAAGGGTATCCCCAGATCCGAGTTAGGATCTATGAAACTCCGATGCAATGCCCACAAATATAAAAGCAATCAAAACAAGCAATTGAAAACATAAGTATGATCTAATCCTAAGGTACACCTCACTTTAAAAAGTCCCCAGCAGAGTCGCCAGTTCTGTGATCGATGGAAATAGAACTGACTGTTTAAAGATGGTTCACGAAATGTCGCGGTAAGCAAGAGTCGCCACCGTCTTTTATGTTCTCCAACATGGAAAGGACAAAAGCACAACAAAATTCCTTTTCGAGAATGTTTCTCGGTTCGGGAGGTAGATTTATAGAAAGGGAAGGTGTTAGCACCCTTTCTATCCGTGGTTATCCACGGGCTCTTAGGTACTTGCTCTTATGTTTTCAAAAATGGTTTTCTTTTCAAGTGTTTGTGGGTTTTGAAAAAGTTTCGTTTGAAAAATTTCTAAGTAACTCTTGTATCTGTCCTCAAGAGTATGAAAAATTTGTTTGAAAACTTTTGAAAGTGTCAGTGTGAAAAGTATTTTTGTTTGTTTGAAAGAGCAAGTACCCATGAGATCTACCTACTCTAAGGAATTAGGCTGTGTAAGAGTCCTTTAGACAGTACTATCCCACTATTGAGAAGTAGGTAGCACCGTCGTTGGAGTTATTCGGGTCAATTCGATTATAAGGGACATGTGTGGTCACCGAAGCAATAGTAGAACACCTTAGAAGTAACCCTAATGTCCTAGATCCTTTTTATCTGAGGCAACCGTTTCGAGGCAACTGGATCTTAGACAGGAGGGCGACCTCTAAAACACCCTATACTTGACGACCACGTTCGAGGCAACCAGTGAGGCGTACCCTAGGAGTGGCATGTGCATGTGTGTTGTTTTCATGTTATATTATCTTGTACATGTATCATGGTGATCTACGAGTTGTTTTTAATTTTCATCCAAGTCTTGCATGCATATTAATAGTTAAGAGTGCGGAAAATAAAGTGCGGAAATATGAATCTACGCTATTACAAGGCGCGGGTCTATACATCGCCAAAAACATAACCCGTTTTGGAAAATAAATGCGGAAAATTAAAGAAAGCGATAAAGCCTAATTAACTATTACATCCTTGGAAACAGATACATAAATATGATTAAAATAAATTAAAGTGCGCGTAAAGAAATTAAATTGGAACGTCCTTAGGGTTTTGTCCCTTTTTTTGAGAAAAGAATTTAAGTTTTGTCCTTTTTTGCAATTAAAATTAAATATTAAACTTAATACTAATTAATTAATTATTTAAGAAAAAAAATGTTTTTTATGTTTTTTTTTTGTATTTAATGAAATAAAAATAAAAGGAATTAAAAGGTTAGTAAACAAAACCCTAATTCTAAACTAATTTTATTTATTATAAAAAAGATTAAAATTACCTAATTAGACTAATTTAATTAATTTACATTTTATTTACAAAAATAATAATTAATAAATAAGAATAATGATAATAATAAAAAATATGATTGAAAATTGTCAAACCCTAATTCTACATGATTTTATTTATTTATGAAAAAGAGATTAAAATTGACCTATTAAACTAATTCAATTTGGTTAATATTCATTTACAAAAATAATAGTTAATAGTAAAAATAATAATAATAAAAATATTTACAATTTTTGATCTCTGAATTTATTATGAAAAATTAGTTTGCTGGTTAATAATAATAATTAATAATGATTAAAAGAATTAAAAGGAAAAAGAAAATAAAAATAGCAAACCAGGGGGGGTGTGATGGCCCATGTATGGAGGTTTATTTTGCAGTTTTTAAGCCCAAGTAGCTTAAGCCTGTTGACTTTCTGGATTGGCTATGCACGCTTTGACTGGAGAACATGGTGGTCAACCATCCCTGGCCTTTGGATTGAGCTTCATGGCCACTTGGCAGGCTGATTTGTGAGGTTGCATGATTGAATTCTGGACAAGCGCTGCATTAGAGCATATTATGAAAAAATAGAATAAGCGTTTGGGGGACCTGGGAATCGAACCCAGGTCCCAGTAGTTACCAAGCATGTCATCAACCACCAAGCCACTGCATTGTCTTTGTTAATATAATATGCAATAAACATAAAATATAGAAACAACCATGCTGGAAATTAAAAATACGCGCGCTACGTTTGAATTATCCAGTCACGCTCTTCCACGTATTGTCTTCTTCATGAAACCTGAAACAAAAACAATCAAATAGCGGGGGTTTTTAACCCCCACAAACTGCAAAATGCAAAAATAGCGATTAGCCCTGTGCGTTATATAAATAGGGCGCGAGGGTTGGGTTGAGTTCGTCTGGCCTTGACGAATTCAACCATAGGTCTAAGAAGGTCCAATTTTTCCTCAATAGCAAACCCCTAATTTTGAAGCTTGGAAAACCCTAGCATTCTCCAATGGCAGTTTTCGTTTTAGGGCACCATAATCAAATTAATCTGTACCATTAGCTTCAGAATGATGTTAGCAATGCAAATCAATAATCATAACATGTTAATGATGCATAAAACTTGAGTTTCGATTATGGAAAAGAATAAGCAAACCGTGATTCTGTTTGGACGTGTTCTTGAGCTTTGAGGCTTGTTTTTGATTGCAACGCGTTCCTGAATGTCCCAACAATGTATTGGAATCAAGAAAAGGGTGTGAATTGGCCTGGAAGGTTGAATTCAGTTTTCAAATTTCTTGGCTTTTTTTCAATATGGTAATGGTGTTTTCAGCAGCTTTTTCACGTGAATGAATTTAGGTTTAGCTTCAGTATTTGTATTGGAATGAATTAGGTTAAATCTTTTGTCCAAGAATCCATTGTATTCATGTTTTGCATCTTTAATTTCCAATCAAATATTTTTGCATCTTTTGATTGAGAAAACTTGCTAAAATTGGATGATTTTGTCTCCTTGATTGATACATGAAATCTTTAGCATGTGTTGCGTTTATTTGCATCACAAAAAGATTTGAAAACCATATCTTTTGAATTTTCCTACAATTAAAATCAATTAAATGAATTAATATTAATAAAAATTCAATTAATTAATTAAAAATAAGAAAATAAATCAATTTAAGTTCAATGGGTCGTGCATATGCTTTGGGCAATGTTTCAAGAAAGAATTTGAGGCCCATTAGCAAAAATGAAGTGTTTTGAGCAAAGTTGACTTTTGCAAATTCCCAAAAATTTCCCAATTCTCCAATGCATATCTTGCTCAATTTTGATCCTAGGAACATGTTCTTGGACATTTTGGAAAGGTATTGAAGTCCTCTAACCAATGCCTTTGGTCCCATGTCATTTTGATTTACCAATCTCAAGTTATGGTCTTTGACTTAAAGTGCCTTTTTGTTGACTTTTGAAAATGACCTAAAATGTAGAAATTGATAACTTTTTGTGAGAGAATTTCCTGGACTTGGAATGTGAAGATGAGTTGTAGGAAATGTCATCCCCTTCAAAATTAGCATTGGATGGGATTTTTATGATGAACCATGAAAAAGTTATGCCTTGGTCAAGTTACAGTTGAGTTTTCAGCTGTCCAAAAATAGAAACTTTTGGCATCTTGATGATTTTTGAGCCATGCTTGTGGAATCATGATCAAGAATTGATCAAATGATGATTGTGGCTTCAAAATAAGATGTTGACCAAAAATTCTGACTTTTGACTGTAAAATGACCATTTTTCCCCTACAGTTGATTGTGAACCAATTAGGGCTTTTGACCGTGCAATTGGACCCTGTGAGTCTTGAGACTTGGTATGTAGATGCTTGGCAATATATATGGGCACATGATACTTGATTGAGCCCTTGAAAACCTCAACTTCCTTGAAGGAACCAAAACCCTAATTTGACTGGCTTAGGAGGCATGTTTGACTGTGCAATCCCTTGAACCATTTGAAGATTGATCTTGACAAACCTTGAAGAACATGGGAGGGCAAATTTTGGGGTACAACACTTAGGATCTTAGATCGACCGCAAATCTAGATTTCCTTATAGGTCACCCGTAGACCTAGTTTTGGTAGACCGCCTGTAGGTCTTACCTTAGGATCATAGATCGACCGTAGATCTAGATTCCCTTATAGGTCACATGTAGACCTAGTTTTTGCTAGACCGATCGTAGGTCTTACCTTAGGATCTTAGATCGACCGTAGATCTAGATTCCCTTGTAGGTCACCCATAGACCTAGTTTTGGTAGATCACTCGTAGGTCTTACCTTAGGATCTTAGATCGATCGTAGATCTAGATTCCCTTGTAGGTCGCCCATAGACCTAGTTTTGGTAGATCGCCCGTAGGTCTTACCTTAGGATCTTAGATCGACCGTAGATCTAGATTCCCTTCTAGGTCCCCAATAGACCTAGTTTTTGGTAGACCGACCGTAGGTCTTACCTTAGGATCTTAGATTGACCGTAGATCTAGATTCCCTTGTAGGTCGCCCGTAGACCTAGTTTTGGTAGATCACTCGTAGGTCTTACCTTAGGATCTTAGATCGACCGTAGTTCTAGATTCCCTTGTAGGTCGCCCGTAGACCTAGTTTTTGGTAGACCGATCATAGGTCTTACCTTAGGATCTTAGATGGATCGTAGATCTAGATTTCCTTGTAGGTTCTCCGTAGACCTATTTTTTGGTAGATCGACCGTAGGTCTTACCTTAGGATCTTAGATCGACCGTAGATCTAGATTCCCTTGTAGGTCGCCTATAGACCTAGTTTTTGGTAGACCCCCCGTAGGTCTTACCTTAGGATCTTAGATCGACCGCAGATCTAAATTCCCTTGTAGGTTGCCTGTAGACCTAGTTTTTGGTAGACCGCCTATAGGTCATACCTTAGGATCTTAGATCGACCGTAGATCTAGGTTCCCTTGTAGGTCGCCCGTAGACCTAGTTTTTGGTAGACCACCCGTAAGTCTTACCTTAGGATCTTAGATCGACCGTAGATCTAAATTCCCTTGTAGGTCGCCCGTAGGCCTAACTTTTGGTAGATTGCTCATAGATCTCCCCTTGCAGATCGTCCATAGGTCTCTGTTGTACCCCAAAATTTTCCCTCTCATTTCTCAAAGGATCAACCTGGATCCTCAAGTTTGCTTCCATCCAATTGCAAATCTGAAATTACAAATTTTCCAAGAGAATCGTTCACAAGGGCAAAATGGTCATTTACACACCAAAGGAGTCAAACTATGACTTTTGAATTAAAAATCAAGTTCCAAGAATCATATTTCTTTAAGGCATGAAATTGGTTCATCAAAAATCAAAAGTCAGAAGTTACTTTGAAAATCAAATTTTCTAAACATTTAGAAAATTTTCTAAATGTCTAGAGAATATGACACTTCAGAACTTCTGAGCCAGCCTCTATGCAAGTGTAGTCAGAAGAAGCAAACATGATTTAGAACATGACGCTTCAATTAGAACATGCAGAAGCGATGCTCTTTGGTCAGAACATGATGCTTCAGTCAGAACATGATTCTTCAGCATATGGAAGCTATTTTCAACGCTTCGGTCAGAAGATGCCCCTTCAGCATTTGGAGGTTACATTTCTGATCTTCTGCAATCAGAACATCACCAAATCCCAAGACCTGGTTTAAACAACCCGCTAATCAGCAGTTAATCCAGTCCACGCCTGCATCTTTCCAAATCTTGTATTTGTACCAAATACAAAGAGCTGTGATCAAAAAGCATTGGAACAGTGCCAAAAAAGTTTAAATCCCATATGTTTTCCCCCCAAAACCATAACAAATTCATCTATAAATAAGTGGCTCCATCGCACTTGCAAGGGACGAGTTTTTGGAGAGAGAATGGTCAAAAAAGAGAGAAAAGAAATCTGTGGAACCCCTTTGTAAAAATCCAGAAACCCCAAACAGAAAACCAAAAACCCTTGTTCTTCCCTTGAAGTAGAAGAACTTGGCATTTTTTATTTCGTTGCTCTTGCTGACTCCAGAGTATCTGAAGGCAGCAGCTCAAGTTCCAAACACACGTTCCAGATTCAAGGTAAGTCTCCCTGATTCTGCATCTTCTCATTCAGAACATCATTAAACATGTAAATATCACAGTATTGATGTTGTCCATATCATTGTGTAAGTAGAAATACCGTGGATCAGAACTTCCTGATTAAGGCTAGACTCAGGATCAGGATCAGAACTTCCATATACTGTTGTGCTTTTATCCTTATGATTTGTTTTTTGCTGAAAACTAGTTAAGATATTGTTGTGCTGATTGATATAAGGAAATATTTGAAATGTAACACAAAACTTCTGTTTTTTCATTCACTATTCCAACACATAGAACTTCTGTTTTTCACTCACTGTCCTAACACAACATAAAACTTCTGAGTTCTCCCTACATGTCAAACACATTGAAATTTTGATACTTCCCCTTGTTGTTTTAAACACTCAGAGTTTCTGATTTTCACATGCTGACAATACACAGAACTCCTGACGTTCACTCACTGTTTTAGTGTAATACAGAACCTCTGACTTTTGGCTCACTGTCAGAATACCACCCAGAATTTCTGTGTGTTCCCTCTAACGTGTTTTGCAGGATTTCAGAGTTTACTGATCCTGAACTTTTGATGCCCACTAACGTTCTTTTCTGAGCCATCACTTGCTTGGCTTCAGAACTTTTGATCCCTGTTGTTTCGCTCGCTGCAGCATGTTGTTTTAACTCTTTCATTTGCTTTCCTTTTTATTAACCTTTTTTTATCAACATAAAACGACATAAAATATTCTCTTTTATTAATTAATTAATTTCTTTTTTTTCATTAAGACTAAAAAACCATTTTCTAAAATAGTTCATTTCACATTTTCTTGTACATTCTTATCCATTCGATATGGTTGTAATAGTAACTTAAGATTTAATTTTATTTGCAATCCCCATTTGTAAATATGTACCCCCATCCCTAAAATATTTTAATAGCGTAGGACTTTAAATTTCTGCAATTTATCGCTTTCAAATGTAACTGACTTTAGAACCCTAATTGAACAAACTTGGCCATTAGGACGTAATGAGATAACCGGTTTTGGTGTAGAGCTGAAAATTGGTTGATACTCAATACTACACTCATTAAGGCTGGAATTTTGGGATATCTCGGCCGCAAGAAAAGATTGATTATTCTGAGACAATGCCTAAGGGAAAGGTCAGTGATATTGAGATCCCTTAGAACCCGGTTACTATTAACTAGGACAGGTTGAGCCAACTAAACTTCAAGAGGGTACTCACCTAAAACTCCATGCAAGCCTAAACCTAAGGACTTGTCTGCTTTATATGAATATGATTATTTGTACTTGCTTACTTTGCATACTTGTACATAACATCATAACATCATATCATAGCATTTTCAATAACCATTTCAAGGATCTCAAGGATCTTTGATGCAGGGTCATGTTGAACCAAACGTCTAGCAAGGGGCAAGGGGATTTATTTTCCTCTAGCCAATGCTGTCAAAAGATCAAAATACGATAACTTGAGTCAAGGGCTATGACCCACTCGATATGGTGAGCTTGACTCTCGATGAAGGACTCTCAACGACACGAAGTTTCTTCAATCAAGCTGCAATCAAATTCTAACAGTTTCTTATTTACCCCGTGAGATCCTTAAAAACATTGCATGCATATCATACACATCATTACAGGTACCATTATATGTTTCTCATCTTCTTCGCTGTTTATTGAAGTAGAAATGTCTTCCGAACAAAGCATTAAGGACCTGCAGGCACATAACGCCCAATTCCAACAAATGTTCATCAGTCTGGCAAAGGGGCAGGAGGATTTGAAAGCCCTCGTCCTGAAAGAGAAGAAGAAAAAGAAGAAGGCTACTGATATTCTGAACATGGGCCGAAGGTTTGGAGAGAGGTTGAAGCGACAAGTCGACCAGACCTCTTCATCTAAGGAAGGGGAGAATCAAGAAGGAGAGAAAGACCCCAGTCCTGCAGTGTTTGACAATGATACTGATTACAATGATGAGCAATATCCTCCTACTGAGGATATATACAAACAGTTAGAAGATTGTCTGAGTGCCATGGAAGTTCAGAGGATACCTGGATTGGATTTTGAATAATTGGGTTTGGTGTCGGGAGTGGTCATCCCGCAGAAGTTCAAAGCTCCAGTTTTTGCCAAGTATGATGGGGTGTCCTTCCCAAAGCTCCATCTCCGTTCCTACGTCAGGAAAATCCAGCCCCACACCGCTGATAGAAATATGTGGGTCCATTTCTTGCAAGATAGTCTGTCAAGGACTCAACTTTAATGGTTCTACCAGCTGGAGAGAGCCAATGTCCGAAATTGAGAAGATTTGGCTGCTGTTTTCTATAAGCAGTATCAATACAACGCCGACCTTGCTCCTACTCGTACTCAACTCCATAGTATGTCCATGGGGGCAAGTGAATGCTTTAAAGACTCTTTCCAGAAGTGGAGAGACTTGGCTGGAAGAGTCCAACCCCCGTTGTCTGATAGGGAGTTGGTTGATATGTTTCTGGGGACGCTATTTGGTCCATTCTTTAATCATTTAAACGGTAGCTCGTCAGCAGGTTTCACTGAGCTGATTCTGACTGGAGAAAGAGTAGAAGCTGGGATCCAGAGTGGCAAGATCCAGAAAAATACCTCTTCAGGTACAGAGAAAAAGTCATTTGGTGGCAAGAGGGAAGCTAATGTTGTGCACGGCCAGAAGGGGCGTAGCAAGGCAGACTACCACCAATCTGTGGGGGCAGTGTTGATCTCTAGTTCGGCACGCACACAACGACCACAACAACAAAACAATCAGCCAAGGGTGGATGGACCTCAAAGGCAGTTCACCCAAATCAACATGCCATTTTCACAAGCATTGCAACATATGTTGAAGATGAATCTGATTACGGTGATAAACCCTCATCCGAACCCTAAGACTTCCTCTCCTAACTATAATCTGGGTGCAAGGTGTGCTTACCATTCTGGTAGCCCATGGCACAATACTAACGATTGTTGGGCGCTGAAATATAAGATTCAGAATATGATTGATGCTAAGGAGATCGAATTCGACCCTCCTGAGACTCCCAACGTGATCACCGCTCCCTTGCCAAAACATGGCTAGGATTGAAAGCATTTTTGTTCATTTGAATTATGAAGTTGTATTTTCTTTGCTTATTCGAACAATTATTGTCATGTCAAACTTTATTATTTCATTAATGAATTACATATGTCTGTCTTGAATTAATTTGTTTTCATTATGCTTAAATTGCTTTATATTTCCTTTTCGTGATGTTCAACTCTCGACTAAAAAACTGTAAGCCTTTAGAGGGAGGATGACGAAAACAATGCCATAATCTCATACAGTATGCTATTGAACAGACCTTGCTCACGATGTACATGCGTTATTTTTTCAAATCCTAAACACTGGAGTTATAAGGAAGATAATCCCTAGTCAACCCCTTCGAGCCAAAGAAGTAGAAGTTTTCTGTTTTAACACCACTTGAAACCTTTAATCAAAACCAGGGGCAGGGTAGTCTCTTAGTTAATTCAAACGCGCGTTAAGCCGCAAACTCTCATCTCATAATACAACGAATGACGTCAAGAAACATTCCTATGGAATCAAAAGACGGTGATGGTTCCCTATCACATACACAGTCAATATCTCTAAAAAAAAAGAAAGGCCCACTAAGTCAAAACCTACAAAGGAGACTTGAGAAAAACTGGGGCATTCCGCTGACTGTAATCTCAAAAAAGAACAGTCAGGCAAAAATTAGGGATAACAAATAAAAAAAAGAGGTCACTATAAATCCTCAACAACATGAAAAATGTTGCAAGAAATGACTGCTTTCTGATAAACTCAACTTGTCGGAACCATCACCAAAACGTCATTCCAGACTCAATTGGAGTTTCAAACGCACAATTAGCTGAGTTTAGGACCGAAGAACATCACGAAGAACTGGCAGGACAAATACACTTTGAGCCTTTATCCTTTATTTCTTAAACCGTGAACCAAGCCACACTACAACCCTTCAAAAGTCCTAATTGAAGCATGGGTTAGTTCGAAAGCATACTGTTACAAAAGGTATCCTGACTCCTGTAAGGCTTTACTCAAAATACAGGGTTGAATTACAAACTTCTTTACTTGCTAAAAACACATTTTTCAAAACTTCAAGACAAGCATAAACTTTGCATTACTTGAATATCACTGTTTGCATATGGCTATTTGTTTGACAGCGGAGAAATTCACAACGAATGTCCAATGAACGAAAGCTCTCTCGGTGAACAAGATCACCTCAAGTGGAAAAACACTTCCAATCAAGGGGCACGACATGATCATTGTCCATCATCTGGGGCAGTCAAGTCAAGATTCAAGGAATCTCTCAAAGATGCCAAATAGCCAGAGGCAGATCTCCATCTGAATCACTTGGGGCATTGGGCATGAATCCCAACAACGAATCCTGTACGATCAAACAAACATCTTCTGGTAGTGTGGCAACACTTACTACTATGGACCGCGAGAATTCTCTGTACCCGGTGAACATGGACATAGTCGGAAAATACTACGCATGAACAAAGACCCGCTAGGTTGACTGGCCTAGGCAAAAATAAGGGCATCCCGGTGAACCAAAAAAGGTTCAGGCAAAAATTAGGGATAAAAACAAAAAAAATATGTACACCCGGCAAGCCGAAAACCTGAAAAGGCGGCTTGAGCAAAAAAGGGTATCTCGGTGGACTGAAAACCCGAAAGGGTGGTCCAGGCAAAAGTTAGGGATTAAAGCGTATGACTATGTCCCGTCATCTTATCACTTGTCTATCAGTAGAAGACTTATCATTCCGATCGGCAGTTACCAAGCACCTCATAAGTTTGGATAACACTCAATCCACAAGGTCTCCGCAGACACTTTCTCCAGCAGGTACAGGGGCAAAAAAGTCCTGATGCGAAGTCATTGTCATATCCTCAACATACGACCCTGTGACATCTACACTCCCCACAGAGTAGAGGCAACCAAAGTTTTGATCTCTGCTTCCCCAAATAGGAGTTAATTTCCCTAGCCAAGCTCTTTCAGAGAGTCGACGTCTATATTCCCCAGCCGGATTTTGTAATCGCAAGCGGTTCATATAGTTTCCTCCCGAGCGGAGTTTATTTCTCTGAATGCAGAAGCTCATCCCCAACAGAGTTATCTTCCGCAGATTTATTCTCAAACAGAGTCTCTCCCCGGAATAATATTCACAAACAAGGAGCGAATCTACAACATAGTCGTCTCCATTCACCATCCCCGACGGAAGTAGAAGGATCACAATCCTCTACCACAGTCAAGAATTCAATTTCCAGTACTCCCCAATAACAGTCAGGGATTTATTTTCCCAAACTCGGACGTGTCACAATAGCATTTCATGTTCATACATCATGATGTGCGCACACATATCGCATACAATATAATCTCATTTATTTTGAGAACATCGTCATACAATGCATTTCATGGATCACATATAATTAATCATGTACCTTTTTAGGAAAGATGGTTATCATCAACAATTTTCAGCAGGTCCAAGATTAGCTCCTGAAACTAAACAGAGTAATTATCTGTGAAACTAAATGCAGCCCTCCACGGGTTTGTCACGAAGTAATCTTACATGTGTTTCTCCTAAATGCAGCTTCACACGGGTTTATCTTGAAAAATATCCCACACGGGCCCCTTCTCATACATTTCCAAATAATTTTTTACACAGACTTATCCTGAAGCAACCTTACCCATGTTCCTTCTCGGTCTCGATGTAGTTTCACCCAGACTCATCCTGAAGCAACCTTACCCAGGTTCCTCCTTACAATTTCCCGATGTAGTTTTACCCAAAATCATCACGAAGCAACCTTGCCCGGGTTCCTTCTGAAGTCCTACACATACTTATCTCAAAGTAACCTTACCCAGGTTCCTCCTGAAGTTTTACACGAACTTATCCTAAAGCAACCTTACCCAGGTTCCACCTGAAGTTTTACACAAACTTATCCCGAAGCAACCTTACCCAGGTTCCTCCTGAAGTTTTACACGAACTTATCCCGAAGTAGCCTTACTCAGGTTCCTTCTGAAGTCCTACACAGACTTATCTCAAAGTAACCTTACCCAGGTTCCTCCTGAAGTTTTACACGAACTTATCCCGAAGCAACCTTACCCAGGTTCCTCCTGAAGTTTTACACGAACTTATCCCGAAGTAGCCTTACCCAGGTTCCTTCTGAAGTCCTACAAAGACTTATCTCAATGTAACCTTACCTAGGTTCCTCCTGAAGTTTTACACGAACTTATCCCGAAGCAACCTTACCCAGGTTTCTCCTAAAGTTTTACACGAACTTATCCCGAAGTAACCTTACCGAGGTTCCTCCTGAAGTTTTACACGAACTTATCCCAAAGTAGCCTTACCCAGGTTCCTTCTGAAGTCCTACACAGACTTATCTCAAAGTAACCTTACCCAGGTTCCTCCTGAAGTTTTACACGAACTTATCCCGAAGCAACCTTACCCAGGTTCCTCCTGAAGTTTCACACGAACTTATCCTTAAATAACCTTACCCAGGTTCCCTCTCAGTTCCGGTGCAGTTTTACTCAAACTCCTCACAAAGCAACCTTACCCAGGTTCCTTCTCAGTTCAGATGCAGTTTTACCTAAACTCCTCACAAAGCAACCTTACCCAAGTTCCTTCTCAGTTCAGATTCAGTTTTACCCAAACTCCTCATGAAACAACCTTATCCAGGTTTCTTCTCACAACCCTACTATCTAGGCTTTCATTTCAAAGTAAACCTACTATCCAGATTCCTTCTCCCTCATCTCCAAGCAGCAGTTTACAACACTGCAAGGCCTGGACCCGACCAGATACGGTCAATTTCACATTTCCCCAGCGAGTTGCTGTACAGCCTGGACCCTGACCAGGTATACGTTCTATTTTCACCTCCTCAGTCAGGAGATAATTCCTCAGTAGATTAATGGACAACCGAAGATCCTAGACTTTACTTCCCAGTGCATAAGTCGACATTCCCCTGCAAAGTTCCCCCCTCGACAGCAGGTACAAGAACTCTCATCCAGGAATCTCTTATGCAACCAATCTTTTCGGATGGCATCTTTAAGCCCATATCCTGTGATTTCCCGTCGCCTTCCAAATGGCATCTGTAAGCCTATTCCCGACATCACCGATCAATATTACTTCATGCGAGTGCAAATTCTGGGCACTCTAGTGTTCAATCATCTTCCACCTTCAGATCACGAAAGGTAGACCAGCCAATCTACATCCTAAGGTTTAAGAAGATTCAATAGGGGCAACTGTTGTACCCCAAAATTTACAATCTCATTTCTCAAAGGATCAACCTGGGCCCTCAAGTTTGCTTCCATCCAATTGAAAATATGAAATTACAAATTTTCCAAGATAATCGTTCACAAGGGAAAAATGGTCATTTACACACCAAAAGAGTCAAACTATAACTTTTGAATCAAAAATCAAGTTCCAAGAATCATATTTCATTAAGGCATGAAATTGGTTCATCAAAAATCAAAAGTCAGAAGTTACTTTGAAAATCAAATTTTCTAGACATTTAGAAAACTTTCTAAGTGTCTAGAGAATATGACACTTCAGAACTTCTGAGCCAGCCTCTATGCAAGTGTAGTCAGAAGTTGCAAACACGGTTCAAAACATGATGCTTCAATCAGAACATGCAAAAGCAATTCTCTTTGGTCAGAACATGATGCTTCAGTCAGAACATGATTCTTCAGCATATGGAGGCTATGTTCAACACTCCGGTCAAAAGATGTCCCTTCAGCATTTGGAGGTTACATTTCTGATCTACTGCAATCAGAACATCACCAAATCCCAAGACCTCGTTTAATCAACCTGCTACACTACTACAGTACAATACTCTAACCAGCAGTTAATCCAGTCCATGCCTGCATCTTCCCAAATCTTGTATTTGTACCAAATACAAAAAGCTGTGATCAAAAAGCAATGGAACAGTGGGCCAAAAAAGTTTAAATCCCATATGTTTTTCCCCCCCAAACCACAACAAATTCATCTATAAATAAGTGGCTCCATCACACTTGCAAGTGACGAGCTTTTTGGAGAGAGAATGGTCAAAAAAGAGAGAAAAGAAATTTGTGGAACCCCTTTGTAAAAATCCAGAAATCCTAAACAGAAAACCAAAAACCCTTGTTCTTACCTTGAAGTAGAAGAACTTGGCATGTTCTCTTTCGTTGCTCTTGCTGACTCCATGGTATCTGAAGGCAGCAACTCAAGTTCCAGACACACGCTCCAGATTCAAGGTAAGTCTCCCTGACTCTGCATCTTCTCATTCAGAATATCATTAAACATGTAAATATCACAATATTGATGTTGTCCATATCACTGCATAAGTAGAAAGACTGTGGATCAGAGCTTCCTAATTAAGGCTAGACTCAGGACCAGGATCAGAACTTCCATATACTGTTGTGCTTTTATCCTTATGATTTGTTATTTGCTGAAAACTGGTAAAGATATTGTTGTGCTGATTGATATAAGGAAATATTTGAAATGTAACATAGAACTTCTGTTTTTTCATTCACTATTCCAACACATAGACTTATGCTTTTCACTCACTGTCCTAACACAGCATAAAACTTCTGAGTTCTCCCTACATGTCAAACACATTGAAATTTTGATACTTCCCCTTGCTGTTTTAAACACTCAGAGTTTCTGATTTTCACATGCTGACAATACACTGAACTCATGATGTTTACTCACTATTTTAGTGTAATATAAAACCTCTGACTTTTGGCTCACTGTCAGAATACCACCCAAATTTTTTGTATGTTCCCTCTAACGTGTTTTGTAAGATCTCAGAGTTTACCGATCTAGAACTTCTGATGTCCACTAACGTTCCTTTCTGAGCCTTCACTTCCCTGGCTTCAGAACTTCTGATCCCTGTTATTTCGCTCGCTGCAACACGCTGTTTCAACTCTTTCATTTACTTTCCTTTTTATTAACCCTTTTTTATCAAGATAAAATGACATAAAATATTCTCTTTTATTAATTAATTTATTTCTGTTTTTTCATTAAGACTAAAAAACCATTTTCTAAACTAGTTCATTTCACATTTTCTTGTACATTCTTATTCATTCGATATGGTTGTAATAGTAACTTAGGATTTAATTTTATTTGCAATCCCAATTTGTAAATATGCACTCCCATCCCTAAAATATTGTAATAGCATAGGACTTTACATTTTCGCAATTTATCGCTTTCAAATGTAAATGCTAGTAATTAAGGTGTGTATGGAAAGACATGAAAACAACAAAATAGACAACCCTAATCAAGACTAAATGCATGAAATCAAACACAGTTGCACACACGCACCCTTAGGGTAATCCTACTTGTTGCCTAAAAAATAGTCATGTCACTCGAACATGGGTGTTTTAGCAAAAGACCCTCGATAAAAGATCGTAGTCCCTCGATGACCCTCAATGTTGCCTTCGGTAAACGATCTAGTCCCAAAAACAACATTGCTAAAACGTCCCATATGTTACCTTCTATGACTATACGAACGTCCCATGCTCGTCCCTTCATATCCAATGATGGGGCTTCTTACCGAATCAATGGTAAGATAGCAACATCTAAAGGAGGAGGAAAAGAACATCTAAGACCTTTTGAGTAGGTAGATTTTCTCTTAGTTACTCGCTTGCTCACAACAAAAACATTTTACACACTCACACTTCCATTTGAAACATTTTCAAAAGATAACACTTTGTACGCGTTCTTATAGAAATGAGATCCATTACAAAGAAAAACATTTTCAAAATCACTTTCAAAAACACATCCCACAAACACCTCTTTGAACTATTTTCAAAACAAAACTTTGTACGCATTCTTATAGAAACGAGAATTGTTACAATGTCTCATTTTCAAAATATTTTCAAAAACCACACAAAGCATAATTTCAAACAAAAGCAAGTGATCTAGAAAGAAACTAAGAGCCCATGGAAAACCATGGATGAAAAGGGTGCTAATACCTTCCCTTTTCATAATCTACCACCCGAACTCAAGAAAACATATCTAAAGGTCTTTCCTGTGCTTTTTCACCTTTCCTTTTGGATAAAAGAAAAGTCAGTGGCGACTCTTGCTAAACCACAACATTTGCAAACACAAACACAAAACATCAAGTAAGTTCTCCCACCATATCACAGTCTCGCTTTAGAACCTTTGATCTCCCGTTGGCTAGGTTCTTCCCATAAATCTTGTCTTAGAACCTGAGATCGCCCGTATGCTAGGTTCTCCGACAAATCACTCTCATGTTTCACCTTAAGATTATAGGTCGCCCGTAGACCTTATCCGCCGTCCTTTCACACCAACCTTTGTCTTGTATTGGTATCAAGCCACGTTATAAGTCCAATCTCCGTCTCTTCAATGAAAAATTAAAAAAATTCTTTCCCCCAGCAGATATCACAAAAATAAATAAACACTCACGCTTTCTCCCAGAACAAATTTTTGGCATTGATATTTAATCATCTTCTACCTCGAACTTATGAAAGGCACGCGCCAATCATACTTTCAGGTTTAAGACGATTAAATAGGGGCAGCTGTAATACCCCAAATTTGTCCTACCCTCTCACTTTTATCTGGCTTATGCATTTTGCGCTTCTCATTCCATCTGCATACCCCCCCATTAGGTCATTTAACACATCATGCATCATCAATAAGTAAATTTGGCATGAGAACAACGATCTCGAAGCTAGGGTTTTGTATGTGCTTTTAGAATCTTATCTTCATTCAGGCTTGAATAAATTGGTTTCTCATTAATTGTGGTTTGTGGATCTAGGGTTTGGATTCTTGATCATTGAGAACTTCTTTCTCTCATTCAGCTACAAAGTTATTGTAACGCCCGTAATTTAATTAATTATTTAATTAAATTATTTTTTGGAATATTTGAGAAGATGTGTTGTGATTAATTGGATTTAATTATTTTATTAAGTGGAGAAATAATATTAGAAGCATAATATTATGTGGTGTGGGCTTATTTTGAAGGAAATAGAAGTAATAAGGGGGTGTATTAGTTTTGAGCCCAATAAGGAATAAAGAGAATAATAGGTTATTTTATTGTTGTTAGAAAGAATAGAAAAGAAAGAAGCAGTAGAAGAATAAGGATTAAGAAGGAGAACGTGAAGCTGTTGTAAGAGAGGAAAACGGCAGAACGAGGATTCGACCGGAAGATTATAGAGCAACCTTCAATCCAAGATAAGGGTGAGATTCTGACTCTATAATTGGGTTCATGATGATTGGTATGTGGGGTTAGAGGTGATTGTTGTCTCGTTCTTGAATTGAATGTATATGATGATGCATGATGAAGAATTGATGAATTTTAGATGAATAATGATGCCCCGATGTTGTTTAATCGATGTAGAATCATAGGATAACTGTAAGTAATGATTTATCATAATTAGATTAAGTTTTTAGGGCTAAATGTATGAATCCCGTAGTGAAAATGCAGAGGAAATCGCAGAATTTATGCAGGATGGAACAGGATGTGTCAACCTCAAACATGATGTGTCGATACATGAGGGCTTAGAGACTCAGTATGAGTCGACACGAAGAGACTTGCGTTGATACATGAAGATTGAAAGACTCAGGATGAGTCGATACGTAGGATGCATGTGTCGATACATGCTGTGTGCAAGACTCAGGATGAGTCGATCCATGAGAGGATGCATCAACTCATGTTGTGAAATTAGAGAAGTAGATCCAAGGGGTTTTGCGTCGACCCATATTGTCTGATTTTTGGCAGATTCAGTTTTAAAGTGCTATAACTTGAGTTTTAGAATGCCGTTTGAGATGTCGTTCGAAGAATTGAATAGCTAACGCGATGAACTTTATTCTAGAGGATTAAAAAGAAGAATAGGAAGTGTAATCCTAGTAGCCAATTTAGGATTTAGAGTTATCTCCCATGTTGATCGTTACGTTGGTTTTGTGCAGAATGATGAAGATGAGATGCTTAGAGGCTGCTGTTTGAATTATAATAATAGGATTAGTGATAGTGCTGATGTAAGATTACAGAATAGAAGTATGAATTACTGTAGTATTGATGTACAACTGAGTTGTTGATGAGAAGTTATTAATGATGTTATGTTGATGACTTATAATAAATGATGTTTGATAAATTATTATGGATGATATGAGATGTTGATGAAGAGATGTTAAGATGCTTTTGAGATGTAGGCCTTTGGCCAATGATGGTGTTGCATTGAGATGTTGTTAATTTTGGTGTTGTTATTACATTCATGATTGTGTCGCATACGTTGCATTTGAGATGGAGCTTATGCTCGTTGAGATGACCTTTATTGGCGAATTTTGAGATGAAGGCTTATGCCTTGTTGATGCCTCTATTAATTGGAAAATTTTTGAGATGGGAGTTCTGCTCCAATGGTACCACATGCATTTGCATAGTATTGAGTCACATTATTTAATTGCATAAAGAAGTGTGTAATGAGGTGGTGAATGCATATTATTGTTGTGATTATTGTTGATTATGAGATGAGAAGTGGTGATGTTATGTGATCTAATTTAATATATTAATTATCATGCGATTTATTATATTTTTAGATATCTCACCCCTTCTGTTTGAGTGTTACTCTTATGTTGCTAACGTGCAGGTAATTGAGAGTGAAGGCTGTATACCTTTAATAGTCCGAGTCAGTGTCATTGCTCTGTTATGTAACACTCGGGGGGATGAACGCCTGCTGTTTTTGATAATTGATTATTATTAAGTATTTGTTGGTTTGAAGTTGATGTAATGATGATAAAGATGTTATTAAGAATTCCGCTGTGTAGATGTTGAATTATTTAATTAAAGATGTCACGATGATGGTTCATACGATGTTTTAAAAGTGTTATATATCCACAATGAATGCAATGAATTTTTGTAGAAGAATTTGTGGAATCCCGATTTGTTTGCATGAATGATTTTTATAACTCTGATTTATTTATATAATTGTTGGGGATAGAATTGGGGTGTTACAAAGTTGGTATCAGAGCAAAAGGTTGGTCTGACCTTGTCGTCGAGTCGTAGTTGTCTAACAGTCGAGTATTATCAATTTGAGTTCTAACCGTTGTTTGTGTTGTAGTGAGAAGTTGAGATGGCTGGAAGGAATGACGTTGCACTTGTTTCTGCTCTTGAAGCAATGGCTCATGGGATGGAAAATCAGCCGAATGCTAACGGGAATGCTGGATCTCATAGCTTGGCGACTTTCCAAAGAGAGAATCTGCCTACGTTCAAGGGAAAGTATGATCCTGACGGAGCATTGGAGTGGTTGAAAGAGATTGAGAGAATCTTCCGTGTGATGGATTGCACTCCAACGTAGAAGGTTCAAAATGGGACTCATATGCTAGCAATCGAGGCTGATGACTGGTGGCTAGAGACTTGTCAGAAGTTAGAAGCTGCAGGTGAGAATGTCACTTGGGATGTATTCCATAGGGAATTTCTGAGAAAGTACTTTCCTGAAGATGTCCGTGGTAAGAAGGAGATTGAGTTCCTTGAGCTGAAGCAAAGGAATATGTTGGTTGTTGAGTATGCTTCCAAGTTTGCAGAGTTAGCTAAGTTTTATCCGCACTAGGCTGCGACAGACGCTGAGTTTTCGAAGTATATTAAGTTTGAGAACGGGTTGCGCCTGGAGATCAAGAAGGCAATTGGATACCAGAAGATCTGTGTCTTTGCTGATTTGGTTGATAGTTGCAGGATTTATGAAGAGGATAATAATGCTTATTACAAGATATCAGTGAGAAGAGGGGTAAGCACCAACAAAATCGTGGTAAGCCTTATGATGCCCCAGCTGGTAAAGGTAAACAGAAAGTTGCTCAGAGTTAGAGGACTAGTGGGGGATGCGCTCCTGCTGGTGTGGTTTGCTTTAAATGTGAAAAACCTGGGCACAAGAGTAATGTGTGCACTACTGAAGTGAAGAGGTGTTTCCGTTGTGGTAAGAAAGGACATGTTGTATCTGAGTGTGACATAAGGATGTGATTTGTTTCAACTGTAGAGAAGAAGGGCACATTGGTAGTCAGTGTCAGAAACCGAAGAGGGCTCAATCAAGTGGAAAGGTGTTTGCTTTGGTGGAGGATCAGACAACTGTGGAGGACAGACTTATCAGAGGTACATGTTTCATTAATAGTACTTCTTTATTTACTATTATTGATACTGGTGCTACGCATTGTTTTATTATTGTTGATTATGTTGAAAGATTTGGTCTTATGTTGTCTTCTTTGAATGGAGAAATGGTCGTCGATACTCCAGCCAAGGGGTTGGTGACTACTTCTTTTGTGTGTTTGAAGTGTCCCTTGTCGATCTTTGACAGAGACTTTGTTGTTGATTTGGTTTGTTTACCGTTAAGAGGTTTGGATGTGATTTTGGGTATGAACTGGTTAGAGCATAACCGTGTTCATATTAACTGTTATGACAAGTCTGTGAAGTTTTCTACTCCTGAAGAAGAGGAAGGTGGCTTGTTATCTGCTAGACAATTGAGGAAATTGATGCAAGAAGAAGTGCAGATGTTCTCGTTGATGGAATCGCTATCTGTAGAGACTCAAGCTATAATTGAGGAATTGCAGGTGGTGTGTGAATTTCCTAAAGTTTTCCCTGATGAGATTCTCGATGTACCGCCGGAGAGGGAAGTTGAATTTGCAATTGATCTTGTACCTGGTACTAGACTTGTGTCTATGGCACCATACAGGATGTATGCATCTGAATTGTCAGAGTTAAAGAAGCAATTGGAAGTGTTACTTGAGAAGAAGTTTGTAATACCAAGTGTATCGCCGTGGGGAGCTCCAGTGTTGTTAGTAAAGAAGAAAGATGGAAGTATGAGGCTTTGTTGATTATAGACAACTGAATAAGGTGACGATTAATAGCAAGTATCTGCTTCCAAGAATAGATGACTTAATGGACAAATTGGTGGATGCTCGTGTGTTTAGTAAGATTGATTTGAGGTCGGGTTACCATCAGATTAAAGTGAAGGATGAAGATATTCAGAAGACGGCTTTCAGACTGCATTATGGACATTACGAGTATTCGGTGATGCCTTTTGGTTTTACTAATGCGCCGGGAGTATTCATGGAATATATGAATCATATCTTTCATACTTATTTGGATCGGTTCATAGTGGTGTTCATTGATGATATTTTGATTTACTCTAAGTCAGAAGAAGAACATGCAGAACATTTGAGAGTAATATTATAGGTTTTGAAAGAGAAGAAGTTGTATGCAAAGTTGTCCAAGTGTGAATTCTGGTTGAAAGAGGTTAGTTTTCTGAGTCATGTGATTTCAGGTAGTGGCATTACTGTAGATCCTTCGAAGGTTGATGCTATGTTGCGATGGGAAACTCTGAGGTCAGCTACTGAGATTAGAAGCTTCTTGGGATTAGCTGGTTATTATAGAAGGTTTACCGAAGGGTTTTCTAAATTGTCACTTCCATTGACTAAGTTGACTTGTAAAGGTAGAGCGTTTCTATGGGATGTTCAGTGCGAAGAATGTTTTACGGAATTGAAGAGGTTGACGTCGGCTCCGACTTTGATGTTGCCTAATCCAGGAGAGCCTTTTATGGTGTATTGTGATGATTCTAAGATGGGTTTAGGAGGTGTGATTATGCAGAATGGTAAGGTAGTTGCTTATGCCTCAAGGCAATTAAGGACTCATGAGAAGAACTATCATACGCATGATTTAGAGCTTTCTGCAGTTGTTTTTGTGTTGAAGATTTGGAGGCATTATCTTTATGGTTCTAGATTTGAAGTATTTAGTGACCATAAGAGCTTAAAGTATTTATTTGATCAAAAGGAGTTGAATATGAGGCAATGAAGATGGTTGGAATTGTTAAAGGATTATGATTTTAGTTTAAATTATCATCCAGGAAAAGTGAATGTGGTAGCTGATGCGTTGAGTCGAAAGACTTTAATATGTCAGCAATGATGATTAAAGAGTTGGAGTTAATTGAGCAGTTCAGAGATATGAGCTTAGTTTGTGAGGTTGATCCGCAGAGTGTTATGTTGGGTATGTTGAAGATTAATAATGAATTTTTAGACAGTATCGGAGAAGCTCAGAAGTTGGATGTGAAACTAGTAGATTTGATGGTTGGGATTGATCAGTCTGAGAATAATGATTTTAAGCTAGATGCGCAAGGTGTGTTGAGATTTCGTAATCGGATATGTATTCCTGATGATGCTGAGATGAAGAAAGTGATACTTGAAGAGAGTCATAGAAGTAAGTTAAGTATTCATCCAGGAGCTACAAAGATGTATCAAGATTTGAAAGGTTTGTTTTGGTGGCCTGGGATGAAGAGTGACGTGGCTCGTTTTGTGTATGCATGTTTGACTTGTCAGAAGTCGAAAGTTGAACATCAGAAGCCTGCAGGAGTGATGCAACCGTTGGAAGTTCCAGAATGGAAATGGGATATCATTTCAATGGACTTTGTGACAGGGTTACCTATACTATAAGAGTACACGATTCGATTTGGGTGATTGTTGATAGGCTTACAAAGTCAGCTCATTTTATTCCTATTAACATCAGTTTTCCAGTGTCGAAGTTGGCTGAGATTTACACTAGTGTGATTGTGAAACAGCATGGTATTCCTTTGTGCATTATGTCAGATAGAGATCCAAGATTTACTTCTGATTTTTGGAAGGGTTTTCAAGAAGCGTTGGTTTCTAAGTTGAGGTTAAGTTCAGCGTATCATCCTCAGGCAGATGGTTAGACTGAACAGACTATTCAATCGTTGGATGATTTACTGAGGGCATGTGTTCTTGAGCAGGGAGGTTCGTGGGATACTTATCTTCCGTTGATAGAGTTCACTTATAATAACAGTTACCATTCTAGTATTGGGATGGCACCTTTTGAGGCGTTGTATGGTCGAAGATGTAGAACTCTGTTATGTTGGCATGAATCTGATGAAAGTGTAGTACTTGGACATGAACTTGTTCGTGAGACTACCGAGAAGGTGAAGTTTATTAGAGAAAAGATGAAAGCTTCACAAAGTAGATAGAAGAGTTATCAGGACAAGCGATGGAAGGATTTAGAATTTCGAGCTGGTGATCATGTGTTTTTGAGAGTTACACCTGTGACTGGTGTTGGGCGAGCATTGAAGTCTAAGAAGCTCACTTCTCATTTTATTGGACCGTATCAGATTTCGGAGAGAGTGGGGAATGTTGCTTACAGAGTGGCTTTACTGGCCAATCTTTCAAATTTGCATGATGTGTTTCACGTTGTTGTACCCCAAAATTTGCCCTCCCATATTCTTCAAGGTTTATCAAGAATCATCTTCAAATGGTTCAAGATTTCTCAAGGGGTTGCACAGTCAAACCACCTCCTAAGCCAGTCAAAATTAGGGTTTTGGTTCTCTCAAGGAAGTTGAGGTTTTCAATGGCTCAATCAAGTCACATAGGCCTATATGCATTGTCAAGCATCTACATGTCAAGTCTCAAGACTCACAATGTCAAATTGCACAGTCAAAAGCTCCATTTGCTTCACAATCAACTGCAGGGGTAAAATTGTCATTTTACAGTCAAAAGTCAAAATTTTTGGTCAACATCTTATTTTGAGCACACAATCATCATTTGATCAAGTCTTGATCATGATTCCACAAGCATGGCTCAAAAATCATCAGGGATGCAAAGGTTACTATTTTTGGACAGTAGAAAAGTCAATTGTATCTTGACCAGGGCATAACTTTTTCATGGTTCATCAGAAAAATCCCATCCAATGCTCATTTTGAAGGGGATGATATTTCCTACAACTCATATTCACATTACAAGTCCAAGAAATGCTCTCACAAAAGTTATCAATTTCTACATTATAGGTCAATTTCAAAAGTCAACAAAAATGCACTCTAAGTCAAAGACCATAACTTGATATTGGTAAATCCAAATGACATGGGACCAAAGGCATTGGTTAGAGGACTTCAAGACCTTTCCAAAATATCCAAGAACATGTTCATATGATCAAAATTGAGAAAGATATGCATTGGAGAAGTTGGGAAATTTTCATGAATTTGCAAAAGTCAACTATCCTTAAAACTTCAATTTTTGACAAAAGGACCCACTTTCTTCCACTTGATTCAGCCTTGTCATGCCACACACGTGTCCCATGATTAAATTCAAGATCAAACATTTATTTTTCTATTTTATTTAATTTTTATTGATTTAATCCATTTTAAATCTATAATAATTCAAATAAAATCTAAAAATCAATGGAATAGTATCTTTATGATTTGAACAGCTTTCATATATCATGTGCCAACTAACCAATTCTCGCTAAGCCTTTTTTTGCATAAAATCTTAGATTTGCTTCAAATTTGGAAAGGTTTTCAATGGTGGTCAATCAAATCTACAAACTTCAATACACAAAGATACAAGCCCAAATTTTGACCTAGGCTGATTTCCTCATACATATACAAGAAGCCTAAACCTAATTCACGACCTAAGCATTGCTAAAACGGCCAAGGCAAAACTGAAAAATTGTTGGAAAAGTAGGAGATCAAGAACGGTGTTGCATGCGTTTTCAGACAAAAAGGAGCACGTGACCTTCTTCCTTGCTATCCACTGAAGCCAAGACGACCATTACCACGTCCAAAGACCACCTATACAGCGCTGTAAGTTATCCCAAACTCGCCCCTGAACACGAAACCTAAGCTCTCTATTCTTGCACTTTTTCTTAAAAGCATTGGCATATTTGTGTTCCTTATTTGATTTCTAACCTAATGGCAATATTCAATTTCGTTTTTAGGCCTTATATGATGATACCCGCGTCTAGGGTTTGTTTGTGTTGTTTTTAGGCATTTTGTTTCCAGGTAAAATTAGAATAAATCATGAGCATGGATGGACTCAGGGGACATGGACGATCATAACCATGGGCTTGGAATGAGGTTTTGAAGCCTAGGGACAGTTTTAGGAAGAACCTATGGAGCTTCCTGCGGATAAAAATCCGCAGGTAAAAAACCAGTGATAAACGAAGAAGACGCTGACGCGTCTCCCTCTTATTCGCCCTTTTCAAAAATCGCGCGTTTATATTTTTTTTTCCAGGCATATGTTTTGGTTTACCAATATAATAATTGCGTGTTGTCTTAATAACAAATGAAGCGTGCAGCTCAGATGGCCAAGGAGTTTGTGTATTGATCATTGGGACCTGGGTTCGAATCCCAGGTCCCCCAAAATATTTGTTTGTTCTTTTCTTCATGTGTTCCTATGCAGGCTATCCAAAGCATCTCACCATACGCCTCATCCAGATGCACGCCATGTGGCCACAATCATAAATCCAAAGGCCAAAAGATGATGAACACCATGTTCCTGGACAACCCTGCGCCTAGGCAACCTCCAAAGTCAAAGCAGGCCTGCACATTAATGGGCCAGATTTCCAATCAACACCTCCTAAGGGCCCAACACCCCCCTGGTTTCTCTATTATTTTCTTTTTTTTTTTATTTCCATTTAATCTTTTCATTAATTATTATTATTATTATTTAATTAACTCATGAATTATTTTTCATAATAAAATCAGAAAACTAATATTTTTATTATTATTATTATTATTATTATTATTATTATTATTACTATTATTATTATTATTATTAATTTCACTATTAATTATTTTCTTGTAAATAAAATGCTAACAAATTAATTTAATCTAATTAGGATAACTTTGACAATTTTCATAATAAATAAAATAAATTAGAATTAGATTTTACTAACTTTTGACTTTATTTTATTTTTGTTTTCATTAAAACCTAAAAAACTAAAAAAAACTTTTTCTTTTAATTAATTAATTAATTAGTAAATTAGGTTTAATTTGAATTAATTGCAAAAAGGACCAAAATTCCATTCTTTCTCAAAAAAGGGTCAAAACTCTAAAAACTTTTCCCGATTCAATTTCTTTTCGCGCATATTATTTTTGATCATATTTATGTAATTGCTTCGAGAATGTAATAGCGTAATTAGGACCTCTTTTATCGCTTTCTTTTATTTTCTCGCATTTATTTTTAAGGGTTATGTTTTTGGCGATGTAAATACCTGACGCCTTGTAAAAGCGTAGATTTACTTTCCGCAATTTATTTTCCGCACAATTATTAACTGTTAATTATGCATGACAAGACTTGTATGAAAAATAAAATCGACCCGTAGCTCACAATAATGCATGCAAAGACACTTTAACATGAAACCTGACACACGTGCACTTGCCACTCCTAGGGTAAGCCTCACTTGGTTGCCTCGAGGTGGTCATCAAGTATAGGGTGTTTTAGAGGTCGCCCTCCTGTCTAAAGATCCAAGTTGCCTCGAAACGGTTGCCTCGAATAAAAAAGGATCTAGGACATTAGGGTTACTGCTAAGGCGTCCTACTATTGCTTTGGTGACCACACATGTCCCTATAATTGAATTGACCCGAATAACTCCAACGACGGTGCTACCTACTTCTGAATAGTGGGATAGTACTGTCTAAAGGATTTCTACACAGCTTAATTCCTTAGAGTAGGTAGATTTCTCCTAGGTACTTGCTCTTTCAAAACAAAAACTACTTTTCGCACCTACACTTTTCTGACAAAAGTTTTCAAACAAATACTTCATACACTCTTGAGGACTGATACAAGAGTTGCCTAGAAGTTTTCAAAACAAACTTTTTCAAAACCCACAAACACAAGAAAAGCAAACATTTTTGAAAACATAGTGAGCAAGTACCTAAGAGCCCGTGGATAACCACGGATAGAAAGGGTGCTAACACCTTCCCTTTCTATAAATCTACCTCCCGAACCGAGAAACATCTCGAAAAGGAATTTTGCTGTGCTTTTGTCCTTTCCATGTTGGAGAACATAAAAGACGGTGGCGACTCTTGATTACCGCGACATTTCGCGAACCAGCTTTAAAAACAGTCAGTTCTATTTCCACCGATCACACACGTGTCTCAACTTCGGAAGTATATTTCAGATCCATCTCATGTGATTCACATGGACGATGTGCAAGTACGAGATAATCTTATGGTGGAAACGATGCCTGTACGGATCGCGTATCGTGAAATGAAGACTCTGAGGGGCAAAGAGATTGTCTTGGCTAAAGTGGTTTGGCTAAGAGCTGCCGATGAAAGCATGACTTGGGAGTTGGAGAGCAAGATGCGAGACTCCTACCTTGAGTTTTTTGATTAAGGTAAATTTTTAAGGACGAAAATATTCTAAGTGGGGGAGAGTTGTAATGCCCGTAATTTAATTAATTATTTAATTAAATTATTTTTTGGAATATTTGAGAAGATGTGTTGTGATTAATTGGATTTAATTATTTTATTAAGTGGAGAAATAATATTAGAAGCATAATATTATGTGGTGTGGGCTTATTTTGAAGGAAATAGAAGTAATAAGGGGGGTGTATTAGTTTTGAGCCCAATAAGGAATAAAGAGAATAATAGGTTATTTTATTGTTGTTAGAAAGAACAGAAAAGAAAGAAGCAGTAGAAGAATAAGGATTGAGAAGGAGAACGTGAAGCTGCTGTAAGAGAGGAAAACGGCAGAACGAGGATTCGACTGGAAGATTATAGAGCGACCTTCAATCCAAGGTAAGGGTGGGGTTCTGACTCTATAATTGGGTTCATGATGATTGGTATGTGGGGTTAGAGGTGATTGTTGTCTCGTTCTTGAATTGAATTTATATGATGATGTATGATGAAGAATTGATGAATTTTAGATGAATAATGATGTCCCGATGTTGTTTAATCGATGTAGAATCATAGGATAACTGTAAGTAATGATTTATCATGATTAGATTAAGTTTTTAGGGCTAAATGTATGAATCCTTTAGTTAAAATGTTGAGGAAATCGCAGAATTTATGCAGGATGGAACATGATGTGTCGACCTCAAACATGATGTGTCGATACATGAGGGCTTAGAGACTTAGTATGAGTCGACACGAAGAGACTTGCGTCAATACATGAAGATTGAAAGACTCAGGATGAGTCGATACGTAGGATGCATGTGTCAATACATGCTATGTGCAAGACTCAGGATGAGTCGATCCATGAGAGGATGCATCGACTCATGTTGTGAAATTAGAGCAGTACACATTGATCCAAGGGGTTATGCGTCGAGCCATATTGTCTGATTTTTGCAGATTCAGTTTTAAAGTGTTGTAACTTGAGTTTTAGAATGCCGTTTGAGATGTCGTTCGAAGCGTTGAATAGCTAACACGATGAACTTTATTATAGAGGATTAAAATGAAGAATAGGAAGTGTAATCCTAGTAGCCAATTTAGGATTTAGAGTTAGCTCCCGTGTTGATCGTTGCGTTGGTTTTGTGCAGAATGATGAAGATGAGATGCTTGGAGGCTGTTGTTTGAATTATAACAGTAGGATTAGTGATATTGCTGATGTAAGATTACAGAATAGCAGTATGAATTACTGTAGTATTGATGTACAACTGAGTTGTTGATGAGAAGTTATTAATGATGTTGTGTTGATGATTTATAATAAATAAACGATGTTTGATAAATTATTATGGATGATATGAGATGTTGATGAAGATATGTTAAGATGCTTTTGAGATATAGGCCTTTGGCCAATGATGGTGTTGCATTGAGATGTTGTTAATTTTGGTGTTGTTATTACATTCATGATTGTGTTGCATACATTGCATTTGAGATAGAGCTTATGCTCGTTGAGATGGCCTGTATTGGCGAATTTTGAGATGAAGGCTTATGCCTTGTTGATGCCTCTATTAATTGGAAATTTTTTGAGATGGGAGTTCTGCTCCAATGGTACCACATGCATTTGCATAGTATTGAGTCGCGTTATTTAATTGCATAAAGAAGTGTGTAATGAGGTGGTGAATGCGTATTATTGTTGATTATGAGATGAGAAGTGGTGATGTCATGTGATCTAATTTAATATATTAATTATCATGCGCTTTATTATATTGTTAGATATCTCACCCCTTCTGTTTGAATGTTGCCCTTATATTTTTAACGTGCAGGTAATCGAGAGTGCAGGCTGTATGCCTTCAATATTTTGAGTCGGTGTCAATTCTCTAATATGTATTACTCGGGGGGATGAACGCCTACTGTTTTTGATAGTTGATTATTATTAAGTATTTGTTGGTTTGAAGTTGTTGTAGTGATGATAAAGATGTTATTAAGAATTCCGCTGCGTAGATGTTGAATTATTTAATTAAAGATGTCACGATGATGGTTCATCTGATGTTTTAAAAGTGTTATATATCCATGATGAATGTAATGAATTTTGATAGAAGAATTTGTGGCATCCCGATTCGTTTGCATGAATGATTTTTATAACTTTGATTTATTTATATAATTGTCGGGGGGTAGAATTGGGGTGTTAAAGTTATCATCTTCATCAAGGGCATGATCATTAGAGTTCCACTAAAGGTTTAAGTAAAGACTTTATGATTTAAGGCCTCATCATGGATAAGGGTTTGTTTGATTACCTGTTGAACAAGTTAAATATTGGATAATCTTTTTATCAATTCATCATAAGAGAGGAGGTGTTGACTAAGAGTGGCTCATTCTCCATTAATACTCGACCATGGTTCCATTGTTAGAAGCATACATGGGACTTTGTGGAATTATTAAGGCATTAGAGAAGGAAAATTGAATTTCAAATTTGAAAAGGAGGGACACCTTTTATTCCATATTACTTGGTTGACAAAGTCAACACCAAAATCCGAAGTTCATTCAAAGTTGCAAATGCAAAAAGCTATTACAAAAAGACTGGGAGAAAAATGATCTGACTTTATTCAAACTTTGTTCATTACAAGGATAGAAGTCATTGCACTTTCATACATTTGCCATTTACCTCAATACCATTACATTGGAAAATTACAGAAAAATTCTATTGTTGACATGGAAATTTTTTTGATCTAATACCTAAAAAACTCATCCTTCAACATCCCTCCAAGTCTTCATTGATTTAACTCCATTTGTCTCCATGTTCCTACAATTCTTAAAAATTCTTCTTCACTTACAAGCAACCTTGCAGCCAAATTCCTTCAATTAACCTCATCAGCTGACATGCATCACAGACAACAACAAAAAATCACTTATACATATGCAGCCCTGCAATCTACAATTGAAGCTGCAACCTATGTTCTAAGTCATACATTAGAGTTCAAAATCTCATTTAAATACTAACATCACCAAACTTGCAGCACCAATGCAATAAAAATGGAAAGATACCAAGTCAATCTGCACCTTCGCCCCATGAAATCCATGCCTAAAAACATTCTAAAATCATTACTGATGCAGATGCGAAAGTAGACTTGCAGAACATAACCTATGCATTATTTTGTTCAGCAGGTAACACCAAGTTGGTCATGAGCAAGCAATCCACATTTTGATAAGCCTGCAAGATCAAAAGACAATACAGTTACATTGACACCCTAAGCATGATGCAAAGCAAAGCCAGAATTCATGTGAAGCAAGGTAAATCAAACTTAGGATAAGAAAGAGAAAAAAAGATGAGTTGAGAGCATATAATTAACATAGCTTCTAAAACCGATTCAACACTATCAGTTTAAGCAAAAAAATAGAATCACAAATTTTCATAACTGAAAAACAAAAGCCTAACTGTCAAAAAACCAAAACTGACATAACAGTTAATAGAACTGGAAGTTAACCACCAACTAACTTGACCCACTGAGTCACTCAACCTAACTAACAGAGTCCAAGCTAATTAACTAACTATAATAGCTGTAATGTTCACCCTCCATTCCAGGACAAACTTCTCGAGATCCAATGGGCTTTCATGGCTCAATCTCTAACTGATTTCGGATTCCTCTTCATCTTCCATAATCCTCTTTATCATTTTCCACCAACAACGGCAACCACTTCATATCTTTATCACATCTGTGATCTTCCACCGCACATCACCTTCACTATCTTCAACCTTCATCCACAACCACCTTCAACGGTTTTTCTCCACCATCATTCTTCACAATAACTCTCCTCACTCACTGATTTGACATCACAAACCCTCTGTTTCTCAAACTTTCAACAACATCGCAATTCAACAATAATGCATGACATAAATTCAGAAACACTGAGAGATGTAGAAGAAGAAGACGAAGACAAGAGGAAAAAGGAATCTGTAGAAAGAAAGGGAAAGAAGCACTCACCTAAAGCGTTCGTAACCATTATATCTGATTTTCTTGTAATTTCGTCTCCTGTGAAGAATCGTCGGAGCACCTCTGACAGGTAAGCCTATGATCTCCATCATCTCTTCATCTTCTGCATCGAATTTGTTATCACACCATAAGTTTCTGTCTGCTGAATCTTAGCCTTAACATTTTGAGCTACGAATCTTCATCATCACTGCTTGAACTCTGTTTGAAGATCTAGGGTTAGAAAAAGATTTAGGATCAGAGGTGGATCTTGGACTCAAACGAAACTGAAGGTGAGCTTACGAGGATGAGACAAATCCGATGGTTTGAAGGATGAGGTCGAAGCGATGTTGTGTGGCAGTCGGATTTGTCATAGTGACGCTGTTGTGGTGAACCAGATCGAAGAGGATTCCTCCGTGTTGTCTAAGCAAGAGAGAAAAAGTAGTGTTCATCGCTGAATCTCAATCGTCACAAAAGGGAATCCTGATAACATGAGCCAAGCACTGTCGTTTTTCTATATACCTTTTTCTCCCCTAATTTATTTTAATATTATTAATTCAGTATGTTAAGAAATGAAATAAAAAAATCTATAACAAATGATGTTGAAATCTGGGTAATGGGATAGGCTTCCGAATGGCATCCTCTCTATATCTCAACATCATGTTTTTGGTAGAATCCAAAAAAGGTGACTTGGACTCAGCCTAACAGGGCAGCGCCCAAACTTATTGGGCCTAACACACTGGCTTCTATCACACTCCCTGGACTCAAATCAGCACCCCCTAAGTTTGCTAATTCTTCATTAGAATTAGGACTTTTTTGTTTGTTAATTTTCGCCAATAAAATACATGATAAAATAATATAAAAACATTAATAAAGATATAGTAGAATATAATAGAAATTTTTGGAATTAATTCTCTAGTTTTTTTTTAGAATTTTCCTTACATTAGAAATTAATAAAAATACTTTTTCTTTCTTGTTTTCATCCGTATTTTCATGCTACTTTGCTATGTTATTTTTGACGCATTTGTTCATTGTGCAAGGTACATTTTTATGCTTTTGATCATGTGACATAATGATTTGTCATGTGATCGAGGCATATGGCTTATGCTCACCTCTGATGTGACGTGCCTTATTTTTCATCGTCCTGAGAAATTCATATCGTATTTTATGTTGTCCTGATGCATGTGATAGTATATGATGCTTTATGCAGAAACTTCTGATTACACGTTGCATTCGTAACACGCGTTTGCTTTTATCTTAGTTAGATATTGTTTCTGACTTTGTTTGTTTCTTGGTAAAGCTTGCTCGACACGTACTCCCTACTTCTCCATTGCTTTAATCCGCTTTTGACGATTTGCTCGCTTTTGGTGGTCGCCGCTACTACCTTCGTACTTCTTCGCACTTTACTGTAATCCCTTACGGCTTTTCTAGATATCATGAGAAATAGGACTTTACTGCTTTCTGATGCCATGAGAAGTAGGAATAGAGATGTATGACAGGAGTCTTTGTTGCTAATCATGTCAGGAACCCCTCTGGTTTATTTAAAGACTTGTTTAGGGCAATTCCGCACTGTGTGCATTTCATGTGCTAATTGTGTGTGGTTTGTTTAAAACCCCACCTTTGTGTAGGTATTCTGTAGGTGTGTTTATATTTGTTCTCGCATATGTACAAATGATAAGTCCCCAAAAAGAGGCGAGCAGGGAGGGTTAGCATTCAACCCCCGCAATTTCGTCTGTGTCATCCTTAGCTCGTGACGCACCACGAAGCTTCGGGGTTGTGCCTACTCTTGTGTATAGATTCGTTAAGTAGGGAAGGGTTCCATAATCGAAACCCTATGCTTTGTCAAGAGTTTGCATTGGCTGATGCTGATACTCCGGGATTGGTCATATAGTCTTATGTCGCCTACCTCGATCTCCTATATCTTGGTTAGATGTTCAATCACTTTGGATGTTACATTTTTCTTTCATCTCACTCCCGCTTGTTTGTCTCGGGTGATACACTCCCCTTGACTAAAGCATTTCATTTATTTTCCTTACTCTTTTATGTGTGTGCTTCTTCAAGCTTGCTTGTTTTATCCTTGCACATACCATGTACCCTTAGGATGCACTTGCTCTTTTTAGATGCAAGTTAGACCTTAGGTTACAAGCCATGCATGCTAACATTAGGTAGACATTTCCCTTTCGTTAATCCAAATCATAGGACCACCATTGTATGATAACATTAGGTTAGAAATAGGCTAATCTCCCTTTAGACTCTTTTCTTCCCTTTTTGCATATGCATCTAAAACTAAATCCTTTTCTTAGTAAATCATAAAACACGCTAATCTAACTCGAAACCCTTTTTCAAGGTAACAAAACACAAACTAATAAAGTGCGACATCTTGCCTGGAGGGTGTAACTCGAAACCATTTTGAGGCAAGGACATGATTAATTTACTTCTATGCTAACGCGTGAGTCTCCAGAGGTCGAGCTGTAGTAGAAGGCGAAATTTACATTGTTCATAAAAAAACATAAATCAAACAATATCATGTTAGCTGAACTACGGTAGCTCTGATTACTCAAAAAGGATACATAGGCATTGGGGTAGGGCCCAAGCGAGTACACCTTTATTTTCCCTACATTTTTTTCTCCTTTCTTTTGCATGAATTCTCCCTTTAGCAGTAGCAAACCGTTGTGATACGGTTGGAAGGCTGATTTGAGGGTTTTGCGTTTTATCGCAAATGTTGCGGTTAGTAAGAGTCGCCACCGACTTTTCTTTTATCCAAAAGGAAAGGTGAAAAAGCACACGAAAGACCTTTGAGATTGTTTCTTGAGTTCAGGGGGTAGATTATGAAAAGGGAAGGTATTAGCACCCTTTTCATCCATGGTTTTCCATGGGCTTTTAGTTACGTTTCTAGATCACTTGCTTTTGTTTGAAATTTTGCTTTGTGTGGTTTTTGAAAGTATTTTGTAAAAGAGGTCATTGTTTGGGCAATCTTTGTAATGATTCTCGTTCGTAAGAATGTATACAAAGATGTTGATCTTTTGAAAAAGGTTTTCAATTTTGTAAGATGTTTTGAAAGTATGTGTGATTGTTTTGAAAATAGCAAGGACGTTTGTTTTGAAATGGAGCAAGTAATTAGGAGAAATTTAGCTACTCAAAATGTCTTTCTTGTTCATTTTCTCTTCCTTTGACATTGTAGTCTTACCATTAATTTGGTAAGCAACCCTATCTTTGGATGTAAACGGGACGGGCGTGGGTCATCGTATAGCCATGATTAACAATGTTGCAAGGTATCTTAGCATTCTTTTTGAGGGACTAAGATCATTTGTAAGGCAACTTTGAATAGCGTCATCGAGGGACTATGATCTTGTATTTGTTGGTTTTTGCTAAGATACCTTACATGCGTAATATGGTCGTTTTGTAAGGCAACCAAGTGGATTTTACCCTAGGGGTGCTTGTGTAAAAGTGTGTTGTTTTCATGCTTATTTTTGTCTCAGATTAGGGTTTTCTATTTGATTGATTTTTATTCTTTCCATACAAACCCTAATTACTAGCATATTATGTAAAAGCGATAAATTGCGAAATTTAAAGTTACTACGCTATTACAACACTTGTGGGAGGGGGGTATACAATTTATGAATGGGGATTGCAATAATATAAACCTAATTAATCTATTACAACCAAATTGAATATTGTACAAATAATTGAAGAAATATATAAAGTACAAATGCAAATTGAAAGAAATGATTTTTGTTTTATGTTTGGATTTTTATATGAAAGAGGTTTTAACCTAAAACTAATTAGAGAAAAAATAATAATTAGATTAATTTAAATTAAATAAGTAGAGAAATTAATAAGAAGATAATTTTTTAGACAAAACCCTAATTCTATTTAATTGATTAAAAGAAAATAAGTTTAAAGAAAAAAAGTATTTTTTGTATTTTTGTCTTGAAAATAATATGTGCTGTTATGAAATATTTTTGTTCTTTTTTTTATATTAAAAAAATATACTTAGATGAATAATAATATATTTTTAATTTAATTTACAAGGAAGCTAAATAAAGATAAATAAAGTATAATGAATAAAAAATATTTTTTAATGGAAACAAATTTAAATTATGTCAAAACATAAATCTATCATTTTTATATTTTTTAGGATTTTTTTGGTATTTTTAGAAAATATATTTATAAATAAATAAATATAAAATGGGCCAAGGGAGTGTCATAAGTAACCAGGTGGTTAGTCAGCAAAAAAAAAAAAAAAAGAAGAAATCCAGGCCCAAAGGGCCCAGCGCCTGCAAACAAAAATAAAAAAAATGTCAAAATATGAAAAGAAAAAAAAGCAAAAATGGTCACGCTGGGGCTTTAACCCAGGACCATAGGGTGAACAGGCGCATGTTTACCACTGGGGTGGCTATACATCTAATTATATGAACAAAACAACAAATATATAAGGCAAATCAAATCTTGATAACTTCATCTTCAACCTCCAGCCAGTGTACCTGTAACTTCTTTATTTCTCAACAAAAATGGAAGATGACAAAATGAAAGTTGTTGCATTTCTCCTCACGAATCTAACCATGTAAATAACTAAGGCTAAAAGTCAAAGACAGGTGAGAATTTCTCTGGCCCTAATTTAAACCCTAAAAATCTCATAAACTTCAACTCTAAAATTCTCTAAGCTTAGGCCATATAAATGCAAACTATGGATATGTACAACTTTGTGGAAATAAGGTCTACATTTTATCTTCACAAATGCAAGCCTAACAATGGCTTAAGTAATGAGATAGAAGTTCAAGAAAAATACCTCAAAACTGGAAATCATGAAATGCAAATGAGCTTGTTTCAGGCAGTGCCGATGATCAGGTTAGCTTCCTTGGACCTCTAGGAAGCTAATGCAATGGCTGGCTTGAGCTGAGGATGGTTGGAAAGGCCCGGAGAAGTCCAACTGTGATGTTCTGTTTTTGGTTACGGAAGATAGAGAAAATGGTGTTATAGAAATGAAACAGGTACAAGGATGAGTTACTCTTGATGCAGGGAAGCTTTAGAAACTAAAAGGCCAAGAAACACATGAGGGAAATGTGAGTTTGGTATGTAAAGTTAAAACTTGCACAACAATGGTGTTTTGAGACAATTTCAGGCTAGAGGGAGTTTAAGTGAGTGTCAGGGTATTTTTTGCTCGTGTGTCATCTTGCAAATAGTGTGTATACCTATAAGCAAGAGGTTTTGAGGCTTGTAACAACTCAGAATTTAAATTTGCATCCTTAAGCCAAACATGTGATTTTTGAGAAAACAAGTTTCAATGCTTATGTACTTGCTCAGATAGAGTGGTTAAGCTTTAAACACACTTGCTTCTGACTTTGTAGATGAAGTTTGATCAGAGGGAACAAGTTTGAGGCTCAAGAGTGGACTTTATGCAAAAAGCTTGCTTGACAAGAATGGTATTGTTAGCTTTCTTCCCAAAATGGCAATGTGAATTAGATAAAGCTTAAATCACTTGGATTATAGCTCAAAAGTTTGTGTAATCCATTAATTATGGAGTGAAAAATTAGTTTGAAGCATGCAAAGCAAAGATCATGCAGCCTAACATTGATTTGCATTTGTGTTTATCATGAAAATGACCTATAATTCAAGTGACAAAACACCAACTTCATCTCTTCGATTCTCCATACTCAAGAATGATCTCAAGGAGTTATTTAACATTTTGGAAAGCTTGTAATATTCTCTACAACTCATCTTTGACTTGACTTTGAATATTCCCTTTGGAACTATGTGAAAAATTGCCATGAAGTTAGGTCAAAAATCTGCCTAACTAGGGCAAAATTTCACTAAGTCATTTTTAGTTCATGAGCATGTATTCACAAAATTATAACTTGAGATCCAAGCATTTTTAGGATAAGTCGTGTGAATAAAAGTTGTATATTTCATGGAGATCTACAACTTTCATGTTGGGAGTTTCTCTTTAATCATCTTGCATCATGGTGAAAATTTGGATCAAAGTTATGAAAAAACATTAAATTTTCCAACACTTAGAAAAATGTCTAAGTTTAGAAATTTTGACTTTTCAAAATGAAATATTGACTTTTTGATTTCTTGATGAATAAGTTTCTTATTTTGACATGTTTTGATGGATTATGATCTTTGGCACTTGAATTTGACCAAAAAGTCAAAGTTTGACTTTTCAGTATACAGTTGACTTTTGATCAATTGACTGCAAAATTCATCTGTCAATCCAATGGACTTGCAATATTTTGAATCATGTCATTAGGTAAAAATTATGCAATTGGACTCTTGAGATCATGCCTTAAACCAATTGATCATTTTCTAGGTCAAAAATCAGAAATTGCCCTTTCCCAGTCAAAACCCTAATTTTGACCATTTTGCCCTTTTGGAGATTTGATCAAATTTCTTGAGGAATTATGGTCCAAACTTGATCAAATGATACATATGGGTCTAAAATGTTGACGTGGATAAAAAATTATGAAGTTTGACTGTCAATTGGCTGATGGTTGACTTTTCCCCCAATACAATTGATTTTTAGGTCAACTATTCAATTGACTGGTCAAAAGTATGATCCAAGGCTTGAAACCTGACATGAGTAATCTTAGGGGTCCATAATGATCCATGAAAGTCATATGAAGCATTGATAGTCCAAAAATCCTTGTGCAAACTCAAACCCTAATTTTGGTCATCAGTGCATAAGGAGGTGTTGTACCCCAAAAATTTCCCTCTCATGTTTTCAAAGGTCTTTCCTTACATGGTTGGTCACAAACACTTGCCTAACGAAAATAAAGTTTTTTTTGAAGATGAATAAAGTGTCTTTCAATTGGCATCTGGGAAAAGTCTTCGATTGGGTAACCAAAATCCTTCGATATAGGCTTGACTCACCAGTCTTCGATTTGGAATTTGGCACTCTTCGATCGGGCTTTGATTAGTAAGCTTCGATTAGGTGTTTGGAACCCTTAGATCAAGCTTTAGTCTGCAAGTCTTCGATTGAGCATTGGACCCCCTTCGATCAAGTCAATTTTACAATGCTTCGACTATGCATTAACTACTTCAGGCTTACCTTCGACTCACGAGGCAAGAATCTCCTAAAAGTTTGTTTTGATTCACAAAGGAAAAGGCCCCTCAACTTGCCAGCACACTAGGCAAGAGGCTCATTCGAAGAACATGTAAATGAATCATTCGAAGAACATGTAAATGACTCATTCGAAGAACATGTAAAGGTCCATTCGAAGAAGCATTCAAAGGGTCTGTTCGAAGAACATGTAAAGGTTCATTCGAAGAAGCATTCAAAGGGTCCATTCGAAGAACATGTAAAGGTCCATTCGATGAAGTATTTAAAAGGTCCATTTGAAGAAGCATTCAGAAGGCCCATTTGAAGGGTACATAAGAAGTCCATTCGAAGGAGGAAACTCAAGACCAATCGAAGAGCATGGCCTGAAGGAATTCGAAAATCAAAGGTGTCCAGGTTCATTCAATATTCCAAAGAGACATGAATATTTCAAAAAGGAAATATTTTAATATGTCTGATTCTTATCTCATGGCTTTAAAGGCCTGGTTAAATGGCTGTCCCTTGTCATTTTTATGCACCCTCACACTCCTATAAATACGAGGCCAATGACACATTACAAGGGGACGAGGACATTTTGAGATACGCTTCCCACAAACCCACCAAAGGTTGTCACCATTTTCATAAGTAATCCAAGCCAAAGCAACCCCTCAACAAAAGTATCCACGCCCAGGAATCCCAGATCGAAGGTACCCACATCCAGAAAGTGCCAAATCAAAGGTTTCAACTACTGGTAAGAGAGGGTAAATTGTCAAACTTTGTATTTACATAACACATCCATATTTGTTGTTTCATTCGATTTGTCATTCTAGACAGAATCAAAGGGCTTGGGTTTGACACCCAGGCCATGTTTTTTTTGTTGCTAACACTTGCTACAGATATAGCCTGAAAAGACCCAGTACGCGCAGGATCGAAGGACCTGGGTTTCGATTCCCAGGTCATGCGTTTTATTTTTATAACATATTTTTCAGATGCAGTGCCTCCACAGGTGATCCTTCAGGCCTTTCAAGCAACACCTTTCATAGAATAGAAAGGCAGCCTTCTTCCTCTGAATCGAAGCCCCCCCTTTCTCCCTGCAATCGAAGTTTACCCATATCCTTCCCAAACCCAATCCAAGGAGGCAGGAAAGGGTGCAAATCGAAGCTTGCCCCGTCAATTCTCAAGCCCAATCGAAGGCTACTCACACCTATTCCCTAGCTCAATCGAAAGAAGGCCAAAGAAGGGTGAATCGAACGAGTCCATGGCATGGATCGAATAAGTCTTTTCTTTTCTTTATTTTTACTTTTTACTTGTATTTCAATTTAGTTGTAATAGTTAATTAGGTCTTTAATTTTATCGCTTTATTTTCAAAGGGTTTGTTTTTGGCTATGTAAATACCCGAAGCCTTGTAATAGCGTAGTTTAATTTCCGCATTTTAAATCCCATAAAATATTAACTGTTAGATGTATGATATTAGGATGCATAACAAGAATGTATGTAATTTTAAAACAGTTAGACAACCCTAAATGTGCAAAGATAATAAATATGAAACTGAATCACTTGCACATGCGCACTCCTAGGGTACACTCCTACTTGGTTGCCTTTGATAAACGGTCATTCAGTATAAGATGCTTTAGTGGTTGTCCTTTTGTCCAAAGATCAAAGTTGCCTCGGATATTGTTGCCTCAGATAATTGATCTAAAACACTAGGGTTACTACTAAGATGTCCTAACATTGCTTTAGTGACTATACGTCCCTTTCGAATTGACCCTCAAAACTCTAACGACGGTGCTACCTACTCACTAATAGTGGGATAGCGCTGTCTAAAGGAAACAAACATAGAATAATTCTTTTTTCGAGTAGGTAGATTAGCTCTTAAGTACTTGCTCAATCTAAACAAACTTGTTTTCACACTTACACTCCTTTACAAACAAAGTTTTCAAAAACGCTTCATTACAATCTTGAAGACAGAAGCAAGAGTTAAATTGAAGTCAAAACAAAAACTTTTCAAAACACACAAACACAAAGAAAATAATTTTGAAAATGATGAGCGAGTACCTAAGATCCCGTAGATAACTACAGATAGAAAGGGTGCTAATACATTCCCTTTCTATAATCTACCCCCGTACTCAGAAATATCTCGAAAAAGGATTTTTTCTGTGCTTTTTTCCTTTCCTTGTTGAATAAAATAAAAGTCGGTGGAAACTCTTGCTTACCGCGACATTTTACGAACACAAACGCAAAACGCAAACCAACAATTCCTTAAAAAGGGAAACACATCCCGGTTCTGGCCACCGTATCACAGGAGGTGTCTTGAGCTGATCAAACACTAATGCAGTCTTGAGCCCAAGGAGATGTTGTGAGAAAATTCTTGATAAGTGGGATGGAAAATTTTGGGGTACAACAATAGTAAACATATATTAAACACACCCATAAGATAGACAACAAGAGTGAATACCATATAGTACTACGGGCGTGCAGGGTGCTAATACCTTCCCCTCGCATAACAGACTCCCTTACCCGATCTCTCGGTCGCAAGACTGTGACTTCTCCCTTGTCAGTTTTTATCGATGTTTACCTTTCCCTCCATGTGGGATAAAATACGTTCGATGGTGACTTCATTGTTTGGCGATTTTCAGACAGTTGTTTCATCTCCCCCTAACATTTCAAGATTCTATCATTTTGATCCCTCTTGAAATTCAGAATCTTTGAAGTGGCATTTTTTTAATTATTATTATTTTTAATGACGTGGATGATCTTGTTGGTATTTTTATTTTTTATTTACTTTTTATATTCAGGTGGCCTTTATTATTATTATTTAAATATTTGATTGTTGAGATGTTAAATATAAAATATGTTAAGGATTATTTAATAATATTAAATAATTAAGAAACATTTACTAACACGATCATGTTTCATAATATAACTTTTACAAATATATATATATATATATATATATATATATATATATATATATATTTGATTCAAGATACTATCAAACAAAAGTTTGTAGTGTAGTGGCAGGTATCCTCCCTTGCAAGCTTTGTGTCATGGGTGTTGAGAAGCAATTTTTTCATCTTTTATATTTAATGTAAGTGTTTGTTGGCAGCAATTTTGGTAAAACAGTGCATTAGTAATTTTTTTTAATGTCTTGACATTTGAAGTAAAACATCTCAACTGATTTTGAATGATGTCAAAGCAGATGTCTTAACATCTGCATGCTGATCTGAACGTGTTTTCAGATTTTTTTGTTTCCTGTTTTTAAACACGCCTTATTCAGGATTTGTGGGTTATAACTTGCAGAAAATATGGAGGAATATTTTTCGATCAGTCCCATCTTTATGGTTTATATCTTGGCCTACTTTCATGGAGATTTTTAAGGGATTCAATATTTTGCAATATTGGTTTTTCAGCCCAAGCCCATAAAGAAGCTGCTGCGCCTTTATAAGGACTTGCATCCTTATTCGTTCAACTGCAACATTTTGAAGAAAATATACTCTGTGCATTTTAGAAGTCTAAGTCTTTTAATTTTAATACACTCTAGTATTTTTTCAATACTTGAGTTGTAATTTGAGTTGTGAATTATGGATCATTCATAAGCTTTTAAGTATTGAATGATTAAGGTTTTTCAAAATTAATAATTTTGTTGTTTTTTATTATTAGTGATTGAAGGGATTTAAGGAGGACCTCATACCTAGGTGTGTCTTAGGTAGAATTATAGCACGGGTAGTGATTAAGTCATTAGATCGTAAACTGGTTGTTTACTGAGGGTATATAAATTGATACTATTAAGTTGACTTGTCCCTGGCATGGTAGCCCCCAAAGTAGGTGTTGTTTTACACTGAACTGGGTTAACAATCCTTTGTGTTTTTACTGCTTTTAATATTGTTGCATTTTATATTGTCCTCAGATATTTGTGTCGTGACATCTCCTTCGACATCACATATCTGATACCATAATTTCAATTGGTATCAGAGCAGGCATCCTACTCTGTATTTGAGTGAGATCTAGGGAATATACTTTCTGGTACTATGGACAAGGACGGAAGATTTGTGAACAGACCACCCATTCTGGATGGAAGCAATTATGCCTATTGGAAACCACGTATGGTGGCCTTCCTAAAATTTCAGGACAACATGGCTTGGAAAGCTGTCTTAAAAGGATGGAAACACCCTGTTAAATTTGGAGAAGATGGAGAACCTACTTCTGTGTTAATGCCAGAAGAAGACTGGTCTAAAGAAGAGGATGAAATTGCACTTGGAAATTATAAAAGCCTTGAATGATATATTCAATGTAATTGGAAAGAACAATTTCAGATTAGTAATCACATATGAAGTAGCTAAAGATGCCTGGGGAATTCTTCAATCTACCCATGAAGGCACATCCAAAGTTAAGATGTCAAGACGTCAGTTGCTCACCACCAGATTTAAAAATCTAAGAATAAAGGATGATGAAAGTATTAATGACTTCCATATGAATATTCTTGATATTGCTAATACATCCAGTGCTCTAAGAGAAAAATATACCCGAAGACAAATTGATGAGAAAGATGCTTAGGTATCTTCCTAAGAGATTTGGTATGAAAGTGACTGCCATAGAAGAAGCACAAGACATTGAAAATATGAGAGTGGATGAACTTGTTGAATCATTTCAGACATTTGAATTAAGCATCAATGAAAGATCTGAAAAGAAGAACAAAAGCATAGCTTTTGTTACCAATACTGAAGATGAATTGTGATCTAGATACAAATGAAGAAATATCTAATGCTTTAGTTCTGCTTGGAAGATAGTTTAACAAAGTGATAAAGTATATGGATAGGAACCCAAGGTCAAATGTCAATGACATCTCATCTGACATACATAAGTCAAATGAGTTTGGAAGAAAAAGGGCTGAAGAAAAATCCACTCAAGGGAAGGGAATACAATGTCATGGATGTGAAGGTTTTGGTTACATTAGAGAAGAATGTCCTACATATCTTAAGAAACAAAAGAAGAATCTATCTGTTACTTGGTCTGAAGAGGACTCTGAGAGTGATCTTGAAGAGGAACCTGCCAAGTATGTTAAAGCATTGACAGGAAAATATGTCTCTGATGAAGAGTCTAGTGATGGTGAACTAACCTTTGATGAGTTAGTTACCTCGTACAGAGAACTGTGTGTTAGAAGTGTAGAAGTTTGCCAAGAAGGGGAGAAACAGAAAGCTCTCATAACTCAGCTGAAGGCAGAAAGGAAAGAGTGTAGAGGTATAAATGTTTAAGACTAAGCCATTTGATTGACTAGACTTATACAAATCAAAATAAAAATTGCCACCGTGCTTTATTGTTTCCAAAGGAATGTGAAAAGAGCGAGTAACCCAAAAAGAGGGGGAAAGATTCTAGGTAAGGGGGTTGGTTATGCAAAGGGAAGGTATTAGCACCCTAAACATCTACGGTACTCCGTAGGAACCTCTTTGTAAAAATCTGCATATTTTGGCTATAAAATGTTGTATGTAAAATAGATGGTGGAGGTGAGAAAAGAAATATATTTTTTATGATTTTTGCATACGCCGCGGTTGTGATCCTTTAGTGCCTACATACAATCTTTTATGCAATAGGGGATCATGGTACACGTAGTTCACCTTTTTAAAATATTTTAAAACACAAGTGTGTTGGTTTATGTGATAAGACATCGTCGTCATTGTCCGTGTGGAAAACATACTTACTACCCACAATCATGAGAAATGATAATTTGCATCATCTCAAAGTGGAGCATATGGCTTGGATTTTTAAATCAACAATACCTCACTCAACACCCAAGTGGAAAATATTTCTCTTCACTACATATTGTAGAAGTATAGTTTTTTGTATCACTACAAGGATTGACAAGAGTCCAATATTTTGAGAAAAGTTTTAAAGTAAAAAGGCAAAGTGGAAAAATGGTTTGAAATGAGATTAGTTAACTTTTAGTCTTCTCACAAAAAATGTCAAGGTATTATTAATTTGATTGGAGTTTATTTATGAAAAAGTTTTGAAAATGCATGGACCTAAGTCCAAGTTTATTATGAAAGTGGTTCAAGTTTAAAAACAAGAAGACTTTTCAAAAGGAGGAAGAAGATTTTTGAAATTAAAGTAGATAGGAGGAGAAGAAGAGACTATCCTACAACATAAGGTAAAAGCTAGGGATAAGAACCATCTAACCAATAAGAATCCAATACTTGACATTATGAGTCAATATAGAGTTCCCATTACTTTGATTAAAACCAAATAAGCAAAGGTACTAGACCTCTTGAGATAACCAAACTTCAAGTGTATTAAGTCTTCACAAAAATTGGGCAGAGTAACGGCTGTATACGAGTGAATTCTATATTACAAACAAAGAATGTAATCACAATAACCCGCACACAAAAAAAACAAACGACCCAATGTCTTGAGGTAAACCTAAAGAACTCAAGACAAAACATCAATTAAAGTCACAAGGTTCTCCAACATAGGCCAAGGTTTCTAATCCTAAGTCTAAGAAGTCCAATACTCCATAATGCCAAGGATAATAACCAAATAGTCCAAGAATCATTAAAGCTTTTTATGGTTCATGTTGATTATTAGGCATCTTAAAAAAAGAAAAGAAAAGCTCAAGTGAGCAAGTTAAAAAAAGACAAGAATATAAAGGGTCTCAAGTGAGCAAAGATGAAAAATAGGATGAAATGTAATGCTTAAAGTAAATGGTTCATAAAGCATAAAAAATAAAAGCATAAAGTAAAGTCAATTGTTAATAATTAGTGTTTAGTTGGATGACCATCTTAAAACTTGCATTTGGAACTCATTATAGGATTGGTAGAACCAAAGCCTCCACACAACAAGTTGCATTAGCTTTTTGTCAAGTATATCATCCATTTTAGAATCCTCAAAAGTATCATATAATGATCAACGATGTTTAAGTGATCCGCGTTGACCAAAAGTGATGTAGAATCATTAGAGGATTGGTAGAACCAAAGCCTCCACACAATGAATCTCAAGGTTATTGGATCAAAGAGATCAAATTAACATACTTGGGCTTGCAAACATGAGTTTGGGCCACAAGTGATCATTTATTCGAATCAGGACAAAATTTAGCGCTATGTTAAGCAATCGTAAGTGGACTTATATAGAATTCGCACCTATTTTGAGGTCGGTCGATAACAATCTATGCACAATTTATTTTGAGACATGATATAGAGATCATGCTCCAATAACACTTAGTGCAATAAGAAAGGGATGAGATGAAGAGGGGTGTGGAAGAATATACAAACCACATTTGAATTAAATTTTAATCAAACTATTATTAAAATCATTCATCCATTTTTATGGAGTTAGACTCAACACCATGGATCCAATGATGTTAACAAATTTCATGATAAAAAATTCAACCCAAGATCAGCCAGGAAATAATCACAAAATAATATTGCATTTAATATAAATATTAAAAAGGGTTTTAAAATATAAATAAAAGAGAAAAATATCAACTATGTTCTAATTAATCAAGAAAAATTAAGTAAGACCGTGGAAAAATCAGAAATGAACTAAAATATTTTATAAAATTTTTGGTAAATTTTTTAAAGTCAAACTATTTTTAAAAATTAAAAGAAACGAGTAAAATAAACCAAAAATGAAAAAAAATAACAAAGTCAGAAATAAAAAATAAATGAGGTCACCAATATTTGTCACAATATCATTGAATCATTCCATATTTTTTCCAGAATTTAAAAATGCATAAAAGTATTTTTAAACATTTAAAACAATTCAAATAAAGTGAAAATTTACAAAAAATATCAAAACACAAAATAAAATTGTGAAAAAAATAAAAATCAGAAAGAGAAAAATCAAAAATATGTTTCATAATTTTTTCAGATTTTTTGGACTTAAAATGAATTTTCTATGATTTTTTGAAATTTAAATCAATTTAAATAAAAATAAGAATATAAAATATGAAACCAAAAAAATATGGGTCATCTGATCATTGTCAAAACGCGTTAGTAAACAGATCAAGTGGACCTCGCGTGCTGTGCATGTTATGGACTTTAGTGAATAAAACACTGGATCACTTATTAAATCAGAAATTCAAAAAAAAAACAAGTGGCACGCTATCATTTGTTGGAAGATGACACATTAGTCATCTTCAGCCTCCAGCCAGTCTCAAAACCAGGTTGCTCAAACTGTAAAATTAGAGCATGAGACCTATGCCATTCGCTTCGTCTCTTCAAGACGAAGATAACCACACTTTCGCGACAAATTTATATAAACTATAGCTCAAGCAATTTGGAAGGAAAGTTTTGAAAGAGAATTTGAAAATTCATTGCCAAAACGTGTTTCCAGTTAAAAGAAAGTGTTGCAACTAGAACCATGTCAATGAGAGCTTCACAATGATATCAAAGTTTGAGAGAATTGATGGAGAAAACTACCTATTGAAGTTGAGTTGCAGAGCTCTGAAACTGGACTTCTATGGATCAATATAGGTCACGATTCTTGAAGGTAATTATATGGTTAGCTTCAGGGAAGATCAAGGAAATGAATGAGGGATGACCCTCTATTTATAGGGAATCAAATGGAATGTTCAAGCGTGTGAAATGATGAAGTTTAAAGGGAAATCGTGTGAAGTTGCAAACAAGAAAAGTGTGATTTCTATTTTGATCAAAACTCATCCAAAACGCGCATTTTTCTATGCTAATCACTTCTGGAAGTTCACGAAACAGGTTTAGAAGCAAAAACGCGCAAAAACAATGTGTTTAGAAGCTAAATCAAGGATTTCAAATTCTGACTTTTGAAGAAACTTCAGTTTCAAGTTACCAAGTTCAAAACAATGGCATTCTCAGCTCGAGGGGTCTTAGGGCCTGATTCTTGATACTTTATAAAGATGAGATGTTTGAGGTGAAAGTTGCAATGAGTCAAAGTTGGGAAAAATAAGTTGACTTTCCATAGAAATATTTTAGGTTTTTCTTCAAAAGTGACCTATAACGTTTTGCATCCAAACATGGCCTTGCACTTGGAATATGCTCTTGACAAAAAAAGATGGCATGAAATAGACCTCTTTAATGACATTTTGAGACTTTAACCATTCAAAATATCCAAAAATAGAGAGAGTTATGAATTGTTGAAGTTGGAAAAAAATCATGGAATGACCTATAATCTTTTGTATCCTTAGGGCATCTTCCATCCATTTTCTCATTTTGCACATAAAATAAGGAATAAAGTTCTCATCCTCAAGATAATAATGGAAATAGAGTGGGCTCAATGTGATAAAAATTGACCAAGTTATGATCATTTGAAGTCACACATGAGAATATGGGGGTTCATCTGGAGGACTTGTAATCTTTCTTCATCATCAAGTTTCTTACACATGAAAAATCCTTGAAACCTTTGAAGTGATATGTTAATAACCCTTTTAAGAGAAGAATGTATTTGGAATCACTCAAAAATACCAAAAGATGAGAAAGATATACTTCCTTGAAGTTCAAAACCCTAGCTTCTAGATCAAGAAAATGCTTTGAGGAACTTTGACAATTTTGAACAACCTTCTTGTACCAAAACTTTTGCTTTGTAGATAGGAGTTGATCAGGATGATAATGAGAACTCATAGCAACCAAAACCACTTTCATATCTTGATAATTGATAGAAATATGCATTTGTGACTAATGGGAACAAGGCCTTGTCCAACCATGACAACTTCTTCAAACAAACCCTTGTACTTTTGAATCAGTCTTGATAACTTTGAAATGTAGTGACCAAAAATTAACCTTGCCATGCATTTTATTCCAAAACAACTTTAATGGTGAGGTTTGAATTTCTCAAAATTTATTTACTAGGGCATGGAGATAAACTCATGAACCCATGGATCAACTTGCTGAGATTGCCTTTACCTACATTATTAACAAGTAAGACAAACTAACTTTTCATTTTATTAATTAAAAGAAAAGTTAAAACAAAGCATGCATGATCACAAAAGTAAAACAAGTCAAGGTGCTTGGTGATTCCTCAAAGAGCAAAGCTAAAGATAGGGAGGAGAACCAAAAGCCCTAATGTGATCTTATTTTGATTGAATCAATATGGTACGACGAAGGGATCTTAGGGGAAAAAATTGGGGTACAACCCCTTCCCTTATTTAAGTTTCTTCTATCCGAAGATACGAAGGTTAAAAATCTTGGTGTCGACGTGATCGAAGATACTTAAATATAAAACAAACCCTATTTTTGGCCTTAAGATGCCATGTAATGCTTATGAGTATGAATGCATATGAGCAACTTCAAAGGGACACAAAATACCACTGTGGATGTAGCAAAGGAAATAAGGATAAAAAGAGAAACCCAACCAGGAAAATAAACCACTGGTGAATTAGAAATACCCGACTCATAGAGGATGGTAAAAGATCATAGGATACACCAACTTTTACTGAAGGCAAAACTACCAATGTTCACTGAAGGTAGGAATAGAAAAGAATAACAACACCGATGTTTACTGACGCTGAGCTGCCAACATTTACTGAAGCTAGAGAGACAAACATCGACGTCCATTGACAATGAACTACCAACTTTAACTGAAGGTAGAAGGAAAAGAAATATCATAGCACTGACGTTCACTTATGGCGAACTACCAACATTTACTGAAGGTAGCAAAAAGATAACAATCACCAACTTTCACTGATGGTGACCTACCAAATCTCACTAAAGGTAGAGAGAAGAGAAATATCATAGCACTGGCGTTCACTGAAGGCAGCAAAAAGATAACAATCACAAACATTCACTTATGGTGACCTACCAACTTTCACTGAAGGTAGAAGAGAAAATATATCATAGCACTGACGTTCAGTAACGGTGAAATACCAACGTTCACTGAAGGCAGCAAAAAGATAACAATTACCAACTTTCACTGATGGTGACCTACCAACTTTCACTGAAGGTAGAAAGAAAATATATCATAGCACCGACGTTCACTGACGGTGAACTACCAACGTTCACTGAAGGTAGAAAATAGATAACAATCACCAACTTTCACTGAAGGTAGAGAGAAGATATATCATAGCACCGGCGTTCACTGACGGTCAACTACCAACATTCACTGAAGGTAGCAAAAATATAACAATCACCAACTTTCATTGATGGTGACCTACCAACTTTCACTGAAGGTAGAAAGAAAATATATCATAGCACCGACGTTCACTGACGATGAACTACCAACGTTCATTGAAGGCAGCAGAAAGATAACAATCACCAACTTTCACTGATGGTGACCTACCAACTTTCACTGAAGGTAGAAAGAAAATATATCATAACATCGACATTCATTGACGGTGAACTACCAACGTTCACTGAATATAGCAAAAAGATAACAACTTTTCCCAAAATTCTGACGTTTCACCTAGAACGGGTCTCAACTTCTTCTTTAACCAAGGCATTCCGCATGGAAAGGGTAATATAAGCTGTTTCAAATAAAGAGACTACCACCTGCTGTTATAGGCGGGATTGTAAAAAATGACTTTCTGGGGAAAGGAATATGGCTTCCTGGTGAAAGGAATATAATTTCCTATGGAATGAATCATGACTTCCTGGGGAAATGCCAATATATTCCTGCTGAGGAGATAAAAGATTTCCCGTGCCAAAATAAATGTACATTCTCAAACCAATGTTCGAAGCTTGCAGAAATCCAAAGTAATAATATTGTTGAGGATCAAAAAAATTCAAACCAAAATAAACTAGAGTGAAACAGTAAACCAAAATACATCCTTTGAGAAATAAACTCAAGAGGGAAACCTAATCTAACAAGACAAAAAGCTGTACAGGAAGGCTAAAGCAAAAATCTTCCACGAGGGATAACTCAGTGGGGAAATTGAAAGAGTATACACTTTCTGCTTAAGGCCGACACACTATCGGAGATAGGAAAACACAACTCTGCAAAATAGGGTAATATGTCAACAAAATATTAACAAATGTGAATGAGCAATGATTTGCTAAATTTAACTATGCATGATGTATGTATGAATGTATGATTGTTATCATGTATATGCTGACAAAACAGACATATAACACTGGGACTAACCAGGAAAAACCAACTCGGGCACAATCAACACTCAGCTAAATCATATCCAAGATGAACCTTCCATAAGAAAATAATAACCCACTGAGGAAACAAAATCTTATTGCATGGCTTAACTTCACTGGGGAAGAACACAATCTGGAAATAAACAAATCAAAGCGATAAAACAATACTGATACAGGGATATAACATCCTTCTTCAGGCTTCACCGGGGAATAACACTTAAACTTCAATAGGGAAACAAATGTTTTTACGGTCCGCACTTCTACTGGGGATTGCAATACTAATTTCAAATAAGGAAGATGGAAACCATATCGGCAAAACATCAATTGAGAATTTCGAGTCGACTTCATCGAGAAATATCTTACAGACTTCACTAAAGGAGATAACGCCTCATCATCGAGACATCAAATGGGGACCTTGTGCTGACTTCATTGGGGAGGCCAACACCATATCGAAGAGGGGAAACCAATATACGTTCTTCATTGGGGAAACCAGAGATACGTTCTTTAATATTGAGAGTAAGTATTGCACCAACTTCTTTGGGAAAAAGTATGAAACCTCATGGGGATAACAACTTGGGGAGTTAAGAAGTCAAACATAACAACAAGAAATCAAAATCATGGGGATTTTAAATCGTACCCAGCACCTGGCGGGAGAAAACCCAAAAGATTGATAATCATTTCAACACTTCTTAAATAAAACATTGCCCTTGCATGATTATCAGGCAATCAAAAAAAATGAAGGTACTGCCGAAAGGGAGATGCTTCTTAAATGAGTCTGACTCTGCATGTACGGGGAGAAAAGACTTCTATTAAATAGCAAAGCCTTCACTGGGGAATCATGGATTGAGTCATCATATCATGCAAACTTATTCCAACAAAAGATGCCCTGGGATAGCCTTGCTGGGGAAGTAAGGAGTCAACATCAACGAAAAAGGTCAAACTCCTGGGGATTTTAAATCAAACCCATCACTTGGTGGGTAAAAACCTAAAGGGTTGATAACTGTCTCAACACTTCTTAGAAAATATACTGCCCTGGCCTAGTTTCATGGGAAATAAATACCAACAATAACACCAATATTGCAGAAAGAGCGACATCTTGCAAATAGTTCCATCTCAGCATACCAAGGGAAAAAAACCTCGTCGGGGAATCCGGGATAAAGGCCTCAGACCATGCAAACCTAAAAATCAACAAAAATGAACCAAGGCTTGACTGGGGACACTGGGACCACAAACCCAATATTGCACCTCACGGCAATTGGTATCGTCTTCAATATACAAAAATCACACGCATACCAGTGAAAATGACCTGATAAAAGCTTCCCGGGGGAAACAAAACTTACAAAAATTACTGGAGTTCGTCCATTCCTGGGATCACCACTCTTGTTTTCCTCTCAAATCACAAAATTTAAAGTAAAAGTAAGCTGTAAATTATTTTTGAAAAATAGTTTTGTTATTTAATCTTTTTGCTTTGAAAATTATTATCAATAATAAATGGAATCTTTGTAAGTTGAATAAAAATAAGAAATAAAAAGAATTGGGTAAAAGCTCATATTTTTATTGATAGAATGGTAGTCTGCAAATGGTAAGACTCCACAGATGATTACAAAGTTCAGAAAATGGTAATATATAATGGAAAAGATACATTGGGATACAATGACCACTATTCCCTCTAAAAACTTTGAAATTCTGAGCACAGCTTCTGTTGAAGTACGATGAGGATCCAAGAAGATTGTTGCTTCAATGATCAATTCTTGTTTGATGCAGTTACTTGCCAAGAAAGTCCCTAACTTTTGCCTAAGCTTCCCTTGCGGGTTTTCAACTTAGCGGGAAATTTTATTCTGTTTATGTCTCTAATTTTTGCCTAGACCTCCCTTTAGGGTTTTCGGCCTATCGAGACACTCTTTTTTGCCTAAGCCGCCCTTTCGGGTTTTCAAATTAGCAAGTTGTTCTTTAATTTCTTTAGGCGAAGTATTTCTTGACTGCATCAACATTCATGGGACGTGGGAACTCCTCGCCATCCATAGTTTCACGAATTAATGCACCGCCAGAGAAGGCTTTCTTGACAACATATGGGCCTTTAAAATTGGGAGTCCACTTGCCCCTAGAATCAGCGTTAAAAGACATGATCTTCCTGAGCACGAGGTCGCCTTCTCTGAATTCACGAGGTTTGACCTTCTAATCAAAAGCTTTCTTCATTTTCTTCTGATATAACTTCCCATGGCACAAAGTTGTCATTCTTTTATCTTCGATCAAATTCAATTGGTCAAACCTATTCTAGACCCATTCAGCCTCTGATAACTTGGTTTCCATTATCACACGTAAAGAGGGATTCTCAACCTCGATTGGGAGTACAACTTCCATTCCATACACAAGGGAGATCGGGGTTGATCTTGTTGAAGTGCAGACGGATGTCCGATATCCATGTAAAGCAAAAGGGAGCATTTCATGCCAATCTTTATAAGTAACGACCATCATCTGGATGATCTTCTTGATATTCTTATTAGCAGCTTCAACAACCCCATACATCTTCGGCCTGTACGAAGATGAATTGTGATGGACAATCTTGAGTTCTTCATAAAGCTATGTCACCATCTTGTTGTTCAGATTCAAGCCATTGTCAGTGATGATTCTGCTCGGCACCCCATATCGACATATAAGATTATTCTTAATGAAGCGCACTACCACCTGCTTAGTAACATTAGCATATGAAGCAGCTTCCACCCATCTGGTGAAGTAATCAATTGCTACCAAGATTAGACGGTGTCGATTCGAAGCTTTGGATTCTATCATCCCAATCATGTCAATACCCCACATAGAGAAAGGCCACGGGGAAGAAATAACATTAAGAAGTGTCGGAGGCACATGAATCTTGTCCGCATAAATCTGGCATTTATGGCACTTCTTTGCAAATTTGTAACAATCAGATTCCATTGCCAGCCAATAGTAACCCTCCCTTAGCATCTTTTTAGCCATCGAATGTCCATTGGAATGAGTTCCAGATGAACCTTCATAAATCTCATGCATCAACATGTCTTCTTCGTGTCTACCCACGCATCTGAGCAAGGACATGTCATAATTTCTCTTGTACAACACATTTTCACTAAGGAAGAAACTGCCAGCCAATCTTCTTAATGTCTTTCTATCTTTATTTGATGCACCAATCGTGTATTCCTGAGTCTGGAGAAAATGCTTGATATCATAATAACAAGGTTTCTCATCTGCTACCTCTTCTGTTGCAAACACATGAGCGGGCCTATCTAGTCTCCGAACTATAATTCGAGGTATATAATTCCAAGTACTCACTTGATACATAGAATTCCGAGTTTCCAGAGCATCCTCCATTTGATTTTCGTCTCTAGAGATGTGACAGAATTCAACTTTATTAAAGAAGGGTAACAATCTTCTAGCATAATCTTTGTAAGGGATCAGGCTGGGGTGACGAGTATCCCACTCTCCTTTAATCTGATTTATTACCAAAGCTGAATCACCATACACATCTAGAATTTTAATTATGAGATCAATAGCTTCCTCGAGACCCATGATGCAAGCCTCATATTCTGCCATATTATTAGTACAATCAAACGTCAACCTTGCAGTAAAAGGAATATGTGATCCATGTTGAGTGACAATCACATCGCCGATTCCTTTACCATAAGCATTCATAACTCCATTAAATATCAAACTCCAGCGAGATTCAGGGTCAGGACCTTCCTCAGGCAATGGTTCATCACAACCTTTCACTTTCAAAAATATCACATCCTCATAGGGGAAATCATACATCACAGACTGATAATCATCATCTGGTTGGTGAGAAAGATAATCTGCCAACACGTTATTTTTAATAGCTTTTTAAGTGTGGTATTCGATGTCATATTCAGATAAAAGCATATGCCAGTGGGTAATTCTCCTAGTAAGAGCATGCTTTTCAAAAATGTACTTGATTAGATCCGTTTTGGAGATTAACCAAGTAGTGTGATTCAACATATACTGCTGCAAACGTTTTGCTGCCCAGGCCAGAGCACAACATGTCTTTTCCAGCATGGAATACCATGATTCACAATCAGTAAATTTTTTACTGAGATAATAAATGGCATACTCTTTCTTCCCTGTTTCATCTTGTTGTCCCAAAATACAGCCCATGGAATTATCTAACACTGCCAGATACATAATCAATGGTCTTCCTTTAACAGGAGGGAGCAAGATAGGCGGTTCAAGCAGATATTCTTTAATACTTTCAAATGCCCTTTGGAAATCATCTGTCCACACACAAACTTGATCTTTATTTAACAACTTAAAGATCGATTCACACGTTGCAGTCATGTGGGAAATGAATCTGGAAATATAATTTAAACGCCCGAGGAACCCTCTGACTAGATTTTTATTTCTCTGCGTTGGAATTTCTTGAATTGCTTTGACTTTATCAGGGTCAACTTAAATCCCTCTCTGGCTAACAATGAAACCCAACAATTTCCATGACCGAACACCAAAGGTACATTTATTTGGATTCAAGCGGAGATGATACTTCCTCAAATGCTGGAACAACTTCAACAAATCTTCTATGCGCCCTTCTTTAGTCTGGGATTTAGCAATCATATCATCAACATATACCTCAATTTCCTTGTACATCAGATCATGGAATAGGGTTGTCATAGCCCTCTGGCACGTTGCACCAATGTTCTTCAACCGGAAGGGCATCACTCTGTAACAGAATGTTCCCCAGGGTGTGATAAACGTTGTTTTTTCCATGTCCTCAAGAGCCATTCTTATTTGATTATACCCGGAAAATCCGTCCATAAACGAGAAAACTTTGAATTTTGTTGTGCTATCCCCTAACATATCAATGTGTGGCAATGGAAAATCATCTTTTGGACTAGCTTTATTTAGATCTCTGAAATCTACGCACATGTGAACTTTTCCGTCTTTCTTTGGTATTGGGATAATATTGGAAATCCACTGAGGGTACACTGATGTCACATGAAAACCGGCGTTAATCTGCTTTAGAACTTCTTCTTTGATCTTCACTGCTATATCTGGGTGAGTTCTTCACAACTTCTACAATATCTGTATCTAAACCAGGCATATCTTGGTAAGACCAAGCAAAAATATCCACATACTCTTTCAACATCTCAATCAAACTGCTCTTCACATCAGAATGCAGTAATGCTCCAATCTTGACTTCCTTTGGATCTTCTTCTGAACCCAAATTGATTACTTCCAAAGGCTCTTTATATGGCTGAATGGCATTTTCCTCACGCTCAAGCAACTGTGAGACCTCTTCTGGAATCTCATCATAGTCTTCTTCTTCGGCCCCATACACAGGACATTCAAAGTTGGGAGAGGGTGGAGGGTCATTGTATTCAACAGGTTTTTTTAATTAATCTGCACATATGATTTATGATTGTTTTCAGAAACAGACACATATAACAAGTGATCATGCAGATTGAATTTCAGTTATTATTTATTTTGAAAGGTTTTTTCTGATTACCATTTTCCAAGAAAAAGCAAAAAATAAAGACACAATTTGGGAAACAAAGACAACTCTTATTATTGATTTTAAAAATCAAGGCAAACAGACAAGCCCATACAATATTAATACTTTCACCTTGGGCAGAGTGAAAGCTTTTCAACAAGATTAACAAAAACAAATTACTTTGAAACATGTATGCAAGAGGGAACATCAATGGTGATCCAGTTCTGATCCCTAACTCTGTACGTCACATAATTCGACATTTTTGGCTCAACTTCATCTTCCACAATGGCATTAATCTCGGAAACAGTTGGATGAAGATAACCTCTTCTATGAAAGATGTCTTGATACTTACCTGCAACAGACTTCAGTTTCATGCTCCTACCTTTATCATTCTTCACAGAGAACCCCAAGCCAACTCTATTCTTGTTTACAGGTGGATCAACAATTTGTCCCCATATTTCACTATGGCCATTATGCGCAACCTGTTGAGCATCCTTAAAAGAAGCCATAGAATTCTCATTTCCTCTTATATTATCAATGGATAAAGCTTGGAACCGAGTTCCAACAACAACTTCATCCGCCTCCAGAATGTTGAAAGAGGACAAATGAGATATCAATAATGCATGTTCTCCATTTATAATTACCACTTTTCCTTCACGCATAAACTTCAACTTCTGATGTAAAGTTAAAGTGACTGCCCCTGCCTCATGTATCCATGGCCATCCCAGCAACCAACTATAAGCGGGTACAATATCCATGACCTGGAAAGTAATCTGAAACAAATGTAGGCCTATATGAACAGGAAAGTCCACTTCATCAATTACATATTTCCTTGATCCATCAAACGCTTTTACAATAATTCCACTTGGGCGCATGGGCGTTCCTTGATATTTCAACTTCATAAGTGTGCTCATCGGTATAACATTTAATACGGATCCATTATCAGTAAGCACATTGGATAATGAATCATTCTTGTAGTTCATAGAGATGTGGATGGCTAAATTGTGATTCCTTCCTTCATCGGGCAGTTCATCGTCACAGAAACTCAGGTTATTACATGATGTAATGTTCCTTACTACACTGTTAAATTGATCTACATGCATATCACTTTCCACGAAAGCTTGGTCCAATACCCTCATCAAAGATTCTCTGTGAGCAGAGGAGTTCATCAATAAAGCCAAGATAGATATTTTTGAAGGAGTCTGCAGTAGCTGATCTATAATTATGTAGTCGCTCATCTTGATTATCTTCAAAACATCATCCATCTCTTTTTCTAGCGTAGCTCCACTAGATTCACCCACTGCCTTCTTGGGTTCAACATTTTCAACAATTTTCTTTCCAGTACTGACATCTCCACGAACAACTAGGGCAAATACACGACCGCTGCGAGTCACTCTGCTAGCCTCATCAATATTTCTAACATTAGGCATTAGCTAGATGGGAACTTCCACACCATCTGCTAAAATTGTAGCATTATATTTGTAGGGTATAGCCTTGTCTGACTTGTAGGGGACAGGACCCAGAAAACTAATCGCCAATGGAGTAATAGCTAGCTTGCTATGATATTCAACTTCAAAAGGGGTAGGTGCACCAAAACAAGGCACAATAACAATTACTCCCTCTTCAACACATTCAGTCATTACAGATTCATCTTTGGAAAACAAATCTTCATCTAAGGAGAAGAACTCATCTGCAGAGGCATACTCATCACCTGACTCTTCTTCAGCCAAATAAACCTCCATCACATCAACTTCATGGTAATCATCCCTTTGACCTGTAACCTTGATAGTTCCATTATCCAATAACAACTGAACACCTTTCCTTACAATTGAACATCCTCGGGAGTCCCGACAGCAAATTAGGCAAAATCCATATTGATGTTCTACTTGACCAACCATGTGGCAGAAAGTAGCATGAAATTGTACAAGATCCTCATTCATATGTTCCACATCAAAGATTCTGAATTCTACAGGACATCCAGAAACCATGTTTACTTCCTCTTCATACTCTACCCTAGGCCTGATTATGTGGATGAGGCCCTCATCCATCATCTCCTGCAAATCAGCCTTTATCTTGTCACAACCGGCATGGTCATGCGTATAGTAGCTAAATTCAAAGAGGTTTGCATGCATTTTCACCAAATATCCTCTAACCAAATTAATATCAAAAATCTGGAAGTCACCTGGACAACCGAACACCATGTTTACAGCATTTGCTCCTCCATGTTTTGGCAGAGGATTATCTTTCACATTAAGGCCAACATCCTTGAAGGACAAGATACCAGACTTCACCAATTTCTGTACTTCAATTTTCAAAGGATAGCAGTTCTCAACATTATGCCCTGGTGCTCCCTGATGAAAAGAACAAGTTTGGTCAGCCTTGTAATACCAAGGCAATGGTGATGGTACATCGGGAGGTGGTCGAGTCTGAACCAACTTCTTCTGAATTAATGCTGGGAGTAATTCTATATAGCTCATAGGGATTGGGTCATAACTCTCCCTTCTCTGATTATACCCTTGATTCCCCTTATGGGATGGTCTCTGATAAGCAACGATGGTTGGAGATACACCAATAACTGGAGTCACTGAGGCGACTTGTTGATGACGCTGATAATTTCTTCTAGGAAGATTAACTCTCCTCTCTTGCATAACAACATTTGTATCTCCTTCCTTCTTCTTGGAAAACCCATAAGATGGTTTCTTTTTACTTCCGGAACTTTCACTTTTTGTTAAATGGCCCTCTCTTGCAGCCTCTTCTAAGCGGATACCCATGTCCACCATTTCAGTAAAATCACTTGGCGCACTCGCTACCATCCTCTCATAGTAGAAAGAACCCAGAGTCTTCAAGAAAATCTTAGTCATCTCCTTCTCTTCCATGGGAGGAATCACTTGGGTGGCTACCTCATGCCATCTCTGTGCATATTCTTTGAATGATTCCCTGTCCTTTTAGACCATGGCCCTGAGTTGATCACGGTCAGGCGCCATGTTCACATTGTATTTGTATTGTCTGATAAATGCTTCTCCCAAGTCATAGAAAGTATGGATATTGATGCTATACAAACTCATATACCACTTCAACACAACACCTGTCAAACTATCCTGAAAAAAGTGAATCAACAGATGTTGATCATGAATGTGGGTAGACATTCTTTTTACATACATCACAAGATGAGCACGAGGACAAGTGTTGCCCTTGTACTTTTCGAATTCCGGGACTTTAAAATTCACAAGTATCTTGACATTCGGGACTAAGCATAAATCATTCACATTTTTCCCGAACAGTTCCTTTCCCCTGAGGGCCTTCATCTCCCTGCATCTTGTCAAACTGCTCTTGAAAATCATCCATTCTATCATAGAGACCCAAGTCTTCATTTGATGGAGGAAAAGGACGATACACATCCTCATTAGCAAAGGGGACCATATTCACCGAAGGAGGCGCAGCAGGAGCAGTATGCACCACAGGAGGTGCAGGAGTAACAATAGTCTGAACAAATGGAGTATCTTGAGGACCAAGATTGAAATCTTCAGACACAAAGCTCTCTGGAATTCCCCATGGATAACCTTGAGGCATGAAATTCTGAATAACAGTTGGAGTAGCAGACACAGTGTTGTACCCCAAAATTTGCCCTCCCATATTCTTCAAGATTTGCCAAGTCAAAGGTTCAAAAAAAACTCCCAAGGGTTGCACAGTTCAAGGGCCTCCTAACAGTCAAAAACTAGGGTTTTGGTTCTGACACAGAAAATGAAGTTTCCAAGGGTCCAAACAAGTCCCACATGCCTATAAACATGGTCAAGCATCCTCATGCCAAGTTTCAAGACTCACAGCACAAAATTGCACAGTCAAAAACCCTAATTGCTCAGCAGTCAACTGTAGGGGTAAAATGGTCATTTGACAGTCAAAAGTGCAAATTTTTGGTCAACATCTTATTTTGAAGCCACAAACATCATTTGATCAATTCTTGATCATGATTTTCAAGGTATGGCTCAAAAAGTCTCAAGATGCAAAAGTTTCCATATTTGGACAGTTGAAAAAGTCAACTGTAACTTGACCAAGGCATAACTTCCACATGGTTCATCAGAAAAATTCCATCCAAAGCTCATTTTGAAGAGAAAGACATTTCCTACAACTCCTCTTCACACTTCAAGTCCAAGAAATGCTCTCACAAAAAGTTATCAATTTCAACATTATAGGTCATTTTCAAAAGTCAACAAAAAGGGACTTTAAGTCAAAGACCATAACTTGAGATTGGTAAATCAAAATGACATGGGACCAAAGGCATTGGTTAGAGGACTTCAATACCTTTCCAAAATGTCCAAGAACATGATCAAAGCTTAAAGATTGAGCAAGATATGCCTTGTGGAAGTTGGGAAAATTTTGGGAATTTTGAAAAGTCAACTTTACTTCAAATGCCTCAAAATTGCTAATGGGCCACATTTTCTTCCAAGATTCATCATCCAAAGGCTATGCACGACCATTTGGACCAAAGGGGATTTATTTCATCATTTTTTATTATTTATTTGAATTTTTAATTACTATTAATTCATTTAATAAAATAAAATATGAAAAAATACTAAAACAAATGTATGTGAATCTTTTCATGCAGCATTTGCTCTCATTGGTCATTGAAGATTTCGTGCACTTCAAAAAAGGGAAGATTTGGTCATGATTGGCATCAAAACACATGGAAAAGATTTGAAGAAATATGCCATTAAAATCAAATATTTGATTCATGATTACAAGGGTTTTTGGATCCAAATTTCAACCCTAATCCATTGGCATACATATACTAATCAAAACCTAATGCACAACAACCTTGAAGCTGCGCCTCACATCAAGAACAACTTTGGAATTTTTGTGAAAAAAATTGAAAACTGAAAACACCATTCCAAAACGATTCAAGGCTTCTAACCAATCGAAAAAGCTTTCTGAGGCATCACTGAACCTGACTGAATCCTTTTCCACGCCCATAGCATCAAGAATTGGTATATAGAACTCATAATTTCTCATACTTTATGCATAATCGTGTTTCAATTCCTGGGCATTTTCCATACAGTTTAATTGTTATTTTGTACTAATATGGACCTTCTGAGTCTATTGACATTGTTTAATTGAGTTTTCATAGCCTATATGCAAAGTTACCATTGGAGCCTTCTAGGTTTTCAGAGGTCACGAATTGGGGCTTCCTTATTCTGGAAAAATTGAGACACGAGACCCACGCCATTGAAACCAGAAGCTTATGACAAATTGATTCCATACCTCGCGATAAATTTATGATTAACAGAATTCTATTCGCTATTTTTGTGTGCATCATTTCGTGGGGGTTTAAAACCCCCGCTATCTAACTATTTTTTTTAGGCCAAAAGCAAACGAGTGGAGAAGATGATGACTTGTCTCAATGTGATAGGGTTATTCAAACCATTGGCGCGCGTTTTCATCATATGCCACTAATGATTTTTTCTCTTTCATATTAATTTTATTCCATTATGCATACGAATAAAGATGTTGGCTCAGTTGGTGGAAAATAACGTTGGCAAGTCTTGGGACCTGGGTTCGATTCCCAGGTCCCCCATGTTTTTCAATAAATTTTATGTTCACTTGATCTCATGCAGTGTACGCCCAGGAAGTTCATCATACATCCACCATCCAAGCTTGCCACATGGCCACTGAGATGAGTCCAATGGCCTTGATCTGGAGACCACCATGTGCATAAGTCAGACGTGTCACGCACAAGCCAATAAAGTCAAACAAGGCCTTAGAACATTGGGCCTAATTACTGGCCAAAACACCTCCAAACTGGGGTCAACACCCCCAAGGGTTTGCATTTCTTATCTTTTTTCCTATTTTATTTTTATTTGTTTAATTTGATTATTTCCTTTTAATTCATAAATTAATGTTTTCATAATATAAAAATAATAAAAATCAGAAAAGACAAAAAATAAAAAATATATTTCATTTAATGTTTTCTTTGTAAATAAATGGTATTAATTAATTTAGTTAATTCTAAGTTTAAATTGTAATATTTTTTAATAAACTTAAAAATTGTAGAATTAGGGTTTTAAACACTTTTATCCTTTTTTCTTTTCTTTTACCATTATTCATAATTAATTATTTATTTTGTAAATAAATTGCCATGTAAATAATCAATTAAAATTAGGTCAAACTAAAAATATTTCTTAATAAATTAAAAACAATTTAGAATTAGGGTTAATTGACTTTTCTTTTTAATTTCATTTAATTTTCTTACTAAAAATCCATAAATACAAAAAACTTAAAAAAAATAATTTCCTTTCACATTTAATTTAATTAATTTCGTTAATTTTAATTCAATTTCTTTAAAAGGGTCCAACGCCCTCGCATCCCCGACTTTAATTCTCTTCGCATTTTTATTTCCTTTTGTGAATATTCATGTAATTCTCCCAAAGCCATGTAATAGCTTAATTAGACATTTATCTATTTCTCGCACTTTATTTTATTTCAAACCGGGTCTTGGATTAATTTGGCGATGTAGACCCGCGCCTTTGTAATAGCGTAGGACCTTTTAATTCCGCATCTTTTAAACTGTTAATTAACCTGCATGAAAGAATGAATGCCTAAAAATAAAAGCAACGCGTAGATCACCAATGCATGACAAGACAAAAATATCTGAAAACGACACACAAATCACACACCACCCCTAGGGTACGCCTCACTGTTGCCTTGCCCCTCGAAAGGTGATCGTCGAGTAGAGGACGTTTTAGTAAGTCCTCATGTCCATGAACATGGCATGAGGGTAGCTTCTAAGGTGTCTTCCTATTGCTCCGGTGATCACCATGTCCCGAACCCTCGAATTGACCCGAACACCTCCAACGGTGGTGCTACCTACCTCTCAATGGTGGGATGGCACTACTTTAAGGACATTTACCCAGACGAATTCCTTAGGGTAGGTAGACGACTCTAGATACTTGCTCTAATTTCAAAACAAATCAAAAATACTTTTCACACCGACACCTTTTCAAAAGCTTTCGAAAGCAACTTTTCAAACACTCTTGAGGACTGATACAAGAGTCGAACTGAAATTTTCAAAGAAACTTTTTAAAACCCACAGTTGAAAAGTAAAAAAACCATTTTGAAAACACAAATGAGCAAGTATCTAAGAGCCCATGGATAACCATGGATAGAAAGGGTGCTAACACCTTCCCTTTCTATAATCTACCTCCCGAACCAAGAAACTATCTCATAAGGAATTTTGCTGTGCTTTTGTCCTATCCATGTTGGAGAAAATAAAAGACGGTGGCGACTCTTGCTTCCGCGACATTTCGCGAACCAACTTTAAACAGTCAGTTCCAGATCCACCGATCACAGAACTGGTGACTCTGCTGGGGAATACTATAAAAGTGAGGTGTACCTTAGGATTAGATCATACTTATGTTTTCAATTGCTTGCTTTGATTGCTTTATATTTATGGGCATTGCGTCGGAGTTTCATAGATCCTAACCCAGATCTGGGGATACCCTTTTAGGTAGCATAAGCTGTGAGGGACCTGTCCGGCGTAGACCGACACGGGTGAAGCAGTGGCTACGTTGGTGTGGCACCTTGGTCTGTACCGATATCCCTTGTGTTGAAACGAGTAGAATATGGGTCTTCCAAGGAGTCATTAAGCACCAACAGACCTTAGAACCTTAAAAGACACAACTTGGCCATTAGAACAGTAGCAGTATGCTACGCCCATTGAGGCTAAACTCTCGTGATGGTTCTGGCCGCAAGAAAAGATTGCGATGCTGGAGTTATGACCGATTGAGGGTAGTCAATGATATTGGGATCCTCTAAGAACCCGATTACTTTTGATAGGACAGGTATGAACCAACAAACTGAAAGAGGGTAATACCTAGACCTCATGCTGGCCTAAACTCTAAGGGCTTCTCTTGTGTGACTTGTGTGCCTCCGTACTTGACTACTTGCATGCTTGTTATCTGACACATGAACTACTTGTAGGTTTTGTTTATAGTCCTTAATTGGGACTCATAACAGGGTTTACTGAATTTCTTGCAAGTTTTTATTTACAGTCCTTAATTGGAACTCATAACAGGGTTACTTACATTACACCATGCATACCATAACATCATACCATTGCATACATCCTAACCCATTTCAAGGATCTCAAGGGCTTGTGGTGCAGGTCATGATGAACCAACTGTCCAGCAAGGGGCAAAGGGGATTTATTTTCCTCTAGACAAAGTTGTCAGGGGCTATGACCCACTTGACATGGTGAGCCTTGACTCTTGAAGAAGGTTCCCCTAACCAAGGTTGTTTGGAAATCAAAACCAGACATGATGACTAAAGTCAGGGGCTATGACCCACTAGATATGGTGAGCCTTGACCCTTGAAGAAGGACTCTCAACAACACGAAGTTCCTTCAATCAAGCTACCGGATTCAAATTCTAACAATTTTTCTTGCTTACCCTACGAGGTCCTTGAAAACATTGCATACATATCATTGCATTACAGGTACCCTCGGTACAGGTCACTTACCTCCTCCGTTGTTTATTTCAGCAATGGCTCCCCAACAAGATAACCAGGACCTTCTTTCTCAAGAGACTCGGTTCCGGGAAATCCTCCTGAATCTATCCAAGGGGCAGGAGGAGTTGAGAACACTTCTCATGAGGACTTTGGTCAGGAACAACGCTGAGGACGAACGACTGAAACGTCTGCAAGAGGAAGTGGATGCAATGAAAGTCCAAATGCTGGGGCAGGCGACTATCATTCAAGGTTTAACTCAAAGACAAGAAGAGCTCGGAGTTCTCATCAACCAACTGCTTCAGGGTAACCAACTCGGGCAAACGTCTAAGGGTAAAGAGCCAGTCATCATTCAACCATCTTTGATACAAGGAGATAAGGGGAGAGCTCCTCAAATGGCTCCAGTGTCACAAATTCAGCATCAACCTCACCAGCTTCAGCCAGACAAGCCCAGGAGGCAATTCACCCAACTCAATATGTCGCTGTTTCAAGCTCTACAACGCCTGTTGAGATTGAATCTGATTACACTAAGGGCTCATCCCCGGAACCCCAACACAACATTTCCTACCTATGATCCCAATATAAGGTGTGCCTACAACTCTGCCATTCCAGGACATGATACAAATGAGTGTTGGGCTCTGAAGAACAAGATCCAGGACCTGATTGATGAAGGAGCATTGGAGTTCACACAAGATGGTCAGGCTGAGTTTTTCTACCATCCCTCCAAGGCTCACCATTTGAAGTAACAAGACCTGAAGATGAAAAGACTTTTGTTCATTAGGATTTTCAAGTTGTAACTTTCTTTTGTTCAAACATTTACTCATGTTAAACGTTGTTATTCCATTAATGCATCGCATACGTCTGTTTTGAAGCAATATATTCGTATTCACTATATGCAAATTATTTTCATATTTTTTCTGATGATCAACGGTCGATTAATAATTCTAAGCCTCTTGAGGGAGGATGACGAAAACGATACCACGATCTTTACAGTATGCTTTTGAATAGACCCCGTTGATGAGGTACAGGCATTGTTTCAATCCCTAAACACTGGAGTTATAAGGAAGATAATCCCTCGTCAACCCCTTTGAGCCAAAGAAGTAGGAGTTTTTTCTTTTCGAAAATTAAAACCCTTTATCATAACCTGGGGCAGGGTAGTTCTCTCAGTTGATCCAAGTGCATAACAAATGGCACCAAAAAAGGTCCTTACAAAACAAAGAAAGACAGTGATGGTTCTGAATAATCAATAAGGACAGGCAGTCATTATATCTCAAAAAAAAATAAAAACCCAATAAGTCAAAACCTATGAAGGAGACTTACAAAACTGGGGCATCCCGCTGACTGTAATCACAAAAGAAACAGTTCAGGCAAAATTTAGGGATAGCAAAATCAAAAAGAAAGAGGTCGTACGAACCCTCAACAATAACAAAAAGGAATGACTGCCTATTCAGAATAAATCATCAATATCTGAACCATCATTGGAATGTCAAAGCAAAGACTCAAACAAGGTCTAACGCACGATCAACTGAGCTTAGGTTTGGAGAACATCACAAAGAGCGGGTGGGTACAAATAACTTGAGCCTTTATCCTTTGTTTCTTAAACCGTGAACTAAGCCACGTTATAACCCTCAAAAGTCCTAGCTGAAGCATGGGTTAGTTCGAAAGCATACTGTTATGAAAGGTATCCTGACTCCTTAAGGCTCGCAATAAAATAACGAGTTGACATCACGTTTTACAAACATTCACTTGTTTTATGAAAGAGAATGCATTTTCAAAATCTTCAAGACAGACATAAGCTTTGCATTTTTAACATAACTTTGTTTACATATGACCTTTTGTTTGAACAGCAGGGAAATTCGCACGATGAATACCTAGTGAACAAAAGCACTTCCAATCAAGGGGCATGGCATGACTATTGTCCATCATCTGGGGCAGTTAAGTCAAGATTCGGAGAATCTCTCAAAGGCCAAATAGCCTGGGGCAAATCTCCGCCTGAGTCACTTGGGGCACTCCAACGACAAATCTTGCCTGATTAAACATCTTCTGGGGCATGACAAAACACTTCTAACAGGGGCAACTCCTTGCATCCGGAGAGTGTGGACATAGTCGAAAGATACTACGCAAAATCAAAGACCCGCTAGGTTGACACACCTAGGCAAAAACAAGGGCTTCCCGGTGAACCAAAAGGGTTCGAGCAAAAATAAGGGATGAAAAGAAAAAAATCTGTGCACCCGGCAAGTCGAAAACCTGAAAAGGCGGCTTGGGCAAAAATGGGTATCCCGGTGGACTGAAAACCCGAAAGGGCGGTCCAGGCAAAAGTTAAGGATCAAAGCGTACGACTATGTCCTGTCATCTTGTCACCGGCCTTCCAGAAGAAGGTTCGTCCATCAACAACTATCAGCACCTTACAGGTCTTCCTCTCCCACCTCAGAAACAGGGGCAATAAAGAGTTGTCTAAGCAATATAATTGTTCTGTCCTCCAAGGTACCAAGATGGGTTCGGCTGAAGAACACAACCAGTATGTCTTAAGTCCCCAGAGAGTGCGTCAGCAAGTCAATATACTCTCCCCAAGTAGAGCTAACCTACTATCAGCCTTAAGAAAGTTGAGTACCTCCAGCAGATCTCAACATTCCTCAGCAAAGTATACAAACATTCTTAACGAGCATCCCTGGCAGTCTTAACCTAAAGATTGTTCCCCGGCGGTATACCAAACATTCAGCGGAGCCACTTCCCCGATACATCTCAAAAATTTCCCCCAGGAGAGTCCAATCCCGTAAAGTTGGAATCCATCTCCCCAAGTAGTAAGCTTATCCCCAGTAGATTCTGGAAGCTTATCCTCGCAGAGCACGAACGTATCTCCCGGCTTTATTCAAAGAGTTATTTCCCTACCAGGATATAACTGAGTTATCCTCAGCCAAAAGCCACGGAAAGATCGTTCTCGGCACAATCTTCTTATCCCCAGCGAAGTCCATTAACACTTCCAACACAACAATGGTATCCCCAGCAATTTACCATCAACATTCCAGCAAAGCATCTCTCTCCCCACAGAGTATTGGACCCCAGCAAGATCACTAGAGTACTTTTCTCCCCGTAGAGTAATCCATTCGCCAAGTTTATTCCCCAACGGAGTTATCTTCTCCCACCGGTATTCTTGCAACTGTCTTCCCCAGCGGAAACAACAAAGCACTATTCTTTAACATCAGCCCAGGATGTGACTTCCCGGCACCCGTCAAGGATTTATTTTCCTAGACGAAAAACATACGTTCATAAACATCACATTTCCATCCATTATAGCATGTATATACGCATCATATCTTACAAATCTCATTTATGTTGAGAACATCATTGCTTGATCCATATCATGCATTGCATATGACTGACCTTTACCTTTCAGGAAGGATCCAGTTAAGTTCTCAGCTATATTTCAAGACCTTGACCGGTTCAGTTAAATCGACCCTAAGATTTTTCTGTCTCTTATCCAGTCAAAGGCCTTCTCTGGTTCAGTCAGATCGACCCTAAGATCTCCCTGTTTCTTATCCAGTTGAAAATTTCAAGACCTTGACCGGTTCAGTTAAATCGACCCTAAGATTTTCCTGTTTCTTATCCAGTCAAAGGCCTTCTCTGGTTCAGTCAGATCGACCCTAAGATCTCCCTATTTCTTATCCAGTTGAAAATTTCAAGACCTTGACCGGTTCAGTTAAATCAACCCTAAGATTTTCCTATTTCTTATCCAGTCAAAGGCCTTCTCTGGTTCAGTCAGATTGACCCTAAGATCTCCCTGTTTCTTATCCAGTTGAAGATTTCAAGACCTTGTCCGGTTCAGTTAAATCGACCCTAAGATTTTCCTGTTTCTTATCCAGTCAAAGGCCTTCTCTAGTCCAGTTAAATCGATCCCTAAAAGATTTTCCTGATAAAGACTCAGTAGAAGACATCCAAGATTCTCTCAGCATTACTGTTGAGGTTGAAGTCGTCTATGATTCTCTCAGCGTTACTGTTGAGGTTGAAGTCGCCCAAGATTCTCTCAGCGTTACTGTTGAGGTTGAAGTCGCCTATGATTCTCTCAGCATTACTGTTGAGGTTGAAGTCGCCTATGATTCTCTCAGCGTTACTGTTGAGGTTGAAGTCGCCCAAGATTTTCTCAGCATTACTGTTGAGGTTGAAGTCGCCCAAGATTCTCTCAGCATTACTGTTGAGGTTGAAGTCGCCTAAGATTCTCTCAGCGTTACTGTTGAGGTAGTAATCGTCCCCAGATTCTCTCAGTGTTACTGTTGAGGTAGTAATCGTCCCCAGATTCTCTCAGCGTTCCTGTTGAAGTAGTGATCGTCCAAGGTTCTCTCAGCGCCCCGTTGAGATAGTAACCATCCCTGGTTCATTCATCGTTGTTTGAAGCTCCAGATTCAATTCCTGTAACCAGTCAGGATGCATCTATACAAAGAGTTTGAAGACCAGCTCCTGTAACAGGTCATGTAATCAACTTTCTTTTTCAGGTACACAAGTTCTCGCTAAGGAAACTCTTATGCGATCGACACCCATATGGCATCTATAAGCCCATCCACCTACCCATCACCTCTCAACATGGCATCTATAAGCCCATCATCCTATCCATCAATCTCCAAATGGCATCTATAAGCCCATTCCCAACATCACACTACTATGTGAGCGCAAATTTCTGGGCACTCTAGTGTTCAATTATCTTCCACCTTCGGATTACGAAAGGCACGTCAGCCAATCTGCATCCTCAGGTCTAAGAAGATTGAACAGGGGCAACTGTTGTACCCCAAAATTTGCCCTCCCATATTCTTCAAGATTTTCCAAGTCAAAGGTTCAAAAAAAACTCCCAAGGGTTGCACAGTTCAAGGGCCTCCTAACAGTCAAAAACTAGGGTTTTGGTTCTGACAAAGAAAATGAAGTTTCCAAGGGTCCAAACAAGTCCCACATGCCTATAAACATGGTCAAGCATCCTCATTCCAAGTTTCAAGACTCACAGCACAAAATTGCACAGTCAAAAACCCTAATTGCTCAGCAGTCAACTGTAGGGGTAAAATGGTCATTTGACAGTCAAAAGTGCAAATTTTTGGTCAACATATTATTTTTAAGCCACAAACATCATTTGATCAATTCTTGATCATGATTTTCAAGGTATGGCTCAAAAAGTCTCAAGATGCAAAAGTTTCCATATTTGGACAGTTGAAAAAGTCAACTGTAACTTGACCAAGGCATAACTTCCACATGGTTCATCAGAAAAATTCCATCCAAAGCTCATTTTGAAGAGAAAGACATTTCCTACAACTCCTCTTCACACTTCAAGTCCAAGAAATGCTCTCACAAAAAGTTATCAATTTCAACATTATAGGTCATTTTCAAAAGTCAACAAAAAGGGACTTTAAGTCAAAGACCATAACTTGATATTGGTAAATCAAAATGACATGGGACCAAAGGCATTGGTTAGGGGACTTCAAGAACCTTCCAAAATGTCCAAGAACATGATCAAAGCTTAAAAATTGAGCAAGATATGCCTTGTGAAAGTTGGGAAATTTTTGGGAATTTTGAAAAGTCAACTTTACTTCAAATGCCTCAAAATTGCTAATGGGCCACATTTTCTTCCAAGATTCATCATCCAAAGGCTATGCACGACCATTTGGCCCAAAGGGGATTTATTTCATCATTTTTTATTATTTATTTGAATTCTTAATTACTATTAATTCATTTAATAAAATAAAATATGAAAAAATACTAAAACAAATGTATGTGAATCTTTTCATGCAGCATTTGCTCTCATTGGTCATTGAAGATTTCGTGCACTTCAAAAAAGGGAAGATTTGGTCATGATTGACATCAAAACACATGGAAAAGATTTGAAGAAATATGCCATTAAAATCAAATATTTGATTCATGATTACAAGGGTTTTTGGATCCAAATTTCAACCCTAATCCATTGGCATACATATACTAATCAAAACCTAATGCACAACAACCTTGAAGCTGCGCCTCACATCAAGAACAACTTTGGCATTTTTGTGAAAAAAATTGAAAATTGAAAACACCATTCCAAAACGATTCAAGGCTTCTAACCAATCGAAAAAGCTTTCTGAGGCATCACTGAACTTGACTGAATCCTTTTCCACGCCCATAGCATCAAGAATTGGTATATAGAACTCAGAATTTCTCATACTTTATGCATAATCGTGTTTCAATTCCTGGGCATTTTCCATACAGTTTAATTGTTATTTTGTACTAATATGGACCTTCTGAGTCTATTGACATTGTTTAATTGAGTTTTCATAGCCTATATGCAAAGTTACCATTGGATCCTTCTAGGTTTTCAGAGGTCACGAATTGGGGCTTCCTTATTCTGGAAAAATTGAGACACGAGACCCACGCCATTGAAACCAGAAGCTTATGACTAATTGCTTCCATACCTCGCGATAAATTTATGATTAACAGAATTCTATTCGCTATTTTTGTGTGCATCATTTAGTGGGGGTTTAAAACCCCCGCTATCTAACTGTTTTTTTTAGGCCAAAAGCAAACGAGTGGAGAAGATGATGACTTGTCTCAATGTGATAGGGTTATTCAAACCATTGGCGCGCGTTTTCATCATATGCCACTAATGATTTTTTCTCTTTCATATTAATTTTATTCCATCATGCATACGAATAAAGATGTTGGCTCAGTTGGTGGAAAATAACGTTGGCAAGTCTTGGGACCTGGGTTCGATTCCCAGGTCCCCCATGTTTTTCAATAAATTTTATGTTCACTTGATCTCATGCAGTGTACGCCCAGGAAGTTCATCATACATCCACCATCCAAGCTTGCCACATGGCCACTGAGATGAGTCCAATGGCCTTGATCTGGAGACCACCATGTGCATAAGTCAGACGTGTCACGCACAAGCCAATAAAGTCAAACAAGGCCTTAGAACATTGGGCCTAATTACTGGCCAAAACACCTCCAAACTGGGGTCAACACCCCCAAGGGTTTGCATTTCTTATCTTTTTTCCTATTTTATTTTTATTTGTTTAATTTGATTATTTCCTTTTAATTCATAAATTAATGTTTTCATAATATAAAAATAATAAAAATCAGAAAAGACAAAAAATAAAAAATATATTTCATTTAATGTTTTCTTTGTAAATAAATGGTATTAATTAATTTAGTTAATTCTAGGTTTAAATTGTAATATTTTTTAATAAACTTAAAAATTGTAGAATTAGGGTTTTAAACACTTTTATCCTTTTTTCTTTTCTTTTACCATTATTCATAATTAATTATTTATTTTGTAAATAAATTGCCATGTAAATAATCAATTAAAATTAGGTCAAACTAAAAATATTTCTTAATAAATTAAAAACAATTTAGAATTAGGGTTAATTGACTTTTCTTTTTAATTTCATTTAACTTTCTTACTAAAAATCCATAAATACAAAAAACTTAAAAAAAATAATTTCCTTTCACATTTAATTTAATTAATTTCGTTAATTTTAATTCAATTTCTTTAAAAGGGTCCAACGCCCTCGCATCCCCGACTTTAATTCTCTTCGCATTTTTATTTCCTTTTGTGAATATTCATGTAATTCTCCCAAAGCCATGTAATAGCTTAATTAGACATTTATCTATTTCTCGCACTTTATTTTATTTCAAACCGGGTCTTGGATTAATTTGGCGATGTAGACCCGCGCCTTTGTAATAGCGTAGGACCTTTTAATTCCGCATCTTTTAAACTATTAATTAACCTGCATGAAAGAATGAATGCCTAAAAATAAAAGCAACGCGTAGATCACCAATGCATGACAAGACAAAAATATCTGAAAACGACACACAAATCACACACCACCCCTAGGGTACGCCTCACTGTTGCCTTGCCCCTCGAAAGGTGATCGTCGAGTAGAGGACGTTTTAGTAAGTCCTCATGTCCATGAACATGGCATGAGGGTAGCTTCTAAGGTGTCTTCCTATTGCTCCGGTGATCACCATGTCCCGAACCCTCGAATTGACCCGAACACCTCCAACGGTGGTGCTACCTACCTCTCAATGGTGGGATGGCACTACTTTAAGGACATTTACCCAGACGAATTCCTTAGGGTAGGTAGACGACTCTAGATACTTGCTCTAATTTCAAAACAAATCAAAAATACTTTTCACACCGACACCTTTTCAAAAGCTTTCGAAAGCAACTTTTCAAACACTCTTGAGGACTGATACAAGAGTCGAACTGAAATTTTCAAAGAAACTTCTTAAAACCCACAGTTGAAAAGCAAACAAACCATTTTGAAAACACAAATGAGCAAGTATCTAAGAGCCCATGGATAACCATGGATAGAAAGGGTGCTAACACCTTCCCTTTCTATAATCTACCTCCCGAAACGAGAAACTATCTCATAAGGAATTTTGCTGTGCTTTTGTCCTGTCCATGTTGGAGAAAATAAAAGACGGTGGCGACTCTTGCTTCCGCGACATTTCGCGAACCAGCTTTAAACAGTCAGTTCCAGATTCACCGATCATACACAGGAACTGTCGGAGCTTCAGTAGTAACCCTTATCTGTTGAGGCTGAATACTCAGTGGCTGATTCTGAGCAGCCATCAGAGATTCCATTAGAGAAGTAAGATTGGCCATGCCGGCCTTCAAAGCAGAAACTTCCTCGCGCAGCTCGCGATTCTCTTATTCTAAGTTGTCCATCTTCTTTCTGAAATGGCTTGAGTATCGTAGTGGTGAGACATCTTGCTGAACGAAGTGAAAAAGCTTGGTAAGTGTGATCGGTGGAAATAGAACTGACTGTTTTTAAAGCTGGTTCACGAAATGTCGCGGTAAGCAAGAGTCGCCACCATCTTTTATGTTCTCCAACATGGAAAGGACAAAAGCACAACAAAATTCCTTTTTGAGACGTTTCTCGGTTCGGGAGGTAGATTTATAGAAAGGGAAGGTGTTAGCACCCTTTCTATCCGTGGTTATCCACGGGCTCTTAGGTACTTGCTCACTATGTTTTCAAAATGTTTTGCTTTTCTTGTGTTTGTGGGTTTTGAAAAAGTTTGTTTGAAAACTTCGATTTTAACTCTTGTATCTGTCCTCAAGATTGTATGAAGTGTTGTTTGAAAACTTTTGTCAGAAAAGTGTAAGTGCGAAAAGTATTTTTGTTTTGAAAGAGCAAGTACCTGAGAACCTCTACCTACTCAAAAGAAATTAAGCTGTGTAAATGTCCTTTAGACAGTACTATCCCACTATTGAGAAGTAGGTAGCACCGTCGTTGGAGTTATTCGGGTCAATTCGATTATAGGGACATGTGTGGTCACCAAAGCAATAGTAGGACGCCTTAGCAGTAACCCTAATGTCCTAGATCCTTTTTTATCCGAGGCAACCATTTCGAGGCAACTTGGATCTTTAGACAGGAGGGTGACCTCTAAAACACCCTATACTTGATGACCACGTCGAGGCAACCAAGTGAGGCGTACCCTAAGAGTGGCATGTGCATATGTGTCAGGTTTCAATTATGTTATCTTTGCACAAGTATTGGTGAGCTACATTTTGATTTTAATTTCATACAAGTCTTGTCATGCATCGTTAACAGTTAATAATTGTGCGGAAAATAAATTGCGGAAAGTAAATCTACGCTATTACAAGGCGTCGGGTATTTACATCGCCAAAAACATAACCCTTAAAAATAAATGCGAGAAATTAAAGAAAGCGATAAAGGTCCTAATTATCTATTATATTCTCGGAGCAGATACATAAATATGATCAAAATAATAATAATGTGCGAAAAGAAATTAAACCGGGAACGTCTTAGGGTTTTTACCCTTTTTTGAGAAAAGAAAGAAATTTGGTCTTTTTTTGCAATTAAATTAAATATTAAACCTAAAACTAATTGATTAATTAAAAGAAAAAAATATTTTTTAGTTTTTTATGTTTTAATGAAAATAAAAATAAAAAAAATAAAAGGAATTAAAATTGTCAAAAGAAAAACCCTAATTCTAGGTTGATTTTATTTATTGTGAAAAAGATTAAAGTTAACCTAGTTTAAAAGACTAAATTAATTAATTTACATTTATTTACAAAATAATAATTAATAGTGAAAATAATAAAACAAATAATATTTACATTTTTAACTATCTGAATTTATTATGAAAATAAAAGTTTATTAATTAAATACTAATACTAATAATAATTAAAAGAATTAAAGATAAAATATAAAAGAGGAAAATAAGAAAACAAAACCCAGGGGGTGTTGGGCCCAGATGGAGGTATTGATAGCAATTTCTGGCCCATTTGTTGGCCAGTCCGTTTGACCTTCTTGGTTGTCTACGCACAGGGTTGACCAGGAGCATCATGGTCATCCACTCATGACCTTCAGATTAATGCTTAAGGACACATGGCGCTTGGAAATTTGCAGCGCATGATAGAATTCCCTGGGAAGCCTGCATATAATCATGTTATGAAAAATATGAACAAATATTGGGTGGACCTGGGAATCGAACCCAGGTCCCAACGCTTACTGAACACCTGGCCAACCACTCCACCAACTTGCGCGCTTTGTTATAGGAATAAGAAGAAAATATAATATATAACAATTAATAAATATGCTGAAACACAAAATAAAGGCGCGTTTTATTTGAATCAACCAACCAGGAATCAACACGTCATCGTCTTCCTCATTTGCCTGTAAAAAATACAGTTAGATAGCGGGGGTTTTTAACCCCCACAACCTGCATGGACGAAAAATAGCGAATAAGCGTATGATCAACATAAATTGTTCGCGAGGGTAGGGTTAAATTCGTCTGGTTCTCAAGATTACAACCATATGCCTCATGAATCCTAATTTTACTTGGTTTTCAAAGCCCCAATTCCAGAACTTGAAAACCCTAGAATTTGTTCATGGTATCTTTGGATTTAGGACATCTTAATCCAATTAACCTATGCCAAAAGCTTCGTACACTTCCTATTAACACAAAAAAATCAACAAAAGATGTTAAATATGCATGAATCAATGATTACGATTTTGGAAAAATGCTACAAACCGTGGGTCTGCTCTTGAGTGTTTCTCGAGCTTTAGCACGCGAATTTGATTGCAAAACGTATCTGGGGATCCTTGCAATGTATTAGAAACCACCAAAGTCCTTGAATTGGCCTGGAAGATTGAAAACAGTTTTGACTTTTTCTTGAAATTTTTCAATGTTGTTATGGCTTTGTATGCAGCAAAATCACGTCCCTGGCATTAGGTTTAGGTTGTGTACTTATAGAAGAGCTGAATTAGGTTACAATCTTGGTCAAAGATCCATGGAATTATGGTTTCAATATTTGATTGAAAATCAAATAATTTTTAATCTTTTTGATTGGAAAAACTTTCCAAACTTGGAGATTCTTGTCCCCTTGATGTGCACACGAATTTTCCAGCTTGTCTTGAGCTTGTTTGCTTCACAAAAGATTGAAAAAAACATATCTTTGAATTTCCTACAATTTAAATTAATTAAATGAATTAAAAATCAATTAAAAATCCAATTAATTAATAAAAATAAGAAAATAAACTCAAATAGGCTTGATGGGTCGTGCATAGGCCTTGGATAAAGTTTCAAGAATAAATTTGAGGCCCATTAGCAAAAACAATGTGTTTTGAGCAAAGTTGACTTTTGCAAATTCACGAAAATTTCCCAACTTCTCCAATGCATATCTTGCTCAATTTTGATCATATGAACATGTTCTTGGATATTTTGGAAAGGTCTTGAAGTCCTCTAACCAATTCCTTTGGTCCCATGTCATTTAGATTTACCAATATCAAGTTATGGTCTTTGACTCAAAGTGCATTTTTGTTGACTTTTGAATTTGACCTATAATGTAGTAATTGATAACTTTTTGTGAGAGCATTTATTGGACTTGGAATGTGAAGATGAGTTGTAGAAAATGTCATCCCCTTCAAAATGAGCATTGGGTGGGATTTTTATGATGAACCATGAAAAACTTATGCCTTGGTCTAGTTACAGTTGACTTTTCTACTGTCCAAAAAAAGTAACTTTTAGCATCTTGATGATTTCTGAGCCATGCTTGTGGAATCATGATCAAGATTTGATCAAATGATGATTGTGAGCTCAAAATAAGATGTTGACCAAAAAATTTGACTTTTGACTGTAAAATGACCATTTTGCCCCTACAGTTGACTGTTGACCAAATGAAGCTTTTGATTGTGCAAATTGACATTGTGAGTCTTGAGACTTGACATGTAGGTGCTTGGGAATGTATATAGGCCTATGAGACTTGATTGAGCCATTGAAAACCTCAAATTCCTTGAGAGAACCAAAACCCTAATTTCAGCTGGCTTAGGAGGCATTTGGACTGTGCAACCCTTGAGAAATCTTGAACCATTTGAAGATGATTCTTGATAAAACTTTGAAGAATATAGGAGGGCAAATTTTGGGGTACAAAAGTTGCCCCTGTTCAATCTTCTTAAACCTGAGGATGTAGATTGGCTTGCGTGCCTTTCGTGATCCGAAGGTGGAAGATGATTGAACACTAGAGTGCCCAGAAATTTGCACTCGCATGGTGTAATATCAGCAATGTGATGTCGGGAATGGGCTTACAGATGCCATTTGGAGAGATGATGGATAGGAGGATGGGCTTATAGATGCCATATGGAGATGTGACATAATCTTGTCGGGGGATGGGCTATAGATACCATCCGGATATTGTTGATAGGTAGTTTGAGAGAACGACAGAATGATATCCGAATCTGGATCGTATCTGAACTGTATCTGGGATCTGGATAAGTGACAGAATGACTTCCGTATCTGGAGTATATCTGCACTTGAAGTTGATAGTAGAATCTGAATGCGGAATAGAATGGCTTCTGTGTCTGGAGCATATCTAGTCTGTGCCTAATTACTGACGTCTGAACGAGTAGTAGAATGACCGCCGTGTCTGGGGTATATCCATACTACATCTGAATGAGTGGCAGAATGTCATCAGAATCTGGATCGTATCTGGACTGTCTTTTGAATGAATCTGGACTAAACAATAGAATAACATCCGGGTCTGGAGCATCTCTAAGTTGTCTTTAGAGGTTTGAATCTGAATAAGCAATAGAATAGCATCCGGATCTGGAGCATCTCTAAGCTATCTCTGGAGAGAAATCTGAATAAGCAATAGAATAACATCCGGATCTGGAGCATCTCTAAGCTATCTCTGAAAGGAAACTCTGAATAAGCAAAAGAATAACATCCGGATCTGGAGCATCTCTAAGCTATCTCTGGAGAGAAATCTGAATAAGCAATAGAATAACATCCGGATCTGGAGCATCTCTAAGCTATCTATGAAAGGAAACTCTGAATAAGCAAAAGAATAGCATCCGGATCTGGAGCATCTCTGAATAAGCAATAGAATAGCATCCGGATCTGGAGCATCTCTAAGTTGTCTCTGAAGAGAAATCTGAATAAGCAATAGAATAGCATCTGGATCTGGAGCATCTCTAAGCTATCTCTGGAGATAAATATGAATAAGCAATAGAATAGCATCCGGATCTGGAGCATCTCTAGGCCATCTCTGAAGGGAAACTCTAAATAAGCAAAAGAATAGCATCCAGATCTGGAGCATCTCTAAGCTATCTCTGAAGAGAAAAACTGAATAAGCAAAATAATAGCATCCGGATCTGGAGCATCTCTAAGCTATCTCTGAAGAGAAAAACTGAATAAGCAAAAGAATAGCATCCGGATCTAGAGAATCTCTAAGCTATCTCTGGAGAGAAATCTAGAATAAGTATCGGAATGTCGCCAAATCTAGGCCACATCTAAACTATCTCTAGAAGGAAATCTGAATAAGCAATAGAATAGCATCCGGGTCTGGAGCATCTCTAAGCTATCTCTGGAGAGAAATCTGAATAAGCAATAGAATAGCATCAGGATCTGGAGCATCTCTAAGCTATCTCTTCAATATCTTCAATGTAGATAACTTTCCTGGCTAGATACAGGTATAAATCTACAATCAATCGCTCATAGATATGCCCTGGCTAGATACAGGTATCGAATCTGGAACTTCAAAAGGTTGGTCGAGATAGCTTTCCTGGCTGGATACATGTGTAGACCTATGACCTGAGAATGAAAGATAATTTCCTGGCCTGTTACAGGTGTTGATCTTCAAACTCTTCATGTAGATAACTTTCCTGTCTAGTTTCAGGTATAGATCTACAATCAATCGCTCACAGATATGCCCTGGCTAGATACAGGTATCGAATCTGGAACTTCAAACGTTGATGGTAATCGTCTTTGGATTGACTTTTTCCTGAAAAGGAAAAACATTAGTTGTATGCAATGTCATGATGTATGAAATGCATGATATCATGATGTTCTCAAAAATGAATGAGATCGTGTCGTATGCACTTTATCATGTATGCAAGCAAGAGATATGAAATGTGAAATGTCTATGAATGTATTTTCGTTTTGGGAAAATAAATCCTTGACGAATGCCGGGAAGTTGAATCCTGGGCTGATGTTGAAGAGTAGAGTTCTTCGTTTCCGCTGGGGATGATGAACGAAGCTGATTGCAAGAATAAACCAGTAGGAGAAGATGGCTCCGTTGGGGAATAAACCTGGTGAAGAGATTACTCTGCGGGGAATTACTCTGTGGGAAGAGATGCTTCGCTGAGATTTTAATGATAACTCCGCTGGGGACTCCATTGATAAGCTCTGTTGGGGATCTTGATGAACTCCGCTGGGGGATAGAAAGAACTTCGTTAGGGACGATCTTTCCGTTACAAATTGGCTGAGGATAACCCAGTTAGACCCTGGTGGGGAATAACCTTCTGAATATGGCTGGGGAGAGACATTTGCCTTCTGCAGGGGACAAGCTTCTAGAATCTACTGGGGAGGATGATTCAAATCTCCTGGGGAAACTTTTGGACTGCACTGGGGAAATGGCTCCACTGGGGTGTCTGGTATTCCGCCGGGGAACAATCTTATATTTCTGTCGAGGAATATTAAGACTGTCGGGGATGCTTGCTGAGGAATATCTGTATACTCTGCTAGAGAATGTTAAGATCTTCCGGGGGTACCTAATTTCTCCAGGACTGATGGTAGACCAACTCTGCTTGAGGGGAGAGTATTGCTGACTTGCTGGAGATATTGTGCCTTTTTAGGGCTGATGGGAGACCAACTCTGCTTGGGGAGAGTATTGCTGAATCTTGCTTTACTCTGCGGGGATTAAAGGTATCTTGGTCACATTCTTCAGCCGAATATACCTCAGTACCTTGGTGGATAGAGCCTCTTGATTGTGCAGTTCGGACAGTTCTTATTTCCCCAGCTTCTGTGGGAGAAGGTGCCTGTAAGGTGCTTGATAACCGCCGATTGACAAATCTTCTTCTGGTAGGCAAGTGACGAGATGACGGGATATAGTCGTACGCTTTAATCCTTAATTTTTGCCTGGACCACCCTTTCGGGTTTTCAGTCCACCGGGATACCCATTTTTGCCCAAGCCGCCTTTTCAGGTTTTCGACTTGCCGGGTGTATAGATTTTTCTATTTTCATCCCTTATTTTTGCCCGAACCCTTTTGGTTCGCCGGGAAGCCCTTATTTTTGCCTAGGCCAATCGACCTAGCGGGTCTTTGATTATGCACAGTATTTTTTCGACTATGTCCACGCTCTCAGAATGTAGGGAGTTGTCACTGTCAGTAGTGTTGCATTGCCATACTACCAGAAGATGTTTGATCGTGCAAGATTCGTTGCTGGAATTCATGTCCAATGCCCCAAGTGACTCAGGCAGAGATTTGTCCCAGGCTATTTGGCATTTTGAGAGATTCTTTGAATCTTGACTTGACTTCCCCAGATGATGGACGATGATCCTACCATGCCCCTTGATTGGAAGTGCTTTTGTTCACTAGATATTCTTCGTGCGAATTTCTCTACTGTTTGAACAAATAGTCACATGCAAACAATGTTATTTTAAGAATGCAAAGCTTATGTCGGTCTTGAAATTTTTGAAAATGTAGTTTTCAATAAAACAAGTGAATTTTTGTAAAATGTGATGTCAACTCAGTATTTTATAGAAAGCCTTAAGGAGTCAGGATACCTTTTGTAACAGTATGCTTTCGAACTAACCCATGCTCCAGCTAGGACTTTTTGAGGGTTATAACGTGGTCTGGTTCACGGTTAAGAAATAAAGGATAAAGACTCAAATTTTATTTGTACCCACCCGTTCTTCGTGATGTTCTTAGATCCTAAACTCAGCTAATCGTGCATTAGATCTTGTTTGAGTCTTTGCTCTGATATTCTGGTGATGGTTCAGATATTGACAGTTTATTTTGAATAGGCAGTCATTTATTTTTTGTTGAGGGTTTGTAGGACCTCCTTCTTTTTGATTTTTATTATCCATGTCTTTTTGCCCGAACTGTTTCTTTTTGTGACTACAGTCAGCGGGGTGTCCCAGTTTCGTAAGTCTCCTTCATAGGTTTTGACTTAATGGGCTTTTATTTCTGAGAGATAATGATTGCCTGTCTCTATGATTATTCGGAACCATCACTGTCTTTTGCTTTGAAAGGACTCCTTTGATGCCATTCATTGGGCACCTGGATTAAACTGAGAGAACTACCCTGCCCCAGGATATAATTAAGGGTTTTAATTTATGAAAAGAAAAACTCCAACTTCTTTGGCTCAAAGGGGTTGACTAGGGATTATCTTCCTTATTACTCCACTATTTAGGATTTGAAATAATGCCTGTACCTCATCAGCGGGGTCTGTTCAAAAGCATACTGTAAAGATCGTGGTATCGTTTCGTCATCCTCCCTCAAAAGGTTTAGAATTTTTTAATCGAGAGTTGAACATCACAAAAAATGAAAGCAATTTGAATATAGTTAATACGAATGGATTGATTCAAAACAGACATATGCGATGCATTAATGAAATAAGAAAGTTTGCCATGACAATAATTGTTTGAATAAGCAAAGAAAAATACACTTGAAAGTTCAAATAAAACAAAAGCCTTCAATGATTTGGCATAGGAGCAATGATTATGTTTGGAGTCTCTGGAGGGTCAAACTGGATTTCTTTGGCATCAATCATGTCTTGAACCTTATTCTTCAGGGCCCAACATTTGTTTGTGTCATGTCCCGGACTGTCAGAGTGGTATGCACACCTTTCATTGGGATGATAGGTAGGAGCGGAAGTGTTTGGATTCCGGAGAGGAGCCCTTAATGTAATCATCCCTGCCTTCAACATTTGCTGTAGCGCTTGAGTCAGTGACATGTTAATCTTAGTGAATTGTCTTTTAGGTGCGACCTCCTTACGTTGATGCCCCTGTCTTTGTTGAGCAGGCGTAGGATTAGAGATCAAGATTTCTCCTACGCGTTGGTCATGACGACTCTTTTTACCATGCACAACATTGGACTCTTTTTTTCCATGGTAAGGCTTTTTATGAGCATCAGAAGGTGCAGCTTCTGGAATCTTCCCACTTTTGATGCCAGCTTCGATTCTTTCCCCAGTCAAGATAAGGTCTGTAAAACCGGCTGAAGATAAGATCAGGTGATTAAAGAATGGAATAGACAGGGTCCCCAGGAACATATCAACAACTCACGGTCAGTCAGAGGTGGCTGCACCCTTCCAGCAAGGTCTCTCCACTTTTGAGCATACTCCTTGAATCCTTCACGCGTCCCTAGTGACATACCCTGGAGTTGGGTACGCGTAGGAGCGAGGTCGGAATTATACTGATATTGCTTGTAGAATGCAATAGCCAAGTCCTCCCAGTTACGAACACTGGCTCCATCCAGCTGATAGAACCATTCGAGTTGAGTCCCTGAAAGACTATCCTGGAAGAAATGGATCCACAAATTCTTGTCAGCTGTATACGGTTGGATCTTCCTCACATACGACCGGAGGTGCAGCTTAGGACAGGAAGCTCCGTCGTACTTTGCAAAGGCAGGTGCCTTGAACTTGTGGGGAATCACCACCCCAGAGGATAGACCTAGATCTTCTAAGTCCAAGCTGGGCACTTTCTGTATCTCCATAGCACTTAAGCGGTCTTCCAGCTGTTTGTACTTATCCTCAGCAGGAGGATACTGTTCTTCATCATACTCCGTCTCGTTGTCGGAGACCACGGAACTAGGAACCCTTCTCTCTTGGGGACTTTCTTTCCCTACAGATAGGGTAGTCAGCTCAACCTTGTTTTGTGATCCATTCCCAGATCTGCGTCTAGTGTTGAACAAAACAGTCCTCTTCTTCTTCTTCTTCCTCTCTTTCAAAATCAGAGTTTTCAAGTCCTGTTGACCCTGGGCTAGGCTCATAACCAATTCCTGGAACTGGGAATTCTGGGCCACGAGGGCCTTGATAGCTTGTTCAGTAGTAGGTTCAGAAGTCATGATGATTGCTGAAATAAACAGCGAAGAAGATAAGCGACCTGTCAAAAGGGTACCTGTAATGCAATGATACGTATGGTATATGTATGCAATGTTTTCAAGGATCTCGCGGGGTAGACAAGAAGAATTGTTAGAATTTGAATTTGGTAGCTTGATTGAAGGAACTTCATGTTGTTGAGAGTCCTTCTTCAAGAGTCAAGGCTCACCATATCGAGTGGGTCATAGCCCCTGACTCAAGTCATCATGTTTTGATCTCCAAACAACCTTGGATAGAGGAAAATAAATCCCATTTGCCCCTTGCTAGATGTCTGGTTCATCATGACCTGCATCACAAACCCTCGAGATCCTTGAAATGGATTAGTCCTTATGCAAGATGTATGCAATGGTATGATGGTATGATGTTATGCTATGCGTGGAGTGATGTAAGTAAACCCTGTTATAAGCCCAGATTAAGGACTGTAAACAAAACCTGCAAGGAACTCATGTTGTCAGATAACAAGAATGTGCAAGTAGTTCAAGTTTGAAGGCACACAAATCACACAAGACAACCCTTAGAGTTCAGTCCTGCATGAAGTTTAGGTACTACCCTCTTGAAGTTGGTTGGCTCAAAACCTGTCCTATCAAAAGTAACCGGGTTCTAAGGAGCTCAATATCATTGGGTTGCTTTCTATGTTCATTGTTTTGATTTAGCCACTTAACTGGCGACCAAAATATTCCAAGAAAACAACCCTCAATGAGTGTAGTATCGAGTATCTACCAACTTCGGACTGCACCAAAGTCGGTCACTTCACTACCCCTAAAGAGGCCAGGATTGTCAAGTAAGGTTCTAGGTCAGTTGATGCTTCACGACACCACGCGGCGGCCCCGTACTCTCCTTGACTTGACTCAAGGGTTACCGGTACTCACCAAAGTGCCACATCAACGTAGCAACTGCTTCAACCATGTCGGTATACCCTGCACAGTTCCCTCACAGTTTGTTGCTACTTCTAAAGGGTATCCCCCAGATCCGGGTTAGGATCTATGAAACTCAAAAACAAGCCCACAATTTTAAAGCAATCAAAGCAAGCAATTGAAAACAAGAGTGGTCTAATCCTAAGGTACACCTCAATTATTAAGTATTCCCCAGCAGAGTCGCCAGTTCTGTGATCGGTGGAAATAGAACTGATTGTTTTTAAAGCTGGTTCGCGAAATGTCGCGGTAAGCAAGAGTCGCCACCGTCTTTTATGTTCTCCAACATGGAAAGGACAAAAGCACAACAAAATTCCTTTTCGAGACGTTTCTCGGTTTGGGAGGTAGATTTATAGAAAGGGAAGGTGTTAGCACCCTTTCTATCCGTGGTTATCAACGGGCTCTTAGGTACTTGCTCACTATGTTTTCAAAATGTTTTGCTTTTCTTGTGTTTGTGGGTTTTGAAAAAGTTTGTTTGAAAACTTCGATTTTAACTCTTGTATCTATCCTCAAGAGTGTATGAAGTGTTGTTTGAAAACTTTTGTCAGAAAAGTGTAAGTGCGAAAAGTATTTTTGTTTTGAAAGAGCAAGTACCTGAGAACCTCTACCTACTCAAAAGAAATTAAGCTGTGTAAATGTCCTTTAGATAGTACTATCCCACTATTGAGAAGTAGGTAGCACCGTCGTTGGAGTTATTCGGGTCAATTCGATTTTAGGGACATGTGTGGTAACCAAAGCAATAGTAGGACGCCTTAGCGGTAACCCTAATGTCCTAGATCCTTTTTTATCCGAGGCAACCATTTCGAGGCAACTTGGATCTTTAGACAGGAGGGCGACCTCTAAAACACCCTATACTTGATGACCACGTCGAGGCAACCAAGTGAGGCGTACCCTAAGAGTGGCATGTGCATGTGTGTCAGGTTTCAATTATGTTATCTTTGCACAAGTATTGGTGAGCTACGTTTTGATTTTAATTTCATACAAGTCTTGTCATGCATCGTTAACAGTTAATAATTGTGCGGAAAATAAATTGCTGAAAGTAAATCTACGCTATTACAAGGCGTCAGGTATTTACATCGCCAAAAACATAACCCTTAAAAATAAATGCGAGAAATTAAAGAAAGCGATAAAGGTCCTAATTATCTATTATATTCTCGGAGCAGATACATAAATATGATCAAAATAATAATAATGTGCGAAAAGAAATTAAACCGGGAACGTCTTAGGGTTTTTACCCTTTTTTGAGAAAAGAAAGAAATTTGGTCTTTTTTTGCAATTAAATTAAATATTAAACCTAAAACTAATTGATTAATTAAAAGAAAAAAATATTTTTTAGTTTTTTATGTTTTAATGAAAATAAAAATAAAAAAAATAAAAGGAATTAAAATTGTCAAAAGAAAAACCCTAATTCTAGGTTGATTTTATTTATTGTGAAAAAGATTAAAGTTAACCTAATTTAAAAGACTAAATTAATTAATTTACATTTATTTACAAAATAATAATTAATAGTGAAAATAATAAAACAAATAATATTTACATTTTTAACTATCTGAATTTATTATGAAAATAAAAGTTTATTAATTAAATACTAATACTAATAATAATTAAAAGAATTAAAGATAAAATATAAAAGAGGAAAATAAGAAAACAAAACCCAGGGGGTGTTGGGCCCAGATGGAGGTATTGATAGCAATTTCTGGCCCATTTGTTGGCCAGTCCGTTTGACCTTCTTGGTTGTCTACGCACAGGGTTGACCAGGAGCATCATGGTCATCCACTCATGACCTTCAGATTAATGCTTAAGGACACATGGCGCTTGGAAATTTGCAACGCATGGTAGAATTCCCTGGGAAGCCTGCATATAATCATGTTATGAAAAATATGAACAAATATTGGGTGGACCTGGGAATCGAACCCAGGTCCCAACGCTTACTGAACACCTGGCCAACCACTCCACCAACTTGCGCGCTTTGTTATAGGAATAAGAAGAAAATATAATATATAACAATTAATAAATATGCTGAAACACAAAATAAAGGCGCGTTTTATTTGAATCAACCAACCAGGAATCAGCACGTCATCATCTTCCTCATTTGCCTGTAAAAAATACAATTAGATAGCGGGGGTTTTTAACCCCCATAACCTGCATGGACGAAAAATAGCGAATAGGCGTATGATCAACATAAATTGTTCGCGAGGGTAGGGTTAAATTCGTCTGGTTCTCAAGATTACAACCATATGCCTCATGAATCCTAATTTTACTTGGTTTTCAAAGCCCCAATTCCAGAACTTGAAAACCCTAGAATTTGTTCATGGTATCTTTGAATTTAGGACTTCTTAATCCAATTAACCTATGCCAAAAGCTTCGTACACTTGCTATTAACACAAAACAATCAACAAAAGATGTTAAATATGCATGAATCAATGATTACGATTTTGGAAAAATGCTACAAACCGTGGGTCTATTCTTGAGTGTTTCTCGAGCTTTAGCACGCGAATTTGATTGCAAAACGTATCTGGGGATCCCTGCAATGTATTAGAAACCACAAAAGTCCTTGAATTGGCCTGGAAGATTGAAAACAATTTTGACTTTTTCTTGAAATTTTTCAATGTTGTTATGGCTTTGTATGCAGCAAAATCACGTCCCTGGCATTAGGTTTAGGTTGTGTACTTATAGAAGAGCTGAATTAGGTTACAATCTTGGTCAAAGATCCATGGAATTATGGTTTCAATATTTGATTGAAAATCAAATAATTTTCAATCTTTTTGATTGGAAAAACTTGCCAAACTTGGAGATTCTTGTCCGCTTGATGTGCACACGAATTTTCCAGCTTGTCTTGAGCTTGTTTGCTTCACAAAAGATTGAAAAAACCATGTCTTTGAATTTCCTACAATTTAAATTAATTAAATGAATTAAAAATCAATTAAAAATCCAATTAATTAATAAAAATAAGAAAATAAATTCAAATAGGCTTGATGGGTCGTGAATAGGCCTTGGATAAAGTTTCAATAAGAAATTTGAGGCCCATTAGCAAAAACAAAGTGTTTTGAGAAAAGTTGACTTTTGCAAATTCATGAAAATTTCCCAACTTCTCCAATGCATATCTTGCTCAATTTTGATCATATGAACATGTTCTTGGACATTTTGGAAAGGTCTTGAAGTCCTCTAACCAATGCCTTTGTTCCCATGTCATTTGGATTTACCAATATCAAGTTATGGTCTTTGACTCAAAGTGCATTTTTGTTAACTTTTGAATTTGACCTATAATGTAGAAATTGATAACTTTTTGTGAGAGCATTTCTTGGACTTGGAATGTGAAGATGAGTTGTAGGAAATGTCATCCCCTTCAAAATTAGCATTGGATGGGATTTTTATGATGAACCATGAAAAAGTTATGCCTTGGTCAAGTTACAGTTGACTTTTCTACTGTCCAAAAAAAGTAACTTTTAGCATCTTGATGATTTCTGAGCCATGCTTGTGGAATCATGATCAAGATTTGATCAAATGATGATTGTGAGCTCAAAATAAGATGTTGACCAAAAAATTTGACTTTTGACTGTAAAATGACCATTTTGCCCCTGCAGTTGACTGTTGACCAAATGAAGCTTTTGACTGTGCAAATTGACATTGTGAGTCTTGAGACTTGACATGTAGGTGCTTGGGAATGTATATAGGCCTATGAGACTTGATTGAGCCATTGAAAACCTCAAATTCCTTGAGAGAACCAAAACCCTAATTTCAGCTGGCTTAGGAGGCATTTGGACTGTGCAACCCTTGAGAAATCTTGAACCATTTGAAGATGATTCTTGATAAAACTTTGAAGAATATGGGAGGGCAAATTTTGGGGTAAAACAGTAAGGCACCTGAATATTCATATTAAATGCAAGAAATATGTGCAATATGATGCATGATATGCAATGCACATGATTTATTTTATTAATATTTCAAGGGAATTAAAGATTCATAGACACATTGCAAATATCAAAGTAATAACACAATTTGAAATACTGGAATTTTCTATTATAATAACTTCAAAATGGATTACAAGTTTCAATAATCCCAAGTACAAGATGTAAATAAAGTCTAAAACCCTAAGAAGTAAAGCTGATAGAGATCACTCTATACGCTGGCGCTTCCCTGTAAGCTTGGTAATTGAGCCTTCAACCTCTGGTTTTCTTCCGCGTATCTGGTGGCAACCTCCTTCCAATCTCCTGAATCATGAATTGAGCAACTAGCACCTGACTGAGGCTTAGGAGAAAATAAATCTCCTTGCCTATCCATCATCTCTACAGCCCGACTCTCAATAATCTCAATCAAGACGTCTTTCTCCTTCAAGTCTACTCTATAGGAAATCTCTAAAGTTTAGCACTTATTCTTCCAAGCATCCTTTTCCTCTTGCATTCTGACTAAAGCAAGTTGTAGCTCTTCCACATTATCCAATAAGGGAAGAGTGGTCTTCACAAACAAATCAGGCATAGGTGCTTCTCATGAATATGAAATCTTCAACCGAATAGCTCTCGTTTGGACCCACTGAAGATAAGGCTCCAAAGAAACGGCCCCCTAGGTCCCAAGTCTCTCCTACTCTTCCTATGAATGTGACGCCAGGCCTTCGCAATCTGCTCCCTAGCTTCCTTATGGTCATCTCCTTCCTTCAGGAAGAAACCACTCAAACGAATACTGCTTGGTTTATCCCTCATCAGATAACCAACCAATTGTCGTGCAAGAACAGGGTTGTAGTTAATTCCTCCTTTTGTACCAAGAAGTGGTACATTGGGGAAACTACCACAACTATCAACAATCTCTATATCATGGTAAGTGTGATGATACCAATCAATATCTGAGTGAGTAAATGCTATGATCTTAGGAGCCCAATGGGGTTCCTTACTGACATCCCAGAAAGCATCAGACTGAGGCATATGTTAAATAAACCACCGGTACAACAGAGGCGTGAAACAGACAATCATCCCCCCATGATAATAATTCTGAAAAAGGAATAGAGTAATAAGCATCACCTAACAATGTAGGAACTGGGTTTCCAATCATGAAGATCCTGATAGTATTAATGTCAACAAGCTTATCCACATTAGGAAATAAAAACAACCCGTAAGCAAGTAGAGCAAAGATGGCCCAAAAGCGACTGTACTCTTCATCCTGGAAAAGTAACGAGCTTTTTCCAATAAGAGTTGAGCTGCTAATCCTCTAATACCCCCTTTAGTAGTCAAATGGGCTTCAACCTCAAACTTCCCCAGATGGATCAAAGCAGTAATCTCGTGTGGTTTTGGCTCACCCTCCAAACAAGTAAAAGGAACACGATCGGTAATAGGTAAATCCAACAAATAAGAATACTCATCTAGTGTAGGTGTTGTACCCCAAATTTTCCCCTCCCATTTTACTCAATTAATGGTAATTGAGGTCTCCAAGTTGCTCAAGGAAGTCCAAGAGTTGACCAGACAAGCTCTCTCCTAAGGTAATGTATCTCAAATTAGGGTTTCATTCTTCATCAATATAGGTGAACCACAAAGGTCCCAAATGCCTTCCAAGGTCCTAATATGTTCCCAAGATCATCCATTTCAAGTTTCATACCTTGCACAAGAAGGTTGCTCAGTCAACTGCTCAAATGTTTGAGAATCGACTGTATTAGGTCAAAAGTCAACTGTGGCCCACATACAGTCAAACTTCAAGATTTTTGGTCAACATCATCATTTTGAAGTTTTATCCATCATTTTATAAAGGTTTGGTCATGATTCCTCAGGGATTGCTCACAATTCATCAAAACCCAAAGGTTGCTAAATTAGGGTTTCATAGAAAAAGTCAACCCAACTTTGACCAAGCATAACTTCCACATGCTTTATGAAACATTTTCCATCCAAAGCTCATTTTGAAAAGGATGCAATTCCCTACAATTCATCTTCATCCCACAAGTTCAAAATATGCACTCACAAAAAGATATGAATTTTGACATTATAGGTCCTTTTGAAAAGTCAACAAAAACACCTTTTGGGTCAAAGCTTCATACATGAACAGGGAAGACTCAATTGAGATGAGACCAAAAGGGTTGCTTAGGGGATATCATAAAATTTCTAAAAAGTCCAAGAACATCTCCCTAGGATCAAAATTGAGAGAGATGTGCATTTTCAAAGTGGGCAATGTTTGGAAAATTGTCAAAAGTCAACATTGATCAAATTGGCATTTTTCCAAAGGGGCCCATGTTTTATTGCTTGAAACATGTTTCTAATAGTACCCACGACCCCTGAGCTCATTCACCTCTTATTTTATTATTTTTATCATTTATTTTGATTTTTTATTCATTTAAATCAAAATAAATCAAATTAAATGGTAAAATAATGAAATCAAATCAAATCTTGGGATTTTTGTGCACATTTTGAGTCTATATACAACTAGCATGATGGAAAATCCGTGCAAGATTCATTTGGATTGGAAAAGATTGGATTGAAGCTTACTTTGGGAAGATATCATACAAAGAGGAAATCAAATCAAATCTCCATTATTTCTCAAGATTCATGCCAATTTTATTAACCTAATTCAGTCTACTACATCTACACAATAATTCCAGACGATAAGCATAAGGATTGGAGGTGTGAAACAGCAAGAAAGAAACCAAAATTTTTCAAGAAAAGTGTGAGACCTATCTTTGTCTACAGGCCAATTCAAGCCAGTCCAACGTTTCCAATCGATTCCTGGACATCCCAGGAAGCTAACAACATCATTTGCAAGCCTCAAAGCATCCAGAAATCGTCCCGAAAAGCATCATGGTTTTCCCTAAAACTCAAACTCGATTTCAATGTTTTACGCATCCTAAACGCATGCTAATCATATATTTGTGTTTATCATCTTGTTTGCAAGCTACCTGTACCCTTTAATTGCATTTACCGCGCAGGAATCCATAGTTGCCGTTGTTAGGGTTTATGAGATGTTTTTAGGGATTTGTTATACAGGTAAAATTGGCCATATAAAAGAGTACTAGGATGCTCGTGGCATCAAGGCGGTTTGATCCATTTAACTGGAATTCATTTATCATGCGTTGTGTTAATTTTTGAGAATTGCAGGTTTTTAGCTATGGCTGATTGTCCGTGGGTAAAAGCTCTGAACTTAAGGCGACGACTCCCTGGAGGAGACGATGCGTGTCACAACATGGTTGGTCCATTTGAATTTGGCGCGCGTTCTCTGGCCACTAACTTGTTTTCTAATATATTATATATTTGTTATTATATTGACAATTGAGATAAACAGCCCAGTTGCCAGGAAGCGTGCCTTGGATGTGCACGTCCTGGGTTCGATCCCAGGCGTGCGCATTTTGTTATTTTCTCATGTGTTTCTGGAAGATCTCATGTACTTCTCTCCAACACGCGAACCATGGGCTTGCAAATCAATACCACTGGATGGCATAGTGACCAGATCTGAGGGCCATCAAGCAGCGTACCATGGTGCACCCACATGCATGGTCAACATGGGATCTCACGCTGACTGGGCTTGAAGGGATTTTGGGCCTTGGAAATTCAGATCTTCACCCCTCATTTTCTAGCACACACAGGCCCAATTCTCAATCTTTCTTTTTTATTTATTTTATTTTCTTTATTCTTTTCAATTTATTTATTTATTTTATTTTTTAAAAATCAGTTATTATAAAATCATAAAATCAAGAATTCACAAATTTAGAATTAGTTTTTTTTATATTTTTATCAATTTTTTTAATTAATTAGCTTAATTTAATTTATGGTAACTTTAACTCATTTTTACAATTAAAATTAACTAGAAAAATTAGTTTTAATTCTTGATTTAATTATTTTCTTTTTTTGCAAAAAAAAGAAGCAAAAATAGGTTATTTAGAATTAATTGCTTTTCATTAATTTATTTATTTTCCTAAATTAACATTAATTAAAACTTAGGATTTTCTTTTCAATTTAATTATTCTTTATTTTCTTAAATAAAAAACGACCAAAAAATGATTTTCTTTAATCAATTGCAATTAGGTTTAGTTAAGGGTCAAAACCCTGATTTCTCTCGCCTTTAATTTACCGCGCGTTTTTAATTTTCTTTCTTATTATTATTGTAACTGTTTCAAGGTTCTAATAGTTTTAATTAGGGTTTTAAATTCCGCACTTTTATTTCCTATCAAGGCAATTATGTAACTGTCAAAGCCATGTAATAGCTAGGTTTATTTCCGCTTTTTACTTTCTGCAAATTCTTAACTGTTAGATGTGTGCTAATAGTACTGTATGGAAAGAATGCATGAAAAATTAATACAGTTAGAAAACCCTAATGTGCAAAGATAATAAACTGAAATCAAACACTTGCAAATGCTCACTCTTAGGGTATACTCTCACTTTGGTTGCCTTCGGTTAAATGATCATGAAGCATATGATGTTTTAGTGGCTATCCTCTATGTCCCAAAAGATCTAAAATGACCCATTTGACTGTCGCCTCAGAATAGATTGGTAGGACTCTAAGATGGTTACTAAGGTGTCCTAACATTGCTTTTGTGACCGCACGTTCCTTTCGAATTGTCCCTTACAAACTCCAACGACGGTGCTACCTACTCCTCAATAGTAAGATAGCGCTGTCTAAAGGAAACAAAACAAAAACAATCTTTTTTCGAGTAGGTAGATGCTAGTAGGTACTTGCTCAAAACAAATCTTTACACACTAACACCTTTTCCAAACAAATTTTCAAAACAACTTCGTCACACCCTTGAGGACCGATACAAGGGTTATCACGAAGTAAAACATTTTCAAAAACAAGCACACAAACACAAGCAATTTTAGAAGATGAGAAAGTACCTAAGAGCCCGTAGATAACTACAGATAGAAGGGGTGCTAACACCTTCCCTTTCTATAATCTACCCCTCATACTTAAAATCTCGAAAAAGGATTTTTCTGTACTTTTTTCCTTTCCGGTTGGATAAAATAAAAGTCAGTGGCGACTCTTGCTTACCGCAACATTTTGCGAACAAAAGACGCAAAACAGTATAACAGTCGGTTCTCTCACCGTATCACAGAACTGGCGACTCTGCTGGGGAATATAAAGTGGGGTTTACCTTAGGATCTAGGTCATTTTAAAATTGCTTTCTTGTTTTGCCTTGCCTGCTTTAAATTCAAGGTTTTTATTTGGGTATTATTAAAGATCCTACACCCGGATCTGGGGACACTTTTTAGATAAACAACAATAGATCGTGGAGACTATACGGCGTAGACCGATATGGTTTAAACGATGGCTGTTGTGATCGGTGGGAATAAAACTGACTGTTTTAGAAAGCTGGTTCGCGTTTTGCGTTTGTTTTCGCAAAATGTCGCGGTAAGCAAGAGTCGCCACCATCTTTTATTTTATCCAACAAGGAAATGACAAAAGCACAGAAAAATTCCTTTTTGAGATATTTCTTGGGTTCAGGAGGTAGATTATAGAAAGGGAAGGTGTTAGCACCCTTTCTATCCGTGGTTATCCACGGGCTCTTAGGTACTTGCTCATTATGTTTTCAAAAGTTTGCTTTTCTTTGTGTTTGTGGATTTGAAATGAGTTTTTTGTTTGAAAGGGGTGTAAGTGCGAAAAGTTTTGTTTTTGTTTTCAAAAGAGCAAGTACTTAAGAACCTCTACCAACTCAAAAAGAAATTAATCTGTACAAGTGTCCTTTAGACAATGCTATCCCACTATTGAGGAGTAGGAAGCATCTTCGTTGGAGTTTTCGGGTCAATTCGATTAAGGGACGTGTGGTCACTAAAGCAATATTAGGACGCCTTAGCGGTTACCCTAATGTCTTAGATCATTTTATCCGAGGCAACTGTTTCGAGGCAACTTTTGATATTTGGACAAAAGGGCGACCTCTAAAACTTCCTATACTCAATGACCACGTTCGAGGCAACCAAGTGAGGCGTACCCTAAGAGTGGCATGTGCGAGTGTATTGTTTTTCAGTTATGTTATCTTTACATGTAATGGTGAGCTACTGTTGATTTTAAATTAAGATTGATCTTATCATGCATAGCCTATTATTCAAACATCTAACAGTTAATGATTGCGGAAATTAAATTGCGGGAATTTTAAATCTAAGCTATTACAAGGCGTCGGGTATTTACATCGCCAAAAACAAACCCTTGAAAATTAAATTGCGAAAAGTAAATAAAAGCGATAAATAAAAGTCCTAAATTAAAACTATTACATCCTTGGAGCAATTACAATTATATGGGTCAAAAATAATTCGCGCGAGAAAAATTGAATCGGTGCGTCCTAGGGTTTTGACCTTTTTTTCAATAAATGAAGCATATTTTTTTGTTCTTTTTTGAATTAAGGATTAAGTCTAAATTAATATTTAATTAATTGAAAGAAAATATTTTTGAGTTTTTATTTTAATTAAGAAAATAAAAAAATGGTTTAAAAAAATATTAAAAACCCTAATTCTATATTGATTTTAATTTAATGTAAAAATATATTGAAATTGAACCTAATTAAAACTAAATTAATTGGTTAATTTTATTTACAAAAATAAATAATAACATTAATGGAAAAAATATTTTTTTGTTTTTTCTGATTTTTTTATGAAAAAGTTAATTTGTTAATTAATTAATTAGTTTTTAATAATAATAATTAAAAGCAATAGAAAAATAATGAAAAGAAATAAAAATATAGCAAACTCAAGGGGGTGCTAGGCCCAATTTGGAAGTAAGATCAGCAATTCTTTGGCCCAAATCCAATTAGTCTGCTTTGACTTTCTGAATAGCCCACATGCTTGTTGACTCTGGCCTATGGTGGTCCTTCCATCTAGACCATTGGATCTGTTTTGCAAGCCACGCAGCCTTCCAGATCTGCAAGCGCATAATGGTCCACTCTTTGAACGTCACATGGGAATACCTGAAGAAGAAAAATAAACAAGGTTTTGGGGGACCTGGGATTCGAACCCAGGTCCCAATCCTCATTGCCTGCACGCTCAACCAACCCAACTAACTTGATCATTCGTTATTGGAATAGGAACTAATTATAATACATGGAAATCAATTAATATGCTTGCAAAAATAAAAAGCGCGCTTAAGATTTAAATTGGCCAATCACGCTATGACACATCTTCATCTTCTTCACAAATACTGGTTCAATTACTTGTGGATTTTTATCCGCAGGAAGTTTCGTAGGACGTTTCAAAAATTGTCTCCAGGCCATGAAAACCCTATCCAATATCACAAACATGTTCGTCTCTGCCTCCTCATCATCCCTGTAACCACCATTCACCTTGATTTTGCCTATATAAAAAATGGCTAAAACACAAGAACATGAACCCTAGGTTAGAGCATCATGATACAGGGTCCAATAATGAAATTGAATAATGCAAAAATGTTCTAAATCAAATAACTAACATGAATATGCCAATATTTTGAAGAAAAGGTGCAAGAACTGGAGGTTTGGATTCCATGTTCAGAGGTCAGTTCACGATGACTTACAGTGCGATGTAGGTGATGAAAAGGCTTCCTTTTGATTGGTATAGCACCACTGAATGTCAAGGAAGAGAGTTGCGTTGTTCTTTTGGCCTGAATCTGCCTCCAATGTGGTTTTTGATCTCACACTTTTTCATGGTTTTTTGCAAAGTGGTGTGGTCGTTTCTGCAGACTTCTATGCGTGTTTTTGATTTGTGAAGCTTATGTGAATGTTATAGAGTGAATTAGGGTTGGTTTTTTTATCTGAAATCAAGTGCATTCAAGATTGAAGATTGGATTTTATCACCATTGAAAAGCTTTCCAAAAATAAGCCAAATCTTAGATTTTGTGCTTGAATGAGCCCTAGCACGAGTTGGTTGGTTGTCACATGATATTTGCAAGCTGTACAAATCACAAAGATATCATTTCAATAATTTTTGGATTTTATTTGAATTAATATAGATTTAAAATGAATTAAATCAATAAAAATTAAATAAAATAGAAAAATAAGTGTTTGGTTATGAAATTAAAGATGGGACACGTGTGTGGCATAACAACACCAAATCAAGTGGAAAAAAGTGGGCCCTTTTGTCAAAAATTGGAGTTTTGAGGATAGTTGACTTTTGGCAATTTTGGAAAAATGCCCAACTTCAACAATGCATAACTTCTTCAATTTTCAACTTTTGGAGGTGTTCTTGTACTTTTTAGAAACCTTGAGATGTCCTCTAATAAAACCTTTTTCTCTCATCTCACTTTGATGTTCCATTATCAAGTTATAAGCTTTGGAAAAAAAAGGGTTTTTTGTTGACTTTCAAAAATGACCTATAATGTCCAAATTTGTAACTTTTTGTGAGAGCATTTCTTGATCTTTGGGTGTGAATATAAATTGTAGTAAATTGCATCCTATTCAAAATGAGCTTCGGATGGGTCATTTATCATAAAGTATGAGAAAGTTATGCTTGATCAAAGTTGAGTTAACTTTTCCTACAAAACCCTAATTTAGCTACTTTTGAATCTTGAGGAATCTTGAGCAATCCATGATGAATCATGATAAACCCTTGATCAAGTGATGAATTATACTTCAAAATGATAATGTTGACAAAAATTCTTGAGGTTTGACTGTATTTGGGTCACAGTTGACTTTTGCCCTAGCAAAGTCAATTTTTGGACCTCTTGAGCAATTGACTGACCAAACTTCCTCTGCAAGGCTTGAAATTTGACATGGATGAACTTAAGAACATATTAAGACATTGGGAAACACTTGAGGCCATTTGTATGTGAGGACCTTGATGCAACACAAAACCCTAATTTTGACTTGACTGCCTTAGGAGGTGATTTGACTGTCCAACCCTTGAGCCATCTTGAGCAATTTCGAGATTATTATTGACATATCTTGAGGAATATGGGAGGGAAAATTTTTGGGTAAAACAGTTTCCCCTGTTCAATTTTCTTAAACCTGAGGATATAGATTGGCTTTCGAGCCTTTCGTGATCCGAAGGTGGAAGATAATTGAACACTAGAGTGCCCAAAAATTTGCACTCGCATGGTGTAGTATCAGCATTGTGATGTCGGGAATGGGCTTACAGATGCCATTTGGAGATTGTTGGTAGGAGGATGGGCTTATAGATGCCATTTGCAGGAGTGTCGATCGCATAAGAGCTTCCTTAGCGAGAACTTGCATACTTGTTGTTGTAGAAGATTCTGCTGGGGAAGTCTAACTTTTGTTGAGATTTAGGAACTTGCCTGTACTTCAACTGAGATAAAGCCTTGGCTGAGTATTAAGAACCTGTCCATAATTCAACTGGGAGGTAATCTTTATCAAGATCTATGAACTGTCTCGTGCTCACCGGGAGTATATCGTTGATGTTATAGAACTTGTCCACACTATGACGGAGGAAAACATCGAGATCTAGGAACTGACTCGTGCTCACCGGGAGTATAGCGTTGAGGTTATAGTACTCCTCCACACTATGACATTGGGAAGCATCTTCATCAAGATCTAGGAACTGTCTCGTGCTCACCGGCAGTATACCGTTGAGTTTATAGAACTCGTCCACACTATGACGGAGGAAAACATCAAAATCTAGGAACTATCTCGTGCTCACCGAGAGTATACCGTTGAGGTTATAGTACTCGTCCACTCTATGACGTAGGGAAGCATCTTCATCAAGATCTAGGAACTGTCTCGTGCTCACCGGGAGTATACCGTTGAGGTTATAGAACTCGTCCACACTATTACGGAGGAAAACATCAAGATCTAGGAACTGACTCGTGCTCACCGGGAGTATACCGTTGAGGTTATAGTACTCGTCCACACTATGACGTAGGGAAGCATCTTCATCAAGATCTAGGAACTGTCTCGTGCTCACCGGGAGTATACCGTTGAGGTTATAGAACTTGTCCACACTATGACGGAGGAAAACATCAAGATCTAGGAGCTGACTCGTGCTCACCGGGAGTATACCATTGAGGTTATAGTACTCGTCCACACTATGACGTAGGGAAGCATCTTCATCAAGATCTAGGAACTGTCTCGTGCTCACCGGGAGTATATCGTTGAGGTTATAGAACTTGTCCACACTATGACGGAGGAAAACATCAAGATCTAGGAACTTACTCGTGCTCACCGGGAGTATACCATTAAGGTTGTAGTACTCGTTCACACTATGACGTAGGGAAGCATCTTCATCAAGATCTAGGAACTGTATCGTGCTCACCGGGAGTATACCGTTGAGGTTATAGAACTCGTCCACACTATGACGGAGGAAAACATCAAGATCTAGGAACTGACTCGTGCTCACCGGGAGTATACTGTTGAGGTTATAGTACTCGTCCACACTATGACGTAGAGAAACTGTCGATATTGAGAACCTTATCTGAAATTCAACCGAGGATAATTCAATTGAGATTTAAGAACCGGTCAGATCTTTGACTAAGCTGAGAACTTAACTGCATTTTTCCTAAAAGGTAAAGGTCAGTCATATGCAATGCATGATATGGATCAGGCAATGATATTCTCAAAATAAATGAGATTGTATTTGTATGATGCGTATATGCATGTATCATGATGTATGGAAGTGCGATGTTTTAGCTGGGGAAAATAAATCCCGGAGCTGCTGGAGAATAGAGTTGAGTTCTTCGTTTCCGCTGGGGATGATGAACGAAGATGGTTGTGAGAATAAACCTGCAGGAGAAAAGAACTCCGTTGGGGAATAAACTGATGAAGAGATTACTCTGCGGGGAATTACTATGTGGGGAAGAGACACTTTGCTGAGATTTTAACGATAAACTCCGCTGGGGATTCCATTGATAAGCTCTGTTGGGGATTTTAATGATGAACTTCACCGGGGATAGAAAGAATCTTCGCTGGGGATGATATTTCAATTGCAACTTGCTGAGGATAACCCAGTTAGACTTCTGTGGGGATAACCTCTGAATTTGGCTGAGGAGATTTATTTGTGCTCTGCAGGGGATAAGCTTCCAGAATCTACTGGGTAAGATGATTCAATTCTGGCGGGGAAGCTTTTTTTATTTAAAATTGGGCTGGGGAAATGACTCCACTAGGGGTATCTTGTGTTCTGCCGAGGAACATTCTTATATTCCGTTGAGGAATATTAAGACTGCTGGGGATGCTCTTATACTTGCTGGGGAATACCTTTATGCTCCGCTGGGGAATATTAAGATCTTCTGGGGTTACCAAGCCTTTTCGGGGCTGATGGTAGACTAACTCTGCTTGGGGGAGAGTATTGTTGATTCATTCATGGTTGCAAGTCTCAGTGGGGAGAGCTACCATTACTGTTTTTCTCTGCGGGGAGTGACGGTATCTTGGTCACATTCTTCAGCTGAATCTACCTTGGTACCTTGGTGGATAGAGCAACTAGACTGCTCGGACAATTCTTATTGCCCCTACTTCTGATATCACCCGTAATTAGTCATTTGTTTCGCATGTAAATATTTATGAGCAGCAATTAATGTCAGATGCATATATCAAAAATGAACATTGGACGTTCTTTGCAAAACAAAACGGATAAAGGAAAAACAATTTGAAATTTGTCTGAAAATGAATTTGTATTGATTTTGAAGTTTGGCCTGTAAATAGGCGTTTTTTGTACAAGGGGCTGACGTCCTAGTAAGAGAACGCCGCCGAACAAATAGAATTTATACAACTTGTGAAAAGAAAACAAAACAGCTATGTGAATAATCCCACTGGGTTCCAACTCTGCTATTGCCTTTATATCTTTAAGAGTTTCATCACTTTTTTGCTTAGTTGAAGGTGAATCTGATTGATTGGTGCCGCTTGAGCTTAATAGTTGATATCGAAGTCTGGATGCAGGGTGATCCAATGAGACATAGTGTTACACTTATCCCTAACTTTTTCCTGGGCCGCCCTTTCAGGTTTTCAGTCCACCGGGATACCCATTTTTGCCCAAGTCACCTTTTCAGGTTTTCGACTTGCCGGGTGTATAAATTTTTTTTTATTTTCATCCCTTATTTTTGCCCGAACCCTTTTGGTTCGCCGGGAAGCCCTAATTTTTGCCTAGGCCAGTCAACCTAGCGGGTATTTGATTATGCGTAGTATCTTTTCACTATGTCTGCATTTACGGGGTGAGGAAGGTCGTCACCATCCGTGGTGGTTAGAATCATAGCTCCTCCTGAGAAGATGTTCTTAACCACAAATGGCCCTTCGTAAGTAGGGGTCCATTTGCCCCTGGGATCACCTTGAGGTAAGATAATGCGTTTGATTACCAGGTCCCCAACTTGATAGTCTTGTCGTCTGAATTTCTTGTTGAATGCCTTGATCATCCTTTTTTGGTACGTCTGACCATGACAAACAACAGTAAGTCTCTATTCGTTGATTAGATTCAGTTGATCAACTCGGGTCTGAATCCTGTCATCTTCGTTCAAACCTGCATCCTTCATGATCCGTAGAGAGGGTATCTGAACTTCAATAGGCAACACTGCCTCCATGCCATAAACCAAGGAATAGGGGGTTGCCCCTATTGACGTCCGTGCTGAATTACGGTACCCATGAAGAGAAAATGGCAACATCTCGTGCCAATCTTTGTAGGTCACTGTCATCTTCTGCACAATCTTCTTAATGTTCTTATTAGCTGCTTCGACAGCCCCATTCATCTTCGGCCGGTAAGGAGAAGAGTTATGATGCTGTATCTTGAATTGCTCGCAGAGCTCAGTGATCATCTTGTTGTTAAGATTGGTACCATTGTCCATAATGATCCTTTATGGTACACCGTATCGACAAATTAGGTTGTGCCGAATGAACCGTGCCACGATGTTCTTGGTTACGGTAGCAAAGGAAGCTACTTCAACCCACTTCATAAAGTAATCAATAGCTACAAGGATGAAGCGATGCCCGTTGGATGCCGTAGGTCTGATCTCGCCAATCATATCAATGCCCCACATTGCAAAAGGCCACGGTGCCGTCAAGACGTTTAGAGGAACTGGAGGTACGTGCACCTTATTAGCATAGACTTGGCACTTGTGACATGTCCGAGAGTGCTGATAACAGTCAGCTTCCATTGTGGACCAGTAATACCCTGCCCTTAGGATTTTCTTTTCCACAGTATGTCTACTAGAATGAGTTCCAAAAGTACCTTCATGCAGCTCTATCATAATCCTTTCTGCTTCAATATTATCAACACAACACAGTAAGGTTGAATCATGGTTTCGTTTGTAAAGAATGCCATTACTGATGAATAACTTTGCTGCGAACCTTCTCAAAAACTTCTTGTCATTAACAGATGCATCCTCGGGGTACTCCTGAGCTTCAAGGTACCTCTTCACTTCATGATACCAGGGCTTTTCTGTTACCTCCTCAGTCTCAAGATCACAGCAATGTGCAGGTTCATCCAATTTCCAAATAATGATCCGGGGAGCCTCGTTGTCCCATTTGACTTTGAACATAGAAGACATCGTAGCTAACGCGTCTGTCAACTGATTCTCTTCTCTAGGGAAATGTTCAAAGGTTATCTCCTCAAAGTGGGGAAGCAACTTCAACACATACTCCTTATAAGGAATAAGATTAGGGTGTTTCGTATCCCACTCGCCTTTGATCTGACTGATCACGAGAGCAGAATATCCAAAGACACTCAGAAACTTAATCCTTAGGTCAATTGCAGCTCGAAGACCCATGATGCAGGCTTCATACTCCGCCATGTTGTTGGCGCAGTTGAAACATAGTGGGGCGGTAAATGGCGTATGAGAGCCTTTAGGAGATATGATCATAGCGCCAATGCCATTACCCAAAGCGTTCGAAGCTCCATCAAAGTACATAGACCATCGGGATCCTTCCTCAGGTCCTTCATCCGGTCCAGGTGTCTCACAATCAGTCACTACCATGATATTCTCATATGGTAATTCAAAGTTCATAGACTGGTAATCATCCATTGCCTGATGTGCCAAATGGTCTTCCAATACACTTCCCTTAATTTCTTTTTGAGTCGTGTACTGGATGTCATACTCAGTCAAGATCATCTTCCATGTTGCTATTCTTCTGGACAAGGCAGGCTTTTCGAAGATATACTTGATTGGATCCATCTTTGAAATCAACAGAGTAGTGTGAGTCAGCATAAACTGTCTCAGCCGGCGAGCAGCCCATGCCAAAGCGCAGCAAGTTTTCTCAAGCAGTGAGTATCGGGTCTCACAGTCGGTAAACTTTTTTCTAAGGTAATAAATAGCATGCTCTTTTCGGCCAGACTCGTCATGCTGCCCCAGCACACACCCCATTGAATTGTCAAGTACTGCCAAGTACAAAATCAAAGGTCTCCCTTCAACTGGTGGCATAAGAATGGGTGGCTCCTGGAGATACTCTTTGATTCTTTCGAAAGCGGCCTGGCATTCATCGTTCCAACGTACCACTTGATCTTTCTTCAGTAACTTGAAGATTGGCTCACAAGTAGTAGTTAGGTGTGAGATGAATCGGGAAATGTAGTTCAGCCGTCCCAGAAAGCCTCTGACCTCCTTCTCTGTCTTGGGAGTTGGCATCTCTTGTATGGATTTCACTTTGGCAGGGTCCACTTGAATACCTTTGTCGCTCACGACAAAACCCAGTAGCTTACCAGACCTTACTCCGAAGGTGCACTTGTTCGGGTTCAATCTCAGCTTGTACAGCTTCAACCTGTCAAACAGCTTCTGTAGATGGTCAAGGTGTTCCTCCTCAGTCTGGTACCTCGCAATCATATCATCGACGTAAACTTCAATTTCATGGTGGATCATGTCATGAAACAGAGCAACCATGGCACGCTGATATGTTGCCCCAACATTTTTCAATCCAAAAGGCATGACCTTGTAACAAAAGGTGCCCCACTGAGTAACAAAGGTCGTCTTCTCCATGTCTTTGGGAGCCATCTTAATTTTATTATATCCGGAGAAACCATCCATAAAGGAGAATACCTTATGCTGAGCAGTATTGTCAACCAGAACGTCTATGTGAGGTAGAGGGAAGTCATCCTTAGGGCTTGCCCTGTTCAAGTCCCTGTAGTCAACACACATTCGGACCTTACCATCTTTCTTCGGTACCGGAACCACATTGGCAACCCACTGAGGGTAAGAAGTCACTGCTAGAAAACCGGCGTCAAACTGTTTCATAACTTCGACCTTGATTTTCTCAGACATCACTGGGCGCATACGGCGAACCTTTTGTTTTACGGGAGGGCAGTCTTCCTTCGTAGGCAGGCGATGAACCACAATGTCAGTATCCAACCCATGCATATCTTCGTAAGACCAGGCAAAGATCTCAATATAGTCATGCAACATCTGAATCAACCGTTGTTTCACACTAAGCTCCAGATTTGCACCAATCTTGACTTCCTTATTGTCTGTTTTAGTACCCAGATTCACTATTTGCACTGGCTCTTCATGTGGCTGAATGGCCCTTTCTTCCTAGAGTAGCAGTCTTGCAAGTTCACCAGGCACTTCGCAATCATCTTCACCTTCGTCTTCGACTAAGTTGATCGGATTTTCGAAGTCATAACTGACAGTAGCAGAGTCGTTACCAGTGAGATCCAGAGTGGATTGAGACCTGTATATGTGAGTGTGTGTAAAATAGTTGTTTTGCAACATATAATAAAGAAAAACAAGGAGCGCAAAATTTGAAATGCAAAAGACGTCCAATGTTTTTATTAATGATATATGAAAATGGCACACAAAAGCCCTCACAAATGAAGCCACGGTGCCCCGGGTAAGACACCGGGCCATAAAGTTTCAAAACATTGTCTGTTACAAATTCAAAACAAAGAGTTCATTACTGGGTAACAAAAGTAATAGGGATGAATTCCTTTGCTGTCCAGTTGCTTGGTCCACCGTTGGTTGTAGGATAGATCCAGCTGTCGAATTCAGACTCTTCCACGTCATCTTCAATGGCATTTACTCCCGAGTTGCTGATGAACACAGGAGTTTTTCCAATCCTTGCACTACGAACAACCCTTTGAGCTTCTGCAGTGAAACCCAAACCAAACTTGTTAGTCTTCTGAGTGAAATCAGGAAGTCGGCCCCAGTTTGCACACTCACCCTTCTCAATAACAGCCCGAGCATCCTTTAAGGAAGCCATCTTTATAGGAGGATCTTCAACCTTAGTCTCAACTAATGCCAGTGTCTGAGGAACCTCTTCAAAGTGTTGAAATGGGGTCTCAATGAACTCCCCATCCATCTCTACGTATCTGAACGAGTTGAGGTGGCTGACCATGTACTCTTCCTCTCCCTGTACTGTCACAATCTTCCCTCTGACTGGGTACTTCTGTTAGAACAAAGTTTGAATCTACTACCCTAAGTTTAAGTTTTGATGATAACAAAATGCTAAGAGACATTAATTGTATGATTCATGTAAGACACATATGCTATCTAAAAAATTACATTCTGTTTTACAGAAACTCTGATGGGTATCAGCAGGAGAACATCCTCATCAGCATCAGAAAATTGGATATCAACATTAGCATCAAAAGATGCTATATCAGATACCAGAGTCAGAAGATCAACTTGCGCTTATGCTGAAGCTTGATGAACAGATCTGCGCTCAACACTCTGAACTCTGATAAAGACAACAACAGTTCATCAACACTTAAGCAGCGTCAGAATGAGCCAAAGCCATAACACGCTTTAGTTGCAATGGTACTGTGCATTCAAGATGAGTTATTACCAACGACATCATTCCAGACAAGATCTGCTTAATAAGGAAAGAATGTTATTGGCATTGAAACAGAATTATTGCTCCAACGTACACTAATTCCAATGCTATATAAACAAGTCAATGAAGATTGAATTGGCTAATGCTCTACAACAATCTCCACGCCTAAAAGCTATTCATAATCTTCCTTACTCTCAGTTTTCTAAAAGCTCCAAAATTCCTTACTCAATTATTTTTAGCAATCTAGTTTCCATAAGCTTAAGTTGTGTAGTATCACAGTTGTGATAAACAGTTTTGTAGAAAACATTCACACACCTAGATTTCAATTCTTTGTAAGAAAGTAATTCCTTGAGAAACCGGTTTGTGGTTTGCATCAAGAAGGCTTTAGCAGTTGTTAAAGCAGATTGTAATATTCAGTTGAATATAGTGGATTAAGACCTCGTTGGAGAGAGGCGAAATCACCTTGACGGGTGGACTGGAGTAGTTTGAGATCAAACGAACCAGGATAAAAATATCGTGTTGATTGCATTGATTTTCAGTTTTACAATTCAACCCCCCTTCTTGTGTTTTTCACTTCTTCAATTGGCATCAGAGCGCCTGGTTCTAAGCTAAAACACTTAACCGTGTCAGTACAAGATCCAGCGTCAGAAAAACACAATGGCAGGAACTTATTCACACACCAGCAATGACAACAATGAAGACAGAGACAGATTCAGCGGCAAACCTCCAGTCTTTGATGGAGAAAATTTTGATTACTGGAAAGACAGAATTGAAAGCTTCTTTCTGGCACATGATGCTGATCTGTGGGACATGGTGACAGATGGATACATGCACCCTGTGAATGCAAGCGGTCAGAAGATTGATAGGAAAGCAATGTCTGACCAATAAAAGCGTGACTTCAAAAATCACCACAAGGCCAGAACCATCCTTCTCAGTGTTATCTCCTATGCTGAATATGAAAAGATCTCTAACAGAGACACAACAAAGAACATGTTTGACTCACTCAGAATGACGCATGAAGGCAACATTCAGGTCAAAGAAACTAAAGCTCTTGCGCTCATTCAGAAGTATGAGGCATTCAAAATGGAAGAAAGTGAATCCATTGAAACAATGTTCTCAAGATTCCAAATTCTGGTGGATGGTCTCAAGGTTCTGGACAAAGGATACTCTACTGCTGATCACGTCAAGAAGATCATCAGAAGCTTACCAAAGCAGTGGAGGCCAATGGTTACAGCTCTGAAGCTAGCAAAAGATCTCAACAAAATTTCTCTGGAGGAACTTATCAGCTCCCTCAGAAGTCATGAGATAGAGCTAGAAGCTGATGAACCTCAGAAGCAAGGTAAGCCTTTAGCATTAAAATCTAACAAAAAATCTGAGTCTAAAGTTTTGCAGGTAGTTGAAGAAACATCTGATGGATCCTCATCAGAAGAAGACGAACTTTCTCTCCTCTCCAGAAGAGTGAATCAACTGTGGAAGCAGAGGCAAAGGAAGTTCAGGAATCCCAGAAGATCTGATCAGAACGAGTCTTCTTCCAGATACAGAAGGACAGATTCTTCCTCTGGATACAGAAGATCTGAAGGCTCCTCAGGAAGCAGAAATCCAAACACCAAGGACATCATCTGCTATGAGTGCAATGAGCAAGGACACTACAAGAGTGAGTGCCCAAAGCTTCAGATGGAAAAGACCAAAAAGAAGTTTGGAAGAGAAAAGAAGAAAAGTCTCATGGCTACATGGAATGACTCCGACTCGTCTGAAGCTGACTCAGAATCAGATGATGAGAGAGCAAACATAGCTCTCATGGCCAACATTTCAGAAGATAGTGAAGCTTCTGAATTAGACTCAGAATCAAACACTGAAGAGGTATTTCCTGACTTTGCAATTAATTTTACTAAGGCTGAACTTTCTTAAAGCCTTAATGAAATTCTGGAAAGGTACCAGCAGATTAGAGTTAAATTCAGAAACCTGAAAAGGAATCTTGAATCTGACTCTGATAAGACTGAGAGTCTTAAATTGGAAAATTCTGAGCTGAGAAATAAAATTTCAAAATTAGAAAATACTTTACAAAACTCTCAGAAGGAACCAATTTCTGAAACTCCCAGCAGCGCTGATGAGATCATCAAGGAGTATGATCACAGTTTCCAGAAGTTCCTTGCTAAAAGCATAGATAGAAGCAAAATGGCTTCAATGATCTATGGACTTAGCAGAAACGGAAGGAAGGGAATAGGATACCAAGGTAAGGTTCCTACACCAAAGAATGTCATGGATTTAACCATTAAACAGACTCCTCTGAACTCACATTTTGTGTATGGTCACACATATGATATTAAATACACTAGCAGTAAGTATTCTATGAAACCAAAATTCAACCAGAGTTTTGGTAAATCTAACAAATCAGGACCCAAGAAAATATGGGTACCTAAGGATAAAATAATACATGTTGCATATATCTTTAGTAGCAAATCAGAAACACCAGTCATGGTACCTGGACTCTGGCTGCTCGCGACACATGACGGGAAGAAGGCATATGTTCCAAAGCCTCTAACTTAAGCCTGGAGGCCACATTGGCTTTGGAGGCAATCAGAGGGGAAAGATAATTGGCTCTGGAACTGTAGGTAAAGGAAATCTTCCCTCTATAAATAATGTTCTGCTAGTAGATGGATTAATGCATAATCTGTTATCCATAAGTCAATTAAGTGATAACGGTTATGATATAATCTTTAATCAAAAATCATGTAAAGTTGTTAGTCAGAAAGATGGGACTATCCTGTTTAATGGAAAGAGGAAAAACAACATTTATAAAATCAAACTTTCTGAACTGAAAAGTCAGAATGTAAAGTGTCTTCTGTCTGTTAACAACGAGCAGTGGATCTGGCACAGAAGATTGGGGCATGTTAGTATGAGAAGAATATCTCAGATTAACAAACTCAATCTGGTCAGAGGACTTCCTAATTTGAAGTTCAATTCAGATGCTCTGTGTGAAGTATGTCAGAAAGGCAAGTTTTCAAAACCCACTTTCAAATCTAAAAATGTTGTTTCTACCTCTAAGCCATTAGAAATTCTGCACATTGACTTATTTGGACCAGTTAAAACTGCTTCAGTCAGTGGGAAGAAGTATGGGTTAGTAATCGTAGATGACTATAGCAGATGGACATGGGTAAAGTTCTTAAGACACAAGGACGAGTCACACTCTCTGTTTGTTACCTTCTGTAACCAAGTTCAGAATGAAAAGGATCTTAGAATCTTTAAAGTCAGAAGTGATCATGGTGGAGAATTTGAAAACAAAGATTTTGAGTCATTCTTTAATGACAGAGGCATTTTGCATGATTTATCTTGTCCTAGAACTCCCCAACAAAATGGAGTTGCAGAACGAAAGAACATAACATTGCAAGAAATGGCCAGAACCATGATCAATGAGACAAACGTTGCTAAGATCTTCTGGGCAGAGGCAATAAACACAGCGTGCTACATTCAGAATAGAATCTCAATAAGACCTATTCTGGAAAAGACTCCATATGAATTGTGGAAGAACAGAAAGCCCAACATTTCATATTTTCATCCATTTGGATGTACTTATTTTATGTTAAATACAAAGAATTATTTGAACAAGTTTGACTCTAAAGCACAAAAGTGTATTATGTTAGGATACTCTGAACGCTCAAGAGGGTACAAAGTATACAATACAGAAACACAGATTGTGGAAGAATCAATCAGTGTTCGTTTTGATGATAAGCTTGACTCTGAAAAGTCAAAGCAGAATGAAGTTTTTGCAGGTATGGAAATTGAATTTACAGGTTCTGAAGATAAGTCATCAGAAGCTCTCAACACAGACACTCCTTCAACATCTGAAAGGAGCACTGATAGCAATCCTACAACAGCTGCTGATCAACCTCAGAAGAGATTACCCAGAAGCGGCTTGGATCATCCAGAAGAAACTATCTTAGGAAGAAAGGAAGATCCAATCAGAACAAGAGAAAGCTTCAGAAACTCGGAAGAATCCCTCATGGGACTTATGTCTCTGATTGAACCTTCTTCTATTGATGAAGCACTTCTGGACAACGACTGGATTCTAGCAATGCAAGAAGAGCTGAATCAATTCACCAGAAATGACGTATGGGATCTTGTTCCCAGACCAAAAGGATTCAACGTCATTGGAACAAGATGGGTGTTCAGAAACAAGCTAAATGAACAAGGTGAAGTCATCAGAAACAAAGCACGACTGGTAGCACAAGGTTATAATCAGCAAGAGGGGATAGACTATACAGAAACCTTTGCTCCAGTCGCCAGGTTAGAATCTATCAGACTTTTAATCTCATTTGCTGTTAATAGAGGCATCACTCTGTATCAGATGGATGTCAAGAGTGCATTCTTAAATGGTTATATAGAAGAAGAAGTTTATGTGCACCAACCCCCTGGTTTTGAAAGTACAAAACATCCAGAACATGTTTTCAAACTAAAGAAGTCACTCTATGGTCTGAAACAAGCTCCCAGAGCTTGGTATGAAAGACTAAGTAACCTTCTGTTAGAAAATAAATTCACCAGAGGAAAGGTGTACACTACCTTATTCTGTAAGTCAGTTAAGAATGACATCTTAGTCTGTCAAATTTATGTTGATGATATTATTTTTGGATCTACTAATCCTTCTCTTGGAAGAAAATTTGCTAAGTGTATGCAGGCAGAATTTGAGATGAGCCTCATGGGAGAACTAAAATTCTTTCTGGGAATTCAGATCAATCAAAACCCATAGGGAACTTACATTCATCAGAGCAAATATGTCAGAGAACTTCTGAAGAAATTTGACCTCTCAGAATGTAAGCCATCAAAGATTCCAATGCATCCCACGTGCATTCTGGAAAGAGAAGAGGTAAGCAAAAAGGTAGAACAGAAGGTCTACAGAGGTATGATTGGTTCTCTCCTTTATCTGACAACTTCAAGGCCTGATATCTTATTCAGCGTATGTATTTGTGCTAGATTCCAATCAGATCCTAGAGAATCTCACTTAACAGCTGTTAAGCGAATTTTCAAGTATCTTAAAGGTACTACTAATCTGGGTTTATTTTATAGAAAATCTAGTGATTACAACTTAGTAGGCTACTGCGATGCTGACTTTGCTGGAGACAGAGTAGAGCGTAAAAGTACTTCTGGAAGCTGCCAGTTTCTGGGAGAAAATCTGATCTCTTGGTCCAGCAAAAGGCAATCCACAATTGCGCTATCAACAGCAGAAGCTGAGTACATAGCAACAGCAAGATGTAGCACACAAATGCTCTGGATGAAAAGTCAGCTTGAAGACTTCCATATTTTTGAGAGTAACACCCCTATACTCTGTGACAATACTTCTGCTATTTGCTTAAGTAAGAATCCTATTTTACATTCTAGGGCTAAGCATATAGAAATAAAACATCACTTCATTAGGGACTATATTCAGAAAGGAATTTTGAACTTAAAATTTATTGATACAGACCATCAATGAGCTGATATCTTCACAAAACCTCTTTCTGAAGATAGGTTCAATTTCATTCTGAAACATCTCAGCATGAAACTCTGCCCAGAGTGAAAATGTTTTAATTCTATATATTATCCTTCAGAATGTATTTGTTTTACTATGAACCTCTGATCAATCTCTTTTCAGAAAGATAGAACATGCAGATTGTATCAGATGCTATTCTTAAACATCTGAGCGTTTCAGCTAAAGGATAGACGTGCTGCTCACTAAATCAAACAAGTGTCATCCAATCATCAGCAAATCTCTGAAGCAGAACGCGTGCACGCTTCTGAGAAGGCAAAACGCTGATTGGGTGCATTGAGACACATGTCTGGTAACTGTTTCAAGTATCTTTCTCAAATCCCCCAAAATCAGCAAGCATCAAATGAAAGTAATCATGTTTTTAAAAAGTAATCATGAATTATTTCTCTCTCGTGAAACCGTTTACACTTTCAAAAATTATTTTGAAATCTATTTAAGCACATTAACACCATTCATTAATCCTTTACCGTTTCTTACAATCTTACAAATATTTTCTCTGCTTTTTCCTTGTGTGTTCATCTCTCTCAAAAGAAACCCATTTTTCAGTTTTCTCACAAAAACCCTAAGTGTGAACATGGCAACCTCCAACAATGTTTCTGCAGGTTCTCAGAAGAAGCCTTCATCTGAACCATACAAGATTCCCTTCAGAACTCTCCTTACACCAGTGAAGAACTTGGAAGTTCTGTCTGAACTGATTGTCGATTTCTCCAGTCTGAAAGAAAATGGATTTGACTTGACAGAAGAAGTTAGGGCACAAGGATGGGAGAGATATTTTGATAGGTTGGTTGGACCAACGTTCCCAGTCTTGGTCAAGGAGTTATGGATTCATGCGTCCTCATCAACGCATCAAGTCACCTCCTACATAATTGGAAAGAAGATTGTGATCACTGAGGATCATATAACAAGATTGATTGGATACAGTGGCGGTGGTGTCCGCTGTATCGATATGGCTGAAAGATGCTCTAACATTGCTGTCATTGCAGAACAGATTTTCACCCATGGGGTGCCCAGCAGCAAAATCAGAGACTTAAAGGATCAGCACAAAATATGGGCGAAGATCATTCTGGGGTGCTTTAACCACAGGAAGCCAACAAGCTCCCCTGATTATATAAATATAGATCAGTAGTTTCTGATCTACTTTATTAATCAGAAGGTAAAAATCAACTTGGCTCATCTTTTATTTAATCACCTCAGGACCAGCGTCAAGGAGACAAGGGAAGAAGAAAGGACAAAGAGGGATTGGATACCCTTTGGCAGGTTAATATCAGATATTCTGACTGAGAATAGGCTGATAGAGCACCTTACAGAAGCTCAGGAATTAAGTTCTATTGAACCAACTGTTGGCAAGCCTCTGAACGCCAAGAATCTGAAGAAAATGAAACTGATAGAGAATATCAGAAAGGAGCCCAGCATTACTCCTCTTGCTGACATCACCAGCAGAAGAGTCCCTCTGGACGACTTTCCATTATTTTCTGAGATAGAATCTAAACCAGTGGTGGTTCTCAGATACTTGGACGCCTGCAAGGCTGATGGTACATATCCCAAACTGAATATCAAAGATCTACACCAACCACAACCAGAAGTTGCTATGAAGAAGACGAAGAAAAGGAAGGCCACTTCAGAAGGATCATCCCAGCAGACCCCCAAGAAAAGAGGTAATTTATCTGCTGCTTCTGTTTTAAATTCTTCTGCTATACCAACATCAATTCCAACTCCAGCTTCACATGAAATTCCAATCCCCATACCAACTATTGATGAAACCGAACCAGAATATGACCCTTCTGAGTCACTGACTCTCAGGAGACCCCGCACCAAATCCCAAACTCCAAAACCTACAACATCAACAACATCAGAACTTGAGAAAGTTCTGTCTGAAATTGATGAACGTGTTTCCGCTCACCTCTCAGATAATCCAAACACTGAACCAGAAATTGCCCACTCTCCTAAACTAGAACAACCTCTCTCACCCATACCAGAAGAACCACAAATTCCTGAACAACCAGGAATTCCTCCTCCTTCTCCAGAACCAGCAATTCCTCCTCCCTCTCCTCAACCAGAAATTCATCCACCATCACCTCAACCATCACCTCCACAACCTGAGTTTCATCATTTTGAAACTCCATCACCTGAACCTCATTCTCCTCAATCCTCTGAGCCACAACCCTTGGAAATTCAGCTGCCATGTGGAACAACTGTAACCATGGCCCAACTGCCATCCTCGCCAGAAACTACCCCTCCAAATACTCCAAAAACTCCAAACAGTCCAATTATTATTTTTGATTCTCCCACTCTATCTCCCAAACAAACTACAGAAGACCCCAACAGGACCTTCATCGACTTAACAATCCTTGACCGTCTTGCTGATCTCAAACACAAAATTGCCATTCCCAAACCAAAACAGCCAGATGTTGGCTCTAGAATTGTGAATTTTGAAATAGGTTTGCAGCAATGGATTGCTTCTCTGAAGCAAGTTTGCCCTGGAATGATTGATCCTGCTGCCTCAGATCAACTCTGGACACGATTCAGAATATGGGTACGCGCTGAAGCCCTCAAATTGCAAGACATCAATTATGAGCAGGCACAACAGAACTTCAGCAAGCTGCTGAAGGAAGTTGAAAGTCAGCTGCCACAGGACGAAGTGCTCTATCTGGATAGTGAGCCATGGTCTGAGAAGCGCCCAGCTTCAAAAGTACAGCCAGAAGAAGATCAGACAACTTAAGCTGAAGTCTGTCAAGCTGAAGATGTTGCAGAAAGCTCTCAGAAGCTTCCTGCTTCTGATGTTTCTCAAGCTGCCTTGGACATGCAAACTTTGGAAAAGCTGAAGCTGAATGATATTCGTCTGCAACAAAGAATGGATGAAAGTGATCAGAAGATGAAGGAAAGGATGGATATGCAAGACAGCAAGATAGATACAGTAGTCAGCATGGTGCACAAGCAGACTGAAACTGCTGATCAGATTAAAGCAATGCTGGAGACTCTGTTCACACGCTTTCCTCCCCAACCTTAGTTTTTCATTCATGCCATTTTCAATGTTTTCTTTGCATATCTTCTATATTGTTTTGTCTGGCTCTGACTTTTAATATAACAAGTTTTTCTGCTCTGATCGCTTTAGCACATCACTTACACTTTTTGATTGCTGACAAAAAGGGGGAGAACAAGAATGATATCTTTCAATAACGGATTACTGAGACAAAAAGTCTCAAACATTCTAACACTCTGACATACTTGAATGTTTTCTGTTTTTGCATAAGTCTACAGGTACAAGAATGCTCTCTGATACACTGAAGCTCGAAGCTATGATATTCTGATCTGAAGCTCTGATATTCTGATGTTCAAAGAAAGTCAATAAAGATCTGATCCTGAAGAACTCTTGGAATTAAAAAGGGAAGTAATAAATTCAGGGGGAGTATCTCCGATCTAAACTCTGATATCTCTTTATCCCTTATCTTTGATAACTTCCTAATTATTTCTGATACAACTTATTATTTAGTTATCTCTGATACTTTTCATGCTTATTTTCAATTAAAAAATATCTAGTTTTTGTCATCATCAAAAAGGGGGAGATTGTTAGAACAAAGCTTGAATCTACTACCCTAAGTTTAAGTTTTGATGATAACAAAATGCTAAGAGACATTAATTGTATGATTCATGTAATACACATATGCTATCTAAAAAATTACATTTTGTTTTACAGAAACTCTGATGGGTATCAGCAGGAGAACATCCTCATCAGCATCAGAAAATTGGATATCAACATTAGCATCAGAAGATGCTATATCAGATACCAGAATCAGAAGATCAACTTGCGCTTATGCTGAAGCTTGATGAACAGATCTGCGCTCAACACTCTGAACTCTGATAAAGACAACAACAGTTCATCAGCACTTAAGCAGCGTCAGAATGAGCCAAAGCCAGAACACGCTTTAGTTGCAACGGTACTGTGCATTCAAGATGAGTTATTACCAACGACATCATTCCAGACAAGATCTGCTTAATAAGGAAAGAATGTTATTGGCATTGAAACAGAATTATTGCTCCAACGTACACTAATTCCAATGCTATATAAACAAGTCAATGAAGATTGAATTGGCTAATGCTCTACAACAATCTCCACGCCTAAAAGCTATTCATAATCTTCCTTACTCTCAGTTTGCTAAAAGCTCCAAAATTCCTTACTCAATTATTTTTAGCAATCTAGTTTCCATAAGTTTAAGTTGTGTAGTATCACAATTGTGATAAACAGTTTTGTAGAAAACATTCACACACCTAGATTTCAATTCTTTGTAAGAAAGTAATTCCTTGAGAAACCGGTTTGTGGTTTGAATCAAGAAGGCTTTAGCAGTTGTTAAAGCAGATTGTAATATTCAGTTGAATATAATGGATTAAGACCTCGTTGGAGAGAGGAGAAATCACCTTGACGGGTGGACTGGAGTAGTTTGAGATCAAACAAACCAGGATAAAAATATCGTGTTGATTGCATTGATTTTCAGTTTTACAATTCAACCCCCCTTCTTGTGTTTTTCACTTCTTCAACTTCAGCTTCTGATGGAGCGTTGAGGTTACGGCCCCAGCTTTATGGATCCATGGACGACCCAGCAAACAAGAATAGGATGGCCGAATGTCCATCACGTAGAATGTAGAATTGAAGACCTGAGAACCAACTTTAATTGGAATATCAACCTCACCATGAACCATCCTTTTAAACCCGTCAAAGGCCCTGACTACGATGTTACTTGGTTTTAGCTCCAACCCTTTGCAATCCAACCTGTCTAGAGCTTTCTTGGGCAAGACGTTTAATGAGGAACCAGTGTCAACCAACACATGTGCAAGAGTAGTGCCCCTGAATTCTGTGGAGACATGCAGGGCGTCGCTGTGGTTCTTCCCTTTAGCAGTTAGATCAGCGTCGGAGAAACCCAAACCATTATCAGTAGTTAAATTGGCTACACAATCGGTAAACTGATCGACTGATGTCTCTTGTGGCACATGAGCAGTTTTTAGGAAGGTAATCAGGGCCTTGGCATGGGCCTCTGAACACAACAGCAATGACAACATAGAAGTCTTGGATGGGGTTTGCCCCAGCTGCTCAACTACGTTATAATCACTCTTCTTAATAATCTTCAGAATCTTTTCCATCTCCTGTTTGGAAGCTTCAACAGTAATGGTTTTCGGTGCCTTCGTCTGGGAAGGCACATCAGTGGTGATCCCTTTGCCCCGAGCGTTAGATGACTCGACGATAGGGGTAGGACTGAGAACTTGATCAGGAATGGTAGTAGGTACACTTGCAGGTGTAATGACAACAGGTCTTCGAACAGTTGGTGGAGCAATATCAGGTGAGAAAAGTCTACCGCTGCGGGTGACTTTAGCAGGTCCAGTAATGTTGCTGACGCCTATATCAGCATCCAACTCTTTCTTAACTCCAAGAACATACACATCTGCCCCATAGTGCCAAGGGATAACTTTGTCAGAGGTGTAGGGGATGGGCCCCAGAACAGTGATAATTACAGTTGCAATCTTCGGAACGGATATAATTCTAACAGGCTTCCTCGAGGGAACCTTGGAAGAATTGTCGAAAAGGGTAATAATGGAAACTTCTTCAGAATGAACGGATGGAACAACAGCTTTTTCAAACAGGATCTATTTGCTATCCATTAGGTTTTGGATACCTGACTTCAACAATGAGCAACCAGTAGGTAAAACAGAACACATATGGCAACATTCGCCACAGCCCGGAAATAAACCGTCTAGCAACAAGTTCTTCTTGACAGTCATCAGAGGGGTAAAAATATCATCCACGGAAACTACAAACAAGTCTTCCTCTACAGAATTTACTCCATGCTTGGGCATGGGAGCAGTCACAACATTAGGCCTCTCGGGCGTATCAAACTCAATCTCTTTTGCATCAATCAAGTCTTGGACCTTGTTCTTCAAAGCCCAACAATCATCCGTATTATGCCCTGGGCTCTCAGAGTGATAAGCGCAACGGGCGTTAGGGTTATATCTTGGTGACGTTGTATTGGAATTCTTTGGAGCTTCTTTTATAGTCACCAGATTGGTCTTCAGCAACTATGGCAGAATATGTGACAAAGTCATGCTGAGACGGGTGAATTGCCTTCGAGGTCTCTCGTCCCTTTGTTGGTTGTGATGCTGAGGAGCACCAACATGTTTTGTAATAACAACCGCATTGACAGCTTGACGGTGTTCAGGTCTATTCTGTCTTCTTGAACTGTAAACAACATTGGACTCTTTCTTAAACGGTTTCTTCTTGGTGCTCGAGGAGGCACCCTTCTGTATCTCCCCGACCTTAATACCAGCTTCAATCCTCTCACCAGTCAAGATAAGGTCTGTAAACCCGGCTGAAGAGCTTCCAATTAGATGATTAAAGAACGGACCAGACAGGGTCCCCAGAAACATATCAACAAGTTCACGATCAGCCAAAGGTGGTTGCACCCTTCCGGTAAGGTCTCTCCATTTCTGCGCATACTCTTTGAATCCTTCACCTGTTCCTATTGACATACCCTGGAGTTGGGTACGCGTAGGAGCGAGGTCGTAGTTGTACTGATACTGCCTGTAAAATGCAGTAGCCAAATCTTCCCAACTGCGGATACTGGCCCCGTCCAACTGATAGAACCACTCAAGCTGAGTCCCTAATAGACTGTCTTGAAAGAAATGGATCCACAAGTTCTTATCAGCAGTGTAAGGTTGGATCTTCCTCACATATGACCGGAGGTGCAGCTTTGGGCAGGAAGCTCCATTATACTTGGCAAAGGCAGGTCCCTTGAACTTATGGGCAATCACCACCCCAGATGATAGACCTAGATCTCCGAAGTCCAGACCGGGCACCTTCTGTATTTCCATAGGCTCAAACGGTCTTCCAGCTGTTGTACTTATCCTCAGTAGGAGGATACTGTTCTTCATCATAGTCCGTCTCGTTGTCAGAGACCATAGGGCTAGGAGCCCTCCTTTCTTGTGGACTATCTTTCCCTCCAGATGAGGTGGTCAGCTCTACTTCATTATGCAGCCCATTTCCAAACCTGCGTCCAGTATTGAACAGGATGGTCCTCTTCTTCTTCTTCTTTTTCTCCTTCAGAATCAAGGTCTTCAGGTCTTGCTGACCCTTAGCTAGATCCATGAATAGCTCTTGAAATTGGGCATTCTGGGCCTGGAGGGCCTTGATAGCTTGCTCAGTGGAAGGTTCAGCAGACATGATGATTGAGCGCTGAAATAAACAGCGAAGAAGATAAGAGACCTGTAATGGGGTACCTGTTTATGAAGTGCATGGGATGAAATGCATATGATTTGTGATTTCAAAGACAATCGGGATTCAAATTTGTAAACAAAAAAGGAAACACACTTTATTAGATTTGAACTTCAAAATTTAAATTGTTCAACAAATTGCCCTTAGGCGTTACAAGAAATGGAAATACTGAAAAGTAAATGAAAACTGTAAAGAAATCTTCAAAGGTCCATCAATGCTCCCATGGTCTCTTCTTCTCAGTGCGGACATAATCATTCCGAATCCGCTCATTCTCCAGTTGTCGAGTCAGCTTCTGGATCTTTTGCTCCTGTTCATTGAACCTCTCCCGATAAGAATCCCGTTCATTCCTCAATTGTAACCAAGACCTCTACAGTGTTCCAATATCAGTGGGCATATGAGGTTGGAGGATAGTTGGAGGAACCCCCTCCTCATTAGCAACTTCAAGAGTAACATGTCTGACAGCTTCATATGGCATGCCTAACTTCTGGGCACGGATGCGGACCCATCTGAGATATGGCTCCATTGGCAGAGAAGTCTTTGGTCCCAACTCATGTGGGTCAGATTTGTGGACTCTGTCCCAAGCCTTTCTGACTTTACGATGCAGCTCGTCACTATCTCCCTGAAAGTCAAAGATGATATGAGGCATCAACATCTCATGAGGCACCTCTCTTCCGGCCCTTCCAAACTGACGGAGAGCTAAACATGGGTTGTAAGAAATCCCTCCATGGATTCCGATCAATGGAACATTAGGATACTCTCCACAGCGATCAATCACAGTCACCTCATCCATACCTTTGAGAGTCCGGGTAATGTCATCACTAAAAAGAGCCATCACCCTATAAGCCCAACCCATTCCTTCTTTGTTTTTCAGCACGGACTTAGGGAGGTGTGAAATAAACCACCTCGACAATAAAGGAACACAACACATCAAAGTTCCCCGCTTTCGGGCAGTACAAGTATAGAGCTGATGAAGCATATCACCCAAGAGAGTGGGTACCAGATTCTGAGAGATGAAGATCTTTATAGCATTAATACCAACAAAAGTGTCAGGATTCAGAAACAATACCAGACCATAAATCAAGAGAGCCAGAATGTCCTCGTATGCCTTGAAGTCTAAGCTGTCCCAGAACTAATTAGCTTTGTCAACCAAAAACTTAGTCAGAAAACCCTTAGCTCCGCTTCTAGTTTCCCAGTTAGCCATTACCTCCTCCTTGGTCAAGTGAAGGGCTGCAGAAATTTCCTCGGGCCTAGGAGTCTTTTCCCAACCAGTAAACGGAGTTTGCTCCAAAACAGAGATACGAGGCAACTCAGAGAATTATTCCAGGGTAGGGACCAGCTGGAAGTCTTGAAAGGTGAAACAATGGTATAGCGGATCATAAAACTGGATCAGGACACTCATCATTTGTTCATCCAACTTTGAGGTGACCAAACTGAGAAGAGAACCATGCCTTCTGATGAAGGAAGTAGTATCTGGTATCCTGACAACCAACTCTTTCAGCAGGGTAGGTACTTGGACAAAGTTGATTCGGATAGTATTCCTACGCATGGGCATCATGATGACCTACAAAAGAGAGCAAAGATGAAACCTTCTTGTCTTTGAAATAGGTTAGTCCTTATGAAAAATTTATGCAATGTTATGATGTCATGATGTCATGGTAAAGGCACACCACAAGTATCCACAAAAGGCAAACATGGTAAAGGCACACAAGTCACACAAAAGAGCCCTTAGATTTTAGGCTGGCATGAAGCTTAGGTACTACCCTCTTTCAGTTTTAGTTGGTTAAGACCTGTCCTAAAAAATAGTAACCGGGTTCTAGAGGATCTCAATATCACTAACTACCCTCAATCGGTCATAATTCCAGTTTAGCAACCTTTTCTTGCGGCCGGAATCATCGCGAGAGTTTAGTCTCAATGAGTGTAGCATACTGCTAATGTTCTATGGCCAAGTTGGTCAATTTAAGGTTCTAAGGTCAGTTGGTTCTTAATGACTCCTTAGAAGACCCATATTCTCCTCGTTCCAACACAAGGGATATCGGTACAGACTAAGGTGCCACACCAACGTAGCTACTGCTTCATCTGTGTCGGTCTATGCCGGACATATCCCTCACAGTTTATTGCTACTTACCTAAAGGGTATCCCTAGATCCGGGTTAGGATCTATAAAACTCCGATACAAGCCAACAAAATTAAAGCATACAAAGCATACAATTGAAAACATAATGATCTATTCCTAAGGTACACCTCACTTATAGAATAGTAAGTCCCTAGCAGAGTCGCCAGTTCTGTGATCGGTGGGAATAGAACTGACTGTTTTGGAATGCTGGTTCCCGTTTTGCGTTTGTTTTTGCAAAATGTCACGGGAAGCAAGAGTCGTCACCGTCTTTTATTTTATCCAACAAGGAAAGGACAAAAGCACAGAAAAATTCCTTTTTGAGATATTTCTCGGGTTCGGGAGGTAGATTATAGAAAGGGAAGGTGTTAGCACCCTTTCTATCCATGGTTATCCACGGGCTCTTAGGTACTTGCTCATTATGTTTTCAAAAGTTTGCTTTTCTTTGTGTTTGTGGATTTGAAAAGAGTTTTTTGTTTGAAAGGGGTGTAAGTGCGAAAAGTTTTGTTTTTGTTTTCAAATGAGCAAGTACTTAAGAACCTCTACCAACTCAAAAAGGAATTAATCTGTACAAGTGTCCTTTAGACAATGCTATCCCACTATTGAGGAGTAGGAAGCATCGTCGTTGGAGTTTCCGGGTCAATTCGATTAAGGGACGTGAGGTCACTAAAGCAATATTAGGACGCCTTAGCGGTAACCCTAATGTCTTAGATCATTTTATCCGAGGCAACCGTTTCGAGGCAACTTATGATAAGGGCGACCTCTAAAACTTGCTATACTCAATGACCATGTTCGAGGCAACCAAGTGAGGCGTACCCTAAGAGTGGCATGTGCGAGTGTATTGTTTTTCAGTTATGTTATCTTTACATGTCATGGTGAGCTACTGTTGATTTTAAATTAAGATTGATCTTATCATGCATAACCTATTATTCAAACATCTAACAGTTAATGATTGCGGAAATTAAATTGCGGGAATTTTAAATCTAAGCTATTACAAGGCGTCGGGTATTTACATCGCCAAAAACAAACCCTTGAAAATTAAATTGCGAAAAGTAAATAAAAGCGATAAATAAAAGTCCTAAATTAAAACTATTACATCCTCGGAGCAATTACAATTATATGGGTCAAAAATAATCCGCGCGAGAAAAATTGGTTCAGAGCGTCCTAGGGTTTTGACCCTTTTTTCAATAAATGAAGCATATTTTTTTGTTCTTTTTTGAATTAAGGATCAAGTCTAAATTAATATTTAATTAATTGAAACAAAATATTTTTGAGTTTTTATTTTAATTAAGGAAATAAAAAAATGGTTTAAAAAAATATTAAAAACCCTAATTCTATATTGATTTTAATTTAATGTAAAAATATATTGAAATTGAACCTAATTAAAACTAAATTAATTGGTTAATTTTATTTACAAAAATAAATAATAACATTAATGGAAAAAATATTTTTTTGTTTTTTCTGATTTTTTTATGAAAAAGTTAATTTGTTAATTAATTAATTAGTTTTTAATAATAATAATAATAAAAAGCAATAGAAAAATAATGAAAAGAAATAAAAATATAGCAAACTCAAGGGAGGTGCTGGGCCCAATTTGGAAGTAAGATCAACAATTCTTTGCCCCAAATCCAATTAGTCTGCTTTGACTTTCTGAATAACCCACATGCTTGTTGACTCTGGCCTATGGTAGTCCTTCCATCTAGACCATTGGATCTGTTTTGCAAGCCACGTAGCCTTCCAGATCTGCAAGCGCATAGTGGTCAACTCTTTGAACGTCACATGGGAATACCTGAAGAAGAAAAATAAACAAGGTTTTGGGGGACCTGGGATTCGAACCCAGGTCCCAATGCTCATTGCCTGCATGCTCAACCAACCCAACTAACTTGATCATTCGTTATTGGAATAGGAACTAATTATAATATATGTAAATCAATTAATATGCTGGCAAAAATAAAAAGCACGCTTAAGATTTAAATTGGCCAATCACGCTATGACACATCTTCATCTTCTTCACAAATACTGGTTCCATTACTTGCGGATTTTTATCCGCAGGAAGATTCGTAGGACGTTTCAAAAATTGTCTCCAGGCCATGAAAACACTATCCAAGATCACAGACATGTTCGTCTCTGCCTCCTCATCATCCCTGTAACCACCATTCACCTTGATTTTGCCTATATAAAAAACGCCTAAAACACAAGAACATGAACCCTAGGTTCGAGCATCATGATACAGAGTCCAATAATGAAATTGAATAATGAAAAAATGTTCTAAATCAAATAACAAACATGAATATGCCAATATTTTGAAGAAAAGGTGCAAGAACTGGAAGTTTGGATTCCATGTTCAGAGGTCAGTTCACGATGACTTACAGTGCGATGTAGGTGATGAAAAGGCTTCCTTTTGATTGGTATAACACCACTGGATGTCAAGGAAGAGAGCTGCATTGTTCTTTTGGCCTGAATCTGCCTCCAATGTGGTTTTTGATCTCACACTTTTTCAAGGTTTTTTGCAAAGTGGTGTGGCCGTTTCTGCAGACTTCTATGCGTGTTTTTGATTTGTGAGGCTTATGTGAATGTTATAGAGTGAATTAGGGTTTGTTTTTGATCTGAAATCAAGTGCATTCAAGATTGAAGATTGGATTTTATCACCATTAAAAAGCTTTCCAAAAATAAGCCAAATCTGAGATTTTTTGCTTGAATGAGCCTTGGCACGAGTTGGTTGGTTGTCACATGTATTTCAAGCTGTGCAAATCACAAAGATACCATTTCAATAATTTTTGGATTTTATTTGAATTAATATAGATTTAAAATGAATTAAATCAATAAAAATTAAATAAAATAGAAAAATAAGTGTTTGATTATGAAATTAAAGATGGGACATGTGTGTGGCATGACAACACCAAATCAAGTGGAAAAAGTGGGCCCTTTTGTCAAAAATTGGAGTTTTGAGGATAGTTGACTTTTGGCAATTCTGGAAAAATGCCCAACTTCAACAATGCATAACTTCTTAAATTTTGACCTTTTGGAGGTGTTCTTGTACTTTTTAGAAACCTTGAGATGTCCTCTAATCAACCCTTTTGGCATCATCTCACTTCGATGTTCCATGCTCAAGTTATAAGCTTTTCCAAAAAAGGTGTTTTTGTTGACTTTCAAAAATGACCTATAATGTCCAAATTTGTTTTTGTGAGAGCATTTCTTGATCTTGGGGTGTGAAGATAAATTGTAGAAAATTTCATCCTCTTCAAAATGAGCTTTGGATGGGTCATTTCTCATAAAGTATGAGAATGTTATGCTTGGTCAAAGTTGAGTTGACTTTTCCTACAAAACCCTAATTTAGCAACTTTTGAATCTTGATTAATCTTGAGAAATCCTTGATGAATCATGATCAACCCTTGATCAAGTGATGAATTATCCTTCAAAATGAGAATGTTGACAAAAAGTCTTGAGGTTTGACTGTATTTGGGTCATAGTTGACTTTTGCCCTAGCACAATCGATTTTTGGACCTCTTGAGCAATTGATTGACCAAACTTCCTCTACAAGGCTTGAAATTTGACATGGATAAACTTAAGAACATATTAAGAAATTTGGAAGCACTTGAGGCCATTTGGATGTGAGGACCTTGATGCAACACAAAACCCTAATTTTGACTTGACTTCCTTAGGAGGTGATTTGACTGTCCAACCCTTGAGCCATCTTGAGCAATTTGGAGATTATTCTTGACATATCTTGAGGAATATGGGAGGGAAAATTTTGGGGTACAACAGCTGTGTTGGTGTGGCACTTTGGTTGGTACCGGTATCCTTCATGGGGAAACGAGGAGAATACGGGGCCGCCGCATAGTGTCGCGAAACACCAACGGACCTTAGAACCTTAGTTGAACAACTTAGACATTAGAAAGTAGCGAGATAGTCGACCTAGGTATAGAGGTGAGGATTGATTGATACTCGATGCTACACTCATTGAGATCATACTTTCGAGATATTTCAGCCGCAATAAAAGATTTCTTGAGCTTAGACAATGCCCGATAAAGGATGGTCAGTGATATTGAGATCCCTTAGAACCCGGTTACTATTTATAGGACAGGCTGAACCAATCCAACTTCAAGATGGTACTACCTTAAACCCAGGCAAGCCTTAAACTTAAGAACTTGGTATGATTTGTTTGTGCTTGCTATACCTGGTATTTCTCAACATAATCATGACATCATGACATCATAAACATGGCATATCATACTAACCATTTCAAGGATCTCAAGGGTCTGTGATGTAGGTCCTGGCGAACCAGACGTCTAACAAGAGGCAAGGGGATTTATTTTCCTCTAGCCAATATTGTCAAAGGATCTTGAGTCAGGGGCTATGACCCACTTGATATGGTGAGCTTGACTCTCATAGAAGGACTCTCGATGATACGAAGTTTATTCAATCAAGTTGCACTCAAATTCTAACAGTTTCTTATTTACCCCGCGAGATCCTTGAAAACATTGCATGCACATCATACACATCATTACGGGTACCATTACAGGTTTCTCATCTTCTTCGCTGTTTATTTCAGCCAAAATGTCTTTCGAATAAAGCATCAAGGACCTTCCGACATAGAATGCCCAGTTCCAACAAATGTTCATAAGGCTAGTAAAAGGGCAGGAGGATTTGAAAGCCCTCATCCTGAAAGAGAAAAAGAAAAAGAAGAAGATTGCCAGTATTCTGAATATGGGCAGAAGGTTTGGAGAGTAGTTGAAGCGACAAGTTGATCTGACCTCTTCATCCAAGGAAGGGGAGAATCGAGAAGAAGAGACAAGGGAGAAAGATCCCATTCCTAAAGTTTCTGTCAATGATACCGACTACAATGATGAGCAGTATCCTCCCATTGAGGATATATACAAGCAGTTGGAAGATCGCTTGAGTGCTATGGAGGTCTAGAGGATACCTGGGTTGAATTTCGAATAATTGAGATTGGTGTCGGGAGTGGTCAACCCGCTGAAGTTCAAAGCTCCAATTTTTGCAAAGTATGATGGGGTGTCCTGCCCAAAACTCCACCTCCGTTCTTATGTTAGGAAGATTCAGTCTCACACCACTGATAGGAACTTGTGGGTCCATTTCTTTCAGGACAGTCTGTCTGGGACTCATCTTGAATGGTTCTATTAACTAGAGGGAACCAATGTCCGTAACTGGGAAGATATGGCTGCTGCTTTTTACAAGCAGTATCAGTACAACACCGAACTTGCTCCTACTCGTACTCAACTCCATAGTATGTCCATGGGGGAAAGTGAAGGCTTTAAAGACTATGCCCAAAAGTGGAGAGACTTGGATGGAAGAGTCCAACCCCCGTTGTCTGATAGGGAGTTGGTTGATATGTTTCTGGGTATGCTGTCTGGTCCATTCTTTAATCATTTGATCGGTAGCTCGTCAGCGGGTTTCACCGAGCTGATTCTGACTGGAGAACAAGTAGAAGATGGGACCCAGAGTGGTAAGCTCCAGAAAAATAACTCTTCGAGTACAGAGAAGAAGTCATTTGGTGGAAAGAGGGAAGCCAATGTTGTGCCTGGACAAAAGGGGCGTAGCATGGCAGACTACCACAAATCTGTGAGGGCAGTGTTGATCTCTAATTCCGCACGCACACAATGACCACAACAACCAAACAATCAGCAAAGGGTGGAAAGTCCTCAAAGGAAGTTCACCCAAATCAACATGCCATTGTCACAAGCATTGCAACACATGTTAAAGATGAATCTTATTACGGTGATAAACCCTCATCCGAACCCTAAAACTTCTTCTCCTAACTACAACCCAGATGCAAGATGTGCTTATCATTCTGGTAGCTCGGGGCACGATACTAACAATTGTTGGGCGCTGAAATACAAGATTCAGAATATGATTGACGCCAAGGAGATCGAATTCGACCCTCCTGAGACTCCAAACGTGATCACTGCTCCCTTGCCAAAACATGGCTAGGATTGAAAACATTTTTGTTCATTTGAATTATGAAGTTGTATTTTCTTTGCTTATTCAAACAATTATTGTCATGTAAAACTTTATTATTTCATTAATGCATTACACATGTCTGTCTTGAATTAATTTTTTTCATTATGCTTAAATTGATTTATACTTCCCTTTCGTGATATTCAACTCTTGACTAAAAAACTGTAAGCCTTTAGAGGGTGGATTACAAAAATGATACCGCAATCTCTACAGTATGCTTTTGAACAGACCCCGCTGACGATGTACAGGCGTTGTTTCAAATCCTAAAAAGTGGAGTTATAAGGAAGATAATCCCTAGTCAACCCCTTTGGGCCAAAGAAGTAGGAGTTTTTATTTTTCATACAAATTAAAACCCTTAATCACAACCTAGTGAAGGGTAGTTTTCTCAGTTAATCTAGGTGCACAATGAATGGCATCAAAGACGTACTTCTAAAACAAAAGACGGTGATGGTTCCCTATAATCGTCAAGACAAGCAGTCATTATCTCTCGAAATAAAAGCCCATTAAGTCAAAACCTATGAAGGAGACTTAAGAAAAAAACTAGGGCATCCCGCTGACTGTAATCACAAAAAGAAACAGTTCAGGAAAAAGACAGGGATAATAAAGTCAAAAAGAAATAGGTCCTACAAACCCTCAACAAAAATGAATGCTTATTCAAAATAAACTGTCAGTATCTGAACCATCACTGGAATATCAGAGCAAAGACTCAAACGGAATCTAAATGCACAATTAACTGAGTATAGGATCGAAGAGCATCACGAAGAACGGGTGGGTACAAATAAATTTTGAGCCTTTATCCTTTGTTTCTTGAATTGTGAACCAGGCCACGTTATAACCCTTAAAAGTCCTAGCTGAAGCATGGGTTAGTTCGAAAGCATATTGTTACAAAAGGTATCCTGACTCCTATAAGGTTTGCTATAAAACCTGAGTTGACATCACACTTTTACAACAAAAAAAACTTGTTTTACTAAAAATGAATTTTCAAACTTCAAGACAGACATAAGCTTTGCATTCTTAAAATAATATTGTTTGCATATGACTATTTGTTCAACAACAGAGAAATTCGCATAACGGATATCTAGTGAACAAAAACCTTCTCAATAAAAAGGATCACCTCTAATGGAAAAACACTTCCAACCAAGGGGCACGACATGATCATTGTCCATCATCTGGGGCAGTCAAGATTCAAGGAATCTCTCAAAGATGCCAAATAGCCAGGGGCAGATCTCCATCTGAAACACTTGGGGCATTGGGCATGAATCCCAGCAACGAATTCTGTACGATCAAACAAACATCTTCTTGTAGTGTGGGAACACTTACTACTATGGACAATGACAATTCTCCGTACCCGGTGAACATGGATATAGTAGGAAAATACTACGCATGAACAAAGACCCTCTAGGTTGACTGGCCTAGGTAAAGATAAGGGCATCCCGTTGAACCAAAAAGGTTCGGGAAAAAATTAGGGATAAAAACAAAAAAAGATATGTACACCCGGCAAGTCGGAAACTTGAAAAGGCAGCTTGAGCAAAAAAGGGTATCCCGGTGGACTGAAAACCCGAAAGTGCGGTCCAGTCAAAAGTTAGGGATTTGAAGCATACGACTATGTCCTGTCATCTTATCATTTTTTTATCAATAGAAGACTTATCATCCTGATCAACATCCACAAAGCCTCCGTGGGTACTTTCTCCAGCAGGCATAGGGGCAAAAAAGTCCTGATGCAAAGTCATTGTTGTATCCTCAGCATACAACCCTGTGACATCTACACTCCCCACAGAGTAGAGGCAACTAAAGCTTTGACATCGGCTCCCCCAAACAGGAGCTATGTTCCCCATCAAAGTTCCTTCATAGAATCAACATTTATATTCCCCGATCAAATTTCATAATCGCAAGCGGGTCATAAAGTTTTCTCCCAAACAGAGTGTATTTCTCTGAATACAGAAGCTCAATACCTAACAGAGTTTATTCCTCTGGCTACGGAAGTTCATCCCCCAGTGGAGTTTATATATCCGAACTGGCAAGATCTTCTAGCAAAGCATCTCCTCTCTCAAACAGAGTTATTCCCCCACTGATTTGTTCTCAAGAAGAGTCTCTCCTCGGCAGAATATCCGTAAACAAGGGGTAAATCCTCAACATAGTCATCTCCGGTTCACCATCCCCAACGGAAGTAGAAGAACCACTTTTTTTATGACGGTCAAGAACTCAATTTCCATTACTCTCCAGCAGCAGTTAGGGATTTATTTTCCCACTCAGATATGTCACAATAGCATTTCATGTTCATATATCATGACGTGCGCATACACATTGCATACAGCATATTATCATTTATTTTGAGAACGTCATCATATAATGCATTTCATGCATCATATATGATTAATCATGTACCTTTTCAGGAAAGATGGTTATCACCAACAACTTCTAGCAAGTTCAAGATTAGCTGTTGAAACTAGATAGAGTAATTATCTGCGCGACCAAATGCAGCTTTACGCGGGTTCGTCACGAAGCAATCTTACACGGGTTTCTCCTAAATGCAACTTCACATGGGTTTATCCTGAAAAATCTTACACGGGTCCTTTCTCATACATTTCCTTCTGAAGTTTTACACGAACTTATCACAAAGTAACCTTACCCAGGTTCCTCCTGAAGTTTTACACGAACTCATCCCAAAGTAACCTTACCCAGGTTCCTTCTGAAGTTTTACACGAAATTCTCACAAAGTAACCTTACCCAGGTTCCTCCTGAAGTTTTACATAAACTTATCTCAAAGTAACCTTACTCCAATTCATTCTGAAGTTTTACACGAACTTATCATAAAGTAACCTTACCCAGGTTCCTGCCGAAGTTTTACACGGAGTTATCCCGAAGTAACCCTACCCAGGTTCCTCATAAAGCCCTACACAGGCTCATCACGAGCAACCTTACCCAGGTTCCTTCTCAGTTCAGATGCAGTTTTACCCAAACTCCTTACAAAGAAACCTTACACAGGTTCCTTCTCAGTTCAGATGCAGTTTTACCCAAACTCCTCACAAAGCAACCTTACCCAGGTTCCTTCTCGGTTCAGATGCAGTTTTACCCAAACTCCTCACGAAACAACCTTACTCGGGTTCCTTCCCATAAGACCTACTATGCAGTTCACCTCCGGAGTTAATTCCCCAGTTGAGTAACGGACAACTGAAGCTCCTAAAATTCTATTTCTCCCAAGACAGATACCAACATTCCTCAGCAGATTCCTCCTCAACGACAGGAGCAGGGACTCTCATCAAAGGAATGTCTCAGGAAATTAACATCTTCTAGATGGCATCTTTAAGCCCATCTCCAATGGTACTCCGTCATATCTTGGATGGCATCTTTAAGCCCATCTCCGACAATTCTCTATCAACTTCCAAATGGCATCTATAAGCGCATTCCCGATATCACAAATCAAGTATCACTTCATGCGAGTGCAAATTTCTGGGAACTCTAGTGTTCAATCATCTTCCACCTTCAGATCAAGAAAGGCAGACGAGCCAATCTACATCCTCAGGTTTAAGAAGATTGAACAGGGGCAGTTGTTGTAACCCAAAATTTTCCCTCCCATTTTACTCAATCAATGGTAATTGAGGTCCCAAGTTGCTCAAGGAAGTCCAAGAGTTAACCAGACAAGCTCTCTCTTAAGGCAATGTATCTCAAATTAGGGTTTTTATTCTTCATCAAGATAAGTGAACCACAAAGGTCCCAAATTCCATCCAAGGTCCTAATATGTTCCCAAGATCATCCAGTCAACTGCTTAGATGTTTGAGAATCGACTATTTCAGGTCAAAAGTAAACTGTGGCCCACATACAGTCAAACTTCACAATTTTTGGTTAACATCATAATTTTGAAGTGTTATCCATCATTTGATCAAGGGTTGGTCATGATTCCTCAGGGATTGCTCACAATTCATCAAAACCCAAAAGTTGCTAAATTAGGGTTTCATAGGAAAAGTCAATCCAAATTTGACCAAGCATAACTTCCACATGCTTTATCATAAATTTTCCATCCAAAGCTTATTTTGAATAGGATGCAATTCCCTACAATTCATCTTCATCCCACAAGTCCAAAATATGAACTCACAAAAAGATATGAATTTTGATATTATAGGTCCTTTTGAAAAGTCAACAAAAACACCTTTTGGGTCAAAGCTTCATACATGAACAGGGAAGACTCAATTGAGATGAGACCAAAAGGGTTTCTAAAAAATCTAAGAACATCTCCCTAGGGTCAAAATTGAGAATGATATGCATTGTCAAAGTAGGCAATTTTTGGAAAATTGTCAAAAGTCAACATTGATCAAATTGGAATTCTTTCCAAAGGGGCCCATGTTTTCTTGCATGAAACATGTTTCTAATAAGACCCACGACCCCTGAGCTCATTCACATCTTATTTTATTATTTTTATCATTTATTTTGATTTTTTATTCATTTAAATCAAAATAAATCAAATTAAATGGTAAAATAATGAAATCAAATCAAATCTTGGGATTTTTGTGCACATTTTGAGTCTATATACAACTAGCATGATGGCCAATTCGTGAAAGATTCATTTGGATTGGAAAAGATTGGGTTGAAGCTTACTTTGGGAAGATATCATACAAAGAGCAAATAAAATCAAATCTCCATTATTTCTCAAGATTCATGCCAATTTTATTAACCTAATTCAGTCTACTACATCTACACAATAATTCCAGACCATAAGCATAAGGATTGGAGGCGTGAAACAGCAAGTAAGAAACCAAAATTTTGCAAGAAAAGTGTGAGACCTATCTTTGTCTACAGGCCAATTCAAGCCAGTCCAACGTTTCCAATCGATTCCTGGACATCCCAGGAAACTAACAGCATCATTTGCAACCCTCAAAGCATCCAAAAATCATCCCCAAAAGCATCACAGTTTGCCCGAAAACTCAAACTCCATTTCAATGTTTTACGCATCCTAAACCCATGCTAATTATATATTTGTGTTTATCATCTTGTTTGCAAGCTACATGTACCCTTTAATTGCATTTACCGTGCAGGAATCCATAGTTGCCATTGTTAGGGTTTCTGAGATGTTTTTAGGGCTTTGTTATAAAGGTAAAATTGGCCATAGAAAAGAGTACTAGGATGCTCGTGGCATCAAGGTGGTTTGATCCATGTAACTGGAATTCATTTATCATGCGTTGTGTTGATTTTTGAGAATTGCAGGTTTTTAGCTATGGCTGATTGTCCGTGGGTAAAAGCTCAGAACCTAAGGTGACGGTTCCCTGGAGGAGACGATGCGTGTCACAGCGTGGTTGGTCCATTTGAATTTGGCACGTGTTCTCTGGCCACTAACTCGTTTTCTAATATATTATATGTTTATTATTATATTGACAATTAAGATAAACAACCCAGTTGGTCAGGAAGCGTGCCTTAGATGTGCACGTCCTGGGTTCGATCCCAGGCGTGCGTATTTTGTTATTTTCTCATGTGTTTCAGGAAGATCTCATGTACTTCTCTCCAGCACGCGTACCATGGGCTTGAAAATCAATACCACTGGATGACATAGTGACCAGATCTGAGGGCCATCAAGTAGCGTACCATGTTGCACCCACAGGCATGGTCAGCATGGGATCTCATGCTGACTGGGCTTGAAGGGATTTTGGGCCTTGGAAATTCAGATCTTCACCCCCATTTGCTAACACATACAGGCCCAATTCTCAATCTTTCTTTTTTATTTATTTTATTTTCTTTATTCTTTTCAATTTATTTATTTATTTTATTGTTTAAAAATCAGTTTTTATAAAATCATAAAATCAAGAATTCACAAATTTAGAATTTTTTTATTTATTATTATCAAATTTATTTTTTTAATTAATTAGCTTAATTTAATTTAGGGTAACTTTAACTCATTTTTACAATTAAAATTAACTAGAAAAATTAGATTTAATTCTTGATTTAATTATTTTCTTTTTTGCAAAAAAAAAACAAAAATAGGTTATTTAGAATTAATTGCTTTTCATTAATTTATTTATTTTCCTAAATTAACATTTATTAGAACTTAGGATTTTCTTTGCAATTTAATTATTCTTTATTTTCTTAAATAAAAAACGACCAAAAAATGATTTTCTTTAATCAATTGCAATTAGGTTTAGTCAAGGGTCAAAACCCTGATTTCTCTCGCCTTTAATTTACCGCACGTTTTTAATTTTCTTTCTTATTATTATTGTAACTGTTTCAAGGGTGTAATAGTTTTAATTAGGGTTTTAAATTCTGCACTTTTATTTCCCGTCAAGGGAATTATGTAACTGTCAAAGCCATGTAATAGCTAGGTTTATTTCCGCTTTTTACTTTCTACAAATTCTTAACTGTTAGATGTATGCTAATAGGACTGTATGGCAAGAATGCATGAAAAATTAATATAGTTTGAAAACCCTAACGTGCAAAGATAATAAACTTAAATCAAACACTCGCACATGCTAACTCTTAGGGTATAATCTCACTTCGGTTGCCTTCGGTTAAACGGTCATGAAGCATAGGATGTTTTAGTGGCTATCCTCTATGTCCCAAAAGATCTAAAATGACCCATTCGACTGTCGCCTCGGAAAAGATCGGTAGGACTCTAGGATGGTTACTAAGGTGTCCTAACATTTCTTTTGTGACCGCACGTCCCTTTCGAATTGTCCCTTACAAACTCCAACGACGATGCTACCTACTCCTCAATAGTAGGATAGTGCTATCTAAAGGAAACGAGAACAAAAACAATCTTTTTTCGAGTAGGTAGATGCTAGTAGGTACTTGCTCAAAACAAATCTTTTCACACTAACTTCTTTTCTAAACAAATTTTCAAAACAACTTCGTCACACCCTTGAGGACCGATACAAGGGTTATCACGAAGTAAAACATTTTCAAAAACAAGCACACAAACACAAGCAATTTTAGAAGATGAGCAAGTACCTAAGAGCCCGTAGATAAATACAGATAGAAGGGGTGTTAACACATTCCCTTTCTATAATCTACCCCCCGTACTCAAAATCTCGAAAAAGGATTTTTTCTGTACTTTTTTCCTTTCCGGTTGGATAAAATAAAAGTCGATGGTGACTCTTGCTTACCGTGACATTTTGCAAACAAAAAATGCAAACAAGTATAACAGTCGGTTCTGCCACCGTATCACAGTAGGCATCAACTAATAATCAGGGAAAGTAAAGCAGTGATACATCGGATGATAGAACTAGACCAAGGTCAAGAGAATACCTTCCTTCATCCTAAGCTTAATGAGAGGAATGATGGATCCATACTTCTTCCGAAAATATGCAGAACACTCAATCTCGGGAATTAGACTGATCAACTCATCTATCTTAGGATCTTTGAAATTGTATTTTTCGGTCTTTCTTTTTCCAGAATCCATAGTCAAAAGGTACCTGAGATATTCACAAATGGTCAACTTTCAAGTCCCTTGAAATAAAATTTCTTTGAAAGACGCTTATGAGTGCATGGATGCATGATGCAACAATCACACTCAAGATCACAAACATAGGGTTCATAGGTTCAACGTCACGAGTATGAGGTCGAAGGTACTAGCTATATGGTATGGTCTAAAAGTTATCACCTGCCGAACAAGGTTCTAGAGGTTCCCAGAGTCTACATCCTTCCTTCGTATATTACCAACTTCCCAATTAACTCGGTAATTAGTAATATTCTCAAGAAAAACTCGTCCGAGCATAGTATCGCGTGACAAGTATTTTCGGATTACTCCATCATAGCTTCTGCACTACACCTAAAAGGCCAAGATGGGTTAGGTATTCTACGGTCCTCAGCTTCAGCAGGCTCCCAGGTCGAAAGCAATACATCTTCCTGATTACTCGGTAAATGACACTACAGTCAAAGGGGCCTGTGATCGGTGGATCTGGAACTGACTGTTTAACGCTGGTTCGCGAAATGTCACGGAAGCAAGAGTCGCCACCGTCTTTTATTTTCTCCAAACGGAAAGGACAAAAGCACATAAAAATTCCTTATAGAGATTGCTCTCGGTTCGGGAGGTAGATTTATAGAAAGGGAAGGTGTTAGCACCCTTTATATCCATGGTTATCCATGGGCTCTTAGATACTTGCTCATTTGTTTTTTCAAAATGGTTTGTTTGCTTTTCAACTGTGGGTTTTAAAAAGTTTCTTTGAAAATTCCAGTTCGACTCTTGTATCAGTCCTCAAGAGTGTTTGAAAAATTGCTTTCGAAAGCTTTTTGAAAAGGTGTCGGTGTGAAAAGTATTTTTGATTTGTTTTTGAAATTAGAGCAAGTATCTAGAGTCGTCTACCTACCCTAAGGAATTCGTCTGTGTAAATGTCTTTAAAGTAATGCCATCCCACCATTGAGAGGTAGGTAGCACCACCGTTGGAGGTATTCGGGTCAATTCGAAGGTTCGGGACATGGTGATCACCAGAGCAATAGGAAGACACCTTAGAAGCTACCCTCATGCCAGGTTCTTGGATCATAAGGACTTACTAAAACATCCTCTACTCGACGATCACCTTTCGAGGGGCAAGGCAACAGTGAGGCGTACCCTAGGGGTGGTGTGTGATTCGTGTGTCGTTTTCATTTATGTTTATCTTGTTCATGCATTGGTGATCTACGCGTTGCTTTTATTTTGGCATTCATTCTTTCATGCAATTTAATTAACAGTTTAAAAGTTGCGAGAAATATAAAGGTCCTACGCTATTACAAAGGCGCAGGTCCACATCGCCAAATTAATCCAGGAACCGATTTAAAAATAAAATAAAGTGCGAGAAATATAAATGTCTAATTTACATGGCTTTGGGAGAATTACATGAATATTATAAGAAAGGAAATAAATGCGCGAAACGAACTGATAATCGAAAGCGAGGGCGTTGGACCCTTTTTAATGAAATTAAATTACGATTAACAAATTAATTAAATTAAAATAAAAAGAAAAGACTTTTTGAAGTTTTTTGTATTTATGGATTTTTAATAAGAATTAATGGAATTTAAAACCTAATTCTAGTTATTTTTAATTTATTAAAAAACATGTTAAAGTTAAACCTAGAATTAACCTAATTATTTAATACAATTTTATTTACAAAAATAATAATTAATAATTAATATGGTGAAAAAGGCAAAAGGATAAAAATAATCAAAACCCTAATTCTACAATTTTTTAAGTTTATTAAGAAAATGTTAAAATTAAGCCTAGAATTTAAAACTAAATTAATTAACAAGATTTTATTTACAAAGAAAATGCTTAAGTGAAATATATTTATATTTTATCTTTTCTGATTTTTTGGCATTTTTATGTTTTATGGAAATATATTAGATTAAAGAATTAAATTAAAACTAAATTAAACAAGTAAAATAGAAAAATAAAAAGGGTGAAAGAAAGCAAACAATGGGGGGTTTGTAGACCCATTTAGAGGTATGCTGGTAGCAATCAGGCCCATTTGTGGAAGGCCTCTTTTGACTTTTCTGGTCACGTGTGTCTGCATTGACTGATGCCCATGATGTCCTTCAAATCTGGACCTTTGGATTGGGATCATGGGGCGCGTGGCATGGCAGATTATGGGGACACATGATGGTAATTAGGTAATGCGCTGCATAGGAAGATATTAGCAAGAAAAACATTGAAATAACATGGGGGACCTGGGGATCGAACCCAGGTCCCAAAGCTTGCCAGCATGACATTCCACCAACTGTGCTGCGTTGTTACTTTGTAATGATAATAGATGACAATTAATATATAAAAAACCAAGCGCTAATGCTATGGATCAAAGAAAACGCGCTAAATTTTGAACTACCCTATCACTTGGAGACAAGTCATCATCTTCCCCACTCGTTCGCTTTTGGCCTGAAAAAAAACAGTTAGATAGCGGGGGTTTTAAACACCCACTAAATAGTGCATACGAAAATAGCGAATAGAATATGGTGGCTCATAAATTGAGCGCGACTAGTGATTCTTGATCGTTTAAGTGCGCTGAATTCAATGGTGTAGGTCTCATATCTCAATTGTTCCAGAATAAGGAAGCCCCAATTCGTGACCTCTGAAAACCTAAAAAGCTTCAATGGTGATTTCTCATACAATGCACAAAAACTCAATTGAAGAGCATGGTTAGATTCAGAATGGTTCAATTAATATAAATCAACAAAGAAAATGCAATGAGGATGCTTAAAAATTGAAACACGAATATGCATAAAGTGTGAGAAATTTTGAGTTCTATGTACCCATTCTTGATGCTATGGGCGTGGAAAAGTATCCAGTCAGGTTCAGTAATGCCTTAGGAAGCTTTTGCAATTGGTATTTTGCTTTGAATCGTGCTAGAATGTAGTTTTCAGTTTTCACTTTTTCACCAAAAATTACAAAAGTTGTTCTTGAAGTCTGGCGCAGCTTCGAGGTCTTTTGCACTAGGGTTTGCATCAGTATAAGTATGGGATGGATTAGGGTTGAATCTTGAGTCAAAAGATCAATGCAATCATGAATCAAATATTGGATTTAATGGCATATTTTTTTCAATCTTTTTCCATGTGTTTTGATACCAATCATGTCCAAATCACCTTGATTCTTTCCATATCAGATAATGCACGAAATCTTGAAGGTATTCTATGCATAAAAAGATTTGAAAAGCATGGATGAGTATTTTTCCCATATTTTATTTAATTAAATGAATTAATTGTAATTAAAAATTCAAATAAATAAATAAAAATGATGAAATAAATCCCCTTTGGGCCAAATGGTCGTGCATATGCTTTGGATGATGAATCTTGGAAGAAAATGTGGCCCATTAGCAATTTTAAGGCATTTGAATCAAAGTTGACTTTTCAAAATTCCCAAAAATTTCCCAACTTCCACAAGGCATATCTTGCTCAATTTTTAAGCTTTGATCATATTCTTGGACATTTTGAAAAGGTATTGAAGTCCTCTAATCTATTCCTTTGGTCCCATGTCATTTTGATTTACCAATCTCAAGTTATGGTCTTTTACTTAAAGTCCTTTTTTGTTGACTTTTGAAAATGACCTATAATGTTGAAATTGATAACTTTTTGTGAGAGCATTTCTTGGACTTGAAGTGTGAAGAGGAGTTGTAGGAAATGTCTTTCTCTTCAAAATGAGCTTTGGATGGAATTTTTCTGATAAACCATGTGGAAGTTATGCCTTGGTCAAGTTACAGTTGACTTTTTCAACTGTCCAAATATGGAAACTTTTGCATCTTGAGACTTTTTGAGCCAAGCTTTGAAAATCATGATCAAGAATTGATCAAATGATGTTTGTGGCTTCAAAATGAGATGTTGATCAAAAATTTGAACTTTTGACTGTCAAATGACCATTTTGCCCTTACAGTTGACTGTAGGGCAATTAGGGTTTTTGACTGTGCAATTTTGTGCTGTAAGTCTTAAAACTTGGTATGAGGATGCTTGACCATGTTTGTAGGCATGTGGGACTTGTTTAGACCCTTGGAAACTTCAATTTCTTTGTCAGAACCAAAACCCTAGTTTTTGACTGTTAGGAGGCCCTTGAACTGTGCAACCCTTGGGGAGATTTTGAAGCATGCTCTTTGCAATTCTTGAAGAATATGGGAGGGAAAATTCTTGAAGTACTATAGTGATCTTGCTGGGGAACAATACTCTATGGGGAAAGAGGTATCTTGCTGAAATGTGGATGGTAACTTCGCTGGGGATACCATTGTTATGTTGGAAGTGTTAATAGACTTCGCTGGGGATAGGGAAGACTTTGTCGGGGATGGACTTTCCGTGGTTTTTGGCTGAGGATAACCCAGTTATATCCTGGTAGGGAAATAACTCTTTGAATAAAGCCGGGAGACGCGTTCGTGCTCTACGGGGATAAGCTTCCAGAATCTACTGGGGATAAGCTTACTGCTTGGGGAGATGGATTCCAACTTTCCTGGGGAACTAGATTAGACTCTCCTGGGGAAGTTTTGAACTGTACCGGGGAAGTGACTCCATGGAATGTTTGATATACCGCCGGGGAACAATCTTAGGACTAAGACTGCCGGGGACGCTTGTAAGAATGCATGCATACTCCGCTGGGGAATGTTGAGATCTGCGGGGGATACCCAACTTCCTTAAGGTTTGATAATATAGCTTGCTTGGGGAAAGTGCTCTGACTTGCTGACTCACTCTCTGGAGAATTAAGATATGTTGGTTATGTTCTTCAGCTGAACCTACCTTGATACCTTGGAGGATAGAGCAGCTTGATCGTTCAGACCATTCTTATTGCCCCAGTTTCTATGGGAGAGGGAGGCCTGTGAGGTGCTGGTAATTGTTGATGGACAAACCTTCTTCTGGTAGGCAGGTGACAAGATGACAGGACATAGTCGTACGCTTTGATCCCTAACTTTTGCCTGGATCGCCCTTTCGGGTTTTCAGTCCACCGGGATACCTATTTTTGCCCAAGCCGCGTTTTCAGGTTTTCGACTTGCCGGGTGTACAGATTTTTCATTTCATCCCTTATTTTTGCCCGAACCCTTTTGGTTCGCCGGGAAGCCCTTATTTTTGCCTAGGCATGTCAACCTAGCGGGTCTTTGATTATGCGTATTTTTTTTCCGACTATGTCCGTGCTTTCAGCATGTAGGGAGTTGCCCTTGTTAGAAGTGTATTGTCATACCCCCAGAAGATGTTTGATCAGGCAAGATTCGTTGCTGGAATGCCCCAAGTGACTCAGGCGGAGGTTTGCCCCAGGCTATTTGGCCTTTGAGAGATTCTCCGAATCTTGATTGGATTGCCCCAGATGATGGACCATGATCATGCCGTGCCCTTTGATTGGACGTGTTTTTGTTCACTAGGTATTCATCGTGCGAATTTCCCTACTGTTCAAACAAAAAATCATATGCAAACAAAGTTATGTTAAAAATGCAAAGCCTATGTATGTCTTGAAGATTTTGAAAATGCATTCTTTTTCATAAAACAAGTGAATGTTTGTAAAACGTGATGTCAACTCGTTATTTTACAGCGAGCCTTAAGGAGTCAGGATACCTTTCGTAACAGTATGCTTTCGAACTAACCCATGCTTCAGCTAGGACTTTTTAGGGTTATAACGTGGCCTGGTTCACGGTTTATGAAACAAAGGATAAAGGCTCAAATTATTTGTACCCACCCGCTCTTCGTGATGTTCTCCAAACCTAAACTCAGTTGATCGTGCGTTAGACCTTGTTTGAGTCTTTGTGCTGACGTTCCGATGATGGTTCAGATATTGATGATTTATTCTGAATAGGCAGTCATTTTTTGTTTTTGTTGAGGGTTTGTATGACCTCTCTCTTTTTGATTTCGTTATCCCTATTTTTTTTTTTGCTTGAACTGTTTCTTTTTGTATTTACAGTCAGCGGGATGCCCCAGTTTTGTAAGTCTCCTTCATAGGTTTTGACTTATTGGGTTTTTATTTTTGAGATATAATGACTGCCTATCCTTATGATTATTCGGAATCATCACGGTCTTCTTTTTTTTTGTAAGGACCTCTTTAGTGCCATTTGTTATGCACTTGGATCAACTGAGAGAACTACCCTGCCCCAGGTTATGATTAAGGGTTTTAATTTTCGAAAAGAAAAAACTCCTACTTCTTTGGCTCAGAGGGGTTGACGAGGGATTATCTTTCTTATAACTCCAGTATTTAGGGATTGAAACAATGCATGTACCTCATCAGCGGGGTCTGTTCAAAAGCATACTGTAAAGATCGTGGTATCGTTTTCGTCATCCTCCCTCAAGAGGCTTAGAATTATTAATCGAGCGTTGATCATCAGAAAAAATATGAAAATAATTTGCATATAGTGAATACGAATATATTGCTTCAAAACAGACATATGCGATGCATTAATGGAACAACAACGTTTAACATGAGTAAATGTTTGAACAAAAGAAAGTTACAACTTGAAAATCCTAATGAACAAAAGTCTTTTCATCTCAGGGCTTGTCACTTCAAATGATGAGCCTTGAAGGGATGGTAGAAAAACTCAGCCTGACCATCTTGTGTGAACTCCAATGCTCCTTCATCAATCAGGTCCTGGATCTTGTTCTTCAGAGCCCAACACTCATTTGTATCATGCCCTGGACTGACAGAGTGGTAGGCACACCTTTTATTGGGATCATAGATAGGAGATGCTGCGTTGGGGTTCCGGGGATGAGCCTTTAATGTGATCAGATTCAACCTCAACAGGCGTTGTAACGCTTGAAACATCGACATGTTGAGCTGGGTGAATTGCCTCCTGGGCTTGTCTGGCTGAAGCTGGTGAAGTTGTTGCTGAGTTTGTGACCTTGAAGCCATTTGAGGAGCTCTCCCCTTATCTCCTTGTCTCAAAGGTGGTTGAACGGTGACTGGCTCTCCACCCTTAGATATTTTCCCCAGTTGGTTTCTCCGAAGCAGTTGGTTGACGAGAACCCCGAGCTCATCTTGTCTTTGAGCTAAGTCTTGGATGATAGTCACCTGCCCCATCATTTGGGCTCTCATTTCATCCACTTCAGCTTGCAGATGTTTCAGCCGTTCGTCCTCAGCGCTGTTCCTAACCAAAGTCTCCATGAGAAGTGTCCTTAGCTCCTCCTGCCCCTTGGATAGATTCAGGAGGATTTCCCCGAGCCGAGTCTCTTGAGCAAGAAGGTCCTGGTTATCTTGTTGGGAAGCCATTGCTGAAATAAACAGCGAGAAAGGTAAGTGACCTGCAACAAGGGTACCTGTTATGCAATGATGTGTATGACATGCATGTAATGTTTTCAAGGACCTCGCGGGATAAACAAGAAAATTTGTTAGAATTCGGATCCGGTAGCTTGATTGAAAGAACTTCATATTTGTTGAGAGTCTTTCTTCCAAGGGTCAAAGGCTCACCATATCCAGTGGGTCATAGCCCCTGACAACTTTGGCTCGGGGAACTTTCTTCAAGTGTCAAAGCTCACCATATCAAGTGGGTCATAGCCTCTGACAACCTTGGCTAGAGGAAAATAAATCCTCTTTGCCTCTTGCTAGATGTTTCATTTATCATGACCTGCATCACAGACCCTTGAGATCCTTGAAATGGGTTAAGATGTATGCAATGGTATGATGTTATGGTATGCATGGGGTAATGTAGGTAACCCTGTTATGAGTCCCAATTAAGGACTGCAAACCAAAACCAGCAAGAAACTCAGTACACTCTGTTAGGAGTCCCAATTAAGGACTATAAACAAAACCTGCAAGAGACTTAGTAAACCCTGTTATGAGTCCCAATTAAGGACTATAAACAAAACCTGCAAGTAGTTCATGTGTCAGATAACAAGCATGCAAGTAGTCAAGTTGGAAGGCACACAAGTAACACAAGAGAAGCCCTTAGAGTTTAGGCCAGCATGGGGTCTGGGTATTACCCTCTTGAAGTTGGTGGGCTCAAACCTGTCCTATCAAAGTAACTGGGTTCTAAGGGTCCCAATATCATTGGATTGCTTTCATTGTTCATCGTTTCGATTTAACCACTGAACTGGCGACCGAAATATTCCAGGAAAGCAACCCTCAATTGAGTGTAGTATCGAGTATCAACCAACCTCGGACTGCACCAAAGTCAGTTATCTCACTACCCTAAAGAGGCCAAGATAGTTCAATTAAGGTTCCTAAGGTCTGTTGATGCTTCATGACACCACGCGGAGGCCCCGTACTCTCCTTGACTGAACTCAAGGGTTACCGGTACACACCAAAGTGCCACATCAACGTAGCAGACTGTTTCAACCATGTCGGTATACCCCGCACAGTTCCCTCACAGCCTTGTTGCTACTTTCTAAGAAGGTATCCCCAGATCCGGGTTAGGATCTATAGAACTCCCAAGACAGTCCCACAATTTAAAGCAAGCAAAGAAAGCAATTGAAAACACATTGATCTTAGTCCTAAGGTACACCTCACTTTATAAGAGTCTGTTCCCCAGCAGAGTCGCCAGTTCTAGATCGGTGGATCTGGAACTGACTGTTTAACGCTGGTTCGCGAAATGTCGTGGAAGCAAGAGTCGCCACCGTCTTTTATTTTCTCCAAATGGAAAGGACAAAAGCACAGAAAAATTCCTTATAGAGATTGCTCTCGGTTCGGGAGGTAGATTTATAGAAAGGGAAGGTGTTAGCACCCTTTCTATCCATGGTTATCCATGGGCTCTTAGATACTTGCTCATTTGTGTTTTCAAAATGGTTTGTTTGCTTTTCAACTGTGGGTTTTAAAAAGTTTCTTTAAAAATTCCAGTTCGACTCTTGTATCAGTCCTCAAGAGTGTTTGAAAAATTGCTTTCGAAAGCTTTTTGAAAAGGTGTCGGTGTGAAAAGTATTTTTGATTTGTTTTTGAAATTAGAGCAAGTATCTAGAGTCGTCTACCTACCCTAAGGAATTCGTCTGTGTAAATTTCTTTAAAGTAATGCCATCCCACCATTGAGAGGTAGGTAGCACCACCGTTGGAGGTATTTGGGTCAATTCGAAGGTTCGGGACATGGTGATCACCAGAGCAATAGGAAGACACCTTAGAAGCTACCCTCATGCCAGGTTCCTGGATCATGAGGACTTACTAAAACATCCTCTACTCGACGATCACCTTTCGAGGGGCAAGGCAACAGTGAGGCGTACCCTAGGGGTGGTGTGTGATTCGTGTGTCGTTTTCATTTATGTTTATCTTGTTCATGCATTGGTGATCTACGCGTTGCTTTTATTTTGGCATTCATTCTTTCATGCAATTTAATTAACAGTTTAAAAGTTGCGAGAAATATAAAGGTCATACGCTATTACAAAGGCGCGGGTCCATATCGCCAAATTAATCCAGGACCCGATTTGAAAATAAAATAAAGTGCGAGAAATATAAATGTCTAATTTACATGGCTTTGGGAGAATTACATGAATATTATAAGAAAGGAAATAAATGCGCGAAACGAACTGATAATCGAAAGCGAGGGCGTTGGACCCTTTTTAATGAAATTAAATTACGATTAACAAATTAATTAAATTAAAATAAAAAGAAAAGATTTTTTGAAGTTTTTTGTATTTATGGATTTTTAATAAGAATTAATGGAATTTAAAACCTAATTCTAGTTATTTTTAATTTATTAAAAAACATTTTAAAGTTAAACCTAGAATTAACCTAATTATTTAATACAATTTTATTTACAAAAATAATAATTAATAATTAATATGGTGAAAAAGGCAAAAGGATAAAAATAATCAAAACCCTAATTCTACAATTTTTTAAGTTTATTAAGAAAATGTTAAAATTAAGCCTAGAATTTAAAACTAAATTAATTAACAAGATTTTATTTACAAAGAAAATGCTTAAGTGAAATATATTTATATTTTATCTTTTCTGATTTTTTGGCATTTTTATGTTTTATGGAAATATATTAGATTAAAGAATTAAATTAAAACTAAATTAAACAAGTAAAATAGAAAAATAAAAAGGGTGAAAGAAAGCAAACAATGGGGGGTTTGTAGGCCCATTTGGAGGTATGCTGGTAGCAATCAGGCCCATTTGTGGAAGGCCTCTTTTGACTTTTCTGGTCACGTGTGTCTGCATTGACTGATGCCCATGATGTTCTTCAAATCTGGACCTTTGGATTGGGATCATGGGGCGCGTGGCATGGCAGATTATGGGGACACATGATGGTCATTAGGTAATGCGCTGCATAGGAAGATATTAGCAAGAAAAACATTGAAATAACATGGGGGACCTGGGGATCGAACCCAGGTCCCAAAGCTTGCCAGCATGACATTCCACCAACTGTGCCGCGTTATTACTTTGTAATGATAATAGATGACAATTAATATATAAAAAACCAAGCGCGAATGCTATGGATCAAAGAAAACGCGCTAAATTTTGAACTACCCTATCACTTGGAGACAAGTCATCATCTTCCCCACTCGTTCGCTTTTGGCCTGGAAAAAAAAACAGTTAGATAGCGGGGGTTTTAAACCCCCACTAAATAGTGCATACGAAAATAGCGAATAGAATATGGTGGCTCATAAATTGAGCGCGACTAGTGATTCTTGATCGTTTAAGTGCGCTGAATTCAATGGTGTAGGTCTCATATCTCAATTGTTCCAGAATAAGGAAGCCCCAATTTGTGACCTCTGAAAACCTAAAAAGCTTCAATGGTGATTTCTCATACAATGCACAAAAACTCAATTGAAGAGCATGGTTAGATTCAGAATGGTTCAATTAGTATAAATCAACAAAGAAAATGCAATGAGGATGCTTAAAAATTGAAACACGAATATGCATAAAGTGTGAGAAATTTTGAGTTCTATGTACCCATTCTTGATGCTATGGGCGTGGAAAAGTATCCAGTCAGGTTCAGTAATGCCTTAGGAAGCTTTTGCAATTGGTATTTTGCTTTGAATCGTGCTAGAATGTAGTTTTCAGTTTTCACTTTTTCACCAAAAATTGCAAAAGTTGTTCTTGAAGTCTGGCGCAGCTTCGAGGTCTTTTGCACTAGGGTTTGCATCAGTATAAGTATGGGATGGATTAGGGTTGAATCTTGAGTCAAAAGATCAATGCAATCATGAATCAAATATTGGATTTAATGGCATATTTTTTTCAATCTTTTTCCATGTGTTTTGATACCAATCATGTCCAAATCACCTTGATTCTTTCCATATCAGATAATGCACGAAATCTTGAAGGTATTCTATGCATAAAAAGATTTGAAAAGCATGGATGAGTATTTTTCCCATATTTTATTTAATTAAATGAATTAATTGTAATTAAAAATTCAAATAAATAAATAAATAAAAATGATGAAATAAATCCCCTTTGGGCCAAATGGTCGTGCATATGCTTTGGATGATGAATCTTGGAAGAAAATGTGGCCCATTAGCAATTTTAAGGCATTTGAAGCAAAGTTGACTTTTCAAAATTCCCAAACATTTCCCAACTTCCACAAGGCATATCTTGCTCAATTTTTAAGCTTTGATCATATTCTTGGACATTTTGAAAAGGTTTTGAAGTCCTCTAACCAATTCCTTTGGTCCCATGTCATTTTGATTTACCAATCTCAAGTTATGGTCTTTGACTTAATGTCCCTTTTTGTTGACTTTTGAAAATGACCTATAATGTTGAAATTGATAACTTTTTGTGAGAGCATTTCTTGGACTTAAAGTGTGAAGAGGAGTTGTAGGAAATGTCTTTCTCTTCAAAATGAGCTTTGGATGGAATTTTTCTGATAAACCATGTGGAAGTTATGCCTTGGTCAAGTTACAGTTGACTTTTTCAACTGTCCAAATATGGAAACTTTTGCATCTTGAGACTTTTTGAGCCAAGCTTTGAAAATAATGATCAAGAATTGATCAAATGATGTTTGTGGCTTCAAAATGAGATGTTGATAAAAAATTTGAACTTTTGACTGTCAAATGACCATTTTTCCCTTACAGTTGACTGTAGGGCAATTAGGGTTTTTGACTGTGCAATTTTGTGCTGTAAGTCTTGAAACTTGGTATGAGGATGCTTGACCATGTTTGTAGGCATGTGGGACTTGTTTAGACCCTTGGAAACTTCAATTTCTTTGTCAGAACCAAAACCCTAGTTTTTGACTGTTAGGAGGCCCTTGAACTGTGCAACCCTTGGGGAGATTTTGAAGCATGCTCTTTGCAATTCTTGAAGAATATGGGAGGGCAAATTTTGGGGTACAACAGGGCCTCCACTGAGTGAGGGATCTAATGCATCCTTTTTTGGGATTACTCCCTCAAAGTTAACATGACTATACCTCCCGTCCTATCTTAAAGTTTTCCCAAGGCCGAGTATAGGACTTATAAGTAATCACCAAGCACCCTGAAAACCAGGAAAGTCCAGACAAACACATATACAACAAATAATATAACACATAAGAAACAATAGCACATATACAGAGATAAACAAAGATATGTTTAACCCACTTAGGGATGGACCAGTAAGAGGTCAATCTTTCCCCAGTGAAGTCGCCATTTTTTCTGTAGCGGTAGAAATGTTTAAGACTAAGCCATTGGATTGACTAGACTTATACAGATCAAAATGAAAACCTCCACCGCGCTTTATTTTTTGCAAAGGAATGGGAAAAGAGCGAGTAACCCAAAAAGAGGGGGAAAGATTCTAGGTAAGGGGGTTGGCTATTCAAAGGGAAGATATTAGAACCCTAAACATCTACAATACTCCACAGGAACCTCTTTGTAAAGATCTGTATATTTTGGCTATAAAATGTTGTATGTAAAATAGATGGTGAAGGTGAGAAAAGAAATATATTTTTTATGATTTTTGCACCTGCCGCAGTTACGAACCTTTAGTGCCTACGTGCCACCTTTCGTGCAATAGGGGATTCGGGTACACATAGTTCACCTTTTAAAAGATTTTAAAACACAAGTGTGTTTGTTAATTTTATGAGATAAGACATCATCGTCATTGTCCGTGTGGAAAACATACTTACTACCCACAATCATGAGAAAGGAGAATTTTCATCATCTCAAAGTGGAGGATATGGCTTGGATTTTAAAATCAACAATACCTCACTCAACACCCAAGTGGAAAATATCTCTCTTCACTATATAATGTAAAATAGACCATCATGCATGTCTTCCATAATTTCCTCTGCCTCTTTCTTGTCCACACATCGGATTAGAGTAGAATCATGGTTGCGTTTGTACAAGAATCCATTACTTAGAAAGAATTTGGCTGAGAATCTTTGTGGGAACTTTCTGTCATTGGTGGAAGCTCCTTCGGGATACTCTTGTGCTTCAAGGTATCTCTTCACCTCATGGTACCATGGATTTTCTGTGTCAGTGTGGAGCTCATAGCAGTGAGCAAGTTCGTCGAATCTCTCAATTGTAATCATAGGAGCTTCTTTGTCCCATTTGACCTTGAACATAGAAGACATTATGGCCAAAGCATCGGCTAACTGATTTTCTTCCCTAGGGAAGTGTTCAAAGGTGATCTCTTCGAAGTAAGGAATCAGAGGTAGCACAAGCTCTTTGTAAGGGATAAGATTAGGGTGTTTAGTGTCCCAATCTCCTTTTACTTGGCTAATTACTAAAGCGGAATCCCTGAACACATTTAAAATGCTTGATCCTCAAATCAATGGCAGCCTTTAGACTCAAAATGCATGCTTCGTACTCTGCCATGTTGTTCGTACAATTGAAGCACAGTCTGAAAGTGAAAGGAGTGTGGCAACATTTAGGGATATGATCACAACACCAATTCTGTTACCCAAAGCGTTGGAAGCCCATCGAATACCATAGTCCCTCAGGATCCTTGTTCAGGTCCGTCATACGGTCCAGGTTTCGCGCAGTCGGTCATTAGCATGATATTCTCATCCGGGAAGTCAAAGTTCATGGACTGATAATCATCAACAATTTGATGGGCCAAATGATCTCCTAGTACACTTCCTTTGATGGCCTTTTACATTGTGTATTGAATATCGTACTCAGTCAAAATCATCTTTCATCTATCTATCCGTCCGAAAAGAGCAGGTTTCTCGAAGATGTACTTGATAGGGTCCATCTTAGAAATCAGCAAAGTGGTATGAGTCAACATATACTGTCTTAGCCGGCGATCAGCCCACGCCAGAGCACAACAAGTTTTCTTGAGTAGTGAATATCTAGTTTCACAGTCGGTAAACTTTTTGCTCAGGTAGTAAATATCATGCTCTTTTCAGCCAGACTCGTCATGTTGACCCAACACACACCCCATAGAATTCTCTAGCATCGTAAAGTACATGATAGAGGGTCTTCCTTAAACTGGAGGCATGAGGATAGGAGGTTCTTGTAGATATTCTTTGATTTTGTTTAAGGGAGCCTGGCATTCATCATTCCATATGATTACTTGATCTTTCTTCAAGAGTTTGAAGATTGGCTCATAAGTAGTAGTTAAGTGAGATATGAAGCGGGTGATATAGTTAAGACGACCCAAGAATCCTCTAACTTCCTTTTCAGAGTAGGGTACTGGCATATCTTGGATGGCCTTCACCTTGGTAGGATCTACTTTGATGCCTTTACCATTGACAATAAAACCTAGAAGCTTTCCAAATTGTACTACGAATGTGCATTTATTAGGGTTCAACCTCAGCTTGTACTTTTTAAGCCTCTCGAATAGCTTATATAGGTGGTTGAGATGCTCCTCTTCAGTTTTTGTTCTTGCAATCATATCATCCACATATACCACTATTTCATGATGGATCATATCAGGAAATAAAGCTACCATAGCCCTTTGATATGTTTCCCCTGCATTCTCCAATCCGAACGGCATGACCGTGTAAAAAAAGGTGCTCCATTGCATAACGAAGGTGGTCTTCTCCATATCTTCGGTAGCCATCCTAATTTGATTATATTCGGAGAAACCGTCCATGAAAGAGAAGACTTTATGTTGAGCAGTGTTATCGACCAAGACATTAATATGAGGTAGAGGGAAATCATCCTTGGGGCTTGACCTATTCAGATCCCTATAATCTATGCACATACAAATTTTTCCGTCTTTCTTCGGTACCGACACCATGTTCGCCACCCATTGGGGATAAGATGTCACAACTAGGAATCCTGCATCAAATTGTTTCATCACTTCAGCTTTTATCTTTTCAGACATGTCAGGCCTCATGCAACGAACTTTTTGTTTGACAGGAGGACAATCTTCCTTTGTAGGCAGACGATGAACTACAATGTCGATATCTAACCATGGCATATCTTCATACCACCAAGCAAACACTTCAACATAGTTATGCAACATATGAACCAATCTGCTTTTAACACTGCTTTCTAGGTTAGCGCCGATCTTGGCCTCTTTCTTGTCTGTCTCGGTACCTAGATTGATGACTTCAAATGACTCTTCATGCGGCTGAATAGCATTTTCCTCTTGTAATAGAATTCTGGCTAGTTCTCCCGGTATTTCACAATCTTCCTCGCCTTTGACTTCGGCTTGGTTAATTGGATGTTCGAAATCATAGTCGGCAATAGTAGAGTCATTAGCAATGAGATCCATAGTGGACGAGGACCTGCAAGAGTGTGTGTGTGTGTGTGTGTGTGTGTGTGTGTGTGTGTGTGTGCATGTAAGATACATGGCTATTTTGAAAAACACATTTGAACAAAAAGAAAGACAATTAGCACAAAGATTTGAATGCAAAAGTCCAATGATTTGTATTGAATGATCATATGATAAAACTAACATAAATTAAACCCTTGGCAAATGGACCATAGTGCCCCGGGCCAGGCATATGGCTTAAAAGTCATTTGTTAATATTATAGACAAAATGTTCTTGAATTAATAGAAAGCAATAAACAAGTAATTACTCCTCAATGAAGGAGATGGGAATGAAGTCCTTTGTGTTCCAATTATTGATCTCTATTGTAGTAGGGTATACCCATTCTTCAAATGCACACTCATCATCGGAATCCTCCACAACATTTACTTTGTGACTTCCAATACGGAGATGGGGCTTCCCTGCACGAGTGCGCCTCACTTCTTTATGAGCCTTCATAATGAAACCCAACCCATATTTTTCTTCTTTGAACGGGATCTTAGGGAGTTGCCCCCAAGTATCACAACTTCCTTCTTCGACTGCGGCACGAGCGTCTTTAAATGAAGCCATCCTTGGCACCAATCTATCATCTTTGGGCTTGTCAGAGGAGATTTTGGAAGTAGCAACCATAGGTGGAACAACTTCAAAAGCCTGACACAGGGTCTCTATAAATTCACCATCCATCTCCACATATTTGAAAGAATTTAGGTAGCTTATCATGAACTCCTCCTCACCACAAACAGTGACGATCCTTCCCTTGACCGAGTATTTGAGCTTTTGATGAATAGTTGACGTTACTGCCCCTGCTCCATGGATCCAAGGGCGACCCAGAAAACAGGAGTACGTAGAACGGATATCCATGATGTAGAAAGTAGAGTTGAAAATTTGTGAGCCTACCTTGATCGGGAGATCCACCTCTCCATGAACTGTCCTTTTGAACCCATCGAAATCCCTCACAATAATATCCCTCAGTTTCAAAACTAGTCCTTCACAATCTAAATGGTCCAAAGCTCCCTTGGGTAGTACGTTTAAGGAAGATCCAATGTTAACCAGAACATGTGCTAGGATAGTCCCCTTACATTCAACAAAAACATGTAGAGCTTTGTTATGGTTCTTTCCAAGTGGTGTCATATCAGCATCCGATAAACCCAAACCATTGTCGGCCATCAAGCTTGCCACATAATTTTCAAACTAGTCAGTTATGGTCTCATGAGGGACATGAGATTTCTTCAAGAATTTTATTAACGCTCGAGCATGAGCATCAGAACAAAGTAGCAAATATAACATGGAAATCTTGGAAGGGGTTTGCCCCAGCTGCTCCACTATCTTGAAATCACTACTCTTTATAATTTTCAAGATCTCATCCATTTCTCGAGCGGAAGGTTCCTCAGAAGTGATGTCTTTTGCGGGTATCTCTGTCTAAACAGGCTCAACTACTTTTTATTTTCCCCTTATGTCAGCACTAGGCTTAGTAGTGATGATGCGGGCAGGTGCCTTTGTAGCGGTTGATGGTGAGATGTTGGGTGAAAAGATTCTCCTAGTTCTGGTCACCTTACTAGAGCCAGTAATGTTACTAATGTCATCAGCTTTGCTTTCTTCAATCCAAGCATCTTGCTTTATTCCATGGTAAAACACCTCAGTACCATAGTTCCAAGGCATTGCTTTGTTGGAAGAGTACAGAATTGGCCCGTGGGCGGTAATTATTAAAGGAGCAACAGTTGGTTCATTTGAAATTCTGATAGGACCCTCGTAGGAGATCCTAAGAGGCTTGTTTGAAATTGTTATGAAGGAGAGGTCTTCAATCTTATTGGTCAAACTTTTGGAAAACAGAGTCTTCTCAAATAGGATCTCATGGCTATTTATCAGGCGTTGAATGCCTTCCTTCAGCCCTTTACATCCATTGAGTTGTGTGGCGCAACAATCACAATCCTTCAAACAGTCAGGAAAAACCCTGGCTTTCAACAAATTCTTTTTGATAATGGTTAACAGAGTAGTTAAGTCTTCGATGGAGGAAACAAAAATGGCATCTTTAACATCATTGACACTTATACCATGTTTTGGCATTAGTGCCTTTATCACATTAGGAATTGGAGGAGGATCAAATTCGATGGTCTTGTTGTCTATTAAGTCTTGAATTTTATTCTTCAGTGCCCAGCATTGGCCAGTCTCATGCCTGGGACTATTAGAGTGATATGCACACTTGGTATTCGAATTGTATTTAGGTAAGGAGGTATCTGGATTGGCCGAAGGATCTCGCAGTGTCACTAAATTAACCATTAAAAGGTGTTGTAAGGCTTGGGATAACGATATGCCTATCCTTGTGTATTGTCTCCGCAGAGCTTCAACCCGTTGACGATTGGAAGATTATCTTTGAACATGTGTTGGATTGGAAATCCGAACAACATTAACAGACGAGCAATCATCCTTCTTGGTATGGGACCTTTCCCCATACACAACATTCATTTCTTTCTTCCCAGTGAAGGGTTTCTTTACAAGATTGGAGGTGGAAGCAGATGCTATGGGAATCTTCCCACTCTTGATACAACTTTAAACTCTTTCACCAGTTAAGATTAGCTCAGTGAAACCGGATGAAGAACAACCAACCAATAAATTGAAAAATGGACCAGATAAGGTGCTCATAAACATATCAATGTGTTCCCTATCAGTTAATGGTGGTTGAACCCTACTGGCATGATCCCTCCACTTTTGAGCGTACTCTTTGAACCCTTCATTATTACCCATTGTCATGTCTTGTATTTGAACTCTTGCCGGCGCCAGGTCGGAATTGTACTGGTATTGGTGATAGAAAGCGGTTGCCATGTCTTCCCATGTATGGATACAGGAACCCTCCAACTGGTAAAACCACTCTAGTTGAGTCCCAGCCAAGCTTTCTTGAAATAAATGAACCCAGAGCTTCTTATCAGCGGTGTGCAGTTGTATTTTGTGTACATAAGACTTCAGGTGAAGCTTTGGGTAGGAAACCCCATCGTACTTAATGAAAACTGGTATCTTGAATTTGTGGGGAATGACAACCCTAGATATTAAACCTAAATTGTCAAAATCCAAACCAGGGATGGCTTCAATCTCCACGGCCTTCAACCTATCCTCTAGCTGCTTGTACTTAACATCGGCATGAGGATACTGCTCATCAAAATAGTCATCATCATCGGACACTTGATCATTGATACACCCAGCCTGGATACTCCTAGCTTCTCCAATTTTATTTTTGTCTTCCTCAGACGAGTCTTCCCCTACCGGTATCTGACGGATCGACTCTTTGAATCTTTTACCCATGTTGACTAGGTCTTTCCTCTTTGGTTTCTTTTTGGATGCCAACAACGTCATCAACTCTTGTTGCCCCTTGGCCATGGTTAGCAGAGTCTCTTGAAACTGAGAGTTTTGTGCTTATAGGTCTTTCACTATTTTCTCGATATCCATCTTACTGAAATAAATAGCAGAAAGATAAGGAAACCCGTCGTGGAAAACCTGTTATATCATAATGCATGGAAGATGTGTATGTAAATGTTTTCAAGGATTTATGAAATTTAAATTTGTCTAGACAAAGAATGAACAACATGCCTCTTGGGCTTTACAAAATAAATCTCTAAGATAAAAAGGTCGAACGCATCCTCTTCGGCGCAAGGTAGGCGTTCAGGCTTTGTTCTTCATATAGTTGCTTTTTAAGCTCCAAAACCCTTTTCTCACTCGCGTAGAATTGAGCTTCGAAAGTGTCTCGTTCTTCCTTTAGCTGAATCCAACCCTTTTGTAAGTATTTCAGATAAATAGGCATGTTGGGATGGAGGACAGTATACGGGACTTCTCCTTCAGCAACAGGCTCCATGATAACTGGTAGGATGGAGGGGTAAGGCATCACGAGCTTCTGAGCATGAGCTCGTAACCTCCTAAGGTAAGGTTCAAAGGTAATAGAATTCTTGCGTCCCAGTGTCCCACTATCTTCTTTATTTACCATCACCCAAGCTCTCGCAAACCTCTGACGGTAGCTTTGATCATTGCTCTCGTAATCGAACACCAACCCTTGGATGAGCATATCATGAAGACCATCTCTTCAGGCATAACCAAACTGTCGCAAGGCTAAGCAAGGTTTGTAAGTGATACCTCCCCTAATGCCAAGTAAAGGGACATTAGGGAATTCCCCACAACGGTCAATGATAGAGGTATCCACCAAGGATCTCGAACACCAATGAATGTCAGAGTGGGTGAGGTAAATCATCCTTTGAGACCATGTCAATCTTTGCTCGTTCCTCAATGTCGATCGAGGTAGGTGTGAAGTAAACCACTTGTCAAGTAGGGGAATACAACACAAGATAGTGCCTCTTTTCTTCATGGTGCGGGTATGGAAACAATGTAAGATGTCTCCCAGCAATGTAGGTATAGGATTACGAGAGAGAAATACTTTGATGACATTCATATCTATGAATTGGTTCGAGTTGGGAAATAAAACCAAACCGTATATGAGACGGTCCAGGACATCTTCAAAGGCTTGAAAATCCATATCTTCCTAAAATGAATGAGCCTTCTCTAATAAGAACTTGGCTAGGAACCCGTTAACTCCGCTTCTTGTTTCACAATTTGCTATAATGTTGGCTCTCTTCAGATGCAGTGCTTCGGCAATGACTTCAGGTTTCGGAATCCCTTCTAAATTGGTGAATGGTGCTTGATCAAGCACGATCACTCCTAATAGTAGAGAGAATTATTCTAGTGTTGGCACCAACTGATAGTCAGGGAAAGTGAAGCAATGATGCATGGGATCAAAGAATTGGAAGAGCACGCACATCATCTCTTCTTGGAAATTGGAGGTAGTCAAACTGAGGATTCGACCATATTTCTTGGTGAAAGGAGAGTCTTTAGGTACCCTTGACTCTAACTCTTGGAGTTGAGGGTGTTCTTTAACAAAGTCAATTCTAATGGTATTTCTTCAGACAGAATTCATGGCCTACAAAATAAAAACAAAGATATATTCCAAAATACTTGAAATGGTTAGTGAGAATGCTTATGATGTTATGATGTTTATGATGTTATGTACAAATAAGAAAGTTGTTATGTATACACAAAGCATACAAGTCCTTAGGTTTAGGCTTTACATGGAGTTTCATAGGTAAGTACCCTCTTGAATTTTAGTTGGCTCAACCAATTATAGTATTAGTAACCGGGGTTCTAGGGGATCTCAATATCACTGATATTTCTTTCAGGCATTGTCTCAGCATAATAAATCTTTTCTTGCGGCCGAGATATCCCAAAAGTCCAATCTCAATGAGTGTAGTATCGAGTATCAACCAATTTTCATATTTCCACCGAAACTGGTTATCTCACTACATCCTAATGGCCAAGTTGTTCAATTAAGGTTCTAAGGTCAGTTAGTGCTTCACGATGCCACTCAACGGCCCCATATTCTCCTCAATTCAACACAAGGGATACCGGTACCAACAAATGTGCCACACTAACATAGCCATTGTTTCAACCATATCGATCTACACCGTACAGTCTCCACAATCTATTGCAACTTACCTAAAAGGTGTCCCAGATCCGGGTAGAGGATCAAAACAAGCCCAAACAAGGAACCAAAATGTAAAGCAAACAAGTTAAATAAATAAAAGTAAGTAAAGGTGATCTAGCCCTAAGGTAACCCCACTTTTAAGACTTTTCCCCAGTAGAGTCGCCAGTTCTGTAATACGATGGGAGAACTGACTTAGGATGTTTTGCATTTGATTGCAATTATTGAAGTTAGCAAGAGTCGCCACCGACTTTTCTATTATCCAATAAATAAAGGGTGAAAAGAACAGGAAAGACCTTTGAGATTATTTTCTTGAGTTCGGGGGGTAGATTATGAAAAGGGAAGGTATTAGCACCCTTTTCATCCATAGTTATCTATGGGCTCTTAGTTGCTTGCTAGAGTACTTGCTTTGTTTGAAAATATACTTTGTGGTGGTTTTTGAAAGTATTTTTTGAAAATTTCCTTCGTTTAGGAAAACTTTGTAATGGTTCTCGTCTCATAAGAACGTATACAAAGTGTTGGACTTTTGAAAATATTTCATGTTTTGAAAGTGTCTGGTGTGTGTTTGCAAGGATGTTTGTTTTGAAAGCGAGCAAGCAACTAGGAACGTTTCTACCTACTCAAAAGTCTTTGTTCATTTCCTCCTTTCCTTTGATATTGCTATCTTAGCATTGATTGGTAAGAAGCTTTATCTTTGGATGTAAGGGACGGGCGTGGGTCATCATATAGTCATGATAGCAATGATGTGAGATATCTTAGCATTTCTCTTTGAGGGACTAAGATCATTTGAAAGGCAACATTTGAAGCATCATCGATGGACTATGATCTTGTATTTTGATTGTTTTGCTAAGAAGTCTCACATGCATAACATGACCATCTTTTAGGCAACAAGTGGAGTTAACCCTAGGGGTGCATGTGTGAATAATGTGTTTTATTTGCATGCATTTAGTCTTTGATTATGGGTTATCTACTTGTTGTTTTTATCTTCCCATACAAATCCTATTTTACTAGAGTTTATATAAAAGCGATAAATTGCGGGAAATAAATATTCTATGCTATTACAATGATTAGGGGGATGGTGTGTACAAATTTACAAACGGGGATTGCAAGAAATTAAAGTCCTAATTATCTATTACAACCATATTGAAATAATGTACAAGAAATGTAAAATAGATTTGTTTTGTTTTGGTTGAGAGAAGAAATAAATTGGTTTAGGAAAATATTTTTTAGTCTTTTTGTTTTAAAGGAAAATAAAACCAAGTGTACGAATATAAAGTATTTTTTGGTGTTTTTGATTAATGAAAATAAAAGTGATGATGAAAATAAAAGGGAAAAGAATCAGAATCAGCGCATTGCTGAAAGGACATAAGTAAGGGGCAGAAACTCTGACTCTGATGCGCTGCAAATAAAAAATAACATGTTAGCAGAAATGGAAAAGGTCAGAAGTTCTGGGTCCGGGTACACTAAAGTTTTGGGGTTGCTGGGAATAAGGGGAATCCTAGAAGTTCTAATGCAACTGGCAACCTAGAAGTTCTTGTTGTTATGAGAGTCTGTAAATTCTGATGCAACTGGAGACCTAGAAGTTCTGATAGTGGGCAAGTGAAGTGTCAATGATGTTGGATGAGAATATCTAGAAGTTCTGGTCCAAGGCCACTATTTTGACAAAAAAATGGGAAGGGTTTTATCTAGAAGTTATGATCCAACTAATGGGGTAAAAATGTCAGGAGATAAACGTAAAAAAAAGGTGTTTCTGGTGCTAGAACTCAGGACCTTTAACACTAATGTCTTATGCACACACTCTCTACCACTGGGGTAGCTATGCATCCGGTATTAGAAGAAAAAACATAAACATATATTTCAAAGTAAGTTATGATGATGAACTTCATCTCCTTCTCCATGCTAATCAGAGCATCTACAGCTTAGTCATTTCTCAACAAAAACAGAAAATGCAAACATAACAGTTATGGAAATTTTCATCATGGTTTCAGAAATATAAGGTATCAGCACTATAAATCAGAAGTAAGCATGGATTTTGCTAATCCTAATTCTAAATCCTAATTTCCTCAAGAAGTTCTGAACTAAAATTCTCTCTACATAGGCAAAAATACCTAAAATCTATGAATATGTACAGAATCAGAGTCAGGATGTCTACGTTGTATTTTTGAACATGCAAGCCTATCAATGCCTAAGTAATGAGACACAAGTCCGAAGAAACTTACCTTGCAGTTGGAAATTGTTTTGTGAACTAGAACCTGGTGCTGACTGCTGTGATGCTCTAGTCAGCTTTCTCAGGTTCCCAGAAAGCTGAAACAAACTCCACTTGAACTATGAATGGCTGGAGTGTTCAGAATTTGTGTGGGTGATTTGGATGGGAAATGCACAAGGAAAATTAGAGCTTGGATGCAAAAGCCAGAAATTAGCAGGTTTTGTGTTTATGTTTGCAGTTCCAAGTTCTTGGAAATTTCAGCAAAGTTTCAAGGTTTTTTCTCAAGTTTTTCGACCTCTTCAACAGTTTCAAATGAAGTTTAATTTATAGGCAAGTATTTAAGAGCTTGGAGAAGTCAATAGTACAACCATCATATGCTAGGGCGCTGACTTGTTCTTGAAGCAAGTTTAAACAAGTATGGTTCAAGGCACAAAGTAGGGATGTTAGCAGCTTTTAGCCGTGCCTAAGCTGGATTTATAAGCATGAATTATGGAAAAGTACCCTCAGAAGCAAAATCAAAGCATGGGCCCAGCATAAACTTTGTACAAAAGTTTGCTTTTCAAGGACAACAATGGTACTTCTATGTCACACGTGCGGAAATCCTTTGGATAAAGACTCAAAAGTGGGTGTGAGCATTAAATGATGATGAGATTTATCAAAACAAAAATCCTGCAATATGAGATTATGCATCATATCTTGGATCTGGATCAGAAGTTCAACATTAGCGTAAGTTAGAATAAATATCCAACTTCTGAGCTTTGAATCTCCCTGCTCCGACATGTTCTGAAGGAGTTCTCAGACTTTTCAGAAATCTTGTAACGCGCTTTGCAGACCCTCTTGGAATCACTCTTGCAAATTCTGATTGAACCTTTGAGAAAACTGGCCCAGAAGTTCTAACCAAAATTTGTTCTTGGAAATGCCCAGAATTTACTGAGTGCTTCTGTTTCATGGACACGTCTTCAAAGATTTATAACTTGAAATACCAACATTTCTAGGAGAAGTTCTATTCTACAATGTTTTAGATCTCATTGAGATCTACAACTCTTGTGTTAGAAGTTCTTCCAGAATCAACTTGCATCATGGTGAAAATCTGGCCAGAAGTTCTGAACTTATCATATTTCCTAAGCACTTAGAGTAATTTCTAAGTATTTAGAATTTTGACTTTTCCAAAGTAACTTTGACTTTTGATTTTCTTGATGAAACAAACTTCATATTCCAACATGTCTTGATGAAATATGATTCTTGAAACTTGATTTTGATCCAAAAGTCAAAGTTTGACTTTTTAGTATGCAATTGACCATTTTGCCCTTATACCAATTCCAAACCTAAATTGGTGTATAAATGCTGCAAACTTAATGTCATGGAAGATCTTGTAAGAGAATCCTTGAGAAATGAGAGGGAAAATTTTGGGGTACAACACTAGGGATTATCTTCCTTATAACTCCACTGTTTAGGATTTTAAAACAATGCATGTTCATCATTAGCAGGGTCTGTTCAAAAGCATACTGTAGAGATTGTAGTATCGTTTTCATCATCCTCCTTCTAAATTCTCAGAGCTTTTGATTGAGACTTGAATATCACAAAAAGGAAAGAAATTTAAATATAGTGAATACGAATGAATTGATTCAAAACAGATATATGCAATGCATTGATAAAGTAACAAAGTTTGTCATGAAACAAATGTTCGAACAATCAAAAGAAAATTACAAATTAAGAATTCAAATGAACAGAAAGCCTCCTTGTTTGATCTTATAACTTCAGATGGCGTGCCTTGGAGGGATGGCAGAAGAAATCAGCCTGACCATCTTGTGTAAACTCCAACACTCCTTCATCAATCATGTTTTGAATCTTATATTTAAACATCCAACAATCATCAGTATCATGCCTCAGACTATTGGAGTGATATGCACACCTTTCATCAGGATTGTAGTTAGGGGAAGAAGTCTTGGGATTCGGATGTGGCCCTATCAACGTAATTAGATTCATCCTTAACATGTGTTGTAAAGCTTGAGACAGTGGCATGTTGAGTTTGATATATTGCTTCTTGGCTGTATCCGGCTTACTCTGATTAACCCGTTGTTTTTGGCGAGGTTGTTGTTGGACCCGTGATGTAGTAGCAATTTGGAAAGGTCCACTCTTCACCAAAACAACCTCTTGTCTTCTCGGAGGTTGATCAATGACTTGGTCCCTAACCTCTATTGTTTGCTTCTTACGGATGCAGCCATCTTGATGAAGAGCCATCTTCCCCAGCATCTGGGTTCTCATTGATTCAATCTCAGCTTGTAGTTATTTCAACCGTTCATCCTTATTGTCTTCAGGATTTTTCTTGGCCAGGATCCCAGTGAGGAGTGCTTTCAACTATTCTTGTCCCTTGGATAGGTTTAGGAACATTTCCATTAATTGAGCCTCTTGAGTTTGGAAATCTCTGTTGTCTTGTTTGAGAGCCATTGCTAAAATAAACAGTGAGAACATGAGAGACCTGCTTTGAAACCTTCTTATGCAATGATATGTATGATATATGTATGAATTTTTTTCAAGGGTTTCTAAGACTTAAAATTGCTTAAACAGAAAGAGAGCAAATGTTAATTGCATTAAGAAGTTTTATCGGTCACCATGAAGCCTCTTGGGCTTACAAGGGAAGTAACAAAGCAAAAAAAAACTCTCCAAGCAAACAAAGACTCAGGCTTCCCACAAGCGCATCCCATTTGGTTTAATGTAAGAATTTATACTCTTCTCCTTGTGAAGTAACCTGGTGAGTTCTAAAACCTTCTCCTCGCTGGCGTAGAATTGGGTTTCAAAGGTATCTCGTTCTTCTTTGAGTTGGGTCCAGGATTTCTGTAGCTCCTCAAAATTAGTTGGCATGTCAGGATGAAGAACAATGTAAGAAGTGTCTCCTTCAGCAATTGGCTCCATAATCACAGGTAAGACGGAGGGGTAAGGCATCATAAGACATTGAGAACGGTCTTGCACCCATTTGAGGTAAGGCTCAAGAGGGATGGAATTCTTGTTCCCCAGTGTCTTGCTATCAACCCTGTTTATCATGCCCCAAGCTCGAATGAACCTCTTACGATAACCCTGAACATCATTCTCATAGTCAAATGTGATTCCTTGGACGAGTGTGTCGTTAGGACCATCCCTTCTAGCATAACCAAATTGTTGCAACGCTAAACAAGAATTATAAGTGATTCCTCCCCTAATGCCTAAGAGAGGGACATTAGGGAATTCCCCACAACAATCAATGATGATAACATTCTCCAAGGATCGAGAACACCAATGAATATCCGAATGTGTGAGGGACATCAACCTATGAGACCATCTCATACCCTGCTTATTTCTCAAAATAGACCGAGGTAGGTGCAAAATATACCATCTAGCCAATAGAGGAGTGCAACACAGAAGGGCCCCCCTTCTCCTTAGAGTGAGAGTATGTAGAGAGTGTAGAATATCCCCAAGTAATGTAGGCACCGGATTATGAGACAGAAAAACCTTAATCGCATTCACATCTATGAGTTGGTCCGTGTTAGGGAATAGTACCATCCCATAGATAAGAAGGGCCAACACTTCTTTAAAAGCTTGTAAATCTAGGGTATCCAAAAAATAGTGAGCTTTCTCAAATATAAACTTAGCTAGAAATCCTTGGACACCTCTTCTGGTTTCCCAATTTGCCACTACATCAGACCGTTGTAAAGACATAGCTTAAGCAATCTCTTCGGGTTTTGGGTCTCTTTCCATACCGTTGAATGGTAATTGATTAAGGATAGGTACCCCCAATAATTGAGAAAACTCCTCCATAGTAGACACTAACTGGTAATCAGGAAGAGTGAAGCAGTGGTGTAACGGGTCAAAGAACTGAAAGAGCACCTTTAACATTTCTTCATCAAGGTTTGAAGTTACCAAGTTGAGAAGTCGACCATGGTTTTCAGTGAAAGGAGAGCTTTCAGGAATCCTTGATGCTAATTCTTTGAGTTGATGAGGTACTTTCACAAGGTTGACTTGGATAGTGTTCTTGCGAGCGGATGTCATGTCCTACAAAACAAGACAAAGATAAGCCCTAGAAAATCCTTGAAATGCTTAGTATGATATGCCATGTTATGATATCATGATTATGCTAAGAAATCATAGATATAGCAAGCACAAGCAAATCACACAAAGTCCTTAGGTTTAAGGCTTTTATGGGTTTTAAGGTAATACCTTCTTGAAGTTTTGATTAGTTCAACCTGTCCTATAAATAAAAACCAAGTTCTAAGGGATATCAATATCACTGATCTTTCCCACAAGTTTCGTTCCGATAGACAACTGACTTGTCACCAAACAAAATCCAGGAGTCAAATATCAATGAGTGTAGCATCGTGTATCAACCGACTTTGGGAATACACCAAAGACGACTATCTCACTACGTCATAATAGCCAAGTTGTTCAATTAAGGTTCTAAGGTAATTTGACGCTTCATGACACCATGCATCGGCCTCGTATTCTCCTTGATTAACTCAAGGACTACCGGTACCAACCAAAGTGTCGCATCAAGGTAGCCATCGCTTCAACCATGTCGGTATACCCCACACGGTTTCCAAGATCTATTTCTACTTACCTAAAAGGTTTCTCCAGATTCGGGTGTAGGATCTATAGTAACCCAAACAATACCCTTAAAAGTAAATCAATCAAAATAGACAAAGAAAACAGATTAGAAATGAACTAGACCCTAAGGTAAACCCCACTTTTTCTGTGCTCCCCAGCAGAGTCGTCAGTTCTGTGATACGGTGGCAAAACCGACTGTTTAATATTGGCTTGCATTTTTTGTTCGCAAATGTCGCGGTAAGCAAGAGTTGTCACCGACTTTTCTTTTATCCAACAAAGGAAAGGGTGAAAAGAATAGAAAAGACCTTTTTCGACATTTTCTGAGAAAAAGGGGTAGATTATGGAAAGGGAAGGTGTTAACACCCTTTCCATCTGTGGTTTTCCACGGGCTCTAAGGTACTTGCTCATTTTTGAAATTTTTTTTCGTATTTGTGTGTTTTGAAAGGTTTTGTTTGATTTATGATAACTCTCGTATCAGTCCTCAAGAGTGTGATAAAGCGTTTTTGAAAAGAATTTTGAAAGTGTGTAAGTGTAAAAGGGAATCAAATTTGAGCAAGTACTTAACAACTATCTACCTACTCGAAAAAGGATGTTCTTTTCCTCCTTTCCTTTAGATAATACTACCCTATTATTAATGAGTAGTTAGCCCTATCGTCGAATGTTGAGGGACTATCGAAAGGGACATTTATGGTCATTGAAGGTAACATGTAAGGATACCTTAGCATTTCGATGGGACTGTCATCATGTAGGCAACATCGAGGGACAAGATCATTTCTCATAGGTAACTCTAGGGACATTTAGGGACCATGATCTTTATGATGACTTTTAAACTGAGGGTCTTTGCTAAGATATCCCTACGTTTGAGGGACATGACCATTTCCAAAGGCAACCAGAGTGGGAAGTACCTTAGGGGTGCAAGTGTGCAACATTGTGCTTTTTTCAGATATTTTATCTTGAGGTTAGTGATCTAATTTGATTAATTCTTGTCATGCACACCTAATTTACTAACAGTTTGTATACAAGCATATAAGAAATGTAAAAGTGAGAAATAAAGTTCCTACAGCTATTACAAGGCTTTGGTGTAGTTACATAAACAATGTATAAGAAGTAAAGCGTGAAAATTAAAAACCCTAATTTAGCTATTATAAACCAGACACAGTTACATAATAAGAAATAATCGTATGAAAAATAATAGCGCGCAAAAATTAAGACTGACCTACGTTTGAAACCCTAAAATCTAATTGCTTATTAAACATGGTAAAAAAAATTTGAAATCTAACCTAATCTCTAATTGATTTTAAATTGAAGAAAACAAATTAAAGTTAATTAAATTAAATTAATTTGAAAAAATTATTTTTTCATTAAAAAACTCTAAGTCCTATTTTTATGATTTTAAAAAAATGAATAAACAAAAAATATAAACTAAATAAAAAAGAATAAAGAAAATAATTAAGAAAAGATGGGCCTGAGGGGGTGAGAAACCCAAATTGGGGTGTGCACGTTTTGAAATTATCCAGGCCCAAATTGATAGCCCAGACTCCCGCACATGGTTCAGTGGGGTTGTTCCCTTGAGGGTCTATCATGAGCGCTCAAATTTAGAGTGTTGGATCTGATGTTGTGATGATCTGATGACACATCGTATGTGCGATTTCCTCTGGAACATTGGATCTGCAAGAATAACTCAAGAAAAAATAATGCAAGAGGCAGGGATCGAACCCTTGCCCTTGCCCACAACAAATCCTTAAGTCTGCTTCCTCCACCGTTAGGACGGTGATACTTCCATTGTCCTAACCACAACCAATTAATTAAATATCAAAACTGATTCTAAATGCTGACTATAAAACATGGGCGCCCAAAGTGGGGCCCTGATATTTGAACAAACCAATCACAACATCCTAATATGCCACGCAAAGTCCTTGGCCGATCAAACCACCTTGGACGGTGGTTCCTCTCATCTTCTCCGTTTGAACAAAAATCCCAACCTACGAAATATCAAGAAAACAAAGGAAAAAGTTACCTTACCCCCCTAATTTGGGGTCTACGAGTTCAATGGTGATGTCTATTTGGCCTGAGGAGGCCTGTATCATCCTGTTCGTGCCTTGGCCGTTTCAAATCCCTAACAATGGCAACTCTCTAAATCTACACTCAAAGCCTGATGCTTCACGTTGGAATAGATCAAAATAGTAATATAAACATGAATATGGAATGAAATTTGATTTATATCATATATTTGCAAGGTTTAGAATCCCAATCTTACCAAAATCCAGTGACGCGTGGATCTGGAGTTCTAGGGTGCTGCACGTCTTGTGGAGAGTATGAATGATCTCCTGAGGGCTTCAGAAGATGGATGATGCAAATTGTTTGGCCTGGAAACCACTGAATCGCGTGGTGCAAACTTTCACCTTTCCTTTGGATTTTTGAAATTTTGCTAGGGTTTGTAGAGGCAACTTTCACGTGTCCTATTAGGTCTGAGTTGTAGTGTATATGTAGCAAATCACTTTAGGTCCACAATTATAGAAAAAATCCAATTGATCAATGCTCTTTTAAAATGTAAAGATTTTGATTCAAATGTTTCCAAAAGAAAAGGTCCACTTCCTTTTTCACTCCACACGGTTTTTCTTTGATTTTCCAGCATATCTTACCCCTTATTTGATGAGAAAAAGATTCTCAAATCATATCTTACATAATTTCCTTTATTTATTTATTTAATTTTGAATTTTAATGAATAAAAATCAAAATAAATAATAAAAATAATGAAATAATGTATGAGTTAGCTCAGAGGTCTTGGGCCATGTTAGGAACAAGTTTCAAGCATGAAAACATGGGCCCATTTGGAAAAAATTCAAGTTTGGTCAATATTGGCTTCATGCATTTTTAAAAAATTGGTCAACTTTAGCAATGCATATCTCTCTCATTTTGAACCCTAAAAGGGTGTTCTTGGACTTTTTGTAGAGCTTAGGATGTTCTCTAAACAACCTTTTTGGTTTCATCTCAATTGGATCTACCATGTTCATGTAAAGAGCCTTGACCCAAAAGGTGTTTTTGTTGACTTTTTGAAAGGACCTATAATGTCTGAGCTTTTATCTCTCCAATGGTGCATTTCTTGAACTTGAGGGCTGAAGAGAAGTTGTAGGGAATATGATTATCTTTAAGATGAGCCTTGGTGGAAAACTTTCTGATAAAGTATGAGAAAGTTATGCTTGATCAAAGTTTGGTTGACTTTTCCTATAGAAACCCTAATTTTCCATTTTGACCTTTGATGAGTTATGCGCATTTCTTGAGGAATCATGATCAAACCTTGATAAAATGATGGATATTACTTCAAAATATTGATGTTGACCAAAAATCTTGAGGTTTGACTGTATTTGGGCCACAATTGACTTTTGACCTAGTACAGTTGATTTTCAGACATTTGAGCAGTTGATTGAGAAAACTTATTGTTAATGGCATAAAACTTGGCATGGATGATCTTGAGGACATATTAGGACAATGGAGAACCTTTGGGATCCTTGGGACTCACACATCTTGCTTAAAATTGAAACCCTAGTTTGAGGTTTATTACCTTATGAGGAGAATTTGTCTGGTCAATTCTATGTCATCCTTGGGCAAGTTGAGGACCTCAATGGGCATGTGTTGAGTAAAAAGGGAGGGCAAATTTTAGGGTCCAAAACTTCCCTCTTCTTGTAAATGCTGACGTAGTCAAAAAATACTTTGCTTAAAAAAAGGAGAACCCCGCTAAGTTGAAAACCCGAAAGGGCAGCTTAGGCAAAAAGAGGGTGTCGTGGTGAATCGAAAACCCGAAAGGGAGATTCAGGCAAAAGTTAGGGACTTAAATCAAAATGACTGCGCTCAGCATGATTTCTTTTGTTTCTCTCTTTCAGTCAGCTGGCAGAGGTTCGGAGCCAATCCAAAATGCTTGTGCCAAAAGCAGTAATATGGAGGTGTTAAAGTCATAAGAGTTATAGCAGAGTCGGAACTTGATAGATATTCGTATTCACATTGCCATTTGTAAACACTTATTTGTTTTGATTTTGAATTTAGCTACTCCCTAATGTAAATTCCTTTTTCACAGGCTGGTTTCTTAAAATCAATAAAAGATCCTCTCTTATATGTTCACATAAATTCCTTTTTACTGTTCTATTTGCAAAAACATACAATATTTTGATAAGCATGTGCATATGAACATTGTTGGCCCTACATAAACATGATAATCTAAGTTATCATTGCTTGAAATACGGATAATAAATAAAATTGTCATGTTATGCAAGGGGCATGTTAATTTTTCTTCTTGTTGATACTCAGCTACTTTTCTTGTGGATATTTTGCTGAGTCGTTTCATGAACCTGTACTTGGGACAAAGGTTTATCTCTCCCTTTTGAATGCTCATTTCTTCAGAAAGACACAGAGAAAACCATTCGCAACTTCCCTTCATAATAAAGTGATCATGTGTCGGGATAGTGGCAAGTTTTTGGTACATTGACAAGTCCAGATAGAGACGATTCTCCTCCAGGGTGGCATTTTTTCTCTTATGTACTTTCATGTGTATTTTGATTGACTGATTTAACATTTTCTGCATGCAGGAACTTGTTTGTTTTTTAATGTCAACCCTGATGCGCTGAATATGTTTGCCTTGACTTATTTATTTTGTTTTTAAAAAGAAACCGCTCATTATCATTCTTTAAATGATTTTGTGGCATTTTGATATCAATTGCGCTAACTCTTTTGCCTAGTCAAAAGATTGTAGGAAGGGCGATATCTCTGATTGTATGCTTTTGAGTAGAACCCTGTTGATGATGTACATGCCTTGTTTCAATCCCAAAACACTGGAGATATAAGGGAGATAGACCCTCGTTAACCCCTCTGAGCCTTCGAAGCAGGAATTTCTTTTCTGTTAAAAAAACCTTATTTTTAAACTCGGGGCAAGGTAGATGTTCAGATGATTTGATCGAGCATTCAAATTTCAGAAGGAGCGTCCCCTTTAAGTATCACCACCTTTTATCCCTCGCATTATGAGGTCGGAAAATGTCAAAACAACAATAGTTATTTCCCCAGTGCAAAACAAAAACAACAAAAAAAAATCCGGAGGTCGAGATAGAATCGATACAACAATGGTTATCCCTCGCCGACCAAGGAATGAGGCAGTCACTTTTTTTCCAAAAAAAAGTTCAAAGACTTAGGGTCACAAGACTTTTTCAAAAAGGAATGTATGAATAAAAAAGAAATAAAAAAAGCCCCGCTAAGTCGAAACTTGAAAACAAGTCGCTTAGGCAAAAGTTAGGGCATCCCGCTGGACTTCCAAATTGAAATTCAAAAGATTTGGTCCAGGAAAAAGTTAGGGAAAGAAAATAGGAGGAAATTGAAAATCCTGAAAGGCAGAAAAGGATTATCCAATGAAAATACTCATCAAAAGAAAAGTCGTGTAATCGAGCACCCAAAAAAGAAGAAGAAAAACAAAAAAAACAACCCAAGAGTTAAAGTGACTATCGTGTCAAAGTAACTGTTGAGATTTCTAAATCATTATAGCCTCTTTTGAGAGATGAATACTCACATCAAGTTAATTGAATGTAGGACTTAAGAACATCATGGAGAATGGGTGGGCACCAAAAAAATTTGAGCCATAAAAATCTTTTTTTCAAAAACCCGAGAACCATGCCACGTTACAACCCTCAAAAGTCCTAACTAAAACATGGGTTTAGCTCGAAAGCATACTACAAAAGGATAGCGCTTTCTAAACATGTGTTATATATATATATATATATATATATATATATATATATATATATATATATATATATATATATACATATATATATATATATATATATATATATATATATATATGTGTGTGTGTGTGTGTGTGTGTGTGTGTGTGTGTGTGTGTGTGTGTGTGTGTGTGTGTGTGTGTGTGTGTGTGTGTGTGTGTGTGTGTGTGTGTGTGTGTGTGTGTGTGTGTGTGTCTATGTTGGTATCTTATCGCCTGCATCATGTTTGTTTTAAAGAAGAAAAGTTTTTGAAATTGTGTACTCTAACTAGTGATTCACTCACGATAGGGATGCAACATCGTTTTCATTCAAGGTTTTCAATTTCAAGATTTACGTAATTGTCGCATCAGGGGTTGTCATTCTCATAATAAAAATCATTTTGCATACAAAACAATTGTTTGACATCAAAAAGAGCTTACACAATGAACATCAGTAAAGAGCTTAATGTTGTCAGGAGGGGAAGATTTAGCTTTTCTGTTGGAGAGAGGCCATTCGTATCATGAAAAGGATCTTTCCCTATCCCCAATGATGTCTTCGTTTCCTCAACAGAGTATTGTTTCCCCATAAATCTTTTTCAAGAGAGAGGCTTCATTCAGAGACTCCAAGTTTGAAGATGTCGCATATCCCTGGTGGAGTTGTTTAAATGGGAACTCATAGTCTGAAGAAGTTTCAATTCTCTAGAAGAGTTTCTGATTAAGAGATTTATCGTCCTTCCCTCTCATCTCCTGGATAATCTGTTGCTTGGGGCATCCCTATGATAGAATCTTTCCTTATACCCAGTAAGGTCGATACTTTGTGACTATCTGCATGATCCATCCAATGGTTGCATTCCAAAATTTCAAAAGCCTCCAACAAAATGCTCTTCGATAGAGTTTTGTTTTCCCGGTGAAGTCCCGTTTCCTCAACAGAGCTTTGTTCCCCTGCAAATTTGTTTTACCACTCATGTCTGGTTTGATATATCAGTGGCATCCTCAACACGGCTGCGCGCTATCTCCTTCAAAAGCTATAACCTCGCCTTGATCTTCTCCTATAACGCCCAATCTTCATTTGGCATTCCTTCTTGAAGTTTATCAGTTTTGACCCGGTCTTCTCCAGCAGAGTTTGCAATTTATTTTTGCAACTCCTCTCGGTGTTTGAGGCTTGTTTCTACCAGTTTCTCAGTTATTACTCCCCACAAAGTTCCAGCTCTTCAAGGGTTCCTCCTTAGCGGTTCCTTATATCTTCTTTTCTACAGTAGATTTTGAAATTTGTTTTTGCAAGTCTTATCAGATTCTGACTTCTTGGTTGTTGGTTTCTTGTTTGGCCATTCCCTAGTGAAACGCTTAAACATGCATAATTATATTGCATCTACCAAAACACGTAGCATTTCCATTATATGGAGCATTACGCTATATAAACAAATTTCAAACATGCATCGGAACATAAGCCCTTACTGTTTCTATTTTCCCCAGTGATTTTATGACTCTTCAGATTATATCTCGAACGAGGTCTTCACTCTCATTGTCTCAGTTTCACCCCATACAAATATCCGTTTGATGTTAATCATTTGATTGATTGAGTTCCCACTCTTTATTTTAGTTCAATTTTTCCCTGGAACAGTCTTCTCGGGTCTTCACTACCCTCGTTGGTTCATTTCAATGTCTATTGATGTACCTTTTGAATACCGGTTTCGCCCTGGTATTCACTTTCAATGGGTTTTTAGTTTTACGCCCTAATCACCTTGCTTTGGGGTCGAGCTCTGACTTTAGTCTCCTCACCCACGCATGAAATCCAGTTTTGTCCTGGTACTCATCTAGTTTAGTTTCGCCTAGCTAGTTAATGAGTTGAGTTTCGTCTTGTTTTTGCTTTCGTACCTTGGACCCTTTAACGGTGTTCATTTACCGAGTGCAGTGTTCATGCTACGTCCCTGGTTGAAATCAATCTCTTTTGTCCCTTGGATTCTTCAACTAGTCTTCGTCAATGTTATCCATTGATCTGAGACCAGTAGGTGTTCTAAGAAACATGCGCTCTCATCACTTTGCTTTGGGGTGAGTTTCAACCTCGTCTCCTGTGCATGAAATCCAGTTTCATCCTAGTACTCATCTAGTTTAGTTTCGCCTAACTAGTTAATAAGTCAAGTTTCGTCTCATTTTTGCTTTTATACCTTGGACCCTTTGACGGTGTTTGTTTATCGAGTGCAGTGTTCGTGCTGCATCCCTGGTTGAAATCAGTCTCTTTTGTTCCTTCGATTCTTCTATTAGTCTTCGTTACTGTTATCCATTGATCTGAGACCAACAGGTTCTCTGAGAAACATGCTCTCTCACCACTCTTGCTACGGGTCGAGTTTCGCCTCGCTACCCGTGCTTGAAATCCAGTTTTGTCCTGGTACTCATCTAGTTTAGTTTCTTCTAACTAGTTTTTGGGTCGAGTTTCGTCTCGTTTTGTTCCTCACTCCTGAGATTCTTTCAGTTCCTTCAAACTGTCTATCTTAGGTTGAGATTTGCAGGTGCTCCTAGAATCACGCACTCTAATCACTTTGCCCCGCGTACTTTTTCTTTTCCAGAGTCTAGTTTCTCCTATTCTCTATGGTTTGAAGCCCAACTTTTCCCTGTCACATTTATTCTGAAGTTTAGTTTTGTTTACTTTTCTAATTTTTAGCTCTGTTTCAACTTTATTAAAATCTACGTCACAACTTCATTCTGACGCGTGTCTTGTGAGGTCCAATGTTCATTAAACACCTTGTTTGCTAAACCCAATTTCGTTTTGTATCTTCTTAATCACGCGCTTGCTGGTTTTCTTTGTCTTTGGGGGGTTCTACTTTTTCTTCAAGAGTGTAAATTTATGGGTTCTTTTGTATTCGATCATCTTCAACTCTGAACGCTCGAAAGTTGCCACTTTTCTCACTTATCCAGTTAAAGATAATTAAATAGGGGAATCTGTTGCACCCCAAAATTTACCCTCTTGATTCAAGCTTGTGTTTCTTCATAAACATCATATTACATTGCATTCATACATTGTGACGGGATAAAAGTATTCTGGTTATCAAGCCTTCCTCAAGCTTTTGAAGATTGATTGTGTTGACAAGTTGCTCAAGTAGAGCCTTGTCATCTAAGCCTCTGGATCTTTCAAGCTCAAAGGTATCACATATCTCAAGATATCTTATCCATCTCATTGGGTCATCAGAAGAATGGAGATTGTGTTGATTATAAGGAGGATCACATCTTTTTGGTTCATTAGTCAAAATTAGGGTTTTGGTTGATAAAGGCTATTAATGAATGTGCAAGTCTTAATTTTGAAGCTACAACACCTCATTACCATTTGAAATATCTTTGTGCAAGGAATTGGCTAAGATATCCAGAGGATTTGAAGTTTTGAAAGATGATTCATCATTCTCCTAAGGTGTTGACATAAACTAGGGTTTGGGATTTCATACTGATTTCTTGAGAATTTTGAGATGAAACTTTGTACATGGCCTCTATATATTTGGAAGATCATATGTTTGAAGTTTTGATCACCAATATTGAAGAAGAGTGGATCAATTGATTAAAAGGGGGTAAAATGGTCATTTTGATCAAAATCAATCAAAGTTAAGATTGACCAAGTGAACTTTTGGTCAACCATCAAGTCAAGTGTATAATTTTAATATTTAAAGTCCACTTTGACCATTGGATCAAGAATATTGATTTTTGGTTTGAAACTTGCTCATGAAGAAACCCTAAAAAGTTTCTAAATTTGGAAAATGAGGACTAAACTTCAAAAATTCACCATTTATTCATCCTTGATCAAAAAAATGCAAATGAGGTATGCTTTGAAAGCTAGAGGATGATCTTTCATCCCATTTTGGTCTCATGTCCAAATTATTAAGGAATCAAAAGTTATGGTCTTTGGAAGTTCATGCATCAAGGTGAAATTATAGGTCATTTTCAAAAGGCAAGTTTTTTCAAGCTCAATTTTGAGAAACTTGATGGACTCAAATGAAAAAAACTCAAAACTACAACATTGTAGATATTTTCATGAGCTTATTAAATTGTACTTGTAGGCCTCTTAATTCAAAAGCATGAGCTCAAATCGAAGGAGTGAAGTTGAGGCTTTTTTTTTATGAATTCATGCACACCATGCAATTTGCAAATTCTTAATAACCTGATTTGTGGCCATTTGTTTCACTTCAAACTTGGCCCATGGCTCATTTGCAATATACTAAGGCCCATTATGCCAAAGTTTGAGCTGCACATGGGCAAATGCAAGGGCAATCCTTGGTTTTGCAAAAAGTGGCATGAAAATGCCTAATCACTAACATTTGGTTAATACAAGGAATTAAGCCTTAATCTTTTTCTAACCTCTTCTTGAGATAAAAATACCTGAAAGGCACGTGAAAGGATGGAGAATGCACGAGGTATTTGAGTGCTTCATGTGCACACTTCACTTTTGCAAAAATTGGGATTTATTCTTTCTAACGAATTTCAGTGTGGAAAGCCTATCCTACCCTCCTCCTCATGCTTTATATATTGAGAGGTAAGCTTCATTGAGCCTCATTGGTGCTTCATTTTGTCCCTAAGCTCAAAAAACTCCATAGCCACTTGTTCTGCAAATTTCTTTGATTCTCTCAATTTACTTGCGCGTTTTGAGTACTTCTTCTTGCATTCTCTTCTCCAAGTGATAAGGGTTGTAGATCGAGGCATGGTTTGCAACTGGAGTGAAGGAGATAGTAGATTCGTTTTTCCTCAAAGGCTAGAATTCTTAACTTTGGATCTTGATTTCTAGCCGTGTGTTATGTGATTTGAGCTCAAAATCTTGTTGTTTGAGGTTCATTAAGTGTTTTTATAGCTTTAGAGCTTTTGATTTGATGAGATGTGCACGTATGATGCATCTGACATTTTATGCTCAGTGAGTTTTTGTCATTTTCATGAGATTTGTTCTTGATCTATAGTTAATTATTTGATGTGATTCGAGTAGCATAATGTAGATGTCATTTATAGCTTTGCTTTGCACAAAATTTCATGAAAAATGGTGTAGAATTGATCATGTTATGTTGATTAGAACATGAGGTGGTGGATTTGGTCTTGCGCGTGTTTTTGCCCTAGCCAGAGGTTGAAGATGATGGCGTGGCCTCCTCTGGTTGGTTGATTTGGTTCTTTTAATTTATTTGAATTTTGTTTCATAATCTGATTTTCATGATTTTATTTCTTGCTCAAAAGTGGTTGAAAAATTATGAAAAAAATCCAGAAAACCTAAAAATAATATTTTTGACCTTGTGCATTTTTTTTAATAATTTTTGAAAATGTTTTGATTGGTTTAAAATTTGTGTGATTATTTAATTGTTTGTTTAATGTTTATTTTTGTTTTAATATTTTCTTTGATCTAAAAATTCCACAAAAAATGTTTTGAACTCTTAAAATTATTTAGAATTTAATTCTGAAATTTTTTTGGTTTTTTTTTCCTTCTATTTTTTATTAGAAGATTAACTTGGGAGTTTTATTTGATTTTTTTTGTTTCACAATTTTATTTCAATATTTTTCTTAATCCAAAAAATCTACAAAAAATTATAGAAGCTTGTTTTTTTATTTTAGTATTTGAATATAATTTTGTTTTGGTCCCTTTTCTGATTTTTGGTTAGGGTTTGCATTTTAGGAATTAAATAATGGTTTATTGGTTTAATTTTTTGTATTCAATTTAATTAAAATATTTTTCTTACTGCAAAAAATCTACAAAAAAATTATTGAAGTTTGTGTTTAATTCTAATATTTGAATATTAATTGTGGGATGATTTTCTTCTGACTTTTGATTGGAATTTTATTATGGGGATGTAATTGATTGTTTAATTGATTAATTATTTGAATTTGATTTTATTTTTTACTTTTCTTTAATTCTAAAAATGTGGAAAAATATGTCTTCTGATCTATATTATGTAATTAATATTTAATTGCAAGTTTTAATTTCAAAACCAATTTTCCTTGGTTTTCATTGGAATTTGGGTCTTGTTTAAGGTTCATGGATGTATTGAGGATCTAAAAACCATTTTTCTTGAATTATTTGACTTGATTGAATATTTTTCCACAAATTATTTTGAAAGATTGTCTAGTTTAGTAGTTTTGCCAACTAGTTTTGATCCTTGAGCCTCACTTGATCCTCTCCTCTACTATCCGTGAACTTCAAACTTGTTTTATGACCTCTACACATCTAAAAAATGTTAAGTAAATTTTAGTTTGAATTATTGAAGTCCTTTTCTATTTTTGATGTATTTTTGAAGTGAAAATGACCAATTGATGTTGCATTTCTTTATTGCAATTTGTTGGATGGCCAATGAACTTATGTGAGGCATATAATTTCTCACTTAATGATCATATTGATTCTGTTTTCTAACACCAATTCATGTCAATCCTCTTGACTTCTCATAATTAGTTGATGAACACTTTTTGATCCATACCTCCTAAGAGATGTTCTTTTGTGAATTTTGCTTTGAGTTTTGAATTTTTGTCTTGAGTTTGAGGTCATCAAATGACCAATGATAACATTGTGGGGAATGATAAATCAAGGATAGTATCATAAATAATTGAGATCACTTGACTTCTAATGTTTGAATCATTCTATTTTATTTTGAATTTGATAATCAAGCCTTCCTTTTCTTTTGTATTAGAGGTAAAGGGAATGCACTCGTGCAACCCATAAGAGATAAATCTCTTTTCTTTTTATCATCATATCCCTTGTTTTGGAGACTTGAGTTCATCATTGAACCATTCAAGTTCTCATTACTTGCCTATCTTTGTCAATTTGGTTTATCATTTGTGAATATGTTTAGAAAAATGCGTTTGTGCTTTATCTTTTGAATTCATTTGGAGTTCATTTTTTAAAAGATTTAATTGCTTGTGATTATGACTTATTAGAGATTATTTGATGTCATACAAAGCTACTTTGGTCATTGGTTAACATTCCATTGTTAATTCAACATGGTGACAAGAAAGGAGCAATAGTTTTTTAGCTTTGACCTAATTGTTGTCTGTGCCTACTTGATGCTTCTTACATCTAGTGCTTGGATGTTTTGCCAACATGATTCTTCCATTGCCTTGTCATATCATCATCCCTCCCTTATCTGTTCATCATTTCTCTTTGAAATCACTAATTTGTCTGTTGAATGTGTGAGGTACTCTGAGGAAAGTTTTCCATTTCGACTTGATGTTGTAGTGTTCCACTTTATTTGTGGAACACAATTGGTTGTGCTTTCACCATTCTTGTGCTTTGTATATTTGTTATTATTTTGCAGGATATGTATATGATTGTAACTGTTGTACATCACCTGTGGGATATGTTCATATTTGAAGCCTCAATGCTTATATTTGATGGCGTGATTTATGACTTAATTTATTTACTGATGCTATCTTGATTGAAGTTCTCTGGGTTTCTTTCTATCATTTAGTTACTACGGAAAGTTATCCATTTGGTATTGCACTACTACCCTCTTATCTATGCCATTTACTGCTTTCTAGAGATATTGAGAAGTAGGGTTTTCATCGCTTTCCTTGCCATGTCAAGTAGGAATAGAGATGTATGATGGGGACTTCCGTTGCTAATCATGTCAGGAATCCCTATGGTTTATTTAAAGACCTGTTTAAGGAAATTCTGTTGGTGTGCTAATTGTGATTGTTTAAAATCCTACCTTTGAAGTAGGTATTATGCAAGCGTGTTTATATTTGTGTCTGCATTGTATTACAGGTGAAAAAGTCCTCAAAGGAGGCAAGCAGAAAGGGTTCGTATTCGACTCCCGCACATTCCAGTCGATGTCGTTCCTATTCTCACTTTCTACAAGTAGATGCTCTGAACATGTACCCAAGATCTGAATGAATTTAAGTCCTCTAAAGGCAAGTGAAAATGGTTCCCAATCGGATCCCCACGCTTTCTTTAGCTGGTGTTGACCAACATTGATGCTTAGTGTATGCTGATAACGAGAAATCGTATCATATATTTACTATGAAATTAAACCGCTTTATATCGTATTGACCCGATTAACTCCCGAATACTCCGAGTTTTTTATGATTTTATGCAGGTACAACATATCTCAGCTAAAACTAGAAAGAAACGTGAAATGTACAAGATTGCAGCCAAGACCAGAAGAGAAAAGATAAATCTGTCAAAAATCCAAAATCTGCTGCTATTACGGTCGTCACACCCTTGCCACGACCGTAAGACACTTCAGAAGCATGTTACGACTGTCATGCATTGGCCACGACCGTAACGCGCTATTTTAAGGAATCTACACGTAACTCACCAGCCACAACCGTAACAAGCATATTATTAGTTATTTTGAACGTGCAGTACGTGGTCAAGTAACGAAGCATGCATGTGTGCCTTATTTTTCTCCAACAACCAAGACCACCTTCTCCTTATTTTTCTCAGCAAGCCAAGAATCTAGCAACGTGAAATATAATTCCAACTGTATTCATTCTCTATAAATAGCTTGGACTTCAAAGAAGAAAACAGGGAGTTCAGTTCAGAAAATTCTTGCGGAAGCTCTGCCGATTTAAAACCCGATTCTAATTTCCGATTTTATTTTGTTCTTGTTATTCCCTTTCCTTTCAGAACCTTTAATAGCATTTCCAACATCAGGAAATTGCTATTGTAGTTAGGATTTCTTTCAAGCCTCGGCATTTTGTTTATTTAATTTTCATTTCGATGTTCCGATCTTACCGGCTTGTGGAAGAAGGATCTAGGATATTATTGCTTTTCAGGTTTTTTTATCGTATTCAATATAATTACAATTTATTTATGTTAAATTTATGTTCTTTATTTATAATGCATGTGTTATTGTTTTATGATTTTATTTCCCGCCTTTTAATTCTGAGCACTATGAGTAGCTAAATACCCGTAGTTGGGGTGTGATGAAGTAACCGAATGAATTAATGTATTTCTAAGCTAAAACCTTAATTAACTTAATTTCTGGCTGTGACTTTTTATAATTAAAAATTAAGCTTTTTGTTACGAGAGTAAGGAAAGTAAAATAGGGAGAAATCAAGACCACGAGAGTGTGAGATTTTAACCGGATAGCTAAAGTTAGGCATTCGATTTAAATACAGCGAGAGCGCTTTAAAACGAATTAGATTTATTTAGTTTTCAAAAAGATGCTTTCTAAACACTTATGGGCTAGCGAGAGCATACATTTGGCTTTAGGAGTATGATCCGAGGTAAGACCACGAGAGTGTGAATCGAGGGTTTTTAAACTGATAAGTACTACAGAACAATTTAAGTTAAATATTTTTATATGATTAGGTACAATTTAATTCACATAGGTTCAAAACATTACACTCCGACCCTTTAATATTATAATTCTTTTAATTGAATTTAGTTTCTCCTTTAGTCTTAAACTTCTAAAAACCAAACGTGACAATTTCCGCCTTAGCTAAACTAACCTGTTTCATAACACTAGAGTGATTTTGAAGTCCCTGTGGGTTCGACATCTTTTTATTACTACCGCGATAGACTGTGCACTTGCAGTTAAGATACCGTTAGACACATTAGGTCAATCGCACATCAAGTTTTTGGCGCCGTTGCCGGGGACTTTAGTTTAGTCACTAGTGTATTCTAAAAACAACGCTGTCTAGACTAAGGCAACTTTGTATATTTCCCTCTGTTGTATGCCAAACACTCGTTCTCAAGGCGAGCCTTTGCATCTACAAATTAACAATGTCGAGCGTTACTTAAGATTAAGACGCCGAATTCAAGAATACCGATCTCTCAACAATCTTCCTCCGACTAAAATTCCTGATATCTCGTTACCAGAATTTATCGAAGAATCGACAATGGCTGACGTACCAAATCCGCCTCGCGCTCTTAAGGACTACGCAGTTCCTTCGCAAGCGGAACCTCACAATAGCATTGCCGCTCCTGCTATTGCTCGAAACGATTTCGAGCTGAAACCTTCGCTTTTATCCGCCGTTCAGCTGAACCAATTTTCTGGATCTCCTACTGACGACCCTAACCTACATTTGTCAGTGTTTGTGCAGTACGCAGACACTGTAAAAGCGAATGGTGTAAACCCTGAGGCGATACGATTGCGCCTATTTCCTTTTTATTTAAGAGACAGAGCCCGAGCCTGACTCCAATCTCTTCCTTCAAATTCAATCACCACATGGGATGAATTGAAGAAAGTCTTCTTCGCTAGATATTTCCCACCAAGCAAAACTGCTATGCTTAGAGCTAACATCAATGGTTTTAGACAAAAAGATAACGAATCACTTTTCGAAGCATGGGAACGTTACAAGGATATGATTAGACTCTGTCCTCATCACGGTTTAGAAGAATGGTTAATCATTCATACATTTTATAACGGTCTCTTGTATAACACAAGATTGACTATAGACGCCGCTGCTGGTGGCGCACTGATGGATAAACCATATGCCGAAGCAAATCAACTTATCGAAAGTATGGCCCATAACCACTATCAATGGGGAAGAGAAAGAGCTAATGTGGAGAAATCCCAAACCAAAGGTGGAATGTCTGAAGTGAATATTCTGGACCAAGTCAATGCTAAAGTGGAAGCTCTTACCCAAAAGTTAGAAAACCTTACCACTACTCCTGCAGCTACGGTAGCTGCAGTTGTCCAAACTTGCAATCTATGTGGTCTTCAATCACATCCTGCTCCAGAATGCCCACTTCTAACGGGAGTTCCAGCTGAACAAGCAAATTACGTACAAGGGAACCCTTATAGCAATACCTATAACCCCGGTTGGAAAAATCATCCGAATTTTTCATACAAAAGTAACAACGCGTTATACACACCTGGACAAGCTCCTGCCACACCACCCGGTTATCCAAAAGCTATCCCAAATCATCCTGGTAATGGACCTAATACTCCTAGGAAATCTAACCTTGAAATCATGATAGAACATTTCATTGCTTCCCAAGCTCAGACTAATAAAGACGTTATGAATCAGAATTTAGATACTAATGAGTAGATAAAACAATTAACTAGCAAAGTTGATGCTTTAGCCACCCATAACAAGATGCTTGAGACGCAAATTTCACAGGTAGCTAACCAACAAGCACCTACTGCAGCACCGGCTGGAATTTTTCCTAGTCAACCACAACCCAACCCAAAAGGACATGCTAATGCTGTGATACTGAGAAGTGGAAAAGAACTCGACGGACCTGTTGACCCAAGACTAGAAAATCCAGCCATGTACCAAAAACAGAGCGAGCCGATAGAAAAAGCCAATGAACCTAAAGAAAAATAAAAGGAAAATGAAACTCAAGAGGCAGTGGAGCAAGAGAAGCCTTATGTACCTCTACCGCCTTATAAACCACCTATTCCATATCCTCAGAGACTTACAAATTCCAAAATAATGGGCCAATTCAAGAAATTCGTTGAACTTATGAAACAACTCAATATCACAATACCTTTTGCAAAAGCCATCACTCAGATGCCCTCGTACGCTAAATTTCTCAAGGAAATTCTATCTAACAAGAAGAAGATAGAAGATAACGGAACAGTTACACTCACTGCCGAGTGTAGCGCAATCATTCAAAACAATATGCCTCCTAAGTTAAAAGACCCAGGTAGTTGCTCTATACCTTGTAATATTGGAAAGTTTGTCATAGACAAAGCTCTATGTTACTTAGGAGCAAGTATTAGCGTCATGCCCCTATCTATCTGCAAAAAGCTAGAGATGGGAGAACTCAGACCCACGAAAATGTCCGTTCAATTAGCTGACCGATCAATTAAATACCCTGTAGGTATACTGGAAAATGTTCCAGTTAGAATAGGTCAATTCTATATCCCAACCGATTTCATCATCATGGACATAACTGAGGACTCAGTTACCCCTATCATATTAGGAAGACCCTTCCTAGCAACCGCTGGAGCTATAATTGATGTAAAGAAAGGCAGACTAACATTCGAAGTTAGAGAAGAAAAAGTGGAATTCATCCTTACTCAACTCTTACAAGCACCATCCATGAACGACACATGCTATCTTATAGATGTCATAGACGAGTGCGTAAGAGAGATGGAAGCAGAACAGACGAAATATTCTGAGATAATGGAAATCCAAACCCCTCCAATATTCGAAAACGATGACAGTCTAAACAAAAGCTTAGCACTGACGCCCGATCATATGCCATGCCCGAAGAACCCCAGTGTAGAATTGAAAATCTTACCTAAGAATCTAAGATACGAATTCCTTGATACCGAACACACGCGACCAGTAATAGTAAACTCCAACTTAGGAAAGCTCGAAACTGAAAAAATTTTAGACGTCCTAAGGAGGTACCAAACCGCACTAGGTTATAACATATCTGATTTGAAAGGAATATGTCCTTCAATTTATTTGCACCGTATTATGCTAGAAGAGAATTGTAAAACCTCTAGAGAACCTCAAAGAAGGATTAACCCGATTCTTAGCACTGTAGTCATAGATGAAATTACAAAGCTTATGGAAGCTGGAATCATATACCCGATCTCTGATAGTAAGTGGGTGAGCCCAGTACACGTGGTGCCCAAGAAAGGAGGTATCAACGTTGTTAAGAACGCAAAAGGGGAACCAATAACGCAAAGAGTAGTCAATGGACATAGAGTGTGTATAGACTATAGAAAACTAAACAAAGCCACTCGTAAATACCATTTTCCTCTACCCTTCATAGACCAAATGCTAGAACGGTTAGCCAAACATTCTTATTTCTGCTATCTAGACGGTTACTCCGGATTCTTTCAAATTCCCATTCACCCTGACAATCAAGAAAAGACTACTTTCACGTGTCCGTGTGGAACGTTCGCATATAGACGAATGCCTTTCGGATTGTGTAATGCCCCATCGACCTTCCAACGATGTATGATGTCAATCTTTGCAGATTTTATAGACAACATCATGGAAGTGTTCATGGATGATTTCTCAGTGTGCGGGGATAGTTTCGAAGGATGCCTATCAAACCTAGAGAAAGTCTTAGAAAGATGTGTAAAAGTAAACCTCGTGCTCAATTGGGAAAAATGCCATTTCATGGTCAGAGAAGGAATCATACTAGGACATGTCATATCCAATAAAGGGATTGAAGTTGACAAAGCCAAAATAGAAGTCATAAAATAACTTCGACCACCTAAGACCGTTAGAGAAATACGAAGCTTTTTAGGACACACCGGTTTCTACCGGCGATTCATTAAAGATTTCTCAAAAATTACTAAACCACTTACCGGTCTGTTAATGAAAGACGTTGAGTTCATATTCGAAGATGATTGTCATAAAGTGTTTGAAACTCTAAAATCATCCCTTATCACCGCACCAATCATGCAACCACCCGATTGGAATTTACCCTTCGAACTCATGTGTGACGCGAGTGATTACGCCGTAGGCGCAGTTCTTGGACAAAGGAAGGACAAGAAACTACACGCCATTTACTACGCTAGTAGAACGCTAGACCCAACCCAAATGAACTACGCCACGACTGAGAAAGAGCTGTTAGCAGTCGTTTTCGCGCTTGACAAATTTTGTTCCTATCTAGTAGGAGCGAAGATCATCATCTACACGGACCACGCTGCTATAAGATATCTATTAAATAAGAAAGATGCAAAACCAAGGCTCCTCAGATGGATCCTACTTTTGCAATAATTTGACTTAGAAATTAAGGATAAAAAAGGGACCGAAAACGTCGTAGCGGATCACTTGTCAAGATTGGAAGATATAAAACACGAACAAGCGCCGATTAATGACGATTTTCCATATGAACAACTGGTAGCCCAAATAAGGAGCGACCTGGCTCAGTTAAACCTAAACGAACCAAAACCCAAGGAAGCCGTAAAAGCAATCCATGCAACCACGGGACTGCCATGGTATGCCGACATAGTTAACTATTTAGCTGCAAACGCGCTCCCACCAGACCTTACCTACCAACAGAAAAAGATATTCTTCCACGATCTCAAATACTACTATTAAGACGAACCCTTACTGTTTAAAAGAGGACCAGACAGAATCTTCCGTCTATGCATACCGGAAGAAGAGATAGAAGATGTTATTTCCCACTGTCATTCATCTCCTTACGGGGGACACGCAAGCATTTCCAAGACTTGTGCAAAGATCTTACAAGCCGGCCTATTCTGGCCTAATCTATGGAAAGATGTCCATATCACTGTTAGAAATTGCGATCAGTGTCAACGCGCCAGTAATATTTCAAGACGCGATGAAATGCCTCAAAGAGGAATCCTATAGGTAGAAATCTTCGACGTATGGGGAATTTATTTCATGGGACCCTTCCCATCTTCTTTTGGAAACAAATATATACTTGTCGCGGTCGATTATGTTTCAAAATGGATCGAGGCCATAGCCTCTCCTACAAATGACACACGAGTGGTAATCAAACTCTTTAGAAACATAATCTTTCCAAGATTAGGTGTACCGAGACTCGTCATTAGTGACGGTGGCTCCCATTTCATCTCAAAGATATTCGACAAATTACTATTTAAGTATGGAGTGAAACATCGTATAGCGACACCATACCACCCACAAACCAGTGGACAAGTCGAAGTCTCAAACAGAGAAATTAAGCAGATCTTAGAAAAAACTGTAGCCACATCCAGGAAAGATTGTTCATCAAAGCTCAACGAAGCTTTATGGGCCTATAGGACGGCCTACAAGACCCCTATAGGAACTACACCCTTCAAGCTCGTATACGGAAAATCCTGTCACCTCCTAGTAGAATTAGAACACAAAGCGTATTGGGCAATTAAAACGCTCAACATGAACTACACTGCTGCGGGAGAAAAACGAGTCCTGGATTTAAATGAATTAGAAGAATTAAGATTAGATGCTTATGAGAATGCTAAAATATACAAAGAGAGAACTAAAAAATGGCTTGATAAGCGTTTATCTAGGAAAGAATTTAGTGTGGGAGATCTCGTACTATTATTTAACTCAAGACTTAGGCTCTTCCCTGGTAAATTAAAATCTAGATGGTCAGGTCCGTATGAAATTACAAAAGTGTTCCCTAGCGGAGCAATAGAAATTAAGGGTAGAAATACTGACCCGTTTACAGTAAACGGGCAGCGGTTAAAAATATACAATAACATTGAAAATAGAGACTATACGAATAGTCTAAGACTTTTAGAACTGCCCAATATTTCACCCGAATAATCTGCTGCTAGGCACTATGTCAGGCTTTTGACGTTAAAAACAGCGCTAAGTGGGAGGCAACCCACTTATTTGTTAATTGTTATTTGTTTCTATTTATTTATTTATCATACTTTTCGTTTTTGCATTTATTCCTATTTAAGTTTTATTTTTTCATTTTCTTTCTTTTGTTATAATTTTCATAAATCTGCTGCTGATTTCAAAAATAATTTTAATTGCCACAGGATTTCTGAAAAGTTTTTGTTTCTCTTCTACCTTCTCTCTTGATTTGTTTCCCTGAGTAATACTAACCATGGAACCAAAACCACATAATTTCTTGGAAACCACCTTTAGGGGTAGAAACCAAAAGAGAAAATTCGAGGAATTATCAAAAAGAAACATTGGTTTGACACTTTATTATGATGAACCCACTATGAATGCTTTAGGTATATTGGATAGTATTCTGTACTTGTTTAACCAGCTGGGGTGGGAAAAAGCCCACATTAAGAATAGGTTTGTCACCTACCATGAGCTCACCTTTGAATTTCTAAGCTCACTAGTCCATATACCCGAACATGGAAAAGGAACCCGAAAAGGATTTATAAGTTTCTGTCTCTTTGGCATTGATTTTGTTTACACTCATAAGGAACTAGCTGACCTGTTAGGATTCCCTAGCGTCCTTTTTGCTTACTCTACTACCCAGGTTGAACTGATGGATATTGAGCTAGATTACTTTTGGGGGACTTTAACTGGTAATTATCACCCTGATCCGGATAACATGGATAATGATGAGATACATAACCCTGCTATCCGCTATTTTCATAAGATTCTAGCCTACACTGTATTCGGGAAAGAGGAGAACCATACTGCAGTGTCTAAGGACGAGATATTTTTACTATATTGTATGAACCAAGGCCACCCCGTTAATGTCGTGCCATTCCTAATGCAAACCTTTTACCGCATTATCGATAACCCTGATGAACCAATCATCATAGGTGGCCTGGTCACAATGATTGCAAATGCCCTCGGCCTTAGACACCAGCTGAATAGGTGCCCACATTTTGGTACGATTCGTCCTATGAATATTGCTTTTTGCTTTGACCGCCGTATAATAGCAAACCATGATCACCCACCTTATGAGTATTTGATAAGAGATGAAGTTGTAAACCTATTCACCCTTCCCAACCATAACAAAGTAAGTGTCCATAACCGTGATAACTGGCTTTATGAGCTAAACCCACCCGACCACCCTCCTACACCTGAGACACCACAAGATTATCAAATTTATGATGATGTTATGTCCGACATGGGTGACCCTGAGTCTACTTCTGGTTACTACGAAAACATCAACATGGAAGAGGCCCATGAAGCCTCTGAAACAACCAAGAAGGATTACACTGATAATCTGAATAAAATTGTTACCACACTTGATACCTACCAGACTAACATTAATGGAATAAAAGATGAAATAAAAAGCATGCGTCTGGAGATAATCGGATTAACCGACATAATCGTGGAGCAATTTTATCACATTCACAATACACTCGAAGACATAAAAGAAAAGCTTGGATGAACTCACAAAAAGCAGCTCTAGTTTTATATTTCCTTTTGTTTTGTTTCTAGGAAGTTTCCCATTTTCGCATATTTTCAGTTCGTTTTAATTTGGAACAAATTTACTTTTATGTAGTTTTTTTGAATTTCTGGTGTTGAACAAGCAAATTTATTAAATCAAAGTTTCAGTTATTTAGTATTCATTTGCTAGTTTCATCTATGCCAATTATAATGCTATACATAAAATTGCGAGCTTTGCTCTGATTGATTGATGTTGTGATGTTTTGGAATATATATATATATATATATATATATATATATATATATATATATTTGCATTTGCTTGGTATAACACTGAATGTATACTTCCATTGAAGTGCCTCTGTGTAAAGATATGATGTTGCAGAATTGGTACAGAACTGTCTGCTAAAATTACATATTTTGCTGGTGTTACGACCGTCACAACCCCCTTACGATCGTCACATGCCTCTTAGCATGTTACGACCGTCATGCCTGTGTTACGACCGTAACACGAGTTATATCAGTAACCCCTATAGCAGACAGAAGCTCTTCTTCTTCAACCTTTCCCTCTTCCTCCACTACTTCAAAATCGTCCCACTACCTCCATCAATCCCCATTCACACCACTTAACTCACCATTATTCTCCACTAATTTTCAAACTTCCCATTACTTTCCCTCATTATATATACATCTCATAAACCGTATCCCTCACTACTTCCAACCCACAACCCACAACCCAATCTCTCCAACACTATTGCATGCAAAAATGGCAAACGTAAACCAGCAAATTCCAGGCATCCACTTACGGGATGGTGAACAAGGTGAAACACAACGCACGAAGTTCTTGAAGTTTCAACGCCGAGGCCTCCATCCCACTAGGTACGTTGATGTTGACTGCCTCAGAGACCTCGGATTGCTTCAAAGTGTCCAACATCTCCTTCAAAATGTCAACCTTTGGACCCTCTGTAGCCAGCCCCAACCCACGTACGAGAATCTCACTCTCGAGTTCCTCAGTTCCTTCTACTACATCACTCCTAATGGTCCAACAAATCATCTTACTGGTGCGGTAAGGTTTCGCATTTTCGGAACCGAATACGACTTCTCTCAGAATGCATTTGGTCGATTACTCGACTTCTATACTGATGAAGGCGCTCACCTCCGTGTACCTGACACCTTCCATGAGGAATCCTTTAATCTATGGCATAGCCTGACCAACAACCGTGCTAGCTCCTACGATCACCTCAATGCCACACAAATTCACAATCCCGCCATTCGCTATTTCCATTGCCTCCTGTGCAACACCATTTTCGCAAGGGATAGTAACCATAAGCTCAACTCCAAAGAGATATTCTTCATGTACTGCGCGTTCACCGATCAGAAAATCAACGCCGCACCCTTCCTCTTGGCCCATATTCATTCCATTTGCACTCGAGGCGGCAAACCTTTCTACTTAGGAGGGCTTGTCACTTCTATTGCCTTGGCTTTGAATCATGGCGACACCCTCGCCCATCTGCCCTCCAGAGCACCAGTTTTGCTCACCTTGGACCATTGCAAATCTGCTCATCTCATTCACGAGCGGGACGATGACAAGTTCAATCTAGTGATCCGTATTGTTGTTTATTCTAACATTGTTCTGCCTTGCAGGGACCGTATCGATCCGCATAACCGAGCCAATTGGCTATTTTATGCCCCTGACGGCCATGCTCCCATGCACGATGACCAACCGGATGCTCCAACTGACGAGATCCAGGGGGAATTAGACCGCGAAACACCTGCTCCCGACATTCCTGAGTCCTCTTTTGCACCACCTCCTTTCACTATGGAGGACATCCTCGGAGACCTCCATTAGCAAAATCAGATGGCTGTAGCTCTTGAAAGGAAGCATCAGGAGTAGTATGACACTTTATATGCACAGAACGTCCAAATTCTGAGCGGCCAGCGCAACGTCAACGAGAAGTTGGACGAGGTTTTCTCTGAGCTTAACGCCTTACGGATGGATGTAACCGCTCTTGGCTCGCATGATACCGACCTTGAGGCCACACCTACCCGACGCTCCCGCACCCGAAGCAGAGGCAGAGGCCACCAGTAGTTTTCTTTTGTTTTTGTTTCTGTATTTCATTCATTTCCCTTTCCGTACCGTTTTTCTATTTGTAATCCTTCCTACCATATATCATGACATTGAGACAATGTCTGATATAGTGTGGGAGAGGCACTATGCTTTTCATTCCGCATTTTCTTCATGTTGCAAATTCTAGTAATTTTATGGTAATTTTATGATATTTTCAAGTTTTTCAAGTTTTCCCTGTATTATAAGCCATACCAAAAAAAAATTCTCTGTTCGCATAACTCGACATACCTACCTTAAACGGAAACCTAGTTAGGAAGACGAGAACGAGTAAACAAAATCAATACGATTATGACACTGCAAACATCCTGCTTATGCAACCCGTCTAAACAAAACGTTATACGTACACCTCGATTTTTAAGTTCTGAAGTAACCCCTAGTAGTTTATACTAGCAATAAGCACTGTCTGGACACAAACCACGTGGGGAGCCGATGAATATAAGTGTTTGATGCCTAATCAATGAAACCCCCTTCTCATCTCAATGCTAAGCAAAGAAAATCTTGTGCCAAAATACAAAGATCGCATACGAGACATAAGTATAAGAGAAGAAGTCCATTGTTTGTTGGTTCAGAGGTATCTGTTTCTGAACTTGGTAGGGCGTGCTACGGCTCGATCCCCCGCAACCTCCGATTTGGAAAAATATAGGGTAACCACACCCGTGTACCAGACCCCATGACAAAAATAAGATCAAATTCACTAACCGGCTACTCCACTACGTGCATGCAAAGACAAAGGGCTTAATGTGATTGCGTCAGAATGAAACCGGGCGAAAAAGCACGAGAGGATTGAGGTTGAAATGTGACGAAACGATTAAGCGGTTTGTTAAAGTGGAAATACGCGACTCAATTGTGTCATTGGTGTATCACTGACATTTTACTCAAGTACCGGCCGACTGACGATTGGTTTTATGTGTTTTATCTCGAAAATCAAAGGTATGTCGTTCATGTCCGCCTGACGAACACTTGTCCGATTTTTACGACTATTTGCTTGAGGACAAGAAAAGGTTTAAGTATGGGAGGATTTGATAACGAGAAATCGTATCATATATTTACTATGAAATTAAACTGCTTTATATCGTATTGACCTGATTAACTCTCGAATACTCCGAGTTTTGTATGATTTTATGCAGGTACAACATATCTCAGCTAAAACTAGAAAGAAACGTGAAATGTACAAGATTGCAGCCAAGACCAGAAGAGAAAAGATAAATCTGTCAAAAATCCAAAATCTGCTGCTATTACGGTCGTCACACCCTTGCCACGACCGTAAGACACTTCAGAAGCGTGTTACGACTGTCAAGCATTGGCCACGACCGTAACACGCTATTTTATGGAATCTACGTGTAACGCACCAGCCACGACCGTAACAAGCATATTATTAGTTATTTTGAACGTGCAGTACGTGGGCAAGTAACGAAGCATGCATGTGTGCCTTATTTTTCTCCAACAACCAAGACCACCTTCTCCTTATTTTTCTCAGCAAGCCAAGAATCTAGCAACGTGAAATATAATTCCAACTGTATTCATTCTCTATAAATAGCTTGGACTTCAAAGAAGAAAACAGGGAGTTCAGTTCAAAAAATTCTTGCGGAAGCTCTGCCAATTTAAAACCCGATTCTAATTTCCGATTTTATTTTGTTCTTGTTATTCCCTTTCCTTTCAGAACCTTTAATAGCATTTCCAACATCAGGAAATTGCTATTGTAGTTAGGATTTCTTTCAAGCCTCAGCATTTTGTTTATTTAATTTTCATTCCGACGTTCCGATCTTACCGGCTTGTGAAAGAAGGATCTAGGATATTATTGCTTTTCTGGTTTTTTATCGTATTCAATATAATTACAATTTATTTATGTTAAATTTCTGTTCTTTATTTATAATGCATGTGTTATAGTTTTCTGATTTTATTTCCCGCCTTTTAATTTCGAGCACTATGAGTAGCTAAATACCCGTAGTTAGGGTGTGATGAAATAACCGAATGAATTAATGTATTTCTAAGATAAAACCTTAATTAACTTAATTTCTGGCCGTGACTTTTTATAATTAAAAATTAAGCTTTTTGTTACGAGAGTAAGGAAAGTAAAATAGGGAGAAATCAAGACCACGAGAGTGTGAGATTTTAACCGGATAGCTAAAGTTAGGCATTCGATTTAAATACAGCGAGAGCGCTTTAAAACGAATTAGATTTATTTAGTTTTCAAAAAGATGCTTTCTAAACACTTATGGGCTAGCGAGAGCAGACATTTTGCTTTAGGAGTATGATCCGAGGTAAGACCACGAGAGTGCGAATCGAGGGTTTTTAAACTGATAAGTACTACAGAACAATTTAAGTTAAATATTTTTATATGCTTAGGCACAATTTAATTCGCATAGGTTCAAAACATTACACTCCGACCCTTTAATATTATAATTCTTTTAATTGAATTTAGTTTCTCATTTAGTCTTAAACTTCTAAAAACCAAACGTGACAATTTCCGCCTTGCTAAACTAACCTGTTTCATAACACTAGAGTGATTACGAAGTCCCTGTGGGTTCGACATCTTTTTATTACTACCGCTATAGACTGTGCACTTGCAGTTAAGATACCGTTAGACACATTAGGTCAATCGCACATCATATGCAGCACTATGTTTTTTCCCTCCAAATCTTTCTTGCCCTGGTAATTGATACCACGGTTAAGGACCCTTTTACATTCCTATAATTCTAGAGCTTATTGACTCGGGTGATACGCTCCTCTTGGTTGTGGCTGGACCCCTGGTCTGATGCTTGGTTGCTTGTCTATGGCGGGACCTCCCTTTCTACTACTAGGCCTGCGCCTTGTAGGTGTTTTGATTTTCAAGTGGTACTCGAGCTGTTGCTTGTCCAGATATTCTGCCATCTGCTTGCTTCTTTTTGTCGCAGGATCTGTGACATTTTTACCATGCTCCCTTAGGATTGCTCGTGTAGGGTTAGTCCTCCAGCTATACCTTAAGATAGGTATCCATGCATGCTAACATAGGATAAAAATTCCCTCTTTCATCCTCCACCTTAGGATAAATCATTGTATGACAACATTAGGGGTAGTGATAGGCTAGTTTCCCTTGGTTGTTTTTTTCCTTTCTTTGCATATTGCATTTTAAAACTAAAACTTCTTCTTGGAAAATCATAAAATATCTCTAATAAACTTAAATCCTTATTCAAGGTAAAAAATACAAACCAATCTTATTTGTTTGTGCGCCTCTTGGTTTTGTTTTATCATCTAGAGTATTGATGTTTCGCCATCTTTGCCATGTTATCTTCCTTCTTTTAGCCAATGTTTCGCCATCGCATATTCTTTTAGCCGATGTTTCGCCATCACACATTCTATTAGCCGATGCTTCGCCATTGCACATGTTTGTTATCCTAATTTGATTCTCGATATCATTGTTAGGTGTAGTGTTTTATCATCTGATTTGTTTATGTCTTGCCTTCTTTACCATGATATCTTGCTATTCTTTTAGCCGATGTTTCTCCAACGCATATTCTTTTAGCTGACGTTTCACCATCGCACATGTTTGTTATCCTACTTTGATTCTCCATATCATTGTTAGGTGTGATGATTTATCATCTGGTTTATTGACGTTTCGCCATCTTTTCCGTGTTATCTTCCTATCTTTTAGCCGATGTGTCGCCATTTCAAATTCTTTTAGCCGATGTTTCGCCATCGCACATGTTTGTTATCCTACTTTGATTCTCCATATCATTGTTAGGTGTGATGATTTATCATTTGGTTTATTGACGTTTCGCCATCTTTGCCATGTTATCTTCCTATTTTAGCTGATGTTTCTCCATCTCACATGTTTGTTATCCTACTTTGATTCTCCATATCATTGTTAGGTGTGATGTTTTATCATCTGGTTTATTGATGTTTCGTCATCTTTTCCATGTTAGTTTGTTATCATTTAGCCGATGTTTCGCCATCACATTTGTTTGTTGTTTTATCTTATGTTTTTCCATCTTGACTGTTTCTTTTGTCTTCTTAACTAAAAAACATAAACCAACCAAATATATGAGCCAAAATACGGCTGCTCTGATTCCTTAAAAAGGGATACATAGGCATTGGAGTAGGGCCCAGGCGAGCACAACTTTTATTTTCCCTACATTCTTTTCTCCTATCTTTTGCATGCATTCCCTGTACAACTTAGATATAGATTTTTACACACCCATTAGATTAGACAACAAGAGTGGATACTGTAGAGTACTACGAGCGTGTGGGGTGCTAATATCTTCCCCTTGTGTAACAGACTCCCTTACCCAATCTCTCGGTCACAAGACCGTGATTTCATCCTCTTCAGGTTTTCTCGATGTTTACCTTTCCCCTCTAGGCATGATAAAAGACATTTGGTGGTGACTTCATTGATTTTTATATCGGATGATGGTTCGTCCGGTTGTTTCAGTGTCACCACTATGGAAGGTTTGACCATATAAGACCTTTCTGTTTCAAGTTGTATGGGTACCCTAAAACTGCTGCAACCCCCAAGACTGATCAGATCTCTCATAATAGCAAAAAGAAGAAACACTGGGTTCCCAAGACTACTGTTTCTAGTCTCATAGCTCACACCTCTCTCAGAGTCTCAACCAAAGATGACTTATACTTTGACAGTGGTTGTTCTAGACACATGACAGGTGTTAAGAATCTGTTAGAAGATATCAAATTTCACTCCACCAGTTATGTGACTTTTGGTTATGGAGTCAAAGGTGAAATCAAAGGAGTTGAAAGTTGGAATGTTCAGGAGTCCCAAGACTTGATAATGTGTTACTTGTTAAAGGGTTAATAACTAACCTAATAAGTATAAGTCTACTGTGTGATCAAGGGTTCAAAATAAACTTCACCAAGACAGAATGTCTCGTTTGCAATGAGAAGAATGAAGTTATTATGAAAGGAATCAGATCTAAAGGCAACTGTTATTTATGGGTTTCCCAAGAGTTGAGCTTCTCCTCAACATGTGCTTTAGCCAAAGAAAATGAAGTTAAACTGTGGAATCAAAAACTGGGACACTTGCATCTTAAAGGAATGAAGAGAATCATATCTATAGAAGCTGTGGGAGGGATTCCTAAGCTAAATATAGAAGAAGGGAGAGCATGTGGTGAATTCCAGATTGGAAAACAAACTAAGATGTCACATCAGAAGATCCAACATCTAACCACATCAAAAGTTTTAGAACTTCTTCACATGGACTTGATGGGACCTATGAAGGTTGAAAGTCTTGGTGGAAAGAAGTATGCCATGATGTTGTAGATGACTTCTCTAGGTACACATGGATAAGTTTTATCAGAGAAAAATAATAAACTTTTGAATTCTTCAAAGATCTATGTCAAAAACTTCAAAGAGAAAAGGATAATCATGTCATCAGAATCAGAAGGGATCATGGAAAGGAATTTGAGAATAATAAATTTGCTAATTTTTGTTCTTCTGAAGGAATCAGTCATGAATTTTCCTCTTCCATTACTCCTCGGCAAAATGGGATTGTGGAACTCAAAAACAGAACTCTTCAGGATTATGCCAGAGCTATGTGTAATACAGTGGCAGAACCGACTGTTATACTAGTTTTGTGTTTGTGTTCGCAAATGTTGCGGTAAGCAAGAGTCGCCACCGACTTTTATTTTATCCAACAAAGGAAAGGGTTAAAAGAATATAAAAAGACCTTTCAAGAGTTTTCTGAGTAAGGGGGGTAGAATATCGAAAGGGAAGGTGTTAGCATCCTTTCCATCCGTAGTTATCTATGGGCTCTTAGATGCTTAGCTCATTTTGAAATACCTTGTGCTTTGTGTGTTTTTGAAAAGTATTTTTGAAATGCTAATGTGAGGCGGTTTGCTTTACGATAACTCTTGTATCAGTCCTCAAGAGTGTTGATAAAGCGTTTTTGAAAGTTGTTTTGTGTAAGGGTAAAAAATTTGTTTTGAGCATGGCATCCAGGAACTATCTACTTTTACTCGAAAGGTTTGTTCTTTTCCTCTTTTCCTTTAGACAGTGCTATCCTACTATTAGTGAGTTGTAGCCCTAGTCGTTGGATGTTTGAGGGGCAATCAAAGGGACGTTTATAGTCACAAAGGCAACTGGGCAAGAAACCTTAGTAACTACCCTAGGGTTTTAAGATCATTTTTACCGAGGCAACGTCGAGAGGGTCATCGAGGGACTTATGATCTTTAAACCAAAGGGTATCCACTAAAATCTCTCACGTTTTGAGAGTTGTGAATGTTTTCCGAAGGGAACCAAAGTGGGGTACCCTAGAGGTACACATGTGCAATTGTGTTATATTCAATTATTTTTCTTGTGTTAGGTTTGCTAGCATTTCATTATTAAGCTCTTGCCATACAATCCTATTAGTCATGCATCTAAACAGTTTATAATTTGCAGTAATTAAAAGTGCGAAAATGTAAATCTAGCTATTACAAGGCTTCGGTGAGGGGATTAATTACATGTCCAAAAATGGGGAATAAAGTAGAAAAAGTAAAAGTCCTAGTTATTCTATTACATCCAGTAGGCAGTTATAATAGTATGAAAAATAATAATGCTAAAATAAAATCGCTTGCGAATTAGAAATGACGTCTAAATCCTAAAAAAATGAAATCTTTTTGTTTGTTTTTATTTAATAAAAGGGATTAAAATCTGAGTCTACTTGGTTTTAATTTTAAGAAAGTGTTTAGGTAATTAATAATTAATTAACAAAATTAACTTTAATAAAAAAACTAAAACCTAATTTTTTGTGATTATTATATTTTTTTTCTGATTAAATAAAAAAAAAAAATTAAAATAAATAAATAAATGAAATAAAAAAAAAGGATGGGCCTGATGTCAAAACAAAACTAGGGGGTGCAAGTTGGGAAAAACGTGAGGCCCAAATCTAGGGAGGCCCATATTTTCACTGACTCTAGTGAGGGAGACTCCTTGAGGGTCCATGGTGAGATTGTGTGTTTGGGGCGCTTGGAGCCAGATTAGCTGGGATCTGATGGTGATGGATAGATGATATATGGTGCACGCGTGGTGTCTGGAAACACTAGATCTATAATACAAATGTTAAAAAAAATTCCAGACCTAGGTATCGAACCTAGGTCCTTCCTTATTGCACGCGCTTGTCTCACCACTCAGCCAACCTATCATTCGTTGATACAAACAACAAAATAACAATATATGTGAAACAAAGTCAGAAATATATTTAAATTAAAATCACACGCGTTAGGGTTGCATGGACCAATAGTGAGACGACGTCTGGGCACTAGAGTCAGTCCATCAGAGTCAACTTTCTGGTTGTCTTCTCCGGTGGGCTCCAACCTTGAACCTGCAAAATAGCCAAAAGCAAAGATTGAAAACTACCCTATCCCTCTAATTCAAACCCCTTGATTCCCAACCTGAGGTCTGTTTAGCTTGAAACAACCTAATTCCAGATATTCGAAGGAAATCTTTGATCATGCCCTAGAAATGGTACGATCTCATTCTTATGTCGTAGCCTGCATGTAGCATGTTAGACTTGTACTATCAATAGTCCTGAACATGAATCAAACTATTAAAAGTATTAATATGCCATGAAAATGCAGTTTTGGTTTTGCAAACCCTTACCAATCGGAAATGTGTGGATTTGTGGCTTTGGGCGTGGAAATGCTTGCTTAGGGGCCTGAATTCCTTCCTGGGAATCTCAGGAGGAAGATAGGATGATTGGTTTAGAGTGATAATGGTTGTAACTTGTTGTTTGAATTTTGACAACTTAGAGATTTTTTGCAATTTTGGGAGCTTTTGTAAGGCAATGGCTTCGTACGTGTAGGCAATGTGTGTGTGTGTATTTATAGGGGTGTGGTGGTGGATGAAAATGGAATGAATCAGCCATTAACCATGGCTTTGAAAGCAAAATCGAAAGATTAAAAAGCTGCCATTTTTGATGATTTTCTACCATTTTGGGCTTTGAGTGAACCTGGACAGCTTTCATCCCATTAGGTGTTCGTTTCAAATTTTCACATATTGACTTTTTCGAATGCTCCCAAGCTTTGTTCTTTGATGGATATGAGTTCCAATTCGAATGGTTCAAGGCCTTTTCATCATGGATTCTTCAATTGAGTCACTATCTGCCTTAGTTTCTTGATCTGAAAACTATCCAATCCAATCACCCTAGTCAAACAGCTTTTTGTTGCCTTCGATCTCCTGACCAATCAAAGTATCACCTCGTCATCCTATCCTGTCAAAGCTTCATTTTTCTCCTTTCGATTTCCTTCCACTCAATTCGAACACCTCTTTATCTTGGCCTGTCGAAGCTTCATTTTGTTCTTTCCTTCGAACACAGTTGTATAGGTGGTTCTTCGATTCCAACTCCCACCCTTTACTTTTGTCTACAAGAAAATATTTCTTGCTCACTAGTTCACCTTTGATTGGTGAATACAACTTGTACACACCAATCGAAAGGTAACATGTGAGCATCAGGATTTCACTTCAATCATCTAACACCTGTTCAGGTACATGCCAAAAGCTTTAAGGTGACTTATATCTGGGTTATTCGTCCTTAGCTGTCCTTCGATCACGCCATGTTTGAAGATTGCATGTCCTTAGAACCGTTAAAATTCCATGTGCTCCTTTGGATAAGATAAAAGCTTTCGAATTCAAAATATTCTTCTATTTGAAGCGCCCATTCAAACAACATGTTAGTCGAAGTGTGTCTTCCTTGTAATGCTTTGAATATCTTACATTTCCATAGTTCGAAAACGAACCCTTCGATGACCCTCTTTACTAGCTCTTCATCAATCAAAGGCTTCATAAAAGCCTCCTCATATTTCCTTTTGAACCATTCGTTCTTCAATCCTAGCGGTTCGTTGGGCATCAGAATAGACTGCATACTGCTGTTGAAGCTGCTTCGACCCAAAAGCTCTTAGGCACATTTTAAGCTTCCGACCTACACCTTGTTAAGTACACTCTTTTTCTTCTTTCAGTTGTGCCATTATGCTGAGGCATATAGGGTGCCATGGGAATCATTTGAAACATCCTGAGCAATTGAGGACCTCAATGAGCATGTCTTGAGTAAAAATGGGAGGGAAAATTTTGGGGTACAACACTATGATTCATGCTAAGAAGTTACCCTACTACTTTTGATCTGAAGCTATGAATACTGCATGTTATATCCATAACAAAATCACTCTAAGAAAAGGCACCTCAGCCACCTTGTATGAAATATGGAAGGGAAGAAAACCTATTGTCAAATACTTTCATGTTTTTTGAAGTAAATGTTATATCTTAGATGATCGTGAATAGAGAAGGAAGATGGATCCCAAGAGTGATAAGGGAATATTCCTGGGTTACTCTACAAATAGCAGAGCTTACAAAGTATTTAATTCCAGAGCTAAGGTTATGATGGAATCCATAAATGCTATTATTTATGGTAGAGGATGGAATGATGAAGAAAATGTCTTTGAAGATGTTGGAACATCTTTTTCAGACATTCCAATAGAATCTAATGACAGAAGTACTAATCTTAATCCAACTCAAGAAGATGCTGAGCCAAGTCAACTCAATAAAAGGCCTTCAATCAGAATTCAGAGAGATCATCCTAAGGATCTTATTATAGGAGGTATAAATAAAGGAGTTACTACTAGATCAAGAGAAGGAATGTCAAAGTCTTGCTTTGTCTAAAAAATCGAGCCTAAAAATATCAAAGAAGCCTTAACTGATGAGTTCTGGATTAATGCTATGCAAGAATAACTAGAAAATTTTAGAAGAAATAAAGTTTGGGATCTGGTTCCAAGACTTGAAGGGACAAATGTGATTGTCACTAAATGGGTGTACAAGAATAAATCTTATGAAAAAGGGGTTGGTAACTAGAAATAAGGCAAGATTAGTTGCACAAGGATACACTCAAATTGAAGGAGTTGATTTTGATGAAACCTTTGCCCATGTGGCCAGACTTGAATCAATCAGACTACTCTTAGGAGTTACTTGTATTCAAATATTTAATTTGCTTCAAATGGATGTAAAAAGTGCCTTCTTAAATGGCTATCTGAAAGAGGAAGTTTATATGGAACAACCTAAGGCATTTGTTGATCCAAGATTTCCAAGCCATGTGTACAAACTGAAGAAAGCTCTGTATGGATTAAAGCAGGCTCCAAGAGTTGGGTATGAGAGATTGACAAAATTTCTTGGTGAGAATGGATATAGGAAAGGTGGCATAGACAAAACTCTTTTTGTCAAGGACGAAGAAGGGAAGATCATGATTGCACATATTTATGTTGATGATATTGTGTTTGGTGGGATGTCGAATGAGATGGTTCAACATTTTTTCAAGCATATGCAGTCAGAATTTTAGATGAGCCTTGTTGGTGAGTTAACCTACTTTCTTGGTATGCAAGTTAAACAAATGGAAGATTCTATATTCTTATCTTAGAGCAAATATGCAACAAATACAGTAAAGAAATTTGGGATGGAAAATTCCAGTCACAAAAGAACACCTGCTCCCACACATATGAAGTTGTCTAAAGATGAAAAAGGATTAAGTATGGATCAAAGTCTTTACAGAAGTATGATAGGCAATCTTCTATATCTCACAGCTAGTAGACTTGACATTTCCTTTTTTGTAGGGGTGTGTTATAGATATCAAGATGATCCTAAAGTTAGCCATGCCAACCATGTGAAGAGAATTCTTAAATGTGTGAATGGGACAAGTGACTATGGCATGTTATATTCTCATGGATCTAGCTATGCTTTAATTGGTTATTGTGATGCTAATTGGGCAGAAAGTGTTCATGATAGAAAAGTACATCAGGAGGATGTTTCTTTCTGGGAAATAATCTCATATCTTGGTTCAGTAAGAAGCAAAATTGTACGTCTCTGTCCACTGCTAAGACTGGGTATATTGCTGCAGAAAGCAGTTGTTCTCAGTTGGTTTGGATGAAACAAATGTTGACAGAATATAATGTCAAACAGGATGTCATGACATTATTTTGTGACAATCTAAGTGCCATAAATATATCAAAAAATTATATTCAACATAGAAGGACCAAACACATTGATATCTGTCATCACTTCATAAGAGAGCTTGTTGAAGAAAAGATTGTTACCTTAGAACATGTAGCTACTGAATTACAACTAGCTGACTTTTTCACCAAGGCTTTGGATGCAAACCAGTTGAGAACTTAAGAGGAAAACTAGGGATCTGCATATATGAGGTTTTATAGAAATTAAGGGGATGTGGGATTATCATTAAAGTGATATAATATCATTTATCATGTTTCCAACAAATCAAATCTCTTAAGCAATCATTTCAAGACTATCTCAAATACTCTCCCACACGCTAAGACATTGTTGTACCCCAAAATTTGCCCTCTCATTTTCTCAAATATTTATCTCGCATGTGTAATTACAAAAACCTGTTTAAATAAATAAAGAAAATGTAAAATTTTGAAGATGTTAATGTGCCATTCGATTAGGTCAAAAAAGAAACAAGTTGGCTTCGATTTTAGAAAAGTTCGATTGGGCAATGTAGTCTCACTTCAGTCACAAGCTTCGACTTGGGAATATGGCTTCCTTCGAAGTGACCCCCTTCGATCCACAAACTGGACATATGGCTTCCTTTGAAGTGACCCCCTTCGATCCACAAACTGGGCATATGGCTTCCTTCGAAGTGACCCCCTGTGATCCACAAACTGGGCATATGGCTTCCTTTGATGTGACCCCCTTCGATCCATAAGCTGGGCATGTGATTTCCTTCAAGGTAACCTCCTTCGATACACAAGTTGGGAAATTAAACCCTTTGAAACAGCATACTTAGATTACACCTCTAAACTCTTCAACACTAAGGATCATAATTGGAGGATTCGAAGGACATATAATGGGTCCATTCGAAGAGCACACATTGTTAAAAATGAACTTTGTTGTCTGATGATGAGTCTGGTCGAAGTGATCAAAATTAAAGGGTGGAGTATTCAAGATGTTTGTTGACCAAATTCCTATATACTGCGAAGCCCAAGCCAGTTATACTACTATGCAACAGTCCTGCACCAATCTGCCACAACACTCCAAAATACTGTTGGGCCTGCATTGTCTCAGTCCTATACTTACACAAAAAAGGGTACATAAGAGCTGCATCGAAGAAAACAAGGGGACAATATACCCAAACAATTCAAATGTTATTTGTTTTCCCCCCAAAACCATAGAAAGCTCCTCTATAAATAAACTCTTCTTCACAACATCAAAGAGGGTTGGGAAACAAAACAAAAACCTTTGTAATTTTTTCTCACTCAAAAATCAACTCTCCTTTCACATACAAACATAAAATCAAAATCCATTATCTCATCTTTACAACTATTATAAATCAACTATCCAGAACACCCCACACATATAAGTTTTGTTCAAACTCAAGGACAACCTTCTGTGACAACTCTTCGAACCAAAAGCAAACCCCCCGTGACAACTCTCCGAATTCCAGAACCGTCCAGGGAGCAGTTCAAGTTCGAAGCCCACACACAAGCTTTGAGGTAAGTAATTCTAACTTTAACTCTTTCATTTCAAGCATCTTTGTCGATTCATCTTCGAGGCTATCATGTATTAACCATGGCCTTTGATGTTAATATTTTGTGTTTTCCTTTAAGAACTAATTTGTACAGACCCTAAAAATGTTAAAGTAAAAATATGCATACTTCGATATAAAGCCTTATGGCTTCGACAAGTTCAAACAGAAAGGAAAAGAATGTATGCTTCGACACACACCTGTTCGTTGCATACATTTTTCGATACACCTGCTTCGATGCACACACATGCTTCGACGCAGACATGTTCATCACACACACACTTGCTTCGAACAAACTGACCTGCAGGCCCAGTCGAAAGGCACTCCCTCACTGCTTTCAACCCCCAGTCGAAGGAGGCAGAAAGGCAGATTACATCTTGCACTGATTCCAGCCCCCAGTCGAAGGAGGCAGAAAGGAAAATTAAAGGGCATGACTTCACTGACTCCAAGCCCCAAATCGAAGGAGGTCAAAAAGTGCAGAATCGAAGGGTGTTTCTGCCTAAATCGAAAGACCCATTTTTCTTGCTTTTATTTTATTTTTGCCTTTATATTTTCATGCTATTTAATATGGTTGTAATATTGTAGGATTTTATCTTTCTGCATTTTATTACTTTTGTATGATTGCTAGTAAAATAGGGTATGCATGGCAAGATAAAAACAACAAGTAGACAACCCCTAATCAAAGACTAAATGCATGCAATAAAACACACTTGCACACCTACACCCCTAGGGTAATTCCACTTGTTACCTCGGAAAAATAGTCATGACCCTCGAATATGGGCGTTTTAGCAAAGACCCTTGATAAAAGATCGTAGTCCCTTGATGACCCTCAATGTTGCCTTCAATAAACGATCTAGTCCCTAAACTACATTGCTAAAATGTCCCATAGGTTGCCTTCTATGACTATACAAACGTATCACGCCCATCCCTTCACATCCGATGATGGGGCTTCTTACCAAACCAATAGTAAGATAGCAACATCTAAAGGAGAAGGAAAAGAACAAATTAGATCTTTTGAGTAGGTAGGGTGCTCCTAGTTGCTCGCTTTCTCTGAACAAAAACATTTTATACACCAACACTTTAATTTGAAACATTTTCAAAAGTTAAAACACTTTGTACGTGTTCTTATAGAAACAAGAATCGTTATAAAGACACTTTTCAAAATCACTTTCAAAAACACATTCCACAAAAACCTCTTTGAACTATTTTCAAAACAACACTTTGTACGCGTTCTTATAGAAACCAGAACCATTAGAAAGACATTTTCAAAATACATTCAAAACCCACACCACAAGCACATTTTCAAATAAAAGCAAGTGATATAGCAAGCAACTAAGAGCCTGTAGATAACTACGGATGAAAAGGGTGTTGATGCCTTCCCTTTTCATAACTTACCCCCCTAAATCAAGAAAAAAATCTCAAAAGTCTTTCCTGTTGTTTTCACCCTTTCTTTATTGGATAAAAGAAAAGTCGGTGGAGACTCTTGCTATCTGCAACAAATGTGATCAAACGTAAAACACCAAAGTCAGTTCTCCCAGTGTGTTACAGAACTGGAGACTCTACTGGGGAATGACTTAAAAGTGGGGTTACCTTAGGGCTAGATCACCGTTACTTTCTTTCCTTGTTTGACTTTCTTTCTTTACATTATGGTTCCTTGTTTGGGCGTGTTTCGATCCTCTACCCGGATCTGGGGAACCTTTTAGGTAAGTATCAATAGATTGTGGAAATTGTGCGGGGTATACCGACATGGTTAAAGTAATATCTACGTTAGTGTGACACACTTGTTGGTACAAGTACCCCTTGAGTAGTCCAGGAGAATACGGGGCTGCTGTGTGGTGTCATGAAGCACTAACTGACTTTAGAACCCTAATTGAACAACTTGGCCATTAGGAAGTAGTGAGATAGCCGACTTTGGTTCATTCCGAAGTTGGTTGATATTTGATGCTACGCTTATTGAGATTGGACTTTCGGGATATTTCAGTCGCCATTAAAGAGGCTTGCGCTAAAACAATGCCCGATGAAGATAAATCAGTGATATTGAGATCCCCTAGAACCCAATTACTATTACTAGGACAGGTTGAGCCAACTAAACTTCAAGAGGGTACTTACCTACAAACTCAATGCAAGCCAAAACCTAAGGACTTTTGCTGCTTTGTGTATATATGACTATTTGTACATAACAACTTGCTTGCTTTGCATACTTGTACATAACATCATGACATCATACCATAGCATTTTCAGTAACCATTTCAAGGATCTCAAGGGCATATGATGCAGGGTCCTGTTGAACCAGACACCCATCAAGGGGTAAGAGGATTCATTCTCTAATCAAACATCGTCAAAAGATCAAAAGCACGGTAACTTAAGTCAAGAGCCATGACCCACTTGACATGGTGAGCTTAATTCTCATGGAAGGACATCCACAGATACTAAGTTCTCCAATCAAAGCTGTAAGTAGCTTCTAAAATCTTCTTATGTTTACCACGCGAGATCCTTGAAAACATTGCATCCATATAACATGCATCATATTATGACAAGCTTTTCCCACACAGGTCTCTTATCTGCTTACAGTTTATTTCAATAGAGATGGCTCTAGAACAGACTATCAAGGACATTCATACTCAAAATGCTCAACTTCAGGAAATGTTCTTGAACCTGTCCAAGGGACATGAAGAGGTGAAAGCACTCCTCACTAGGGGCATGATCATGGAGAATCTTGAGGACAACAAGGATGACTAGTTGGAACTGCTACAAACTGAAATGGAAACAATGAAAGTCAAGATGATGGGACGTCTGGTGGGCCAGATAGCTCTTATCCAAAACTTAGCTTGGGGACAAGAGGAGCTAAGGACCCCCGTCAACAAACTTCATAAAGACAATTGCAACCGTATGAAACAAACCGTCGAGATTGGGGATCAAGTCATCATTCATCCTCCCATGAGGCAAGGAGCCGGTTCGGTGGAAAGTAAAACTTTCCAATTTGCTACCACGTCACGAGTCCAACAAAAACCACGCCAACAACAACAGGGGAATCAATACAAAGAGGTCACACCTAAGAGTCAATTTACTAGGATCGGCATGTCGCTAGCTCAGGTGCTACAACACATGTTGAAATCAGAGCTAATTACATTAAAGGTTCCTCCCAGAATCCTAACACTGCTGCTCCCAGTTACCATCCCAATGAGAGATGTGCATACCATTCTGATAGTCCTGGGCATGATACAAATGGTTGTTAGGCCTTGAAGAACAGAACTCAAGATTTAATCAACGAAGGGGTGTTGGAATTTACACAAGATGATTAAGTAGAGCTCTTCTATCACCCCTAAAGGGAATCCATATGAAGTGACGATCTGGGCGAGGAAATTTTCTGTTTATTCGAATTTTTAGTTGTAATTTCTTTGTTTACTTAAACACTTATCTATATGTCATACTTTGGTCATTTTCATTAATGCATTAAATATGCTTGTCTTGAATTAATCCATTCAATTTCATTCTATTTAAAATATGCGTTTTTACTCCCTTTATGATATTCAACTCTTGTTTTAAAAGTTGCAAGCCTTTAGAGGGAGGATGACGAAAACAATTCCATAATCTCATACAATGTGCTTTTGGACAGACCTTCCTGACGATGTACAGGCGTTTCTTTTAATTCCTAAACACTGGAGTTATAATGAGAATAATCCCTAGTCTGCCCCTTTGAGCCAAAGAAGTAGGAGTTTCCTTTTTACACAAATTGATACCTTTAATTAAAACCTGGGGTAGGGTATTCTATTAGTTAATTCAAACGCGTGTCAGTCGCAAACTTTCATTTCGTATACAACGAATGACATCAAAAACATTCCTATGGAATCAAAAGACAGTAATGGTTCCCTACCAAATAGGAAGTCATTATCTCTCAAGAGAAGAGCCTTCTAAGTCAAAACCTACGAAGGAGACTTTAGAAAAACTGGGACATCCCGCTGACTATAATCTCAAAAACAAGAACAATCAGGGATAATAAATTAAAAAGAGGTCACTACAAATCTTTAACAACATGGAAAATATGGAAATCATGACTGCCTTCCAACAAACTTAACTTGTCTGAACCCTCACCAAAACGTCATTCAGACTCAATTAGAATTCAAACGCACAAGTAACTTTGTTTAGGACTGAAGAACATCACGAAAAATAGGCGGGTACAAATACACTTTGAGCCTTATCCTTTGTTTCTTAAACCGTGAACTAAGCCACGTTACAACCCTTCAAAAGTCCTAATTGAAGCATGGTTTAATTCGAAAGCATATTGTTACAAAAGGTATCCTGACTCCTGTAAGGCTTACTCTAAAATCATGATTTGAATTCACATACTAGCAAAATTCTTTTATCTGCTAAAATGCATTTTCAAAACTTCATGACAAGCATAAACTTTTCACTATTTTGAATATCATTGTTTGCATATGGCTATTTGTTTGACAACAGAGAAATTCACATGACGAATATTCAGCAAATGAAAGCTCTCTCAGTGAACAAAATCACTTCAAATGGGATGACACTTCCAATGAAAAATATCCTATAAGCAAGGGGGCATGACATGTCACTGTCCAACTCGTCTGGGGAAGTCAAGTTCAAGATTACAAGAAATATCTCAAGAAATGCTGAGTAACCAAGAGCAGGTATTTGTCTGAATCACTTGGGGAATTGAACTTGAATTCCAATAAAGGATTACATGCGATCAGGAAAACATTTCCTGGAAATGCTACAAACATTTTCTACTAGGGGCAGTGAAAAATCCCCCGCGAAGTGCTTTTCATTAGGGTGATTCCCAGCCAGAGTTTCAATCCCTGAAAACTTCTTCCCAACTGAGTTGATCTCGAGAATCTTCGAGGTGTTCTGCCAAAATAATACACCTCTTCAGCAGATTGGCAACATGGTTTATTTCCCTAATAAACTACATATTCCCCAGTTTGAATTTTCCTCTCAGATTATTACAAATCAAGGGACCACAACCCCTCTTCCTCAGTAGACACTTCTACAATCTCCAGTGAGTTGTTGCAAAGCCTGGAAGCCAAACCAGATAACAGTTAACCTCTTTTTCCCCAACAAGTTGTTAATTTCCTTTCTATTCCATCAAGAAATACCTCCCCAGTAGAGCAATGAACAACTAAGACTCCTGAACTCTTTTCCCCAAGCAAGAATCGACACTCTCCACAGGGTTTTCTTCTCAAGCAAAATCAAAATTCCCCAACAGGGTTCTCCTCAAACTACAAAACAGGAATCCCCAGTGGAAACATTCTAATCAAAGTTTGAAGATGGGCTTACCCTTCATCCCCAACAGCGGTATGGGATTCAACTTCCCAAAACTCCCCAATATTTTGTCAAGGATTTATTTTCCAAGACAAGATTACATTCCAACATCATTTCATACATGATAAATGCATACATCATAATCTCATTTATTTTTAGAATATCATTACGCCATGCATTTCATTACATCACGACATTGCATACAACTAACTCTTTATCTTTTCAGGAAAGGTCAAATAATAGATAACTATCGTCAACAATTTTCAACAGTTCCAGATTAATACTTGTAACAAGCCTGTGCAATTATTTACACGACCATCTGAAGCAACCCTACCCAGGTTCCTTCTCCTTTCCAGATGAAGTTTTACACTGACTCGTCCTGAAGCAACCCTACCCAGGTTCCTTCTCATACAATTCTAGATGTAGTTTTACACGGACTCGTCCTGAAGCAACCCTACCCAGGTTCCTTCTCATACAATTCTAGATGAAGTTTTACACGGACTCGTCTTGAAGCAACTCTATCCATGTTCTTTCTCATACATTTCTATATGAAGTTTTACACAGACTCATCATGAAGCAACCCTACCCAGGTTCCTTCTCATTCCTAGATGCAGTTTTACCATGACTCATCATGAAGCAACCCTACCCAGGTTCCTTCTCATTTCTAGATGATGTTTTACATGGACTCGTCATGAAGCAACCATACCCCAGTTCCTTCTTATTCCTAGATGCAATTTTACCCGTACTCATCATGAAGTAACCCTACCCAGGTTTCTTCTCATTTCCAGATGAAGTTTTACACGGACTCGTCATGAAGCAACCCTACCCAGGTTCCTTCTCCTTTCCAGGTGAAGTTTTACACTGACTCATCCTGAAGAAACCCTACCCAGGTTCCTTCTCATATAACTCTAGATGAAGTTTTACACGGACTCGTCCTGAAGCAACCCTACCTAGGTTCCTTCTCATACAATTCTAGATGAAGTTTTACACAGACTCATCCTGAAGCAACCCTACCCAGGTTCTTTCTCATACATTTCTAGATGAAGATTTACACGGACTCTTCATGAAGAAATCCTACCCAGGTTCCTTCTCATTCCCAGATGCAATTTTACACGGACTCGTCCTGAAGCAACCCTACCCAGGTCCCTTCTCATAAATTTCCAGATGAACTTTTACATGGACTCGTCATAAAGCAACCTTACCCAGGTTCCTTCTCATTCCTAGATGCAGTTTTACCCTGACTCATTATGAAGAAACCTTACCCAGGTTCCTTCTCATTTCTAGATGAAGTTTCATATGGATTCATACTGAAGCAGCCCTACCCAGGTTTCCCTCTCATATGTCTCCTATTCAAGACCTCTACTGGTTCAGTTTAAATCTCTCAATGGTTTATCATGATTCCTTTCCGATAGACCTTTTCTGTGTTAGATAGATCGCTCCAAGATTTACTCTGATTTGTCTAGTTAAAGAATATTTCAAGACTTCTGCTGGTAAAGATTAAATCGAACAATAGTTTATCCTAATTCCTTCCAAGTAGACATTTTCTGTGGTTCAGATAAGTCGCTCCAAGATTTATTCTGATTCTTTTCCAGTTAAAGTCAAACTTAGACTTAGTCTAATTGCTGTTAACAATCATCTTTAGATGGCATCTATAAGCCCATCTCCAACAACTATCCATCATCTCTCCAAATGGAATCTTTAAGCCCATTCCCTACACAATCAACTAACACATCATCGAGTGCAAATTTATTGGTACTTTAGTGTTCAATCATCTTCCACCTTCAAGCTACAAATGACGACGAGCCATTCTCACTTTTCAGGTTCAAGAAGCTCCCAAATTTTCCCTCTCATTTTCTCAAAGATTTCTCTCGCATGTGTGATTACAAAAACCTGTTTAAAGAAATAAAGAAAATGTAAAATTTTGAAGATGTTAATGTCCCTTCAGTTACAAGATTCAATTTGGGCATATGGCTTCCTTCGAAGTGACCCCCTTCGATCCAAAAACTAGGAATATGGCTTCCTTCAAAGTGACCCCTTTCGATCCACAAACTGGGCATATGGCTTCGTTCGAAGTGACCCCCTTCGATCCACAAACTGGGCATATGGCTCCCTTCGAAGTGACCCCCTTTGATCCACAAGTTGGGCATGTGATTTACTTAAAGGTAGCCTCCTTCGATCCACAAGTTGGGAAATTAAACCCTTCGAAGCAACATACTTAGATTACACCTCTAAACTCTTCAACACTATGGATCATAGTTGGTGGATTCAAAGGACATATAATGGGTCCATTCGAAGAGAACACATTGTTGAAAATGAACGTTGTTGTCTGATGATGAGTCTGGTCAAAGTGATCAAAACGAAAGGGTGGAGTATTCAAAATGTTTGTTGACAAAAGTCCTATATACTGCCAATCCCAATCCAATTGTACTGCTATGCAATAGTCCTGCACCAAGCTGCCATAACACTCCAAAATACTACTGAGCCTGCATTGTCTCAGTCCCATAATTACACAAAAAAAGGTACATAAGAGCTGCATCGAAGAAAACAAGGGGACAATATACCCAAACATTTCAAATGTTATTTGTTTTGCCCCCCAAAACCATATAAATCTCCTCTATAAATAAACTCTTATTAACAACATCAAAGAGGGATGGAGACGCTGAGAGTAGAGAAAATAGAGTTGGGAAACAAAACATAAACCTTTGTAATTTTTGCTCACTCAAAAATCAACTCTCCTTTCACATACAAACTCAAAATCAAAATCCATTATCTCATCTTTCCAACTCTTATAAATCAACTATCCAGAACACCCCACACAATGAAGTTTTGTTCAAACTCAAGGACAACCTTCTGTGACAACTATTCAAACCAATAGCAAACCCCCTGTGACAACTCTTCGAATTCCAGAATCGTCCAGGCAGCAATTCAAGTTCAAAGCCCACACACCAGCTTTGAGGTAAGTCTTTCTGACTTTAACTATTTCATTTCTAGCATCTTTATTGATTCATCTTCGAGGCCAACATGTAATAACCATGGCCTTCTATGTTAATCTTTTGTGTTTTACTTTAAGAACTAATTTTTACAGACCCTAAAAATGTTAGAGTAAAAAATATGCATACTTCAATACAAAGCCTTGTGGCTTCGACAATTTCAAACATAAAGGAAAAGAATGTGTGCTTCGACATACACCTGTCTGTTGTATACATGCTTCAATACACCTGCTTCGATGCATACACATGCTTTGACGCAGACATGTTCATCACACACACACACTTGCTTCAAACATACTGACCTGCATGCCCAGTCGAAAGGCACTCCCTCACTGCTTTCAACCCCCTGTCGAAGGAGGCAGAAAGGCAGATTACTTCTTGCACTGATTTTAGCCCCCAGTCGAAGGAGGCAGAAAACAAAATCGAAAGGCATGACTTCACTGACTCCAGGCCCCAAATCGAAGGAGGTCAAAAAGTGCAGAATTCAAGGGTGTTTCTCGATAAATCGAAAGACCCATTTTTCTTGCTTTTATTTTATTTTTGCCTTTATATTTTCATGCTATTCAATATGGTTGTAATAGTGTAGGATTTTATCTTTCTGCATTTTATTACTTTTGTATGATTGCTAGTAAAATAGAGTATGTATGTGTTGTACCCCAAAATTTTCCCTCCCATATTTCTCAAAACATTTCAAATGAGGTCCTCAAGTTGCTCAAGGAAGTCCAAGGGTTGACCAGACAAGCTCCTTCCTAAGGCAGTCTACCTCAAAATTAGGGTTTCGTGTTGCATCAAGATACTTGAGTCAAAGGGATCCAAAATTCTCACCAATGCCCTAATATGTTCTCAAGATCATCCATGTCGAGTTTCAAGCCTTGCAAAGAAAGTTTGCTCAGTCAATTGCTCAAAGGCCTGAAAATCGATTGTGCTAGGGCAAAAGTCAATTGTGGCCCACAAACAGTGAAACTTTAAGATTTTTGGTCAACATCCTAATTTTGAAGTATATTTCATCATTTTATCAAGGGTTGATCATGATTCATCAAGGATTTCTCATAATTCATCAAGAATCAAAAGTTGCTAAATTAGGGTTTTGTAGGAAAAGTCAACTTAACTTTGACTAAGCATAACTTTCTCATACTTTATGAGAAATGATCCATCCAAAGCTCATTTTGAAGAGGATGAAATTCCCCACAATCCATATTCATCTCCCAAATTCAAAATATTCACTCACAAGAAGTTATGAATTTGGACATTATATGTCATTTTGAAAAGTTAACAAAAACACCTTTTTGTCAAAGCTTCATACATGAGCACGGAATATCAAATTGAGATGAGATAAAAAGGGTTGCTTAGAGTATATCTCAAGCTTTCTAAAAAGTCCAAGAACACCTCCAAAGAGTTAAAATTGAGGAAGTTATGCATTGGTGAATTTGACCTTTTTTGCAAAATTGCCAAAAGTCAACTATGCCTAAAACTTCAAATTTTGCCAAATGGGCCCAATCTTTTTCACTTGTTTTGAGTTGGCAACATGGTTCACGAGCCCTAGCCTTTGCCACTTGTAATTATCTTATTTATATTATTTATTTTTATTTTTATTTGAATTAAATCATTTTAAATCAAAACAAATCATATAAAATCCAAAATATTGAAATTCAAAGATCTTATGCTTGTTTCAGGTCTTAATGTCCAGCTAGCATCAAATCAAATTCGTGTAAAAGCATGAGGTTCACAAAAAGATTGAATTAGGCCATTTTTGGATAGATTTTTAAGGTAAATCAAATCAAGATCAAGGGCATTGATGGAGGAAGATTGAGGCCAGGTTTTCAACCCTAATTCACTCCTCAATACATATAGAAGGAAGGCAGGCCAAAAACTAGGAGAGAAAGAGGCGTATGAACCAGAAGCAAAACTTAAAAAAAACAAGAAAAAGTGGTGAATCGAATTCATACTTAGAGGCCAATTCAAGACCCTTGGACTATCCCAATAGTTTCCTGAGGTCATCAGCAAGAAACAGCAATCAAACTCAAGCATTTCCAGGCCCTATATCGCGCTGTAAGTCCATCACGACATGGATTCTTTCTTGAATTTTGTTTGCATAATCTTGGCATGTGTAGCATAATATAATCATATATTCTTGTTCACCATGACAATCACAAGCTTTCTATAATATCCAATTGCCTTTTCATGGACTGAATCGATAATTGCCATTGTTAGGTTTTTTGGTTATGTTTTAGGGTTTTTGTATACAAGAAAAATTAGTCTTCATGAAGGGTACCATCATGTTCAGAATGAAAAGACGAATCTAACCATGGCATTAGAAGTAATTTATCGTGCCCATGGAGAATTTTGAGATGAACCACGGTTGTAGCTACGAACATACGTTCGTAGGTAAAAGTCCTTTTAATTTTACCCACGGAGAAGGGAAGAAGATGATTTGCTGGCAACTTCCTATTGGGTCTTTTGAATTTCCACACGAGTTTTTTCCATAATGCGCTTGTTTATAATATAATTATTTTTTTTGTATTGTTATAACAACTAATCACGCTTGCTCAGCTGGTAGCACGTCACTGGAACGTGCCTAAGGACCTGGGTTCAAATCCTAGGTCTCCCACTTTCTTCATATTATTTTTTTGCAGGCAATCACATGCGTACACAAGCCAGGGGACTACCATGCTCCGTCAAGATCTAACTATACAAGCATCCTAGAAACCAGATCTGATGGCCATGATGTGGTGACCATGGTATGCCTTAGTCAAAGCAATACACTGGATGCAAAAGGCCAACGTGGACCTTACTCTTCTTGGGCCCAGAAATGCTATCTGCACCCCTAAAAAATCCCTCTCAGGCCCATTAATTCTTTCTCTATTCTTTTTTCATATTTATTTAATTTAATTTATTTATTTTATTTTACTAACCAATCAATTATTTTCTTTTTATCAAAGAATCACAAAATAATATTTTTCACCAAATTAAGTTTAGATTTTATTTTTTATACAAAAATTAATTAATTTAATTATGTTGTTAATTTTAGATAACTTTAATTCTTTTTGTAAATAATTAAAAATAATTAGAATAATTAGGTTTTTAGTTCTAACTTAATTATATTTTCTTTTCCTAAAAATAACCAAAAACCACAAAAATTGGCCATGTAATTATTTTGATTAATTAATTTAATTAGCTAATTAATTTAGAATTTAATTTAAGACCTAATTCTTTTCTTTAAAAAATATTTAAAAAACAACAAAAAAACATGTTTCTTTTATTTAAGTTAGAAAGGGTCAAAACCCTAGTTCGCTCTCGTTCTAATTATTTTCATCGCACGCTTTAGTTTATTATTTTTACCCTATTATTGTAACTGCCTACAAGTTGTAATAAGTTAATTAGGTCTTTAGTTTTATCGCTTTATTTTCAAAGGGTTTGTTTTTTGCTATATAAATACATGAAGCCTTGTAATAGCGTAGTTTAATTTCCGCACTTTAAATTCAACAAAACATATAAACTGTTAGATGTATGATATTAGGATGCATGACAAGAATGTATGTGAAAAATTTAAAACAGTTAGATAACCCTAAAATGTGAAAAGAAAAATTATCTGAAATTGAATCACTCGCACATGTGCACTCCTAGGGTACACTTCCACTTTGTTTCTTTCGGTAAACGGTCATTGAGTATAGGATGCTTTAGTGGTCGTCCTTTTGTCCAAAGATCAAAGTTGTCTCGGAAAGGTTGCCTCAGATATTGTTGCCTCGAATAATTGATGTAAGACATTAGGGTTATTACTAAGACGTCCTAACATTGCTTTACTGACCATACGTACCTTTCAAATTGACCCTCAAACTCCAACGACGATGCTACCTACTCACTAATAGTGGGATAGCGCTGTCTAAAGGAAACGAATATAGAACGATTCTTTTTTCGAGTAGGTAGATTAGTTCTTAAGTACTTGCACAATCCAACCAAACTTTTTCACACTTACACTCCTTTTCAAACAAAGTTTTCAAAAACACTTCATTAAACTCTTGAAGACAGAAGCAAGAGTTAAATCGAAGTCAAAACAAAAACTTTTCAAAGCACACAAGCACACAAAAAAGCAATTTTGAAAATGATGAGCAAGTACCTAAGAGCCCGTAGATAACTACGGATAGAAAGGGTGTTAATACCTTCCCTTTCTATAATCTACCCCCCGTACTCAGAAATATCTCGAAAAGGGAATTTTTCTGTGCTTTTTTCCTTTCCTTGTTGGATAAAATAAAAGTCGGTGGCGACTCTTACTTACCGCGACATTTTGCAAACACAAACGCAAAACGCAAACCAGCATTCCAAAAAACCAAGTCCCGGTTCTGGCCACCGTATCACAGAACTAGCGACTCTGCTGGGGAAAATAAATAAGTGGGGTGTACCTTAGGATTAGTTTATCATATTGTTTTCTATTGCTTGATTTGATTGCTTTATCTTTATGGGCTTTGTATCGGAGTTACTATAGATCCTAACCCGGATCTGGGGACACCTTTTAGGTAAGTAGCAATACACTGTGAGGGAACTGTGCGGCATAGACCGATACGGTTGAAGTAGTAGCTACGTTGATGTGGGACATTAGTTGGTACCGATATCCCTTATGGAGGAACAAGGAGAGTATGGGGCTGCTCTATGGGTCATTAAGCATCAACTGACCTTAGAACCTATAATTGACCAACTTGGCCATAGAAAGTAGCAGGATGTTACACTCATTGAGACCATACTCTCGCGATGGTTCCGGCTGCAAGAAAAGGTTGCGTAAGCTGAAACTATGACCGATGGAGGATGGTCAGTGATATTGAGAACCTCTAGAACCCGATTACTATTATTAGGACAAGTTGAACCAACTAAACTGCAAGAGGGTAGTACCTAAACTCCATGCCAACTTGAAATTTAAGGGCTACTGTGTGATTTGTTTGCCCTTACCATGTTTGCTATCTGTAATACATGTGGTGTGTTTTTATCATGACATCATGCATCATGACATCGCATGCATATTCCATTAAACTAACAATTTCAAAGACCGAGGGGATTCATCTTTTTTCTATTTTGTAGATCATGGCTTCTATGCGCAGAAATACCATTCGAGTCAGCTTCGTGCAAATCCATGATCAGCTCAGAGAGTTGGTTTCAAAAGTTCCTGATACTTCCTCCTTTGTTAGAAGGCATGGTCATCTCCTTAGTTTGGTCACTTCAAAGTTGGATGAGCAAATGATGAGCGTGTTGTTCCAGTTCTTTGATCCATTGCATCACCGTTTCACCTTCCCAGACTATGAGCTAGTCCCTACTTTGGAGGAGTTTTCTGATTTATTGGGCATATTTATTTTAGAGTAGACACCCTTTACAGGTTTGGAGATAGATCCTAGGCCAGAGGATATTGCTTCATCCCTACATCTAAAAATGGATGATGTAGTATCTAACTGGGAGATTCGGAGTGGGGTTAAAGGTTTCTTGGCTAAGTTTTTATCAATCAAGCTCAACAGTTCTGGGATAGTTTGGACTTTCAAGCATTTGAAGATATCCTGGCTCTCCTCATCTAAGGCTTGGTTCTGTTCCCGAATCCAGATTCTTTCATCGATGTGAATGCAGTCAAGATCTTCATCTTTCGTAACCCAGTGCCTACTCTCTTGGGTGATATTTTGCACGCTCTTTATACCCGTACTGTGCGGAGAAGGGGAACTCTCATGTGTTGTACACCCCTGCTGGTGAGGTGGTTTATTTCGCACATCCCTAAATCTGTATTAAAGAATGAGGAAGGTGTAGGTTGGGCTTACAGAATCATGTCCCTTGCTCATACGGACATCCTTTGGAGTACTAAGGATATGGAAAAAGTAGCTGTCATTGATTGATGTGGGGAATACCCTAATGTTCCATTGCTTGGAATTCGAGGAGGAATAACCTATAATCCTTGTTTAGCTTTACGACAGTTTGGACGAGCTCGAAGAGATGGTCCCCATGAGCTGCTGCTTACAGGCATCATCTTTGACTACAAGGGGGGTGTTGAGGGACATCGCCGCAAGTTTATACGAGCTTGAGGCGGGGTGAACAGTTCCGACCCATATGAGCTAGGAATGAAGACTTCTCTCCCGATGCAACCTTACCTCCAGTGGGTTCGAGCCCGTGCTCAAAAGTTGGGGATGCCATATGAAGCTGTTTTTCCGGTGATTGTGGAGCATACTGATGAAGAAGGGGTTCCTTATATAGTCCTCCATCCTTATATGCCTACTGATCTGGGGGCATTGAAGATATCTTGGATCCAGTTAAGGGAAGAACGGGATACCTACAGAGATAAGTATCATGAGCAAGAATGGAAGATCTTGAAGCTTACAAGGCAGCTTGAGAATGAGAGGACAATCAACGATTATGTCAGCACGAAAGGAAAACGGCCATGGGAGTTCTGATGACTTTTATTGTTTCTAGTTTAAATTTGCTTTTCATGTTTATTTCTTTTGTAACGCCTTAATGGCATTTGTTAAACATTGTTACAAGTTTTTATCTAATAAAGTGTGTTTTATTTTGGTTTACAAATTTGAATCTCCCTAAATCTTTGAAATGATTTCATACGCATTCCATTACCATGCACCTCATTACAGGTACCCTTACAGGTTTCTTATCTTCTTCACTGTTTATTTCAGCACAACATGTCTTCTGAAACACCTATAGATCAAGCCATCAAGGCTCTTCAAACTCAGAATGCTCAGTTCCAGGAAATGTTCCTGAACCTGGCCAAAGGGCAGCAAGATTTGAAGAATCTCATCTTGAAGGACAAGAAGAAGATGAAGAAGAAGAAGAAGAAGAAGAAGGTGGTTCTGCTGAATATGGGTCCCTGGTTCGGGAACAACTTGCGACAGGAAACTAATTTGTCTCATTCATCTGGGGGAGGAGAGAATCAAGAGGAAAGTAGAGCTCCTAGCCCTGTGGTTTCTGAAAATGACACTGATTTTGATGAAGATTAGTATCCTCCTGCTGAGGATAGGTATAAGAAACTTGAAGACCGTCTGAGTGCCATGGAGATTCAGAAGGTTCCCGGTTTGGATTTTAGAGATCTGGGATTAGCATCTGGGGTGGTGATTCCTCACAAGTTTAAAGCTCTTGTCTTTGCTAAGTATGACGGGGTATCTTGCCCAAAGCTACACCTCCACTCATACGTCAGAAAGATTCAACCGTATACTGCTGATAGGAACCTTTGGGTTCATTTCTTTCAAGATAGTATGTCATGGATTCAACTTGAATGGTTATATCAACTGGAAGGAGCTAATGTCCGCAACTGGGAGGACCTTGCTGCTGCTTTTTACAAGCAATACCAGTATAATGCTGACCTTGCTCCCACACGTACTCAACTTCAGGGTATGTCCATGGGTGCGAGCGAAGGTTTTAAGGACTATGCTCAGAAGTGGAGAGATCTGGCTGGAAGAGTACAACCCCCTCTGTCTGATAGGGAGTTAGTGGATATGTTTCTTGGGACTTTGTCTGGTCCATATTTCAACCATTTGATCGGTAGTTCATTGTCTGGGTTCACTGAATTGATTATGACTGGGGAAAGAGTGGAAGCTGGTATTAGAATTGGCAAAATACAGAAAGGCGCTTCATCAAGTACAGAAAAGAAGCCTTTCAGGAAGGAATCTAGTGTAGTTTACAGCTCGAGGAGCCAAAATCGACCTGAGCGTTGTCAAGCAGTAAATGCGGTGGTAATATCAAGACCTATTGTTGCCCCACAATGCAATAATCATAAAAGAGCAGAGAGACCACAAAGATAGTATACTCAGATCAGTATGACCTTATCTAAAATATTACCGCAATTATTGAAGACAAACCTGGTAACTCTAAGGGAAGCTCCGAAGAATCCCAGTACCACCTCTCCACTGTATAATCCAAACGCCTGATGTGCTTATCACTCTGATAGCCCAGGGCATGATACCAACAACTGCAGGGCCTTGAGGAATAAAGTGCAAGATATGATTGAAGCTAAGGAGATTGAGTTTGAAGCTCCGGAGAAACCCAATGTCATAACTGCTCCTATGCTGAAACATGATCAGGGAGTAAATGCAATTAGAGATGATGATGAAGAGTCAGATTTCGACAGCTGGATTTACCCGACTACCAACGGTGGCTTGAACAATTGGACAGCGAAGGACTTCGTGCCAGTTTATTTTATTACACAGTAATAGACTTTTGTTTTGAGACTTGTAACAGACAATTTGAAACTTTTACAGCCTGGTGCCTTGCCCGAGACACCGTGGCTTTGTTTGTGAGGGCTTATTACGTGTCATTTCCATATATCATCAATAAAGCATTGGCCGTTCTATTGCATTACAAATTTTTCGCTCCTTGTTTTTCTTTTCTATCTTGCAAAACAACTATTTGTCTTACGCTCACTCACATATCATAATACATGTCTACATCCACTCTGGATCCCACTGATAACGACTCTGCTACTGCCAATTATGACTTCAAAAATCCAGTCAACCAAGCCGAGGACGAAGATGAGGATGATTATGAAGTGCCTAGGGACCTTGCTAGACTGTTACTTCAGGAAGAGAGGGCCATACAGCCGCATGAAGAGCCAGTAAAATCATTGAATTTGGGTACCAAGGAAGACAAGAAAGAGGTCAAGATCGGTGCAAATCTGGAATCTAGTGTTAAGAAACGGTTGGTACAGATGCTGCGTGACTATGTTGAGATCTTTGCTTGGTCTTATGAAGATATGCCTGGTTTGGATACCGATATTGTGGTACACCGCTTGCTAACCAAGGAAGACTGTCCTCCAGTGAAACAGAAAGTTCATTGAATGCGCCCAGAGATGTCTGAGAAAATCAAGGTTGAGGTTATGAAACAGTTTGATGCCGGTTTTCTAGAAGTTACTTCTTACCCACAGTGGGTGGCCAACATGGTTCCGGTGCCGAAGAAAGATGGTAAAGTCCGTATGTGTGTAGACTATAGAGATCTGAACAGGGCAAGTCCCAAGGATGATTTCCCTCTCCCTCACATCGATGTTTTGGTTGAAAACACCGCACAGCATAAGGTCTTCTCCTTTATGGATGGTTTTTCCGGTTACAATCAGATTAAGATGGCTCCCGAAGATATGGAAAAGACAACGTTTGTTACACAGTGGGGTACCTTTTGCTACAAGTCATGCCTTTCGGGTTGAAGAATGCTGGGGCAACATATCAGCGCACCATGGTCGCCTTATTCCACGACATGATTCATCATGAGATTGAGGTATACGTTGATGACATGATTACAAGGTCCCAGACTGAGGAAGAACACCTTGACCATCTTCAGAAGCTATTTGACAGGTTGAAGTTGTATAAGCTAAGATTAAACCCGAACAAGTGCACCTTCAGAGTGAGGTCTGGTAAGCTGTTGGGTTTCGTCGTTAGTGATAAAGGTATTCAAGTGGATCCTGCAAAGGTGAAGGCTATACAGGAGATGCTAGCTCCCCGAACAGAAAAAGAAGTCAGAGGCTTTTTGAGACGGTTGAATTACATTGCCCGATTCATTTCACATCTGACTGCTACTTGTGAGCTAATCTTCAAGCTGCTGAAGAAAGATCAAGTGGTAAAATGGAATGATGAATGTCAGGACGCTTTCGAAAGGATCAAAGAATATCTCCAAGAGCCACCTATTCTGATGCCTCCAGTTGAAGAAAGACCTTTGATTCTATACTTAACAGTACTCGACAATTCAATGGGGTGCATGCTGGAGAAGTATGACGAGTCTGGTCGAAAAGAGCATGCTACTTACTACCTTAGCAAAAAGTTTACCGACTGTGAGACTCGATACTCACTGCTTGAGAAAACTTGCTGCGCTTTGGCATTGGCTGCTCGTTGGCTGAGACAGTATATGCTGACTCACACCACCTTATTGATATCAAAGATGGATCCAATAAAGTATATCTTCAAAAATCCCGCCTTGTCCAGAAGAATAGCAAGATGGCAAATGATCTTGACTGAGTATGACATCCAATACACGACCCAAAAGGCAATCAAGGGAAGTGTGTTGGCAGATCATTTGGTGCATCAGGTTGTAGACGACTACCAATCCATGAACTTCGAATTTCCGGATGAGAGCATCATGTTGGTAACCGACTGTTAAGAACCTAGACCGAATGAAGGACCTGAGGAAGGATCCCGATGGTCTATGTACTTTGATGAAGCTTTAAACACTTTGGGTAATGGCATTGGCGCTGTGATTATATCTCCTGAAGGATGTCATACTCTGTTCACCGCCCGATTATGTTTCAACTGCACCAACAACATGGCGGAGTATGAACCATGCATCATGGGCCTTCGAGCAACTATTGACCTAAGGATTAAGTTCTTGAGTGTGTTCGGAGATTCTGCTCTCGTGATCAGTCAGATCAAAGGCGAGTGGGATATGAAACACCCAAATCTTATTCCTTACAAGGAGTATATATTGACGTTGCTTCCATACTTCGAGGAGATAACCTTTGAACACTTCCCAAGAGAAGAGAATCAGTTAGCGGACACGCTAGCTACTATGTCAACTATGTTTAAGGTCAGGTGGGACAATGAGGCTCCCCGGATTACCATCGAGAGGTTGGACGAACCCGCACATTACTGTGACATCGAGACTGAAGAGGTAACAGATAAACCCTGGTTTCACGAGGTAAAGAGGTATCTTGAGGCTCAAGAGTACCCCGAGGGTGCATCTGTTAATGATAAGAAGTTTCTGAGGAGGTTCGCTGCAAAGTTCTTCATCAGTAATGGTATCCTTTGCAAGCGTAACCATGATTCAACCTTACTGCGATGTGTGGATAAGAACAAGGCAGAAAGGATCATGGCAGAGTTACATGAAGGTACTTTCGGGACTCATTCCAGTGGACGCACCATGGCAAAGAAAATCCTTCGGGCAGGATACTATTGGTCCACTATGGAAGCCGATTGTTACTAGCATTCTCAGACCTGTCATAAGTTCCAAGTCTATGCTAATAAGGTGCATATACCTCTGGTTCCTCTGAACTTCTTGACAGCTCCTTGGCCTTTTGCAATGTGGGGCATCGATATGATCGACGAGATCAGACCTATTGCGTCCAAAGAACATCGTTTCATTCTGGTAGCCATTGATTACTTTACAAAGTGGGTTAAGGCAGCTTCCTTTGCTACTGTGACCAAGAACGTCGTGGCACGGTTTATTCGGCACAATCTGATATGTCGATACGGTGTACCTGAGAGGATCATTATGGACAATGGTACAAATCTCAACAATACAATGATCACGAGCTCTGGAAGCAGTTCAAGATACAACATCACAACTCTTCTCCCTACCGGCCGAAGATGAATGGGGCTATTGAAGTGGCTAATAAGAACATCAAGAAGATTATGCATAAGATGACAGTGACATACAAAGATTGGCATGAGATGTTACCATTTGCTCTTCATGGGTACCGTACCTCAGCACAGACGTCAACAGGGGCAACACCCTACTCCTTGGTATATGGTATGGAAGCAGTCTTGCCCATTTAAGTTCAGATAGCTCTACAGATTATGAAAGATGCAGGTTTGAGCAAAGATGACTGGATCCAGACCCGGCTTGATCAGCTAGACTTAATCGAAGAAAAGAGACTTACTGCTATTTTTCATGGTCAGACGTATCAAAAGTGGATGATCAAGGCATTTAACAAGAAAGTTAGATGACAAGAGTATCAAGTCGGGGATCTGGTGATCAAACGCATTATACTACCTCAAGGTGATCCCAGGGGCAAATGGACCCCTACGTACGAAGGGCCATTTGTGGTTAAGAACATCTTCTCAAGAGGAGCTACGATTCTAACCACCGTGGATGGTGACGACCTTCCTCACCCTGTAAATGCAGACATAGTGAAAAAATACTACGCATAATCAAAGACCCGCTAGGTCAACTGGCCTAGGCAAAAATAAGGGCTTCCCGGCGAACCAAAAAGGTTCGGGCAAAAATAAGGGATGAAAATGAAAAAACTGTACACCCGGCAAGTCGAAAACCTGAAAAGGAGGCTTGGGCAAAAAAGGGCATCTCAGTCGACTAAAAACCCGAAAGGGTGGTCCAGGAAAAATTAGGGATCAAAGTGTAACACTATGTATCACTGGATCACCTTGCAGCCAAACTTCAATATCGACTATCAAGTTCGGACGGTGCCAATCAATCTGATCTACCTTCAACCAAGTAGCAAAGTGATGAGATGCTCGAGGATATAAAGGCAATAGAAGAGTTGGAACCCAGTGGGATTGTTCACATAGATGTTTTTCTGTCTTTCTTTGTTGTATAAATTCTATCATTCGGTGACGTTCCCTTACTAGGACGTCATCCTCTTGTACAAAACTCCTATTTACAGGCCGAATTTCAAAGTCAATACAATTCATTTTCGGAAATAAATTTCAAAATGTTTTTCCTTTTTTCTGTTTTGTTTTGCAAAGAACGTTCAATGTTCATTTTTGATATATGCATTTGACATTAATTGCTGCTCATAAATATTTACACGTGAAACAAAAGACGATTACTCGTAATATCAAAAACAGGGGCAAAAAAAGAAATGTCCAGACCTTACAGTTGCTATGTTAACCAGGTACAGGGATAGATCTAGCTGAAGAATATGACTAAACAATACATTCACTCCCCGCAGAGTAAGAAAAAGACAGTGGTATTAATTCTCCCTGGTTGAGACTTGCAAACGCGAATGAGTCGGTAAGATTCTTCCCAAGTAGAGTTTATCTATCACCAGCACTGGAAGATTGTCCCCAGTGGAGTATGGAAGGTTATCCCCAGCGGAGTCTAAAAGACCATCCTCGGCGGAGTCTAGAAGACCATCCCCAGTGGAGTTTAGTAGATTATCTCCAGTGAAGTCTCCACTAAAAGATTATCCCCAACGGAGCTCATTTCTTCATAAACAAGAAACTTCATCCCCGACAGAGTTCATCGTCGCCAGCAACGGTAATTCATCCACAACCGAGGGTATTTCTCCAAAATCAGCAAATCCTCAGCAAAGCATCTCTTCCCCACATAGTCATTCTCTCACCAATGTATTCTCCAGCAGAATTATTCTCCTAATCATCTTCGGTCGTTATCCCCAACGAACGAAACTCTTTCACTCTCCAGCAGCAATCCGGGATTTATTTTCCCTAGCTAGAGAATATCATAAAAACATTGCATATCCATACATCATGATATGTGCATACGCATCACATAACACAATCTCTTTTATTTTGAGAACATCATTTGCTCAATGCATTTCATACATCATGACATTACATACGACTAACTCTTTACCTTTCAGGGAAAGATGCAATCAAAATTCTTACAAGTTTTCTCTTGTTCAGTCAAATCGATGCTAAGATTGCTATTTCAGGTCAAGCTATGAAGCCCAGATCCGACTGGATAGTACCTTAATTTCTACATCATATTGTGAAGCCCGGAGAACGACCGGATAACAGTATCAAACACCGCAAAGCCTGGAATCGACCAGATAGTGGTTTATCTTAAAGCTATGAATCCGGATTCGACCGGATAATAGTTTAATCCCCATCAAGTTACTATGAAGCCTGGATTACGACCAGATAGAATTACAAAGACACCATGAAGCCTGGATTCGACCAGATAGTGGTATATCGTAAAGACAAGTCGTGAAGCCCAGAAATCGACCGGATAACAACTCAACAAGTTATTGTGAAACCTGGATTACGACCAGATAGCAATACAAGACACCACGAAGCCTGGATTCGACCAGATAATGGTATAAGACGTTGTGAAGCCTAGATTACGACCATATAGCAGCCAAGAATACTACGAAGCCTGGAGTCGACCAGATAGTGGTATATCTTTAATGCAAGTTATGAAGCCCGAATTCGACCGGATAATATCTTGATTTCTCCAAACGCCATGAAGCCTGGATTCGACCAGATAATGGTATAATACATTGTGAAGCTTGGATTACGACCAGATAGCGGTAAAAGACAGCGAATCTTGTATTTTGACCAAATAGCAGTCTACGCGGCCAATTACTATGAAGCCCGGGAATCGACCGGATATTAGTAGGCCTAAAAAACCAAATGGAAAGCCCAGATGCGACCAAATAACCACTTGATTTCTTCTGAAGCTTGGAATACGACCAGATAAGAAGTAAGGTATTGTGAAGCCTAGAATCGACCAGATAGCAGTACAAGAACACCATGAAGCCTAGATTCGACCGGATAATGGTATAAGACATCGTGAAGCCTGGATGACGAACAAATAGCGGTAAAGGACACTGAAGCCTGGGATTACGACCAGATAATAGTACAAGGCACCGCGAAGCTTGGATTTTGACCAAATAGCAGTTTACCTGGAAAATTACTAAGCAGCCCGGAGTCGACCAGATATTAGTGTGCCCTAAATTCAAGTTGAAGCCCGGATGCGACCGGATAACAACTTAATTCCTTCTGAAGCCTAGAGTACAACCAGATAAGAATTGAGAAATTGCAAAGCCTGGATTACGACCGGATAGCAAGTTTAATCTCATCTCCCCAGTAAGTCACTATAAAGCTTGGAGCACGACCAGATAGCAGTCGATCTTATCACTATGAAGCCTAGATCGCGACCAGATAGTAGTTCATTTTCACCTCTCCGACTAAGAAACGATTCCCAGTAGACTATAGGACGATCGAAGCTCCTAAAATTCAACTTTTTTCCCCAAGACAGAGACCAGCATTCCCCAGCGGAATCTTCCTCAACAACAGGTATATAAGCTTTCGCTAAGGAATCTCTTATGCGATCGACACTCCTTCAGATGGCATCTTTAAGCCCATCTCCCATCATCAATTTCCAAATGGCATCTTTAAGCCCATTCCCGACATCACAAGACAAGTACCACTTCATGCGAGTGCAAATTTCTGGGCACTCTAGTGTTCAATCATCTTCCACCTTCAAATCACGAAAGGCAGACAAGCCAATCTAAATATTCAGGTTTAAGAAGATTGAACAGGGGAAGCTGTTGTACCCCAAAATTTTCCCTTCCATATTTCTCAAAACATTTCAAATGAGGTCCTCAAGTTGCTCAAGGAAGTCCAAGGGTTGACCAGACAAGCTCGCTCCTAAGGCAGTCTACCTCAAAATTAGGGTTTCATGTTGCATCAAGATACTTGAGTCCAAGGGATCCCAAATGCTCACCAATTCCCTAATATGTTCTAAAGATCATCCATGTCAAGTTTGAAGCCTTGCAGAGAAAGTTTGCTCAGTCAATTGCTCAAAGGCCTGAAAATCGACTGTGTTAGGGCAAAAGTCAATTATGGCCCAAAAACAGTCAAACTTTAAGATTTTTGGTCAACATCCTCATTTTGAAGTATATTTCATCATTTGATCAAGGGTTGATCATGATTCATCAAGGATTGCTCATAATTCATCAAGAATCAAAAGTTGCTAAATTAGGGTTTTGTAGGAAAAGTCAACTCAACTTTGACCAAGCATAACTTTCTCATACTTTATGAGAAATGATCCATCAAAAGCTCATTTTTAAGAGGATGCAATTCCCCACAATTCATCTTCAGCTCCAAAATTCAAAATATGCACTCACAAGAAGTTATGAATTTGGACATTATAGGTTATTTTCAAAAGTCAACAAAAACACCTTTTTTGTCAAAGCTTCATCCATGAGTATAGAATATCAACTTGAGATGAGACCAAAAGGGTTGATTAGAGGATATCTCAAGATTTCTAAAAAGTCAAAGAATACCTCCAAAGAGTTAAAATTGAGGAAGTTATGCATTGGTGAATTTGACCTTTTTTGCAAAATTGCCAAAAGTCAACTATGCCTAAAACTTCAAATTTTGCCAAATGGGCCCAATCTTTTTCACTTGTTTTAAGTTGGCAACATGGTCCAAGAGCACTAGCCTTTTCCACTTGTCATTATCTTATATATATTATTTATTTTGATTTTTATTTGAATTAAATCATTTTAAATCAAAACAAATCATATAAAATCCAAAATATTGAAATTCAAAGATCTTGTGCTTGTTTCAGGTCTTAATGTCCAGCTAGCATCAAATCAAATTCGTGTAAAAGCATGAGGTGCACAAAAAGATTGAATTAGGCCATTTTTGGAAAGATTTTTAAGGTAAATCAAATCAAGATCAAGGGCATTGATGGAGGAAGATTGAGGCCAGGTTTTCAACCCTAATTCACTACTCAATACATATAGAAGGAAGGCAGACAAAAAACTAGGAGAGAAATAGGCGTATGAACCAGAAGCAAAACTTGAAAAAAAAAAAGAAAAAGTGGTGAATCGAATTCGTACTTAGAGGCTAATTCAAGACCCTTGGACTATCCCAATCGTTTCCTAAGGTCATCAGCAAGCAAAAGCAATCAAACTCAAGCATTTCCAGGCCCTATATCGCGCGGTAAGTCCATCACGACATGGCTTCTTTCTTGAATTCTGTTTGCATAATTTTGGCATGTATAGCATAATATAATCATAGATTCTTGTTCACCATGACAATTGCAAGCTTTCTACAATATCCAATTGCCTTTTCATGGACTGAATCGACAATTGCCATTGTTAGGTTTTTTGGTTCTGTTTTAGGGTTTTTGTATATAGGAAAAATTAGTCTTCATGAAGGGTACCATCATGTTCAGAATGACAAGACGAATCCAACCATGGCATTAGAAGTCATTTATCGTGCCCATGGAGAATTTTAAGATGAACCAGGGTTGTATCTACGGACATACGTCCGTAGGTAAAAGTCCCTATAACTTTTACCCACGGAGAAGGGGAGAAGATGATTTGCTGGCACCTTCCTATTGGGTCTTTTGAATTTTCGGGCGAGTTTTTTCCATAATGCGCTTGTTTATAATATAATTATTATTTTGTATTGTTATAACAACTAATCACGCTAGCTCGGCTGGTAGCCAGTCACTGGAATGTGCCTCCGGACCTGGGTTCGATCCCAGGTCCCCCACTTTCTTCATATTATTTTCTTGCAGGCAATCACATCCGTACACAAGCCAGGGGACTACTATGCTCCCCCAAGATCCAACCATACAGGCGTCCTAGAAACCAGATCTGATGGCCATGATGTGGTGACCATGGTATGCCTCAATCAAAGCAATACACTGGATGCAAAAGGTCAAAGTGGACCTTACTCTTCTTGGGCCCATAAATGCTATATGCACCCCCAAAAATCCTTCTCAGGCCCATTAATTCTTTCTCTATTCTTTTTTCATATTTATTTAATTTAATTTATTTATTTTATTTTACTAACCAATCAATTATTTTCTTTTTATCAAAAAATCACAAAATAATATTTTTCACCAAATTAGGTTTAGATTTTATTTTTTATACAAAAATTAATTTATTTAATTAGGTTGTTAATTTTAGATAACTTTAATTCTTTTTGTAAATAATTAGAATAATTAGGTTTTTAGTTCTAACTTAATAATATTTTCTTTTCCTAAAAATAACCAAAAACTACCTAAATTGGCCATGTAATTATTTTCATTAATTAATTTAATTATCTAATTAATTAAGAATTTAATTTAAAACCTAATTCTTTTCTTTAAAAAATATTTAAAAAGCAACAAAAAAACATGTTTCTTTTATTTAAGTTAGAAAGGGTCAAAACCCTAGTTCGCTCTCGTTCTAATTATTTTCATCGTGCGCTTTATTTTATTATTTTTACCCTATTATTGTAACTGCCTACAAGTTATAATAAGTTAATTAGGTCTTTACTTTTATCGCTTTATTTTCAAAGGGTTTGTTTTTGGCTATGTAAATACCCGAAGCCTTGTAATAGTGTAGTTTAATTTCCGCACTTTAAATTCCGCAAAACATATAAACTGTTAGATGTATGATATTAGGATGCATGACAAGAATGTATGTGAAAACTTTAAAACAGTTAGATAACCCTAAAATGTGCAAAGATAAATAATTTGAAATTGAATCACTCGCACATGTGCACTCCTAGGGTACACTTCCACTTGGTTGCCTTCGGTAAACGGTCATTGAGTATAGGATGCTTTAGTGGTCGTCCTTTTGTCCAAAGATCAAAGTTGCCTCGGAAAGGTTACCTCGGATATTGTTGCCTCGAATAATTGATCTAAGACATTAGGGTTATTACTAAGACATCCTAACATTGTTTTAGTGACCATACGTCCCTTTCGAATTGACCCTCAAACTCCAACGACGATGCTACCTACTCACTAATAGTGGGATAGCGTTGTCTAAAGGAAACGAATACAAAACGATTCTTTTTTCGAGTAGGTAGATTAGTTCTTAATTACTTGCTCAATCCAAACAAACTTTTTCACACTTACACTCATTTTCAAACATAGTTTTCAAAAACACTTCATTACACTCTTGAAGACAGAAGCAAGAGTTAAATCAAAGTCAAAACAAAAACTTTTCAAAGCACACAAGCACACAAAAAAGCAATTTTTAAAATGATGAGCAAGTACCTAAGAGCCCGTAGATAACTACAGATAGAAAGGGTGTTAATACCTTCCCTTTCTATAATCTACCCCCCGTACTCAGAAATATCTCGTAAAAGGAATTTTTCTATACTTTTTTCCTTTCCTTGTTGGATAAAATAAAAGTCGGTGGCGACTCTTGCTTACCGCGAAATTTTGCAAACACAAACGCAAAACGCAAACCAGCATTCCAAAAAACCAAGTCCCGGTTCTAGCCACCGTATCACAGAACTGGCGACTCTGCTGGGGAAAATAAATAAGTGGGGTGTACCTTAGGATTAGTTCATCATATTGTTTTCTATTGCTTGATTTGATTGCTTTATCTTTATGGGCTTTGTATCGGAGTTACTATAGATCCTAACCCGGATATGGGGACACCTTTTAGGTAAGTAGCAATAGACTGTGAAGGAACTGTACGACATAGACCGATACGGTTGAAGCAATAGCTACGTTGATGTGGCACATTAGTTGGTACCGATATCCCTTGTGGAGGAACAAGGAGAGTATGGGGCTGCTATATGGGCCATTAAGCATCAACTGACCTTAGAACCTATAATTGACCAACTTGGCCATAGAAAGTAGCAGGATGCTACACTCATTGAGACCATACTCTCGCGATGGTTCCGGCCGCAAGAAAAGGTTGCGTAAGTTGAAACTATGACCGATGGAGGATGGTCAGTGATATTGAGAACCTTTAGAACCCGATTACTATTACTAGGACAAGTTGAACCAACTAAACTGCAAGAGGGTAGTACCTAAACTCCATGCCAGCTTGAAATTTAAGGGCTATTGTGTGACTAGTTTTCCCTTACCGTGTTTGTTATATCTGTGATACATGTGGTGTGTTTTTATCATGACATCATGCATCATGACATCGCATGCATATTCCATTAGACTAACCATTTCAAAGACCGAGGGGATTCATCTTTGTTCTGTTTTGCAGATCATGGCTTCTATGGGCAGAAATACCATTCGAGTCAAATTCGTGCAAATCCCTGCTCAGCTCAGAGAGTTGGTTTTAAAATTTCCTGATACTTCCTTGTGATCAGTGGATTTAGAACTGACTGTTTAAAGCTGGTTCGTGAAATGTCGCGGAAGCAAGAGTCGCCACCGTCTTTTATTTTCTCCAACATGGACAGGACAAAAGCACAGCAAAATTCCTTATTGAGAATGTCTCTCGGTTCGGGAGGTAGATTTATAGAAAGGGAAGGTGTTAGCACCCTTTCTATCCATGGTTATCCATGGGCTCTTAGATACTTTTTCTTATGTTTTCAAAATGATGTTTTCTTTTCAAATGTGAGTGGGTTTGAAAAAGTTTCTTTGAAAGATTTCTGAATAACTCTTGTATCTGTCCTCAAGAGTGTTTGAAAAACTGTTTTGAAAGCTTTTGAAAGTGTAAGGTGTGAAAAGATTTTGTTTGTTTTTGAAGAGAACAAGTATCCATGAGTCATCTACCTACCCTAAGGAATTAGGCTGTGTAAAATTCCTTAAGGTAATGCCATCCCACCATTGAGAGATAGGTAGCACCACCATTGGAGGTGTTCGGGTCAATTCGAGTATAGGGACAGTATGGTCACCGAAGCAATAGTAGGACACCTTAGAAGCTACCCTTATGTCCTTGATCCTTTTTTAATCCGAGGCAACCGTTTCGAGGCAACTGTATCGAGGCAACTGTTTCGAGGCAACTGGATCATGGGCATAAGGACCGCTAAAACATCCTATACTTGACGACCACATTTCGAAGGCAACGAGTGAGGCGTACCCTAGAAGTGGTGTGTGTATTTGTGTGTTGTTTTCATGTTAATATTTATCTTTGGTCATGGCATTGTGAGCTACGCTTTGTTTTTAATTAACATACATTCTTTCATGCAATTTAGAAGTTAAGAGTGCGGAAAATTAAAAGACGGAAAGATAAAAGCTACACTATTACACGGCGTGGGTCTATACATCGCCAAAATACAAAGACCCGTTTTTGATAAAAGATGCGGAAAGTAAAAAATGCGGTAAACCTAATTACTATTACATCCTTGAACAGTTACATAATAATCAATAATAAAAATAATGCGCGAAAAGAATAAATTGGAACATCCGAGGGTTTTGACCCTTTGCTTGAAATTAAATTAAATTAAAGTCTAATTAATTATTTGATTAAAGAAAAGAAAGTATTTTTTATGTTTTTGTATTTATTATGGAAATAAAGAAAAAAAGGAATTAAAATTAAAGTTATTGAAACCCTAGTTCTAAATTATTTTAATTATTAATAAAACGTCAAAGTTGACCTAATTTAGACTAATTAACTAATTTACATGTTTGTGTACAAAAATAATAATTAATAATAATGATTAATAATAAATAAAAATAATTAATTAAGAAAAAGATAAAATGTCAAAACCTAATTCTATATATATTTTTATTTATTAAGAAAAGAGATTAAAATATAAAACTAAATTAAACTAGATTAGTTATTAGAATTTATTTACAAAAAATATATTAGTGAGGAAATTAATAATAATTAAATATATTTTACAATTTTGATTTTCTGTTTTTATTATGGAAAATTACTTTATGGTGAAAAAAAAACAATTAAAACAATTAAAAAGAATTAGAAAAGAAAAGAAAATAAAATTAAAAAGGATGCAAACCAAGGGGGGTGTCAGGCCCAAAGGGAGATTTGTTTGAGAAATCCTGGCCCATTAAGACAAAGCTCGTTTGACTTTCCAGATTGAGTGCACGTGGTTGACTGGGGTACACCCTGGATCTCATTTTGTGGCCATTGGATGAGAGATTAAGGCCACTTGGCAAGCTACGCGTGAGGATGCATGGTGGACTTCTAAGCATACGCTGCATGTGAACACTTTATGAAAAAATAGAACAAATTATATGGGGGACCTGGGGATCGAACCCAGGTCCCAGCACTCACCTAGCCACATCCCTTGCCAATTGAGCTATTGTGCGCGTTTGTCATATGAATGGGAAACAATTATTATATAAGAAAAACAAATATTATGGTATAAAACAAAACAATAACGCGCCAGATTTGAATGTCCCAACCACAGGATGCCACCTATGTTTCTTCTTCGTTTGTACCTGTAAACATGAATAAGATAGCGGGGGTTTTAAACCCCCACAAACTGAAAGTCCTGAAAATAGCGAATAGAAGAGGAGATAACATAAATTGAGCGCGAGGGTTTCAATCGATTCGTCTTGTTGCCACGAATTTGTCCATATAGGTCTGGGGGTCCAATTTTACCATACAAGGAAAGCCCCAATGTGGATGCTCTGAAACCCTAACGTTTAATCATGGCAGATTTTGATACAAGCAGTTTTAGCACAATTAAACTATACCAAAAGTTTCAGGGAGATGTCAGTAGTACAAATCAATGAGCAAAACACATGAATGATGCATAGAAATTAGGTTTCAATTATGAAAATATTCGTTCAAACCATGGCTATGTTTTACCGTTTCTTTGAGTATGAGGACTTGTTCTGGATAGCAATAGTTTCCTGGCAATGTCAGCAACGTATTAGAAACGTTTTTAGGCCTTGAATTGCCCTGCAAGTATGAAATCATTTTCCAAGTTTTTGTTGAAATTTTGCAACTTGGTTATGGATTCTCAACAGCTTTTTCGTGTATGTCTGAGTAGGGTTAGCTTATGCATATGTATGTGAATGATTCTAGGTCAAAAATAAGCCCACAAGTCCATGGATTAATGACTTGAATATTTGATTGCTAATCATATCTTTTTTCAATCTTTTTCCATGGAAACCTTGCCAAATATGGCTGATCTTGTCCCCTTGAGTGATGCACGAAATCTTTAGCATGTGTGGAGTATATTTGCTGCATAAAAAGATTTGACAACCCTTCTTTGATATTTTTCTACAATTAAAACCAATTAAATGAATTAATAATAATAAAAACTCAATTAATTAATTAAAAATAAGAAAATAAATCATTTTGAGCTCAATGGGTCGTCCATAGGCTTTGGGTAATGATTCAAGAAAGAATTTGAGGCCCATTAGCAAATTTGAAGCTTTTTAAAAAAAGTTGACTTTTGAAAGTTCCCAAAAATTTCCCAACTTCTCCAATGCATATCTTGCTCAATTTTGAAGCTATGAACATGTTCTTGGACATTTTGGAAAGGTCTTGAAGTCCTCTAACGAATGCCTTTGGTCCCATGTCAATTTGATTTGCTAAGCTCAAGTTATGGTCTTTGACTTAAAGTGCCTTTTTGTTGACTTTTGAAAATGACCTATAATGTTGAATTGATAACTTTTTTGTGAGAGCATTTCGTGGACTTGGAGTGTGAAGATGAGTTGTAGGAAATGTCATCCCCTTCAAAATGAGCTTTGGATGGGATTTTTCTGATGAACCATGAAGAAGTTATGCCTTGGTCAATTTGCAGTTGACTTTTCAGCTGTCCATAAATATAAACTTTTGCATCTTGAGACCTTTTGAGCCATGCTTGTGGAATCATGATCAAGAATTGATCAAATGATGATAGTGGCTTAAAAATAAGATGTTGACCAAAAATTTTGACTTTTGACTGTCAAATGACCATTTTGCCCCTGCAGTTGACTGTGGAGCAATTAGGGTTTTTGACTGTGCAATTTAATGTTGTGAGTCTTGAACCTTGACATATGGATGCTTGGAAATGTATGTAGGCATATGGGACTTGATTGGACCCTTGAAAACCTCAACTTCTTTGCAAGAACCAAAACCCTAATTTTGACTGTGTTAGGAGGCAATTGGACTGTGCAACCCTTGAGGGATTTTGAACCATTTGGAGATTGTCCTTGGCAAATTTTGAAGAATATGGGAGGGCAAATTTTAGGGTACAACAGTTGCCCCTGTTCAATATTCTTAGACCTGAGGATGTAGATTGGTTGGCGTGCCTTTCGTAATCCGAAGGTGGAAGATGATTGAACACTAGAGTTCCCAGAAATTTGCACTCACATAGTAGAATACCAGCAATGTGATGACGGGAATGGGCTTACAGATGCCATTTGGAGGAATGATGGATAGGAAGATGGGCTTATAGATGCCATCTGGAAGTGTGACAGTACCTTGTCGGGAATGGGCTTATGGATGCCATTTGGAGACGGTCGGTATGTGGATGGGCTTATAGATGCCATCTGGATGTTGTCGATCGCGTAAGAGATTCCTTAGCGAGAACTTGCGTACCTGAGAAAGAAAGATAATTACCTGGCCTGTTACAGGGGTTGATCTTCAAACTCTTTGTGTAGATGTGCCCTGGCTGGATACAAGAGTCGAATCTTGAATTAGTCGTCAACAGATACACCCTGGCAAGATACAGGAATCGGATCTTCAAACTCTTCAGACGTGCCCTGGCAGGATACAGGAATCGAGTTTGGAAAATAGTCGTCAACAGATACACCCTGGCAAGATACAGGAATCGGATCTTCAAACTCTTCAGACGTGCCCTGGCAGGATACAGGAATCGAGTCTGGAATTAGTCGTCAACAGATACACCTTGGCAAGATACAGGAATCGGATCTTCAAACTCTTCAGACGTGCCCTGGCAGGATACAGGACTCGAGTCTGGAATATAGTCGTCAACAGATACACCCTGGCAAGATACAGGAATCGGATCTTCAAACTCTTCAGACGTGCCCTGGCAGGATACAGGAATCAAGTCTGGAATTAGTCGTCAACAGATACACCCTGGCAAGATACAGGAATCGGATCTTCAAACTCTTTAGACGTGCCCTGGCAGGATACAGGAATCGAGTCCGGAATATATTCGCCAATAGATACACCCTGGAAAGATACAGGAATCGGATCTTCAAACTCTTCAGACGTGTCCTTGCAGAATACAGGAATCGAGTCTGGAATATAGTCGTCAACAGATACACCCTGGCGAGATACAGGAATCGGATCTTCAAACTCTTCAGACGTGCCCTGGCAGGATACAGGAATCGAGTCCGGAATTAGTCGTCAATAGATACACCCTGGCTGGATACAGGAATCGGATCTTCAAACTCTTCAGACGTGCCCTGGTAGGATACATGAATCGAGTCTGGAATTAGTCGTCAACAGATACACCCTGGCAAGATACAGGAATCAGATCTTAAAACTCTTCAGACGTACCCTGGCAGGATACAAGAATCGAGTCTGGAAATAGTCGTCAACAGATACACCCTGGCAAGATACATGAATCGGATCTTCAGACTCTTCAGACGTGCCCTGGAAGGATACAGGAATCGAGTCTGGAAAATAGTTGCTCACAGACATGCCCTGGCTAGTTACAGGTATCGAATCTGGAATTGCGACAGTTGGTAGTGATTATCTTTGTATTGACTTTTGTCCTGAAAAGACAAAATGTTAGTTGTATGCAATGCCATGATGTATGAAATGCATGACGTTCTCGAAATAAATGAGATTGTATGTTCATGATGCGTATGTGCATGCTATAATGTATGGAGATGTGATGTTTATGAGTGTATTTTTGTCTAGGAAAATAAATCCTTGACGGATGCCGGGAAGCCAAATCCTGGGCTGATGTTGAAGAGTAGAGCGTTTTGTTTCCGCTGGGGGTGATGGTTGCAAGAATACCGGTAGGAGAAGATGACTCCGTTGGGGAATAAACTTGGCAAATAGATTACTCTGTGGGGAAGAGATGCTTCGCCGAGATTTGATGATAACTCCGCTGGGGATACCATTGTTGAGCTCTGTTGGAAGATTTGATGAACTCCACTAGGGATAGGAAGACTTTACCGGGGACGATCTTTCCGTGGCACTTGGCTGAGGATAACCCAGTTATATCCTAGTGGGGGAATAACCTTGAATAAAGCCGGGAAGAAGCCTTCGTACTCTGCAGGGATAAGCTTCCAGAATCTACTGGGGATAAGCTTCCTGAGTCTACTGGGGAGATTGATTCAACTTTCCTGGGGAAACTCTTGGACTGCACTGGGGAAATGGCTCCACTGGGGTGTTTGGTATTCCGCCGGGGAACAATCTTAGATCAAGACTGCCGGGGATGCTCGTAGAGAAATATTTGTGTATTCCGCTGGGGAATGTTGAGATCTTCTGGGGAAAACCCAACTTCCATAAGGCTGACGGTAGGCTAACTCTACTTGGGGCGAGTGTCGCTGACTTGCTGGAGATATGGTGCCTTGTTAGGGTTGATGGGAGACCAACTGCTTGGGAGAATTGCTGGATCTTGTCTTACTCGGCGAGGAGTGAAGGTATCTGGGTTATATTCTTCAGCCGAACTTACCTTGGTACCTTGGTGGACAGAGCAATTAGACTGCTTAGACAATTCAATATTGCCCTTGTTTCTGATGTTACCTGTAATTAATCCTTTGTTTCACATGCAAATATTTATGAGTTAGCGATTAGTGTCAAATGCATATATCACAAATGAACATTGGACGTTCTTTACAAAACAAAACAGAAAAAGAAAAACAATTGGCAATTGGTCTGAAAAGTGAATTTGTATTGATTTTTGAATTTGCCTGTAAATAGGCGTTTATGTACAAGGGGCTGACGTCCTAGTAAGAGAACGCCGCCGAACAACAGAGTTTATACAATTTATACAAAGAAAACAAAACAACTGTGTGAAAATAGTAATCCCCTTGGGTTCCAACTCTGCTATCGCCTTTATATCTTCGAGCGTCTCATCACTTGGCTGCTTAGTTGAAGATGAAGTTGATTGATCGATGCCGTCTGAACTTGATGCTGATGCCGGATTCTGGATGCAAGGTGATTCAATGAGACAAAGTATTACGCTTCAATCCCTAACTTTTGCCTGGACCGCCCTTTCGGGTTTTCAGTCCACCGGGATACCCATTTTTGCCCAAGCCGCCTTTTCAGGTTTTCGACTTGCCGGGTGTACAGATTTTTCATTTTTCATCCCTTATTTTTGCCCGAACCCTTTTGGTTCGCCGGGAAGCCCTAATTTTTGCCTAGGTATGTCAACCTAGCGGGTCTTTTATCATGTGTAGTATCTTTTTACTATGTCTGCATTGGCGGGGTGAGGAAGGTCGTCACCATCCATGGTGGTTAGAATCATGGCTCCTCCTGAGAACACATGTTTAACCACAAATGGCCCTTCGTATGTAGGGGTCCATTTTCCCCTGGGATCACTTTGAGGAAGAATGATGCGCTTGATTACCAGGTCCCCAACTTGATACTCTTGTGGTCTGACTTTCTTGTTAAATGCCCTGATCATCCGTTTTTGGTACGTTTGACCATGACAAATAGCAGTGAGTCTCTTTTCGTCAATTAGGTTTAACTGATCAAGTCGAGTCTGGATCCAGTCATCTTTGCTCAGATCTGCATCCTTCATTATCCGGAGAGAGGGTATCTGGACTTCAATCGGCAAGACTGCCTCTATGCCATAGACCAAGGAGAAAGGAGTTGCCCCGGTTGACGTCCTTGCTGAGGTACAGTACCCATGAAGAGAAAACGGCAACATTTCGTACCAATCTTTATAGGTCACTGTCATCTTCTGCACAATCTTTTTGATATTCTTATTTGCTGCTTCTACAACCCCATTCATCTTCGGCCGGTAAGGAGAAGAGTTGTGGTGCTGTATCTTGAATTGCTCGCAGAGCTCAGTGATCATCTTGTTATTGAGATTGGTGCCATTGTCCGTAATGATCCTTTCTGGGACGCCGTATCGACAGATCAGCTTATTTCGAATGAACCGTGCCACGACATTTTTGGTTACAGTGGCATAGGAAGCTGCTTCAACCCACTTTGTAAAGTAATCAATCGCCACCAGGATGAAGCGATGCCCGTTGGATGCTGTAGGTTTAATCTCGCCGATCATATCAATACCCCACATTGCAAAAGGCCAAGGTGTGGTCAAGACATTCAGAGGGACTGGAGGAACGTGCACCTTATCAGCATATATCTGGCATTTATGACATGTCTGGGAATATTGGTAACAGTCGGCTTCCATTGTGGACCAGAAATATCTTGCCCGAAGGATTTTCTTTGCCATGGTATGTCCACTGGAATGCGTTCCGAAGGTACCTTCATGCATCTCTGCCATGATCCTTTCTGCTTCAGCTTTATCCACACAACGCAGTAAGGTCGAATCATGGTTTCACTTGTAGAGAATGCCATTGCTGAGGAAGAACTTTGCTGCGAATCTTCTCATAAACTTTTTTTCATTGATGGATGCACCTTCAGGATATTCTTGAGCTTCCAAGTACCTCTTCACTTCATGATACCAGGGTTTTTCCGTTACTATCTCAGCCTCAAGATCACAATAATATGCAGGTTCATCCAATTTCCAGATAATGATCCGGGGAGCCTCGTTGTCCCATTTAACTTTGAACATAGAAGACATCGTAGCTAGCGCGTCCGCCAACTGATTCTCCTCTCTTGGGAAGTGTTCAAAAGTTATCTCCGTGAAATGGGGGATCAACGTCAACACACACTCTTTGTAAGGAATGAGGTTTGGGTGTTTCGTATCCCACTCGCCTTTGATCTGATTGATCACGAGAGCGGAATCTCCGAAGACACTCAGAAACTTGATCCTTAACTCAATTGCAGCTTGAAGACCCATGATGCATGCCTCATACTCCGCCATGTTGTTGGTGCAGTTGAAACATAGCCGGACAGTAAGTGGAGTATGAGTGCCTTGAGGGGATATGATCACATCGCCGATACCGTTACCCAAAGCGTTGGAGGCTCCCTCAAAGTGCATAGACTATCGGGATCCTTCCTCAGGTCCTTCATCCGGTCCAGGTACTTCACAATCAGTCACTACCATGATGTTCTCGTCAGGAAATTCAAAGTTCATTGACTGGTAGTCGTCCACTGCCTGGTGTGCCAAATGGTTTGCCAATACACTTCCCTTGATAGCTTTCTGAGTCGTGTACTGGATGTCGTATTCTGTCAAGATCATCGGCCATCTTGCTATTCTTCCAGACAGAGCAGGCTTTTCGAATATGTACTTTATTGGATCCATCTTTGAAATCAACAGAGTAGTGTGGGTCAACATATACTGTCTCAGTCGGCGAGCAGCCCATACCAAAGCGCAGCAAGTTTTCTCGAGCAGTGAGTATCGGGTCTCACAGTCGGTAAACTTTTTGCTAAGGTAATAAATGGCGTGCTCTTTTCGGCCAGACTCGTCATGCTGCCCCAGCACACACCCCATTGAGCTGTCCAGTACCGCCAAGTATAGGATTAGAGGTCTCCCTTCAACCGGTGGCATAAGAATGGGTGGTTCTTGGAGATACTCTTTGATTCTGTCGAAAGCGGCCTGACATTCATCGTTCCAACGTACCACTTGATCTTTCTTCAACAGTTTGAAGATTGGTTCACAGGTAGCAGTTAGATGCGAGATGAATCGGGAAATGTAATTCAGACGTCCTAGAAAGCCTCTGACTTCTTTCTCTGTCTTAGGAGCTGGCATCTCTTGTATGGCTTTCACCTTGGCAGGGTCCACTTGAATACCCTTGTCACTTACAACGAAGCCTAGCAATTTTCTAGATCTTACCCCGAAGGTGCACTTATTTGGGTTCAACCTTAGCTTGTACAACTTTAAACGGTCAAACAGCTTCTGTAAATGGTCAAGGTGTTCCTTCTCAGTTTGGGACCTTGCAATCATATCGTCGACATACACTTCAATCTCATGATGGATCATGTCATGAAATAGAGCAACCATGGCACGTTGGTAGGTTGCCCCAGCATTTTTCAACCCAAAAGGCATGACCTTGTAGCAGAAGGTGCCCCACTGAGTAACAAAGGTAGTCTTTTCCATATCTTCAAGAGCCATCTTGATCTGATTATAACCCGAAAAACCGTCCATGAAGGAGAACACCTTATGCTGAGCAGTATTGTCGACTAGAACGTCGATGTGAGGTAGAGGGAAATCATCCTTGGGGCTGGCCCTATTCAAATCCCTGTAGTCAACACACATTCTGACCTTACCATCTTTCTTTGGCACCGGAACCACGTTGGCGACCCACTGAGGGTAAGAAGTCACTGCTAGAAACCCGACATCAAATTGCTTCATAACCTCAGCTTTGATCTTTTCGGACATCTCTGGACGCATACGGCGGACCTTTTGTTTAACTGGAGGGCAGTCTTCCTTGGTAGGCAGATGATGGACCACAATGTCAGTATCCAACCCAGGCATGTCTTCGTAAGACCAGGCAAAGATTTCCACATAGTCATGCAGCATCTGGATCAACCGTTGTTTCACGCTGAGCTCCAGATTGGCACCAATCTTAACTTCCTTTCTGTCTGTCTCCGTACCCAGATTTACCGTTTCCACTGGCCCTTCATGTGGCTGAATGGCCCTCTCTTCCTGGAGTAACAGTCTTGCAAGCTCACCAGGCACTTCGCAATCATCTTCACCTTCGTCTTTGGCTAAGTTGATCGGATTTTCGAAGTCATAACTGGCAGTAGCAGAGTCGTTACCAGTGAGATCCAGAGTGGATTGAAACCTGTATGAGTGAGTGTGTGTAAATATAGCTGTTTTGCAATATATAAAAAAGAGAAAGAAAGGGAGCACAAGATTTGAAATGCGAAAAACGTCCAATGTTTTTATTCATGATATATGAAGATGACAAGTAATAAGCCCTCACAAATGAAGCCACGTTGCCCCGGGTAAGACACCGGGCCATAAAGTTTCAATTTATTGTTCATTACAAATTAAAAACAAAGGAATTCATTACCGAGTAACAAAAGTAATAGGTATGTAGTCTTTTGCAGTCCAATTGTTCAGTCCACCGTCGGTCGCCGGGTAGATCCAGCTATCAAACTCAGATTCCTCCGCATCGCCTTCAATAGCATTCACTCCTGGGTTGGTGATGAACACGGGAGGTCTTCCGATCCTTGCTTTGCGTACAACCCTCTGAGCCTCTTTCTCAATTACAGCCCGGGCGTCCTTCAAGGAAGCCATCTTCAAAGGAAAGTCTTCTTCAATTACTGTCTCTACTGACGCCAATGTTGGAGGCACCTCTTCAAAATGTTGAAAGGGGGTTTCAATGAACTCCCCGTCCATCTTTATATACCGAAACGAGTTCAGATGGCTAACCATGTATTCTTCCTCCCCCTGTACTGTAACAATCTTCCCTCTGACAGGGTATTTGAGCTTTTGGTGTAGAGTGGATGTCACAGCCCCAGCCTTGTGAATCCAAGGTCGACCCAGCAAACAGGAATAGGATGGACGAATGTCCATCACATAGAACGTTGAATCAAAGACTTGAGAACCAATACGAATCGGAATATCTACCTCACCATGTACCATCCTCTTCGACCCGTCAAAGGCTCGGACAACGATGTTACTAGGCTTCAACTCCAAACTCTCACAATCCAAACTGTCTAAGGCCTTCTTGGGTAATACATTCAATGAAGAACCGGTGTCTACCAACACGTGTGCAAGAGTAGTGCCCCTGCATTCAATGGAGACATGCAAGGCATCATTGTGGTTCTTTCCCTTGGCGGTCAGATCAGCGTCAGAGAAACCCAACCCGTTGTCAGCGGTCAAGTTGGCCACACATTCAGTAAATTGGTCCGCAGATGTCTCTTGTGGCACATGAGCCATCTTCAGAAATGAAATCAGGGCCTTGGCATGGGCCTCTGAGCATAACAACAATGATAGCATAAAGATTTTAGAGGGGGTGTGCCCCAGCTGCTCAACGACGTTGAAGTCACTCTTCTTAATAATCTTGAGGATTTCCTCCATCTCTTGCTGGGAGGCCTCAATATTAACAGTCTTTGGTGCCTCCATCCGGGCAGGCACATCAGCAATCCCTTTGCCCCGAGTGTCATATGACTCGGCAGCAGGGGTAGAAACTTGATCAGGAGGGGAAACAGGTGCATTTGTAGGCGTGATGATAAGAGGTCTTCGGATAACTGGTGGCGCAATGTCAGGCGAGAAGAGCCTGCCACTGCGAGTAACTTTAGCGGGACCGGTGATGTTACTGATACCGGCACTAGTGTTGAACTCTTGCTTCACTCCAAGCACATACACGTCTGCCCCATAGTGCCATGGGACAGCCTTGTCAGATTTATAGGGGAGGGGCCCCGGAACAGTAATGATAATGGGTGAAACAGACATGATTTTGACTGGCTTCCTCGGGGGAGCCTTGGTAGGATTGTTAAAAATGGTGACGACGGATACTTCTTCAACAGGAACAATGGGAACAACGGTCTTCTTGAACAAGATTTCTTTGCTATCCATCAGGTTTTGGACGCCTGACTTCAGCAACGGACAACCAGCAGGTAACACAGCACACAGAAGGCAACCCTTGCTACAACCCGAAAATAAACCGGCTAGCAACAAGTTCCTCTTGACAGTCAATTAAGGGGTAGCAACATCATCCACAGAAACTGCATACAAGTCTGCCTCAATAGCATTTACTCCATGCTGGGGCATAGGAGCGGTCATAATGTTGGGCCTTTCGGGCGCCTCAAATTGTATTTCCTTGGCATCGATAAGGTCCTGAACCTTATTTCTTAGGGCCCAGCAATCATCAGTAGAATGCCCCGGGCTATCAGAGTGATAAGCACAGCGGGCGTTGGGATTATACTTCGGAGATGTAGTGTTTACCACTTTCGGAGCTTCTCTGACGGTTACCAAGTTGGTTGATAATAGTTGCGGCAAGATCTGTGACAAGGTCATACTAAGCCGAGTAAATTATCTTCTGGGTCTCTCACCCCTTGGTTGGTTAGGTTTCCGAGTAGCGGCAGCAGGCTTTGCAATTACCACCATGTTGACAGCTTGGCGGCGTTCTGGTTTGTTTTGCCTCCTGGGCCCATACACAGCACTGGCTTCCTTTTTAAAAGGTTTCTTCTCAGAACTTGAAGACGCACCTTTCTGTATCTTCCCTGATATCATACAAGCCTCTATCCTCTCACCAGTCAGAATGAGATCTGTAAAACCTGCAGACGAATTGCCAATGAGTGAGATGATTGAAGAACGGCCCAGATAGGGTCCCTAAGAACATGTCCACGAGTTCACGGTCGGTTAATGGTGGCTGCACCTTGCCAGCCAGGTCCCTCCATTTTTACGCATACTCTTTAAAACCTTCTCCCGATCCTAGCGACATACCCTGGAGTTGGGTACGTGTAGGAGCAAGGTCGGCATTATACTGATACTGCTTATAGAAAGCAGTAGCCAAGTCCTCCCAGTTACGAACCTTGGTTCCATCCAGCTGATAGAACCATTCAAGATGAGTCCCTGAAAGACTCTCCTGGAAGAAATGGATCCATAAGTTCTTGTCCACAGTGTATGGTTGGATCATCCGCACATAAGATCTGAGATGTAGCTTATGGCAGGACGCCCCGTCATACTTTGCAAAAGATGGTGCTTTGAACTTGTGTGGGATCACCACACCAAAAGATAGACCTAAGTCTCTAAAATCCAACCCAGGCACTTGTTGAATTTCCATGGAATTCAGACGATCCTCTAACTGCTTGTACTTGTCTTCAGCTGGAGGGTACTGCTCTTCATTGAAATCAGTCTTGTTGTCAGAGACCACCGGACTAGGAACCCTTCCCCCTTGGGGACTGCCTTTCCCTACAGAAGAACCAGCTTGATCAACCTCATTTTGCAGTGTGTTACCAAACCTCCGGCCAGTGTTGAATAGTACAGTTCTCTTCTTCTTCTTCTTGACCAGCAGAGCCTTCAATTCCTCTTGACCTTGGGCTAAACTCATGATCAGCTCTTGGAATTTGGCGTTCTGAGCCTGGAGGGCCTTGATGGATTGCTCAGTAGATGATTCAGGATTCATGATGGCGAGCTGAAATAAACAGCGAAGAAGATTAAACCACCTGTAAAAAAGAGTACCTGCTATGCACATGATGCATGATATGATGTTTATGCAATGCATTCAAGGGTTCGAAAGTTCAAATTTGTTGTAGACAAAGAGGAACACACGTTATCATTAAGAAATAATTGTTCAGTACATCAAGGCCTCATGGGCAAAACATTACAAAGTAAATTAATCCCAAAAGACACTACGCATCCTCTTTGGAGCTATGTAAGTGTTGAGAGTCTTTTCCTCGTGCAGTAGGCGTGTGAGCTCCAAGACCTTCTTCTCACTAGCATGTAGACTGGCTTCAAGAGAATTCCGTTCTTCCTTAAGCTGGATCCAACTCTTCTGCATTTCTTCCCAGGATGTAGGCATGTCAGGATGTTGAATGGTGTACGAGACCTCTCCTTCCGACACTGGCTCTTTGATCACAGGGAGAACATGAGGATATGGCATCACTAACTTCTGGGAGCGGGCTCGTACCCACTTGAGATAAGGCTCCAACGGGATGGAGTTCCTGTTCCCCAGTGTCTTGTTGTCTATCTTGTTGGGCATCCTCCAAGCTCTGATAAATCTCTGGTGAAGTCCTTGTGCATCATTGTCGAAGTCAAAAACTATGTCAGGAATTAACATGTCGTGAGGGCCATCCCTCCGAGCATATCCAAACTGTCTCAAAGCCAAGCATGGGTTGTAAGTAATACCCCCTCTGATTCCATGTAAAGGAACATTAGGAAACTCCCCGCAACGATCAATGATGGTGACGTCTTCTCTGGACCGAGAACACCAATGTATATCAGCATGTGTAAGAGTCATTAATCGTTGTGACCATCTCAAACCCCGTTCGTTCTTCAAAACTGATTGTGGAAGGTGCGAAATAAACCACCTTCCCAGGAGAGGAGTGCAGCACATAAGAACACCTCTTTTTCTCATGGTTCGAGTGTAACATGAGTGAAGGATGTCCCCAAGCAACGTAGGTATAGGATTCCTGGACATGAAGATCTTGACAGCACTGATATCTATAAGCTGATCTGGATTCGGGAACAACACCAACCCATAGACAAGGAGAGCCACAACTTCTTCAAAGGCTTGTAGGTCAAGGGAATTCCAACATTCTTGGGCCTTCTCAAACAGAAACCTGGCCAAGAACCCTTTGATACCACTTCTAACTTCCCAATGTCCCTTGATGTCAGATGGTTGTAGGCATAATGCTTTAGCAACCTCTTCAAGTTTGGGTTCCCTTTCCGTACCGTTATAGGGTAGTTGACTAAGGATAGGGATCTTCAGAAGCTGGGAGAACTCTTCCAATATAGGCACCAGTTGATAATCCAGGAAAGTAAAGCAGTGGTGCAGAGGGTCAAAGAACTGGAAGAGGACCTTTATCATATCTTCCTCAATGTTGGTGTTGACCAAGCTGATGAGTCTTCCATGTTTCTCACTGAAAGAAGAGCTCTCGGGAATCAAGGATATAAGTTCCTTAAGCTGAAGAGGTACCCTTACAAGGTTGATCTGAATTGTCTTTCTGCGGATAGTTTCCATGTCCTACAAAACAAGAACAAAAATGAAGATTCGAACCCCTGAAATGGTTAGTGGATGCATGTGATGCTGTATGATGTTATGATGCTATGATAAAAACACACCACAAGTATCCACAAAAAGCAAACATGGTAAGGCACACAAGTCACACAAGACAGCCCTTAGAGTTCAGGCCAGCATGGGGTCTAGGTATTACCCTCTTAAAGTTGGTGGGCTCAAAACCTGTCCTATCAGAAGTAACCGGGTTCTAAGGACCTCAATATCATTGGATTCTTTTCTGTGTTCATCATTTCGATTTAGCCACTGAACTGGAGATCGAAATATTCCAAGAAAACAACCCTCAACTGAGTGTAGTATCGAGTATCAACCAACCTCGGACTGCACCAAAGTCAGTTATCTCACTACCCTAAAGAGGCCAAGATGGTTCAATTAAGGTTCCTAAGGTCAGTTGATGCTTCACGACACCACGCGGCGGCCCCGTACTCTCCTTGACTTGACTCAAGGGTTACCGGTACTCACCAAAGTGCCACATCAACGTAGCAGACTGCTTCAACCGTGTCGGTATACCCTGCACAATTCCCTCACAGTCTTGTTGCTACTTTCTAAGAAGGTATCCCCCAGATCCGGGTTAGGATCTATAGAACTCCCAAGACAGTGCCCACAATAATAAAGCAAACAAAACAAAGCAATTGAAAACACAAGTATGAGCTATCCTAACAACTCACTTTAAAGTTCCCCAGCAGAGTCTCCAGTTCTGTGATCGATGGATTTAGAACTGCTTGTTTAACGCTGGTTCGTGAAATTTCGCGGAAGCAAGAGTCGCCACCGTCTTTTATTTTCTCCAACATGGACAGGACAAAAGCACAGCAAAATTCCTTATTGAGAATGTCTCTCGGTTCGGGAGGTAGATTTATAGAAAGGGAAGGTGTTAGCACCCTTTCTATCCATGGTTATCCATCGGCTCTTAGATACTTGCTCTTATGTTTTCAAAATGATGTTTGCTTTTCAAATGTGAGTGGGTTTGAAAAAGTTTCTTTGAAAGATTTCTGAATAACTCTTGTATCTGTCCTCAAGAGTGTTTGAAAAATTGTTTTGAAAGCTTTTGAAAGTGTAAGGTGTGAAAAGATTTTGTTTGTTTTTGAAGAGAGCAAGTATCTATGAGTCATCTACCTACCCTAAGGAATTAGGCTGTGTAAAAGTCCTTAAGGTAATGCCATCCCACCATTGAGAGATAGGTAGCACCACCATTGGAGGTGTTCAGGTCAATTCGAGTATAGGGACAGTGTGGTCACCGAAGCAATAGTAGGACACCTTAGAAGCTACCCTTATGTCCTTGATCCTTTTTTAATCCGAGGCAACCGTTTCGAGGCAACTGTTTCGAGGCAACTGGATCATGGACATAAGGACCGCTAAAACGTCCTATACTTGACGACCACGTTTCGAAGGCAACGAGTGAGGCGTACCCTATAAGTGGTGTGTGTATTTGTGTGTTGTTTTCATGTTAATATTTATCTTTGGTCATGGCATTGTGAGCTACGCGTTGTTTTTAATTAACATACATTCGTTCATGCAATTTAGAAGTTAAGAGTGCGGAAAATTAAAAGACGGAAAGATAAAAGCTACACTATTACACGGCGCGGGTCCATACATCGCCAAAATACAAAGACCCGTTTTTGATAAAAGATGCGGAAAGTAAAAAATGCGTGGAGTATAAAATCCCGCTAAAGATTTGTGTGTTGTTTTTGAAGAGAACAAGTATCCATGAGTCATCTACCTACCCTAAGGAATTAGGCTGTGTAAAAGTCCTTAAGGTAATGCCATCCCACCATTGAGAGATAGGTAGCACCACCATTGGAGGTGTTCGGGTCAATTCGAGTATAGGGACAATATGGTCACCGAAGCAATAGTAGGACACCTTAGAAGCTACCCTTATGTCCTTGATCCTTTTTTAATCCGAGGCAACCGTTTCGAGGCAACTGTATCGAGGCAACTGTTTCGAGGCAACTGGATCATGGACATAAGGACCGCTAAAACATCCTATACTTGACGACCACATTTCGAAGGCAACGAGTGAGGCGTACCCTAGAAGTGGTGTGTGTATTTGTGTGTTGTTTTCATACTCCACGCAAATATTTTGCGTGATTTTGCCAAATATGAATGATCTTGTCCCCTTGAGTGATGCACGAAATCTTTAGCATGTGTGGAGTATATTTGCTGCATAAAAAGATTTGACAACCCTTCTTTGATATTTTTCTACAATTAAAACCAATTAAATGAATTAATAATAATAAAAACTCAATTAATTAATTAAAAATAAGAAAATAAATCATTTTGAGCTCAATGGGTCGTGCATAGGCTTTGGGTAATGATTCAAGAAAGAATTTGAGGCCCATTAGCAAATTTGAAGCTTTTTTGGCAAAGTTGACTTTTGAAAGTTCCCAAAAATTTCCCAACTTCTCCAATGCATATCTTGCTCAATTTTGAAGCTATGAACATGTTCTTGGACATTTTGGAAAGTTCTTGAAGTCCTCTAACCAATGCCTTTGGTCCCATGTCAATTTGATTTACTAAGCTCAAGTTATGGTCTTTGACTTAAAGTGCCTTTTTGTTGACTTTTGAAAATGACCTATAATGTTGAATTGATAACTTTTTTGTGAGAGCATTTCGTGGACTTGGAGTGTGAAGATGAGTTGTAGGAAATGTCATCCCCTTCAAAATGAGCTTTGGATGGGATTTTTCTGATGAACCATGAAGAAGTTATGCCTTGGTCAATTTGCAGTTGACTTTTCAGCTGTCCAAAAATAGAAACTTTTGCATCTTGAGACCTTTTGAGCCATGCTTGTGGAATCATGATCAAGAATTGATCAAATGATGATTGTGGCTTCAAAATAAGATGTTGACCAAAAATTTTGACTTTTGACTGTCAAATGACCATTTTGCCCCTGCAGTTGACTGTGGAGCAATTAGGGTTTTTGACTGTGCAATTTAATGCCGTGAGTCTTGAACCTTGACATATGGATGCTTGACAATGTATGTAGGCATATGGGACTTGATTGGACCCTTGAAAACCTCAACTTCTTTGCAAGAACCAAAACCCTAATTTTGACTGTGTTAGGAGGCAATTGGACTGTGCAACCCTTGAGGGATTTTGAACCATTTGGAGATTGTCCTTGGCAAATTTTGAAGAATATGGGAGGGAAAATTTTGGGGTACAACATTCCTCCTTGTTAGAAGGCATGGTCATCTCCTTAGTTTGGTCACTTCAAAGTTGGATGAGCAAATGATGAGCGTGTTGTTCCAGTTCTTTGATCCATTGCATCACTGTTTCACCTTCCCGGACTATTAGCTAGTCCCTACTTTGGAGGAGTTTTCTGATTTACTGGGCATATCTATTCTAGAGTAGACACCCTTTATAGGTTTGGAGATAGCTCCTAGGCCAGAGGATATTGCTTCAGCCCTACATCTAAAAATGGCTGATGTAGTATCTAACTGGGAGGTTCGGAGCGGGTTTAAAGGTTTCTTGGCTAAGTTTTTGATCGACCAGGCTCAACAGTTCTGGGATAGTTTAGACTTTCAAGCATTTGAAGACATCCTGGCTCTCCTCATCTATGGCTTGGTTCTGTTCCAGAATCCAAATTCTTTCGTCGATGTGAACGCAATCAAGATCTTCATGTCTCGTAACCCAGTGCCTACTCTCTTGGGTGATATTCTGCATGCTCTTTATACCCGTACTGTACGGAGAAGGGGAACTCTCATGTGTTGTACACCGCTGCTGGCGAGGTGGTTTATTTCGCACTTCCCCAAATCTGTATTGAAGAATGAGGAAGGTGTAGGTTGGGCTTACAGAATCATGTCCCTTGCTCATACGGACATCCTTTGGAGTACTAAGGATATTGAAAAAGTAGCTGTCATTGATTGATGTGGGGAATACCCTAATGTTCCATTGTTTGGAATTCGAGGAGGAATAACCTATAATCCTTGTTTAGCTTTACGATAATTTGGACGAGCTCGAAGAGATGGTCCCCATGAGTTGCTGCTTACAGGCATTGTCTTTGACTACAAGGGGGATGTTGAGGGACATCGCTGCAGGTTTATACGAGCTTGGGGCGGGGTGAACAGGTCTGACCCACATGAGAGAGGAATGAAGACTTCTCTCCCAATGCAACCTTACCTCCAGTGGGTTCGAGCCCGTGCTCAAAAGCTGGGGATGCCATATGAAGTTGTTTTGCCGTTGATTGTGGAGCATACTGATGAAGAAGAGGTTCCTTATATAGTCCTCCATCCTTATATGCCTACTGATCTGGGGGTATTGAAGAGATCTTGGATCCAGTTAAGGGAAGAACGAGATACCTACAGAGATAAGTATCATGAGTAGGAACAAAAGATCTTGAAGCTTACAAGGAAACTTGAGAATGAGAGGACAATCAACGATTATGTCAGCACGAAAGGAAAACGGCCATGGGAGTTCTGATGACTTTTATTGTTTCTAGTTTAAATTTTCTTTTCATGTTTATTTCTTTTGTAACGCCTTAAAGGAATTTGTTAAACATTGTTACAAGTTTTTATCTAATAAAGTGTGTTTTATTTTGGTTTACAAATTTGAATCTCCCTAAATCTTTGAAATAATTTCATACGCATTCCATTACCATGCACCTCATTACAGGTACCCTTACAGGTTTCTTATCTTCTTCGCTATTTATTTCAGCACAACATGTCTTCTGAAACACCTACTGATCAAGCCATCAAGGCTCTTCAAGCTCAGAATGCTCAGTTCCAGGAAATGTTCCTGAACCTGGCCAAAGGGCAGCAAGATTTGAAGACTATAATCTTGAAGGATAAGAAGAAGAAGAAGAAAAAGGTGGTTCTGTTGAATATGGGTCCCAGGTTCGGGAACAACTTGCGACAGGAAACTAATTTGTCTCATTCATCTGGGGGAGGAGAGAATCAAGAGGAAAGGAGGGCTCCTAGCCCTGTGGTTTCTGACAATGACACTAATTTTGATGAAGATCAGTATCCTTCTGCTGAGGATAGGTATAAGAAACTTGAAGACCGTCTGAGTTCCATGGAGATTCAGAAGGTTCCCGGTTTGGATTTTGGAGATCTGGGATTAGCATCTGGGGTGGTGATTCCTCACAAGTTTAAAGCTCTTGTCTTTGCTAAGTATGACGGGGTATCCTGCCCAAAGCTACACCTCCACTCATACTTCAGAAAGATTCAACCGTATACTGCTGATAGGAACCTTTGGGTTCATTTCTTTTAAGATAGTCTGTCAGGGAATCAATTTGAATGGTTCTATCAACTGGAAGGAGCTAATGTCCGTAACTGGGAGGACCTTGCTGCTGCTTTTTACAAGCAATACCAGTACAATGCCGACCTTGCTCCCACACGTACGCAACTTCAGGGTATGTCCATCAGTGCGAGTGAAGGTTTTAAGGACTATGCTCAGAAGTTGAGAGATCTGGCTGGAAGAGTACAACCCCCTCTGTCTGATAGGGAGTTAGTGGATATGTTTCTTGGGACTTTGTCTGGTCCATATTTCAACCATTTGATCTGTAGTTCATCGTCTGGGTTCACTGAATTGATTATGACTGGGGAAAGAGTGGAAGCTGGTATTAGAAGTGGCAAAATACAGAAAGGCGCTTCATCAAGTATAGAAAAGAAGCCTTTCAAGAAGGAATCTAGTGCAGTTTACAGCTCGAGGAGCCAAAATCGACCTGAGCTCCGTGAAGCAGTAAATGTGCTGGTAATATCAAGACCTATTGTTTCCCCACAATGCAACAATCAGCAAAGAGCAGAGAGACACCAAAGACAGTATACTCGGCTCAGTATGACCTTATCTCAAATCTTACCGCAATTATTGAAGACAAACCTGGTAACTCTAAGGGAAGCTCCGAAGAATCCCAGTACCACCTCTCCACTGTATAATCCAAACGCCCACTGCGCTTATCACTCAGATAGCCCAGGGCATGATACCAACAACTGCTGGGCCTTGAGGAATAAAGTGAAAGATCTGATTGAAGCTAAGGAGATTAAGTTTGAAGCTCTGGAGAAACCCAATGTCATAACTGCTTCTATGTTGAAACATGATCAGGGAGTATATGCAATTGGAGATGATGATGAAGAGTCAGATTTTGACAGCTGGATTTACCCGACTACCAACGGTGGCTTGAATAATTGGACGGCGAAGGACTTTGTGCCAGTTTCTTTTATTACACAGTAATAGACTTTTGTTTTGAGACTTGTAACAGACAATTTGAAACTTTTACAGCCTGGTGCCTTGCCCGAGACACATTGGCTTTGTTTGTGAGGGCTATTACGTGTCATTTCCATATATCATCAATAAATCATTGGTCGTTCTCTTGCATTACAAATTTTGCGCTCCTTGTTTTTCTTTTCTATCTTGCAAAACAGCTATTTGTCTTACACACACTCACATATCATAATACAGGTCTACATCCACTCTGGATCCCACTGATAACGACTCTTCTACTTCTAGTTATGACTTAGAAAATCCAATCAACCAAGCCGAGGACGAAGGTGATGATGATTGTGAAGTGCCTGGGGAGCTTGCTAGACTGTTACTTCAGGAAGAGAGGGCCATACAGCCGCATGAAGAGCCAGTGGAATCAGTGAATTTGGGTACCAAGGAAGACAAGAAAGAGGTCAAGATCCGTGCAAATCTGGAATCTAGTGTTAAGCAACGGTTGGTACAGATGTTGCGTGACTATGTTGAGATCTTTGCTTAGTCTTATGAAGATATGCCTGGTTTGGATACCGATATTGTGGTACACCGCTTGCCAACCAAGGAAGACTGTCTTCTAGTGAAACACAAATTTCGTCGAATGTGCCCAGAGATGTCTGAGAAAATCAAGGCTGAGGTTATGAAACAGTTTGATGCCAGTTTTCTAGCAGTTACTTCTTACCCACAGTGGGTGGCTAACGTGCTTCCGGTGCCCAAAAAAGATGGTAAAGTCCGTATGTGTGTAGACTATAGAGATCTGAACAGGGCAAGTCCCAAGGATGATTTCCCTCTCCCTCACATCGATGTTCTGGTTGACAACACCGCACAGCATAAGGTCTTCTCCTTTATGGATGGTTTTTCCAGTTATAATCAGATTAAGATGGCTCTCGAAGATATGGAAAATACAATGTTCGTTACACAATAGGGTACCTTTTGCTACAAAGTCATGCCTTTCGGGTTGAAGAATGCAGGGGCAACGTATCAGCGCGCCATGGTCGCCTTGTTCCACGACATGATTCATCATGAGATTGAGGTATACGTTGATGACATGATTGCAAGGTCCCAGACTGAGGAAGAACACCTTGACCATCTTCAGAAGTTATTTGAAAGGTTGAAGTTTTATAAGCTTAGATTAAACCCAAACAAGTGCACCTTCGGAGTGAGGTCTGGTAAGCTGCTGGGTTTCGTCGTTAGTGATAAAGGTATTCAAGTGGATCCTGCAAAGGTGAAGGCTATACAGGAGATGCCAGCTCCCCAAATAGAAAAAGAAGTCAGAGGCTTTTTGGGACGGTTGAATTACATTGCCCGATTCATTTCACATCTGACTGCTACTTGTGAGCCAATCTTCAAGCTGCTGAAGAAAAATCAAGTGGTTAAATGGAATGATGAATGTCAGGCCGCTTTCGAAAGGATCAAAGAATATCTCCAAGAGCCACCTATTCTGATGCCTCCAGTTGAAGGAAGACCTTTGATTCTATACTTGACAGTACTCGACAATTCAATGGGGTGCGTGCTGGGGAAGCATGACGAGTCTGGCCGAAAAGAGCATGTTATTTACTACCTTAGCAAAAAGTTTACCGACTGTGAGACCCGATACTCACTTCTTGAGAAAACTTGTTGCGCTTTGGCATGGGCTGCTCGCCGGCTGAGACAGTATATGCTGACTCACACCACCTTATTGATATCAAAGATGGATCCAATCAAGTATATCTTTAAAAAGCCCGCCTTGTCCGGAAGAATAGCAAGATGGCAGATGATCTTGACTGAGTATGACATCTAATACATGACCCAAAAGGCAATCAAGGGAAGTATGTTAGCAGATCATTTGGCTCATCAGGCTGTAGACGTCTACCAATCCATGAACTTCGAATTTTCGGATGAGAGCATCATGTTGGTAACCAACTGTGAAGAACCTGGACCGGATGAAGGACCTGAGGAAGGATCCCAATGGTCTATGTACTTTGGCGGAGCTTCAAACGCTTTGGGTAATGGCATTGGCGTTATGATTATATCTCCTGAAGGCTGTCATACTCCATTCACCGCCCGATTATGTTTCAACTGCACCAACACCATGGAGGAGTATGAAGCATGCATCATGGGCCTTCGAGCAGCTATTGACCTAAGGATTAAGTTCTTGAGTGTGTTCGGAGATTCCGCTCTCGTGATCAGTCAGATCAAAGGCGAGTGGGATACGAAACACCCAAATCTTATTCCTTATAAGGAGTATATATTAACGTTGCTTCCACACTTCGAGGAGATAACCTTTGAACACTTCCCAAGAGAAGAGAATCAGTTAGCGGACGTGCTAGCTACTATGTCTTCCATGTTCAAGGTCAGGTGGGACAATTAAGCTCCCCAGATTACCATCGAGAGGTTGGACGAACCCGCACATTGATGTGACATCAAGACTGAAGAGGTAACAGATAAACCCTGGTTTCACGAGGTAAAGAGGTATCTTAAGGCTCAAGAGTACCCAGAGGGTGCATCTGTTAATGATAAGAAGTTTCTAAGGAGGTTCACTGCAAAGTTCTTCATTAGTAATGGTATCCTTTACAAGCGTAACCATGATTCAACCTTACTGCGATGTATGGATAAGAACGAGGCAGAAAGGATCATGGCAGAGTTACATGAAGGTACTTTCGAGACTCATTCCAGTGGACACACCATGGCAAAGAAAATCCTTCGGGCAGGATACTATTGGTCCACTATGGAAGATGATTGTTACCAACATTCTAAGACTTGTCATAAGTTCCAAGTCTATGCTGATAAGGTGCATATACCTCCGGTTCCTCTGAACATCTTGGCAGCTCCTTGTCCTTTTGCAATGTGGGGCATCGATATGATCGGCAAGATCAGACCTACTGCATCCAACGGACATCGTTTCATTCTGGTAGCCATTGATTACTTTACAAAGTGGGTTAAGGCAGCTTCCTTTACTACTGTGACCAAGAACGTCGTGGCACGGTTTATTCGGCATAATCTGATCTGTCGATATGGTGTACCTGAGAGGATCATTATGGACAATGGTACAAATCTCAACAATACAATGATCACCGAGCTCTGCAAGCAGTTCAAGATACAACATCACAACTCTTCTCCCTACCGGCCGAAGATGAATGGGGCTGTTGAAGTAGCTAATAAGAACATCAAGAAGATTATGCAGAAGATGGCGGTGACATACAAAGATTGGCATGAGATGTTACCATTTACTCTTCATGGGAACCGTACCTCAGCACGGACGTCAACTGGGGAAACACCCTACTCCTTGGTATATGGTATGGATGCAGTCTTGCCCATTGAAGTTCAGATACCCTCTCATTGGATTATGAAAGATGCAGGTTTGAGCGAAGATGACTGGATCCAGACCCGGCTTGATCAGTTGGACTTAATCGACGAAAAGAGACTTACTGCTATTTGTCATGGTCAAACGTATCAAAAGTGGATGATTAAGGCATTTAATAAGAAAGTTAGACGACAAGAGTATCAAGTCGCGGATCTGGTGATCAAACGCATCATACTACCTCAAGGTGATCCCAGAGGAAAATGGACCCCTACGTACGAAGGGCCATTTATGGTTAAGAACATCTTCTCAGGAGGAACTATGATTCTAACCATCATGGATGGTGACGACCTTCCTCGCCCCGTCAATGCAGACATAGTGAAAAATACTATGCATAATCAAAGACCCGCTAGGTCAACTGGCCTAGGCAAAAATAAGGGCTTCCCGGCGAACCAAAAAGGTTCGGGCAAAAATAAGGGATGAAAATGAAAAAACTGTACACCCGGCAAGTCAAAAACATGAAAAGGCGACTTGGGCAAAAAAGGGTATCCCGGTCGACTAAAAACCCGAAAGGGTGGTCCAGGAAAAAATTAGGGATCAAAGCATAACACTATGTCTCACTGGATCACCTTGCAACCAGACTTCAGTATCGACTATCAGGTTCGGACGGTGCCAATCAATTTGATCTACCTTCAACCAAGTAGCAAAGTGATGAGATGCTCGAGGATATAAAGGCAATAGCAGAGTTGGAACCCAGTGGGATTGTTCACATAGCTGTTTTTCTTTGTCTTTCTTTGTTGTATAAATTCTATCATTCGGCGGCGTTCCCTTACTAGGACGTCAGCCTCTTGTACAAAATGCCTATTTACAGGCCAAATTTCAAAGTCAATACAATTCATTTTCGCAAAGAAATTTCAAATTGTTTTTCCTTTTTTCTGTTTTGTTTTGCAAAGAATGTCCAATGTTCATTTTTGATATATGCATTTGACATTAATTGCTGCTCATAAATATTTACATGCGAAACAAAAGACGATTACTCGTAATATCAGAAACAGGGGCAAAAAAGAAATGTCCAGACCTTACAGTTGCTCTGTTCACCAGGTACAGGGATAGATATAGCTGAATAATATGACTAAAAAATACATTCACTCCCTGCAGAGTAAGAAAAAGACAGTGGTATTATTTCTCCCCAGCTGAGACTCGCAACCGCGAATGAGTCGGTAAGATTCTCCCCAAGCAGAGTTTATCTATCATCAGCACTGGAAGATTGTCCCCAGTGGAGTCTAGAAGGTTATCCCTAGTGGAGTCTAAAAGACCATCCCCTGCGGAGTCTAGAAGACCATCCCCAGTGGAGTCTAGAAGATTATCTCCAGTGAAGTCGCCACTAAAAGATTATCCCCAGCGGAGTTCATTTCTTCACAAACAAGAAACTTCATCCCCGGCAGAGTTCATCGTCGCTAGCAACGGTAATTCGTCCACAGCCGAGGGTATTTCTCCAAAATCAGCAAATCCTCAGCAGAGCATCTCTTCCCTATATAGTCATTTTCTCACCAGTGTATTCTCCAACAAAATTATTCTCCTAATCATCTTTGGTCGTTATCCCCAACGAGAAAAACTCTTTCACTCTCCAGCAGCAATCCGGGATTTATTTTCCCTAGCTAGAGAATATCATAAAAACATTGCATATCCATACATCATGATATGTGCATACGCATCACACAACACAATCTCATTTATTTTGAGAACATCGTTTGCTCAATGCATTTCATACATCATGACATTACATACGACTAACTCTTTACCTTTCAGGGAAAGATGCAATCAAAATTCTTACAAGTTTTCTCTGGTTCAGTGAAATCGATGCTAAGATTGTTATTTCAGTTCAAGCTATGAAGCCCGGATAGTACCTTAATTTCTACATTATATTGTGAAGCCCGGAGAACGACCGGATAACAGTATCAAACACCGCAAAGCCTGGAATCGACCAGATAGTGGTTTATCTTAAAGCTATGAAGCCCGGATTCGACCGGATAATAGTTTAATCCCCATAAAGTTACTGTGAAGCCTGGATTACGACCAGATAGCAGTACAAAGACACCATGAAGCCTGGATTCGAGAAGATAATGGTATATCGTAAACACAAGCCGTGAAGCCCGGAAATCGACTGGATAACAACTCAGCAAGTTATTGTGAAACCTGGATTATGACCAGATAGCAATACAAGACACCATGAAGCCTGGATTTGACCAGATAATGGTATAAGACATTGTGAAGCCTGGATTACGACCATATAGCAGCCAAGAATACTACGAAGCCTGGAGTCGACCAGATAGTGGTATATCTTTAATGCAAGTTATGAAGCCCGGATTCGATCAGATAATATCTTGATTTCTCCAAACGCCATGAAGCCTGGATTCGACCAGATAATGGTATAATACATCGTGAAGCCTGGATTACGACCAGATAGCGGTAAAAGATAGCGAAGCTTGGATTTTAACCAAATATCAGTCTACGCGGCCAATTACTATGAAGCCCGAGAATCGACCGGATATTAGTAGGCCTAAAAAACCAAATGGAAAGCCCAGATGCGACCGGATAACCACTTGATTTCTTATGAAGCTTGGAATACGACTAGATAAGAAGTAAGGTATTGTGAAGCCTGGAATCGACCAGATAGAAGTACAAGAACACCATGAAGCCTAGATTCGACCGAATAATGGTATAAGACATCGTGAAGCTTGGATGATGACCAAATAGCAGTAAAGGACACTGAAGCCTGGGATTACGACCAGATAACAGTACAAGACACTCCGAATCTTGGATTTTGACCAAATAGCAGTTTACCTGGACAATTACTAAGAATCCCGGATTCGACCGGATATTAGTGTGCCCTAAATTCAAGTTGAAGCTCGGATGCAACCGGATAATAACTTAATTCCTTCTTAAGCCTGGAGTACGACCGGATAAGAATTGAGAAATTGCAAAGCATGGATTACGACCGGATAGCAAGTTTAATCTCATCTCCCTAGTAAGTCGCTGTAAAGCCTGGAGCACGACCAGATAGCAGTCGATCTTATCACTATGAAGCCTGGATCACGACCAGATAGTAGTTCATTTTTGCCTCTCTGACTAAGAAACGATTCCCAGTAGAATAACGGACGATCGAAGCTCCTAAAACTAAACTTTTTCCTCAAGACAGAGACCAGTATTCCCCAGCGGAATCTTCCTCAACAACAGGTATACAAGCTCTCGCTAAGGAATCTCTTATGCGATCGACACTCCTTCGGATGGCATCTTTAAGCCCATCTCCAGTCATCAATTTCCAAATGGCATCTTTAAGCCCATTCCCGACATCACAAGACAAGTACCACTTCATGCGAGTGCAAACTTCTGGGCACTCTAGTGTTCAATCATCTTCCACCTTCAAATCACGAAAGGCAGACAAGCCAATCTAAATCTTCAGGTTTAAGAAGATTAAACAGGGGCAGCTGTTGTAACCCAAAATTTTCCCTCCCATATTTCTCAAAACATTTCAAATGAGGTCCTCAAGTTGCTCAAGGAAGTCCAAGGGTTGACCAGACAAGCTCCCTCCTAAGGCAGTCTACCTCAAAATTAGGGTTTCATGTTGCATCAAGATACTTGAGTCCAAGGGATCCCAAATGCTCACCAATGCCCTAATATGTTCTCAAGATCATCCATGTCAAGTTTGAAGCCTTGCAGAGAAAGTTTGCTCAGTCAATTGCTCAAAGGCCTGAAAATCGACTGTGCTAGGGCAAAAGTCAATTGTGGCCCACAAACAGTCAAACTTTAAGATTTTTGGTCAACATCCTAATTTTGAAGTATATTTCATAATTTGAACAAGGGTTGATCATGATTCATCAAGGATTGCTCATAATTCATCAAGAATCAAAACTTGCTAAATTAGGGTTTTATAGGAAAAGTTAACTCAACTTTGACCAAGCATAACTTTCTCATACTTTATGAGAAATGATCCATCCAAATATAATTTTGAATAGGATGCAATTCCCCACAATCCATATTCAGCTCCCAAATTCAAAATATGCACTCACAAGAAGTTATGAATTTGGACATTATAGGTCATTTTAAAAAGTCAACAAAAACACCTTTTTTGTCAAAGCTTCATACATGAGAATGGAATATCAAATTGAGATGAGACGAAAAGGGTTGCTTAGAGGACATCTCAAGATTTCTAAAAAGTCCAAGAACACCTCCAAAGAGTTAAAATTGAGGAAGTTATGCATTGGTGAATTTAACCTTTTTTGCAAAATTGCCCAAAGTCAACTATGCCTAAAACTTCAAATTTTGCCAAATGGGCCAAATCTTTTTCACTTGTTTTGAGTTGGCAACATGGTCCACGAGCCCTAGACTTTTCCACTTGTCATTATCTTATTTATATTATTTATTTTGATTTTTATTTGAATAAAATCATTTTAAATCAAAAACAAATCATATAAAATCCAAAATATTAAAATTCAAAGATCTTGTGCTTGTTTCAGGTCTTAATGTCCAGCTAGCATCAAATCAAATTCGTGTAAAAGTATGAGGTGCACAAAAAGATTGAATTAGGCCATTTTTGGAAATATTTTTAAGGTAAATCAAATCAAGATCAAGGGCATTGATGGAGGAAGATTGAGGCCAGGTTTTCAACCCTAATTCACTCCTCAATACATATAGAAGGAAGGCAGACCAAAAACTAGGAGAGAAAGAGGCGTATGAACCAGAAGCAAAACTTAAAAAAAAACAAGAAAAAGTGGTGAATTGAATTCGTACTTAGAGGCTAATTCAAGACCCTTGGACTATCCCAATCGTTTCCTAAGGTCATCAGCAAGAAAAAGCAAACAAACTCAAGCATTTCTAGGCCCTATATCGCGTTGTAAGTCCATCACAACATGGCTTCTTTCTTGAATTTTGTTTGCATAATTTTGGAATGTATAGCATAATATTATCATATATTCTTGTTCACCATGACAATTGCAAGCTTTCTATAAAATCCAATTGCATTTTCATGGACTGAATCGATAATTGCCATTGTTAGGTTTTTTGGTTCTGTTTTAGGGTTTTTGTTTACATAAAAAATTAGTCTTCATGAAGGGTACCATCATGTTCAGAATGACAAGACGAATCCAACCATGGCATTAGAAGTCATTTATCGTGCTCATGTAGAATTTTGAGATGAACCTGGGTTGTAGCTACGGACATACGTTCGTAGATAAAAGTCTCTAACTTTTACCCATTGAGAAGGGAAGAAGATGATTTGCTGGCACCTTCCTATTGGGTCTTTTGAATTTTCGCGCGAGTTTTTTCCATAATGCTCTTGTTTATAATATAATTATTATTTTGTATTGTTATAACAACTAATCATGCTAGCTCAGCTGGTAGCCAGTCACTGGAACGTGCCTTAGGACATGGGTTCGAATCCCAGGTCCCCCACTTTCTTCATATTATTTTCTTGCAGGAAATCACATGCGTACACAAGCCAGGGGACTACTATGCTCCCTCAAGATCCAACCATACAGGCGTCCTAGAAAGCAGATCTGATGACCATGATGTGGTGACCATGGTATGCCTCAGTCAAAGCAATACACTGGATGCAAAAGTTCAACGTGGACCTTACTCTTCTTGGGCCCATAAATGCTATCTGCACCCCCAAAAATCCCTCTCAGGCCCATTAATTCTTTTTTTATTCTTTTTTCATATTTATTTAATTTAATTTATTTAATTTATTTTACTAACCAATCAATTATTTTCTTTTTATCAAAAAATCACAAAATAATATTTTTCACCAAATTAGCTTTAGATTTTATTTTTTATACAAAAATTAATTTATTTAATTAGGTTGTTAATTTCAGATAACTTTAATTATTTTTTTAAATAATTAAAAATAATTAGAATAATTAGGTTTTTAGTTCTAACTTAATTATATTTTCTTTTCCTAAAAATAACAAAAAACCACCAAAATTGGCCATGTAATTATTTTCATTAATTAATTTAATTAGCTAATTAATTTAGAATTTAATTTAAAACCTAATTATTTTATTTAAAAAATATTTAAAAAGCAAAAAAAAAAAACATGTTTCTTTTATTTAAGTTAGAAAGGGTCAAAACCCTAGTTCGCTCTCGTTCTAATTATTTTCATCGCACGCTTTATTTTATTATTTTTACCCTATTATTGTAACTGCCTACAAGTTGTAATAAGTTAATTAGGTCTTTACTTTTATGCTTTATTTTCAAAGGGTTTGTTTTTGGCTATGTAAATACTCGAAGCCTTGTAATAGCGTAGTTTAATTTCCGCACTTTAAATTCTGTAAAACATATAAACTGTTAGATGTATGATATTAGGATGCATGACAAGAATGTATGTGAAAACTTTATAACAGTTAGATAACCCTAAAATATGCAAAGATAAATAATCTGAAATTGAATCACTCGCACATGTGCACTCCTAGGGTACACTTCCACTTGGTTGCCTTCGGTAAACGGTCATTGAGTATAGGATGCTTTAGTGGTCGTCCTTTTGTCCAAAGATCAAAATTGCCTCGGAAAGGTTGCCTCGGATATTGTTGCCTCGAATAATTGATCTAAGACATTAGGGTTATTACTAAGACGTCGTAACATTGCTTTAGTGACCATATGTCCCTTTCGAATTGACCCTCAAACTCCAACGACGATGCTACCTACTCACTAATAGTGGGATAGTGTTGTCTAAAGGAAACGAATATAGAACGATTCTTTTTTCGAGTAGGTAGATTAGTTCTTAATTACTTGCTCAATCCAAACAAACTTTTTCACACTTACACTCCTTTTCAAACAAATTTTTCAAAAACACTTCATTACACTCTTGAAGACAGAAGCAAGAGTTAAATCGAAGTCAAAACAAAAACTTTTCAAAGCACACAAGCACACAAAAAAGCAATTTTGAAAATGATGAGCAAGTACCTAAGAGCCCGTAGATAACTACGGATAGAAAGGGTGCTAATACCTTCCCTTTCTATAAACTACCCCTCGTACTCAGAAATATCTCGAAAAAGGAATTTTTTTGTGCTTTTTTGCTTTCCTTGTTGGATAAAATAAAAGTCGGTGGCGACTCTTGCTTACGGCGACATTTTGCAAACACAAACGCAAAATGCAAACCAGCATTCCAAAAAACCAAGTCTCGGTTCTGGCCACCGTATCACAGTATGGAAAGATAAAAACAACAAGTAGACAACCTCTAATTAAAGGCTAAATGCATGAAATAAAACACACTTGCACACCTGCACCCCTAGGGTAATTCCGCTTGTTGCCTTAGAAAAATAGTCATGTCCCTCGAATATGGGAGTTTTAGCAAAGACCCTTGATAAAAGATCATAGTCCCTCGATGACCCTCAATGTTGCCTTCGGTAAACGACATAGTCCCTAAATGACATTTCTAAAACGTCCTATTGGTTTCCTTCTATGACTATACAAATGTCTCACGCCCGTCCTTTCACATCCAATGATGGGGCTTCTTATCAAACCAATGGTAAGATAGAAACATCTAAAGGAGGAGGAAAATAACAAATTAGACCTTTTGAATAGGTAGGGTGCTCTTAGTTGCTCGCTTACTTACAACAAAAACATTTTATACACCAACACTTTCATTTGAAGAATTTTCAAAAGTTAAAACACTTCGTACGCGTTCTTATAGAAACGAGAACCGTTACAAAGACACCTTTTCAAAATCACTTTCAAAAACACATTCCACAAAAACCTCTTTGAACTATTTTCAAAACAACACTTTGTATGCGTTCTTATAGAAACCAGAACCATTAGAAAGTCATTTTCAAAATACATTCAAAACCCACACCACAAGTACATTTTCAAACAAAAGCAAGCGATCTAGCAAGCAACTAACAGCCCGTAGATAACTACGGATGAAAAAGGGTGCTAATACCTTCCCTTTTCATAACTTACCCCTCGAACTCAAGAAAACAATCTCCAAGGTCTTTCCTGTTCTTTTCACCATTTCCTTATTGGATAAAAGAAAAGTCGGTGGCAACTATTGCTATATGCAACAAATGCGATCAAATGCATAACACCCAAGTCAGTTCTCCCACTAAGTTACAAAAATTACCTCATTTTATTTTCACAACCTCTTCGTTCTCCTTTACATAAAAATAACCCTTGTTATTTTCCATATCACTGTTCAAAAATATTCAAAGATGTCACAACATCATGCTTCATCTCCCTCAAAGAGTTCTTATGATGAATCCAAGGTTTCTAGGTCAAAGTCTGTCAACCATCCTAAGAATATCTCCCTTGATAAAGTCCTGGTCGTCGCTCCTCTGACAACTATTCCACCTCTTGAGAAGAAGGTCAAGAAACCCAGATCGTAATATGCAAAGAAATCCAAAGATGAGTTTGACACTTCTAAAGGTAATGCTTCTAATACTACTGATGATAGGTTAGAAGAAAACATTGTTAATGTTGATAGGAGTATTAGAAGTCTAGTAGATAGGGTGTTAAATGAGGGTTTTGCTGTGCCTGGGATTTCTATTCCTCTTTCCCGAATGCCTGCTCAGGCTGATAAAGGTACTGATCCTCAAAATGCTATTGAATCATCTACCTTAAAGAAAGATGTTGATGAAAGTAAACTTGGAAATTTTTCAACATCTGTTCTAGAAGAAGTGGAAGGTGATGTTGAACAAGATGTTGAGACATCATCTGTTGAGAAGGACTCTTCTACTAAGGAAGATGGTGATGGCTCCAAAACTGCAAAGAATCCAAATGTTGATAATGTTGTGAATGATGATGAGCTATCTAACAATGACCTTATTACCAATGTGGTGCCTGAAATTTATAAAAGGCTTAAATCTAGAAAGGTAAAGGTTGTGGATGTCACACCCCCTGCAAAGAGTATCAAGAAGAAGACTATGTATGGTCCCCTAAAGCCCTGGAGTAAAGTGGTTCCTCCCTCCAACAAAATAAAAGTTAGACCTGATAGCTCCTCAGATGATAATGAGGATGCTGTCCAGGACATCTTTCCTGTGAAGAAGTCTGCAAGCAAGAAGCTTTCTGTCAGGGTGCCTGATGCTCCTCTTGACAACATCTCCTTCCATTTTGTTGGTGTGATACGGTGGGAGAACTGACTTGGGTTTTGCGTTTGTGTTCGCAAATGTCTCAATTTAGCAAGAGTCACCATCGACTTTTTATTTTATCCTAAGGAAAGGTCAAAAAGCACAGGAAAGACCTTTGAGATGTTTTCTTGGGTTCGGGGAGTAGATTATAGAAAGGGAAGGTATTAGCATCCTTTCTATCCATGGTTATCCATGGGCTCTTAGTTGCTTGCTTAGATCACTTGCTTTGCATTTTCAATTGTTTGAAATGGTGCTTTGTGTGTGGTTTTTGAAGATGTTTTGAAAAGAGGCCATTTGTTGTGGCAACCTTTGTAATGATTCTTGTTTGAATGTATACAAAGGTGTTTGTATTTTTGAAAGGTTTTCAATGTTTTGAAAGTTTGTTTTGAAATTGTGTTGAGATGTGTGTTTTTGAAAAGTAGCAAGGATGTTTTTGCAAGTTTGATCAAGTAACTAAGAGTTGTCTACCCTATTTTACTCAAAGATCTTTCTTATGTTTTTAACCCTTTTAACAGTGTTGTTTCACCATTGTATTTGATGAACAACCTTGTGTTAGGATGTAAACGGGACAGGCGCAGGTCATCGTATACACCATGAAAGCAATAGTGTCAAGTGTCTTTGGCAATTTGTAAGGGACTTGATCATTTTGTTTAGGCAATTCTGATAGCGTCATCGAGGGACTATGATCATTTTGTTTGTTTTTATTTTGCCAAAGTACTCATCATGCAACCATGACCCATTTTTGAAGGCAACAAGTGGATGAAACCCTAGGGGTACAAGTGTGCATGTGTTTGTTTTTCATGCATGTTTATCTTGGATTAGGTCAAGCTATTTGTTGATTAATTTTGCATACAAACCCTAGGTCTAAGCATGGCATAATTGAAAGCTTTTAAATGTGCGAGAATTTAAAGATCTAGGCTATTACAACATGATTATGGGAGGGGGGTACAAGTTTGAATTGGAGATATTTGACAAGAAATAAATTCTAAGTTATTACAACCATATCGAATGTACAAGTCCATATTTAACATTTAAATAAATACAATTAAATAAATATCAAAATGAAATGTATTATGCAAAAAGGATTGTTTATGTATGTGAAAAGGGTATTCTTAATGTGAAATAAAAATAAAATAAAAAAAGTCAAGTTTTAATTATTTTGGTCATTTAGGGCAAAACCCTAATTTTTGAATAAATAGTAGTATTTGTTTTTTATATACAATATATATTAATTTATACAAAAAAAATAAAGAGTATATTGTAAAATAAAAATATTTTTGGTGTCAAATATTAATAAAAATAAAATGTATTATTGTCTTAATTATTTAATAAAATATACAAGTATATGTATGTATATATATATATATATATATATATATATATATATATATATATATATATATATATATATATATATATATATATATATATATATATATATATATATATATATATATATATATATATATATATATATATATATATATATATATATATATATATATATATATATATATATATATATATATATATATATATATATATATATATATATATATATATATATATATATATATATATATATATATATATATATATATATATATATATATTTATTAAACATATTAATTATATAAAGATAAAATAATTATTTACAAAAAAAAAGTGTATATTAAAGAAAATGTTTTCCAAATGTAAATAAAAATAATAACTAAAAAATAAGTATATTTTTTATATTATTTTTTAAAGTTTTAATAAAAGAAGAAAGGGTTTATTTATACATATATGCCTAAACAAAATAGATAAACATCAAATAAATGTGAAAAAAATGTGGAAAATAATTTTTGGTATTTTTTATGTTTGAACAAAAAATATAAAGTCAGAATAAAAAGGAAAAACATAAAAATGTCAAATATTTAATCAAATGGGCCAGGGGGGTGCAAACTGAAAAAAGGGGTGCCAAAAGCAAGGATGACTCAAGCCCAGCCCAAGCCATCATCTTCAACCTCTAGCTTCTGTTTGAAACAAAACGCGCGCGCCTCTTGTTCAAAATGCCAACTCCTGATTCTTTGATTTTTTGACAAAACTCATAACATAAACATTGTAGAGCATCAAATAACGAATTCAAACATGTAAAAAACTTGGATTAACTCTCAAAGACCAGAGAGAATTTCTATGGCCCTAATTTTTAACCTAACTTTTTCACATGTTCATGGCTGAAATTCTCATAGCACGCTTAACATAAATGAAAACTGATCACATGTATGGTTTCAGGGCTATGAGTATGACATGTTTCATTCACAAACCTAAGCCTAAACATTCCAAAATAGAGAGATAGAAGTCCATGAAATACCTGTTTCAACTTGAATCGAGTAGAGCAATGCAGCAACCTTCAATGGTGTTTGAGCTTCTGTTGAGCTTGCTTGAGGTCCAAGGAAGCTTCTCCAATACCTGGCTTGCTTTGAAACACCCTGTATCGTGCTGTAGAAGTCCACCTGCAAAGCTTTGAAATGAAAATGGCAAATGGGATTAGAGGTGTTACAGCTGGTGTTTAAGGCTTGAAGTAGTTTGGATGGATGAAATGGAAGGTGTTTGCACTGGTTTGGGCAAAAACGCACGAGTGGATTGTTCTATAGAAGTCAAGTTGCAGAACTTGCCCTATTTTGCAGCAAAACAGGGATTCTGAGTATTGGGGAGTATGAGGGATGAATGGATCATGCCTTAGGTCTGTTTTGGTGTATGGAACTTGTTCACAAAGTTTGTTTTTGGCTGTGTTGACAGGAATGAGAGTTGGTATGTGTTTTGCAATGTTTCTTCTACTTGAAGCAAGAAAAATGTGAGTTTCAATACATGCATGTACAATGCCCTCAAGTATGCTACAACTTTGGCTCTTGGTAACTGGAATTTGTGGATTTGATTTGCCTCCAGGATCTGGCCCCATGTCTCAAGGATTTAGTATTTGACATAAAGTAACTTTAGGCAAAAATGAAAACTTTGCTTTTTCTAATTAAGGATTAGTTTTGCATGTACTGCCCAAATGGCCAAGATAACATCTTAATTCAATGGTTAAGCATTAAATTATGAAGTGTAAGTTGGTTTTGAGGCCTGAAAGCTAGCATAAACCAAGCTGATTTGAAAATGCAATTTGCTATGAACATGTATTGGTCATGAACAAAAGTGAGTTTTGGCCAACTTTGTGAATTTGATTCTCCCTAACCACAAGGGTGTTTGAGGAGTTCTTTGACAATTTGGAAAGCTTGGAACATGTACTACAATCCATATTTGTAATGCAAATTGAAAATCCAAGTGGAACCATATGAAAAATGGCCAAGAAGATGGGTCAAAATTCTGTCTAGATTAGGGCAAATTTCTTCTAAGTTAAAAGTTTTTGGTGCCCTTGTTCCAAAAATAATAACTTGAGATACAAGCTTCTTTTGAGGAACCTTTGTGAATCAAAGTTGTAGATTTTGTGATGGACTACAACTTTCATGTTTCAAGTTTTGTTTGAATCCATTTGCATCTTGGTGAAAAAATGGGACAAAATTAGGAAAAAAATAAGAAAATTTCATAACTTAGAAAATTTCTAAGTTATGAAATTTTTCCATTTAAAAAACCTAATTTGCATTTTTGGGTTTCTTGATGAACAAGTTTCATAATTTGTCATGTCTTGATGAAAAATAACTCTTGGCACTTGATTTTGACCAAAAAGTCAAAGTTTGACTTTTTAGTATACAGTCAAATTTTGATCAGTTGACTGAAAAATTCATCTGTCAATCCTATGCATTTGAGATCTTTTAAACTTGTTGAATGGGTCAAGACAATGTCATTGAGTCCTTGAGTCCATATGTGAGCTTGGTTTGCCATTGGTTAGGTCAAACAGTCAAAAATTGCCTTTGTACAGTCAAAACCCTAAAAATGACCATTTTGCCCTTTTGGTGATCTGATCAAATTTCTCGTGGAATTGTGATCCAAACTTGATCAAATGGTTCATAGGAGTTCATAATGTTGATGTGGGTCAAATTTCATGAGGTTTGACTGTCAATTGGCTACAGTTGACTTTTTCCCCAATACAACTGATTTCTAGGTCAACTGTCCAATTGACTGGGCAAAGATTTGAATCAAGGCTTGAAACTTGGTATGGACAAACTTGTGAACCCAACATGAAGTATGAAAGTAAATTTGGGCATTGCAGTTCAAAATATCCTTATGCAAACTCAAACCCTAATTTGGGTCAACAGTGCAAGGAGGGGTCTTGAGCAGAGCAAACCCTAACTTGATCTTGAATTCCATGAGTCTTGTGATGAGAAAATGTTGGTGAAATGAGAGGGCAAATTTTGGGGTTCAACAGTTGGCAATGCTGAAAAATGGAAATATGTCTTCCAAAGAAGAATTGCTCTTGAAAAAGAGTTGGGAGCAGATGCACTGGAATACAAAGAGAACATGGAGATCATTTCTTTTGCTGGCTTGATAAAGACTGTCACCAGGTTTAAAAAATGTTATGAGACTATTGTTAAGGAATTTATTGTTAACATTCTTATAGATTGTGTTGATCACAGAAGTAAGGAATATAGGAAGGTGTATGTTAGAGGTAGATGTGTTGAATTTTCCCCTGCTGTCATCAATAGATATTTGGACAGGTCTGAAGATGATTACTGTGAGTTGGAAGTGACTGATAATCAAGTGTGCAAAGCCATCATAGAAAACCAAGTAAGTGATTGGCCCATGAAGAATAAGCTTCTTGTTAGTAAGTTAAGTGTGAAATATGCTATCTTGCATAGATTTGGAGCTGCTAATTGGGTCCATACCAATAATACCTCAACCATTATAGTTGGCTTAGGAAAATTTATCTATGCTGTTGGAAATAAGAAATTATTTGATTATGGTGCTTACATTTTTGAATAGAATGTAAAGCATGCAGGAACCCGTGCTATCAAGATTCCTATTATCTTTCCATCTCTCATTTGTGGAATTATTCTAAATTAACACCTTGAAATTCTGTGTGGCACTGATGCAGTTTGCAAAAAGGTGTCTGCCCTATCCCTTCATTTCAAGTTATTTTCAGGTAAACATGTCCCATACATTGTTTTGACATCTGCATCCTCTGAAAGTAAGACATCAAGCAAGGATAATATGATTACTGATTTTATTGAAGCCTGCAAAGAACTTGATGAGGTAATCAGAGTTAGCTCAACAAGGAAGCTAAAATTTGAAAACATGACCAAGGATCTGTAGAAGGATAACAATGTGGGTACTGAAGGAGGAGATTGTGATAATGAAGAAAGTTCTGAAACTACCAAGTCTACTGGCCCTGAAGACAGTTAGACTCTATGCTGGTGCCTTCTTTTTTTGTGTTCTTTTTTTTTATCCCTATGTTATTTTTGGCACTTGTATGTGCTTGATACTTGGATATTTCGGTATGTACTTCTCTTACTACTACTCTCTTGAATGCATGTTTATTTTGCATATTATGTCTAAAAAGGGGGAGAGAAACTGACTGACTGACTGACTGCTAAGTTTGAGGGGGAGCTTCATTATTTGAGGGGGAGCTTCATGTCTCAGAAGATGTCCTGACATCTTCCACTGCTAACTGCTAACTGAGTTTTTGCTGCTGCTCTGATAATGTGCTCAAATATTGTTTTAGCCAAAATTTTCCAAAGGGGGAGTTTGTAAGTGTTTGTTGGCAGCAATTTTGGTAAAACACTTCCTTAGTAATGTTTTGCTTAATGTCTTGACATTTAAAGTAAAACATCTCAACTGATCTTGAATGATGTCAAAGTAGATGTCTTAACATCTACCTGCTGATCTGAACGTGTTTTCATATTTTTTGTTTCTTGTTTTTAAGCGCGCCTTATTCAGGATTTGTGGGTTATAACTTGCGAAAAATATGGAGGAATATTTTTTGATCTGTCTCATATTTATGATTTATATCTTGGCCTACTTTCATGGAGATTTTTAAGGGATTCAATATTTTACAATATTGGTTTTTCAGACCAAGCCCATAAAGAAGTTGTTGCGCCTTTATAAGGACTTGTATCCTTATTCGTTCAACTACAACATTTTGAAGAAAAATATACTCTGTGTGTTTTAGAAGTCTAATTCTTTTAATTGTAATACACTCTAGTATTGTTTCAATAATTGAGTTGTGAATTGTGGATCATTCATAAGCTTTTAAGTATTGAATGATTGAGGTTTTCCAAACTTAATAATTCAGCTGTGTTTCACTATTAGTGATTAAAGAGATTTGAGGTGGGCTTCGTACCTAGGCGTGTCTTAGGTAGAAGTATAGCAAGGGTAGTGATTAAGTGATTAGATCGTAAAATGGTTGTTTACTGAGGGTCTATGTATTTATACTATTTAGTGGACTTGTCTCTGAGCTTGATAGCCCTTGGCGTAGGTGTTATTGTACACCGAACTGGGTTAACAATCGTTTGTGTTTTTATTGCTTTTAATATTGTTGAATTTTATATTGTCCTCAGATGTTTGTGTCGTGACATCTCCTTCGACATCACATATCTGATACCAGAATTTCATTTAACATCTCAACAATCAAATATTAAAATAATAATAAAAGGGATCTCGTCCCAACCATCATATTCAGAGATCCTCCTCAAAGAATTGGCTCTCGTCCCAACCATATGAACTGGGGAATATTTCAAGATGATTCTTATGCCTAAAGAACCACTCCAAAATACTTTTCCGGTCAGAAGTTATGAATTTTTGAAGTTGCATTATGAAATACTGATTTTCTGTTCATACTATCTCGAATAAACTTAAACACTCGATTTTCTTTGTCAATTCGAAGCATGATGAAACACATGAGAGCTTGGCATGATGATGACTTGATGAATAACCAATCAAGAAGTTCAAAAAATATATGGAGTTCACTTGAATCCCCAAAACCCTGAGTTTCTTCTTTGTTATACTGCCTGATGGGACACTTGTTTTTGTAGCTTGCCGCAGATAAATGCTTGGATCCTGTAACCATGGAATTGATATGTTAAAAATAGGAGAGTGAGATAGCCAAACCCAAACACATGATCTTGATGCATAGTGATGCTATGAGATGACAAAGGTTGTTTAAATAACCAGTTGAACAAATAAGAGATAATGAAATCAATGAAGTCGCCATCAAACATTTTTTATCCCACGCGAAGGTAAATGTAAACATCGAGTAAACCGAAGAAGGGTTAAATCTCAATTAAATGATCAAGATATTGGGTAAGGGATTTTGTTACACGAGAGAAATGTATTAGCACCCACACGCCCGTAGTACTATATGGTATCCATTCTTGTTGTCTTTATTATGGGTGTGTTAGAATCTATATCTAGGCTTAAGAGCTAAAAGAAAATGCAAAGAGGGAATGCATGCAAAAGAAAAGAGAAAATAATGTAGGGAAAAAAAGTTGTACTTATTCGGGCCCTGCCCCAATGCCTACTTATCCCTTTTAAGGAATCAGAGCAATCGTAGTTCGGCTCACATGTTTTGTTTGTTTTATGTTTTTTAATGAACAATGTTAAATACAACCATTCCACCGCTGCTCGACCATTGGAGACTCATGCATCTGTAGTGGAAAGGAAATAACATGCTCTCACCTAAACATGTGTTTTCAAAAGAAAAGGTGCCCGAAGGTGGATGATGTTACATTCGCGACTCTTAAAAGTATACATGATACAACCCGTCTCTTGGGTAATTATGCATCATATTGTGTAGGGTAGGAAAATAACACATCCTTTTCATGTTCCGAAGAAAGTCCCGAAGGCGGAAAAAGTTTGTATTGGTTGATATTTTTTACCTTAAAGAAGGATTTGAAAGTGGTTAAATCTTTTATGCATTTCCCAAGAAAAGAGTTTTATTTTTAATGCAAGGATGAAAAAGAAAGAAAAACACCTAAGGGAGACTATCTAGATCTATCCCTAATGTTATCATACAATGATTAATCCTAAGGTTTATTTTTGAAAGGGAAATCCCTAACCTATGTTAGCATGCATGGATTCCTATCCTAATGTCTAGATTAAAATCTACTATAATCAAGCAAGCTTAAGGGAACATGGCATAACAAACAAATAAGCAAACAAGTGCTTTGGAAAAAGCGCACAAACATGAGTAGCATATACTGACTCAAAGGGATGGGGGGAAACAAGATAAATGCTTTAGCTAAGAAGAGCGTATCACCCGAAGCAAACAAACGGGGGACAAATGAAATAAAAAATGTGACGTCCAAAGCGACTGAACACCTAACCAAGATATATAAGATCGAGGTAGGTTACAGAAGACAATATGAACGATCACAGAGTGTCAGCATTGGTCAGTGCAAACTCCTGACAAAGCGTAGGGGTTTGATTACAAAACCCTTCACCACTTGATATACTCAATAAACAAGATTTGCACAACTCCAAAGCATCGACGTACAACATGAGCTAAGGATGACACAAACTAGAATGTGAGGGGGTCAATTACGGACCCTCCCCGCTCGCCTCCTTTTGAGGACTTATCAAATGTAATATAATGCGGGCACAAGAGTAAACACACGTTCAAAATACCTACTTCAAAGGTAGGATTTTAAACAAACACAAATAACATACAAAAAGTGGTGCCTGCTATAGGACTTTAAACAGATACTTCGAGCGCACGCTCTTTATTTCCTACTTCCTACTTCACATGATTTCTAGAAAGCGATAAATTCCCCTATTATACATGATCTCTAGAAAGCGATAAAATGTTGTTATGAGAAAGACGAGAGAAAATACCCAAACGAACAAAAGTTCGTAGCGCCGCGAGCAAAAACAGAGAAACCCGAAAACTTTGAGTAAGCTTCACAAAGAAAAGAAAAGAGTCGGAAATCAAATGCTCGGGATAAGTGTTAAAGCATCATCGATGTGAAAGTAAATCACAATCGAAATTTCATGCATATCAGCGTATTGCATAATAAACCTGCATAAGATTCAGATCTCAACAAGCAAAGGTGAATTACAAATATCAAATAATCGGATAATCCTGATTTAATTCCAAAAAAAACAAATAAAAATCTAACAAATTTTTATATTTGATTTTATCATTTTTATCGTGTGAAGAAAAAGTTCAAACAAAACTAAACAATTCACAAAATCATTTAAAAGAAAATACTAAAAGAATAAACTCAGGGGATGCAAGCCAACAACCCAGGGGTGTAGGAGCAATCTGGGCCCTAGGCCCAGCCAAATCAAGATCCAATCATCTTTTTTGTAACAAGCAATCAGGCCTCAAAAAAGATCAGTTGTTATGGGCTTTGGGGGGTGCAAGCTGAAATTCAGGAGTGTTGGAAAAACCTGATGGTGCAAAGTCAGGGCGCTAGGCCCAATATGCATGAGTCTAAGAAGTCTGCTTGTGTTGACATTGTTTCAGCCTTCAAAAACAAGTGATATGGGCTCAATAATGAAATTCTGAACAACAAGGCCCAACGAATTTAACCTCCACTACCATCCAATTTCCAACAGATTTATTCAGATTATGACTTTCTTCAATTTAAAATAATAATAAAATGAAAATATTAAACAAAGATGAATGGATACGGTTCCGTTTTGGAGAGTCTGGTTAGGGTTAGGAGAAGTGGCTTTTGAACTTCATAAAGCATATTTTCTTCTACATTGAACCCCGCATACAAACCTAGCTTCAGATTCTTCTAATATCTTGCAATGTCACTCTAAATAGGAAACCCTAACAATCTCGAAGCTTTAATTGAACGACGCAGATTACTCTGTTCGAACTAAAACCATGGGAGAAGAGCCAGGGGGAATGAGAACTACATGTCTATATCAAGAAGAGGGAGAAACACTTACATCGACAACGACACTAATGTCGAACTCCGGGGAGCGCCTTAAGTCCGTGGTGAGATCTATTCTCCATATTCTCTGCATTCTTGAGTTTTCTTCTGTTTCCATCTTTGTTTGATCTCTGCTTCTTCTACTCCATCTTTTTCTTCTTCTACTGCATTATTGCGTTTTCTTTGATGCACGAATAAAAATGATTGTTGCAGGTTCTAGGTTCGCGACGTTAGTACGAAGTGACATGGACGCAGCTGTGTAATGAATTTGGACGCGCGGGTTGCAGTATGTTGAGATTTGTTGAGAAGATGAGGCTTATCAGAGAAGCTGGAGATTGAAATCATCGACGGAGATTTGTGAGGTTTTGTATTCATAGAGAAAGTGGAGAGAAGAGATAACAGAGAGGCAGCTTTTCATTTTTGGTGATTCTGCAGATATTGAAGAAGGATTGAAGATGAAGACGCTATTGTTTGTTGCAGATGAAGGCTGAAGAATTAATGGTGATGAAGGTTCTGCAGAGGAAAGCCAGTTATATAGAGAGTCTGTGGTGGAAGATGGAAGAAGAGAGCAGAGAGAAGACGAGAGAGTTTGTTCTGTGATTCTTCAAAGAATTGAATAATGAATAATTCTAGTACGTTTTTTCTCTTTATATTATGTTATGACAGGAAATAGTTAGTATGAGCTGGCGTTGGAAGTTATAGAGTTAGTTAGGGACTTGGAAATTCTGTTAGGATGAGATGGATTTTGAGTTCATTGTTTGATTTCTATCTGGTTTTTTCTGTTACGCAACTGATATGCCTCCTATTTTTTTCTCTAATTCACGCCTTCGCTGCATTCTAAGAAATAGATAAAGGTTGAAGGGTGCTAGTAACAACTAGACTTTATAGAATGCTAGAACGCTGCATTCTGAGAGAAGGTAAGCGAGTAACAACTCGACTTCATAGAATGCCAGAACGCTGCACTCTGAGGAAGAAAAATAACGGTCAAAAGGTGCTAGTAACGACTAGACTTCATAGAACACCATAACGTTGCATTCTAAGAAAGAAGATAAAGACCGAAGGGTGCTAGTAACAACTGATCGCGACTTTGAGAGTCTGTCGGATGTAGTGACTGCAAGTGCACAGTCTAATCACGCAATTTTAAAAGACATCGAACCAACAAGGATTGATGATCAAACTACTGTTATCTAGGGTCACTGTGTAAAGCTAAGGCTAATTATAAAATTAGGATGTTGGGGTTTAAACAGGAATTAACTAAGATCTAATAATTGATAACGGGACACCGATATGTAATTTGTCAACTTTAGGAATTTAATAAGTCATTGGCATAGTTTTGAGTATTAAAGCACTATTTCAGTGAAAACTATTAATTTAAAAACCCTTGTCTCACACTTTCGTTCTATCTATTCAGGCCATATTATTAAACTCAAATGAGCACTCTCGTTGTGTCATTTAAAATTTAAAAGTATTTTTTGAAAACAAATAGAGTCCAATTAGTTTTAAAACGGTCTCGCTGTATTTAAAATTAATGTTCGATCACCACTATCTGGTTAAAATCTCAAAATCTTGCTCTGTTGATTTTATCCTTAGTCTGTCTTTTACTCTTGTAACAAAACAATTTAATATCGGAATTGTAAATCAAAACCAGAAAAGTCTTTTTGTGAAATATTTATGCCAATTAATTATTCGGTTTAGGACCTCACATACCGGTATCGGGAAAATTAGCCAAACATAATTTTATTGCTTGATAACATAAAATAAAAACATACATTCAATAACATAGGCATGGTAAAAATGAATAAACTATATTTAAAATTAGAACCTTGAATAAAACACTAAAGAATAATAGTGTAATATGCTATCCTCCACAAGTCTGCAGAATTAGCTTCAGAACAAAATATCTTAAAGAAATACAAAAAAGCCTAAACGAAATTTTGGAAGCTAGAAGGAAACTAAAGGTTCAATATTCCTCCGATGTGAAGAAATATTGGTTTAATGGTAATGGTTTTCTTTGCTTATGGAATTCTAAACGAAACTGGAAAAAAATCAAAAACTGTAAAACTCGAATAAAATATAACAATGTTCCGTATGCAGAAAAATATGAATTTGGAGAAAGTGTGCGAACGTTTTTTTGGTAACTGTCCTCCTTTTATAAATTAATTCTGTTGATAAAAAATAGGAACACTTCCTTGATCTTCGTTCTTCAAGTGTGGAGGAGAATCAAGAAGTCGTGCGTTATTGGGAGACATTTTTGTAACTGAAGATGAAGATATATGACTTGTAACGAGTGTCATGCACTGTGGCGTGGGGCACGTTGCAATTTTGTGCCGTTCGGGACAAGAAATGTGTTGAGGGGCACACTTTTGGACTTTTTGACGGACGACAAGCTTGTAACGAGTGTCATGCGCTTGTGACAGGCGACATGGCTTCTGATACAAAATCGTTTGCAATTTTGCTGCTAAAGTGACATTTCTTCTTACTTTCTCCAATATTTTTCTTCCTTTTCTCATGTATGCTTTGCAGAAACTAAATACCTGAAATATGCTACCAATACTACAAACAGAGACATAATATGACATAATAAACAAAGAATCAGAAGTTTTATCTATGTAAATCGGGCGTAATCTGCTATGACTTTTCGTGTTATCAAACTCTCTTAAGCTTGAAATTTTCTTGTCCTCAAGCAATATAGTTAGTATGAAAATCAATAGAGCACAAGTTAAATTCAAATACACGATGCAATTCGAATTGTAAGAGGTTGTGCCAATGTTTTTGTGGGAACATAAGCTCAACATAACACAAAAGATACAGTAATAACACTAAACGCCCCCACTGTGAAGACCAATTCCAGTCATGCCATTATAGCTCAACCTAATTCTTTTCACTAAATTCCACCCGTTTCCATTCTAGCGTAATCATATTAAGCCATTTATCTTTACCCGTACATAGTAGAGTAGCCGATTAGTGAATATGATCCTTTTAAGCATGAGGTTCTGGAACATATATGTGGTAACCTCCTTTAGTTTACCCAATTGCAAGTTGCGGGGGATCGGTCCATAGTCCTCCCTACCAAGTTCAGTACCAGACACCTCTGAACCAACCGTCAACGGGTTTCTATGTTATATTGTGTAGGTTCTGCATTCGTTGGATTAAGTGACCGGGTGAGGGTCGCCTAACTTAATTGGTGCATTCCCTATTTTATAATAGTAGAACATGTAACTTTTTAAATACCTGGGACCATTCACTTATATTCATCGATTCCCTACGTAGTTTGTGTTTAAGACGGTGTTGACTGCTAAATAAACTACTCGGGGTTACTTTAAAACTAAAGTTTAAGGTTTCAGTATAAAGGGTACTAAAATCGATCTAGTGTAATTTTGGGATTTAGAGTGTTATGACGGTATCCATTGTGCTTTTGTTTTACTTAAGGTTTCTCATATATCTTAAAAGTGAGCAACCTGTATACTCTTTGAATGCGTCAAGTTATGCAAGTAACGAACAAATTTTTTTGTTATGGCTCAAGAAAGTGGGGAAATTAGATAATAGCGGAAAAGTTTTCATAAAAGAACTCGAAAGTACAAATATGCTTTGATTAGAGGAAATACAAACGGGAATGAAAAATCTACTTAGAAAGAGGTAAAGTGTTTCCTAACTAACTAACTCTCCTAAGCTTGAACCAAGAAGTGTCCCAATGCTTATAAGCAAAGAGGAAACGGGAAGAGAGGCAAATTCAATCTACTCTCGCTCATTATCACATCCTCTTCCCCGCCCTTGTGCTCGTCCACATCCATCCCTTCCAACCCGAGGATGAGACATACCTACATGGTACAAATATTCTTGAAAATCATCCATGCGTACAGCTAAAGCTACCATTTCCTTGGCCATTCTTACAGCCAGATGCTCATTCCTTTCGTCATATTCTTGTTGCTGAGTTTGCATATCTAGCATGAGTTGCATCATTGGATTTTGATTACTTTGCATAGCTTGCACCCTCTCATCTTGTTGCATGATGGCAGCCATAATGTCATCATTGGAGGCCGGTACTCTTTCATGTCTTCTTCTGGTTCTCGTGGACGTGCTTGCCAAATTTTCAGAAGGAGCTTGTTGCTCAGCACCCCCTTGCTCCATTTCTTGCTCCATCTCATCAACCTGGGAATTTCCTTGGTTGTTTTGCACATTATCTCTAGGTACAGGAGCAGTAAGATCATAAAGCCACTTTTCCATGTTTGTTACATATGTAAGTGCAATGTTTAGCAAAGTGACACTGGGAACTACTCTGCTACGCACCTTAAGACTATACCTCCCATATCCTTTGACCCTAATCAAGTGTCCAGCCCGACAGTTGTTGATGTCAATAAATGTGGGTGGCAGTGGAGGCAGATTTGCTAACTTGTCTTCGAGGCGCATGACAAGTGCTATCAACGTAACTATCCCTCCAACGCAGAAAGGCGTAGACCCTCTTGCACACAAAGGCTAGATATGTGACATGAGGAATGTACTAGCATTGATCTTCTGGTTAGGAGTGAAGGTACAATGCAGGAGGAACAATTCTTTATAATTTACTTTGTTGTTGTTGATCCTCCCAAAAATAGTGTTGGAGATGACGCAATGAAAATAATGGATTGCGGGATTATGTATAGATGATGCATAAAGTCCCTCCCAACTGGTAGGTTCCTCATCAGAGATAGCTTTCCAAATCCTGAAAGTTGTAGATGCCTAGTATGCTTCTATATGGATCAGTAGTATACCTCCTCCTCATGAGGGAAGTGGAAGAAACCACTCAGAGTTGCTTGAGTTATAGAATATTCATCATTGAACATTCTGAAAGTTGTTGTTCCAGATAGGTGCAGGATTTCGTCGCATGGTGGGTTGTAGGAGAATGAACTTAAGAATTCTAAAGTTAGCGACTCATACGTAGGAAGATATTGTGTGCAGACGAATGCTAAATCAGAGTTCCTAAGTAACCACCTCACACTATTGAGCAGTCCTAATTTATGCAAACACTCAGTACCAACAAATCGTGTGGGGATTATGAAGTGTTGAAAAAATTTGAGATACTGAGCCCTCTGGTGTTCTCCGGCTTCTCCATTTCGAAATGTAATCCTTGAGAGGTCGGGTTCTGGCCTTGAGTTTCTGCGTGCTATAGTTGAATCAAAGATGGAATATGGTTAGGTGTTTTGCGTGAGAATTTGGGGGTTTGGAATGTCTAGCAAATAATTTTTAAATCAAGAGTCACCGCTATTAGTTTTTATCCTATGGAAGGGAATCTAATATAAAACCCTAATTCAGAGACAGAGATTCTAGGTTTCAGACTCAATTAGACAAAAGGAAGGTGTTAGGCACCTTTCATCCACCTCGTTCACAAGGATATTAGACTCTAGGTTTAGTTTTTGGGTTTTCAAACATATTTTGAATCACCTCGCACTCGATCGGGAGTGGTGATTGCCGAGATTTTGACTGAGTGCGTAGTAAGTCAAAACTAGTTTGAAACCCTTTTACAAAAAAAGTTTGATTAGCTTAGTTTATTGAGAAAATAGTTTTAAGATTTGTTGAATAATTTTTAATCATATTAATTTCAAAAAGTCTTATGTTGTAAGTGTTGATGGGGACATGCGTATAGAATTTGTATTGTTGACGCAGGAGTAGACATGTGCGTCGAAGCATGCAAACGTGATCCTCGTGTTTGTAGGCTTTGTGTACGGACGTGTAGATGTAGGAGTAGGCACAACCATGTTTAGGGACGTAGACGTGGTTTTCCTTCGATATTTTTCTAACCCAAATGTTTTTCGATATTTTGTCAAATGCTTTTATTTTGTTAATTCCCCAAAATGATTTCAAGACAATATTCACAAGTAATAATGGTAGTATTTTGTAAACAAATCTGATAAAAGAAAAACATAATTCAAAATATATAAAGAGAACAAATGTTTTATTGATATGCCTCAGAGTAGGCGAGAATACAAGATGCAATTCCTAGAAAGAGGTAATTACAGAAAGTTTTAAAACAGTAAATGGCAATGAAAAATGATAATCACTACTGCTGTTCCCTCATATCTTTTGATGATCTTATCTCCTTCACTTATGAGTTGTATGATTCCAATCTATCCTTCCCTTCATGGTTCATGGTCGTAGCTCTTAGATCGTAGTCTTTTTGTTCTTTATTTCTTTGTATGAAATCCCTAACTTTTGGCTGGATTTCCCTTTCAGGTTTTCAATCCATCAGGATGATTTTCTTGTTATATGCCCCTATTTATTTCCTGGATCGATCCACCGGGACGCTCCTTTTTGCCTAAGTCGCCCTTTTGGGGTTCGATCTTAGCGAGATTTTTATACATAGTATTTTTTGACTGCGTCTGAATTTTCCGGATGCGACAGTTCTTCCCAATTCATTGTCGTGAGGATGAGACCACCTCCAGAGGATGTTGTTTTGACTACATATGGACCTTCGTAGTTGGGTGTCCATTTACCACGTGAATCGAGGAGAGGTAGTAGAATCTTCTTGAGCACTAGATCCCCTTCCTTGAATATTCGAGGGCGTACTTTCTTGTCGAAGGCTCTCTTCATTCTCTTTTGATGCAGCTGACTATGACACAAAGTTGTCAATCATTTTCCTTCAATAAGGTTGAGCTGGTCATGTCGTGTCTATGCCCACTCTGCTTATTCCAGCTTTGTTTCCCTCAGGACCCGAAGTGATGGTATCTTAACTTCCATCGGGAGCACCGCTACCATAACATATACTAGTGAGAAAGGAGTCGTGCCTGTCGATGTGCGTACAGAGGTGCGATATCCATGCAGGGAGAAGGGAAGCATTTCCTACCAATCTTTTTATGTCTTCACCATTTTATGGATGATCTTCTTGATATTTTTGTTGGCTGCTTTGAAGGCCCTGTTCATCTTTGGTCTGTATGATGAGGAATTATGATGTTCGATTTTGAAGTCATTGCACAGTTCCTTCATCATCTTGTTGTTTAAATTAGACCCGTTATCTGTAATTATCCGAATTGGGACACCGTACCTGCATATGATGTTCTATTTGATGAAGCGTGTAACCACTTGACTTGTTACGTTGGTGTAGGACGCTACTTCTACCCACTTGGTAAAGTAGCCGATGGCTACCAATAAAAACCAGTGTTCGTTGGATGCTTTTGGCTCGATCATGACAATCATATCAATTCCCCACATTGAAAATGTCCAAGGGGAGCTCATGACGTCCAGAGGAGTCGGTGGTACATTTATCTTGTCAGCATAGATCTGACATTTATGACATGTTTTCGTGTAGTGATAATCGTCTTCTATTGTTAACCAATAATACCCTGCTCGCAGAATCTTTCTAGCCACGGCGTGCCCATTTATACGGGTTCCAAAAGTGCCCTCGTGGATTTCTCTCATGAGCGTGTCTGCTTCTTGATTTTCCACACATCTAAGTAGTACCATGTCTTAGTTTCTTTTGTACACCACTCCATTACTCAAATAATTTTGAAGCTAACCTTCGCAAGGTTCGCTTGTCAATGATATATGCATTTTCTGGATATTCCTGCCTTTCCAGTTACTTCTTGATGTCGTAAAACCAAGGCTTATTGTCAGGTCCTTCCTCAATAGCAAGGCAGTGTGCGGGCTCTTCGAAATGTCTGATCGTAATACGTGGTTCGTGATTCGGCCAAGTCACTTTGAACATAGCTCATAGGGTTGCCAGGGCGTCTGCCATCTGTTTTTCTTCTCGTGGGATATGGATGAAAGTGATCTCTGTAAATTTTGTGGCTAACTTTAAAACATGATCCCGATATGGAATCAGTTTAGGGTGTTTAGTATCCCATTCTCCATTAACCTAGTATATGACTAATGCAGAATCCCCAAAAACTTCGAGGTGCTTTATTCTCAAATCGATGGCAGCTTCCAGTCCTAGTATACAAGCTTCGTATTCAGCGATGTTGTTGGTGCAGTCAAATCACAACCTTGCGGTGTAGGGTTGGTGATAATTCTTTAGAGATGTCAATAATGCCCCTACACCGTGACCTAGTGCATTTGAAGCCTCTTCGAACATGAGTGTCCAACGTGCCCCTGGCTCGGGCCCATCCTCAGGTCCAGGTATTTTGTAGTCAACTATAAATATGACATCCTCGTCGGGAAAGTCGAACTTCATAGGCTGATATTCTGATAGCGGTTGGTGAGCCAAATGATTAGCTAGTATACTACCTTTGATGGACTTCTGTGTGACATATTGGATGTCGTATTCTGACAGTAGCATCTGCCATCGTGCGATTCTTCCGGTAAGAGCTGGCTTTTCAAACACATACTTTAGAGGATCCATTCTTGCTATTAACCATGTAGTGTGGGTTAACATATATTGCCTCAACCTCTTGGTAGCCCAAGCCAACGCGCAACAAGTTTTCTAAAGGAGTGAGTACCTGGTTTCATAGTCAGTGGATTTCTTGTTGAGGTAATAGATCGCATGCTCCTTTCTACCCGTTTCATCCTGCTGTCCCAAAACACAACCCATTGATCCTTCGAGCACTGTCAAATACATGATGAGTGGTCTTCCAGGGACTGGAGGAATTAAGACTGGTGGCTCTTGCAGATACTATTTTATTGTCTCAAAGGGAGTTTGACTATCATCATTCCATACTACTCTTTGATCTTTTCATAATAACTTGAATATTGGCTCGCACGTAACTGTTAGATGCGATATGAACCTTGGGATGTAATTCAACCAGCCTAAGAAACCATGTACTTCTTTTTCTGTCCTTGGTGCGGGCGTCTCTTGTATAGCTTTTACTTTGTCGGGGTCCACCTTGATACCCCGCTGGCTTACAATGAAATCTAACAATTTGCCTGATCTGACGCCAAATGTGCATTTATTCGGATTTAACCTTAGTCTGAACTTACGCAACCACTCGAATAACTTTTGCATATGTATGATGTGTTCCTCCTCCGTATGGGATTTGGCAATCATATCATCTACGTATACTTCAACCTCCTTGTGGATCATATCACAAAATAACGTGACCATTTCCCTTTGATAGGTTTCCCATGCATTCTTGAGACCGAATGGCATTACTTTGTAGCAGAAAGTTCCCCAAGGTGTCATGAAAGTAGTCTTTTCCATGTCTTCAGGCGCCATTTTGATTTGATTATAGCCTGAGAAACCATCCATAAATGAGAATACTGAGGCTTGAGCTGTATTATCCACTAGGACATCTATGTGGGGTAACGAGAAATCGTCTTTGGGGCTTGCCATATTTAGGTCTCGATAATCCACACACATGTGTACTTTATCATCCTTCTTGGGTACCGGTACAATGTTAGCTATCCAGGGTGGATAATCTACCACTGCTAGGAACCCTGCGTCAAACTGTTTGAGAACCTCTTCTCTGATTTTGCTGGACATATCTGGACGAGTTCTTCTGAGTTTTTGTCTGACTGGAGAACACCCTTCTTTGAGAGGTAGTTAGTGCACCACGGTGTATGTATCCAACCCTGGCATGTCTCTGTAGGACCAAGCAAATATATCCACATACTCATGCAATAACTTGATTAGCCTGTCTTAGACGCTTTGCTCCAACATTACCCCTTGCTTGATTTCTTTTAGATCTTCCTTTGTGCCCAGATTAATGGTCTCAATAGTCTCTTGATATGGTTGTATGTTGTCAGCCTTTTGCTCTATTTCCCTTGCCATTTCCTTGGAGAGTTCAAGATCTTTGTCATCTTCCTCTTCGGCTTGGTTGATAGGAGCATCAAAATCATATCGGGTCGTAGCAGTAACGTTATCAGTAATTTTGGGCATGGATCTACACATTTATCATCTTTTGGTGCATATTTTAGTGCTTGGAATTTGAAAATGCGTATGCAGAGAAAGTATTGGAATTTTTAAATTTAATAGATAAATGCAAAATAAAGACAAGGATCTTGATTGAAAATATAATATAACTTTTATTAATTGTAAATATTGTTTGAAATAAGAATAGGGAAAACCCTTACAAGCAACCCCTATGCCTCGGGTTTGACATAGGTTCTTTCAAAAGAGGAAATATTACTTAGAAAAGAAAAATATCTCAGGAATCTCCACAGTGGTCCATCCTTTGAGTTCTTCTCCTGGGGCGCCCTCTCTGATGAAGTCAATTGCTCTTTTGGTATTGATTTTTCTTGATATTATTGCCACGTGTCCTCCATGCTCTGTTCCTTTGCTGACAAAAGTCTCTTGGATCAGAGGGAAACATGCTTTTCCTTTTGGAGTAGCTTTCGACGATTCATATCCCAAATGAAAGCGATTCTTCTTCTCAGGAATTTCTGGGAGCTTTCCCCAACGTTTCGAGGCATCACATCCCATAGTCATTTGCATATCTCTCCATGATGTTACCTTATTTTTATTACCCTTCTCGACTGGTAATGTTAGCATTAAAGCAATTTCCAAGGCTTGGAACGGGGTAGCTATATAGTCTTTGTCGGCACTGATATATTTGTACGATTCAATGTGGCTTACGAAAATGTCTTCCTCGCTGTCAATTATGATTAACTTCCCTTCCACTAGGAACTTCAATTATTTATGCCGGGACGAGGTTACTGCCCCTGCCGCATGGATCCAAGGTCTCCCCAGTAAGCAAGTGTATACTGGTTCGATATCCATGACCTGGAAAGTGATATTGAAGATATGCGGGCCGAGCTTCGAGAACCGTTAAATTCCTTTACTATCATAGAACTTGGTCTCATTACCACATTGTCTATTGTTAACTTTATAAGACTTGAATTTGGCAACACATTAAGAGCGGAACTGGTGTCAGTAAGAACCCTGGACAAATGGGTAGTACCTATTTGCATAGTAATATGGAGTGCCTTATTATGGGCTCGGCCCTGTGTCGGTAATTCACTTTTGCTAAAACCAAGGTAGGATCTGAGCGTTAGATTTGCTACGACATTGTCAAACTGATTTACTAAAATTTCTTTTGCGACATGAGCTGAACTTAACACCTTCATTAAAGAATCCATGTGTGCTTCAGAGTTGATGAGTAGCGAGAGTATGGATATTTTTGCTGGAAGTTGGTGGAGCTGATCCACCACTTTGTAGTCACTATTTTTGATTATTTTTAGAAACTTTTATGCCTCTTGACTGGTAAAGTCTTTGCTCGGAGATTCTGTTTCTTGATTTGTATCAACCACTGCTTTTCCTTTGTCCTTTGTTGGAATCACGTCCATCTTTTTTGATAGTACGAATCCAAAAATTCGACCACTTCGGGTCATACCTCCTCTCCCTGCTATGTTTGAAATTGCAGGTCCCTGACTTGGGGATGCCCCACATTCTTGCTTCACCTCGTTGATGTACACGGCTGAGTCATAACTCCATGGTACTGCCTTGTTATTTTCATACGGGTTAGGTGACGGTCCCTTAATTACCATCGTAGCTTTTGGAGTGGTGGGTATTAAGAGAGTTTTCTTAGGTGCCCTTCACATAATCTCTGTTGATTCTCCCCATGGGATGACTAGAGTTTTCTTGGTAAGATTTGGGCCCTGGCATGGGATTACCAGTGGCTTTTTCCCTCCAATTGTGGCTACATATTTTTCCTCAGGGTACAGTCCGAATTGGACTATTCCCTGATCCACCCGCTTTTGTAGAGTTGTTTCAAAAGCTTTATTATGCTCTAACAAGAATCCATATTCGAACAAATATTCTTTCAACAAGTTGATAGGGGTTTTTGTCTTTATGGTTGCCCCAAAGTCAATGACCACCTCAATTGCATTTATTGTTGGCCCATCGTGCGGAGGCATATGGTTTGATTTGATGTTAGGCTTCTCAAAGGTGATGTCTTGAGATTCTAACAAATCATGAACCCTATGTTTGAATGCCCAACATTGTTCTATGGTGTGCCCCGGAGAGTTAGCATGGTACTCACACCTGGCATCGACATTGTATCTTTGCGGGAGTGGCCCAACTGGAGTAGCCAAAGGCTTGATTTCCACCAAGGATGCCTTAAACAGGTGTTGTAATAACTTGCTTGGTGGCATGGGCAGTGGACCAAAATTTCTTGGTGGGCTTTTAAATTTGTCTTGCCTTGGTCCTTGTGGGATCACCAATGGTTGTGATGTCCTTGGTTATGAGGCCATAACATTGACTTCTCCCTCTTTTCTTCTTGGGAAGTTTGAAGCCGGTCTTTTTGAATTGTAAGGGGCATTTGACGACCCCCCTGATATATTCCCACTTTTTAAACTACTTTCGATTCTTTCGCCAATAGTCACTAGGTCTGAGAATCCCGACGAGACACTTCCCACCATTTTCTCATAATAAAGCCCTTGTATGGTTCCCATGAACATGTCCATGAGTTCTTTTTCCAGCAGTGGTGGTTGTACAGGGAATGCCATCTCCCTCCATCTTTGAGCATATTCTTTGAAGTACTCTTCTTTATTTTGGGACAAATTTTGGAGTTGCATGCGGGTAGGCGCCATGTCCAAGTTATACTTGTAATGCTTCAAGAAAGAATTAGCAAGATCTGCCCAACTTCGGATATGTGTTTGTCCCAGCTGCATGTACCAGTCCAAAGATGCCCCACCCAGACTGTCTTGAAAACAATGGATCATTAGTTTCTGATCATGGGCATGGGCATGCATCTTCCAGCAATACATACGAAGATGATTCCTTGGACAAGTGAGCCCTTTGTACTTTCCAAAGTCGGGTACTTTGAATTTTGGCGGTATCACCACATCAAGAATTAGACCCATTTCTAGAGCGTCTACATCGAAAGCATCAAAACCCTCCACCACTTTTAACCTTTCCTCCAAGGCTTTATATTGATTCATTACTAGTGGATTATCTGCAGTATGAGTACCAGTCGTCTTTAAGGGTGCCTGGTGAGCATCCTCTGGGTCATGATCTCTGTATTATAAGTCTAGGTAGTTGTCGGTATTGTTGGTTGGGATTTGTAGGGTATGTGATGCCCCTACTTTTGTTGGTGGTGGGATAAACCCTTCAGTTTTAACCTCTTGCTGGGCCATGGCAGACTTTTGGGGTCCTACTTCCAGCTCTTTCCTTGGTTGGTGACCGCTCGATGCACCAATGGTTTGGGATACCTCTTCAAAGGCTACCCTGGGAATTTGATCTTTCCTGTCAATAATGTTCTTCAAAGATAGAAGAACTTGACTCAAATATCCTTTCATTGAGCTTACGTCACCCTTCACTTGGTCAAGATCCTCTTTGAACACAGCTCGAGTCTCCTCAATTTTTTCCATTGCTTTTTGTTGATGGGCCCTTGTTTGATATGGAGGCCAAGGAGGTGGAGGTCTTCTTTTATGAATGGCTTAACTGGAAATATTTTTAAAGTAAACGAGTTTTGATATGACATGCATGTGTTTTATATACGCATGCATTACGAATGGATGTGCGTGAACATGAAATGATTTCTTGTTTTAAATGTCTTATTCACTTGGGTACATGCTTGTATTTTACTTATTATTTTATTTGGTGACTAGCTTTAAAATATACACGCCTTCGAGATAGGGAAACAAAATTCCTTTATTGAAAGTAACATAATCCAGATATTGAAAAATATTACAAATTGAAATCAAAACTTGTTTGCATAAACATAAATAAAAGGAACTAAATCTTTTAGATGCGCTTGCAGATGTGTGCTCTGAAACCATCAACCATTGCTCAGAAAAGTTGGAGAAAGTCTTCAACCTCCTTCGAAAGAGGAACCATTACACTCTTTGCATCTTTTAAACTTCTAGGGATGTCTTCAACGAGATTATTGGCGAGGAAGACGAGCTTTTCATGTTTGTCTTTGTAGTACCTGTACTCCTGATAAAGATGTGGGATTATCTTATGGTTATCTCTCCCAGATTGGACAATCTTGGTATACTTCTCTTCCCAATACATCTTTTCACCCCTCATTTCTGTATAAAGCCTTTGTTGGATAAGGAAATCCTTTTGATGACCCAGCAACTCTAAACATACATGCTCATATTCTCGATTTCTCTGAGTCAGGAGTTTCTCTGCCTCTATCCTTTCAAGGCGTGCTTTGACCTCTGATTCTTGGCTGTCTTTAAATTTAGTGGCAAGGTACTTTACTTGCTCTTCTTGATCTAAGGAAGCTTGTGCCAAACTTTGGATTTGGGCTTAGATTTTCCTCTAGCACCTTCTTGTCATGTGTGGCCTTTTCATAACATCTAGTAAACCTTCTGATTTCAGCGAAGGCCTCCTCTAACCTTTGGTTGTGGGAATCTAGGTTGAATGTTGCGCTCAACAACCCTTTAGCTGTACGCTTTCATTTGAGACTATCTTTCTCCAATTCCTTTTGACTTTTCTCAATTTGTTTGTCCATCGACTCAAGTATAAGCTGCATCTGTTTCTTTTCTTTGGTCAGATTGAAGAGGTTGAGTTATAATGCTTCTTTCTCTTTTTGAGCTTGTTTTAAGGCATTCTTCAGATTGTCAACTTCCTCCAAAGATATAGGTGTTATCTTTGGGACCTCTGATTTGTACTCTAGATCTTTCTCGAACGGCAGCTTGATAATTCGTACCCTATCTTGGACCCATTTGGTGTTGGTTTCTCTTACTATGGCATTCTTTCTTCTGGCTTTCCTCTTGTTAACCTTGTTCCAAGCTCGAATAACCTTGTTGAGCAACCCTTGGTCCTCTATCCCCATATTATGGGTGATGAATGGTCGGAGTTGTTCGTCTGAAGGTTTGTCTTCCAAAGGATACCCTAACATTTGTAGGGCCAAAGTAGGGTTGTAATTAATACAGCCTCGCGATCCAATCAAAGGAACATTAGGAAAGTCCCCACAGCTAATAGTGGTGTCACCGATATCCACCTTCCTTGCATACCATAATATAGAGTTTGCAGTGAGAGATCCTAATTTCTGTGGACACTCGTATTTGGTCAATTCTGGGATCATATAGTCTTCCTTGTAAATATGAGTCATGAACCAAGTATATAGAAGCGGGATGCAACAATTTAGCGTGCCTTTTCTCTTTTCATACATCATATGCAAAGTGTAATAAATGTTAGCAAGCAAAGCGGGAGTATGATCTGTATTAAAGACTTTCACAGCCTAAAATATGCTAATGGTCGTGGGGTCAATATAGTCCACAGTCCGAGGAAATAAAATTACACCAAATACCAACAACCCTAGACAGTCAACACAAGATTCCCACTCCTTGTAATTAGCAAATTCTAGTGCCTTAACTTCCAAGTATATCCTTTTGATTCCTTGTATTAGACCTTCTCTTTGGTAGTTTTGTACTAACTCAGGGTAGGGGATCCCTAAGCCTTTTTCCAAAACTTTGACTTCAACAGTTTTTCCAATACCTACATAGGCCTTTTCTTTGGAAAAATTCAGAATTCTGTCAAATTCTTCTTGAGCCGGTGCTAGCTCGAAGTCTTGGAAGGTGAAACATCTCAACAGAGGGTCATAAAACTGAATTAAGGCAGAGACTGCATCCATTTGAACCTCTACTTTAGTTAAGTCAAGGGTGTCCCCATAGCGGAGAGCGTACATCTTCAAAGCTCTCTCAGATAATTTCCCTTTTATAGTTTTGATTTCGGAAAGGTCATGCTTGTAGGCATTGACGCAGACAAGTTGTTTCCCTCTAGTATCCATTTTTAAGACAGTCCCCAAAAATCTTGCTTTTTGTTATATTTTTTTATTTCGTACCCTATGAATAAGACAAATAAAAGAAACAAATGATGAATATGAGATATATATAAATACATGAATGTATAAGTGTTGGGTTGAGTAACAGGATTTTGTGACAGCCTTTTATGATGGGTACCCCTATAAGGTAGGCTCCTTAACTTTTACCTACGATAAATCTACCCTCCCATGGGGTGGTTTCCTTAAGGGTATCATGAATAACACCGGAGGGAGAAGGCACAAGGACCTCCCTTAGGTGGAACGTCTTTACGGATCGAAACTTTCGTCTCAAAGTTGTGAAAGGTCTCGTCATGAGATTTTGGGTTAAGGTCGTTACAAAGAGTCATAGGTGACCTTCCAAAGTCCTACTCATCAAGAGGATATCTCTCGATAAGTATTCCTTTTTCAGAAGTTCACCGACTCTAGGCGAAGTCGTCACATAAACTCGCAGGGATGATGTACCCTCTAAGCTAATAGATGAACCTTCTTTCTAAGGGTTATATTGGAAATATTTTTGAGATAGAAAAAAAATCTGCCATGCAGTAAATATATGATGATAAGAGAAATTGAAAGTAAAAAAATAAATGCGATAAAATAGATAAATGAAATAAATAAATAAATAAAGCAAATAAAAATAGAAACCCCAAAAATACATAAACCTAGGGTTAAGGAGAGTCCCCAGCAGAGTCTCCAGTTGTAGCAACTAGTTTTTAAATCAAGAGTCGCCACTATTAGTTTTTATCCTAGGGAAGGGAACCTAACAGAAAACCCTAATTCGCAGACAGAGATTCTAGGTTTTAGACTCAATTAGACAAAAGGAAGGCTTTAGGCACCTTTCATCCACCTTGTTCAAAAGGATATTAGACTCTAGGTTTAGGTTTCGGGTAAACAGGATTTTTAGTTTTAATTAGAAAGACTCGCCACGATTTTCGATCGTATGCCTACGTATCCTTTTATGAGGAATCAGAGTCCCAATTCATAGTTCGTATGGGGTTGGTGTTTTTTATGGGTTTGAAAACATATTTTCAATCACCCCGCACTCGATCAGGAGTGGTGATTGCAGAGATTTTGACTGAGTGTGTAGTAAGTCAAAACTAGTTTGAAACCCTTTTGCAAAAAAAGGTTGATTAACTTAGTTTACTGCGAAAATAGTTTTAAGATTTGTTGAATAATTTTTAATCATATTAATTGAAAAAGTCTTGGTTAATGCAGGATAAAAATATTTAATGCAAATATGTATAAAAAAATGTTCATGGGTTTTTAAATAAACATAATTTATTTATGATAATAAGTAATATTTACATATAATAAATAATATTACTATAAATAAAAATTAATATTGATGATAATAATAATTATAAAAATAATAATTAAAAAAGATAATAATATAATGTAATAATAATTAAAAAAAATAATTATTATATAAAAAATGTAAAAAAAAAGATTAATTAGGAAGGGGGGTGCAATCCTAGTTTTTAAATAAAAATAGGGGGTGTGGAGAACAGTTGGATTAGGCCCATCATGATTGCTGGACAGGGGGTGTGAAGTGTTTTGGCCTTTAGCAATTGCAAAAATGGGGTGTGCAAAAAGAAACTAGGCCCGACCCATTATGTATTTGGGAAAGGGTCGGTTCGATTGTATGGAAGAAGGTGCATGGGAGTTACAATGGGACTTATCCTATAGACGTCTGATGAAGATCTAACAAATGAGATCGAGGGAACATGATAATTATAATAGGGCGCACATACTGAATTGTTATGGATTATACATTTATTTAACCCTTTTTCTTTGTTCACTCTCACAGTAAGCCCATTCTCTCTCCGCTAGCCCCTTTCTTCATCCTCTCAAACCTAACCCTAAAGCCACCAGTGGCGGCACCAACCAGTCCGGTATTCCATCCCCAACCGTAAACCCAAACTCCTCTGTTTCAACCTACCCAACAAAACCCAAATATAACAACAACAACAACAAAAACAAAAGCTGCATTTCTTTACCCTTTCGCGATTTGCTTGTTCTCCGATCTCTGAACTTTTGAAGCTAATCTCTGTTCTCCTTTTTGTTTCAGGTCCCGACGAGAGTTTTGAAGTGGTCGGCGATGGAGATGGCCCGACAGCGGACACGCAATTAGGGTTTCAGAAAGGGAAACCCTAATTGCTTCTTCTCTGATCTAACAAGGTGATTTGGCTTCGACGCACTCTTTTCTCCCAGATTGCTTCAATTTTGGTTCCTCTCGGTCTATCTCCTCGTAATTCTATTTTTGAGTCTTCTCCTTGGTGCCTCTGTACCTTCTTCTTCTATTTATACAATTTAGTTCTTTAAGGTTTTATTTGTTACAGTTTATTAGCCTTAGATTTAAGAATTAGGTTTTAGATATTTGGTATTTGTTGTAATTGATTCGTTGTAACATTTTCCAGATTTGCTTAGATTTGATTTGCTGCAATCTTAGATTGAAATTAGTTTTTTTACTCTTTCATTTCCGGACTATGTAATAGAGATTTGATTCATTGATTTTGTTTTACTGTAATTCTAGATTTTATTATAATAAAGATTTCTGGATTTGTAAAGATCTGATGAAGATTAGGTTTTTATTAAAATTGGTTTCAATAATATTCGTATATGCAAGAAACGTGCATAAATTTTGTTGTGATTGATACAATATTGGTTTTTTGGGCCAGCGTTATTTCAGCTTGTTGAATAAATGGCTCTCGGGCCCATCAAAATCCAACCCATCGCGTTATTGTCTACTGCCAACAAAAATATAATTTTGTTACGATACTGAGCCCAGCTTTGGGACTTCTTCACAATACTTTTTTCCAAATCAGATATAAAAGAATTCTAACAAAAAACAAAAATGTCCAATAAAATATTTTGTAAAAATATTTTTAATAAAATAATTATAATAAATCTGTTAATAAAAGGTTTAATAATAACATAACAACAATGGTTTCTAAATGGGTCCGACTTTCTATTTTGTCCAGCCCAATACACTATTTTTTTACTATAGCAAAGAAACGACACAATTTCCAAACCAGGCCCAAATGGCCTTTCTCTTTCCAAAACAACAAAATATAGATTACAAAACAACAAAACAAGTTTAACTAAGTTATCCAGCATTAATCTTACGTTTTCTCTTCTTCTTATAATAATAAACAACTTTCTTTTAAAAAAAAATAAGACTTAATGGGCCTCAATTATTGATAATAAGACTTAATAGGCCTCAGTTATTTAAAATAACACCACATAACATTTAAATGAGCTTAACTATTTTTAATTTTAACCTCTCTAATAACAAATATTAAAAATAAGAGCTTAATAATTATTCGAATAATTTTTATTTTCAAATCACATGGGCCATTGGCCAACATGCTATGCGAATGAATACACGAGTCTTTCTGATTTTAGAAAGCCCCGCTCTCCTGAATTTAATGTTCACCCCGTAGTTGGATAAAGATGGGCCATCAGATACTGATGTACCATCCTTAATTAAATGTTTCTTCTATTTTAATCTTGCAGAATGAAATTATCAAGGTAGGACAAATTTGGGGTACGACAGAATGGAAGAGGGTTTTGAGAGTGTATATGTAGAGAAAAGTAAAGATGGTAACGTATGGGAATTTGTGAGTTTTTATGACAAAGGTAATGGGGGGAGTGAGATAGGTAGTGGTTTAATGGAGTTAAAGTGGGGGTTGAAGAAAATGGGAAGAAGGGAAAATGATAAGGGTTTCTGTTTTAAAACATAATCGTTCTGTTTTTTCAATCTGTGCCGAGGGGCACGCTTTTGTGCCGGGAGAGACTAATTTGTGAAGTGTGATGGTCTTCACGCTTGTATGGCGAGCGGCACAAAGTGTAGAATAGAATAAAAAAATTTAATTTTGTCTCCCAGGCTTCCCAATAATTAAACGTATATATTTCAATACTTGCAGAAATACGTACATATATATATATATATATATATATATATATATATATATATATATATATATATATATATATATATATATATATATATATATATATATATATATATATATATATATATATATATATATATATATATATATATATATATATATATATATATATATATATATATATATATATATATATATATATATATATATATATATATATATATATATATTGAAAATATTAAAGCATAGAAGATATATGTAAACATGATAATAGAGAATTTAATGAAAAGTAATGTAAATTCCAAAAGTAAGCGAAGGAAAAACAAAACAAAATGTAGCCGAAAATAATTTCCACAAGTAAAAGTGTACTTAAGAATTTAAAACATCAAATAATAGAAATTCTAATCTAATTGGTTTTCGCCCCACACTTAAAAAAAAAACAGTATCCAAAATGTTTAAATGTGAAAAGAAGACATGCAGTAAGTCTGAAATAAAATTAGCCACAACGATTATTAGGAAGAGCAGCGAAGTAGACGTGCTAATAAATATGGTCCAACTGTTCTGGCACCACATCCATGAAACAATGAAAGTTGATCCTCAAAATAATGAGTTCATCTGTTATCAAATCAAGCTCCGATTGAAGAGCATTTATAGTAGTAACTTGGTTAAATATGGGAGGTGGAGTAGCAATTAGAGCAGCGAAGGTGTTTGAGTCAGCCTGATCAGGAGATGGGAAATGGTGATAAATGGAGGGGGTTTTGGGGTCATTTTCCTTATCGGATAGGAAGGAATCAAGTTGTTCATAAATCTGGGGTGTCTCAAGAGTAGGTGGTGATGACATTTGTGGTTCGGCCCAATCATATAACCAATTGTTCTTGTCATGAACGCTAGTCCTAGGGTTAGGCAAGGTGAAAAGAAGCATTAACTGATTGTTAATGAACAGTTAAAAGGTAGTCGGGACTAGGTTCCCAATAATTCCCTTATTGAAGCAAAAATGGATATTCATTGGTTGGAATCTACCTAGAGGGACAATGTTTAGCAGTGGTTGTCTCAAGCCGATAGCATTTGCTATCATGGTCACTAGGCCTCCTATCAGGATTGGTTCATGGACAGTTCTTGCAAGACGGTGAAAGTTGGCTATCATAAAGGTATCACCATTTACGAGACGGTTTTGCGATGCACAAAACATTGTGAAAAGTTCGGCTCTTGATACTATGGTTATGTTTTCTGGATTTCCAAAGAGAGTATGTGCTAGGATCTTATGAAAATACCATAAGGCGGGGTTATGAATGTTTTCGGAGTGCATGTCATTAGGCTCAGGGTTACTTATACCAGTAATACTACCCCAGAAATAGTCGAGTTCACCCACATCAAAAAGTTCCTCTTGGATTATTGTAAATGTATCGAGGTCGTGTGGAAATCCTAAAACTTCTACCATTTCTCTATGAGTATAGGTGTATTCAATATCAAATAGCCTAAACCTAATTAGTCCATTGTTAAACCCTAGACCATGGTTAGACTTATAGATAAGAGAGCTCAGAAACTCTAGGGTTAATCTACGGTAGGAACTAAATCTTCTTCTTAAGGCAAATGTGTCCCAACTTATTTGACTTAATAGAAACAAGACATTGTCTCTAATCCCTAATTTGCTCATAGCAGGTCCATTAAGGTAGATACTCAATGTCATCTGCCTATCAGCTAATGACTCAAAACACCTCCTCTGATTTCTTCCTCTGAAAATAATTTCCATTGTGTCAATTGGATTCATCGTGGTTAGTGCAATTAGCTAAATTTAAGTTAGCCTGAAGTAGGTTAACAGTTAGAATTAAGTTCGTAGTGGGTAACAGTAGAGAAACAATACTGCATAATTTTATATAAATAAGAAATAACAAAAGTAAGAAAATAAAAGAAAAACTCAAAATAAGTAAAGCAAAAAGAAAAGACTAAAAAGTGGTTTATCTCTAAATAAGCGCTTTGTTTTAAGTTGTAAGCTCGACATAACATGTGATTAATCTAATGAGTAGGGTGGAAGCTCATCTAGCCTAAATGTTGTGGAATATTCCTTATTATCGATACAATGATAATTCTTTAAACACTGTCTGTTTACGATAAAAGGTTCACTAGACATTCCTTTAATTTCTATTGCGCCATTTTGAAAAACCTTAGTGACTTCGAAGGGGCCAGACCATCTAGAGAAAAGTTTTCCTAGAAATAGTTTAAGTCTAGAATTAAATAGGAGCACTATATCGTCTTCATTGAATTCTTTCCTAGATATGAGTTTATCATGACATTTTTTTATTCTCTCCTTATAAATCTGAGCATTCTCGTAAGCGTCTAATCTAAGTTCTTCAAGTTCGTGGATATCTAAGATTCTTTTCTCACCTACGGTGTAATTTAAATTAAGGGTCTTAATGGCCCAATAAGCTTTATGTTCAATTTCTACCGGCAGAGGACATGATTTCCCATAAACTAATTTAATTGGAATGGTTCCGATAGGAGTTTTGTAGGTCGTCCTATATGCCCATAGAGCTTCGTGTAACTTAGATGACCAATCTTTCCTAGAGGTTGCTACCGTTTTTTCTAAGATTTTCTTAATCTCTCTGTTGGAGACCTCTACTTACCCACTTTTTTTATTGATGATAAGGTGTTGCGACATGATATCAAACTCCATACTTGACTAATAATTTCTCTAAGATTTTGGAAATGAAATGGGAGCCACCGTCACTGATGACTAGTCTCGATACACCTAATCTTAGGAATATTATGTTCTCGAAAAGCCTGACTACTACTTGTGCATCATTTGTTGGAGAGGCTATAGCCTAGATCCATTTTGAAACATAATCGACAATAATGATTATGTAGTGATTTCAAAAGGAAGACGATAAGGGTCCCATGAAATCAATTCCCCATACGTCAAAGACTTCAACTTCTAGAATTCCCTTTTGAGGCATCTCATCGTGTCTAGAGATGTTTCTAGTGTGTTGGAATTGGTCGTAATTTTTAACCGCGATATGGACATCTTTCTATAAATTAGGCCAATAGAGGCCAACTTTTAATATTTTAGCGCAAGTCTTTGAAGTGCTTGCATGTCCTTCATAGGGAGCAGCATGACAGTGAAAAATTATGTTTTCAATTTAGTTTTCAAGAACACATCGATGGAAAATACCATCGGTGCCTCTCTTGAAAAGTAAAGGCTCATCCCAATAATATTGTTTAAGATCATGAAAGAATTTCTTCTTTTGTTGATAAGATATATCCGGTGGAAGCACTCCAGCAGCTAAGTAGTTGACAAAATTGGCATACCAACGCAATATGATTTTAGTGTAGACTGCTTCCACGATTTCATTTGTGTTCGTGTCTTCATAAGTCATAGGGTATTTGGTTGTAATACTTTCCAATTCTAATTGGGCTACAAGGCGTTCATAAGGAAAACCATCATTGATAGGCACATGATCTGATTTGATGCCTTCTATTCTAGATAGGTGGTCAGCTACTACATTCTCAGTGCCTCTCTTGTCTTTGATTTATAAATAAAACTCTTGTAGAAGTAAGACCCACCTTAATAATCTTTGTTTGGCCTTTTTCTTACTTAAGAGGTACCAGATTGCCGCGTGATCAATATAGAGAATTATTCGTGCTCCTACTAAGTAAGAATAGAATTTATCTAAAGCGAACACAACAACTAACAGTTCTTTTTCTATGGTGGCATAATTCGTCTGTGCATGATCTAGGGTTCTACTTGCGTAGTAGATTGCATGAATCTTTTTATCCTTTCTCTGTCTTAGAACCGCGCCTAAAGCATAGTCACTAGCATCACACATTATCTCAAATGGCTCATTCCAATAAGGAGGTTTCATAATAGGTGTCGAAGTTAACTCCTTTTTTAGTGTTGTAAATGCGTCCAAGCATTTGTCGGTGAAGATGAACTCAACATCTTTCATTAGCAGTTTGGTTAGAGGTTTGGTTATTTTAGAGAAGTCTTTAATGAAACGTCGATAAAAACCAGCGTGTCCTAGAAAACTTCTTATTTCTCTAACAGTTTTGGGCGGTTGAATATTTTCTATTACTTCAATCTTTACTTTATCTACTTCAATTCCCCTATCGAATATGATGTTCCCTAAGACGATTCCTTGTGGGACCATGAAGTGGCATTTTTTCCAATTTAACACGAGGTTGACACTTACGCATATTTTTAGTACCATTTCAAGGTTTGATAAACATCCTTCAAAACTTTCTTCACAGACGGAAAAGTCATCCATAAAAGCTTCCATCATACCATCTAGAAAATCAGATAAAATGGACATCATACATCTCTGAAATGTTGTAGGGGTGTTACATAATCCGAATGAAATTCATCGATAAGAGAACTTACTATAAGGACAAGTGAAGGTTGTCTTTTCTTGGTCGTCAGGATGAATAGGAATTTTTAAGAATCCTGAATAACCGTCTAAATAGCAAAAGTAAGAGTGTTTAACTTGTCGTTCAAGCATTTGATCAATGAAAGGTAAAGGAAAATGATCTTTACGAGTGACTTTTTTTAACTTTCTATAGTCGATGCACATTCTCCACCCGGTGTGAGTTCGTTGCGCTACAAATTCTCCTTTAGCGTTACTGACAACTGTAACACCTCCCTTCTTAGGTACGACAGGTACTGGGCTAACCCATTTACTGTCGAATATTAGGTATATGATTCCTACTTCCAATAGCTTTTTTGCTTCCTTTTTGACTACATCGCTCAGAATAGGATTGATTCTTCTTTGATATTCCCTAGAGGTCTTATAGTCTTCGTCCAACACAATACGGTGCATACAGATAGAAGGCCTTATTCCTTTTAGATATGAGATGTTATAACCTAAAGTGGATTGGCATTTTCTTAGGACATGTAATAATTTTTCAGTTTCTATTTGTCCTAAGTCTGCATTGACTATAAATGGTCGTTCAAGTTTTGTGTCTAGGAATTCATACCTTAGGTCTTTGGGTAGTGTTTTGAGTTCTATGGCTGGCTTCTTTGGACAAGGTATATGATCAGGAGTTAGAGCTAGGAATTCACTCAAATTTTCATCCATATATTCATGGCGCCAATTATCATCTTTGAGAATTGGAGGTATAGAAATCTTCAATACTTCTGAATAGATGGTTTGTTGTTTCTCCATTTCTTTTATGCATTTATCGCTAACATCTAAGAAACAGCATGAATCATCGATGTCTGGTGCCTTTAAGAATTTAGACAAGATGAATTCAACTTTTGCTTCTCCGACTTAGAAATTTAGTTTTCCATTTTTAACATCTATGATGGCTCTTGCAGTGGCTAGTAATGGTCTACCTAATATAATAGGAATATTGGAGTCTTCTTTAATGTCCATAATTATGAAATCAGTGGGGATACAAAATTGTCCTATACGTACATGAACATTTTCTAACATACCTAAAGGAAATTTCACTGACCGATCTTCTAATTGTACGGACATCCTTATTTGTCTTAGTTCTCCCATGTTGAGTTTCTTGCAAATCGATAGGGGCATCAGACTAATACTGGCTCCTAAATCGCATAGTGCTTTGTCTATGACAAACTTTCCGATTACGCAGGGTATGGAAAAACTACTTGGGTTTTTAAGTTTAGGAGGCATGTTGTTTTGGATTATAGCACTGCATTCAACAGTGAGAAATACAATTTCATTATCCTCAATCTTTTTCTTATTGGATAATATTTCTTTAAGAAAATTAGTGTTGTACCCTAAATTTCGCCCCTAATTTTTTCAGTCGCACTTTCATATAATATTTTCTCATTTGGTCTCAACCATTAATAAATAGCTTCATTCATCACATTTGCATCCTATCTTTAAGTTTGTTCTTGTGTTGCTGACTAATTTCTAATCAAAATACAAAAAAATATTCGTCTTTGTCTTTGCATATTTGTGTTTTGTAGGTACCGAGTTGAGGCATCTGACATATAAGGTTTTTCGATATTATTTTCCTAAAAATTTCTATGTGCAAAGAAAAATAAATAAAAATTTTACTTTTTTTTTTCATTGTACAATCGATTTCTCTTAGAGTGAAATCGATTGCATAAAATGTATTTTGCGTATTTTTTGAAAAGAAAACACTGATGCAATCGATTGCTCCCAGAGTGCAATCGATTACAGGGTGAAAATTTGAAAAAAATCTGCAATTTCAAGTTTGTCAATTTTGGTGCCAATTTTTCATTTTTTGAAATATTCATTAATTCAAATTTTGGCCCTAATTTTTGAAAGTTATATCATTAATTCAAATTTTGGCTCGATGAATCAATTACCAAATTACCACTAACCCCAAGCCTAAACTCTATAAATAGAGCCCTCATTTCATTCAAATCTCAAGCTTTTGATAGGCAAATCCACCTTGCTTAAAAATCACTCAATTCTCTCCATCTACCAAATTCACTCAAAGCTCCATTTTCAAAAAAAAGTTAGTAAGCTTTGCATTGAAGCTTACTAATCTTTGAGCTAAACCTTCACCCAAACACTTTTTCTTCATTAATTCTCTACATCCAAGCTTGGGCAATTGATTCTTGTCATTGAATTGAAGCAAATTCTTGAAGTTGTGTTGATAATTCTCTAGATCTACATTTGGTAAGTTGGATTATTCATCTTTCACAATGTGATCTCTTGTTGATCTTTGAGTTTGATTCATTGAGCATTATTTTGTGATTCCAATGGTGCTATTTTCTCATATTTTGATGGAATTTTCGTGCTCAATTGAATCCATGATCATAAAGTGTTTGATGGAAAGTTTAAACAAGAATTTTGCCTTTTAAAATGCTAATTTTCTTTTTTTCATAGTGAGCAATCGATTGCTCCCAGAGTGCAATCGATTGCACTAAGTGAATTTCACGTAAATTTTTGAAAACTTCACTGTGCAAATCGATTTGCACAGAAACATAATGCATTTTTTTGCCTTGTTTTGGGGCAGCTTTTGTCCAAAATGCTTTTTCTAGTCACTCCTTTTGATTGTTGATTTGGATTGAAATTTTAAATGTCCAATTTCTCTTTAAATTCAATAGACTTTGGGGTGTAGATAATTTTGGATAAATGTTCATCAATTCAAATCTACCAAAGAGTGAATTATTTAATTCATTTTTGGTGCTTTGGATTAATGATATGTTTAGTGCTTTAATCCATCTAGATGAGTGATTGAATTTAAAGATGAACGAAATTTAAGATAGTGATCCAAGTTAGCTCATCATTTCCCTCCCTCTTCATCTTATCCCTTTCTTTTTTAAATTATGCTACATGTTAAGGGATGATGATCTCTATATCATTTATCCAAACATGAATTACATAAATTGCTATTGACCGGCCTTAAAATAGGTGCGACTTCTACATAAGTCCACTTATGATTGCTTAAAATAGGGCTAAATTTTGTCCTAATTCGAATAAATGATCATTCGTGGCACAAACCTATGTTTGCAAGCCCAAGTATATAAATTTGATCCCTTTGATCCAATAACCTTGAGATTTAATGTCAGGAGGCTTTAGTTCTAACAATCCTCCAATGGATCTTCATCAATTTTGGTCAACGCGGATCACTTAAACATTGTTGATCATTAAATGTTACCTTGAGGATTCTTAAATGGATGATATACTTGACAAAAAGCAAATGCAACTTGTTGTTGAGAGGATTTGGTTCTACCAATCCTCTAATGAGTTCCAAATGCAAGTTTCAAGATGGTCATCCAACTAACCACTAATTTCTAACAATTGACTTTACTTTATGCTTTTTACTTTTATGATTTTACTTTATGCACCATTTACTTTAGCATTTACATTTCATTCTATTTTCTTCTTTGCTCACTTGAGCATTTACTTTTATGCCATTTTTATTTTGCTCACTTGAGCTTTTCTTTTCCTTTTAAAGACACTTAATAATCAACATGAACCATAAAAAACATTAATGATAGTTGGACTACTTGGATACTATCCTTGGCATTATGGAGTATTGGACTTCTCGGACTTAGGAATAGAAACCTTGGCTTATGTTGGAGATCGTATAACCTTAATTGATATTTTGTCTGGAGCTCTTGAGGCTTACCTCAAGACATTGGGTTGTTTGTTTGTTTTGTGTGCAGGTTATTGTGATTACACACTTTGTCTGTAATCTGGAATTCATCTGTATACATCCGTTACTCTGCCCAATTTTTGTGAAGAATTAATGCAATGAAAGCTTGGTTTTCTCAAGAGGTTTGGTATCCTTGCTTGGTTTCACTCAAAATAATGGGAATTCTATCTTGACTCATAATGTCAAGTGTTTGCTTCTTGTTAGTTAGACGGTTCTCTTCCTTAGCTTTTACCTTATGCTTTAGGATAGTCCCTTCATCTCCTCCCATCTTCTTTAATTTTCAAAATCTTCTCATCTTTTTCAAAACCTTATTTGTTTATAAACTCGAACCACTTTCATAATAAACCCCGACTTTATCGAGTGCCTTTTCTTTTAAAACTTCTTTTCTTTAAACAAACTTCAATTCACTTAATCATACTTTGACATCTTTCAAAATTAACAAAAACACTTGAATTCATTCAAACTCTTTTGTGCGCTCGATTACCCTTTACCCTTCAAAACATTTTCCAAGATGAGACATGATTCATTGATATTCAAGCAACATTATCGTATCCCCATGGTTATAAAGGTGTCAACTTTTCCAATTGAGTACTAGAGGCATTCTCAAACCCTCACTCTTGTTGACGCAGGGTTTATCTTTCCCACACCTTGTGGGCATTAGTCAAGATTTCTCTCCTAAAAATAATGAATTGTCTCCTTGTTTAAAAAACAAATAAAAGACAAGTCTTTTCTAGCCGAACTACGATGCTCTGACTTTCCCAATGCACGAGGTAGTACATAGGAACTAAGTCTTACGACCTAAGGCGAGCAACAAAAATAATAAAAAACACATTGCATTTTCTTTTGTTTACAAATACTCATTCATTCTTTTCCTTTAACAAGTAAACCTTTACATGACACTCCTTTTAAAAGAAACCAAACAAAGTGGATCCTACAAAGTACCATAGATGCTTAGGGTGCTAATACATTCCCTTTGTATAACCTACCCCCGTACCTCGATCTCTGATCTTTTTGGGTTTTGTTCTCTGTTTCCCTATTTCCATTTGGAAACAATAAAGTGCGGTGGTGACTTCATTGTGTTAAGATAAGTCAACTGATGTCTTAATCTCAGATATTTACAGCTATATATCTTTACATATCATCACTGTCGCAATCTAGTTCATCTCTCTACTCTCGTCTCTTCGATAGTGGCGATTTTATGCGAAACAGAAAAAAGTGGCGACTTCACTGGGGACAGATTGATCTATTGCTGGTCCATTCCTAAGTGGGTCAATCCTAGCTTTGTTTATTTGTTTTCTATGAGTTTATATATTGTTTTACTAGTTGTTTATTACTTCCCATTATGTTGTATATATGTTTCTCCAGATTTTCCTAGTTTTCAGGGGCTTGGTGATTTCTTATAAGTCTTCTACCCGAACTTTCGGCAAACTTAAGATAGGAAGGGTAATATAGTCATGTTAACTTTGGGGAGTAATCCCAAAAAATGAGACATGAGATCCCCCACTAAGTGGAGGCCCGTTTGATTATCGTGTTTTTTACCGAGTGTGATACGGTGGTAGAACCGACTGACGACTTCACTGAGGAACATGAAATTAACTGCTATATGGTTGAACTCTAGGATTTGCAGTATCTTCAACTGGAATAGAAATCAAGAAAATCTTAGTATCGATTTCACTGAATCATAGGAATGTCTTGGGTTGTCTTCAACTGGAATAAAAATCAGGAAAATCTTATTATCGATTTAACTGAACCAAAGAAAAGACTTGGATTATCTTCAACTAGAATAGAAATCAGAGAGATCTTAGTATCGATCTAACTGTACCAGAGAAGGTTTTGAATTAACTTTGGCTGGAATAGAAATCATAAAAATCTTAGTATCGATTTAACTGAACCAGACAAAAGTCTTGGTTTATCTTCAACTGGAATAAAAATCATAGAGATCTTAGTATCGATCTAACTGAACCATAGAAGGTCTTGAATTAACTTTGACTGGAATGGAAATCAGAAAAATATTAGTATCAATTTAACTAAAATACACAAAAGTCTTGGATTATCTTCAACTGGAATATAAATCAGAGAGATATTAGTATCGATCTAACTGGACCAGATAAGGTCTTGAATTAACTTTGACTGGAATAGAAATCAGAAAAATCTTAGTATCGATTTAACTGAAGAAGACAAAAGTCTTGGATTATCTTCAACTGGAATAGAAATCAGAGAGATATTAGTATCGATCTAATTGAACCTGAGAAGGTTTTGAATTAACTTTGGCTGGAATAGAAATAATAAAAATCTTAGTATCGATTTAACTGAACCAGACAAAAGTCTTGGATTATCTTCAACTGGAATAGAAATCAGAGAGATCTTAGTATCGATCTAATTGAACCTGAGAAGGTCTTTTGAGAACATCTTTCTGTGGAAAATGCTGAAATAGCCCTTCATCAGACATAGATTTTAAGAAGACTACCAGGTCACGTAAGTAGTCAATGGTGTTTGTTGATTTGATCTTTCTTGAAAATGGTAAAGAGTTAATCGTATGCAATGTCATGATGTATGAAATGCATTGTGATGACGGTCTCAAAATAAATGAGATTATGTTGTATGCGATATGTATGCGCATGCCATGATGTATGAATATGGGATGCTGTTGTGATATTTCTTAGTCTGGGAAAGTAAATCCCTGACTGCTGCTGAAGAATATTGGGAATTTGAATCCTTCATTTCCGTTGGGGATGATGAATGGAGATGATTTCCTATGGATTTCCTCTTTTCGTTTGAGGATATTCTTTCGTGGATTTTTAAGTCCTGCTTGAGAATAACTTTGTGGGTGGAGGATGTCCTATTAGAAGATTTTACCGATGTGGGGAAATAAACTATATTGGGGAATACACTTCCGCAGTTAGAGAAATAAACTCTACCAAGGAGGAGGTTTTATAAATTGTTTGAAATTATAAAACTCGGCTGGGGAAAACAGATTTCAGCTCTCTGAAGAAAATTTGCTGGAGGAGGTAATTCCTGCTTGGGTAAGAAGAGATCAAAACTTTGGTTGTTTCTAATCTGTGGGGAATATAGATGTCACGGGGTCGTATGTGGTGGTGACTTCGTCTCAAAATGTCTCTGCCCCTGTACCATGATGGAAAACACAACTGCGGGGACTTTGTGGATGGTTTGAGTGTCATCCCCACTCCTGGGGTGTTTGGTAAATGCTGATCAGGGTGATAAGTCTTCTACTGATAGAAAAATGACAAGATGACGGGACATAGTCGTACGCTTTTAAGCCCTAACTTTTGCCTGAACCACCCCTTCGGGTTTTCAGTTAACCTGGATACCCTTTTTTTCTCAAGTTGCCTTTTTAGGTTTTCGACTTGTCGGGTGTAAAATTTTTGTATATATCCTTAACTTTTTCCCGAACTCTTTTGGCTTGTCGGGATGCCCTTAATTTTGCCTAGGCTTGTCAACCTAGCGGGTCTCTTTGATGCATAGTATGTTCTGACTATGTCCGCGTTCATTGGAGGTGGAGAGGTGTCACTGTCTAAGACAACAAGTGTTGTAGAAATACCATAAAATCTTTATGTGATCGCATGTGCCCTTTCATACGTGGGAGCCTGTTTGCCTCTGGGGTTAGTCTGGTGCACTTGATGTTTGATCAAGTTTCTGATAGTCTTGAATTTCCTAGGTATCTTTTCTAAGAACTATCATGGAAGGATTCAAAGATATGATATTGTAACCATCTGATACTCTGGGACAAACAAGCAATTTGGTGGTACCAAAGATTCAAATTTCACAGTGATTTTCTGCTGGAATCCCCAATCAATGTAACAGCCCCCGAGTGATTCAGATGGAGATCTGCCCCTGGCTATTCAGCATTTTTGGAGAGATTCTTTGCATATTGGCTTGACTTCCCCAGATTAATTAGACACCATGGCATGCCCCTTGATTATGAAAGGTTTGTTATTGGGAATGTTTTTTCCGTCTGAGGTGATTCTGTCCATTGAGGGGGTCTTCGTTCACTGAATATTCGTTGTGTGAATTTCTCTGCCATTTGAACAATTAACCATATGCAAACAATGTCATTTAAAGAATGCAAAGCTTAATTTGATCCCTTTGATCCAATAACCTTGAGATTCATTGTTAGGAGGCTTTGGTTCTACCAATCCTCCAATGGATCTTCATCAATTTGGGTCAACGCGGATCACTTAAACATTGTTGATCATTAAATGTTACCTTGAGGATTCTTAAATGGATGATATACTTGAAAAAAAGCAAATGCATGTTTTTGTTGAGAGGCTTTGGTTCTACCAATACTCTAATGAGTTCCAAGTTCAAGTTTCGAGATGGTCATCCAACTAACCACTAATTTCTAACAATTGACTTTACTTTATGCTTTTTATTTTTATGCTTTTACTTTATGCACCATTTACTTTAGCATTTACATTTCATGCTATTTTCATCTTTGCTCACTTGAGCATTTACTTTTATGCCATTTTTATTTTGCTCACTTGAGCTTTCCTTTTCCTTTTAAAGACACTTAATAATCAACATGAACCATAAAAAACATTAATGATACTTGGACTACTTGGTTACTAACCTTGGCATTATGGAGTATTGGACTTCTCGGTCTTAGGAATAGAAACCTTGACTTATGTTGGAGATCGTATGACCTTAATTAATATTTTGTCCGGAGATCTTGAGCCTTACCTCAAGACATTTGGTTGTTTGTTTGTTTTTTGTGCAGGTTATTGTGATTACACACTTTGTCTGTAATATGGAATTCATCTGTATACAGTCGTTACTATGCCCAATTTTTGTGAAGACTTAATGCAATGAAAGCTTGGTTTTCTCAAGAGGTTTAGTATCCTTGCTTGGTTTCACTCCAAAGAATGAGAATTCTATCTTGACTCATAATGTCAAGTGTTGGCTTCTTGTTGGTTAGATGGTTCTCTTCCTTAGCTTTTACCTTATGCTTTAGGATAGTCCCTTCATCTCCTCCCATCTTTTTTAATTTTCAAAATCTTTTCATCTTTTTCAAAACCTTCTTTGTTTATAAACTCGAACCACTTTCATAATAAACCTCGACTTTGTCGAGTGCCTTTTTCTTTTAAAAATTATTTTATTTAAACAAACTTCAATTCACTTAATCATACTTTGACATCTTTCAAAATTAACAAAAACACTTGAATTCATTCAAATTCTTTTGTGCGCTCGAGCACCCTTTACCCTTCAAAACGTTTTCCAAGATGAGACATGATTCATTGATAGTCGAGCAACATTCTCCTAATACATTCCCTTTGTATAACCGACCCCCGTACCTCGATCTCTGATCTTTTTGGGTTTTGTTCGCTTTTTCCCTATTTCCATTTGGAAACAATAAAGTGCGGTGGCGACTTCATTGTGTTGAGATAAGTCAACTGATGTCTTAATCTCAAATCTTTATAGCTACATTTCTTTACATATCATCACTGTCATAATCTAGTTCATCTCTATGCTCTCATCTCTTCGATAGTGGCGATTTTATGCGCAACAGAAAAAAGTGGCGACTTCACTGGGGACAGATAGATCTATTGCTGGTCCATTCCTAAGTGGGTCAATCCTAGCTTTGTTTATTTGTTTTCTATTAGTTTATATATTGTTTTACTAGTTTTTTATTACTTCCCATTATGTTGTATATATGTTTGTCCAGATTTTCCTAGTTTTCAGGGGCTTGGTGATTTCTTATAAGTCTTCTACCCGAACTTTCGGCAAACTTAAGATAGGAAGGGTGATATAGTCATGTTAACTTTAGGGAGTAATCCCAAAAAAGGAGACATGAGATCCCCCACTCATTGGAGGCCCGTTTGATTATCGTGTTGTTTACCGAGTATGATACGGTGGCAGAACCGACTGACGACTTCACTGAGGAACATGAAATTAACTGTTATATGGTCGAACTCTAGGATTTGTAGTATCTTCAACTGGAATAGAAATCAAGAAAATCTTAGTATCGATTTCACTGAACCATAGGAATGTCTTGGGTTGTCTTCAATTGGAATAGAAATCAGGAAAATCTTATTATCGATTTAACCGAACCAGAGAAAAGACTTGGATTATCTTCAACTAGAATAGAAATCAGAGAGATCTTAGTATCGATCTAACTGTACCAGAAAAGGTTTTGAATTAACTTTGGCTGGAATAGAAATCAGAAAAATCTTAGTATCGATTTAACTGAACCAGACAAAAGTATTGGTTTATCTTCAACTGGAATAAAAATCAGAGAGATCTTAGTATCGATCTAACTGAACCATAGAAGGTCTTGAATTAGCTTTGACTGGAAGGGAAATCAGAAAAATCTTAGTATCAATAAAACTAAAATACACAAAAGTCTTGGATTATCTTCAACTGGAATATAAATAAGAGAGATATTAGTATCGATCTAACTGGACCAGATAAGGTCTTGAATTAACTTTGACTGGAATAGAAATCATAAAAATCTTAGTATCGATTTAACTGAAGAAGACAAAAGTCTTGGATTATCTTCAACTGGAATAGAAATCAGAGAGATCTTAGTATCGATCTAATTGAACCTGAGAAGGTTTTGAATTAACTTTGGCTGGAATAGAAATCAGAAAAATGTTAGTATCGATTTAACTGAACCAGACAAAAGTCTTGGATTATCTTCAACTGGAATAGAAATCAGAGAGATCTTAGTATCGATCTAATTGAACCTGAGAAGGTCTTTTGAGAACATCTTTCTGTGGAAAATGCTGAAATAGCCCTTCATCAGACGTAGCTTTTAAGAAGACTACCAGGTCACGTAAGTAGTCAATGGTGTTTGTTGATTTGATCTTTCTTGAAAATGGTAAAGAGTTAATCGTATGCAATGTCATGATGTATGAAATGCATTGTGATGACGGTCTCAAAATAAATGAGATTATGTTGTATGCGATATGTATGCGCATGCCATGATGTATGAATATGGGATGCTGTTGTGATATTTCTTAGTCTGGGAAAGTAAATCCCTGACTGCTGCTGAAGAATATTGGGAATTTGAATCCTTCATTTCCGCTGGGGATGATGAATGGAGATGATTTCCTATGGATTTCCTCTTTTCGTTTGAGGATATTCTTTCGTGGATTTTTAACTCCTGCTTGAGAATAACTTTGTGGGTGGAGGATGTCCTATTGGAAGATTTTACCGATGTGGGGAAATAAACTCTATTGGGGAATACACTTTCGCAGTTAGAGAAATAAACTCTACCAAGGAGGAGGTTTTATAAACTGTTTGAAATTATAAAACTCGGCTGGGGAAAACAGATTTCAGCTCTCTGAAGAAAATTTGCTGGAGGAGGTAATTCCTGCTTGGGGAAGAAGAGATCAAAACTTTGGTTGTTTCTAATCTGTGGGGAATATAGATGTCACGGGGTCGTATGTGGTGGTGACTTCGTCTCAAAATGTCTCTGCCCCTCTACCATGATGGAAAACACAACTGCGGGGACTTTGTGGATGGTTTGAGTGTCATCCCCACTCCTGGGGTGTTTGGTAAATGTTGATCAGGGTGATAAGTCTTCTACCGATAGACAAATGACAAGATGACGGGACATAGTCGTACGCTTTTAAGCCCTAACTTTTGCCTGAACCACCCCTTCGGGTTTTCAGTTAACCTGTATACCCTTTTTTTCTCAAGTCGCCTTTTTAGGTTTTTGACTTGTCGGGTGTAAAATTTTTGTATATATCCTTAACTTTTTCCCGAACTCTTTTGGCTTGTCGGGATGCCCTTAATTTTGCCTAGGCTTGTCAACCTAGCGGGTCTCTTTGATGCATAGTATGTTCTGACTATGTCCGCGTTCATAGGAGGTGGAGAGGTGTCACTGTCTAAGACAACAAGTGTTGTAGAAATACCATAAAATCTTTATGTGATCGCATGTGCCCTTTCATACGTGGGAGCCTGTTTGCCTCTGGGGTTAGTCTGGTGCACTTGATGTTTGATCAAGTTTCTGATAGTCTTGAATTTCCTAGGTATCTTTTCTAAGAACTGTCGTGGAAGGATTCAAAGATATGATAATGTAACCATCTGATACTCTGGCACAGACAAGCAATTTGGTGGTACCAAAGATTCAAATTTCACAGTGATTTTGTGCTGGAATCCCCAATCAATGTAACAGCCCCCGAGTGATTCAGATGGAGATCTGCCCCTGGCTATTCAGCATTTTTGGAGAGACTCTATGCATATTGGCTTGACTTCCCCAGATTAATTACACACCATGTCATGCCCCTTGATTATGAAAGGTTTGTTATTGGGAATTTTTTTTCCGTCTGAGGTGATTCTGTCCATTGAGGGGGTCTTCGTTCACTGAATATTCGTTGTGTGAATTTCTCTGCCATTTGAACAATTAACCATATGCAAACAATGTCATTTAAAGAATGCAAAGCTTAATTTGATCCCTTTGATCCAATAACCTTGAGATTCATTGTTAGGAGGCTTTGGTTCTACCAATCCTCCAATGGATCTTCATCAATTTTGGTCAACGCGGATCACTTAAACATTGTTGATCATTAAATGTTACCTTGAGGATTCTTAAATGGATGATATACTTGACAAAAAGCAAATGCATGTTTTTGTTGAGAGGCTTTGGTTCTACCAATACTCTAATGAGTTCCAAGTTCAAGTTTCGAGATGGTCATCCAACTAACCACTAATTTCTAACAATTGACTTTACTTTATGCTTTTTATTTTTATGCTTTTACTTTATGCACCATTTACTTTAGCATTTACATTTCATGCTATTTTCATCTTTGCTCACTTGAGCATTTACTTTTATGCCATTTTTATTTTTCTCACTTGAGCTTTCCATTTCCTTTTAAAGACACTTAATAATCAACATGAACCATAAAAAACATTAATGATACTTGGACTACTTGGTTACTAACCTTGGCATTATGGAGTATTGGACTTCTCGGTCTTAGGAATAGAAACCTTGACTTATGTTGGAGATCGTATGACCTTAATTAATATTTTGTCAGGAGATCTTGAGCCTTACCTCAAGACATTTGGTTGTTTGTTTGTTTTGTGTGCAGGTTATTGTGATTACACACTTTGTCTGTAATATGGAATTCATCTGTATACAGTCGTTACTATGCCCAATTTTTGTGAAGACTTAATGCAATGAAAGCTTGGTTTTCTCAAGAGGTTTAGTATCCTTGCTTGGTTTCACTCCAAAGAATGAGAATTCTATCTTGACTCATAATGTCAAGTGTTGGCTTCTTGTTGGTTAGATGGTTCTCTTCCTTAGCTTTTACCTTATGCTTTAGGATAGTCCCTTCATCTCCTCCCATCTTTTTTAATTTTCAAAATCTTTTCATCTTTTTCAAAACCTTCTTTGTTTATAAACTCGAACCACTTTCATAATAAACCTCGACTTTGTCGAGTGCCTTTTTCTTTTAAAAATTATTTTATTTAAACAAACTTCAATTCACTTAATCATACTTTGACATCTTTCAAAATTAACAAAAGCACTTGAATTCATTCAAATTCTTTTGTGCGCTCGAGCACCCTTTACCCTTCAAAACGTTTTCCAAGATGAGACATGATTCATTGATAGTCGAGCAACATTCTCCTATCCCCATGATTATAAAGGTGTCGACTTTTCCACTTAGGTACTAGAGGTGTTCTCAAACCCTCACTCTTGTTGATGCATGGTCAATCTTTCCCACACCTTGTGGGCGTTAGTCGATATTTCTCTCCTAACAATGACGACTTGTCTCCTTGTTTAGAAAACAACCAACAGACAAGTCTTTTCTAGCCAAACTATGGTGCTCTGACTTTCTCATTGCACGAGGTAGTACGTAGGCACTAAGTCTTACGACCCAAGGAGAGCAACAAAAATAATAAAAACAAACATTTCATTTTCTTTTGTTAACAAATACTCATTCATTTTTTTCCTTTAGCAAGTAAACCTTTACATGACACTCCTTTTAAAAGAAACCAAACAAAGTGGATCCTATGGAGTACCGTAGATGATTAGGGTGATAATACCTTCCCTTTTCATAATCGACCCCCATACCTCGATCTTTGATCTTTTTGGGTTTTGTTCGCTTTTTTCCCATTTCCCTTTGGAAACAATAAAGTGCGGTGGCGACTTCATTGTGTTCAGATAAGTCAATTGATGTGTTAATCTCAAATCTTTATAGCTACATTTCTTTACATATCATCATTGTCATAATCTAGTTCATCTCTCTGCTCTCGTCTCTTCGACGGTAGTGATTTTGCGTTCAACAGAAAAAAGTTGCGACTTCATTGGGGATAGATTGACCTATTACAGGTCCATTCCTAAGTGGGTAAATCATAGCTTTGTTTATTTCTTTTCTATAAGTGTATATATTGTTTTACTAGTTGTTTATTACTTCCCATTATGCTGTATATATGTTTGTCTAGATTTTCCTAGTTTTCAGGGGCTTGGTTATTTCTTATAAGTCTTCTACACGGACTTTGGACAAACTTAAGATAGGAAGGGTGATATAGTCATGTTAACTTTTGGGAGTAATCCCAAAAAATGAGACATGAGATCCCCCACTCAGTGGAGGCCCGTTTAATTATCGTGTTGTTTACCGAGTGTGATACGGTGGCAGAACCGACTGACGACTTCACTTAGGAACATGAAATTAACTGCTATCTGGTCGAACTCCAGGATTTGCAGTATCTTCAACTGGAATAGAAATCAGGAAAATCTTAGTATCAATTTCACTGAACCATAGGAATGTCTTGGGTTGTCTTCAACTGGAATAGAAATCAGGAAAATCTTAGTATCGATTTAACTGAACCAGAGAAAAGACTTGGATTATCTTCAACTAGAATAGAAATCAGAGAGATCTTAGTATCGATCTAACTATACCAAAGAAGGTTTTGAATTAACTTTGGCTGGAATAGAAATCAGAAAAATCTTAGTATCGATTTAACTGAACCAGACAAAAGTCTTGGTTTATCTTCAAAAGGAATAAAAATCAGAGAGATCTTAGTATCGATCTAACTGAACCATAGAAGGTCTTGAATTAACTTTGACTGGAATGGAAATCAGAAAAATCTTAGTATCAATTAAACTAAAATACACAAAAGTCTTGGATTATCTTCAACTGGAATATAAATTAGAGAGATATTAGTATCGATCTAACTGGACCAGATAAGGTCTTGAATTAACTTTGACTGGAATAGAAATCATAAAAATCTTAGTATCGATTTAACTGAAGAAGACAAAAGTCTTGGATTATCTTCAACTGGAATAGAAATCAGAGAAATATTAGTATCGATCTAATTGAACCTGAGAAGGTTTTGAATTAACTTTGGCTGGAATAGAAATAATAAAAATCTTAGTATCGATTTAACTGAACCAGACAAAAGTCTTGGATTATCTTCAACTGGAATAGAAATCAGAGAGATCTTAGTATCGATCTAATTGAACCTGAGAAGGTCTTTTGAGAACATCTTTCTGTGGAAAATGTTCAAATAGCCCTTCATCAGACGTAGCTTTTAAGAAGACTACCAGGTCACGTAAGTAGTCATTGGTGTTTGTTGATTTGATCTTTCTTGAAAATGGTAAAGAGTTAATCGTATGCAATGTCATGATGTATGAAATGCATTGTGATGAAGGTCTCAAAATAAATGATATTATGTTGTATGCGAAATGTATGCGCATGCCATGATGTATGAATATGGGATGTTGTTGTGATATTTCTTAGTCTGGGAAAGTAAATCCCTGACTGCTGCTGAAGAATATTGGGAATTTGAATCCTTCATTTCCGCTGGGGGTGATGAATGGAGATGATTTCCTATGGATTTCCTCTTTTCGTTTGAGGATATTCTTTCGTGGATTTTTAACTCCTGCTTGAGAATAACTTTGTGGGTGGAGGATATCCTATTGGAATATTTTACCGATGTGGGGAAATAAACTCTATTGGGGAATACACTTCCGCAGTTAGAGAAATAAACTCTACCAAGGAGGAGGTTTTATAAACTGTTTGAAATTATAAAACTCGGCTGGGGAAAATAGATTTCAGCCATTAAGGGGGTCTTCGTTCACTGAATATTCGTTGTGTGAATTTCTCTGCCATTTGAACAATTAACCATATGCAAACAATGTCATTTAAAGAATGCAAAGCTTAATTTGATCCCTTTGATCCAATAACCTGAGATTCATTGTTAGGAGGCTTTGGTTCTACCAATCTTCCAATGGATCTTCATCAATTTTAGTCAACGCGGATCACTTAAACATTGTTGATCATTAAATGTTACCTTGAGGAATCTTAAATGGATGATATACTTGACAAAAAGCAAATGCAAGTTTTTGTTGAGAGGCTTTGGTTCTACCAATACTCTAATGAGTTCCAAGTTCAAGTTTCAAGATGGTCATCCAACTAATCACTAATTTCTAACAATTGACTTTACTTTATGCTTTTTATTTTTATGCTTTTACTTTATGCACCATTTACCTTAGCATTTACATTTCATGCTATTTTCATCTTTGCTCACTTGAGCATTTACTTTTATGCCATTTTTATTTTGCTCACTTGAGCTTTCCTTTTCCTTTTAAAGACACTTAATAATCAACATGAACCATAAAAAACCTTAATGATACTTGGACTACTTGGTTACTAACCTTGGCATTATAGGGTATTGGACTTCTCGGACTTAGGAATAGAAACCTTGGGTTATGTTTGAGATCGTATGACTTTAATTGATATTTTGTCAGGAGATCTTGAGGCTTACCTCAAGACATTTGGTTGTTTGTTTTGTGTGCAGGTTATTGTGATTACACACTTTGTCTGTAATATGGAATTCATCTGTATACAGTCGTTACTATGCCCAGTTTTTGTGAAGACTTAATGCAATGAAAGCTTGGTTTTCTCAAGAAGTTTAGTATCCTTGCTTGGTTTCACTCCAAAGAATGAGAATTCTATCTTGAATCATAATGTCAAGTGTTGGCTTCTTGTTGGTTAGACGGTTCTCTTCCTTAGCTTTTACCTTATGCTTTAGGATAGTCCCTTCATCTCCTCCCATCTTTTTTAATTTTCAAAATATTCTCATCTTTTTCAAAACCTTCTTTGTTTATAAACTCGAACCACTTTCATAATAAACCTCGACTTTGTCCAGTTCCTTTTTCTTTTAAAACTTATTTTATTTAAACAAACTTCAATTCACTTAATCATACTTTGACATCTTTCAAAATTAACAAAAACACTTGAATTCATTCAAATTCTTTTGTGCGCTCGAGCAGTCTTTACCCTTCAAAACATTTTCCAAGATGAGACATGATTCATTGATAGTCGAGCAACATTCTCATATCCCCATGATTATAAAGGTGTCGACTTTTCCACTTAGGTACTAGAGGTGTTCTCAAACCCTCACTCTTGTTGATGCAGGGTCAATCTTTCCCACACCTTGTGGGCGTTAGTCGATATTGCTCTCCTAACAATGACGACTTGTCTCCTTGTTTAGAAAACAACCAACAGACAAGTCTTTTCTAGCCAAACTATGGTGCTCTGACTTTATCATTGCACAAGGGAGTACATAGGCACTAAGTCTTACGACCCAAGGCGAGCAACAAAAATAATAAAAACAAACATTTCATTTTCTTTTGTTCACAAATACTCATTCATTTTTTTCCTTTAGCAAGTAAACCTTTACATGACACTCCTTTTAAAATAAACCAAACAAAGTGGATCCTATGGAGTACCGTAGATGCTTAGAGTGATAATACCTTCCCTTTTCATAATCGACCCTCGTACCTTGATCTCTGATCTTTTTGGGTTTTGTTCGCTTTTTTCCCATTTCCCTTTGGAAACAATATAGTGTGGTGGAGACTTCATTGTGTTGAGATAAGTCAATTGATGTCTTAATCTCAAATCTTTATAGCTACATTTCTTTACATATCATCACTGTCATAATCTAGTTCATCTCTCTGCTCTCGTCTCTTCGACGACGGTGATTTTGCGTTCAACAGAAAAAAGTTGCGACTTCACTAGGGATAGATTGACCTATTGCAGGTCCATTCCTAAGTGGGTCAATCATAGCTTTGTTTATTTCTTTTCTATGAGTGTATATATTGTTTTACTAGTTGTTTATTACTTCCTATTATGCTGTATATATGTTTGTCTAGATTTTCCTAGTTTTTAAGGGCTTGGTGATTTCTTATAAGTCTTCTACCTGGACTTTGGGCAAACTTAAGATAGGAAGGGTGATATAGTCATGTTAACTTTGGGGAGTAATCCCAAAAAAGGAGACATGAGATCCCCCACTCAGTGGAGGCCCGTTTGATTATCGTGTTGTTTACCGAGTGTGATACGGTGGCAGAACCGACTGGCGACTTCACTTAGGAACATGAAATTAACTGCTATCTGGTCGAACTCCAGGCTTTGCAGTATCTTCAACTGGAATAGAAATCAGGAAAATCTTAGTATCAATTTCACTGAACCATAGGAATGTCTTGGGTTGTCTTCAACTGGAATAGAAATCAGGAAAATCTTAGTATCGATTTAACCGAACCAGATAAAAGACTTGGATTATCTTCAACTAGAATAGAAATCAGAGAGATCTTAGTATCGATCTAACTGTACCAGAGAAGGTTTTGAAGCCTAGGCAAAATTAAGGGCATCCCGGCATTAATGATACTTGGACTACTTGGTTACTAACCTTGGCATTATGGAGTATTGGACTTCTCGGACTTAGGAATAGAAACCTTGGCTTATGTTGGAGATCGTATGACCTTAATTAATATTTTGTCAGGAGATCTTGAGGCTACCTCAAGACATTTGGTTGTTTGTTTGTTTTGTGTGCAGGTTATTGTGATTACACATTTTGTTTGTAATATCGAATTCATCTGTATACAGTCGTTACTATGGCCAATTTTTGTGAAGACTTAATGCAATGAAATCTTGGTTTTCTCAAGAGGTTTAGTATCCTTGCTTGGTTTCACTCCAAAGAATGAGAATTCTATCTTGACTCATAATGTCAAGTGTTGGCTTCTTGTTGGTTAGACGGTTCTCTTCCTTAGCTTTTACCTTATGCTTTAGGATAGTCCCTTCATCTCCTCCCATCTTTTTTAATTTTCAAAATCTTCTCATCTATTTTAAAACCTTCTTTGTTTATAAACTCGAACCACTTTCATAATAAACCTCGACTTTGTCGAGTGCCTTTTTCTTTTAAAACTTATTTTATTTAAACAAACTTCAATTCACTTAATCATACTTTCACATCTTTTAAAATGAACAAAAACACTTGAATTCATTCAAATTCTTTTGTGCGCTCGAGCACCCTTTACCCTTCAAAACGTTTTCCAAGATGAGACATGATTCATTGATAGTCGAGCAACATTCTCCTATACCCATGATTATAAAGGTGTCGACTTTTCCACTTAGGTACTAGAGGTGTTCTCAAACCCTCACTCTTGTTGATGCAGGGTCAATCTTTCCCACACCTTGTAGGCACTAAGTCTTACGACCCAAGGCGAGCAACAAAAATAATAAAAACAAACATTTCATTTTCTTTTGTTTACAAATACTCATTCATTCTTTCCTTTAGCAAGTAAACCTTTACATGACACTCCTTTTAAAAGAAACCAAACAAAGTGGATCCTATGGAGTACCGTAGATTCTTAGGGTGATAATACCTTCCCTTTTCATAATCGACCCCCGTACCTCGATCTCTGATCTTTTTGGGTTTTGTTCGCTTTTTTCCCATTTCCCTTTGGAAACAATAAAGTGCGGTGGCGACTTCATTGTGTTGAGATAAGTCAATTGATGTCTTAATCTCAAATCTTTATAGCTACATTTCTTTACATATCATCACTGTCATAATCTAGTTCATCTCTCTGCTCTCATCTCTTCGACGGTGGTGATTTTGCGTTCAACATAAAAAAGTTGCGACTTCACTGGGGATAGATTGACCTATTGCAGGTCCATTCCTAAGTGGGTCAATCATAGCTTTGTTTATTTCTTTTCTTTAAGTGTATATATTGTTTTAATTGCTGTTTATTACTTCCCATTATGTTGTTTATATGTTTGTCTAGAATTTTCTGGTTTTCAGGGGCTTGGTGATTTCTTATAAGTCTTCTACCCGGACTTTGGGCAAACTTAAGATAGGACATGCGATATAGTCATGTTAACTTTGAGGGAGTAATCCCAATAAAGGTGACATGAGATCCCGCACTCAGTGGAGGCCCGTTTGATTATCGTGTTGTTTACCGAGTATGATACGGTGGCAGAACCGACTGGCGACTTCACTGAGGAACATGAAATTAACTGCTATCTGGTCGAACTCCAGGCTTTGCAGTATCTTCAACTGGAATAGAAATCAGGAAAATCTTAGTATCAATTTCACTGAACCATACGAATGTCTTGGGTTGTCTTCAACTGGAATAGAAATCAGGAAAATCTTAGTATCGATATAACCGAACCAGAGAAAAGACTTGGATTATCTTCAACTAGAATAGAAATTAGAGAGATCTTAGTATCGATCTAACTGTACCAGAGAAGGTTTTGAATTAACTTTGGCTGGAATAGAAATCAGAAAAATCTTAGAATCGATTTAACTGAACCAGGAAAAAGTCTTGATTTATCTTCAACTGGAATAGAAATCAGAGAGATCTTAGTATCGATCTAACTGAACCAGAGAAGGTCTTGAATTAACTTTGACTAGAATGGAAATCAGAAAAATCTTAGTATCGATTTAACTAAAATACACAAAAGTCTTGGATATTCTTCAACTGGAATATAAATCAGAGAGATATTAGTATCGAACTAACTAGACCAGATAAGGTCTTGAATTAACTTTGACTGGAATAGAAATCAGAAAAATCTTAGTATCGATTTAACTGAACCAGACAAAAGTCTTGGATTATCTTCAACTGGAATAGAAATCAGTGAGATCTTAGTATCGATCTAATTGAACCTGAGAAGGTCTTTTGAGAACATCTTTTTGTGGAAAATGCTGAAATAGCCCTTCATCAGACGTAGCTTTTGAGAAGACTACCAGGTCACGTAAGTAGTCAATGGTGTTTGTTGATTTGATCTTCCTTGAAAATGGTAAAGAGTTAATCGTATGCAATGTCATGATGTATGAAATGCATTGTGAGGACGGTCTTAAAATAAATGAGATTATGTTGTATGCGGATATGTATGCGCATGCCATGATGTATGAATATGGGATGCTGTTGTGATATTTCTTAGTCTGGGAAAGTAAATCCATGACTGCTGCTGAAGAATATTGGGAATTTGAATCTTTCATTTCCGCTGGGGATGATGAATGGAGATGATTTCCTATGGATTTCCTCTTTTCGTTTGAGGATAATCTTTCGTGGATTTTTAATTCCTGCTTGAGAATAACTTTGTGGGTGGAGGATGTCCTATTGGAAGATTTTACCGATGTGGGGAAATAAACTCTATTGGGGAATACACTTCCGCAGTTAGAGAAATAAACTCTACCAAGGAGGAGGTTTTATAAACTGTTTGAAATTATAAAACTCGGCTGGGGAAAACAGATTTCAGCTCTCTGAAGGAAATTTGCTGGAGGAGGTAATTCTTGCTTGGGGAAGAAGAGATCAAAACTTTGGTTGTTTCTAATCTGTGGGGAATATAGATGTCACGGGGTCGTATGTGGTGGTGACTTCGTCTCAAAATGTCTCTGCCCCTGTACCATGATGGAAAACACAATTGCGGGGACTTTGTGGATGGTTTGAGTGTCATCCCTACTCCTGGGGTGTTTGGTAAATGCTGATGAGGGTGATAAGTCTTCTACTGATAGACAAATGTCAATATGACGGGACATAGTCGTACGCTTTTAAGCCCTAACTTTTTCCTGAACCACCCCTTCGGGTTTTCAGTCAACCTGGATACCCTTTTTTCTCAAGTCGCCTTTTTAGGTTTTCGACTTGCCGGGTGTAAAATTTTTGTATATATCCTTAACTTTTTCCCGAACTCTTTTGGTTTGCCGGGATGCCCTTAATTTTGCCTAGCCTTGTCAACCTAGCGGGTCTTTTGATGCATAGTATGTTCTGACTATGTCCGCGTTCATAGGAGGTGGAGAGGTGTCACTGTCTAAGACAACAAGTGTTGTAGAAATACCAGAAAATCTTTATGTGATCGCATGTGCCCTTTCATACGTGGGAGCCTGTTTGCCTCTGGGGTTAGTCTGGTGCACTTGATGTTTGATCAAGTTTATGATAGTCTTGAATTTCCTAGGTATGTTTTCTAAGAACTGTCGTGGAAGGATTCAAAGATATGATAATGTAACCATCTGATACTCTGGCACAGTCAAGCAATTTGGTGGTACCAAAGATTCAAATTTCACAGTGATTTTCTGCTGGAATCCCCAATCAATGTAACAGCCCCCGAGTGATTCAGATGGAGATCTGCCCCTGGCTATTCAGCATTTTTGGAGAGATTCTTTGCATATTGGCTTGAGTTCCCCAGATTAATTAGACACCATTTCATGCCCCTTGGTTATGAAAGGTTTGTTATTGGGAATGTTTTTTTTGTCTGAGGTGATTCTGTCCATTGAGGGGGTCTTCGTTCACTGAATATTCGTTGTGTGAATTTCTCTGCCATTTGAACAATTAACCATATGCAAACAATGTCATTTAAAGAATGCGAAGCTTAATTTGATCCCTTTGATCCAATAACCTTGAGATTCATTGTTAGGAGGCTTTGGTTCTACCAATCCTCCAATGGATCTTCATCAATTTTGGTCAACGCGGATCACTTAAACATTGTTGATCACTAAATGTTACCTTGAGGATTCTTAAATGGATGATATACTTGACAAAAAGCAAATGCAAGTTTTTGTTGAGAGGCTTTGGTTCTACCAATACTCTAATGAGTTCCAAGTTCAAGTTTCAATATGGTTATCCAACTAACCATTAATTTCTAACAATTGACTTTACTTTATGCTTTTTATTTTTATGCTTTTACTTTATGCACCATTTACTTTAGCATTTACATTTCATGCTATTTTCATCTTTGCTCACTTGAGCATTTACTTTTATGCCATTTTTATTTTGCTCACTTGAGCTTTCCTTTTCCTTTTAAATACACTTAATAATCAACATGAACCATAAAAAACATTAATGATACTTGGACTACTTGGTTACTAACCTTGGCATTATGGAGTATTGGACTTCTCGGACTTAGGAATAGAAACCTTGACTTATGTTGGAGATCGTATGACCTTAATTGATATTTTGTCAAGAGATCTTAAGGATTACCTCAAGACATTTGGTTGTTTGTTTGTTTTGTGTGCAGGTTATTGTGATTACACACATTGTCTGTAATATGGAATTCATCTGTACACAGTCGTTACTATGCCCAATTTTTGTGAAGACTTAATGCAATGAAAGCTTGGTTTTCTCAAGAGGTTTAGTATCCTTGCTTGGTTTCACTCCAAAGAATGAGAATTCTATCTTGACTTATAATGTCAAGTGTTGGCTTCTTGTTGGTTAGACGGTTCTCTTCCTTAGCTTTTACCTTATGCTTTAGGATAGTCCCTTCATCTCCTCCCATCTATTTTAATTTTCAAAATCTTCTCATCTTTTTCAAAACCTTCTTTGTTTATAAACTCGAACCACTTTCATAATAAACCTCGACTTTGTCGAGTGCCTTTTTCTTTTAAAACTTATTTTATTTAAAAAAACTTCAATTCACTTAATCATACTTTGACATCTTTCAAAATTAACAAAAACACTTGAATTCATTCAAATTCTTTTGTGCGCTCGAGCACCCTTTACCCTTCAAAATGTTTTCCAAGATGAGACATGATTCATTGATAGTCGAGCAATATTCTACTATCCCCATGATTATAAAGGTGTCGACTTTTCCACTTAGGTACTAGAGGTGTTCTCAAACCCTCACTCTTGTTGATGCAGCGTCAATCTTTCCCACACCTTGTGGGCGTTAGTCGATATTTCTCTCCTAACAATGACGACTTGTCTCCTTGTTTAGAAAACAACCAACAGACAAGTATTTTCTAGCCAAACTATGGTGCTCTGACTTTCTCATTGCACGAGGGAGTACGTAGGCACTAAGTCTTACGACCCAAGGCGAGCAACAAAAATAATAAAAACAAACATTTCATTTTCTTTTGTTTACAAATACTCATTCATTTTTTTCCTTTAGCAAGTAAACCTTTACATGACACTCCTTTTAAATGAAACCAAACAAAGTGGATCCTATGGAGTATCGTAGATGCTTAGGGTGATAATACCTTCCCTTTTCATAATCGACCCCCCGTACCTCGATCTCTGATCTTTTTGGGTTTTGTTCTCTTTTTTCCCATTTCCCTTTGGAAACAATAAAGTGCGGTGGCGACTTAATTGTGTTGAGATAAGTCAATTGATATCTTAATCTCAAATCTTTATAGCTACATTTATTTACATATCATCACTGTCATAATCTAGTTCATCTCTCTGCTCTCGTCTCTTCGACGGCGGTGATTTTGCGTTCAACAGAAAAAAGTTACGACCTCACTGGGGATAGATTGACCTATTCCAGGTCCATTCCTAAGTGGGTCAATCATAGCTTTGTTTATTTCTTTTCTATGAGTGTATATATCGTTTTAATTGTTGTTTATTACTTCCCATTATGTTGTTTATATGTTTGTCTAGAATTTCCTGGTTTTCAGGGGCTTGGTGATTTCTTATTAGTCTTCTACCCGGACTTTGGGCAACCTTATGATAGGACATGCGATATAGTCATGTTAACTTTGAGGGAGTAATCCCAATAAAGGTGACATGAGATCCCGCACTCAGTGGAGGCCCGTTTGATTGTAGTGTCATTTACTGAGTGTGATACGGTGGCAGAACCGACTGGCGACTTCACTGGGGAACATGAAATTAACTACTATTTGGTCAAACTCCAGGCTTTGCAGTATCTTCAACTGGAATAGAAATCATGAAAATATTAGTATGAATTTAACTAAACCATAGGAATGTCTTGGGTTGTCTTCAACTAGAATAGAAATCAGCAAAATCTTAGTATCGATTTAACCGAACCGGAGAAAATTCTTGGATTATCTTCAACTAGAATAGAAATCAGAGAGATCTTAGTATCGATCTAACTGAACTAGAGAAGGTCTTGAATTAACTTTGACTGGAATGGATATCAGAAAAATCTTAGTATCGATTTAACCGAACCAGATAAAAGTCTTGGATTATCTTCAATTGGAATAGAAATCAGAGAGATCTTAGTATCGATCTAACTGGACCAGAGAAGGTCTTGAATTAACTTTAACTGGAATGGGAATCAGAAAAATCATAGTATGGATTTAACTAAAATAGATAAAAGTCTTGGATTATCTTCAACTGGAATAGAAATCGGAGAGATATTAGCAACGGTCTAACTGAACCAGATAAGGTCTTGAATTAACCTTGACTGGAATAGAAATCAGAAAAATCTTAGTATCGATTTAACTGAAGAAGACAAAAGTCTTGGATTATCTTCAACTGGGATAGAAATCAGAGAGATCTTAGTATTGATCTAACTGAACCTAAGAAGGTCTTTTGAGAACATCTTTCTGTGGAAAATCCTAAAATAGCCCTTCACCAGACGTAGCTTTTGAGAAGACTACCAGGTCACGTAAGTAGTCAACGATGTTTGTTGATTTGATCTCTCCTAAAAATGGTAAAGAGTTAATCGTATGCAATGTCATGATATATGAAATGCATTGTGATGACGATCTCAAAATAAATGAGATTATGCTATATGCGATATGTATGCGCATGCCATGATGTATGAATATGCAAAGCTGTTATGATATTTCTTAGTCTGGGAAAGTAAATCCCCGACTGCTGCTGAAGAATATTGGGAAGCTGGATCCTTCATTTCCCTTGGGGATTATGAATGAAGATGATTTTCTAGGGATTTCCTCTTTCCGTTTGAGGATATTCTGCTGGGGATTTTTAACTCCTGCTTAAGAATAACTCTGTGGGGGGAGGATGCCCTATTGGAAGATTTTACCGATGTGGGGAAATAAACTCTATTGGGGAAAAACATGCGCAGTTAAAGAAATAAACTCTACCCGGGAAGAGGTTTTTTAAACTGTTTGAAATTATAAAACTCGGCTGGGGAAAACAGATTTCAGCTCCCTGAAGGAACTTTGCTGGAGGAGGTAATTCCTGCTTGGGGAAGAAGAGATCAAAACTTTGGTTGTTTCTACTCTGTGGGGAATATAGATGTCATGGGGTCGTATGTGGTGGTGATTGTTAGACGGTGTGGCAAGTGATGGAGAGGGGGGGGGGAAATAGATCACCTCCTACTTATTCAAGGATTTAAAATTATTTTATCAAAGCTTGTTGAAAGCAGTGGTAAATTAATGTCCTGAATCAATTTCGTCTACTTTGAACCGACTACTAGAAAACCAGACATGTGAAAAACTTGCTGGATTTTATTAGATGAAATTGATGAATATACAACTCAGATTTCTTAACGTTTTAATGCACTTATCATTAAAGTAGTATTTCCAATGAATTAAGAAATTTTTTAGGAATTTTGTCAAACACTTGGCATATGCTTGTTTGATGATTTAATAGTGGTGGTTTGATGAAAGTATTTGAACCATAATATTTATCATTAGACAGAAAAACTCAGCAAGCCAATTGAATCACAAAATTATGGAACATGTAAAAAGATAAAGAGAAAGAAAGAACAATACACAAGCATCTTGGTAAGGAAGTTCCCCACTATCGTCCTCGCGTGTGGGTACGTCTCCCTCTCAATTTCACAATTGAAATTGAGAACTTTTACAATAATATGCTAAATGTTTGATAACAAGGTTACACTACACAGACAAATAGAAATCCATATGATCTTCTTCTTCTTGTAAGAACCACCACTTGATATGAGCTGTATCAAGATTCCCTACAAGATCCACAATCGATCCTCCGCTTCCACGACCTGTTTGCAAAAATACCTCTGATTTCCAAACCCCTCGATACGGCTGAATCCGACTTGTGCGACTGTGACTAACAAACCCTCAAGAACACACCCGTTCTCGAAAAACAAACCCCTTAGTTTATTTCTTGAAGCCTCTTATACAATCTTTAACTCAGCTGAGATCCTTTCAATACATAGTTGAACGTTATCTTTGACCTCTTGAGCCAATTCAACAAGGATGTTTGATTTTCGTTGTTGTTGCTGAATGAAGATGATTGAGAAGGTGATGAAGATGAAGTTTCTTTCGAGCTTCTAGCTGCTCACAAATGTTTGCACACAATTCTGATATGTTGCATGCTTTTACTGCTGAGAAATACTTGCTTATATATGTAACAGAAAACAGTTAGGCAAAAGAAAATATTATGAGTCGATGCATGTTGGTCATGAGTCGACTCATATTATTTATGAATTACGGGATGGTTTGAAACATGTTGTTTTGAGTCGATGCAAGAACATATCATAACATTTTACAAAACCAACTATTTTACATCCGTCGATGCATAACATGTATGTGTCGATGCATACTGATTGTATTTTTAATTTTTGAACATAAAACATGGTGTGATTCGATGCATGATATTGTGTATCAATGCATATAAATTCAAAAGAATGTTTTACACGAGAATCTGAATGTCTTGTGTCGATGCATGATATTATGCATCGATGCATATAAGTTTAAAAATGTTTTCCAGGAGCATCAGAATGTCATGTGTCGATGCATGAGGTTTTGTGTCGATGCATACAAGTTTAAGTTTGCATTACAGGGGCATCAAAGTGTTATGTTTCGATGCACAAGATTTTGTATCGATGCATAATAGTTAGAGATAGTAATCCAGGGACTTCAGTATGTTACGAATCGATGCAAAACCTGTTGTGTCGACTCATAATGATGCTTTATGAGTAAAACACATTTTTTAACTTATTTTAAACATTTTATACTATATTTTTGTAATGCACACATGTATTTATTATTTCACATATATTTGCAATCATTCAAAACCAAATATGAAGGGGTTGCTCACAAACTCCCCCTTTTTGATGATGGCAAATATCTGATGATGTGTGGTGATATAGTGTAGATGAATAAGCTTGCTCCCCCTGAGTTTGTGAATCTTATTTCTAACACTAACACAATCATATTCTCCCCCTTTGACCACATAAAAATGAGAATAAGAAATATTTTCAGCAATCTAAGCACATAAGAAAATTGATATGCAATTTCAGCAAATATTGTCTTGGCATTCACACAGAATATCTTGGCATAATTATATCAATAACTGAGTAAATAATTGAGTAAAAAGGAAGTAATTAAGTTAAAGTATTTAATGCAGATAATAGTCAATTTACATAAGCAAAATAGATTGTTTGAAGGGGACATTAATACAAATATTAGAAAAAGAGGCATGAATTAATGGTATGAAATGTATGACATGGAGACATAGACTAGGGATTATGCCCATCACAGGATTCGTCATAGTTGTAGGGTGGAGGAGGCGGAGGAGGTGGATTGATGTTAGGATTCTGAGTTATGAACTGATATCGTCGAAATCTGTTCTAGATGTCGACATTTCTTAAATTCTCCATGATTCCAGGATTCTCACAACAGTCATCCATGAAGCTTATCATTTCATTGTAGAATACCTGGTGCCATTTGACAAAATCTAAGTGCCACAAATTCTGATTTTGGTACTTTCGTGTATGCTCATCATGCCATTGTTCATGCTCTTTGTGCCATTCACTTTGCTGGTTATGCCAATGTCTCGCTTCTTCATGTTGAGAATCATTGGAAACCTCCATTTGTGAAACATGGCAGTAAGGTAAGCAAGAGCTTATAAGGAAGAGCTTGCGGCAGTAGTAGGAGCATCATGAGGTTGTGCAGTTTGATCAAATTGATAATTTGTTGGAGACCACCGGTTTGGCACACACTCACCCCAACCAGTTCCAGCCTGATTTGCCTCAGGTTGGGCATTCTCATTTATATCTGGCATGTCTGCATCAACAGGATCCTCATCCTCATAAATCTGTTCAGAGGATATATCAAAATTATATACCCTTACATTTGAGCCTTTCTCTTTAAAATAAAGGCATTGACGGTTTTTTTCCCATCTGTATCCATATGAGATAGAGTTGCCTTATTAAACTCTTGGGAAGTAGTAAGGGAGATAAGAGGAACAGGAGGAATAACAAGATTCCAAAACTTGATAATTCTTATAATTTGAGCAGTATATCCAAGGGTTGTATTCTTTTGACTATTTCGCATAAGAAACATGCGCTTGACAAAATAGTTTGGCCAGTGTTGTACCCCAAAATTTGCCCTCGCATTCTGCTACAAGAAATCTCGGCTTCAAACATTTCCTGACTTCTCAAACTGGCTCAAGAATCGGACAAACGGACTTTTCTTGACAGTCAAGCAAAACTAGGGTTTTTACTGATTTTCAGAGCTCTGAATTGTTTCATACAGTGGGCTTAGGGTTTGATTGATTTTTGGTTCAATTTTGATCAAGCAAGCGTGATTTGGCATTTAATCAGGAATTAGGGTTTTATGGGCATATTCTCAGAAGAATTTGAATTCCACAGCACTTTGCGGTTTATTTCAAGATTCGGATTAAAATTCGCGTTATCTTGGTTTAATCAGTAAAAGAGACAGTGGTTTGAATTCAGTACGTTTTGATTGGGCCAGTCAGATACAAGATGCAGTATTGGATTCACAGTGTTCCTGTGTTTGATCAGTCTATCTGGGTTAATTGCTGCTTTGCTTTGGATGTTGGATAAGACAGGTTTATTGGATCAATGTTGTTTTATTTTAGTTATTTATTATTCTGAAATTAAAATGATTGAATTTATTTTTCAATTGTTTTAATTCTAAGAATTTTAAATAAATAAATAAATAATAAGGAAATTAGAATTAATTGGATAATTTAAACTTTTATTGATATTTGAATTATTTGTACAGATTGTTGTTTATTACAGACAATAATTTACATTTAATTTAAATATTACATAGAATGAAAAAACTATCCTATTTTCTAATATTCTTCGTTCTTCATTCCGCTCCGGTATTCCATTTTTTATCTGCAAAGAGAAACAAGAAAAGTCAGAAAGCATTTAAAAAAAAAAAGAGACAGATAAAAAGTTGCTCATCATTAGGGGCCACTGACTGGGATCAGTTGCCCTCTCTGCAAATCACGGGATTTCTCCCGGTTCACAGAGAGGAAAGATTTTCATTTCATGAAATGCAAATGCATAAGTTATAAAATTCAAGCTACATAAGAATCTCAATTTCCCATTCAAAACCATATAGTTCAAATCCAAACTGAAAAGTTCAAATCCAAACTTTCTATCCAAAAGCAAAGGCACTAGCTGTCAGAATGCCAAAGGTATCAAAGAAATCAAAATAGTACAAGTTGCTATCAAAGCCTACAAGCTGTCAAAAAGGGACCTTTGCCAAGATATCAAGGAAAAGAGCAAGGCACAAAAGCTGAAGAAGAAATGCAGAAAACATATTATGCAAGCTAATCATCATTTCCCAGTATAAATATAGCCCCTTCAGAAAATAGTACAATAATAACATATAAAATTCTTTATTGTACTATGAAGTGAGAAAAAAGAGAGATAAAGCAAGCCTAGTTCAGGTTCAGCAGGCATAGACAGTAGAAGCAAGGCAGAAAAGATATACAAAAAAGAGGATAATTCGGCATTGTTCAAAAAATTACACAGCATAGCCAGTTACCGAAATGGGAAAAATGCCAAGAAACCTTGTGAAACTATCCAGCAAACTTGGGTCAAAGAGAAGACCAAAGTTTTGAATAAAGATTGGGCGCCAAAAGAAAAGATAGAAAATAGATAATACAAACTCAGCATAGCAGTTCAAGAGGTAAGATGAAGAGAGAAGAGATATATACAACTCAGTAGTTGCACAAAACTCTAGCGAACCAATATCAAAAACCTGAACCTTGTCCAAAATCACCATAACCTGCATCACTCTCACCAAGCCAAGAACCAGCCTGCTGTCCACAAACTTCATCCACTCTGCATCAGTTTCAGAAAACAAAAGCCAATAAAACAGTTCAGAAGAGTTTTAGGATAGAAGAGAAAGATACAATACCACAGTCCTGCCTCATCAGAACCAAACTCAAACCAACACCCTGTCATACCTCATGCTTGCCTAAACCACATAAGCAACAAAACTCACATAACAAGCCTGTCCTGACCTCACAAACACATAAACTAAACGTATGAACAAACCACTATGCTGTCAAACTGAACCATGCTAAGCTACTGTCAACACCAACCCCCAACCTTGTCAAGTAAAACAACCTAACATAAGCAAAGCCGCTGTACCAATATCAGCCTCAAAAAACACGAAACCAATCCCTAAGCCCTCAGTACAAGCATCATTGGGCATTAAATCTCAAAAATACATAGCATCCACTGTTTCAAGGCAATAACTGTTCAAAGTCGTTCAAAAAAGCATTCAACCATTCAAAGCAACAAGCATACAGCGTCTCAAGCAAATACTCAAGCAACAGTTCCAATAATATACAGAACACAAAGGCATCACAGTAAGAAGAAGAAGATAAAGAGGTGAATCAAAAAAGAACTTCTCAGAACGCATCGTCATCAAAGTCCTAACATATCAAAAGAACGAAAGTACCAGGAAAGCGTCAAACGCGAAGCAAGTTCCATCACCGCCGTTCCGGCCTCCTGAAGCATCACCCCTTCGCCTCTCCTCCATCTCTCAAAATCAGGTAGCAATCTTCTTCCCCTTCACCTCATAAAACGAAAAAATATAGAACTCAGTTTAAAACAAATCCGAACCACGCGAATCCAGAAAAGAAAGATAAAGACATAACATCTTAGAACCAACCTTGTTTCAAAGGATGCGGAATTCTTGCCTTGAAGGGAAGAGAGTGTGAGGATCATGTTGGTGGCCGGAACCAAGTGCTCAGGAAGCCTAAACGGAGAAGACGAATACAACAAACGCGCCGTCGCTGCCTCAAGCTCTAGCCTTCATTCCAAACTGAAACAATGCCTAACCCTAATTTCGTTCAGAATCCAAACATTGGGCTTAACCCGTTCATATTTCCTCAAAAGCCCATCAAAAATGCTTTTCTTCTTTTTCTTTACAACATTAAATACTAATCTCATTTTTATACATAAACAATACTTACTTCTTTTTTTTTTATAAAACACTAACCATTCTTTTTATTTTATAAAAGCAATATTTTTATTCCTTGAAAAAATACTAACTTAATTAAAATGCTTTTTTTATTATCATAAGGTTAAGACATTTTTTAGATAATATATTTTGTGCATGCATTTTAAAACATTAATTTTGTACATATTATACATTTTCATACATAATTAAAATTGAAACTTTTTTTAATTAACATTCTTTTTGTATATAACAATTCAATACATTTTTCTCTAATATTAAACTCATAAACATTTGACTAAAATACTTTCCAATTAGGAACTTAACACTCAATCAAAACACTTCATTTTTCTTTTGTACATAAACATACAAAATCAAAAAATACCTTTAAAAACGTATATCTAAGTCAAACCCTAATACGACTCAATTTCATATCGCACTTGTACATAATTACACAATTCATATACATGTACGTCTCACATTTGCACTTACACAATATATTGCCCTACACACATTTTATCTTATATTTATACATTCGATATTTATATTTTGATTGTGACATTCGATTTGGTTGTAAATACTATAAGTCTCATCCCCTTGTACATTTACACCCCCGCTCCCGGATACCATTTTGTAATAGCGTAGATTTACATTCCGCAATTTACAGTTTTCCAATTATACCATGATTAGACCTAGGGTTTGTATGTACATAAAATCAAACGCTAGATAACCTAATACAAGACAAATACATGTAATCAACACACAATCACACTTGCACCCCCTAGGGTAATCCCACATGTTGCCTTCCAAAATGGGCCATGCTTGCACGTCGAGTATCTTTGGCAAAATAAAAGCAAATGATCACAAGTCCCTCAAAGTGTTGCCTAAATGGAATGATCATAGTCCCTTCGAAATAATTGCCAAAGACACTTGGCACCATTGCATTCATGGTCTGTGCGATGACCCGCGCCTGTCCCGAATAAACTTCCTAAATACAAGATTGCCTACCAATTTCAATGGTAGAACAAAATTGTCAAAGGGGTTAAAACACGACGAAAATCTTTGAGAAAGTTTTAGGGTAGATAAACTCTTAAGTACTTGTCAATTTGCAAAGAAAACACTTGCCTAATTTCAAAACCCACTTCACAAACACTTTTCAAAAATCAAACTTCTCGAACCCTTGAAACATCTTTTTAAAAGATAAAACACCTTTTGTAAAACATTCGAGTAAAGAATTGTTACAAGGTTAGCCTAGCGCAAGGCATCTTTTCAAAACATTTTCAAAACAATCCACAAAGCACCATTTCACACAATTGAAAACCAAGGCAAGATTGATCTAAGCAAGTACCTAAGAGCCCATGGATAACCATGGATGAAAAGGGTGCTAATACCTTCCCTTTTCATAATCTACCCCCCGAACCCACGAAATATCTCAAAAGGTTTTTGCTGTGCTTTTTTAACCTTTCCTTTAGGATAAAATAAAAAGTCGGTGGCGACTCTTGCTCAACCGCACAAGTGCGAATACGAACGCAAAACACTAGTCAGTTCTCCCACCGTATCACAGCCAGTTTAGGGGAACCCTATCTAGCAAAATATGTAGAAGATGAATATCTGACCTGTCTAGCCTAGAGTGGCCACCAGATCTTGGATGCAACATATGTGAAGTTATCGAGTGAAGCATTCTAGGAATTCTTTTGATTGTTCCAGTGGTTATGGGTTCAAACTCACCTAGAGGTCGATCAAGTTTCAGAATTGAGGTTATGAAAGCTTCCTCATTATAGTCAGTATCAAAACGTTGGTCATGATAGCTCTTCATTATTGACCTTCCAAATGGAATTCCAAAAACACTTTTCCAGTTAATTGCTTCAAACACATATCTTCTTGTCCTGATTTTAACTTTAAAACACCAGCCCTTATTCATTTCTAAACCAGCATAGAAGGCTCTTATAAAGTCTTCATGATAGTCTTCTCTAATGTTAAGAAATGACCTTAATTGTTGAGCATCTAGGATATCACATACATTTGTGATATGAAGAGATAGAACCTCAACCTTATTAAAGACACGAGGCTTCATAACTAACCTTGTTTTAAAGGATTTCTCAAATTCTTCAGTGATGATGGGATGCATGATAGACAAAGCGCTCGGAGGGATATTTGTGACAGATCTGGATGGTCCTGCACCAAGTTTTCCCTTGCCTTTTGTCTTTGGAGGCATTCTGTTTGTTGAAGAAGGGTAGTTAAGAGTTTGGGGATGAGGGTTTTTGGAAGATGAAAGAGTGATGAGAGTAGCTAACGATGATTAGGGTTAAATGTTGTATGTAATGAGTCATATAATTGGGTAGATGGGTTGGCCTAATTCAATTTAATGACATTTATTATCCTTATGTGTCGACATGAAATTCGTATGTGTCGACACATCCTGTATTAAAGAACAATTTTTTTTGTTTTAAATGTTTTGCATCGACTCAAGAATCCTATGAGTCGACCGGAAGTAATATGTGTCAATGCAAATCTCGATGTGTCGACTTGAAACCAATTCTTAATTTATGTTTTTATAAATTTTTTTGATATGAGTCGACTCATAACTGTATGTATCGACTCATAACACAAATTTTGACAGAAATGCAGTTTTTCACAAGTTCTTGTTAACAGATGGATATGGTACCCAATTCCAATTTAAATGAGTATGAAAAATGAATCATCTGAAGATTATTATTATGCATGCATAATGATGTAATGCAATTTGCATATGTCAAGTTCAAACAATTTATGTAAAAGAGATATAGATATAGATATTATCAATGGAACATTGCGGTCAACTTATAAGTCATTGAGAGTTCTTATAGAGAAAGTAGATAGGAAGGGTATTACCTCATTTGATGAGATGTTAAGACACATGTACTAAAGCTAAAAACACATCTCAACTGTATGGTGAGACATAGATATATTTCAAATACATATATGCTTAAGACATCACGTAAGAGAGATCTAAAATCCCTAGCTCACGATGAATGTTGAAGAAGAGTTCCGTTGCTAGTGGTTTTGTAAAAATGTCAGCAAGTTGATTTTTAGTATCAACATGCTTAAACGTAACATCTTCCTTTTCAACATGATCGCGAAGAAAGTGGTTCCTAATCTCTATGTGTTTAGTGCGTGAGTGTAAGACTGGATTCTTATTGAGATTTATAGCACTTGTTTTGTCACATTTTATTGGAATACGTTTTAATTGAATATCATAGTCTTGTAATTGTTGCTTCAGCCATAAGATCTGAGCACAACAACTACTGGCTGCAACATATTCAGCCTCAGCAGTTGACAAAGCAACAGAAACTTGCTTTTAGCTATGCCAACTTACTAGAGAGTTTGAAAACAAGTGACATGTTCCACTAGTGCTTTTCCTATCTGATTTGCAGCCAGCAAAATCAGAATCAGAGTAACCTACTAAACTGCAATTGCTTCCCTTGGAATACCATAGCCCATGCTTAGATGTATTATTGAGATAGCTAAGTATACGCTTGATATATTTCAAGTGGGATTCCTTAGGATCCGATTGATATCGTGCACACATGCAAACACTAAACATGATGTCTGGCCTAGATGCTGTAAGATACAAGAGGGATCCAATCATACCTCTATATTTTTTGACATCAACACTCTTACCATGTTCATCCTTGTCTAAATTCCCATGGTAGGTGTTGCACCCAAAAATTTTCCCTCTCATTTCTCAAGGGATCACCCTGGATCCTCAAGTATTTTCTCATCCAATTCCAAGCCTTGAATTATCAATTTTTTCAAAGAAAATCACTCATAAGGGCAAAATGGTCATTTGCACACTGAGAAGTCTAACTTTGACTTTTGGATCAAAATAAAATCTCAAAAATCATATTTCATCAAGACATGTTGGAATATGAAGTTTGCTTCATCAAGAGTTTCAAAAGTCAAATTTTACTTTGGAAGAATCAAATTCTAAAAACTTAGAAATTTTTCTAAGTATTTAAGAAATATGACAATTTCAGAACTTCTGGGCCAGTGTTCACACTCAGCAAATTCTGGATATTCTCAAGACAGAGTTTGGTCAGAACTTCTGGGCCAGTGTTCACAAAGGTCCAGTCAGAGTTTGCAAAGGTTAAATCAAAGAAGGTAACAAAACGTGTTGTAACTATACTGGAAGTTCTGAAGGATCCTTCAGAATACGCTGAAATCAGAAGATACAAAGATCAGAGGTTAAATGTTACGCTGAGGCAGAACTTCTGATCCAGAGTTTCACATGGGAACCCATTTAATGCTCACAACCACTTGTGAAGTCTTTATCCAAGGGATTCTCCCCACGTGTACCCCTACTGTCTTGGGAAGAAAAACTTTTGTGCAAAAGTATGCTAGACCCATGTGCTGCTTCGACTTTTCCTTAATTCATGCTGACAGATCCAGCTTAGGCGCTACTAACCACCCCACTTGATGCATTGAACATACTGGTTAAGCTTACTTCAAGAGTAAGTCAGCTTCTAGCACATGATGTTAGCACCACTTGACATCTCCAAACTGTAAAAACTTTGCCTACAAATAGAACACCATTGGCCACTGAGAAAGGGTGCAGAAAAATTTGTGAAAGAGTAGAGAAAATTGAGAAAGAAAGCTTTGAACCATTGCAAAAATTCCAAGAACCCAGGAAACTATAAACACAAAATACCAAAATCTTAGCATTGATTCCTTACATTCAAACTCCATTTTTCCTCAAGTGTTCTTGACTAAAGCCATCCACGCAGCTGGTGATTCACACATTAGAAGCTACCTTAACATCTGTATTCCTATTTCCATACACTCTCCATTCACTTCCACCTTAAAGAAATCAGAATATCACCCCTTGGCTGTTCCAGAAGTTGAAAACTTCCATCCGGCTGAGTACGTGAAGAAGTTGCTCAGAACATCACCAGAGTTCAGGACCAACCTCTAGTTCACAGAATCTTTTCCAACTACAAGGTAAGTTTTCTTCTGACTCTCATCATACTAATTAGGCATTGTCAGATTTTGCATATTTAAAACAATGTAGATATTATGATCCTAATGATGTACATATTCTGAAAATTCCTGCATCTGCCTGCCTAAGTAGAAGAAATCCCTATTCAGAGCTTCATAAAGAAATTAGGACTCAGAATTAGAATTAGCAAATACATGTTGCTTCTGATTTGTGCTTATGATATTTCATGAAATTTGTCATAATTAGTATGTATGCAACTTCTGTTCTGTTAAGAAATAACTAAGTTGCAGATGTTCTGACTGGTATGGAGAGAGGCAAAGTTCTGACAGTTGCGTCAGAACTTCTGAGTTCTCAGAAGATCCAGAACTTCTGAGCTTCCATATTTCTACTAACGTTGTTTCTGTTTATGCAACAAGTCAGAGTCAGAACTTCTGACCTCTTCTATTTTCAACACTTTGCGCTGATCATGTTTTCTTTCTCTTTTATTATTTTTCCATCATATTATTTTTTATTATTAATCAAAAAACACCAAAAATATTTTATATTTGCATGTTATATTTTCTTTTAACAAAAAAATAGAGAGACAAAAAAATATTTTCTTAAACAAAAGTAATTTTCCTTTTTTAAACAGACAAACATTTTACATTTCCTGTACATTCTTACCTATTCAATATGGTTGTAATAGTAACCTAGGATTTAATTTGAAACCCCCATTTTAAGTTTGTACACCCCATCCCCCTAATGTTTGTAATAGCGTAAAATCTTTATTTTCCGTACTTTTATTGCTTTCGTAAATTGTTAGTAATTCGGGTATCTACGAAAAGACTAAAACCAATGTTTAGAAAACCTTAATTCAAGACAAATTATGCATGCAATCAAATACACTTGCACACTTACACCCCTAGTGTTATTCCACTTGTTGTCTTACAAAAATGGCCATGTTATGCATGTGCGATGTCTTAGCACAAACAAATCAAAAAATACAAGATCATAGTCCCTCGATGACGCTATCAAAGTTGCCTTTCAAAATGATCTTAGTCCCTAAAGAAAAGTGTTAAGTCATCTCACAACATTTCTATCATGGTCATACGATGACTCAACGTTCGTCCCTTCACATCCAACGATGAGGCTTCTTACAAAGTCAATGGTAATATAGCAACATCTAAAGGAGGAGAAAAAGCACATCTAAAGACCTTTTGAATAGGTAGATTACTTTTAGTTACTTGCTCACTCTCAAAACAAATATCCTTGCTATTTTTAAAACAATCACATACACTTTCCAAACATATTTCCAAACTTGAAACATTTTCAAAAGCTCAACACTTTGTATACGTTCTTACGAACAAGAACTATTACACAGTTTGCCTAAACGATGGCATCTTTTCAAAATACTTTCAAAAAACCACACAAAGCACATTTTCTAACACAAGCAAGTGATCTAGCAAGTAATAAGAGCCCATGGAAAACCATGGATGAAAAGGGTGCTAATACCTTCCCTTTTCAAAATCTACCCCCTGAACTCAAGAAAACATCTCTAAAGGTCTTTCCTGTGCTTTTTCACCTTTCCTTATTGGATAAAAGAAAAGTCGGTGGCGACTCTTGCTAAACCGCAACATTTGCAAACACAAACGCAAAACCTCAACTCAGTTCTCCCACCGCACCACAGAACTGGCGACTCTGCTGGGGAGTATCTTAAAAGTGGGGTTACCTTAGGGTTAGATCACATTTACTTGCTTACATTGTTTGATTCGTTTGCTTTACATTTTGGTTCCTTGTTTGGGTTTGTTTTAAATCCTACACCCAGACTTAGGGACACCCTTTAGGTAAGTAGCAATAAATTGTGAGGGAACTGCGCGGGGTATATCGACACGGTTGAAGCAGTAGCTACATTGATGTGGCACTTTGGTTGGTACCGATAACCCTTGAGTCAGTCAAGGAGAGTACGGGGCCGCCGCGTGGTGTCTTGAAGCATCAACTGACTTTAGAACCTTACTTGACCAACTTGGCCATTAGGACGTAGTGAGATGACCGGATTTGGTGTAGTCCGAAGTTGGTAGATACTCGATACTACACTCATTGAGGTTTGACTATTGAGTTTTGTTTGGTTTCTAGTCAATCGCTTATTGAACGAAATTTGGGGGAAAGATCAGTGATATTGAGATCCCTTAGAACCCAGTTACTATTAACTAGGACAGGTTGAGCCAAATGAACTTCAAGAGGGTACTTACCTACAAACTCCATGCAAGCCTAAAGCTAAGGATTTGTTTGCTTTTTGTGAATATAAATTTGCTTACCTCGCATATTTTTACATAGCATCATGACATCATATCGTAAACATCACTAACCATTTCAAGGATTTTTGGATTTATCTTTGTTATGTTTTGTAGGACATGGCTTCCACTCGTAGGAGCACTATCCAAGTCAGTCTCGTGAGGATACCTCCATAACTCAAGGATTTAGTATCAAGGGTCCCTGGAGATTCTCCGTTTACCGAAAGACATGGTCGAATCCTTAGTTTGGTTACCTCAAGTATTGAAGAAGATATGGTAAAGGTGCTTGTCCAATTCTTCGACCCTTTGCATCATTGCTTCACTTTTCTCGATTACCAACTTGTGCCCACTTTGGAATAATTTTCTCAACTCATAGGGACCCCTATTCTTAATCATTTACCTTTCAACGATATTGAAAGAGACCCTAAACCTGAGGAAATTGCTCGAGCTCTACATTTGCAACCATCTGACTTAGTAGCAAATTGGGTAACAAGGAGTGCTGTCAAAGGGTTCCTAGCAAAGTTTTTGTTGGAGAAGGCTCAAGAGTGTTGGAATACTTTGGATCTACAAGCCTTCGAGGAAATTTTTGCTCTTCTCATCTATGGGTTGGTACTATTTCCAAATCTTGACTAATTTATAGATGTAAATGCGATCAAGGTTTTCATATCTTGTAATCTGGCGCCTACATTGCTTGGAGTCATTTTGCATTCTCTCACTCTCGCACTTTGAAGAAAAGAGGGGCTTTGATGTGTTGCACTCCTCTTTTGGCTAGGTGGTTTATTTCGCACCTACCTCGATCCATGGTGAAGAATGAACAAGGTATGAGATGGTCTAAAAGATTGATGTCACTTTCACATGCTGATATTCATTGGTATTATCGCTATTTGGAAGACATTACCATCGATGATCGCTTTGGGGAATTCCCCAATGTCCCTCTACTCGGCATTAGGGGAGGCATTACTTACAACCCTTGTTTAGCTTTGCGACAATTTGGATATGCTAGGAGAGATGTCCCTCATGAGGTACTCATCCAAGGAATTGCATTCGACTACAAAAGCGATACCCAAGGTTATCGTCAAAGATTTATATGAGCTTGGGGTATGGCTAACAAAGTTGATAGCAAGACATTGGGGCGTAAGAATTCCATTCCTTTGGAACCTTATCTTAAATGGGTAAGGGCTCACGCTCAAAGTCTCAAGATGCCTTATGAAGCCGTCTTACCTGTTATCATGGAGCCAGTAGTTGAGAGAGACATTCCACATACTATCCAGTATCCTGATATGCCTACTTCCCTTGAGGATTTGCAAAACGCTTGGATTCAGTTACGAGGAGAGCGAGACACCTTTGAAGCTAAGTTCTATGAGAGAGAGAAGAAGATATTAGAGCTCACAAGGGAGCTTCATGAAGAAAGGAGTTTAAACACCTACATTGCGCCAAAGAGGATGCACACAACTTTTCTGTCTTAGGAGTTTACTTTATGTGTATTTCTGTTGTTGTATATCCAAGAGGCATGTTTGTATTCAAATCCGAACTCTTTAAATGCAAGTTAACGTTTGTTAACTCTTTGTCTATACAAATTTAAATTCTTTAAATTCTTGAAATCATTTGCATATTGCATATTCATACATCGTGACATGACAGGTTTCCGCATAATAGGTTTCCTTATCTCTCCGCTGTTTATTTCAGCGAGATGGATCTAGAGAAAACTGTGACGGAACTCCAGGCCCAAAATTCTCAATTTCAGGAAGCTTTACTCGCCCTGGCCAAGGGGCAGCAAGATATGATGGCCTTGTTGGCCACTAAGAAAAAGCCAAAGAAGAAAGCTCTACTCAACATGGGTAAAAGGTTCAAGGAGACAATCTGTCAAATTCCAGTAGAGGAAGATTCATTCGAGGAGGATGAGAACCAAATTAGTGAGGTCAAGAGTAGTCAGGCTGACTGTATCAATGACCAAGAATCTGATGATGATTATTTCAATGAACAATATCCACCCGCAGACATCAAATACAAGCAGCTAGAAGACAGGTTAAAAGCGGTTGAAATCCAAGCTATTCCCGGTTTAAATTTTGATGATTTGGGCTTAATCTCTGGGGTAGTCATTCCCCACAAGTTCAAAATACCAACCTTTGCAAAATACGATGGGGTTTCTTGCCCAAAGCTTCATTTGAAGTCCTATGTGTGCAAGATACAACCGTACACTGCTGATAAAAAACTCTGGGTTCACTTTTTCCAAGAGAGTCTTGCTGGAACACAACTTGAATGGTTTTATCAGTTTGATGACTCTCGCATCAATACTTGGGAGGGTCTAGCTACTGCCTTCTACCATCAATATCAGTACAACACCGACTTGGCACCGACAAGGGTTCAATTGCAAGTTATGACCATGGGGAAGAATGAGGGATTTAAGGAATATGCATAGAAGTGGAGAGACATTGCTAGTAGGGTCCAACCTCCCTTGACTGATAGGGAACACATTGACATGTTCATGAGCACATTATTTGGTCCTTTCTTTAATCTATTGGTTGGCTGCTCTTCTTCTAGTTTCACCGAATTAATCCTAACCGGTGAAAGAGTTGAAAGTGGCATTAAAAGTGGAAAGATCTCTATGGCATCTACTTCCACTCTCAATCCTGTCAATAAACCTTTTGCCGCGAAGAAAGAAGTTAATGTTGCGTATGGAGCAAAGGCCCATACCAAAATGAATAATCATCCATCTGTCAATGTTGTCTGAATCTCCAATCCGACGGCTACTCAAAGACCATCTACAAATCATCAACGTGTTGAAGCTCCAAGAAGACGATTTACAAGGTTAGGCATGTCATTATCTCAAGCCCTTCAACATCTGCTCAGGGCCAATTTAGTGACATTGCGGGATCCTCTCGCCAACTTTGACACCTCGTCACCGAGATATAATCCAAATGCAAAGTGCGCTTACCATTCAAACAGCCCCGGGCATGAGACTGGTCAGTTCTGGGCTTTGAAGAACAAAATCCAAGATTTAATTGACAACAAGACTATTGAATTTGATCCTCCTCCAACGCCAAATGTAATTACCACTCCAATGCCGAAGCACGACAAAGGTGTTAATGTTATCGAAGACATAATTTTCATTGCCTCTGTCGAAGAATTAACTACTCCGGTGAATGTAATTAAGAATAATCTGTTGAAAGTTGGGACTTTCCCTGCCGGACCTGTTCCATACACCTCTAACAAAGCGGTACCATGGAATTACGGTTCCGAGATTTATTACCATGGGGTAAAACAAGATCCTTGGATTGATGATAATGAAGTCGGTGTTACTAACATTACTGGTTCTAGTAAAGTCACAAGAACAAGAAGGGTCTTTCCCCCTATTATCTCACCACCAACCACTACCACAACCCCAATCCGCATAACCAATGGCAATGTTGGTGCCAGTACTAGAGGGAAAGAGAAAGAAAGTGAGCCTGCCAGGGAAGAGGCACCTGCTGAAAAGTTTGTTATGGAAGAACCATCCACTCAAGAGATGGAGGAAATTCTGAAGATCGTCAAGAAAAGCGACTTCAAAATAGTAGAGCAGTTGGGACAAACCCCTTCTAAAATATCAATGTTGTCCTTATTGCTATGTTCCGACACCCACGCACAAGCTTTGATTAAGTTCTTGAAAAAGGCTCATGTGCCTCAAGAAACCACAGCCGGCCAATTTGAGAACTGCGTAGCAAGTCTGACAGTTGACAATGGTCAAGGGTTCTCCGACGTAGATTTAACTCCCATGGGAAAGAATCATAATAAAGCCTTGCATATTTCTGTTGAATGTAAGGGGACCACTCTGGAACATGTTTTGGTGGACACAGGCTCATCTTTAAACGTGTTACCTACAGGCGCTTTAGATCGGCTAGACTATGAAGGTTTGGTTTTGAAGCCAAGTGATATTGTTGTGAGGCAATTTGATGGGTCGAAAAGGATGGTTCATGGAGAGGTGGATCTCCCAATTAAGGTTGGTTTACAGATTTTCAACTCCACATTCTACATAATGGACATACGGCTTGCGTATTCTTTCTTGCTTGGGCGCCCATGGATCCATGGGGCAGGTGCGGTCACTTCTACTCTCCACCAGAAGTTAAAATATTCAGTTCAAGGGAAGGTTGTCACTGTTTGCATTGAAGAAGAATTTATGGTAAGCCATCTCAATTCTTTCAAGTACGTAGAAATGAATGGTGAATTCATAGAAACTCCTTGCCAGATGTTTGAAGTTGTGGCCACCACCAAAATCTCCTCCGACACTCTAAGAGTCGATAAAGTTATCCCCAAGATGGTTTCTCTTAAGGATGCCCGTGTGGTGGTAGAAGAAGGAAACAATGATATGTGGGGTCAACTCCTCGATATCCCGTTCAAGGAAAACAAGTTTGGGTTAGGTTTCACCTCCAAAGCTCAAAAAGAAATTAGAGGTGCTCGTACAGGAAAGCCAAATCTCCACCTCAAAAGTCATGAAGTGAACGTTGTAGAGGACTTCGATGATAAGTGTGCTTTTGAAGACTGGATCTACCCAACAACCGAAGGGAAGCTAAATAATTGGCATGCAAAGATTTCACCCTTGTTTCTTTCATTGAGGAGTAATTACTGTTTACTTTTTCTGTCAATTCAGGAACTCTATGTCTATAATATTATCTCCAAACAATGACTTTTAAGCTATGTGCCTTGCCCGGGGAACTTTAGTCCTTTTGTCAAGGGTTTTATTTATGTTCATCAAATCATATGATCATTCAGCACATTGGACTCTTTTACATTCAAATATTTATGTTCATTGTCTTTCCTTTCTTTCAAATACATTTTTAAAAAAATAGCCATGTATCTTACATGCACACACACACTCTTGCAGGTCTACATCCACTCTGGATCCTATTGCCAAAAACTCTATTATTTCCGACTATGACTTTGAATATCCTATAAACCAAGCCCAAGATGAAGGTGAGGAAGATTGTGATATACCAGGAGAACTAGCCAGACTTCTGTTACAAGAAGAAAAAACATTGAACCACATGAAGAGTCGATTGAGGTTATCAACTTGGATACTAAGTCAGATAAGAAGGAAATCAGGATCGGCGCTAATTTGGAAAGCAGTGTCAAGAACCGCTTGGTTCAGATGTTACGCGATTATATGGAAGTATTTGCTTGGTCGTATGAAGTTATGCCTGGGTTAGATACCAACGTCGTGGTTCATCGTCTGCCAACTAAAGAAGACTGCCCTCCTGTTAAACAAAAAGTTCGTCGCATGAGGCCTGACATGTCTGAAAAGATCAAAGCCGAAGTAATGAAACAGTTTGATGTAGGATTCCTAGTTGTAACATCCTATCCTCAATGGATGGCCAATATAGTGTCGGTGCCAAAGAAATACGGGAAAGTTCGCATGTGTGTAGACTATAGGGATCTGAATAGGGCAAGCCCCAAGGATGATTTCCATCTACCATACATTGACGTCTTAGTCGATGATACTGCTCAACATAAAGTCTTATCATTCATGGATGGTTTCTCAGGCTATAATCAAATAAAGATGGCTCCCGAAGATATGGAAAAAACTACTTTAGTTACGCAATGGGGCACCTTCTGCTACAAAGTCATGCCCTTCGGATTAAAAAACGCAGGGGTAACATATCAAAGGGCTATGGTGGCTTTATTTCATGACATGATTCATCATGAGATAGAGGTATATGTGGATGATATGATTTCTAGATCACAAACCAAAGAAGAACATCTCGATCACCTGCACAAACTATTCGAAAGACTGAAGAAGTACAAGCTGAGGTTAAACCCTAACAAGTGCACGTTTGGAGTACGCTCTGGGAAGCTTCTAGGTTTTGTTGTCAGCAATAAAGGCATTGAAGTTGATCCCGCCAAGATAAAGGCCATCCAAGAAATGCCAGTCCCTCATTCTAAAAAAGAAGTTAGAGGATTCTTGGGTCGTCTCAATTACATTTCTCGTTTCATATCAGACTTAACTGCTACTTGTGAGCCACTCTTCAAACTCTTGAAGAAAGATCAGGTAGTCAGGTGGAACGATGAATGCTAGATTGCTTTTGCCAAAATCAAGGAATACCTACAAGAACCTCATATTCTCATGCCTCCAGTTGAAGGAAGACTGTTGATCATGTACTTGACAGTAATAGAGAATTCTATGGGGTGTGTTTTGGGCCAACATGACGAGTCTGGCCGAAAAGAGCATGCAATTTATTACCTAAGCAAAAAATTTACTGATTGTGAAACCAGATATTCACTGCTCGAGAAAACTTGTTGTGATTTAGTGTGGGTTGTTCGCCGGCTAAGGTAGTACATGTTGACTCATACCACTTTGTTGATTTCTAAGATGGATCCGATTAAGTACATCTTCTAGAAACCTGCCCTTTTTGGATGAATAGCCAGATGGAAAATGATCTTGACTGAGTACGACATTCAATACAAAAATAAAAAAGCCATCAAAGGAAGTGTACTAGCAGATCATTTGGCCCATCAAGCCATGGATGATTATTAGTCAATGAACTCCGACTTCCCTGATGAGAATATTATGCTGTTAACCAGTTGTGCGAAACTTAGACCGTATGATGGACCTGAACAAGGAACCCGATGGACTATGGTATTCGATGGGGCTTCTAACTCCTTAGGTAACGGAATTGGTGCTGCGGTCATCTCTCCTGAAGGTTGCCACACTCCTTTCACTGCCAGACTATGTTTCGATTGCACAAATAATATGGCCGAGTATGAAGCATGCATCTTAGGTCTGAAAGCTGCCATTGACTTAAGGATCAAGCATTTGGATGTGTTTGGAGATTCCTCCTTGGTGATCAGCCAAGTAAGGGGAGATTGGGACACTAAACACGCTAACCTTATCCCTTACAAGGAGTTTGTGCTATCCCTAATTCCTTACATCGAAGAAATAACGTTCGAGCACTTCCCTAGAGAAGAAAACTAGTAGGCTGACGCTTTGGCAACCATGTCTTCAATTTTCAAAGTCAGATGGGACAATGAAGCCCCTATGATAACAATTGAAAGATTCGATGAACCTTCACATTGCTATGAGCTCGATAACGATGCGGAAAAGCCATGGTACCAAGAGGTGATGAGATACCTTGAAACACAAGAGTATCCAGAGGGGGCATCTATCAATGACAAAAAGTTCTTACGAAGATTTGCAGCCAAATTCTTCCTAAGTAACGGGATATTATACAAACGCAACCATGACTCGACTTTACTCTGATGTGTGGAAAAGAAGGAGGCAGAGAAAATCATGGAAGACATGCACGATGGTATTTTTGATACTCACTCAAGTGGACATACGATGGCCAAGAAAATCTTAAGAGTAGGTTACTATTGGTCGACGATAGAGACCGATTGTCACCAACATTCAAAAACTTGTCACAAATGCCAAATCTATGCTGACAAGGTCCATGTACCTCCAATCCCTCTGAATGTCATGACCACTCCGTGGCCATTTGCAATGTGAGGTATTGATATGATCGGAGAAATCAAACCTACTGCTTCCAACGGGCATTGTTTCATTCTTGTCGCCATCGACTATTTTACCAAATGGGTCGAAGCCGCCTCGTTTGCCTTAGTCACCAAGAATGTGGTAGCCAGATTCATCAGACACAACCTCATCTGTCGTTATGGTATCCCCGAAAGGATCATCAACGAAAATGGGACTAACCTCAACAATGCCATGATCAGGGAATTGTGCACTCAATTTAAGATCAAGCATCACAATTCTTCTTCATATAGACCGAAAATGAATGGCGCAGACGAAGCGGCCAACAAAAATATCAAGAAGATTGTGTAGAAAATGGTAGTGACCTATAAAGATTGGCATGAGATGATACCATTTTCTCTACATGGATACCGTACTTCAGCTAGAACATCAACTGGAGCAACTCCCTTCTCTCTAGTCTATGGCATGGAAGCTGTTTTGCCAATGGAAGTTCAAATTCCCTCGCTGAGGATTATGATCAAGGAAGGCCTAGGCGAAGATGAGTGGATTCAAACGAGATTGGATCAACTGAACTTGATCGATGAAAAACGATTAGCTTCTATTTGCCATGGTCAGACGTATCAAAAACGGATGATCAAGGATTTCAACAAAAAGGTCAAACCTCGAATATATCAAGTTTGTGACTTGGTGATAAAACGCATCATTTTACCATAAGGTGATCCCAGAGGAAAATGGACTCCCACCCATGAAGGGCCGTTTGTTGTCAACGGAGTTTTTTCTGGCGGTGCCATGATAATGACCACCATGGACGGTGAAGATTTCCCACATCATATAAACGCGGACATAGTTAAAAAATACTACACATAAGAGACCCGTTAGGTTGACACACCTAAGCAAAATAAGGGCATCCCGGTAAACCAAAAGGTTTGGACAAAAATTAGGGATATATGAAAAAGATTGTACACACGGCAAGTTGAAAACCCGGAAGGGCGACTTGGGCAAAAAAGGGTATCCTGGTGGACCGAAAACCCGAAAGGGCGGTTCAGGAAAAAGTTAAGGATTAAAAGCGCACGACTATGTCCCGTGAAATCAACACAGTCAATTCTATCAGCAAGGTCCAATTTCAAATGGTCCAGGATCAAGCCAATCAATTTCTATCAACGGAAAAGGATGTTCGAAGACATTGGGGAAATAGTAGAGCTGGAAGGCAATGAGATCATTTCACATGGCTATTTGTTTTCATTCTCAAAATTGTTCTCCTTTTTGGCGATTTCCTCTTACTAGGATTTCCATCTCTATGTACAAAAACGCCTATTCATGGGAAAAATATCAATACAAATACACTTTGAAGTGCAAAATTTTCTATCTCTGTTTTGAATGCAAATTTGTCCAATGACTAAAATTGAATGAACATATGCATATGAACATAATTAAAGCTATTTGGCACATGTGTCCTGCCAAGCAGCAACATCAACAAAGCATCAACGCATAGCAGCAGTAAGCATCTCTTTTAATATATGTGAAATAGCCCCACAGAGTTATCTCATCATCATTATCCCCACCAGGGCGGTGATAATAAACCTTTCCCCAATGGAGTTGCCCACAAAATCTCCTTACACGGGATAATCCCCGGCCAGAGTCTCAACCTCTTGGGAACTTTCTCCCCAGCTAAGTCAATTTTTACAAGATTGAAGCCTAGGGGATCTCTTCCTAATGGACATTCACCTCATCAATAGGGTTTATTTCCTCAACAGGGTTATTTCCCCTAGCCTAGTGCAAATTTCTCAACATACAACAATCAAGACACCACAAATGGCCCAACTGAGTATATCTTCTCCAACTGAACCCAAATTCCCCAGTTGAGTCCAAATTGCCCAACTGAGCCCATCATCCCCAGCTAAGTATATCTTCTCCAATCGAGGTTTTTTATCTCCAAACAGAGTCCATCATTGCCTAAATGAGCCCATCATCTCCAGTTGAGCCTGAATTCCCCAAGTTGAGTCTGCCTTACCCGACTGAGTCTATACTCTCTAGTTTGAATTTCCCTTTCAAATCATTGCAAATCACAGGGACACAACCCCTAATCCCCAATAAAGCCTTCAACAAAGCCTTTATTATTACCAAGAAATGCTATGAAGCCTGGATCCGACCAGATATTAGCACAATTTTCAAGTTATTACTGAAGCCTGGACTCGACCAGATAACAGTTTAACTTCTTGAATTACTGAATCCTGGACCCGACCAGATAACAGTTAATCTCATTTTTCAAAATGCTATGAAACCCGGACCCGACCGGATAACAGATGATTCAAAATGTTGTGAAACATGGACCCGACCAGATAATAGCCTAACTCTTCAAATATATAGAAGAACCTGAACTAAATCCGACCAAGGTTTAACTTCTTTTCCCCAGTAGAGTTGTCTCTCTATCCCCAACAAATGGCTGAGAAACCTGGACCCGACCAGATATCAATCCTCATTTCCATCCTTTCAAGAAAGCTGTTACGAAGCCTGGATCCGACAAGATAGAAATCATCCTCAAGATTCGTTGTGAAACCTAGAAACCGACCAGATAACAACTAAACCCCCAAGAAGTCTATTGTGAAGCCTGGACCCGACCAGATAAAAATTGACTTCATCAAAGAAATCTGCAAAGCCTGGACCCTACCAGATAACAGTTTTCAACCAGTTTATTGTGAAGCCTGAACCCGACCAGATAACAATTAACCTCATCAAAGGAATCTGCAAAGCCTGGACCCGACCAGATAATAGTTTTCAACCAGTTTATTATGATGCCTGGACCCGACCAGACAACAATTGACCTCCTGAAAGAAATCTGCAAAGCCTGGACCCGACCAGATAACATTTTTCAACCAGTTATTGTGAAGCCTGGACCCGACCAGATAACTATTCAATTTCAAGGAATTTTATGCAAAGCTTGGATCCTACCAGATAACAGTTAATTCATCCTTTCCTCTGGTAAGTTAATGTGAAGCCTGGATCCAACCAGATAACAGTTAACCTCCACATCCCCAGGAAGTTATTGTGAACCCTGGACCCGCAAAGATAACTATTCAATTTCAAGGAATTTTCTGCAAAGCCTGGATTTGACCAGATAACAGTTAATTCATCTCCTCTTCCAGTAAGTTGACATGAAGCTTGGATCCGACCAGATAGAAACCATCTACTTCATCCTCAACAACTGTGAAGCCTGGATCCGACCAGATAACAGCTGACATTTGAGCGATATTCCCCAGAAAAATCACCCTTTCAATAAAATTTGAAGATATGCTTGATTCTTCATTTCCAACAGGCAATCAGGGATTCAACCTCCCTGGATTTCCTCAGCAATAGTCAGGGATTTATTTTCCCGGACGAAAACACAGATTTCACATTCATACATCATAACATGTACATACCAATGCATTTAGCATGATACCACATCTGGTGAACATCATGAAAGCATCTGCACTTTACTAACCCCTTCTCTCACAGGTAAAACATAAAGTTTAGTATGAATCAATAAGAGATTTGTGTTGATACTTCTTCCAGCGTTTACCAACATTCCTCCAAATGGCATCTATAAGCCTATTCACCATCCAGCTTTGAGTGCAAATTTCTAGGTACTCTAGTGTTTAATCATCTTTCACCTTCAAGTCACGAATGGAGGATCCACTAATCTAACTCTTCAGGTTCAAGAAGTTTGAACAGGGGCAGCTGTTGTACCCCAAAATTTGGCCTCTCATTTCTCAAGGGATCACCCTGGATCCTCAAGTTTTTTCTCATCCAATTCCAAGCCTTGAATTATCAATTTTTCAAAGAAAATCACTCACAAGGGCAAATCTCAAACTTTGACTTTTTGATCAAAATCAAATCTCAAAAATCATATTTCATCAAGACATGTTGGAATATGAAGTTTGCTTCATCAAGAGTTTCAAAAGTCAAATTTTACTTTGGAAGAATCAAATTCTAAAAACTTAGAAATTTTTCTAAGTATTTAAGAAATATGACAATTTCAGAACTTCTGGGCCAGTGTTCACACTCAGCAAATTCTGGATACTCTCAAGACAGAGTTTGGTCAGAACTTCTAGGCCAGTGTTCACAAAGGTTCAGTCAGAGTTTGCAAAGGTTAAATCAAAGAAGGTAACAAAACATGTTGTAAGTATACTGGAAGTTCTGAAGGATCCTTCAGAATACGCTGAAATCAGAAGATACAAAGATTAGAGGTTGGATGTTACGCTGAGGCAGAACTTCGGATCCAGAGTTTCACATGGGAACCCATTTAATGCTCACAACCACTTGTGAAGTCTTTATCCAAGGGATTCTCCCCACGTGTACCCCTACTGTCTTGGGAAGAAAAACTTTTGTGCAAAAGTATGCTAGGCCCATGCGCTGCTTCTACTTTTCCTTAATTCATGCTGACAGATCCAGCTTAGGCACTACTAACCACCCCACTTGATGCATTGAACATACTGCTTAAGCTTACTTCAAGACTAAGTCAGCTTCTAGCACATGATGTTAGCACCACTTGACATCTCCAAACTACAAAAACTTTGCCTATAAATAGAACACCATTGGCCACTGAGAAAGGGTCCAGAAAAATTTGTGAAAGAGGCGAGAAAATTGAGAAAGAAAGCGTTGAATCATTGCAAAAATTCCAAGAACCCAGGAAACTATAAACACAAAATACCAAAATCTTAGCATTGATTCCTCACATTCAAACTCCATTTTTTCCTCAAGTGTTCTTGACTAAATCCATCCATGCAGCTCCTGATTTACACATTAGAAGCTACCTTAACTTCTGTATTCCTATTGCCATACACTCTACATTCACTTCCACCTCAAAGAAATCAGAATATCACCCCTTGGCTGTTCGAGAAGTTGAAAACTTCCATCCTGCTGAGTACATGAAGAAGTTTCTCAGAACATCACCAGAGTTCAGGACCAACCTCCAGTTCACAGAATCTTTTCCAGCTGCAAGGTAAGTTTTCTGCTGATTCTCATCATACTAATTAGGCATTGTCATATTTTGCCTATTTAACACAATGTAGATATTCTGATCCCGATGATGTACATATTCTGAAAATTAATGCATCTTCCTGCCTAAGTAGAAGAAATCCCTATTTAGAGCTTCATAAAGAAATTAGGACTCAAAATTAGAATTTGCAAATACATGTTGCTTCTGATTTAGGCTTCTGATATTTCATGAAATGTTTCTTAATTAGTATGTATGCAACTTTTGTTCTGTTAAGAAATAACTAAGTTGCAGATGTTCTGACTGGCATGGAGAGAGGCAAAGTTCTGACAGTTGCGTCAGAACTTCTGAAAACTTTTGAGTTCTCAGAAGATCCAGAACTTCTGAGCTTCCATATTTCTACTATCGTTGTTTCTGTTTGTGCAGCAAGTCAGAGTCAGAACTTCTGACCTCTTCTATTTTCAACACTTTGCGCTGATCATGTTTTCTTTCTCTTTTATTATTTTGCCATCATATTATTTTTTATTATTAATCAAAAAACACCCAAAATATTTTATATTTGCATGTTATATTTTCTTTTAACAAAAAAAAAGAGAGAGACAAAAAATATTTTCTTAAACAAAAGTTATTTTCCTTTTTTAAACAGACAAACATTTTACATTTCCTGTACATTCTTACCTATTCAATATGGTTGTAATAGTAACCTAGGATTTAATTTACAACCCCCATTTGAAGTTTGTACACCCCATCCCCCTAATTTTTGTAATAGCATAGAATCTTTATTTTCCGTACTTTTATTGCTTTCATAAAATGTTAGTAATTAGGGTATGTACGATAAGACTAAAACCAATGTTTAGAAAACCTTAATTCAAGACAAATTATGCATGCAATCGAATACACTCGCACACTTACACCCCTAGGGTTATTCCACTTATTTCCTTACAAAAATGGCCATGTTATGCATGTGGGATGTCTTAGCACAAACAAATCGAAAAATACAAGATCATAGTCCCTCGATGACGCTATCAAAGTTGCCTTTCAAAATGATCTTAGTCCCTAAAGAAAAAGTTCTAAGTCGTCTCACAACATTGCTATCATGGTCATACGGTGACCCAATGCTCGTCCCTTCACATCCAACGATGAGGCTTCTTACCAAGTCAATGGTAAGATAGAAACATCTAAAGGAGGAGGAAAAGCACATCTGAAGACCTTTTGAGTAGGTAAATTACTTTTAGTTACTTGCTCACTCTCAAAACAAATATCCTTGTTATTTTTAAAAATAATCATATACACTTTCAAAACACTTTCCAAACGTGAAATATTTTCAAAAGCTCAACACTTTGTATATGTTCTTACGAACAAGAACTATTACAAAGTTTGCCTAAACGATGGCGCCTTTTCAAAAAAAACCACACAAAGAACATTTTCAAACAAAAGCAAGTGATCTAGCAAGTAACTAAAAGCCCGTGGAAAACCATGGATGGAAAGGGTGCTAATACCTTCCCTTTTTCATAATCTACCCCCCGAACTCAAGAAAACATCTCAAAAGGTATTTCCTGTGCTTTTTCACCTTTCCTTATTGGATAAAAGAAAAGTCGGTGGCGACTCTTGCTAAACCGCAACATTTGCAAACACAAACGCAAAACCTCAAGTCAATTTCCCACCGTATCACAGTAGGCATGGGGGTGTCAATTAATTTTGAGTTGTCCATTCCAAATTGTTTAAGCAATTGTTGGCAATATTTTGTTTGACATATAATTGTGCCTTCATTGAGCTGCTTTATTTGGAGACCGAGGAAGTAGTTTAGCTCCCCATGAGACTCATCTCAAATTCACCTTGCATAACTTTGGGAAAATTATTCGACCAAGTGTAGATTAGTTGAACCAAAAATAATATCATCTACATATATTTGAACTAAAAGGATGTAATTTCCTTTACATTTAATGAAAATAGTAGTATCCACTTTACCTCTTGAATAACCATGATCAAGTAGAAATTTACTAAGTCTTTCATACCAGACCCGAGAGGACTGTTTAAGACCGTATAGAGCTCGTTTTAATTTGAAAACATGATCTGGATATTCGTTATTCTCAAAACCAGAAGGTTGTGAGACATACACCTCTTCATTTATGACTCCGTTAAGAAAGGCACTCTTTATGTCCATTTGATAAAGCTTAAAATGTTTTGCACACGCGTAAGCGAGCAAGAGACGTATATCCTCAAGGCGAGCAACTGGAGCATAAGTCTCCTCATAATCAATGCTCTCCTCTTGGTTATACCCTTGTGCTATTAAGCGTTCTTTATTGTGGGTTATCATTCCTTTTTCATCAAGTTTATTTCTAAAAACCTACTTGGTGCCTATGATATGATGGTCTCGTGGATGAGGAACAAGTTCCCAAACATCATTTCTTTTAAACTGATTTAGATCTTCTTGCATGGACATTAGCCAAAATTCATCAATCAAGGCCTCTTTAGCATTTTTAGGTTCTACTTGTGAAACGAAAGCAAAATGATAACAAAAATTACTTATCTTAGAGCGAGTCATTACTCCTTTTGGGATATCTCCCAATATGTTGTCAATGGGATGGTCTTTAGAGGACTTCTAAGCTGGTGGAAGATCATTAGCTTCCATTGGCTCTTCTTCCTCATCGTCATCTGTTTTGGACTGATTGATTTCCTCAACAGTTTCTTTGAGTATATCTTCAGTAGATACACTTGCACCATCAAGAGAAATACCTTTTCTGACATGTTTCAGATAAGATTCATCAAAAGAGACATGAACTGACTCCTCAACAGTAAGTAAACGTTTATTGTATACCCTATATGCTTTGCTTGATTGTGAGTATCTGAGAAAGATACATTCATCTGCTTTTGTATCAAATTTTCCAAGATTTTCTTTTCCATTATTCAAAACAAAACATTTGCAACCGAATACATGAAGATGTGACAAGTTTGGCTTTATTCCTTTTAAAATTTCATAAGGTGTTTTATCCAAAATGGGAAGAATTAATATTCTGTTTAAAACATAACAGACAGTGCTAATTGCATCAGCCCAAAAATATTTTGGTAATCCACCTTCATTGAGCATTGTTCTCGCCAACTCCTCTAAGACGCGATTTTTGCGCTCCACAACTCCATTCTGTTGTGGAGTTCGAGGTGCTGAAAAGTTATGCTCAATACCATGCTTGTCACAATACTTATCAAAGAGATGGTTTTGAAATTCACCTCCATGATCGCTTCGAATTGCAATTATTTTCAATTCCATTCTGTTTTGAGATGGTTTTGCAAAACTCTTAAAAGCAGAAAAAGATTCATTTTTGCTATGAAGGAATATAGTCCAAGTAAATCTAGAGTAATCGTCAACAATCACAAAACCATAATAATTTCCTCCTAGACTTTTTGTTCTAGAAGGTCCAAATAGGTCCATATGGAGAAGCTCAAGGGGTCGTGAAGTGGAAATAATATTTTTAGATTTGAAAGATACCCTTGTTTACTTTCTCATTTGGCACGCATCACATAGGTGATCCTCTATAAATTTTATCTTTGGAAGACCTACTACTAGATCCTTGGATACAACCTTATTAAGAAAATCAAAGTTAACATGCGCTAGACGTCTATGCCAAAGCCAAGAATCATCATTCAAGGTGACTAGACACTTAGTGCTTATTAAAGATGCATCAAAAAGGTCAAGCATATAGAAGTTGTTTACACTAGTACCCTTAAACATAATATCCTTTTCAGTATTTTTAATTATGCAGCAAGTGTTTGTGAAAGTAACTTTATAACCCTTGTCACACAATTGACTAATACTCAGTAAATTATGTTTAAGCCCCTCTACTAAATGGACATCAGAAATAGTAGTTATAGAGGGATTACCTACACTACCTTTACCGAGTATAGCTCCTTTGTTATTGTCTCCATAAGTGACAAATCCTTTCTTCTTTTCTTTGAAGTTAATGAAGAGCGATATGTCACCGATCATGTGCCTTGAACACCCACTATCTAGAAACCATCTTCTATCAATGGATGTAAGACACTTTTCCTGCAATATTAAAAGAGAGAGGTAGGTACCCAATTTTTATTGGATCCATGTGGGTAAGTGGTAACATGGTTGCCTTTAGACCTCCATTGGTAAATGCCTTTAGGAACAAGGAACCTCCTAAACTTACATTTTTCAATGTTATGACCCAAACGACAATAATAATGGCATAAACCATGATGATGTTATATTGTTTTACTTCTTCTCATTGAATCCTTTGGTATCTTTTCAACAAAAGAATATTTTGAATAAGGTGGATTCAACGTTTTCTTAATAAATCTAGGATCGACTGCAAAAGTAACCTTGGGCTGTAAAGCTTTTTCTAATTTGGAATTAAGAGTTCTAACCTCTTGTTGCCAAATATGACAAACTTCACATCCCCTTCTGGGAATACATGTTGTAACATCCTTATCCTTTGAACTTTCTGCAATACTAGCTTTTAGACTTTTTAAGTCTTTTTCAGCTTTATAGACTTTACTCTCCAAAAATGAAAATATTTGTTTATCGGAGGATAATCTCTTAAAATCATCTTCGAATTTGTATTGCAGTTTTTCAAAAGCTATTTTTAGTTCAGAAAAAGACATAGATGAAAAGTTGTTAGGATATGCTTGTCTTACTTGTTTGTTGTGGTTGTCTTTCTTGTGGTAGGACTAATTATTAGTATGTGCCATCAGACATGAATTTTCACTCTCATCACTATCACTTGAACTGTCATCGTTTGATGAATCACTATTGCTTTCCCACGCAGTGTAAGCTCTTCTTTGTTTGTTGAACTTATTTGGTGGAGCTTTTCCTTTATCCTTTTTCATCTTTGGACAGTCTGGTTTTTAGTGTCCAACTTTACCACAATTGTAACAAGGTCCTTTACCTCTTTGCTTTTTATTTTCTTCTTACCTTGGCTCTTTAGATTATTTTCGAAAGCTTATGAGATTCTTATCGGAGTGCTTGATTCCATTATTTCGAATAAACCTATTGTATCTCGGAACAAAAAGTCCCATTTCTTCATCATCATAATTTTCATCACTAGTTGATTCATTATCATCTTTCTCTTTGGTTGAGGACTTAGAGGTAGAAGCCATTAGAGCTATTGACTTCTTCTCACCATCCCTGTCTTTGTTCCTCTCCTTCTTACTCTTGTTTTCATATTTTTTTAAGACTTTGAAATTCTTGTTGATGTTCTTCCAGCTTTCCAAACAGAGTTGTAATGGTAAGCGTAGTGAGATCATTTCCTTCTTTGATAGCCGTTACTTTAGGTTTCCATTCCCTGCTAAGACATCTCAGAATTTTATTAGTAGCAATTTCATTGGAAATAGGTTTTCCAAGTGCATTTAAACGTCTCACAAGATGAACGAATCTCTTCTCCATGTCAGAGACATATTCTCCTTGTTTCATACGAAAGAGCTTGAACTCTTGATTGAGTGTGTTGATGCGGGACTGTTTAACTTCAGTAGTGCCTTCATTGGCAATTTCTAAAGCATCCCACATTTCTTTAGCGGACGTGCAATGAGACACCCTATAATACTCATCAACACCAAGTGCTGAGATTATCATATTTTTGCCTCTCCAATCGCACGACCATTTCTTTTCATCCATTTCATTCCATTGATCCTCAAGTTTAGGTACTATTGCATCTGGATCATTCCTCATGGTAATTTGAAAGGGACCATTTTGATTGGCAGTTCATACATTCTTGTCAATGGAATTTATGTGTACTTGCATGCAGTCTTTCTAGTAGCCATAGTTTTCACCATTGAAAACAGGAGCTCTATTATACGCCCCCATTGGTTCAAAGTCCATAACGTTACTAGTAGACACAAAGCACCAACTAACCGGTGCTCTGATACCACTTGTTAGACGGTGTGGCAAGTGATCGAGAGGGGGGTGAATAGATCACCTCTTACTTATTCAAGGATTTAAAATTATTTTATCAAAGCTTGTTGAAAGTAGTGAAAAATTAATGTCCTGAATCAATTCTGTCTACTTTGAACCGACTATTAGAAAACTGGACACGTGAAAAACTTGCTGGATTTTATTAGATGAAATTGATGAATATACAACTCAGATTTCTTAACGTTTTAATGCACTTATCATTAAAGCAGTATTTCCAATGAATTAAGAAATTTGTTAGGAATTTTGTCAAACACTTGGCATATGCTTGTTTGATGATTTAATAGTGGTGGTTTGATGAAAGTATTTGAACCACTATTTTTATCATTAGACAGAAAAACTCAGCAAGCCAATTGAATCACAAAATTATGGAACATGTAAAATATAAAGAGAAAGAAAGAACAATATGCAGGCAGTTTGGTAAGGAAGTTCCCCACTATCGTCCTCACGTGTTGGTACGTCTCCCTCTCAATTTCACAATTGAAACTGAGAACTTTTATAATAATATGCTGAATGTTTGATAACAAGGTTACACTACACAGACATATAGAAATCCCTATGATCTTCTTCTTCTTGTAAGAACCATCACTTGATATGAGTTGTATCAAGATTCTCTACAAGATCCACAATCGATCCTCTGCTTCCACGACCTGTTTGCAAAAATCCATCTGATTTCCAAACCCCTCGCTACGGCTGAATCTGACTTGTGCGACCGTGACTAACAAACCCTCAAGAACACGCCCATTCTTAAAGGACAAACCCCTTGGTTTATTTCTCGAAGCCTCCTTTACAATCTTTAACTCAGCTGAGATCCTTTCAATACACAACTGAACGTTATCTCTGACCTCTTGATCCAATTCAACAAGGATGTTTGATTTTCGTTGTTGTTGTTGAATGAAGATGATTGAGAAGGTGATGAAGATGAAGTTTCTTTCAGGCTTCTAACTGCTCACAAATGTTTGCACACAATTCTGATATGTTGCATGCTTTTGCTGCTGAGCAACACTTGCTTATATATGTAACAGAAAACGGTTAGGCAAAAGAAAATATTATGAGTCAATGAATGTTGGTCATGAGTCGACTCATGTTAGTTATGAATTACAGGATGGGTCGACACATGTTGTTTTGAGTGATGCAAGAACATATCATAACATTTTACATAACCAACTATTTTACATCCGTCGATGCATAACACGTATGTGTCGATGCATACTGATTGTATTTTTAATTTTTAAACATAAAACATGGTATGAGTCGACGCATGATATTATGTATCGATGCATATAAATTCAAAAGAATGTTTTACAGGAGCATCAGAATATCATGTGTCGATGCATGATATTATGTATCGATGCATATAAGTTCAAAAATGTTTTCCAGGAGCATCAGAATGTCATGTGTCGATGCATGAGGTTTTGTGTCGATGCATACAAGTTTAAGTTTGCATTATAGGGGCATCAAAGTGTTATGTGTCGATGCTAAGATTTTGTATCGATGCATAATAGTTGGAGATAGTATTCCAGGGACTTCAATATTTTATGAATCGATGCAAAACCTGTTGTGTCGACTCGAAATTATGCTTTATGAGTAAAACACATTTTTTAACTTATTTTAAACATGTTATACTATATTTTTGTTATGCACACATGTATTTATTATTTCACATATATTTGAAATAATTCAAAACCAATTATGAAGGAGTTGCTCACAGTGACTTCGTCTCAAAATGTCTTCGCCCCTGTACCATGCTGGAGAACACAACTGCGGGGACTTTGTGGATGGTTTGAGTGTCATCCCCACTCCTGGGGTGTTTGTTAAATGCTGATCAGGGTGATAAGTCTTCTACTGATAGACAAATGAAAAGATGACGGGACATAGTCGTACGGTTTTAAGCCCTAACTTTTTCCTGAACCACCCCCTTCGGGTTTTCATTCCACCGGGATACCCTTTTTTTTCTGAAGTTGCCTTTTCAGGTTTTCGACTTGCCGGGTGTACAATTTTTGTATATTTCCCTAACTTTTTCCAGAACTCTTTTGCTTCGCCGGGATGCCCTTAGTTTTGCCCAGGCCTGTCAACCTAGTGGGTCTTTTTGATGTGTAGTATGTTATGACTATGTCCGCATTCATAGGAGGTGGAGAGGTGTCACTGTCAAAGACAACAAGTGTTGTAGAAATACCATAAAATGTTTATGTGATCGCATGTGCCCTTTCATACGTGGGATCCTGTTTGCCTCTGGAGTTAGTCTGGTGCACTTGATGTTTGATCAAGTTTCTGATAGTCTTGAATTTCCTAGGTTTCTTTTCTAATAACTGTCGTGAAAGGATTCAAAGATATGATAATGACACCATCTGGTACTCTGGCACAGACAAGTAATTTGGTGGTACCAAATATTCAAATTTCAGTGATTTTCTGTTGGAATCCCCGATCAATGTAACTGCCCTCGAGTGAATCAGATGGAGATCTGCCCCTGGCTATTTAGCATTTTTGGAGAGATTCTTTGCATATTGGCTTGACTGCCCCAAATTAATTAGACACCATGTCATGCCCCTTGATTATGAAAGGTTTGTTATTAGGAATTTTTTTTCCATCTGAGGTGATTCTGTTTATTGAGGGGGTCTTTGTTCACTGAATATTCGTTGTGTGAATTTCTCTGCCATTTGAACAATTAACCATATGCAAACAATGTCATTTAAAGAATGTAAAGCTTATGTCTGTCTTGAATTTTTTTTTTGAAAATGCGTTTTTTGTAGTAAAACAAAATTTGCAAGAATGTGATGTCAACTCATGATTTATAGCAAATCTTACAGGAGTCAGGATACCTTTGTAATAGTATGCTCTCGAACTAACCCATGCTTCAGCTAGGACTTTTAAGGGTTGTAACATGGCCTGGTTCACGGTTTAAGAAACAAAGGATAAAGGCTCAAAATTTAGTTGTACCCACCCTTTCTTCGTGATTTTCTTCAGTCCTATGCTCAGTTAATTGTGCATTTCGAATCCCAGTTGAGTTCTGGAATTTTGGCCCCAATATTCCGGTGGTGGTTCAGAAATTGAACTTTTGTTTGAGAAGGCAATCATTTTTGTGACCTTTTCTTTTTGTTGAGGATTTGTAGAACCTCTTTCTTTTTTTATTTTCATATCCATGTCTTTTTCCTGAATTATTTCTTTTGTGATTACAGCCAGCAGGACGCCCCCAGTTTTTTTCTTAAGTCCCCTTCATAGGTTTTGACTTAATGTGCTTTTGTTTTGAGATATAATGACTGACTGTTCTTAATGATTATGTGGAACCATCAACATCTTCTACACTATTTGACATGTATTAAGGGAAAGCTTGCGACTGAATGCACATCTGAATTAACTGAGAAAACTACCCTGCCCCAGGTTATGATTAAGGGTTTTAATTTCTGTGAAAAGAAAACTCCTACTTCTTAGGCTCAAAGGGGTTGACAAGGTATTATCTTCCTTATAACTCCACTATTTAGGATTTGAAACAATGCCTGTACATCGTCAGCGGGGTCTGTTCAAAAGCACACTATAGAGATTGTGGTATCGTTCTCGTCATCCTCCCTCTAAAGGCTTAGAGCTTTTAATCAAAAGTTGAATATCACAAAAGGGAAGTACGAAAGCAGTTTAAGCACAATGAAAACAAATTAATTCAAGACAAACAACGGGCAGTGCATTAATGAAATAACAAAGTTTGATATGACAATAATTGTTTGGACAAACAAAGAAAACACAACTCGAGAATTCAAATGAACAAAATCCCCTTTGTCTGAACTTGTCACTTTAGATGGTGTGCCCTTGAGGATGGCAGAAGACTCCAGTCTAATCATCTCGTGTGAACTCCAGCACCCCTTCATCAATCAAGTTTTGAATTTTATATTTCAACATCCAACAGTCATCAATATCATGCCCCATACTGTTGGAGTGATATGCACACCTTGCATCAGGATTGTAGTTAGGAGAAGAAGTCTTGGGATTCAGATGAGGCCCTATAAATGTAATTATATTCATCTTCAACATGTATTGTAAAGCTTGAGACAATGACATGTTGAGTTTGGTATATTTCCTGTTAGATGTATCCCGCTTACGCCGATCACCCTATGGTTGTTGGCGAGGTTGTGGTTGGGCTCGTGATGTAGCAGCAAATTGGAAATGTGTACCCTTCACCCAACCAACCTCTTGTCTTCTCGAAGGTTGATAAATGACTTGGTCCCCAACCTCGACTGTTTGCTTCATACGGTTGTATCCGCTTTGAAGAAGTTTGTTGATAATGGTTCTCAACTCTTCTTATCCCCGGGCTAGGCCTTGGATAACAGCCATCTGCCCCAGGATCTGGGTTCTCATTGCTTCCACCTCAGCCTGCAGTTGTTCTAACCATTCATCCTTATTGTCTTCAGGACTTTTCTTGGCCAGGTTCCCAGCAAGGAGTGCTTTCAACTCTTCCTGCCCCTTGGATAGGTTTAAGAACATTTCCATGAACTGAGCCTCTTGAGTTTGAAGATCTCTTTTGTCTTATTGGAGATCCATTTTCCTTGCTGAAATAAACAGTGAGAAAAATGAGAGACCCGTACTGGAAGACCTGTTATGCAATGACATGTATGATATGCAAATGTTTTCAAGGATCTCGCGGGGTAAATAAGAAAAATGTTAGGTGTTGAACTTTAAAGCTTTGATTGAAGAACTTCGTATCGTTGAAGGTCCTTCTACAAGAGTCAAGCTAACCATATCAAGTGGGTCATAGCCCCTGACTCAAGTTGTCTTGTTTTGGTCTTTTGACGGCATTGGCTAGAGGAAAATAAATCCCCTTGCCCCTTGCTAGACGTCTGGTTCATCATAACCTGCATCACAGGCCCTTGAGATCCTTGAAATGGTTAAGGAAATGCTATGTTATGGTGATATGATTTGTATTCTATGCATCAAGCAAAAATTTAGGGTAAGAAACCAATTTATTGGATTTATACAAACAAGGTCTTGCAAGGAATACAAATAAAGCCTTGCAATTAGTTAAAATTTTTAGGCAAAGAAAGTAAACAAGTCACACAAGTAGCCTTAGGTTTAGGCTTGCATGGATTCCATAGGTAAGTACCCTCTTGATATTTAGTTGGCTCAACCTGTCTTAGAAATAGTAATCAGGTTCTAAGGAGTCTCAATATCATTGATCTTTCTTTATCGAGCATTATTTCAGCTTAGCAATCTTTTCTTGCGGCCGAAACATCCCGAATGTCCGATCTCAATGAGTGTAGTATCGAGTATCAACTGATTCCCAGATTTACACCGAGGTCGGCTATCTCACTACTTTCTAATGGCCAAGTTTGTTTAACTAAGGTTCTAAGGCTCGTTAGTTCTTCATGACACCATGCAGCGGCCCCGTATTCTCCTCGATTCAACACAAGGGATACCGGTACCAACCAAAGTGTCACACGAACACAACTATCACTTCAACCATATTGGTATATGCCCTACAATCTCCAAGATCTATTGTTGTTTATCTAAAAAGATGCCCCAGATCCGGGTATACGATCTTTACAAGAATACCCCAACAAACCCTCAAAGATAAAGTAGTCAAAGCAAAAAAAGAAAGCAATTTTAAAAAGATCTAGACCCTAAGGTAAACCCCACTTTATAATTATCCCTAGCTGAGTTTCCAATTCTGTGATAGGGTGGCGGAATCGATTGTTTAATACGGGTTTGCATTTTTTATTCACAAATGTCGTGGTAAGCAAGAGTCGCCACCGACTTTTCTTTTATCCAACAAAGGAAAGGGTGAAAAGAACAGAAAAAGGCCTTTTTGTAAGTATGAGAGTGCGCCTAAGAGGGGGGGAGGTGAATTAGGTACTTTAAAAGTTTTTTCGTTTTAGTGAGATGGATATTATTTTTCTGGTTTAGTGCATGAGTTTACAATTGTGTTTCTTTCTTTTCTGGTTTATGACTAGTGATGAAAGCGGTAAATGCGGAAAAGTAAAGAACACAGAGATGTATCTTGGTTCCCCTCACAGTCCGAGAGTACTCCAGTCCCCTTTCAACATGAAAGAGATTTCCTTATTGTTAGATCTCTAGACAAGACACCCTAGTCCTTCTATACAAGACTCTAACCAATAAAACCACCAAGAACGATCCTCTTGGACCAAGAAAAATCCTCTTAGATTTCCACTATGTCAACAATGAGAACAATCCTCTCAAAGTGACTACACACTTGTATCCAACAATCCTGGAAAGACAAGATTTTAAAACCACTTCAAACTTATATCCAACAATCCTGGAAAAATAAGTAAGTATCTGTCAATATTTGATTTTGAGTGAGTTAAGTAGTATTGATCACTTAGAGTGATTTTACAATGTATGATCTTCTCTTCCAATATTATTATTGTACAATTACTCAAGATATAATTGCTCAAAGTTTTCTGTTTAAAGATGTATGAAAATATGCAGAAAACTTATGCGTGAAAGTGAAGGGATGCTTGAGTTTGTATTTTTAAAATTCAGAAAATAACTATGGAAGAGGTGTTGAAATAGATTTTGAAATAGATTTTGAAATTGAACATTTATATGTTCATAACACCCTTTTGAAACAACATGAAGTTCTGAAAATGTATCAGGAACAAATGCCAAGTTTGAGGGAAAAGTTTCAATGAAAAGGCATGATGAACAGGCATGTACAAAGCTGCTATTTTTCAAAATCGTGCAACATGCAATCGATTGCACCCTTTGTATAAATCGATTGCACAAGGTTTCAACAGCTATTTTTTCAAAACTTTTTTAGAGTGCAATCGATTGCACTATCAATGCAAATCGTTTGCATGCAAGTTAGTAGCAAAAAGTAAGTGAGTGCAATCGATTGCACTAGCAATGTAAATCGGTTGCACTGAGAAACATAAGCAAATGTTTTGAAAATTTTAAGTATTCAATCGATTTCACAAGCAATGTAAATTGATTGCACTGAGAAACAGAAGTAAAAGATCTGAAAGTTTGAAGTGTGCAATCGATTGCACTAAAATGTAAATCGATTGCACTCAAGAGAAAAATGAAATTTTAACTTTGAAAAACTTGAGTAATGATTTTTAAACATTTCTTTTTAATTTTTGAGCATCTATATCTTAAGATCAAAGTAGATAATATTATTATACCTTTAAAGTTGTTGAGAGCTTTGAACTGAAGATATTGTCCTTAGATGCTTTGAGCTTGATCATAAATCTTTGCCTTCTTTGTTAGCCATGGTTTGTCTTCATCAAAACAAAAGCTCATTTGTGAAGCTTGATTTTACATTCTCACCCTTTTTAATGATGACAAACAATCTTGCTTTATGCGATGTACTTTCCGGAAGAGCTTCTCCCCCTAAGATGCAAAACTCCCCCTATGTAGGAGAGGGTTGGAATCCTATGCGTTTCTTCATCTTGATTGGAGAGTACCTTAAAAATTAAAACAAGGAAATATACAAGCATAAAGTACAACATCCTTCTCCCCCTTTGACATTATCAAAAAGAAGGAAAGATGCAATAAAAAATGCACAAAATATATGTAGTAAAATTGAAAACTTAAACATAGCCATATTGCTCCATGATGCTTTTTATCATCCTTTGTTAAACACACATAGTAGTTATCTTCATCAAAACATGATGTTGAAGCCTTTGTCACAAAGTTGTCTTTTACTTAGAAGTTGTCTTTTGTTCTTCAACAAAAAGTATATCTTCAATGGATATGAAAGTTAGTGTATCAACTTTGCCAATACCAAGAATTATTCCTTTAAGGTATTTCCCATATGTGAAATAATCCTTGGACTTGAACTAGATTTGAAAGTTAGTATATGTCTCCCGTCATATGCTTTGAACAACCACTATCAAGATACCAAATATTGCATGTGGTTTTCAAGCATACCTACAAAACAAATTAAGTTTGATTTGGTTCCCAATGTGATTTGGGTCCATCATGGTTAGTTCCTTTCTTAACCCACACAAAATGTCCACTTTCTACACTAAAGTTTCTAACATAGCAAGCATTAGGTGTATGGCCTTTAATACCACAATAAAAACAAGTAGGTTCAAAGTTATTTCTATATCTAGAAGGATAAGCTTTCTTCTTGGGAAAAGTTTTCTTTTTAGGATAGTGATGAACTATTTTAGGTTTGCTCACTTTCTCTTTGGATTATTGATCACTAGCCTTAACAAAGATAGTTTTGTTAAAACTTGGTTTTGAAAACTTTGAATATCCAAGTCCACTTTTATCATTGGAGTATCTTTGTTGGCTAAGAATACCTTCCAATCCAATTTGGCCTTTTCATATATTTCAATGACTCTTTTTAATTGGACAATTTGGAAATAGAGTGAATCACAATTTTTCCATACAAAAGTCTATTTTTGTTCATCACTTGATTTTTGTTTTTCTTCTTTGAAATCTTTTTCCATAGAATCATATTTTTCTTCTAAGGATGAAATTTGTTTCTTTTGTGATGAAATAGTTTTATACAGAATTTTGCATTCATTCAATAGTTCATCTATAGCACCTTGTGCATCACTATCAAAAAGAGAAAATTCATTACTAACCTCATTGTCTTCATCATCGGAATGGTATGAGGCCATCAATGCAAGATTAGCACGTTGATTATTTTCAAAATCGGAAGATGAACTTTCCCATGCTATATATGCTTTCTTTGACTTCTTATCTTTATTTCTCTTTAAATATTTCTTCTTCTTTTCAAATGTAGGACATTCACTTTTAACATGTCCTTTTTCTCCACATTCAAAGCATATAACCTTCCTGGTTGGTGCTTCCCTTTTTCTTTCTTTTTGTAGAACCTTTTCAATCTTCTTGATATGATCATCCTCTTCACTACTAGTGGATTCACCCTCTTGATTGCTATCATGATTTTTTATCCTTGTATTTAGAGCCATGTCTTTTGAATCTTTTACTTGGATTTCATGTTTTTCAAGTCTTGCAAGTTCTGTCTCATATTCTTGAAGTTTCTCGAATAAAGTGGCAGAAGTCATTGTGGATAGATTCTTCTTCTCGGATATTGCTGTCACTTTTGGTTGCCATTCCCTGGATAGAGATCTAAGCACTTTAAGATTAAGTTCATCATTAGTTAAAGTCTTACCGAGTGCTTTCAAATGATTTGTCAAGTGTACAAATCTTTTCTGCAAGTCGAGGATTGATTCTTGGGGCTGCATTCTGAATAGTTTGTATTCTTGGCTCAAAGTATTTAATCTCGATCTTTTAACTTCAGTGGTTCCTTCATGCGTTTCTACCAAGGTATCCCATATTTCTTTCGCTGTTTTGCATACCGAGACACGGAATAATTCATCCATGCTAAGTGCACCTTGAAGAAGATTTATTTCCTTTTTATCATAGAGAACCTTCTTCTTATCATCTTCGTCCCATGAAGCCTTAGGCTTTGGTGAGCCAGCACCATTGATTACTATTATAGGGATAAATGGACCATTTTTGACGACATCCCATATTTCTTCTCCTTGCGCTTCAAGATGTGCCTTCATGCGTATTTTCCAGAAGTCAAAATATTCACCACAAAATAGAGGAGGCTTGTTGTTACTACCACCATCTCTGAAAACGGGATTTTGATTTGCGGAAGCCATTATGGATCTTTTAGGAGCAGGTTACCTATAACCTGCTCTGATACTAATTGCAAGTATGAGAGTGCGCCTAAGAGGGGGGGGGGTGAATTAGGTACTTTAAAAGTTTTTTCGTTTTAGTGAGATGGATATTATTTTTCTGGTTTAGTGCATGAGTTTACAATTGTGTTTCTTTCTTTTCTGGTTTATGACTTGTGATGAAAGTGGTAAATGCGGAAAAGTAAAGAACACAGAGATGTATCCTGGTTCCCCTCACAGTCCGAGAGTACTCCAGTCCCCTTTCAACATGAAAGAGATTTCCTTATTGTTAGATCTCTAGACAAGACACCCTAGTCCTTCTATAGAAGACTTTAACCAATAAAACCTCCAAGAACAATCCTCTTGGACCAAGAAAAATCCTCTTAGATTTCCACTATGTCAACACTGAGAACAATCCTCTCAAAGTGACTACACACTTGTATCCAACAATCCTGGAAAGACAAGATTTGAAAACCACTTAAACTTATATCCAACAATCCTGGAAAAATAAGTAAGTATCTATCAATATTTGATTTTGAGTGAGTTGAGTAGTATTGATCAATTAGAGTGATTTTACAATGTATGATCTTCTCTTCCAATAATATTATTGTACAATGACTCAATATATAATTGCTCAAAGTTTTCTGTTTAAAGATGTATGAAAATATGCAAAAAACTTATGCATGAAAGTGAAGGAATGCTTGAGTTTGTATTTTTAAAATTCAGAAAATAATTATGGAAGAGGTGTTGAAATAGATTTTGAAATTGAATATTTATATGTTCATAACACCCTTTTGAAACAACATGAAGTTCTGAAAATGTATCATGAACAAATTCCAAGTTTGACTGAAAAGTTTCAATGAAAAGGCATGATGAACAGGCATGTACAAAGCTGTTGTTTTTCAAAATTGTGTAGCATGCAATCGATTGCACCCTTTGTGTAAATCAATTGCACAAGGTTTCAACAGCTATTTTTTCAAAACTTTTTAAGAGTGCAATCGATTGCACTATCAATTTAAATCGATTGCATGCAAAGTCAGTAGAAAAAAGTAAGTGAGTGCAATCGATTGCACTAGCAATGTAAATCGATTGCACTGAGAAACAGAAGCAAGTGTTTTGAAAATTTTAAGTATGCAATCGATTTCACAAGCAATGTAAATCGATTGCACAGAGAAACAGAAGCAAAAGATCTGAAATTTTGAAGTGTGCAATCGATTGCACTAAAATGTAAATCGATTGAACTTAAGAGAAAAATGAAATTTTAACTTTGAAAAACTTGAGTAATGATTTTTAAACATTTACTTTTCATTTTTGAGCATCTATATCTTAAGATCAAAGTAGATAATATTATTATACCTTAAAAGTTTTTTAAAGCTTTGAACTGAAGATATTGTCCTTAGATGATTTGAGCTTGATCATAAATCTTTGCCTTCTTTGTTAGCCATGGTTTGTCTTCATCAAAACAAAAGCTCATTTGTGAAGCTTGATTTTACACTTTTTTGAGATTTTTCTGAGTTCAGGGGGTAGATTTTGGAAAGGGAACGTGTTAGCACCCTTTCCATCCGTGGTTTTCCACGGGCTCTTAGGTACTTGCTCATTTTTTAAAGTTGTTTTCGTGTTTGTGTGTTTTGAAAGGTTTTGTTTGCTTTATGATAACTCTTGTATCAGTCATCAAGAGTGTGATAAAGCGTTTTCGAAAAGAATTTTGAAAGTGTGTAAGTGTAAAAAGGAATCAGATTTGAGCAAGTACTTAATAGCTATCTACCTACTCGAAAAAGGTGTTCTTTTCCTCCTTTCCTTTAGATAGTGCTATCCTACTATTAGTGAGTTGGTAGCCCTATCGTTGAATGTTAAGGGACTATTGAAAAGGACGTTTATGGTCATTGAAGGAAACATATAGAGATACCTTAGCATTTCGAAGGGACTGTTATCATGTAGGCAACATCGAGGGACACAATCATTTCTCATAGGAAACTCGAGGGACATTAAGGGACTATGATCTTTATGAGGACTTTTAAACTGAGAGTATTTTCTAGGAGTATCCCTATGTTCGAGGGACATGACCATTTCTGAAGGCAACCAAAGTGGGAAATACCCTAGGGGTGCAAGTGTAAAATAGTGTGCTTTTTCATGTATTTTTATCTTGATGTTAGTGATCTAAGATTAATTGATTAGTTCTTGCCATACACGCCTAATTTACTAGCAGTTCATATACAGGCATATAATATAGTGCGGAAAGTAAATTGCAGGAAATAAAAACTCCTAAGCTATTACATGGCCTTGTGGCAATTACAGTTATATATGACTGAAAATATAAAGTGCAGAAAATAAAAAACCCTAATTAAGGCTATTACAATCCGGGAATAGTTACATAAAAAAGAATAATAGTACGGAAATAATAATGCACAAAAATTGAGACGAGAATAAGTTTGAAACCTTAAGAATCTAATTGCTTGTTAAAAATATTTTTGGTATTTTATGAAAAAAACTTGAGATTTAACCTAACTTCTAATTAATTTTAAATTAAAGAAAACAAGTTAAAATTTAATTAAATTAATTTGCAAGAAATAATTTTAATAAAAAAACCTAAGTCCTATTTTTATGATTTTATGATTTTAAAAATGAATGAGTTAAAAAAATATAAACTAATTAAAAAAGAAAATAAAGAGAATAAAAAATGAGATGAGCCTGAGGTGAGAAACCCAAATTGGAGGGTGATGACTTAATTTTAAAGGCCCAAATCCGTTGGCCCACCACTACGTGAGATCCCATGTTGCTGCATCTAGAAGGTCTATGATGGGGCTGCACCCAGGAGCGCTGGATCTGGAACAATGAAGATTTGATGGTGATGGTGTGAGAACACATGGTGTGCACGCTGGATCTTTAAGCGCTGGTCCATATCAAACCTATTAGAAAAAGCAAAACTCCAGACCTGGGAATCGAACCTAGGTCTTTAACTTCATACGTGTTCTTCCTTACTACTAAGCCATTTTGTCATTTGTTTATATGAACACAAACAATAATATATATGTGAAATTAGGTCAAATATATCAACAAATAAGACGTGCATGCTGAGTGGGGCCCTGGATTTTAAATGGACCAATTGAAAGAAAGGACTGTGCCACGCATGCACCGGTTAGTCTGACCACCCCTCACGGTGGTTAACTCTTTCTTCTCCGGCGATATTAAAATTAGAACCTGCAAAATAACACGAATCAAAGTAAGATATTAAACCTACCCCCCCATAAATCATATGTTGCGAGTTTAATGGTGGTATCCATTTGGCCTAAAAGTCCCTGTATTGTCAGGTTCAGAGGTTTCAGTTTGTGATGCCCTAAAAATGGCATCTTGTGATTCAAGCATAAAAGCTCTCATGCAAAACTTATAACTTGTTCTAATGGATATCCTGAACATAAAAAAACACATCAAACATGTCAATAATGCATGAATTATTAATTTTGAATTCACAAAAGCATACCAGACCAGTGACACTTGAGGAAGAGATTCTGGGCACGATTTGGCTTGAGTAATGGTTGAAACAAGTTCTTGGGAACATCACGGTGATAATGTAACACCTGGGATAGATTAAAGATGGTTGGATCGTGTGATACAGGTTTCACCTCTCTTTTGAGAAAATTTGGAATTTTGCTAGGGTTTGTGGAGGCAGCTGCGTATTTTTGCGAAGTAATATATGTGTGTCCTTTTTCTCTGAGATTATGAGGTTTATATAGACAAGAGATTTTAGGTAAACATTTGTGTATCAAATCTTGGTCCATTATGATGGAGAGATTTGATTTGATTTCTTCATAAAAACTTGCTATATTTGATTCAATCAGTGCCAGTCTATTTTCATGCGTTACTGCCAGCCTGTTATGAGTTGTTTGGGCTTCCAGTATGATGAATATCGAAAGCTGACCTGCCCATGCAGATCCATCTCCCTTCGAGTTTGCTCTCTTCGAAGGCTCTAAGCTCCAATTCGAATTATTCAGAGCTTTCCTCATCAGAGCATTGTTTCCTTCAAAAGCTCTAAACTCTAATTCGAATTGCACTAGCTTCAATGTCATAGCTCCTTCGATTAAGCCACCCCCTGCTTCGATTGCTTGATTTGAAGAGAATCACCCTGGTCGAATCAGCTCTTGTGGAGTTATGAACAAATAAGGCAAGAATCTTGCCTTTAACTCAGGAATTGAATCCACGATCAACATTGAATTCTTTCCATATTTTCAAAGAAAACATGCCATTTTGAACTTTGGGTGAACCTGGACAGGTTAGGATAAGTGTTTTGTTCGAATTTGGCTTAAGGCTTTCATAATGGTTCCTTCAATTGAGTCTCAAGTTTTTCTCTCTCTGATGGCTTTGAACTTGGTCCAATCGAAGCGTTATCTTATTTCCTAATCGAAGTGTTGTTCTACACTCCTTTGATGGCTCAAAGTCCTGATTCGAATTGCCCCAAACTTCCCTTATCAGAACATTTTTTTCTTTTGAAGGCTCTAAATTCGAATTGCACCAACTTCATTATCATGGCTCCTTCGATTATATCTTAAGCCTTGCTCCCTTCGATGGCTTTGCATCTTGATTCGAATTGAACATATTCTCAACATCAGAGCTTCTACCATGTTCTGCAGAAAGGATCAGAGTTATCCTCTCCAATCTGCATGAATTCGAATGCCCATCATTAGAGCTTCTAGAACCCTCTCAGTCTTTCCCTTTTTGATCTCATTTTCTCTAACTTGGACAATCAGAATATCTCCCTGTTGATATGCCAATCGAAACATCACTTGGTTAACATGCATATCGAAAGGCACTTTGTACGCTCTAACGAAAAATAACCTTATTTAAGATGCCCATCGAATCTGCCTTGTTGAAAATTCCCATCAAAAGGCCCTATACCAATCAAAGGATCCTTCGCAGATGTCAATTGAAGGACCTTTTGCATATGCCAATCGAAGGACCTTTTGCATATGCCAATCGAAGGACCTTTTGCATATGTCAATCAAAGGATGTTTTGCATATGCCAATCAAAGGATACTTAACCATCATTTTAAAAATTTCCTTTTCTTTAGGCAAAGGTTTGTAACCACCTATGCAAGAAGAAATCTTGGAAAAACATGAGAGGGCAAATTTTGGGGTACAACACCGAGTAATCGGGAAGACGTACTTCTTTCGACCTGGGAGCCTGCTGAAGCTGAGGACCATAGATTACCTAACCCATCTTGGCCTTTTAGGTGTAGTGCGGAAGCTATGATGGAGTAATCCGGAAATAGTTGTCACGCGATACTACGCTTGGACGAGTTTTTCCTGATATTATTATTAATTACTGAGTTAACCAGGACGTTGGTAATATCCGAAGGAAGGATGTAGACACTAGGAACCTCTTAGAACCTTGTTCAGAAGGTGATAACCGTTAGTCCATACCTTATGGGTTGTACCATTGACTCTAGGATCGTGACTCTGAACCATGTGATCCTGTTACTGTGCAGTGCATTTCATAACATTGCATATCATTTGCATCCTCTGCATCATTCTACATGCATCCAGGTTGTTTAGGATCTCATTCCCAGTTGCTTCTTTCTTCCCGTTAGTCGTCTACCATCAAGCTGATTCCTCAACACAACTACGGGACTAGAGTTGTTGTCAGATTGAGAGTGGAAAACCAAGAACAACACAACATGGAAGTTAGAATGTAAATCGAAGAGTTGAAGTTAAGCATGGTCAAACTTACTGAGATGATGCAAGTCCTGATTACCATAGGAGAGCCACCTCAAAGGACTGTGATATATGAAATCCCAACTGCTGCTATTGTCACTCAACCTATCCAGCATACATTTACTGCATGGCCAGAGTTTGGGTTACCTCATAACTACTCTTCGCCTGTTGAAATTACTTTAATGGTTGGCCAGTCTTCCCGACCTGTCTTTCAGGCTCCAGTTTTCACTGAACCTCAGCCAATCGTTCATATTGCTTCTCGTCAACCTGTTGCACAAGCTGCTTTTGGGAACCCTCTCTTTGAGTACCATGCTGCCAGTCCTCGAAGTGTGAGTCAAGGAGACTTTGGTGAGTTGGAAGAGTTTAAATAACAATATCAAAATTTAGATAAGAGACTTGGAGCTATGGAGGGAAATAAGTTCTTTAGTGTTGATACTAACAACATGTGCCTAGTTTATGATCTGGTTATGCCTGTAAAGTCCAAGACTCTTGAGTTTGAGAAATACTGGGGGCACCCTTGTCCAAGAAGTCATCTGGTGATGTACTTTCGAAAGATGTCTTCTTACACAAAGAATGACAAGCTGCTCATCCATTGTTTCCAAGATAGTCGGAGTGGAGCTTCATTGAAATGGTATATGGGACTTGAGAAAGGTAGTGTCCAATGCTTCCAAGATCTTGTTGATTCTTTCATAAAGAAATACAAATACAACCTTGACATGGCACCTGATCGTTGCCAATTGCAAAATATGTTTCAGAATGAGAAATAATATTTCAAGGAATATGCTCAACGATGGAGAGAATTGGCATCTCAAGTTGAACCACCTCTGGCAGAGAAAGAGTTAACTGGTTTGTTCATGGATACTTTGTCCCCTTTCATTTGGGAGAATATGATTGGTAGTGTGTCCTCCAACTTCACAGACCTGGTGACTATTGGCCAAAGATTAGAAGAAGTAATCAAGAACGGTAAAGTGTCTAAAGCTGCTGAATCTTCTAATGGTGCAAATAAATACCTTGGGAACTTTCAGAAAAAGAAAGAGGTAGAAGCCAATGTTGTCTCGACTGAGAGAAGAGGACCTCGCCATAGGCCTCAATATATTAATCAATCACAAGTAGCAGTTGTTACTCCTGTGGTCAATGCTTAACCAGTTCATGTCCCTCAACGACAAAATATTATGCAGAATCAGAATGGGAATAGGGCTCAATTTGATCTCATCCCTATGACATACACTGAATTGTATCATGCATTGGTGCAGAAGGGATTGATTAAAACTAGGCCTTTGATTCCTAGAAATCCTCCTCCAACCGGTTTCAGGTCTGACCTTCACTATGAATTTAATCAGGGAGCTGCCGATCATGATTTAGAAAGTTGTTATGCATTGAAAAAAAGAGTGCAGGAATTGGTGAAAGCAAATATTCTCGTTTTAAAAGAGGCAGGTCCTAATGTTGTCAAAAATCCTTTGCCAAAAAAAGTGGCTGAAGACTGAGTCGGGGTACCCTCAAGTCACTTCCTAAATCCTGTGATTCAGACAGGATAACTCATCCTTGTTACTGATTAGTCACTAGGCCATCTTTTTTTCTGTTTGCATTCTTCCCTTGTTTATGTTAAAATTGTTACTTTCAAATACTTTTTATACTTTCGTGTTAATTCTAATAAAATGAGCATTACAATGTTTTCATTCAAATGATTTTCATTTATTGCTTTCAAATATATTTCTCTTGTTTACTCCCTTTATCAAGATTTTATTTATGCAAAGATTTGATGGAGGATGATGAATATGAAATACCCATAATTGTTGCTGGTATGCTTTCGAAAAAAACTTTGCTGAGGATATACAGGCATTGTTTCAACTCCCAAACACTGGAGAAATGAGGAAGTTAATCCCTCGTTCACCCTTTTGAGCCTAGAAGTTGGAGTTTCTTTCTATACGGAAAAACCCACAATCTTAACCTGGGGATGGGTAGTTCTCAATTAATTTGGTTGTGCATTCAATTACAAGAGAAATCGGGCGAGACACCTTTCAATAAAGGTCGCGATCAAGCTTTCCTTTGCACACAACAAGAAGTGTCAAAGATGCTCCCAAACCAAAAAAAACAAAGATGGTTCCCCGTAATCATTGAGCAAGGCAGTCATTATATTTCCAAAAATAAAAATGAAATGAAAAAGAAAAATCAAAAGAAAAATCCCGCTAAGTCAAAACCTCTGAAGGAGACTTAGGCAAAAAACTGGGGCATCCCACTGACTGTAATTCCAAATGAAACAGTTCAGGAAAACTATGGGACATCCCGCTGACTGTAATCTCAAATGAAACAGTTTAGACAAAAGTTGGGAATAACAAATTCAATCAGAAAAGGTCTTCAAATCCTCAAAATTCTCCACCAGAGTTGACAAAAGTCCTAAAAACAGCAAAAAGATGTAAGAAGAAATGATTGTCATTCTCAAGAATCATTTAGCTTCTGAGCCATCGTCATTGCTACCATCAGTGCAATTCCAAAATCTCTTGGAACCTGAATGCGTATTCTGAATTAACTGAACGTAGGACTGAAGAACATCACAAAGATTGGGTTGGGTACAAATAAAATTTAAGCCTTTATCCTTTATTTCTTAAACCGTGAACCAGACCATGTTACAACCCTCAAAAGACCTAATTAAAGCCAGGTTTCTTTTGAAAGCATACTACAACAAGGTTGCGTAAACTGTCTCCTATGATCTTTTGTGAATCATTTGTTTTGGTTTCATACCTTTGTTTTAACTTTAAAAGTATAAACCACTCTGTTTTAACCAGTGATGCATTTTCTATACACCAATAACATCATTTCTAAAATGATTTTGGATTCAAAAAATTTCATGAACTTTGCATTAAAATTACCATGTTTGAATAAACAATTTTTGCTTGCAAACAAGCTTTCCTCGTCAAGGAATTTCAAACAGCTGGGAAACATGGTCAGTGACCCTATTAGGGGCAAGTATCTTCCAGGTCCAATTTCGAATCAGTTCAAGATTTGTTGCTCAGTGCGATTTTTCTCATAATTAGTTAGCCAGGAGATCATTTTCAAGACTCATACTGGGGCATTCCTTTCCAACAGTCATTTCAGAACTGAAGACATGATCAGTTTATCTCCAATAGTCATTTCAAGAACTGAAGCCATGATCAGTTTATTCCAACAAACATTTCAATAACTGAAGCCATGCTCAGTTTATTTCCAACAATTATCTTAAGAACTGAAGCGATGATCAATTTATCTTCAACAATCATTTCAGAGCTGAAGCCATGATCAGCTCATTTCCAGTAACTTTCGACTGAAGCCATGATCAGTTTATCCTCATCAGTTAGCTAATTTGGGATAAATCCCCAAGCAACTCTCCATGTCTTTCCTCAGAAGATCATCAGTTCAATACAATTCACATGTGTGATAAATTTGGGTTCAAGATTTTTTCTTTCCAAGCAATTTGGCAGAGTTCTCCGTGTTGAGGATTCAAACTTCCAATCTTACCTCCACAAAAGAGTCAAACTCTATTGTCATAAACATCTGCATTACATGCATAAATCATTCACATATCATGCATAAAAAAATTCTTACATAATGCATAACAAGAGATTTGCATTTTCCAAGGTCTTGTGCAGTTGACATGTCACCTTGAGATCAAAGTACAACTTACTTCGCACCTACCAAAGCAAACGTTAGTTCAGTTGTCTCTCTTTTATCCAATGCTAATCTTGGATGAGTTGTTTCTCTTTTCCGTCCAATGCTAATCTTGGATATGTGGTCTCTTTTGTTTCCATCCAAAGCCAATATTGGATGTTGTTACCTTTTCTTCCATCCAAAGCCAATATTGGATGTTGTTACCTTTTATTGTCGTCCAAAGCCAATATAGGATGCCACCATCTTTTCTGCCATCCAAAGCCAATATTGGATGCCACCCTCTTTTGTTGTCGTCCAAAGCCAATATTGGATGCCACCCTCTTTTGTTGCCGTCCAAAGCCAATATTGGATGTTGTTATCTTTTCCCTTGTCTAAAGCCATTATTAGACGTTGATATTTCCCTTCATTCAAAGCCAATATTTGATGTTGTGATCAGTTCTCTCGTCTAAAGCCATTATTAGACATTGATCTTTCCACTCATTCAAAGCCAATATTGGATGTTGTGATCTTTTCTCTCGTCTAAAGCCATTATTAGACGTTTCCCCTCATCCAAATCCAATATTGGATGTCGTGTTTCTTTTTCGTCCAACGTCTTTCCTGGACGACTATGATGTAGATTTAGATTTGGTCTCATCACACATCTATTGTTTTTTTAGATGCTTCTGATTGTCTTTTCCAGAGAGTTGCTCGCCTCATTCAATGCCATTCTTGGATGTAGCTGCTTTCCTTCTCGGGTTTTATCTCTTTTTCCATGTATTGATGGTTACTCTTTGTCACCCTGACAGATATCCAGAAATATCTTTTTGTTTCCCTAGCGTGTCTTTCCACGTCATTTTATTTGAACTACCATAAGTTTCCAATTTCAAGTCTTTATATATTCCCAGAGTCTGTTTCACCTCATACATCATTCAAAAAAATATATGTCAAAAAAAGAGTCCATGCACTCATTCATAACATATGCTATCATCTCATCACATTAGGGACAAAATTCAAGTCTGTTTGTATTTAATTACTTTCTGCCTATATGGTAAAAAGATAATTAAATAGGGGCAGTTGTTGTACCCTAAATTTTGCCCCTAATTTTTTCAGTCGCACTTTCATATCATATTTTCTCATTTGGTCTCAATCATTAATAAATAGCTTCATTCATCACATTTCCATCCTATCTTTAAGTTTGCTCTTGTGTTGTTGACTAACTTCTAATCAAAATACAAAAAAATATTCGTCTTTGTCTTTGCATATTTGTGTTTTGTAGGTACCGAATCGAGGCATCTGACAAAAAAGGTTTTCCGATATTATTTACCTAAAAATTTCTATTTGCAAAGAAAAATAATTAAAAAAATTTCATTTTTTTTCACTGTACAATCGATTGCCCTTAGAGTGAAATCGATTGCACAAAGTGTATTTTGTATAGTTTTTGAAAAGATAACACTGATGCAATCGATTGCTCCCAGAGTGCAATTAATTGCAGGGTGAAAATTTGAAAAAAATTAGCAATTTTAAAGTTTGTCAATTTTGGAGCCAGTTTTTCATTTTTTGAAATATTCATTAATTCAAATTTTGGCTCTAATTTTTGAAAGTTATGTCATTAATTCAAATTTTGACTCCAAGAATCAATTACCAAATTACAACTAATCCCAAGCCTAAACTCTATAAATAGAGCCCTCATTTCATTCAAATCTCAAGCTTTTGATAGCCAAATCCACTTTGCTAAAAAATCTCTCAATTCTCTCCATCTACCAAATTAACTCAAAGCTCCATTTTAAAAAAAGTTAGTAAGCTTTGCATTGAAGCTTACTAATCTTTGAGGTAAACCTTCATCCAAACACTTTTTCCTCATCAATTCTCTACATCCAAGCTTTGGTGATTGATTCTTGTGGTTGAATTGAAGCAAATTCTTGAAGTTGTTTTGATAATTCTCTAGATCTACCTTTGGTAAGTTGGATTATTCATCTTTCACAATGTGATCTCTTATTGATCTTTGGGTTTGATTCATTGAGCATTATTTTGTGATTCCAATGGTGCTATTTACTCATAATTTTGATGGAATTTTCGTGCTCAATTGAATCCATGATCATAAGGTGTTTGATGGAAAGTTTGAACAAGAATTTTGCCTTTTGAAATGCTGATTTTCTATTTTTCACATTGAGCAATCGATTGCTCCCAGAGTGCAATCGATTTCACTAAGTGAATTTCGTGTAAATTTTTGAAAACTTCACTATGCAAATCGATTTTCACTGTAGTGCAATCGATTTGCACATAAACAAAATTCATTTTTTTGCCTTGTTTTGGGGCAGCTTTGATCCAAAATGCTTTTTCTACTCACTCCTTTTGATTGTTGATTTGGATTGCAATTTTAAATGTCCAATTTCTCTTTAAATTCAATGGACTTTAGGGTGTAGATGAAGTTGGATAAATGTTCACCAATTCAAATCTATCAAAGAGTGAATTATTTAATTCATTTTTTGTGCTTTGGATTAATGATATGTTTAGTGCTTTAATCCATCTAGATGAGTGATTGAATTTAAAGATGAACGAAATTTAAGGTAGGGATCCAAGTTAGCTCATCATTCCCCTCCGTCTTCATCTTATCCCATTCTTTTTTAAATTGTGCTACATGTTAAGGGATGATGATCTCTATATAAATTATCCAAACATAAAGTACATAGATTGATATTGACTGGCTCAAAATAGGTGTGACTTCTACATAAGTCCACTTACGCTTGCTTAACATAGCGCTAAATTTTGTCCCAATTCGAATAAATGATCATTCGTGCCCCAAACCTATGTTTGCAAGCCCAAGTATGTTAATTTGATCCCTTTGATCCAATAACCTTGAGATTCATTGTTAGGAGGCTTTGGTTCTACCAATCCTCCAATGGATCTTCATCAATTTTGGTCAACGCGAATCACTTAAACATTGTTGATCATTAAATGTTACCTTGAGGATTCTTAAATGGATGATATACGTGACAAAAAAATGCAACTTGTTGTTGAGAGGCTTTGGTTCTACCAATCCTATAATGAGTTCCAAATGCAAGTTTCAATATGTTCATCCAACTAACCACTAATATCTAACAATTGACTTTACTTTATGCTTTTTATTTTTATGCTTTTATTTTATGCACCACTTACTTTTGCATTTACATTTCATGCTATTTTCATCTTTGCTCACTTGAGCATTTAATTTTATTCCATTTTTATTTTCCTCTCTTGAGCTTTTCTTTTCCTTTTAAAGACACTTAATAATCAACATGAACCATAAAATACATTAATGATACTTGGACTACTTGGTTACTATCCTTGGCATTATGGAGTATTAGACTTCTCGGACATAGGAATAAAAACCTTGCCTTATGTTGGAGATCGTATGACCTTAATTGATATTTTTTCTGGAGACATTGGGTTGTTTGTATGTTTTGTGTGCAAGTTATTGTGATTACACACTTTGTCTATAATCTGGAATTCATTTGTATACAGCCGTTACTCTGCCTAATTTTTGTGAAGACTTAATGCAATTAAAGCTTGGTTTTCTCAAGAGGTTTAGTATCCTTGCTTAGTTTCACTCCAAAGAATGGTAATTCTATCTTGACCCATAATGTCAAGTGTTGGCTTCTTGTTAGTTAGACGGTTCTCTTCCTTAGCTTTTACCTTATGCTTTAGGATAGTCCCTTCATCTCCTCCAATCTTCTTTAATTTTCAAAATCTTTTCATCTTTTTCAAAACCTTCTTTGTTTATAAACTCGAACAACTTTCATAATAAACCTCGACTTTGTCGAGTGCCTTTTATTTTAAAACTTCTTTTCTTTAAACAAATTTCAATTCACTTAATCATACTTTGACATCTTTTAAAATTAACAAAAACACTTGAATTCATTCACTCTTTTGTGCGCTCGAGCACCCTTTACCCTTCAAAACTTTTTCCAAGATGAGACATGATTCATTGATAGTCGAACAAAATTCTCCTATCCCCATGGTTATAAAGGTGTCGACTTTTCCACTTGAGTACTAGAGGCGTTCTCAAACCCTAACTCTTGTTGACGCAAGGTCCATCTTTCCCACACCTTATGGGCGTTAGTCGAGATTTCTCTCCTAACAATGACGACTTGTCTCCTTGTTTAAAAAACAACCAACAGAAAAGTATTTTCTATCCGAACTACGGTGATCTGACTTTCCCATTGCACGAGGGAGCACGTAGGCATTAAGTCTTATGACCCAACACGAGCAACAAAAATAATTTAAAAAAAATTTCATTTTCTTTTGTTTACAAATACTCATTCATTCTTTTACTTTAGCAAGTAAACCTTTACACGACACTCCTTTTAAAAGAAACCAAACAAAGTGGATCCTACGGAGTACCGTAGATGCTTAGGGTGTTAATACCTTCCCTTTTCATAACCTACCCCCGTACCTCGATCTCTGATTTTTTGGGTTTTGTTCGCTTTTTTCCCATTTCCCTTTGGAAACAATAAAGTGCGGTGGCGACTTCATTGTGTTGAGATAAGTAAATTTATGTATTAATCTCAAATCTTTACTGCTACATTTCTCTACATATCATCACTGTTGCAATCTAGTTCATCTCTCTGCTCTCGTCTCTTCGACGCCGGCGATTTTGCGTGCGACAATTAGCATAGGAGGACATTTGTGTGATAGCTTCTGTAAAAGGTATGGTAATGTTAAGTTGTTTCATAAGTTCAACAAATTTCTTGAATTGCCCTATATTTTTAGACTTAGCAAATCTTTAAGGATATGGGATAGGTGGTTTATAGGGTGGCAGAGGCATATAAGGTTCTTCTTTTTCCACGGCCTCTTCACCATCACCTTCTTTTTCTACTTCCTTCGGCTCAGCTTCCTTTTCAGTTCCTTTTCCATGTTTCTGTTACATGGCTTCTGTTGTACCCAAAAATTTTCTCTCTCTTTCCTCAAGACATTTCTTACAAGATCTTCATTGGTTCAAGCTTGCACAAGTATTGACTAGGTCAAACCACCTCCTAAACACTGATGCCTCAAATTAGGGTTTTGATTTTCACAAGGACAACTGGACATATATTTCCTCAAATTACTTTCATGGACCATTATAGACCTCCAAGAATACTCATGTCAAGTTTCAAGTCTTGAATCACAATAATGCTCAGTCAACTGACCAGATGACTGAAAATCAACTTTATTGGATAAAAAGTCAATTATGGTCAACTTACAGTCAAACTTCAAGATTTTGGACCAATATCAACATTTCGAAGTCGTATGCATCAATTGATCAAGTTTGGATCACAATTCCCCAAGAAAAGTGTTCAATTCATCAAAAGGGCAAAATGGTCAAAATTAGGGTTTTGATTGAGAATGACTGATTTTTGACTTTTGACCTAATACATGAATTTTTGTTTTGAAACATGATTTCATGGATTAAATTACATCATTTTGACCTAACTGCATGATTCAATTCATCCCTCAAGATTAAGCAATTAAAAGATGAAATTTGGTCAACTGTTGGAAAATTGAACTGATACACCAAAAGTGAAACTTTGACTTTTTGGTCAAATTTGAGTTTCAAAGATCACAATTCATTAAGACATTAAAAAATATGAAGCTTGATCATCAAGAAATCAATAAATTCAAAAGTGAATTTAAAAAGTCAAACTTTTCAAGACTTGGAAATTTTTCTAAGTGTTTTTGTACATGATAACTTCACTACTTCATGCTAATTTTTCACCAAGATGCAAGATGATTCAAAGGAAAATTTCAACATCAGAGTTGTATATCTTGATGATATATACATATTTGTATTAATGGTCTCATATCCAAAAATTTCTTCGATTTTGAGTTATAGGCCCATGAAGTCATGCACTTTTTCTTAAACACTTAGTGAAATTTTGACCTAGTTTAGGTAGAATTTTGTCCCAACTTCTTGGAAATTTTTCACATAGTTCCAATTGGATTTTGCAAAAGCGGAAAACATGAAAGTTTTAGAGGATGTTTCAAGATTCCCAAAATTTCAAAGAACTTGAAGAGATCATTTTTGAGCTAAGATAATCAAATATAAGAAGTTGGGCATCCATTCTTGAATTACAAGGCATTTTTGGGATGAACACTTGATCCAAACCCTAGCCTATGCTGCATAACCTCACTTTGCAGGCTTCTAATTGTGTTTCACTCCATAATAAATTGATTACACAGCTGATAGATCCATTTTCCAACCATTTGAGCCCTTATCCAAGTTGCATTTCCATTAATGGCACAAAGTAACATTGCCATTCAAGTAAAGTTTCTTTAATACCAAAGTCAACTTGTCTTGAGCATTACACTTGTTCTATCTGCACAATCATCCTCTACAAACTTAGAACAAACATGTTTAAAGTTGTTATCCACCCTACAAGCCTTGTACCATGCCTTGGAAAGATGTTTGTCAAGCTTGCTTCAAAAGTAAGTCAAATATCCATAACTTGTGATCTTGTATTTCTGATCCCTCCAAGCTTCCAAAACTTTGCCTATAAATTGAGCCTTCATTCAAAAGTCTAGGACACGAATTATCAAGCTTAGAAACTATCTCAAACTCCCTAAAACTGAGAATTTCTCTCAAGCCTCACTTTTGTGCCATTTCTTATTTTTTATAGACATCTCACAAACTAGTTGTGAGTTTTCCATTCTTACCATTCACCAAGATTCTATACCATATACAGAAGCCATCCCAATACCTGTTACACTTCTGTAACTCCATCTTCACCATCTTCCATTTTCAAAATCAGCCACTTGCACTTGGACTTTACTAGAACATTTCAAGCACTCTCAGCTCAAAGTAACTATTGGAATAGCTTCCTGGAAGTTCAAGGAAGCTAACCAGACCATTGCAGCACCTTGAAGTAAGCTTAAACTCAAAACACGGTTTCCATTTTCAAGGTGAGTTTTCTGATTTTCTAACTCCTCATACATGCATCATTTGACTTCCATTTCCAAAGATAAAATGTAGATATCATAGCCCTGAAACTAACCATGTCTTTAGAATTCATTTATATTGCTTGAGTGTTGTGAATTTTAAGTCTGAAGTTATAGTAAAATTAGGTCAAAATTTGGTACCATTAAAAATTCGTGTTCATCTTTGAGTGTTAGCTTAAGTTATTTACATTTCTGAAACCGTGATTAAATTTCTAACAAGTTTGATGTTTACACTTTTGAGAATGGATGAGAAATGAGTAAGTTCAGAATTTCAAAAATCTAGCGCAAGGTTGAAGATGAAGTACAACCATGGACATGTTTTATTTTAAATTTAATGATTGTTATTCTTATACCAAATGTAAAGGCCACCCTAGTGGCAGCAAGCACGCATAATGCATTTATGTAAAAGGTCATGAGTTCGAGCCCCAGCGAGACCTTTTGGTTTTTTTTTTCATATTTTTCCTTGTTTCATTTTTTTGTTTGCAATGCTTGGGGCCTTCCAGCTATTGTGCCAACTCTTTTTTCTCCCTCTCACCCCCCGTTTGCCTTTCACCATGCAGCCCAACTCTTTTCTTTCTTTATTCTTTTTTTTTTAATTTCTGATTACGAAAATAGGCCTTGGGCCAACACCAAACAAAAATTGTTTTCCTTCAAACCTCCCAATTCACTTTCCAAACCTCCTAATACCACTTTTTATATTTTATATTTTTATTTTCTTTTCCTTTATTTTATTATTTTATAATATTATTGTTTTTAATCAAAAATACCAAAAATATATTTTATTTAGACTTAGAAATTATTATTTTCCTCTCTTACTTTATTTTATAACATAAAACCCTAAAAAATATATTCTTTCTTAAATTAATTGAACTAATTTAAACTTAGGTTTTCTTATTCTAATCTATTTTGTAATTAACCTAGACTTAGGGTTTTGATTAATTAATTTTTTCTTTTAATTAGCTTAAAACCTTTTCATAACAAAACCATAAAAACAATTTTCTTTTCTTTTATATTATCTTTATATTCTTGTATATTTTATTTAGAGTTATTCAATTTGGTTGTAATAATAATTAGAACTTTTTGCTTTCATCCTCATTTGTAATTTGTAACCCCATCCCCTAAATGATGTAATAGCGTAGAACTTTAAATTTCCGCAATTTATCGCTTTCAATATTATTGCTAGTAACTAGGGTTTTTATGGTAAGACTTAAAATCAACAAGTAGACAACCCTAATTCAAGACAAAAACGCATGAAAACAATAGACCTTGCACACTTGCACCTCTATGGTTAACCCATACTTGTTGCCTTAGATAAAAATAATCATGTCCCTCGAACATGGGATACTTTAGCAAAGACCCTCGAATACAAGATCGTAGTCCATCGATGACCCTTCGATGTTTCCTTTGGTAAACGATCTTATACCCTTATAACAAATTTCTAAGGTATCTTACAATGTTGTCTTCTATGACTGTACGATGACCCATGCCTGTCCCTTCACATCCAATGATAGCATTTCTTACTAACTAATGGAAAGATAACACTATCTAAAGGAGGAGGAAAATAATAAAGACTTTTTGAGTAGATAGAATTCTCGTAGTTTCTTGCTCACAAAAATTTCAAACAAAACATCTTTCAAATACACCAACACTTTCATGAAATGATTTCAAAAGTCAACACTTTGTATACATTCTTATAGAGACGAGAATCATTACAAAGTTTGCCTAAACAAAGGCACTTTTCAAAAATACTTTCAAAACTAACACAAACACATTTTACAAAGCATTTCAAAGTGATCTAGCAACTAAGAGCCCGTAGATAACTACAGATGAAAAGGGTGCTAACACCTTCCCTTTTCATAACCTACCCCCAAACTCAAGAAAATTGTCAAAAGGTATTTCCTGTTCTTTTCACTATTTCCTTTATTGGATAAAAGAAAAGTCGGTGGTGATTCTTGCTATCCGCAACAATTGCGATAAAACGTAAAACAACCAAGTCAGTTCTCCCACCGTATTATAGAAATGGCGACTCTGCTGGGGGCGTTAATCAAAAGTGGGGTTACCTTAGAGACTAGATCACCTTTAAATTCTTTCATTGTTTAACTTGCTTTCTTTACTCTTAAAAGGGTGTTTGGGCTTTGTATAGATCCTCTACCCGGATCTGGGAACATTATTAGGTAAGTAGCAAAGATCGTGGAGACTGTACGATGTAGACTGATGTGGTTGAAACAATAGCTACGTTAGTGTAACACATTTGTGGGTACTGGTATCCCTTGTGGCGAATCAAGAAGAATACGGGGCCATTGTGTGGTGTCATTAAGTATTAACTTACCATAGAACCTTTAGTTGAACAACTTTGCCATTAAGAAGTAGTGAGATAGCCGGCTTTGGTGCAGTCCGAAGTTGGTTGATACTCGATATTGTGCTTATTGAGATCGGACTTTCGGGATATTTTGGTCGCCAAAACAGAGGCTTGCGCTGAAATAGTGCCCAGTGAAGAAATATCAATGATATTGATATTCCCTAGAATCCGATTATTTTCTCGGACAGGTTAAACCAACTAAACTTCAAGAGGGTACTTACCTATGAACTCCATGAAAGCCTAAACCTAAGGACTTGTTTTTTTTGTTTGTATGTGTTTATTTGTACATAACATCATGGCATCATACCATAGCATTTTCACTAACCATTTCAAGGACCTAGAGATTTATCTTTGTTCCTTTTTCTAGGATATGGCTTCCACTCGCATAAATACATTCCAAATCAACCTTATGAAAGTGCCTCCTTAACTCAAAGAGTTAGCATCAAGGGTCCCTGAAAATCCTCCGTTCACCAAGAAGTATGGTCGGCTACTCAACTTGGTTGCCTCAAACTTTGAAGAAGACATGGTACATGTGCCTTTTCAATTCTTTGATCCTAAACATCATTGTTTCACATTTCCAGATTACCAATTGGTGCCTACCATGGAAGAGTTCTCTCAACTATTAGAAGTACCAATTCTTGATCAAATACCCTTCACCGATATTGAGAAAGATCCAAGACTTAAGGAGATTACTCTAGCCTTACATTTGCAGCGGTCCGACATCATGGAAAATTGGGAAACAAGAAGTGGTGTTAAGGGTTTTCTAGCCAAGTTTATGTTTGAGAAAGCTCAATTGTTTTTGGATGCTCTGGATTTGCAAGCTTTTGAAGAATTTTTGGCTCTTTTAATCTATGGGATGGTTCTGTTCCCTAATCCATACTAACTTATAGATGTGAACACGGTTAAAACCTTCCTATCTCGTAACCCGGTGCCTACCTTACTCGGGGACATTTTGTATTCTCTTAATGCCCGTACGATAAAGAGAATGGGGATTTTATGTGTTGCACTCCTTTGATAGCTAGGTGGTTTATTTTGCACCTTCCTCAGTCACTTTTGAAGAATGAACAAGGCATGAGGTGGTCTCTAAGGTTGATGTCACTCTCGTATTCGGATATTCATTGGTGTTCTCAATCTTTAGAGGATGTTACCATTATTGACCATTGTGGGGATTTACCTAATGTCCCACTCATTGGGATTAGGGGAGGTATCACTTATAATCCTTTCCTAGCTCTACGATAATTTGGGTATGCTCAGAAGGATGGTCCTCATGACGCACTTGTCCAAAGTATTTTGTTCGACTACGAGAATGATGCCCAAGGTTATCGTCAAAGGTTTGTGCGAGCTTGAGGCATGGTGAACAAGGTTGATAGAAAAAATTTGGGGCATAAGAACTCCACTCCCTTGGATCCTTATCTCAAGTGGGTGTGATCTCGCGCTCAAAACCTCATGATGTAGTATATGGCCATCTTACCAATAATTGTGGAGCTTATCATCAAGGGGGATGTTCCTTAAACCGTTCTTCATCCTGACATGCATACTACTCTCGAGGAATTGCAAAGATCATGGATTTAACTCAAGAGAGAGTGAGACACCTTTGAAGCCCAATTCTACTCAAGTGAGAAGAAAGTGTTAGAACTTACAAGGCAACTTCACGAGGAGCGGAACTTGAATTCGTACATCAGTCCAAAGAGGAAGCTTCCAAAGGAGACCCGAGTCTTTTGTTGTATAATTTCATTTTGTTCTTTTTCTTTCGTTGTAAGCCCAAGAGGAAGTTTGTAACCTTTGAACTTATTAATACAATTAATTTTTGTTTCCTCTTTATTTAAGAAAATTTAAATCTTAAAGGTCCTTGAAAACATTGCATACGCATAACATGCATCATATCATAAGCAGGTTTTCTGAAACAGGTTTCCTCATCTTTTTACTGTTTATTTCAGTATAAGATGGATCTCGAGCAAACCGTCAAGGACTTGCAGACTCAACACTCTAAGTTTCAAGAAACTCTGCTCAACTTAGAAAAGGGGCAGCAAGAAATGATGTCACTTCTTGTCACGAAGAAGAAGACCAAGAAGAAAGTTGTAATCAACATGGGGAAGAGATTCAAGGGCCCCGTACAATAAGTTCAAATTGAAGAGGACTCCTCCGAGGAGCATGAGAATCAAGATGAAGATGCTAGGAGCACCCATGCTGGGGGTGGAAACAATCAAATCTCTGTAGACGGGGATTATTTTGAAGAGCAATATCCATCGATTGACGACAAGTATAAGCAACTAGAAGACAAATTGAAGGCTGTAGAAATCCAAGTTGTGCCTGGCTTGGACTTTGGTGACTTGGGTTTGGTTCCTGGGGTATTCATTCCCCATAAATTCAAGATCCCTGTTTTTGCGAAGTACGATGGTGTCTCATGCCTGAAGCTTCACCTAAGATCTTACGTCCACAAAATCATCCGCATACCACTGATAAGAAATTGTGGGTGCACTTTTTTCAATAAAGTCTATCTAGGACGTTGTTGGAGTGGTTTTACCAATTGGAAGGGACTAACATCCATACATGGGAGGATTTGGCCACTGCCTTTTACCGCCAATATCAATATAACGTTGATCTTGTGCCAACTAGAGTGGAATTGCAAGGCTTGACCATGGGATCAAATGAGGGATTCAAAGAATACACCCAAAAATGGAGAGACCTGGCTGGCAGGGTGCAACCACCTTTGATTGAAAGGGAGTTGGTAGATATGTTTATGGGAACATTGACTAAACCATTTTTCAACTTGCTAATTGGAAGTTCATCATCCGGATTGACTGAATTGATCTTGACTGGTGAGAGGGTTGAAAGCAGGACTAAAAGTGAGAAGATACCCATGGCTTCCACCTCAAATGCTGTGAAAAAACCATTTTTTGGTAAAAAAGAGACTAATGTTGTGTATGGGTCAAGAAGTCGTGCTAAGAATGACCGTCATCATTCAGTAGGGTTTGTACTGATTTCTAATCCAACTCTAACTCAACGACCGCATCAACAAAATAGTCAGCAAAGACCAGATGTCCAAAGAAGACAATTTACTAAAATCAATATGCAACTGTCTCAAGCTCTACAACACCTATTAAAAGCTGATTTGGTGACCTTGCGAGATCCCCCTTCCAACCTGTTGTACCCTAAAATTTCCCCTCTCATTTCTCAAAGGATCACCCTGAACCCCCGGGTTTGTTCCCATCCAATTTCAAGCCTTGAATTGCAAATTTTTCAAGAAAGTCATCCACAAGGGGAAAATGGTCATTTGCACACTGAAAAGTCAAACTTTGATTTTTAGATCAAAATCAAGTTTCAAGAGTCATATTTCATCAAGACATGTTGAGATATGAAGTTTGTTTCATCTAGAAATTCAAAAGTCAAAAGTTACTTTGGAAAAGTCAAATTTTTAAATACTTAGAATTTTTTAAGTGTTTAAGAAATATGACAAGCTCGGAACTTCTGATCAGATTATCACCATGATGCAAGTTGATTCTGGATTAACTTCTAACACAAGAGTTATGGACTCAAGCAAGATCTGAAACATTGCAGAATAAAACTTCTCCTAGAAATGCTGGGATTTCAAGTTATGACTCCTCAAAGACACGTCCATGAAACTGAAGCACTCAGCAAATTCTGGATAGTTCCAAGACAAAGTTTGGTTACAACTTCTGGGCCAGTTTTCATAAAGATTCAGTCAGAGTTTGCAAGAGAAATTCAAAGAAGGTTTACAAAGCGTGTTGCAAGCTTCTTGGAAAGTCTGACAGCTCCTTCAGAACATGCTGGAGCAAAGAGATACAAAGATCAGAAGTTGGATGTTTATTCTAAATTATGCTAAAGCTCAACCTCTGAACCAAAATTAAGCAATGATGAAAAATCTCACATTACAGGATTTTTGGTTTGATAAATCTCATCATCATTTAATGCTCACAACCACTTTTGAGTCTTTATCCAAAAGACTTCCCCACGTGTGGCATAGGAGTACCTTTACTGTCTTAGAAAAGCAAAATTTTGTACAAAAGTGTGTTGGGCCCATACGTTGCTTTTGCTTTTGAGGTTACCTTTCCTTATTTCCTGCTTACAAATCCAGCTTAGGCGCGTTAAAACTGCTAACCACCATACTTATTTGAACTTACTTCAAGAGCAAGTCAATGCCTAGCTTATGATGGTTGTGCCACGTGACCTTTCCAAGCTACTAAACCTTTGCCTATAAATTGAAATTCATTGGCAACTGTAAAAAAATTGAGAAAGAAAAGCCTTGAACCCCTGCTAAAATTCCAAGAGTCTAAAACTGCAAACATAAAAATAGAAAACTTGTTAGCTTTTGATTCTTGCATTCAAATTCCATTTTTTCTCAAGTGCTTCTTGACCAAAACCATCCATACAGTTTCTGATTCACATATTAGAAGTTATCCTAACTTTTGTGTTCAGATTGCAACACACTCTCCCTCCACATCCACCTCAAAGAAGTCAGAACTTTACCCCTTGGTTATTCCAGAATTCTCTAACCACTCGTAGCCCAAGTTGAAAGCTTCCAGCCTGCTGAGCACGTGAAGGAGCTGTTCAGAACATCACCAGCATTCAGAACCAGACTTCATCTCACAGATTATTTTCCAGCTGCAAGGTAAGTTCCTGCTGACTCTCATCATATTACTTAGGCATTGTTAGATTTGCATGTTCAAAAATACAATGTAAACATCATGATTCTGATGATGTACATATTATGAGGTTTCATGTATTTTCCTGCCTAGGTAGAGAGAATTTCAGTCTAGAACTTCTTAAAGAAATTAGGACTCAGAATTAGGATTAGAAAATTCATGCTTGCTTCTGATTTATAGTTCTGATATCTCTTGTTTCTGAAACATTATGAAACCTGCCATAACTGTTATATGCACATCTTCTGTTTTGTTGAGAAATGACTAAGTTACAGATGTTCTGATTAGCATGGAGAGGGAGATAAAGTTCTGCCAGTAGACATCAGAAATTATGAAATCTTCTTTGTTCCCAATGGACTCAGAACTTCTGACTTTACCTATTTCTGCTAATATGATTTCTGTTTTTTTTGCAGCACGCCAGAGTCAGAACTTCTGATCTCTTTTAGTTCAGCAATGCGCTAACTCTATTTTATTTTTTTACTTATTATTTTTGCTATCACTTCTATTTTCACTAATCAAAAACACCAAAAACATTTTACATTTTTTACATGTCTTATTTCATTTCTTTTAACATAAAAAGATTAAAATATTTTCTTAAATATAACTTATTTCTTTACTTAAACAAAACGAGTTCATTTTACATTTCTTATACATTCTTATCCATTCAATATGGTTGTAATAGTAACTTAGGATTTTGATTTTACTTGAAATCCCCATTTATACTATGTACACCCCATCCCCCTAATGATTGTAATAGCGTAGGATATTTATTTTTTGCAATTTACCGCTTTATACAATTACTAGTAATTAGTTTATTGTACGGAAAGACTAAAACCAAACAAGTAGAGAACCCTAATCAAAGACAAAATCAAGCATGAAAATAATACATTTGCACACAAGCACCCCTAAGGTTATTCCACTTGGTTGCCTTACAAAATAGCCATATTACGCATGTGAGGTATCTTAGCAAAAACAAATGAAATACAAGATCATAGTCCCTCGATGACGCTATCTAAGTTTCCTTTCAAATGATCTTAGTCCCTAAAGAAAAATTCTAAGACACTTTGCAACATTGCTATTCATGGTCATACGATAACCCACGCCCGTCCCATTTACATCCAAAGATAGGGTTGCTTACCAAATCAATGGTAAGATAACAATGTCAAAGGAAAAGAAAATGAACAAGAAAGACATTTGGGTAGGTAGATTGCTCCTAATTACTTGCCCCACTTCAAAACAAAACATTCTTGCTCAATTTCAAAACAAACACCTACACTTTTCAAAACGTCTTAAAAACTTGAAAACATTTTCAAAAGATCAACATCTTTGTATACATTCTTACGAACGAGAATCATTACAAAGATTTCCTAAACAATGGCCTCTTTACAAAATACTTTCAAAAACCACACAAAGCACAATTTCAAAGAAAAATCAAGTGATCTAACAAGTAGCTAAGATCCCATGGAAAACCATGGATGAAAAGGGTGGTAATACATTCCCTTTTCATAATCTACCCCCGAACTCAAGAAATAATCTCAAAGGTCTTTCTTGTGCTTTTTCACCTTTCCTTTTGGATAAAAGAAAGTCGATAGTGACTCTTGCTAACTGCAACATTTGCGATCAAACGTAAAACCCTCAAGTCAGCTCTCCCACCATATCACAGAACTGGCGACTCTACTGAGGATAATTCTAAAAGTGGGGTTACCTTAGGGATAGATCACATTTACTTTCTTATATTGTTTGACTTGTATGCTTTATATTATGGTTCTTTGTTTGGGTTTGAATCCTCTATCCAGATTTGGGATGCCTTATAGGTAAGTAGAAATACATTGTGGAAAAGTTTGAACAAAGTTGTATCTTGATAAGTTGAAGAGATATCCATCATTACTATCTCAAATAAACCTATTAAGATCACCTCCAAAGTTCCTATTAAGATTCCCGTTAAACCAAGAATAGCTCCACTGATAATCACCACACTGGGGCCAGTCCCCTATTCTTCTGATAAGGTTGTGCCCTGGAATTATGGGGCGAAAGTGTATTACCATGGTATCAAACAAGATCTGTGGATTGATGAAGAAGAAACTGCTGACGTTACCAACATTGTTGGATCGAGTAAAGTTACTAGGACATGGAGAATCTTCTCTCAAGAGATTTCACCTCCGACAACCAGCACCACACTCGTTCATATTACTGCTATTAAACCTAGTGTTGATGCTAGGGAAAAGGGAAAGATGACTGAGCCTTCCAGGACGGAGGCACCCACAAAAGATATCACCATTAAGGACCCATCTACCCAAGAGATGAAGGATATTTTGAACATTATCAGAAATAGTTATTATAAAATAGTGGAACAGTTGGGGAAAACACCCTCGAAGATTTATATGTTATCTTTGTTGATATACTCCGATGCACATGCTCAAGCATTGATAAAATTCTTGAAAAATGCACATGTCCCTCAAGAAACTACGGCCGACCAATTTGAAAAATGTGTATCCAATTTGACTACTGATAATGGTTTTGGATTTTCGGATTCAGATTTGTCTCCAGTCGAGAAAAATCACAACAAAGTTATGCATGTTTCCATCAAGTGTAAAGGAACCACTTTAGCCCATGTGATAGTGGATACTAGGTCCTCCCTGAGTGTCTTACAAAAAGGTTCCCTAGATAGGTTGGATAGTGAAGGTTTGGTACTAAAGCCTAGTGACATCGTGGTGAGAGCTTTTGACGGATCAAAGAGGATGGTCCATGGAAAAGTTGATCTCCCTATCAAAGTTGGGTCTCAAGTCTTCAACTCGACATTCTGCGTTATAGATATTTGTCCTGCTTATTCTTTCCTACTTGGACACCCATGGATCCATGGTGTAAGTGCGATGACTTCCACACTACATCAAAAGTTGAAATATCCGGTCAAGGGGAAAATTGTTACCATCTGTGGTGAGCAAGAGTTTATGATTAGTCATCTAAATTCATTCAAGTATGTTGAAATGGATGGTGAGTTCATAGAGACTCCTTGTCAAGCCTTTGAAGTGTTATCTCCCATGGTTGATGTTTCCAAGGCCACTCCTGACACTCCTAAAGCTGCTAAAGATACACCAAGGATGGCTTCTCTCAAAGATGCCCGCGATGTTGTTGAAGATGGAGGTTGCACCATTGATAACTTTCAGATATCCCTTTCAAGTCAGACAAATTTGGGTTGGGCTTCACTTCCAAAGCTCAAAAGGAGGTTCAACATGCTCGTGCAGGTAAACCACCTCTCCGCATTAGTAAATGTGAGGTTAATGCTCTTGAAGACACCGATGCTGATTGTGACTTTGATGACTGGATCTACACGACTGCTAGTGAAGGACTCAACAGTTGGAAGACTAAGGACTTTATTCCAATCACCTTCAGCTAGGAGTAATTGCCATTTACTGTTTTTATTAATTTGATAATGTTGTCTATAATTTCCATTAAAACAATAACTTTAAGCCATGTGCCTTACCCGAGGCACAGTGGTCCATTTGTTAAGGGTTTGTCATTTTCATATGCCATATGCTTATTTTAATGAAAAAATTGGAATCTTTTGAATTCAAATTTTGCACTCATTGTCTTTCTTTCACTTTATTGCATTTTCGAAATATCCATGTGACCTTACATGCACAGACACATATTTGCAAATTCACATCTACTCTGGATCTCACTGACAATGACTATGCTATTGTCATCTATGACTTTGAACATCAAATTTATCAAGCCAAAGATGAAGGTGAGGAAGATTGTGAAATACTTGGGGAACTCACCAAACTTCTGATACAAGAGGAAAAGGCCATTCAACTGCACGAAGAACCAGTTGAAGTAATCAACCTAGGTACTGAGGCAGACAAGAGAGAAGTCAAGATCGACGCCAACTTGGAAGACAGTGTCAAGAGAAGATTGGTCCTTATGTTGCATGATTATGATGAAGTATTCGCTTGGTCATATGAAGATATGTCAGGGCTCGATACTGATATCGTAGTTCATCGTCTGCCAATGAAGGAAGGTTGTCCTCCAGTCAAGCAAAAGGTTCATCTCATGCGGCCAGATATGTCTGAGAAAATAAAAGATGAGGTAATGAAGAAATTTAATGCAGGTTTCCTGGTAGTGATGTCATATCCACAATGAGTTACAAATGTGGTCCCGGTGTCTAAGAAAGATGGAAAAGTCCGTATGTGCATAAACTATAGGGATTTGAATAGGGCAAGCCCCAAGGATGATTTCCCACTACCACACATTAACGTCTTGGTTGACAACACGGCTCAACACAAAGTTTTAACCTTCATGGATGGTGTCTCCAGTTTTAATCAAATCAAAATGGCTCCCAAATACATGGAGAAGACCACTTTTGTCACACAGTGGGGCACCTTCTATTACAAGGCCATGCCTTTCGGTTTGAAGAATGCAGGGGCAACCTATCAACGAGCTATGGTAGCTCTATTTCATGACATGATCCATCATGAGATAGAAGTCTACGTGGATGATATGATTACAAGGTCACAGACTGAGGAAGAACAACTTGATCATTTACACAAGCAATTTGAAAGGTTGAAGAAATAAAAGTTGAGGCTAAATCCCAACAAATGCACCTTCGGAGTAAGATCGGGAAAACTTCTAGGGTTTTTCGTCAGTGGCAAAGGTATCGAAGTAGACCCTGCAAAAGTCAAAGCCATACAAGAAATTCCAGCTCCCTGTATTGAGAAGGAGGCCAGAGGTTTCTTAGGTCGACTCAACTACATTGCTCAGTTCATATCTCACTTAACTGCTGCTTGTGAGCCAATCTTCAAACTATTGAAGAAAGATCAAGTAGTCAGATAGAACAAAGATTGCCAAGCATCTTTTGAAAAGATTAAGGAGAACTTACAAGAACCTCCAATCTTGATGCCTCTAGTTGAAGGAAGACCTCTTATTATGTACTTGACTGTATTAGAGAATTTAATGGGGTGTGTGTTGGGCCAACATGACGAGTCTGTTCGAAAAGAGAATGCAATATATTACCTTAGCAAAAAGTTTACCGACTATGAAACCAAATATTCACTGCTCGAGAAAACTTTCTGCGCTTTGGCATGGGTTGTTCGCCAGCTAAGATAGTATATGTTGACTCACACCACTCTATTGATTTATAAGATGGGCCCCATAAAGTATATCTTCGAGAAGCCATTACACTACACAAAAATCAATAAAGGGGAGTGTACCGGCGGATCATTTGGCCCATCAAGCTGTTGAGGACTACCAATACATGAACTTTGAATTCCCTGACGAGAATATCATGATGATAACCGACTGTGAAAAGCCTGGACCATATGAAGGACCTGAACAAGGATCCCAATGGACTATGGTTTTCAATGGAGCTTCCAATGCATTGGGTAATGGAATTGGTGTTGTGATCATTTCTACCGAAGGTTTCCATACACCTTTCACTGCCAGGCTTTGCTTCAACTGTACAAACAACATGGCCGAGTATGAAGCGTGCATCTTGGGTCTAAAGGCTGCCATTGACCTAAGAATCAAATTCTTGAGTGTATACGGAAATTCAGCCCTGGTGTTAAGTGAAGTTAAAGGAGAGTGGGATACCAAGCATCCAAACTTGATCCCTTACAAGGATCTTGTTCTAACCTTGGTCCCCTACTTCGAAGAGGTCACCTTTGAACATATCCTGAGGGAAGAAAATCAGTTGGCATATGTCGTCTATGTTAAAGGTCAATTGGGACAATGAAGCACCCATAATTACCATCAAAAGATTTGACGAACCTGCACATTGTTATGAGATCGACATTGATGATGAGAATCCTTGGTACCATGAGGTGAAAAGGTACCTTGAAGCACAAGAGTATCCTGAGGGAGCCTCAATTAACGACAAGAAATTCTTGCGGAGGTTCTCAGCCAAGTTCTTCCTAAGCAATGGGATTTTATACAAATGCAACCATGATTCAACTCTGCTCCGCTATGTGGACAAGAAGGAGGCGGAAAATATCATGGAAGACATGCATGAGGGTATCTTCGGAACTCACTCTAGTGGAAACACTATGGATAAAAAGATTCTGAGGGCTGGTTATTATTGGTCGACTATGGAAACTGATTTCCACTACCATTCAAGGACTTGCAATAAGTGTCAGATCTATGTCGATAAGATTCATGTACCTCCAATACCTTTAAACGTCATGACTGCTCTGTGGCCATTTGCAATGTGGGGCATTGATATGATCCGAGAAATCAAGCCCACTGCCTCCAACGGACATTGTTTCATCCTCGTCTCCATTGACTACTTCACCAAATGGGTCAAAGCTGCTTCATTTGCCTCAGTTACTAAGAACGTTATAGCCCGATTTATCAAGCATAACCTCATATGCCAGTACGACATCCCTGGAAGGATCCTCACCGACAAAGAAACTAACCTCAATAGTGCTATGATCACTGAACTCTGTACGCAGCTCAAGATCAAGCATCATAATTCTTCTCCATATAGACCTAAGATGAATGGCACAACGGAAGCTGCTAATAAGAATATAAAGAAGATTATGCAAAAGATGGTGGTGACCTATAAAGACTGGCATGAGATGCTACCATTTGATTTTTCATGGCTACTGTACATCGGCACAAACATCAACTGGGGCAACCCCATTATCTTTAGTCTATGGTATGGAAGTCGTCCTGCCTTTCGAAGTTCAAATTCCTTCTCTAAGGATTATGAAAGAAGCAAACTTAGGTGAAGATGAATGGATTCGAACAAGATTGGATCAGTTGAATTTGATTGACGAGAAGAGACTGGCCATTTGTTGTACCCCAAAATTTTCCCTCCCATATTTCTCAAGACATGTCAAGAATAATCTTCAAGTGGCTCAAGATTGCTCAAGAGTTGGACAGTCAAATCATCTCCTAAGACAGTCAATCTCAAATTAGGGTTTTGTGTTGCATCAAGGTCCTTACATTCAAATGGACTCAAATTCTCCCCAATGTCCTAATATGTTCTCAAGATCATCCATGTCAAATTTCAAGCCTTGCAGAGGAAGTTTGGTCAGTCAATTGCTCAAGAGGTCCAAAAATCGACTATGCTAGGGCAAAAGTCAACTGTGACCTATAAACAGTCAAACCTTTTTTGTCAACATTCTCATTTTGAAGGTTAATTCATCATTTTATCAAGGGTTGATCATGATTCATCAAGGATTTCTCAAGATTCATCAAGATTTAAAAGTCGCTAAATTAGGGTTTTTGCAGGAAAAGTCCACTCAACTTTGACCAAGCATAACTTTCTCATACTTTATGAGAAATTACCCATCCAAAGCTCATTTTGAATAGGATGCAATTTCCTACAATCCATCTTCACACCCCAAGATCAAGAAATGCACTCACAAAAAGTTACAAATTTGGACATTATAGGTCATTTTTGAAAGTCAACAAAAACACCTTTTTTTCCAAAGCTTATAACTTGAGCATGGAATATCAAAATTAGATAAGACCAAAAATGTTGGTTATAGGACATCTCAAGGTTTCTAAAAGGTCCAAGAACATCTCCAAAAGTTCAAAATTGAAGAAGTTATGCATTGTTTAAGTTGGGCATTTTTCCAAAACTGCCAAAAGTCAACTATCCCCAAAACATCAAATTTTCTCAAAAGGGCCCACTTTTTTCCACTTGATTTTATCTTGTCACACCACACACGTGTCCTATCTTCAGTTTTATGTCCATTCATTAATTTTTCTATTTTATTTAATTTTTATTGATTTAATTCATTTTAAATCAATTTAAATCCAAGTAAAATCCAAATATTGATGAAATAGGATCTTTGTGGTTGATACAGCTTTCAATTATCATGAGGGACACAATCAAACTCTAATCAAGCCATGTTGTGAACAATATATTGGTTTTTGACATTTTTGGAAGCTTTGTTAATGGAGAATAAAATCAAATCTTCAATCATCAATTCACATGGATTCAAGGCCCAAAATTAAACCTAATTCATTCTAATATACATGTATAAGCTAAAGGCACAAAGGACACGACCTGAAAGCTGCCAAATCTCAAAAAAAAACTTGAAAAAGCTTGGAATTGAAATCTTGGTTAGAGGTGAATTCAAAGAGAAAACTCAATGCTATCTTCTTGCTAGCCATTCACTGAAGCTATTGGGTTCAAAATCAAGCCTTGAAACATCCCCAATCGCGCTGTAAGTCTTCCAAAACATACCCTTGTACATTAAATCGTAACCTTGGATTTTTGCATCTTTTTGATAAATCATGGGCATATTCTTGATCTTTGTATGATTTCCAGACTTTTTGCAATATTTGATTTCGTTTTTGTAGCCTGTAACCCTATACCCGAAGCTAGGGTTTTGGTTCTTGTTTTTTAGGCGTTTTGATTACAGGTAAAATTAGGGCAAACCATGGACATGGTTATGTTCATGGAGGAGAGACGAGCATGGTGATGGTCTCGGTTTGCATTTATATGGCCTATAGTTGATTTTAGGAACGAGCCATGGATTTAGCTGCGGATGAAATCCGCAGGTAAATAACTAGGCTTTTCGTTGAAGAAGACGACTATGTGTTTTCTCCTGATTTGTTGTTTTAAATCAGCGCGCTTTTTATTTTTTTTCCAGGGCATATTGCTTGTTTTAATATATAATAATTGTTGTGTAATATAATAACAAAAGCAACAAAGTGGCGTGGTGGTTAGTGCGCTTGTTCAAAGTCTCATGGGACCTGGGTTCGAATCCCAGGTCCCCCAAAATGCTTGTTATTATTTTGTTTTAGGTATTCAGGCGCATTTCATCAACTACGGTCTACCATATACCATCATTCAATCAGGCGCCAGATGGCCTTCGGGCCAAATCCAAAGGTCAAGGCTGAGCGTCCATCATGGTCTCAAGTCAAGGGCGTGCATGGAATTGGAAAAGTCAAACGCATGCTGGCTTGAATTGGGCCAAACAATTGCCAGATTTACCTTCTTTTGGGCCCAACACCCCCTTGGTTTATTTTCTTTTCATTATATTTTTTTATGTGTTTTATTGTTTTAATTAATTATTTTTATTATTACTAACCAATTAAAATTTTTCTCATAAAATCAAAAACACAAAAAAATATTATTTTTTTATTAAAATTAAATTTGACTTTATTTTTGTAAATAAATATTAATTAATTAACTTAGTTTTAATTAGGTATAATTTCAATATCTTTTTGCAAATAATTAAAATCAATTTAGAATAACTAGGTTTTACTAACTTTAAATCAATTTTGTTTTATTTCCTTAAATACTCAAAATTCCAAAAAAATATTTTCGTTAATTAATTAATTTAATTGTTAATTTAGATTTAATGCCTTTTAATTCAAAAATAAACAAAAAAACATGCTTTCCTTCAAAAAAGGGTCAAAACCCTAAAAAATGCGCCGATTTAATTTCTTGCACGCGTATCATTTTATTCAATATTGTAATTGCTTCTGATATGTAATAGCTTTTAATTAGGACTTTAAATATTTTTACCGCTTTATTTACTTTCCGCAATTTAAATTAAAGGGTTTGTTTTTGGCGATGTAAATACTTGACGCCTTGTAATAGTTTAGATTTAATTTCCACAATTTAAGTTCTGCAACAATTAACTGTTAGATGTTTGATAAATAGGGAATGTATGATCAGATCAAATGTATGAATTTAAAATCAACATAGCTCACCCATGACATGTACAAAAATAAAATAACTGAAAATAATACACTCGCACATGCGCACCCTTAGGGTACACCTCGCTTGGTTGCCTTCGAAAGTGGTCATTGAGTATAGGATGTTTTAGAGGTCGCCCTCTTGTCCAAAGATCATAGTTGCCTCGAAACGGTTGCTTCGGAAAAATGATCTAAGACATTAGGGTTACCGCTAAGGCGTCCTAACATTGCTTTAGTCACCACACGTCCCTTAATCGAATTGACCCTTAAAACTCCAACGACGGTGCTACCTACTCCTCAATAGTGGGATAGCATTGTCTAAAGGACATTTGTACAGATTAATTCCTTTTTCGAGTAGGTAGATGGTTCTTAAGTACTTGCTCATTCAAAACAAAACAAAACTTTTCGCACTTACACCTTTCAAACAAAAACTCCTTTCAAACCCACAAACACAAAGAAAAGCAATTTTGAAAACACTTTGAGCAAGTACCTAAGAGCCCGTGGATAACCACGGATAGAAAGGGTGCTAACACCTTCCCTTCCTATAATCTACCCCCCGGACCCGAGAAACATCTCGAAAAAGGAATTTTCCTGTGCTTTTTTCCTTTCCTTGTTGGATAAAATAAAAGACGATGGCGACTCTTGCTTACCGTGACATTTTGTGAAAACAAACGCAAAACGCGAACCAGCATATCAAAAATAGTCAGTTCTCTTTCCACTGTATCATAGAACTGGCGACTCTGCTGGGGATGGTTAAAAGTGGGGTGTACCTTAGGATTAGATCATTGTGTTTTCAATTGTAAGCTTTGTATGATTTATATTTGTGGGCTTGTATCGGAGTTCTATAGATCCTAACCCGGATCTGGGGGTACCCTTTAGGTAAGTAGAAATAAACTGTGAGGGAACTGTCCGGCATAGACTGACACGGTTGAAGCAGTAGCTACGTTGGTGTGGCACTTTAGTCTGTACTGATATCCCTTGTGTTGGAACAAGGAGAATATGGGTCTTCTAAGGGGTCATTAAGCACCAACTCACCTTAGAACCTTAAATTGGCCAACTTGGCCATAGAACAGTAGCAGTATGCTACACTCATTGAGACTAAACTCTGGCGATGATTTCGGCCGCAAGAAAAGGTTGCTAAACTGGAATTATGACCGATTGAGGGTAGTCAGTGATATTGAGATCCTCTAGAACCCGGTTACTATTTTTATGACAGGTTTAAACCAACTGAACTGAAAAAGGGTAGTACCTAAGCTCCTTGCCATCCTGAAATCTAAGGGCTCTCTGTGTGACTTGTGTGCCTTTACCATGTTTGATATTTGTGGATACTTGTGGTGTGCTTACTATCATGACATCATGGCATCATAACATTGCATACATCTTGCATTGGACTAACCTATTTCAAACACAGGAGGGATTCATCTTTGTTCTGTTTTGTAGGTCATCGTGATGCCCATGCGTAAGAATACCCTCCGAATCAATTTTGTCCAAGTTCCTACCTTGCTTAAAGAGTTGGTTGCCAAGATGCCTAACACTAATTCCTTCATCAGGAGGCATGGTTCTCTTCTCAGTCTGGTCACCTCCAAATTGGACGAGCAAATGATGAGTTTCCTAGTCCAGTTTTATGATCCGTTGTACCATTGCTTCACTTTTTAGGACTATCAGCTGGTTCCTACCTTAGAAGAGTTCTCTGAGCTGCTCGGTATCTCTGTTCTGGAGCAGACCCTGTTTACTGGTTGAGAAAAGACTCTTAGACCTGAAGAGATTGTTGCAGACCTTCATTCGACCAAAGAGGAGGTAATGGCTAATTGGGAGACTAGAAGTGGAGCAAAGGGCTTTCTGAATAAGTTCTTGGTTGGTAAGGCTAACTATTTCTGGGATAGTCTAGAGTTCCAGGCATTCGAGGATATTCTAGATCTTCTGATTTATGGGTTGGTATTGTTTCCGAATCCTGACACTTTTGTTGATGTTAATGTGGTAAAGATCTTCATCTCTCGCAATCCTGTACCCACTCTCTTGGGTGACATCCTTCATTAGCTCTATGCTCGTACTGCCCGAAAGCGGGGAACCTTGATGTGTTGTGCTCCATTATTATCGAGGTGGTTTATTTCGCACCTCCCTAAGTCAGTGCTGAAGAACAAAGAAGGAATGGGCTAGGCTTATAGGGTTATGTCTCTCTCGCATAATGACATTATCTGGACTCTCAAGGGTATGGATGAGGTGACTGTTATTGATCAATCTGGGGAGTACCCCAATGTTCCCTTGATAGGAACCTATGGAGGAATTTCTTACAATCCCTGCTTAGCTCTCCGTCAGTTTGGAAGAGCCAGAAGAGAAGGACCTCACGAGCTGTTAATGCCTAATATCATCTTTGATTTTCAAGGGGATAGCGACGAGCAACGTCGCAGATTCATAAGGGCTTGGGATAGAGTTCACCAATCTGATCCACACGAGTTGGGCCCAAAGACTTCTCTTACGATGGAGCCATATCTCAGATGGGTCTGTATCCGTGCCCAAAAGCTGGATATGCCATATGAAGTCGTCCGACCTGTCACTCTTGAGGTTGCTAATGAAGAAGGGGTTCTTCCAACTATCCTCCATCCTTATATGCCCACTGACATTGGGGCACTGAGAAGGTCTTGGATGCAGCTGAGATAGGAACAAGAATCTTACCGAGAAAAGTTCAACGAGCAAGAGCAGAAGATCCAGAAGTTGACTAGGCAATTGGAGAACGAGCAAATTCTTAATGACTATGTTCGCACTGAGAAGAAGAGACCATGGGAGCATTGATGGGCCTTCATTTATTTCCATTTCAGTTTTATTTACTTTTCAGTATTTCCTTTCATGTAACGCCTTAATGGCATCAGTTGAACAATTTGAATTCCAAAGTTTATCTAATAAAGTGTGTTTCCTTTCTTTTTTACAAATTTGAATCTCTCGATTGTCTTTGAAATCATGTCATACGCATTGTATCCCATGCACTTCATAAGCAGGTACCCATTACAAGTCTCTTATCTTCTTCATTGTTTGTTTCAGCACTCATCATGTCTGCTGAACCTTCAACTGAGCAAGCCATCAAGGCCCTCCAGGCCCAGAATGCCCAATTTCAAGAGATGTTCATGAATCTAGCTAAGGGTCAGCAAGACCCGAAGACCCTGATTCTGAAAGAGAAGAAGAAGAAGAAGAAGAAGAAGAAGAGGACAGTCATGTTTAACACAGGGCACAGGTTTGGAAACAGGCTTCATAATGAATTTGATCTGACCATCTCATCTGGAGGGAAAGATAGTCAAGAGGAAAGGAGGGCTCCTAGCCCTGTGGTCTCCGACAACGAGACGGACTTTGATAAAGAACAGTATCCTCCAGCTGAGGATAGATACAAACAACTGGAAGACCGTTTGAGTGCTATGGAAATTTAGAAAGTGCCTGGTCTGGACTTCGGTGATCTGGGTCTATCATCTGGGGTGCTGATTCCCCACAAATTCAAAGCACCAGCCTTTGCTAAGTATGACGAAGTTTCTTGTCCGAAGCTGCACCTCCGGTCATATGTGAGGAAGATTCAACTGTACACCGCTGATAAGAACTTATGGATCCACTTCTTCCAAGACAGTCTCTCAGGGACTCAGCTTGAGTGGTTCTATCAGTTAGACGGAGCCAGTATCCGCAATTGGGAAGATTTGGCTACTGCCTTCTACAGGAAATACCAGTACAACTCCGACCTCTCTCCCATGCGTACTCAACTCCAGGGTATGTCAATGGGAACGGGTGAAGGATTCAAAGATTATGCTCAGAAGTGGAGGGACCTCGCCGGTAGAGTGCAACCACCCTTGGCTGATCAGGAGCTTATGGACATGTTTCTAGGGACCCTGTCTGGTCCATTTTTCAACCACCTGATTGGAAGCTCTTCATCTGGGTTTACAAAGCTTATTTTGACTGGTGAAAGGATTGAGGCTGGTATTAAGGCTGGTAAGATACAGAAGGGTGCTTCATCAAGCGCCAAGAAGAAGCCCTTTAAGAAAGAGTCCAGTGTTGTCTACAGTGCGAGAAGGCAGAACAGACCTGAACACCGCCAAGTTGTTAATGTAGTGGTTATTTCAAAACCTGCTGGTGCTCCTCAGCACAACCATCAAAAAAAGGACGAGAGACCTAAGAGGCAATTCACTCATCTCAGTATGACCTGATCTCAGATTCTGCCACAACTGCTGAAGACTAATCTGGTGATTCTAAAGGAAGCCCCAAAGAATCCAAATACAACGTCACCAAGGTATAACCCTAATGCCCGCTGTGCTTATCACTCTGATAGTCGGGGACATAATACAGATGATTGTTAGACTTTGAAGAATAAGATACAACACTTGATCGATGCGAAGGAGATTGAGTTCGAGGTGCCCGAAAGGCCTAATGTTGTGACTGCTCCTATGCCCAAGAATGGAGTGAATTCTATAGATGAAGACTTGTTTGTGGTTTCTGTGAATGACGTTGTTACCCCTTTGATGACTATAAAGAAGAACCTATTGCTAGCCGGTTTATTTTCGGGCTGTGACGAAGGTTGCCGTATGTGTTCTGTCCTACCTACCGGTTGTCTGCTTTTGAAATCAGGTGTCCAACGCCTGATGGATAGTAAGGAAATTCAGTTTGAGAAGACTTTTGTTCCTATAGCTCCTTCTGAAGAAGTTGCCATCATTACCATTTTCGACAATTCTTCCAAGGCTCCCTCGAGGAAGCCAATTAGAATTACATTTATTCCAAGAATCGCACCTGTGATCATCACTATTCTGGGGCCCATCCCCTATACCTCTGATAAAGCTGTCCCTTGGCACTATGGGGCTAATGTTTATTTTCATGGAGTTAAGCAAGAGCTGGATGCTGATACTGACATCAGCAATATTGTTGGACCTGCTAAAGTCACCCACAGCGGAAGACTTTTCTCACCAGATATCTCTCTGCCAACTGCCTGAAGACCTGTTGTTATTACACCTGCCAGTGTACATGCTACTATTCCTGATCAAGTTCCTATTCTTACCCTTGTCGCCGAGTCATCTGACGCTCGGGGCAAAGGGATCACCACTGATGTGCCTGCCCAGATGGAGGCACCGAAGACAATTACTGTTGAAGCTTCTAAGCAAGAGATGGAAGAAATCCTGAAGATCATTAAAAATAGTGACTACAATTTAGATGAGTAGCTGGGGCAAACCCCATCCAAGATTTCTATGTTGTCATTGTTGTTATGTTCAGAGGCCCATGCCAAGGCTCTGATTACCTTCTTGAAGACTGCCCACGTGCCACAAGAGACATCAGCTGACCAGTTTACAGATTGCATGGCCAATTTGACTGCTGATAATGGGTTGGGTTTCTCTGACGCCGACTTGACCGCTAAGGGGAAGAATCACAACGATGCCCTGCATGTCTCCATTGAATGCAGGGGCACTACTCTTGCTCATGTATTGGTGGATATTGGTTCCTCATTGAACGTTTTGCCTAAGAAAGCTCTAAATCGGTTGGATTGCAAAGGGTTGGAACTCAAACCAAGTAACATTGTTGTTAGGGCCTTTGATGGGTCTAAAAGGATGGTGCACGGAGAAGTTGATATTCCGATTAAGGTTGGTTCTCAGGTTTTCAATTCTACATTCTATGTGATGGACATTCAGCCATCTTATTCTTGTTTGTTGGGTCGTCCATGATCCACAAAGTTGGGGCCGTAACCTCAACACTCCATCAGGAGCTAAAATACCCGGTCAAAGGGAAGATTGTGATTGTACAAGGAGAGGAAGAGTACATGGTTAGCCACCTCAACTATTTCCGTTATGTAGAGATGGATGGGGAGTTCATTGAGACCCATTTCAGCATTTTGAAGAGGTTCCCCAGACACTGGCGTCAGCTGAAACTGTTGTGGAAGATTCTCCTATGAAGATGGCGTCCTTAAAGGATACCCGGGATGTTGTTGAGAAAGGTGGGTGTGCAAATTGGGGTCGACTTCCTGATTTTACACAGAAGACTAACAAGTTTGGTTTGGGTTTCACTACAGAAGCTCAAAGGGCTATTAAGAATGCACAGATCGGAAGACCTCCCGTGTTCATCAGCAACTCGGGGGTGAATGCCATTGAAGACGATGTGGAAGAGTCTGAGTTCGACAGCTGGATCTATCCTACGACCGACGGTGGACAATGCAACTGGACAACAAAGGACTTCATCCCTATTACTTTTGTTACCCAGTAATGAAACTTTTTGTTTTGAATTTGTAACAGACAATGTTTTGAAACTTTATGGCCCGGTGTCTTACCTGGGGCACCGTGGCTTCATTTGTGAGGGCTTTTGTGTGTCATCTACATATATCATTAATAAAAGCATTGGACGTTTTCTTGCATTTAAAATCTTGCGCTCCTTGTTTTTCTTTATTATATATTGCAAAACAGCTATTTCACACACACTCACGTATACAGGTCCACATACACTCTGGATCCTACTGGTAACGACTCTGCTACTGTCAGTTATGACTTCGATAATCTGATCAACTTAGCTGAAGACGAAGGTGAATATGATTGCGAAGTGCCTGGTGAACTTGCAATACTGCTACTCCAGGAAGAGAGGGATATTCAGCCGCACGAAGAGCCAGTGGAATCAGTAAATCTGGGTACAGACGAGGACAAGAAAGAAGTCAAGGTTGGTGCTAATCTGGAGTTTAGTGTGAAGCAACGGTTGATTCAGATGCTGCATGACTACGTTGAGATCTTTGCTTGGTCTTACAAAGATATGCCTGGTTTGGATACTGATATTGTGGTTCATCGCCTGCCTACCAAGGAAGATTGTCCTCCAGTGAAAAAGAAGGTCCGCCGAATGCGCCCAGATATGTCAGAGAAAATCAAGGCTAAAGTAATGAAACAGTTTGACGTCGGTTTTCTGGCAGTTACTTCTTACCCTTAGTGGGTGGCCAATGTGGTTCCTGTACCGAAGAAGGATGGTAAGGTCTGGATGTGTATTGACTATAGGGATCTGAACACGGCAAGCCCCAAGGATGATTTCCCTCTACCTCATATCGACGTTCTGGTTAACAATACCGCCCAGCATAAGGTATTATCCTTCATGGATGGTTTCTCCGGTTATAATCAGATTAAGATGGCTCCCGGAGACATGGAGAAGACTACATTTGTTACTCAGTGGGGTACCTTTTGCTATAAGGTCATGCCTTTTGGACTGAAGAATGTTGGGGCAACGTATCAGCGTGCCATGGTTGCTTTGTTTCATGACATGATCCATCATGAGATTGAAGTATACGTCGATGATATGATTGCAAGGTCCCAGACTGAGGAAGAACACCTTGACCAACTGCAGAAGCTTTTCGACAGGTTGAAATTGTACAAGCTGAGGTTGAACCCGAACAAGTGCACCTTCGGGGTGAGATCTGGTAAGCTACTAGGTTTCGTAGTGAGCGACAAAGGTATTCAAGTGGATCCTGCCAAGGTGAAATCTATACAAGAGATGCCAGCTCCCAAAACAGAGAAAAAAGTCAGAGGCTTTCTGGGACGTCTGAACTACATTGCCCGATTCATCTCGCATTTGACTGCTACTTGTGAGCCAATCTTCAAGCTGCTGAAGAAAGATCAAGTAGTACGTTGGAACGATGAATGCCAGACCGCTTTTGAAATAATCAAAGAGTATCTCTAAGAGCCACCTATTATGATGCCACCAGTTGAAGGGAGACCTTTGATCTTATAATTGACAGTACTCGACAACTCAATGGGGTGTGTGTTGGGTCAGCATGACGAGTCTGGCCGAAAAGAGCATGCTATTTATTACCTTAGAAAAAAGTTTACCGACTATGAGACCCGATACTCACTGTTCGAGAAAACATGTTACGCTTTGGCATGGGCTGCTCGCCGGCTGAGACAGTATATGTTAACTCACACTACTCTGGTGATATCAAAGATGGATCCAATCAAGTATATCTTCGAAAAGCCTGCCTTGTCTGGAAGAATAGCAAGATGGAAGATGATATTGACTGAGTATGACATCCAATATACGACCCAAAAGACAATCAAGGGAAGTGTGTTGGCAGACCATTTGGCACATCAGGCAGTGGATAATTACCAGTCTATGAACTTTGAATTCCCGGACGAGAATATCATGTTGGTAACTGACTGTGAGACACCTGGACCGGATGAAGGACCTGAGGAAGGATCCCGATGGTCTATTTACTTTGATGGAGCCTCGAACGCTTTGGGTAATGGCATTGGCACCGTGATCATATCTCCTAAAGGCTCTCATACTCCATTTACTGCCCGACTATGTTTCAACTGCACCAACAATATGGCGGAGTATGAAGCATGCATTATGGGTCTTCGAGCAGCAATTGATCTAAGGATTAAGTTTCTAAGTGTTTTCGGAGATTCCTCTCTCGTGATCAGTCAGATCAAAGGCGAGTGGGATACGAAACACCCAAATCTTATTCCTTACAAAGAGTTTGTGTTGACGTTGCTTCCCCATTTCAAAGAGATAACCTTTGAGCACTTCCCTAGAGAGGAGAATCGGTTGGCGGACGCGCTGGCTATGATGTCTTCTATGTTCAAAGTTAATTGGGACAACGAGGCTCCCCAGATCATTATTGAAAGATTGGACGAACCTGCACATTGCTGTGACATTGAGACTAAAGAGGTAGCAGATAAACCTTGGTTTCATGAAGTGAAGAGGTATCTTGAGACTCAAGAATACCCTGAGGGTGCATCTGTTAATGACAAGAAGTTTATGAGAAAGTTTGCGGCAAAGTTCGTCATCAGCAATGGTATTCTCTACAAGCGTAACCATGATTCGACCTTACTGCATTGTATGGATAAGAATGAAGCAGAAAGGATCATGACAGATTTACATGAAGTTACTTTCAGAACTCATTCCAGTGGACATACCATGGCAAAGAAAATCCTTCGGGCAGGATATTATTGGTCCACAATGGAAGCCAACTGTTATCAGCATTCTCGGACATGTCACAAGTGCCAAGTCTATGATGATAAGGTGCACATACCTCCAGTTCCTCTGAACGTCTTGACGGCTCCGTGGCCTTTTGCAATGTGGGGCATTGATATGATTGGCGAGATCAGACCTATGGCGTCCAACGGGCATCGTTTCATCCTGGTAGCAATTGATTACTTTACGAAGTGGGTTGAAGCAGCTTCCTTTGCTACTGTAACCAAGAACGTCATGGCACGGTTCATTCGGCATAATCTGATCTGTCGATACGGTGTACCAGAGAGGATCATTACGGACAATGGTACCAATCTTAACAATAAGATGATCACTGAGCTCTGTGAGCAATTCAAAATACAGCATCACAACTCTTCTCCCTACCGGCCGAAGATGAATGGGGTTATTGAAGCGGCTAATAAGAACATTAAGAAGATTGTGCAGAAGATGACAGTGACGTACAAAGACTGGCACGAGATGTTGCCATTTGCTCTTCATGGGTACCGTACCTCAGCTCGGACATCAACGGGGGCAACACCCTATTCCTTGGTTTATGGCATGGAGGCAGTCTTGCCCATTTAAGTTCAGATACGCTCTCTTCGGATCATGAAGGATGCAGGTTTGAGCAAAGATGACTGGGTTCAGACCCGGCTTGATCAGCTGAATTTAATCGATGAAAAGAGACTTACTGCTATTTGTCATGGTCAGATGTACCAAAAACGGATGATCAAGGCATTTAACAAGAAAGTTAGACGACAAGAGTATCAAGTTGGGGATCTGGTAATCAAGCGCATTATTCTACCTCAAGGTGATCCCAGGGGAAAATGGACCCCTACTTACGAAGGGCCATTTGTGGTTAAGAACATTTTCTTAGGAGGAGCTATGATTCTAACCACCATGGATGGTGACGACCTTCCTCACCCCTTCAATGCAGACATAGTGAAAAGATACTACGCATAATCAAAGACCCGCTAGGTTGACTGGCCTAGGCTAAAAATAAGGGATGAAAATGAAAAAATCTGTAGACCCGGAAAGTCGAAAACCTGAAAAGGTGGCTTGAGCAAAAAAGGGTATCCTGGTGGACTGAAAACCCAAAAGGGCGGTCCAGGCAAAAATTTGGGATCAAAGCGTAACACTATGTCTCATTGGATCACCTCGCATCTAGACTTCGGTATCGACTATCAAGCTCGAACGGCACTAATCAATCTGATTCATCTTCAACCAGTAGCAAAGTGATGAGATGCTCGAGGATATAAAGGCAATATCAGAGTTGGAACCCAGTGGGATTATTCACATAGTTGTTTTGTTTTCCTTTAACAAATTGTGTAAAATTCTATTTGTTCGGCGGCGTTCTCTTACTAGGACGTCAGCCTCTTGTACAAAAACACCTATCTACAGGCCAAACTTCAAATCAATATAATTCATTTTCAGACAAATTTCAAATTGTTTTTCCTTTATATGTTTTTGTTTTGCAAAGAACGTCCAATGTTCATTTTTGATATATGCATTTGACATTAATTGATGATCATAAATATGTACATGCTAAACAAAAGACGAATTATGGGTAACATCAGAAACAGGGGCATAAGAATTGTCCAAGCTGTATGGTTGCTTTGTTCACCAGGTACAAAGGTAGATTCAGCTGAAGAATATGGCTAAGATACCTTCACTCCTCGCAGAGTAAGACAGTAATGATAGCTCTCTCAGTTGAGACTTATAACTATGAACAAATCAGCAACACTCTCCCCAAGCAGAGTTTATCTACCATCAACACTAAAAAAGGATTGGTATCCCCAAAAGGTCTTAATATTCCATCAGCGGAGTATAAAGATATTCCCCAGTAAGTATAAGAGTATCCCCGGCAGTCTTAATATTCCTCCACGGAGTATAAGAATGTTCCCCGGTAGATTACAAGATACCCTCAGCGCAGTCTAAAAAGCTTCCCCAACGGAGTCGAAGCATCATCCCCAGTAGACTCTGGAAGTTTATTCCCAGCGGAGTATAATAAATCTCCCCAGCCAAGTTCAAAGGATCATTCCCTACAGAATTCAGAGAATCATCCCCACAAGAGTCTAATAGGATTATCCCCAGCAAGTTGCAACTGAAAGATCGTCCCCAGCGAAGTTCTTTCCTTTCACAAGCAGGAAGTCAATCCTCAACAGATTCAATATTACCAGCAACGGTAATCCATCCCCAGTGGAGTTTATCAGCGGAATCTCCAGCGGAGTTTATCGTTAAAATCCTCAACAGAGCATCTCTCCCCCACAGAGTAATTCCCCTTGGATTAATCTCCTCATTAGTTTATTCCCCAACAGAGTTACCTTCTCCTGCAAGTTCATCATCTTTGTTCATCGTCCCCAGCGGAAACGAAGAATTCAACTCTATTCTCCAGCAGCTCCGGGATTTATTTTCCCCAGCTAAAACATTATATTTCCATACATCATGATACATGCATATACGCATCATACAAATACAATCTCATTTATGTTGAGAACATCATTGCTTGATCCATATCATGCATTGCATATGACTGACCTTTACCTTTCAGGAAAAATGCAGTTAAGTTCTCAGCTATGTCAAAGGAGACAAAACCAGTTAAATCGATTCCTAAAGATTTTTCTGAGGCCAGTCAAAGGAGACAAGACCAGTTAAATTGATTCCTAAAGATTTTTCTGAGGCCAACCCCGTCAATAGAGACAAAACTAGTTAAATCGATTCCTAAAGATTTTTCTGAGGCTAAGCCAGTCAAAGAAGACAAGTCCAGTTAAATCGATTCCTAAAGATTTTTCTGAGGCCAACCCCGTCAATAGAGACAAAACCAGTTAAATCAATTCCTAAATATTTTTCGGATGCGAACGCAGTCAAAGGAGACAAAAACCAGTTAAATCGATTCCTAAATATTTTTCTGATGCGAACGCAGTCAAAAGAGACAACCCGTCAAAAGAGACAACCCGTCAAAAGAGATAACCTGTTAAAAGAGACAACTCGTCAAAGGAGACAACCCGTCAAAAGAGACAACCCGTTAAAAGAGGCAACCCGTCAAAGAAGACAAAACCTCCCCTGGTCCAGTTAAATCGATTCCTAAAGATTTTTCTAATACCAATCCCGTCAAAGAAGACAAGACCACCTACCAACAGGTTCCAAATGGCATCTGTAAGCCCATTCCCGATATCACAATGCTGATACCAGTTCATGCGAGTGCAAATTTATGGGCACTCTAGTGTTCAATCATCTTCCACCTTTGGATCACGAAAGGCTCGAAAGCCAATCTATATCCTCAGGTTTAAGAAGATTGAACAGGGGCAACTGTTGTACCCCAAAATTTTCCCTCCCATATTTCTCAAGACATGTCAAGAATAATCTTCAAGTGGCTCAAGATTGCTTAAGAGTTGGACAGTCAAATCATCTCCTAAGGCAATCAATCTCAAATTAGGGTTTTGTGTTGCATCAAGGTCCTTACATCCAAATGGCCTCAAATGCTCCCCAATGTCCTAATATGTTCTCAAGATCATCCATGTCAAATTTAAAGCCTTGCAGAGGAAGTTTGGTCAGTCAATTGCTCAAGAGGTCCAAAAATCGACTGTGTTAGGGCAAAAGTCAACTGTGACCTATAAACAGTCAAACCTCAAGATTTTTTGTCAACATTCTCGTTTTTAAGGTTAATTCATCATTTTATCAAGGGTTGATCATGATTCATCAAGTATTGCTCAAGATTCATCAAGATTCAAAAGTCGCTAAATTAGGGTTTTTGTAGGAAAAGTCAACTCAACTTTGACCAAGCATAACTTTCTCATACTTTATGATAAATGACCCATCAAAAGCTAATTTTGAAGATGATGCAATTTTCTACAATCCATCTTCACACCCCAAAATCAAGAAATGCACTCACAAAAAGTTACAAATTTGGACATTATAGGTTATTTTTGAAAGTCAACAAAAACACCTTTTTTGCCAAAGCTTATAACTTAAAAATGGAATATCAAAATGATATTATACCAAACGTGTTGGTTAGAGGACATCTCAAGGTTTCTAAAAAGTCCAATAACATCTCCAAAAGTTCCAAATTGAAGAAGTTATGCATTGTTGAAGTTGGGCATTTTTCCAAAACTGCCAAAAGTCAACTATCCCCAAAACATCAAATTTTGTCAAAAGGGCCCACTTTTTTCCACTTGATTTTATCTTGTCACACCACACACGTGTCCTATCTTCAGTTTTATGTCCATTCATTAATTTTTCTATTTTATTTTATTTTTATTGATTTAATTCATTTTAAATCAATTTAAATCCAAATAAAATCCAAATGTTGATGAAATAGGATCTTTGTGATTGATACAGCTTTCAATTATCATGATGGACACAATCAAACTCGAATCAAGCCATGTTGTGAACAAAATATTGGTTTTTGACATTTTTGGAAGCTTTGTTAATGGAGAATAAAATCAAATCTTCAATCATCAATTCACATGGATTCAAGGCCCAAAATTAAACCTAATTCATTCTATATACATGTATAAGCTAAAGGCACAAAGGACACGACCTGAAAGCTGCCAAATCTCAAAAACAAAAACTTGAAAAAGCTTGAAAAAGCTTGGAATTGAAATCTTGGTTAGAGGTGAATTCAAAGAGAAAACTCAATGCTATCTTCTTGCTAGCCATTCACTGAAGCTATTGGGATCAAAATCAAGCCTTGAAACATCCCTAATCGCGCTGTAAGTCTTCCAAAACATACCCCAATACATGAAATCGTAACCTTGGATTTTTGCATCTTTTTGATAAATGATGGGCATATTCTTGATATTTGTATGATTTCCAGACTTTTTGCAATATTTGATTTCGTTTTTGTAGCTTGTAACCCTGTACCCGAAGCTAGGGTTTTGGTTCTTGTTTTTTAGGCGTTTTGATTACAGGTAAAATTAGGGCAAACCATGGACATTTTTGTGTTAAGGGAGGAGAGACGAGCATGGTGATGGTCTCCGTTTGCATTTATATGGCCTACAGTTGATTTTAGGAACGAGCCATGGATTTAGCTGTGGATGAAATCCGCAGGTAAATAACCAGGCTTTTTGTTGAAGAAGACGACTATGTGTCTTCTCCTGATTGGTTGTTTTAAATCAGCGTGCTTTTTATTTTTTTTCCAGGGCATATTGCTTGTTTTAATATATAATAATTGATGTGTAATATAATAACAAAAGCAACAAAGTGGCGTGGTGGTTAGTGCGCTTGTTCAAAGTCTCATGGGACCTGGGTTCGAATCCCAGGTCCCCCAAAATGCTTGTTATTATTTTGTTTCAAGTATTCAGATGCATTTCATCAACTACGGTCCACCATATACCATCATTCAATCAGGCGCCAGATGGCCTTCGGGCCAAATCCAAAGGTCAAGGCTGAGCGTCCATCATGGTCTCAAGTTAAGGGCGTGCATGGAATTGGAAAAGTGAAACGCAGGCTGGCTTGAATTGGGCCAAACAATTGCCAGATTTACCTCCTCTTGGGCCCAACACCCCCTTGGTTTATTTTCTTTTCATTATATTTATTTATGTGTTTTATTGTTTTAATTAATTATTTTTATTATTACTAACCAATTAAAATTCTTCTCATAAAATCAAAAACACAAAAAAAAATATTATTTTTTTATTAAAATTAAATTTGACTTTATTTTTGTAAATAAATATTAATTAATTAACTTAGTTTTATTTAGGTATAATTTCAATATCTTTTTGCAAATAATTAAAATCAATTTAGAATAAATAGGTTTTACTAACTTTAAATCAATTTTATTTTATTTCCTTAAATACTCAAAAATCCAAAAAATATTTTCGTTAATTAATTAATTTAATTGTTAATTTAGATTTAATGCCTTTTAATTCAAAAATAAACAAAAAAACATGCTTTCTTTCAAAAAAGGGTCAAAACCCTAAAAAATGCGCCGATTTAATTTCTTGCACGCGTATCATTTTATTCAATATTGTAATTGTTTCCGGTATGTAATAGCTTTTAATTAGGACTTTAAATATTTTTACCGCTTTATTTACTTTCCGCAATTTAAATTAAAGGGTTTGTTTGTGGCGATGTAAATACCCAACGCCTTGTAATTGTTTAGATTTAATTTCCGCAATTTAAGTTCCGCAACAATTAACTATTAGATGTTTGATAAATAGGGAATGTATGATCAGATCAAATGTATGAATTTAAAATCAACATAGCTCACCCATGACATGTACAAAAATAAAATAACTGAAAATAATACACTCGCACATGCGCACCCTTAGGGTACACCTCGCTTGGTTGCCTTCGAAAGTGGTCATTGAGTATAGGATGTTTTAGAGGTCACCCTTTTGTCTAAAGATCATAGTTGCCTCGAAACGGTTGCCTCGGAAAAATGATCTAAGACATTAGGGTTACGGCTAAGGCGTCCTAACGTTGCTTTAGTCACCACACGTCCCTTAATCGAATTGACCCTTAAAACTCCAACGATGGTGCTACCTACTCCTCAATAGTGGGATAGCATTGTATAAAGGAAATTTGTACAGATTAATTCATTTTTCGAGCAGGTAGATGGTTCTTAAGTACTTGCTCATTCAAAACAAAACAAAACTTTTCGCACTTACACCTTTCAAGGGATGATATTCGAAGACATAAGGACAATAGCAAAATTGGAACCTAATGAGATCACTTCCACATGGCTATACGATTTTTATTTTCACTTTGTATTCTTTGCATTTTTTTTGACGACTTCCTCTTACTAGGATTTCCGTCTCCCTATACAAAAACACTCGTTTTTAGGAAAATTATCAATACAAATATATTTTGAAGTGCACACTTTTTGTTTTTTCTGTTTTGAGTACAAAAACGTCCAATGACTAAAATTTAATGAACATATGCATATGAACATGACTAATTGTTAATAAATGTACGCAAAAATATTATCCCCATAGAGTTACTTCTATAAATATTATCCACACATCCGGAGTTCCAATCGGCATATTTCCTGGAAATTCTCTCCCCTAGCCGAGTTTTCCCAAAACCAGAAAAGAAACTTTTCAAAAATGCTTCCCCGGAAGAATTCACTTCCCCAGTAAGGTAACCATAATGCCTTCCTGAATATGGTTTATTTCCCCAACGGACCACAATCTCCCCAGCCTAAGTCTATTCCTCAAACTACTACCAATCAATTGACAGAACTCCTCTTCTCCAATAGAATTGCTACTATCCCTAGAAATTTACTACGAAGTCTGGAATCTGACTTGATAACAGTTAACTTCATCCTCCCTAGAAAAATCTTAAGTTTAAACATCTTTTTTATCACCGAACATGGTATATAAGAATCAAATTCCCTAGTAGAGTAATGGTCAACTAAGGTTCCTGAATTCTACTCCTTAAGCAGAAACCAACATTCCTTGCAGAATTTCCTCAAACAACGAACATGAATTCCTTGCAGAAGCACTCTAAACAAGTTTGAAGATACACATACTCTTCATCTCAAGCAGTAGTCCCGTAACTCCCCAACAATATTCAGGGATTTATTTTCTCAAATAAAGATTCACTTCAATTTCATTTCATATTCATGCATCATTACATATGCATACGAAACATATAGCATAATCTAGTTTGTTTTGAGAACATCATTAAGCAATGCATTTCATACATCATGGCATTGCATACAACTAATTATTTACCTTCTCGGGAAAGATTAGTCACAAGATGAATACCATCAACAATAAATGTTTCATCTGCTAGTTCAGTTTAAAACGACCAATGATTTATCCTGATTCCATTCTGGTAGACACTTTCTCTGGTTCAGTTAAATCGCTCCTAAGATTTTTGCTGATTTGTTATCCAGTTAAAGTTTATTCATGACCTCTGCTGGTTCAGTTTAAATCGGCCAATGATTTATCCTAATTTTGTTCCGGTAGACTCTTTCTCTAGTTCATTTAAATCTCTCCTAAGAGTTATGCTGATTTGTTATCCATTTAAAGTTTATTCTGGTATAATATCAATTCAATCAACTTCTTTCGATGGCAAGGGATGATGTTCGAAGACATTGGGGAAATAGAAGAATTGGAACCTAATGAGATCACTTCCACATGGCTATACGATTTTTGGTTTCACTTTGTATTCTTTACATTTTTTCGACGACTTCCTCTTACTAGGATTTCCGTCTTCCTATACAAAAACGCCCGTTTTTAGGCATATTATCAATACAAATATACTTTGAAGTACACACTTTTTGCTTTTTCTGTTTTGAGTACAAAAACGTCCAATGACTAAAATTTAATGAGTATATGCATATGAACATGAATAACTGTTAATAAATGTACGCACAAAGATTATCCCCATAGAGTTTCTTCAATAAAGATTATCCCCACATCCGGAGTTCCAATCGGCATATTTCCTGGAAATTCTCCCCCCTAGCCAAGTTTTCCCAAAACCAGAAAAGAAACTTTGTAAAAATGCTTCCCCAGAAGAATTCACTTCCCCAGTATGGTCACCAGAATTCCTTCTTGAATAGGGTTTATTTCCCCAACGGACCACAGTCTCCCCAGCCTAAGTTTATTCCTCAGACTACTACCAATCAATTGACAGAACTCCTTCTCTCCAATAAAATTTCTATTATCCCTAGAAAGTTACTACGAAGCCTGGAATCCGACCTGATAACAGTTAACTTCATCCTCCCCAGAAAAATCATAAGTTTAAACATCTTTTTTATCACCAGTCAGAGTATATAAGAATCAAATTCCCTGGTAGAGTAATTGTCAACTAAGGTTCCTGAATTCTTCTCCTTAAGCAGAAACCAACATTCCTTGCAGAATTTCCTCAAACAACGAACATGAATTTCTTGCAGAAGCACTCTAAACAAGTTTGAAGATACACATACTCTTCATCTCAAGCAGTAGTCCCGTAACTCCCCAGCAATAGTCAGGGATTTATTTTCTCAAACAAAGATTCACTTCAATTACATTTCATATTCATGCATCATGACATATGCATACGAAACATATAGCATAATCTAGTTTGTTTTGAGAACATCATTAAGCAATGCATTTCATACATCATGGCATTGCATACAACTAATTCTTTACCTTCTCGGGAAAGATCAGTCACAAGATGAATACCATCAACAATAAATGTTTCATCTGCTAGTTCAGTTTAAAACGACCAATGATTTATCCTGATTCCATTCTGGTAAACACTTTCTATGGTTCAGTTAAATCGCTCCTAAGATTTTTGCTGATTTGTTATGCAGTTAAAGTTTATTCAAGACCTCTGCTGGTTCAGTTTAAATCGGCCAATGATTTATCCTGATTTTGTTCCGGTAGACACTTTCTCTAGTTCAGTTAAATCGCTCCTAAGAGTTATGCTGATTTGTTATCCATTTAAAGTTTATTCTGGTACAATATCAATTCAATCAACTTCTTTCGATGGCAAGGGATGATGTTCGAAGACATTGGGGAAATAGCATAATTGGAACCTAATGAGATCACTTCCACATGGCTATACGGTTTTTGGTTTCACTTTGTATTCTTTACATTTTTTTCGACGACTTTCTCTTACTAGGATTTCCGTCTTCCTATACAAAAACGCCCATTTTTAGGCATATTATCAATACAAATATACTTTGAAGTACACACTTTTTGTTTTTTCTGTTTTGAGTACAAAAACGTCCAATGACTAAAATTTAATGAGTGTATGCATATGAACATGACTAACTGTTAATAAATGTACGCACAAAGATTATCCCCATAGAGTTACTTCAATAAATATTATCCCCACATCCGGAGTTCCAATCGGCATATTTCCTGGAAATTCTCCCCCTAGCCGAGTTTTCCCAAAACCAGAAAAGAAACTTTGTAAAAATGCTTCCCCGGAAGAATTCACTTCCCCAGTATGGTCACCAGAATGCCTTCTTGAATAGGGTTTATTTCCCCAACGGACCACAGTCTCCCCAGCCTAAGTCTATTCCTCAGACTACTAACAATTAATTGACAGTACTCCTCTTCTCAAATAAAATTTCTATTATCCCTAGAAAGTTACTTTGAAGCCAAGAATCCGACCTGATAATAGTTAATTTCATCCTCCCTAGAAAAATCGTAAGTTTAAACATCTTTTTTATCACCAGTCAGAGTATATAAGAATCAAATTCCCTGGTAGAGTAATGGTCAACTAAGGTTCCTGAATTCTTCTCCCTAAGCAGAAACCAACATTCCCTGCAGAATTTCCTCAAATAACGAATAGGAATTCCTTGCAGAAGCACTCTAAACAATTTTGAAGATACACATACTCTTCATCTCAAGCAGTAGTCCCGTAACTCCCCAGCAATAGTCAGGGATTTATTTTCTCAAACAAAGATTCACTTCAATTACATTTCATATTCATGCATCATGACATATGCATACGAAACATATAACATAATCTAGTTTATTTTGAGAACATCATTAAGCAATGAATTTCATACGTCATGGCATTGCTTACAACTAATTCTTTACCTTCTCGGGAAAGATCAGTCACCAGATGAATACCATCAACAATACATGTTTCATCTGCTAGTTCAGTTTAAATCGACCAATGATTTATCCTTATTCCATTCTGATAGACACTTTCTCTGGTTCAGTTAAATCGCTCCTAATATTTTTGATGATTTGTTATCCAGTTAAAGTTTATTCAAGACCTCTGTTGGTTCAGTTTAAATCGGCCAATGATTTATCCTGATTCTGTTCCGGTAGACACGTTCTCTAGTTCAGTTAAATCGCTCCTAAGAGTTATGCTGATTCGTTATCCATTTAAAGTTTATTCTGGTGCAAGATCAATTCAATGAACTTCTTTCAACGACAAGGGATGATGTTCGAAGACAACGGGGCAATAGCAGAATTGGAACCTAATGAGATCACTTCCACATGGCTATACGATTTTTGTTTTCACTTTGTATAATTTACATTTTTTTCGATGACTTGTCTTACTAGGATTTCCTTATCCCTGTACAAAAACGCCCGTTTTTAGGCAAATTATCAATACAAATATACTTTGAAGTACACACTTTTTTTTTCTGTTTTGAGTACAAAAACGTCCAATGACTAAAATTTAATGAGCATATGCACGTGAACATGAGTAACTGTTAATAAATGTACACACAAAGATTATCCCCATAGAGTTACTTCAATAAAGATTATCCCCACATCCGGAGTTCCAATCTGCATATTTCCTAGAAATTCTCTCCCCTAGCCGAGTTTTCCCAAAACCAGAAAAGAAACTTTGCAAAAATGCTTCCCCGAAAGAATTCACTTCCCTAGTGAGGTCACCAGAATTCCTTCTTGAATAGGGTTTATTTCCCCAACAGACCACAGTCTCCCCAGCCTAAGTCTATTCCTCAGACTACTACCAATCAATTGATATAACTCCTCTTCTCCAATAAAATTTCTATTATCCCTAGAAAGTTACTACGAAGCCTGGAATCCGACTTGATAACAATTAACTTTATCCTCCCCAGAAAAATCGTAAGTTTAAACATCTTTTTTATCCCCAGTTAGGGTATATAAGAATCAAATTCCCTAGTAGAGTAATTGTCAACTAAGGTTCCTGAATTCTTCTCCTTAAGCAGAAACCAACATTCCTTGCAGAATTTCCTCAAACAATGAACAGGAATTCCTTGCAGAAGCACTCTAAACAAGTTTGAAGATACACATACTCTTTATCTCAAGCAGTAGTCCCGTAACTCCCCAGCAATAGTCAGGGATTTATTTTCTCAAACAAAGATTCACTTCAATTACATTTCATATTCATCCATCATGACATATGCATATGAAACATATAGCATAATCTAGTTTGTTTTGAGAACATCATTAAGCAATGAATTTCATACATCATGACGTTGCATACAACTAATTCTTTACCTTCTCGGGAAAGATCAGTCACCAGATGAATACCATCATAAATAAATGTTTCATCTGCTAGTTCAGTTTAAATCGACCAATGATTTATCCTGATTCCATTCTGGTAGACACTTTCTCTGGTTCAGTTAAATCGCTCTGAAGAGTTTTGCTGATTTGTTATCTAGTTAAAGTTTATTCAAGACATCTATTGGTTTAGTTTAAATCGGCCAATGATTTATTCTGATTCTGTTCCGGTTGACACTTTCTATAGTTCAGTTAAATCGCTCCTAAGAGTTATGCTGATTCATTATCCATTTAAAGTTTATTTTGGTACAAGATCAATTCAATCAACTTCTTTCGACGGCAAGGGATGATGTTCGAAAACATAGGGGCAATAGCAGAATTAGAACCTAATGAGATCACTTCCACATGACTATACGATTTTGTTTTCACTTTGCATTCTTTACATTTTTTTCGATGACTTCCTCTTACTAAGATTTCCGTCTCCTTGTACAAAAACGCCAGATTTTAGGCAAATTATCAATACAAATATACTTTGAAGTACACACTTTTTGTTTTTTCTGTTTTGAGTACAAAAACGTCCAATGATTAAAACTGAATGAACATATGCATATGAACATGACTAACTATTAATAAATCTATGCACAAAGATTATCCCCCATAGAGTTACTTCAATAAAGATTATCCCCACATCCGGAGTTCCAATCGGCATATTTCCTGGAAATTCTCTCCCCTAGCTGAGTTTTCCCCAAACCAGAAAAGAAACTTTGCAAAAATGCTTCCCCGGAAGAATTCACTTCCCTAGTAAGGTCACCAGAATGCCTTCCTGAATAAGGTTTATTTCCCCAACGGACCACCGTCTCCCCAGCCTAAGTCTATTCCTCAGACTACTGCCAATTAATTTACATAACTCCTCTTCTCCAATAAAATTGTTACTATCCCTAGAAAGTTACTACTGAAGATGTGAAAAACACAAGAAGGGGGGTTGAATTGTATAACTTAAATCAAAAGCTTAAACAACACTGTATTTTTATCCTGGTTCGTTTGATCTCAAACTACTCCAGTCCACCCGTAAAGGTGATTTCGCCTCTCTCCAACGAGGTCTTAATCCACTATAATCAAAGGATTACACAACAACTTTAACAACTGTTAAAGCCTTCTTGAGTATAAACACAACCCGGTGTATCTCAAGGAATTCTCTTTACAAATAATTGAACAATAATGTGTTTAATGTTTTCTAATAAAACAGTATACCACAACTGTGATAATACACAAATTTAAGCTTAGAAAGAAACTGGATTTGCTAGAGCTTTTGTGTAAGCGTGGTTGGAAAGCTTAGCAAATTATGAGTGCGTGCGTATATATTTATTCTTTTCTCACATAGACTTGTTTATATATCCAAGGCAAAGATACGTTGTTGTCCATAAAGCACTTTCAATGATAATAACGTTCTTTCCTTTTTGAGAAGATCTTGTCTTGGATAAAGCCATTGGTAATTAATTCTGTCTTGAATACATAGTAACGCTTCAGAGTCTTCTGCTTTAAACTTATGCTGACGCTTCTGAGTGCTGATGACTTGGTATAGATCTTTGATCAGAGTCAGAGTGTTTTATGCGCAGATTCTGGTCATCAAGCTTCAGCGTATGATCTGGTAGCTTCAGCGTGTAGCACATGTTATTGATCTTCTGATGCTGACATATTACTGATCTTCTGATGCTGATTCCATCAGAACTTCTGTAAATACAAAACACAATTTTAAGCAGCATATTTGTTCTTATATATATATATATATATATATATATATATATATATATATATATATATATATATATATATATATATATATATATATATATATATATATATATATATATATATATATATATATATATATATATATATATATATATATATATATATATATATATATATATATATATATATATATATATATATATATATATATATATATATATATATATATATATATATATATATATATATATATATATATATATATATATATCTTTGAATTTATTTTATTCTTTGTATTTTGTTATCATCAAAACTTTAATCAAGGGTTGTAGAATCAAACTATGTTCTAACAATCTCCCCCTTTTTGATGATGACAAAAACAAGATTTTTCAATTGAAAATAAGGAATAAAAAGTGTAGAATTAAGAAGAGAAAACTCCCCCTGAGTTGATTACTTCCCTTTACTTCCATGAGACTTTGAGCATCAGAACTTTACTGTATCAGAGTTCATCAGATTCATTAGAGTTTTGTACCTGTAAGCTTTTCAGAAGAGAGAAATTTAAATAGATCGGAATGTTTGAGACTTATGTCTCAGTAATCCGTTATTGAAAAATATCATTCTTTCTCCCCCTTTTTGTCAGTTATCAAAAAGAGCAAATAATCAGAGCTAAAATGTGTTTATATTAAGAAAACATAAGTAATGATAAGTTCAGAACAATGTAAAAATATTACAGACAAACATGAAAAAAACAACAAGGAAATTCTAAGAGGGAGGTGGAAGACGTGTGAACATAGCTTCCAACATGCTCTTGATTTGGGTGCTGGTTTCCTGTTGTTGGGTTAACATGTTTGCGAGTGCATCAATTTTGGTGTCCTTCCTATCCATTCTTTCCTTCATCAGCATATCAGATCTTTTCAGATCTTCTAGAGTCTGCCTGTCAAGGGAGGAAGCTTGAGGATCTTCAGAAACAGGATGCTTCTCAGAGCTTTCTGTAATATCTTCTTCTTGACCCAGTGCTTCAGCAGGAATCATCTGTTCTTCAGCAGGTTGAACTTTGGATGCTGGATGCTGTTCAGACCAAGGAGCAATGTCCAGATGGAGAACTTCTTCCTTAAGCAGCTTGCTCAGAACTGGACCTTCAATTTCTTTCAGCAGATTGCTGAAGTTCTATTGAGCCTGTCCATAGCTCTGTTCTTGCAACTTAAAGGTTTCAGAGCATACAACTTTGTTCAAAGGTAGTCTGATGCAGCAGGATCAACCAGCTCAAGACTAGCTTGTTTCAGAGAAGTGATCCACTTTTGTACTTCTGTTTCAAAGTTCAATATGCTGGTACCAACATCTGGGTGTTTTGGTTTTGGGATAGCAGTTTTGTGGTTGATGGCAGCAAGACGTTCAAAAACTGTTAAGTCAATGACAGTCTTGATGTTGTCTTCTGGATTGTTCTTTGGTGAGGGAGTGGGAGAGTAAGGAAGTATTATTGGACTTAATGGGGAGTTTGGTGGAGTTAATTCTGGTGAAGAGGGAAGTTGGGGAATATTCACAATGGTACCAAGGGGCAAACAAATAGCTATAGGTTGTGTGATTCCAGGAATGGGAGTAGGATCAGAATCAACGGTTTGTTCAGGTTGTTCAGGTTGAGGAGAGGGTGGATTAATTTCTGGTTGAGGAGATGAAGGTTGTGGGATTTCTGGTTCTGGAGAAAGGGGAATTTCTGGTATTGGTGAGAGGGAATTTCTGGTTATGGTTTTGTGTGGGTTTCAGGGTTTGGATTTTCTGGTATGGGAGCAGAAGTGTGTTGGTCTATATCAGATAGAACTTTTGCAAGTTCTTGTTCTGGTATGGCTTCAGTATTTGGATTTTGAGGTTGGGAGCAAGATCTTCTAAGAGTTCATGATTCAGAGGGGTCAAAGTCAAGGTCAAAATCATCAAAAGTTTGTGGTGTGGGGTTTTCAGATGGAGTGGAAATTGGGATAGATGTTGATACAGCAATTGAATCTAAAACAGTTACAGAAGAAGGATTACCTTTCTTTTTAGGAGTCCGCTGAGATGATCCTTCTGCTTCAGCTTTCCTTTTCTTGGTCTTCTTCAGAACAACTTCTGGAGCCTTCTGCTGCAGATCCTGGATGTTCAGATTTGGTGTTGTACCATCAGCTTTACAAGCATCCAGATATCTCAGAATTATATTTGGTTTAGAGTCAATCTCTGAGAACAGAGGAAAGTCATCCAGAGGGACTCTTCTGTTGGAGATTGCAGCAAAGGGAGTGACACTGGGCTCCTTCTTGATGTTCTCAATCAACTTCATTTTCTTCAGATTTTTGGCATTCAGCTGTTTGCCAACAGTAGCTTCCAGAGAGCTGATTTCCTGAGCCTCTGTCAGATGATCAATCAGCTTATTCTCTGTAAGAATATATGATATCATTCTTCCTAAGGGTATCCAATCCCTTTTTGTTCGCTCCTCTTCTCTTGTTTCTTTGACACTTGTCCTAAGATGGTTGAACAGCAGATGAGCCAGATTTATCTTGACCTTCTGAGAGATGAAATAGATCAGAAATTGTTGATCAATATTGATGTAGTCAGGAGAGCTGGTAGGCTTCCTGTGATTAATGCATCCCAGAATGATCTTGGCCCATATTCTGTGTTTGTCCTTCAAATCCCTTATCTTGCTGGAGGGAAGCCCTAGAGTGAAGATTTCCCTTGCAATTAGGGCAGCATCAGCGCACCTTTCAGCCATATCAATGCAACGAACACCACCACCATTTTACCCTATTAGTCTTGCAATCAGGTCCTCAGTAATAACAATCTTCTTCCCCATGATGTAAGACGTAACTTGATGGTTTGAAGAAGAAGCGTGAATCCAAAATTCCTTTACCAGAATAGGGAATGTTGGACCCACCAGACGGTCAAAATACTTTTTCCAGCCTTGAGCTTTAACATCTTCAGAGAGATCAAACCCATTCTCCTGAAGACTGTTGAAATCCACTATCAATTCTGACAGAACCTCTAGATTTTTGATTGGAGTGAGAAGCATTCTGTGGGGTTCTTCATACTGTTCAGTGGAGTCTTATTTCTGAGAGCTTGAAGTAGGAATGCTGGAGGAAGCCATGTTCACACAAAGGTTTTTGTGAAGAAAATGAAAGGGTTTTTGAGAAAGTATGCAAACTGAAATCAGTAAGTTTGAGAGAAAATGAAAGTGAAGGTAAAAGAGTGTAAATGGTGTGAAGTGTGTTTAAATATATTTCTAAACAATTTTGGAAACATAAATGGCAAGAGAGAGAAATTAATTGTAATGATTATTAGCATTTAATGATAGCTGATTTTAGGGGATTCAGAAAGATATTGGAACGGTTACCCATGACATGTGTCTCAATGCATCCAATCAGCGCTTTTGCCTTTTCAGAAACGTGAACGCGTGTTCAGCCTCAGAAAATAGCCGATGACTGGATGACACTTGTTTGCTTGAGTGAACAGCACATTTCTATCCTTGAAATGAAGCGCTCAGATCTTCATGGATAGATTCTGATGCAATCTATACTTCTAAAGATCTGAAGAAAGATTCATCAGTAGTTCACGAAAAATAAACAAAGTTCTGAAGGTTAAGATATAGAATCAAAACAATTTTATTCTGGGCAGAGCTTCATGCTGAGATGTTTCAGAATGAAGTTGAACCTATCTTTAGAAAGAGGTTTTGTAAAAATATCAGGCCATTGATGGTCTGTGTTAATAAATTTAAAATTTAAAATCCCTTTCTGAATATAGTCCCTAATAAAATGATGTTTTATTTCTATATGCTTAGCCCTAGAATGCAAAATAGGATTTTTGCTGAGACATATAGCAGAAGTATTGTCACAGAGAATAGGAATGTTACTCTCAAATATCTGGAAGTCCTCAAGTTGACTTTTCATCCAGAGCATTTGTGTGCTGCATCCAGCTGCTGCTATGTATTCAGCTTCTGTTGTTGATAGAGTAATTGTGGATTGTCTTTTGCTGGACCATGAGATCAGATTTTCTCCTAGAAACTGGCAGCTTCCAGAAGGGGTTTTATGTTCCACTCTGTCTCCAGCGAAATCAGCATCACAGTAAACTACTAAGCTGTAATCACTTGATTTTCTATAAAACAAACCCAGATTAGTAGTACCTTTCAGATACTTGAAAATTCGCTTAACTGATGTTAAGTGAGATTCTCTAGAATCTGATTGGAATCTAGCACAAATGCAAACACTGAATAAAATGTCAGGCCTTGAGGTCGTCAGATATAGAAGAGAACTAATCATACCTCTGTAGAGCTTCTGTTCTACCTTTTTACTTACCTCTTCTCTTTCAAGAATGCACGTAGGATGCATTGGAATCTTTGATGGCTTACATTCTGATAGATCAAATTTCTTCAGAAGTTCTCTGGCATATTTGCTCTGATGAATGTAAGTTCCTTCTGGGGTTTGATTGATCTGAATACCCAGAAAGAATTTTAGTTCCCCCATTAGGCTCATCTCAAATTCTGCCTGCATATATTTAGCAAACTTTCTTCTCAGAGAGGGTTTAGTAGATCCAAATATGATGTCATCAACATAAATCTGACATACTAAAATGTCATTCTTAACTGTCTTACAAAACAAGGTTGTGTCCACTTTCCCTCTAGTGAATTCCTTTTCTAACAGGAAGTTACTTAGTCTTTCATACCAAGCTCTGGGAGCTTGTTTCAGACCATAGAGTGACTTCTTTAGTTTGAAAACATATTCTGGATTTTTGGAACTTTCAAAACCAGGGGGTTGGTGCACATATACATCTTCTTCTATATAGCCATTTAAGAATGCACTCTTAACATCCATCTGATACAGAGTGATGCCTTTATTAACAACAAATGAAATTAAGAGTCTGATAGATTCTAACCTGGCGACTGGAGAAAAGGTTTCTGTATAGTTTATCCCATCTTGCTGATTATAACCTTGTGCTACCAATCGTGCCTTGTTTCTGATGACTTCACCTTGTTCGTTCAGTTTGTTTCTGAACACCCATTTTGTACCAATGACGTTGAATCCTTTTGGTTTGGGAACTAGATCCCATATGTCATTTCTTGTGAATTGATTTAGCTCCTCTTGCATTTCTGGAATCCAGTCATTGTCCAGAAGTGCTTCATCAATTGTTGTTAGTTCAATAAGAGAAACCAGTCCCATGAGGGATTCTTCAGAGTTTCTGAAGCTATACTTGTTTCTGATTGGATCTTCCTTTCTTCCTAAGATTGTTTCTTCTGAGTGATCCATGCTGCTTCTGGATAGTCTTTTCTAAAGTTGATCAACAGAAGGTGCTGGATTGCTTGTAGTTACTCTTTCTAATGTTGAGGGAGTGTCTGTGTTGAGAGCTTCTGATGATTTGTCTTCAGTACCTGTGAGTTCAACTTCCATACCTGCAAGGAATTCATTTTGCTTTGAATTTTGAGAGTCAAGCTTATCATCAAAACGAACATTGATTGATTCTTCCACAATCTGTGTTTCTGTATTGTATACTCTGTACCCTCTTGAGCGTTCAGAGTATCCTAACATAATACACTTTTGTGCTTTAGAGTCAAACTTGTTCAAATAATTTTTTGTATTCAGAATAAAACATGTACATCCAAATGGATGAAAATAGGAAATGTTGGGCTCTCTGTTCTTCCATAATTCATATGGAGTCTTTTCCAGAATAGGTCTTATGGAGATTCTATTCTGAATGTAACACGCTGTGTTTATTGCCTCTGCCCATAAGATCTTAGCAACGTTAGTCTCGTTGATCATGGTTCTGGCCATTTCTTGCAATGTTCTGTTCTTTCGTTCTACAACTCCATTTTGCTGGGGAGTTCTAGGACAAGAGAAATCATGCAGAATGCCTTTGTCATTAAAGAATAACTCAAAATCTTTATTTTCAAATTCTCCACCATGATCACTTCTGACTTTGACGGTTCTAAGATCATTTTCATTCTGAACTTGATTGCAGAAGGTAACAAACACAGAGTGTGACTCGTCCTTGTGCCTTAAGAACTTTACCCATGTCCATCTGCTATAGTCATCTATGATTACTAACCCATACTTCTTGCCACTGACTGAAGCAGTTTTAACTGGTCCAAATAAGTCAATATGCAGAAGTTCTAATGGCTTGGAGGTGGAAACAACATTTTTGGATTTGAAAGCTGGTTTTGCAAACTTGCCTTTCTGACATGCTTCACACAGAGCTTTTGAATTGAACTTCAGGTTAGGAAGTCCTCTGACCAGATTGAGTTTGTTAATCTGAGATATTCTTCTCATACTAACATGTCCCAATCTTATGTGCCAGATCCATTGCTCGTTGTTAACAGACAGAAGACACTTTACATTCTGAATTTTTAGTTCTGAAAGTTTTATTTTATAAATGTTGTTTTTCCTCTTTCCATTAAATAGGATAGTCCCATCTTTCTGACTAACAGCTTCGCATGAATTTTGATTGAAGATTATATCATAACCGTTATACTTAATTGACTTATGGATAACAGATTATGCGTTAATCCATCAACTAATAAGACATTATTTATAGAGGGAAGATTTCCATTACCTACTGTTCCAGAGCCAATGATTTTTCCTCTTTGATTGCCTCTAAAACCTACGTGGCCTCCAGGCTTAAGTTCCAGGCTTTGGAACATATGCCTTCTTCCCGTCATGTGTCGTGAGCAGCCAGAGTCCAGGTACCATGATTGGTGTTTCTGCTTTGCTGCTAAATATATCTGCCACATGTATTATTTTATCCTTAGGTCCCCATATTTTCTTGGGTCCTGATTTGTTAGTTTTACCAAAAGTCTGGTTGAATTTTGGTTTGACAGAGTAATCACTACTGTTATATTTTATGTCATGTGTGTGCCCATATATAAAGTGTGAATCAAGTGGAGTATGTTTTATAACTAAATCCATGGCATTTTTTGGTGTAGGTACCTTACCTTGGTATCCTATTTCTTTCCTGCCATTTCTGCTAACTCCATAGATCATTGAAGCCATTTTGTTTCTGTCTATGTTTTTAGCTAGAAACTTCTGAAAGCTGTGATCATACTCCTTGATGATCTCATCAGCATTGCTGGGAGTTTCAGGGATTGTTTCCTTCTGAGAGTTTTGCAATTGGTTTTCTAATTTTGAAATTTTATCTTTTAACTCAGAATTCTCCAATTTGAGACTCTCAGTCTTATTAGAGTCAGAAGCAAGATCCCTTTTCAGGTTTCTGAATTTGACTCTGATCTGCTGATATCTTTCTAGAATTTCATTAAGGCTTTCAGCTAGTTCAGCCTTAGTAAAGTTTATAGTAAAGTCAGGGAATACCTCTTCTGTATATGATTCAGATTCTGACTCAGAAGCTTCACTGTCTTCTGTTATGTTTTCCATGAGAGCTATGTTTGCTCTTTCATCATCTGATTCTGAGTCAGCTTTAGATGTGTCAGATTCATCCCATGTAGCCATGAGACTTTTCTTCTTTTCCTTGCCAAACTTCTTTTTGGGCTTTTCCTTATAAAGTTTTGGGCAATCACTTTTGTAGTGCCCTTGCTCGTTACATTCATAGCAAATGATGTCTTTGTTGTTTGGCTTTCTGTTTCCTGAAGAACCTTCCGATCTTCTGTGTCCAGAGGAGGATTCTGACCTTCTGTATCTAGAGAAAGATTCATTCTGATTTTCTGATCTTCTGGGATTCCTGAACTTTCTTTTCCTCTGCTTCCACAATTGGTTTACCCTTCTGGAGAGGAGAGATAGTTCATCTTCTTCTGATGATGACCCATCAGAGGTTTCTTCCACAGCCTGCAAAACTTTAGATTCAGATTTTCTGTTAGATTTTAAAGCTAATGGCTTACCTTGCTTTTGAGGTTCATCTGCTTCTAGCTCTATCTCGTGACTTCTGAGGGAGCTGACAAGTTCCTCCAGAGAGATTTTGTTGAGATCCTTGGCTAGCTTAAGCGCTGTGACCATTGGCCTCCATTGTTTTGGCAAGCTTCTGATGATCTTCTTAACGTGATCAATAGTAGAATACCCTTTGTCAAGAACTTTAAGACCAACAACAAGAATTTGAAATCTTGAAAACATAGATTCTATTGATTCACTCTCTTCCATCTTGAATGCCTCATACTTCTGAATGAGTGCAAGGGCTTTGGTTTCTTTGACTTGAATGTTGCCTTCATGTGTCATTCTCAGAGAGTCAAACATATTCTTTGCAGTGTCTCTGTTTGATATCTTCTCATATTCTGAATAAGAGATGGCGCTGAGAAGAATTGTTCTGGCCTTGTGATGATTTCTGAAATCACGCTTTTGCTGATCAGACATTGTTTTCCTGTCAATCTTCTGACCACTTCCATCCACTGGGTGCGTGTATCCATCAGTCACCATGTCCCACAGATCAGCATCATGGGCCAGAAAGAAACTCTCAATTCTGTCTTTCCAGTAGTCAAAGTTCTCTCCATCAAAGACTGGAGGTTTGCCACTGAATCTGTCTCTTTATTCATTGTTGTCATTGCTGATGTTTTGATTTGGTCCTGCCATGTGTTTTTCTGACGCTGGATCTTGTACTGACATGGTTAAGTGTTATAAGCTCAGAACCAGGCGCTCTGATGCCAATTGAAGATGTGAAAAACACAAGAAGGGGGGTTGAATTGTATAACTTAAATCAAAAGCTTAAACAACACTGTATTTTTATCCTGGTTCGTTTGATCTCAAACTACTCCAGTCCACCCGTCAAGGTGATTTCGCCTCTCTCCAACGAGGTCTTAATCCACTATAATCAAAGGATTACACAGCAACTTTAACAACTGTTAAAGCCTTCTTGAGTATAACCACAACCCGGTTTATCTCAAGGAATTCTCTTTACAAATAATTGAACAATAATGTGTTTAATGTTTTCTAATAAAACAGTATACCACAACTATGATAATACACAAATTTAAGCTTAGAAAGAAACTGGATTTGCTAGAGCTTTTGTGTAAGAGTGGTTGGAAAGCTTAGCAAATTATGAGTGCGTGCGTATATATTTATTCTTTTCTCACATAGACTTGTTTATATAGCCAAGGCAAAGATACGTTGTTGTCCATAAAGCACTTTCAAAGATAATAACGTTCTTTCCTTTTTGAGAAGATCTTGTCTTGGATAAAGCCGTTGGTAATTAATTCGGTCTTGAATACATAGTAACACTTCAGAGTCTTCTGCTTTAAACTTATGATGTCGTTTCTGAGTGTTGATGACTTGGTACAGATCTTTGATCATATTCAGAGTGTTTTATGCGCAGATTCTGGTCATCACGCTTCAGCGTATGATCTGGTAGCTTTAGCGTGTAGCACATGTTATTGATCTTCTGATGCTGACATATTACTGATCTTCTGATGCTGATTCCATCAGAACTTCTGTAAATACAAAACACAATTTTAAGCAGCATATTTGTTCTTATATATATCTTTGAATTTATTTTATTCTTTGTATTTTGTTATCATCAAAACTTTAATCAAGGGTTGTAGAATCAAACTATGTTCTAACAACTACAAAGCCTGGAATCTGACCTGATAACAGTTAACTTCATCCTCCCCAGAAAAATCATAAGTTTAAACATATTTTTTATCCCCAGTCAGGGTATATAATAATCAAATTCCCTAGTAGAGTAATGGTCAACTAAGGTTCCTGAATTCTTCTCCCTAAGAAGAAACCAACATTCCCTGCAGAATTTCCTCAAATAACAAACATGAATTCCTTGCAGAAGCACTCTAAACAAGTTTAAAGATAAACATACTCTTCATCTCAAGCAGTAGTCCTGTAACTCCCCAGCAATAGTCAAGGATTTATTTTCTCAAATAAAGATTCACTTCAGTTACATTTCATATTCATGCATCATGACATATGCATACAAAACATATAGCATAATCTAGTTTATTTTGAGAACATCATTAAGCAATGAATTTCATACGTCATGGCATTGCATACAACTAATTCTTTATCTTCTCAGGAAAGATCATTCACCAGATAAATACTATCAACAATAAATGTTTCATCTGCTAGTTTATTTTAAATCGACCAATGATTTATCCTGATTCCATTCTGGTAGACACTTTCTCTGGTTCAGTTAAATCGCTCCTAAGATTTTTTCTAATTTGTCATCCAGTTAAAGTTTATTCAAGACCTCTACTAGTTCAGTTTAAATCGGCCAATGATTTATCTTGATTCCGTTCTGGTAGACACTTTCTCTAGTTCAGTTAAATCGCTCCTAAGAGTTATGTTGATTCATTATCCATTTAAAGTTTATTCAAGACCTCTGTTGGTTCAGTTTAAATCGACCAATGATATATCCTGATTCCGTTTTGGTAGACACTTTCTCTGGTTTAGTTAAATCGCTCCTAAGATTTATGCTAGTTTGTTATCCAGTTAAAGATTATTCAAGACCTCTACTGGTTCAATTTAAATCGATCAAAGGTTTATTCTGATTTCGTTCCGGTAGACATTTTCTCTAGTTCAGTTAAATCACTCCAAAGATTTATGCTGATTCATTATCCACTTAAAGATTTTTCAATACCTCTGCTGGTTCAATTTAAATTGACCAAAGATTTATTCTGATTCCGTTCCGGTAGACATTTTCTTTTGATCAATTAAATTGTTCCTAAGATTTATGCTGATTCATTATCCAATTAAAGATTACTTAAGATCTCTGCTTGGTTCAGTATAAATTGACCATAGATTTATTTTCATACTTCTTCCAATCTCTATCAACGGTCACCTTGGATGGCATCTATAAGCCCATCTCTGACAACTCTTCATCACCTCCCCAAATGGCATCTTTAAGCCTATTTCCGACGCAATTAACTAACACATTACTTCATGCATCAGCGATGCAAATTTCTGGGCACTCTAGTGTTCAATCATCTTCCACCTTAAAGTCACGAATGGCGGACTCGTCAATCTACCTCTTCAGGTTTAAGAAGATTGAACATGGGAAGTTGTTTTACCCCAAAATTTTCCCTCTCTTTCCTCAAGACATTTCACAAGATCTTTATTGGCTCAAGCTTGAACAAGTATTGAGTAGGTTAAACCTCATCTTAAACATTGATGCCTCAAATTAGGGTTTTAATTTTCACAAGGACAATTGGACTGATAATTCCTCAAATGACTTTCATGGATCGATATAGACCTCCAAGAATACTCATGTCAAGTTTCAAGTATTGAATCCCAATTTTGCTCAATCAATTGACCAGATGATTGAAAATCAACTGTATTAGGTAAAAAAAAGTCAATTATGGTCAAATTACAGTCAAACTTCAAGATTTTGGACCAATATCAACATTTTGAATTCGTATGCATCAATTGATCAATTCTGGATCATAATTCCTCAAGAAAAGTGTTCAATTCAACAAAATGGAAAAATGGTCAAAATTAGGGTTTTGATTGAGAATGACTGATTTTTGACTTTTGACCTAATACATGACTTCTTTTTTTTGAAACATGATTTCAAGAATTTAATTACATCATTTTGGCCTAATTTCATGATTCAATTCATCCCTCAAGATCAAGCAATTGATAGATGAAATTTGGTCAACTGCTGAAAAGTCAACTAATACACCAAAAGTCAAACTTTGACTTTTTGGTCAAATTTGAGTTTCAAAGATCACAATTCATCAATATGTTTAAAAATATGAATCTTGATCATCAATAAATCAAGAAAGTCAAAAGTCAATTTAAAAAGTAAAACTTTTCAATACTTAGAAATTTTTCTAAGTGTTCTTGTACATGATAATTTCACTACTTCATGGAAAATTTTCACCAAGATGCATGACGATTCAAAGGAAACTTTCAACATGGGAGTTGTAGATATTGATTATATATACAACTTTGTATTAGAGGGCTCGTATCCAAAAAAAATCTTATATTTTAAGTTATAGGCCCATGAAGTCATGCACTTTTTCTTAAACACTTAGTGAAATTTTGACCTAGTTTAGGTAGATTTTTGTCCCGACTTCTTGGCCATTTTTCACATAGTTCTATTCAGATTTTTCAAAAGTGGAAAACATGAAAGTTGTAGAGGATGTTTCAATTTCCATAATTTCCAAGAACTTGAAGATATCATTTTTGAGCTAAGAGAATCGAAGAGAAGAAGTTGGGCATCCATTCTTGAATTACAAGGCCTTTTTGTGATGAACACTTGATCCAAACCCCAACCTATGCTGCATAACTTCACTTTTAAGGCTTTTAACATGTGTTTCACTCTATAATTAATTTATTACACAACTGATAGAGCCATTTTCCAAGTATTTGATCCCTTATCCAAGTTGCATTTCCATTAATGGCACAAAGTAACATCGCCATTCTAGTAAAGTTACTTTAATCACAAAGTCAACTTGTCTTGAGCATTGCACTTGTTCTTTCTGCACAAGCATCCTCTACAAACTCATAATAAACATGTTTAAATTTGTTAGCCACCTTGAAATCTTGTACCATGCCTTGGAAAGATGTTTGTCAAGCTTGTTTCAAAAACAAGTCAAATATCCATAACTTGTGATCTTCTATTTCTGATCCCTCCAAGCTTCCAAACCTTTTCCTATAAATTGAGCCTTCATTCACAAGTCTAGGACACGAATTATCAAGCTTAGAAACTCTCTCAAACTCCCTAAAACTCAGAATTTCTCTCAAGCCTCACTTTTGTGCCATTTCTAATTTTTTATAGCCATTTCACAAACTACTCGTGCGTTTTCCATTCTTACCATTCACCAAGCTTCCATACCACATATAGAAGCCATCCCAATACCTGTTACACTTCTGTAACTCCATCTTAACCATCTTCCATTTTTAAAATCATCCACTTCCACTTGGACTTCACTAGAACATTTCAAGAACTCTTAGCTCAAAGTAACTATTGGAATAGGTTCCTGGAAGTTCAAGGAAGCTAACCAAACCATTGCAACACCTTGAAGTAAGCTTAAACTCAAAACATGATTTCTATTTTCAAGGTGAGTTTTCTGATTTTTTACCTCCTAATACATGCATCATTTGACTTCTATTTTCAAAGCTAAAATGTAGACATCATAGCCCTGGAACTAACCATGTCCTTAGAATTCATTTATATTGCTTGAGTGTTGTGAATTTTAAATCTGAAGTTACAGAAAAATTAGGTCAAAATTTGATACCATTAGAAATTTGTGTTCATCTTTGAGTGTTAGCTTAAGTTATTTACATTTCTGGAATCATGATGAAATTTCTAACAAGTTTGATGTTTACACTTTTGAGAATGGTTGAGAAATGAGTAAGTTCAGAATTTCAAAAATCTGGCACAAGGTTAAATATGAAGTACAGCCATGGACATGTTTTATTTTAAATTTAATGATTATTGTTCCTATACCGGATGTACAGGCCATCCCAGTTGCAGCAAGCGCGAGTGTAAGGAATTTATAAAGGTCATGGATTCGAGCCCTGGCGAGACCTTTTGGTTTTTTTTCATAATTTTCCTTGTTTCATTTTTTGCAGCGCTTGGGGCCTTCCAGCTATTGGGCCAACTCTTTTTGCTCCCTCTCACCCCCTGTTTTCCTTTCACCATGCAGCCCAACTCTTTTTTTATTTATTCTTTTTTTTTAATTTCTGATTATAAAAACAGGCCTTGGGCCTAGACCAAACAAAAATTGTTTCCTTCAAACCTCCCAATTCACTTTTCAAACCTCCTAATACAACTTTTTATTTTTTTTCAACTCTTTTATTATTTTTAATATTATTATTTTTAATCAAAATACCAAAAATATATTTTATTTAGACTTAGAAATTATTATTTTTCTCTCTTACTTTATTTTATAACATAAAACCCTAAAAAATATCTTCTTTCTCAAATTAATTGAATTAATTTAAACTTAGGTTTTCTTATTCTAATATATTCTGTAATTAACCTTGACTTAGGGTTTTGATTAATTAATTTTTCTTTTAATTAGGTTAAAACCTTTTCATAAGAAAACCATAAAAAAAATTTCTTTTCTTTTATATTATCTTTATATTCTTGTACATTTTATTTGGCGTTATTCAATTTGGTTGTAATAATGATTAGAACTTTTGGCTTTCATCCTCATTTGTATTTTGTACCCCCATCCCCTAAATGATGTAATAACGTAGAACTTTAAATTTCCGTAATTTATCGCTTTTAATATTATTGCTAGTAATTAGGATTTGTATGGTAAGACTTAAAATCAACAAGTAGACAACCCTAATTCAAGACAAAAATGCGTGAAAACAATAGACCTTGCACACTTGCACCTCTAGGGTTAACCCACACTTGTTGCCTTAGATAAAAACAGTCATCTCCCTCGAACATGGGATACTTTAGCAATGACCCTCAAATACAAGATCTTATTCCCTCGATGACCCTTCAATGTTGCCTTCGGTAAATGATCTTAGACCCTTACAAGAAATTTCTAAGGTATCTTACAATGTTGTCTTCTATGACTGTACGATGACCCATGCATGTCCCTTCACATCCAATGATAGTGTTTCTTACTAACTAATGGTAAGATAACATTATCTAAAGGAGGAGGAAAAGAATAAAGACTTTTTGAGTAGGTAGAACGCTCGTAGTTGCTTGCTCACAAGCATTTCAAACAAAACATCTTTCGAACACACCAACACTTTCATGAAATATTTTCAAAAGTCAACACTTTGTATACATTCTTATAGAGACGAGAATCATTACAAAGTTTGCCTAAACAAAGGCACTTTTCAAAAATACTATCAAAACCAACACAAACACATTTTATAAAGCATTTCAAAGTAAGCTAGAAACTAAGAGCGCATAGATAACTACAAATGAAAAGGGTGCTAACACCTTCCCTTTTCATAACCTACCCCTCGAACTCAAGAAAATTCTCAAAAGGTATTTCCTGTTCTTTTCACCCTTTCCTTTATTGGATAAAATAAAAGTCGATGGTGACTCTTGCTATCCGTAATAATTGCGACAAAATGCAAAACAACCAAGTCAGTTCTCCCACCATATTACAGTTGGGTTCTCGACTATGGGTTCAGTTGGCCCATCTAGTTCTGCCCACTCCGAAGTCTTATGGAATTAGCATGTCCGTTTGGATTTGGTTGGGGTTGTCCTGGAAAAGTTCCAGCTGGAGAAGCTGTATCTGCTTACTATTGAGCCACTTGGGAGATTTGTGTTTCTAAAATTTTGTTGTGTGTGGCAAGAGCATCAACCTTATTTATCAGTTCCTTAATCTGTTCACTGGTGTGAATATTTTGATTCATGAAATCTTTATTAGTTTGAGCTTGGGTGGCTACGAAGTTTTCTATCATTATTTTAATGTTGGACTTCCTAGGGATACTCGCAATATTTGAGACATTTTGGGTAGCTTTCTGATATCCTGGAGGTCTAGTAGGAGCTTGCCCAGGTGTGTATAAAGCGTTGTTGCTTTTGTATGAGAAGTTTGGATGGTTCTTCCAAGAAGGGTTATAGTTATTGCTATAGGGGTTCCCTTGAGCATAATTCACTTGATCAACTGGTACTCCTATTAAGAGTAGACATTCGGGTGCAGCATGCGCGTGAAGTCCACATAAATCACAAGTTAGAGCTACTGCAACCACGATGGCTGTAGGATTTATGGTCAAGCTTTCTATCTTTTGGATAAGGGCTTCTACCTTAGCGTTAACTTGGTCTAAGATACTAACTTCGTGCATACCACCTTTCATTTGAGGTTTCTCCATAATGGTTTTATCGCTTCCCCACTAGTAATGATTTTGAGCCATACTTTCGATAAGTTGATAGGCATCGTGGTATGGTTTATTGGTCAGTGCACCGCTAGCAGCAGCATCAATCGTTAATCTTGTGTTGTACAAGAGACCATTGTAAAAGGTGTGGATGATCAACCATTCTTCTAGACCGTGATGCGGACAGAGTCGCAACATGTCTTTGTATCTTTCCCACGCTTCTAAGAGAGATTCTCTTTCCTTTTGTTTAAAACCGTTGATATTAGCTCTTAGCATAGCCGTCTTACTCAGCGGAAAATATCGTGCTAGGAAAACTTTCTTCAACTCGTTCCATGAGGTAATAGAGTTGGATGGTAGAGACTGGAGCCATGCTCTAGCTCTAGCTCTATCTTGTAGTGAGAAAGGAAAAAGATGAAGTCTTATTGCTTCAGGGCTGACACCATTTGCTTTCACTGTGCCTGTGTACTACACAAACACAGAAAAATGAAGGTTTTGATCATCCGTAAGACATCCTGAAAATTGGTTTTGTTGGACAGCTTGTAATAATAAAGGTTTTAACTCGAAATCATTTTGTGCGATGGCAGGAGCAGCAATACTGTTGTGGGGTTCCTCTTGCGATGGGGCAGCATAATCCTTTACAGGGCGATTTTGGGGTCCTTCAACCACTCTTGGGTCAGGAAGAGAATAGTTAGGAAGATTGAATTCGAGAAGGTTGTACTTGATTTGGTATTATCTAATTCGGTATCTTATACTAACAAAACACTCGACTTCATCGATTGGTTGCTCTAATTCTTCGCCTTAAGAGCGAGTGCTTGGCATACAATTAACGGTTAAAATAAAATAAAATTGGTTGCCTTAGTCTATACTTCGTAACAAGGGATTCACAATATTGACTAAATTAATCCCCGACAACAGCGCCAAAAACTTGATCGTGACTTTGAGAGTCTGTCGGCTATAGTGTCTGCAAGTGCATAGTTTAATCGCGAAATTTTAAAAGATATCGAACCCACAAGGACTGATGGTCAAACTACTATTATCTAGGGTCATTTTGTAAAGCTAAGGCTAATTATAAAATTAGGATGTTGGGGTTTAAACGGGAATTAACTAAGTTATAATAATTGATAATGGAACATCGGTATGTAATTTGTCGACTTCAAGGATTCAATAAATCATTGGCATAGTTTTGAGTATTAAAACAATGTTTCAGTGGAAACTATTAATTTAAAAACCCTTGTCTCACACTTTCGTTCTATCGATTTAGACCATATTATTAAACTGAAATGAGCGCTCTCGCTGTGTCATTTAAAATTTAAAAGTATTTTTTGAAAATAAATAGAGTCCAATTAATTTTAAAGCGCTCTCGTTGAATTTAAATATCAAACTCTCGCTCTACTGACTTTATCCTTAGTCCGTATTTTACTCTTGTAACAAAACAATTTAATATCGAAATTGGAAATCAAAACCAAAAAATTCTTTTTGTAAAATATTTATGCCAATGAATTACTGAATCCCTTCGGTTTAAGACCTCACATACCAGTATCGGGAAAATTAGCCAAACATAATTTTATTGCTTGATAACATAAAATAAAAACATACATTCAATAACATAGGTATGGTAAAAATGAATAAACTATATTTAAAATTAGAACCCGGAATAAAACACTGAAGAATAATAGTGCAGTATGCTATCCTCCACAAGCCGACAGGATTAGCTTCGGAACAAAATATCTTGAATAAATACAAATAAGTCTAAACGAAATTCTGGAAGCTAGAATAAAACTAAAGGTGAAATATTCCTCCGATGTGAAGAAATGTTGCTTTAATGGTAAAGGTTTTCTTTGCTTACGGAATTCTAAACGAAACTGGAAAAAATCAAAAACTGTAAAACTGGAATAAAATATAACAATGTTCAGTATGCAGAAAAATAAGACTTTGGAGCAGGTGTGAAAACATTTTTTTTAGTAACTATCCTCCTTTTATAGATTCATTCTGGTGAGAAAAAATAGGAACACTTCCTTGATCTTCATTCTTCAAACGTGGAGGAGAATCAGGAAGTCGTGCGTTATTGGGAGACATTTTCGTAACTGAAGATGAAGATATATGACTTGTAACGAGTGTCATGCACTGTGGTGTGGGGCACATTTCAATTCCGTGCCATTCCGAACAAGAAGTGTGTCGAGGGGCGTACTTTTAGACTTTGTGACGGGCGACATGCACCTGCGATGGGCGGCATGGCTTCTGATACAAAGTCGTTTGCATTTTTGCTGCTAAAGTGCCATTTCTTCTTCATTCTTCCAATATTTTTATTCCTTTTCTCATGTATGCTTTGAGGAAACCAAATACCTGAAATATGCTACAAATACTACAAATAGAGACATAATGCGACATAATATATGAAGAATTGGAAGTTTTATCTATGTAAGTCGGGCGGAATTTGCTATAAATTTTCGTGTTATCAATAACTAGACTTTACAGAATGCTAGAACGCTGCATTCTGAGAAGGAGATAACAACCGAAAGATGCTGGTAGCAACTAGACTTTACAGGATGTCATAATGTTGCATTCTGAGATAAAGTATACGAGTAACAACTCGACTCCATAGAATGCCAAAACACTGCATTTTGAGGAAGAAAAGTAACACAAGATGCTAGTAACAACTAGACTTTACAAAATGCCAGAATGCTGCATTATGAGAAAGATGGTAAAGACCGAAAGATGCTAGTAACAACTAGACTTTACAGAATTCCAGAATGCTGCATTCCGAAAATGGTAAGGACATAAAGATGCTAGTAACGACTAGACTTCATAGATGCCAGAACGCTGCATTCTGAGAAAGAATAAGGGCCTTACAAGGGAAGACTAGTAACGAATAGACTTCACAAAATACCAGTAACAACTGGTCTTGATCAAGCTGGAAAAGTGCCTTTCTGAACCAAAACCTATTGACACGTTAATCACAATGCTAGGGGACCAAGTGAAGGTACGAGTAACGACTCGACCTCAAGAATACTTCAAAGATGTGTCACAACTTGATCACAAACCAAAACCAAGAGTAACGACTCCTGTTTTAAAAGGAACTAGTAACGACTAGACCTTGATGAGTAATCCTTAGTAAACCGATAACAATTGGATCCATGAAACAAGGTGAACACCTGATGATCTCAAACCCAGAAGAAGCAGTAACGACTGACCCTAACCAAGGAATTACAGAGATGAAATGAGACAAATATTAATTTGACTCGATAGAACCTAGTAATGACTAGGCTTAATCAATACGAAACGATGCCATAATGTTGCACTCAAAAATCAGGTGACAAGTCGCAAACTTGACCATGATAGGAATGGTATCTACAAACCTAAAACGTTACGCTAGGGCAAATCTAACAACAACAAGGTAAATGAGTAACAACTCGATAAGGGAGGACTAGTAACAACTAGACTCCTCAGAACACCAGAACATTGTATACTGAAAAAGATATGCGAGTAACGACTCAACGGGGAATAAACATATGCATCTCTGGTCAGAGTTAGAAACATATAAGAAAGAGACTGACCAAAGTAGACTCTCAACAAAGATAATGGAGATATATGTCAGGCAAGAGTTAGACATATACAAGAAAGAGACCGGCCGAAGAAGGCTCTAACGAAGAAATGTCAATCGAAGGTGAAATTAATAGGGATACCAATAGACATTGATTATGAATAGAATGCCGATTGAAGGAGAACTTACAAAGAAAAGAGTCCAGCCGAAGAGGACTTCTAACAAATGATACCAGCAAAAGGTGGGTTTGAGGAAAAGAATGCAGATCAAAGGAGAATTCACAGGGGATAATGATATGCATGTCTGGTCAGAGTTAGACACACAAAATCAAAATTGGGCATAAAAAAATGTTCGGAACTGGCATCAAACATAAGAAAGAGACTAACCAAAGAAAGCCCTAAAAAGAAAGGACACATTCGTCTAACCAAGGATGCCATACAACTGGACTTTGAGTAGACATTGAATTACTTTTAATAGAGAAGGTTAGATAAGCTAACAGAAGGAAAACCTGACTAGCGCGGATACCAAAAGCGAAGAACCGACTAAGTAGGACCTTTAGAGAGCACGGATCGAAGGTGATCTCTAAAAGAGAAAGAGACCAACCGACAGGGACTCTAACAAAGATTTCCAAAACATGTTGGGGTTTTGATAGGTTGCAAATATGCAAGAACTACAATATCCCTCAGTCAGGAGTGGCAATTTATCTGAATTACCACACACCAGGCATGGATACTCAAATACTTGAGAAATAAGAAAGGTTATACACCGACTCATAGTTGCACTCGGAAAGCAAGGAAAACACAGGTAAAAATAACCAAGGGCTTGCAAAGGCAAGAGAAAAACCACGACTCACTGGGGAAATGGAAAGCACCAAAGACCCGACTAATGGTAAATCAAAACAAACTCCACTTGGGAAACAAAATAAGATCCACCCTAAGCTTGTTGTGGAGATAATCAAATCTGAGCACATAACGAATTGGTTACCACAAGTGAACATAACTGGCTTAAACCTTAATGTATGTTTGAAATTTTTGATATAGCGTAATATGTAACACCCCATTTCTACCCGGCGAATATTGAGAAAATCAAAGTTATAAAATTTTGACATATAAATAGGATGCTACACTTTCAACTTATAACAACGAAATCTAATCGCATATAAAACAAATACATAAAACTTAAATCATCGGATGAACAAATAACAACAATTTTAGTCTTTAAAACGAAGCAACTTTATTACTTAAACAAAGAAATCACAATTTTTAACTCAAATGACATAACATCTTTGTCCAACTGAAAACAAATTTAGAAATAAAAAAGTACTTAACGAAATTAACTTAAGATTCTACAACGAAAGTAAAATCAACAATAAAGCAACAAGCGTTCATCCTCTCAAGTGTTACGTGTCAGAGTAATGACACCGACTCGAACTACTGAAGGTAAACAACCTTCATTCTTGATTACCTGCACGTTACCAATGTAGGGGTAAAATTCAAACAGAAGGATGAGATATCAAACAATATAATAGAATGTATGATGAATAATATATTAGAATCACTTCATATAACAATCACCACTTCACAGCTTTTTAACAACACTCAACATAACTTAATTATTTCATACAACAACTCAGGATGCAACATGAAATGCGACTTGGTTTTTATGCACATGCATGTGGTACCAATGGAGAAAAACTCCCAACTTAATAATATTCCAATTAATAGAGGCATTAACAAGGCATAAGCCTTCAACTTAGTATTTGCCAAATCCAAGCCAACTTACAGAGCATGAGCTCCCAACTTGTTATGCTATGTATGCGACAACATTATGAAACAACAACAACTACAACATCAACCATTCAACAAGAACTCAACAACAACAATAATTCAACAATAACTCAATAACAATTCAACACTTGCCAAAAGCCTAAAACTTATATTTCAAGAATTAGAGGCATTTCAACAACATTGGTATATCCTGCAACTTCGGGTCATCAATAATATTGACATTACAACAACATAGTAAAATTCACAAATATAATCGAAACCCATTGCAATAACACTACATAATTATTCAACTATACGTCTATATTCGATTATTAGACGTCCTGTGACGATTTCTCTAATATTAACCTGCTGCAACTATTATATAAGCTAGTACTGCTATCAATAATTTATACTACTGCTAGTGCTACTAATTAATTCTCTACTGTTGTTTTATTGCTAATAGCTTTCTGTTACTATTTCATAATTAACTCTTACTGTCAACTTATTCCTGCTACATGTACTATGCTATTATATTATTAATAGTTTTCCGATAAGGTTCCCGCAATTACATCCTACTACTATGAATTATCTCCTACTACCATGAATTATCTTTGCTATTGTTTTTCAGTTAATAGCCTATAACTTGGTTTTAGCCAATCAATACAGGTAACACAACAAAATTCATTACTACCTGCAACTTCGCAATTAACAACAACATCATCACAACAACTTAATAATTGTCCCTACTAAAGCATATTGACTTTGCCATCTATTAATCCTACCTGCTATATATGCTAATCTACAATTTATTTACTTCGGTAACTAACAAATAGTCTCTGCTATTATTTATTTTTTCTAACTCTGCTACATAACAATTATGTAACTAATTTAATATCTGTTTTATATATATATATATATATATATATATATATATATATATATATATATATATATATATATATATATATATATATATATATATATATATATATATATATATATATATATATATATATATATATATATATATATATATATATATATATATATATATATATATATATATATATATATATATATACTCTGTAATTATTTAATTATTCTTCTGTGAATTAACATGCTAAGACCATAAAAAGTATTGATTACTTAATCTCTGCTACCCATAATTAATTAACTTTGATGATAACAATTAGTAACCAATTAATAAAGTAATAGACACAGGAAATAGACAAAACAAACAAAAGAAAATAGAGGTTTATGGGTGTGTGCCCCTCGTCACACTTAGGGTTCCCCTCGAAACAATCATCTTCATACCACTCTGGTCGGCATGCTCTTGTGCCCCTCGGCACATTCCTTCACTTTGTGTCATCCTATAAAACACTTGTGCCCCCTGGCAGAGTGTCTCTCATGCAGCTTCTTCACAGACTTACTGATTCAAACACAGAATTCTCCAAATCTTCCTTTGATTAACAGTAATTTCATAATAACATGATACAATGCAGTATTCCATCGACATAGCAACATAACAACTATATCAGCAATATTATAATTTCCAACAATAGATAGTTAATTCTGCGACCAATTCAGGAACATCCACAACATGATAACAACATAATAACAGACAATTTTAGAAACAACAACAATATACGCATAGCAAAGTTACACCAACCCAATTCCTACATACTATTCATCATAATTCCTATTATAGAGTCAAAACTCCACCCTTACCTTGGATTGAAGGTTGCTCTGTAACTCTACGATTGACCTAGCTATGCCTCTTTTCCTTATTCTACTTCCTATGTTACTGCACTTCTTCCACTCTTTTTCTTAACCCTTTGTTAAATAACCTAATTTCCATTTAACTTAAAACTTACAAGTTTCTTATTCTTAGTGGGCTTAACATCACAACCCATATTACTACTTCTAACCCTTAAAATAGGACCAACCACAATTATTCTTATATCATCTTAATATTACTAATATTCTACAATTCTAATACTATTACTAATATTATTAATCAACTAAAATAATCAACTAAATAACAACTTAGCAACATATAGAAACATCTCACACATTTTAACAAATAATTCGAAAATAATTTAATTAAATAATTAATTAAATTATCGGGTGTTACATAATACTCCATATAATGGAAATGTTACACGTTTTGGTAGTTGCAATGTAATGCTGCATGTTTAGCAATGAATTGGGGAAAGCACGTCAATAATCAGCTGCTGAGAAGACCAGAAAGTTCTGAACGATAATATTTGCCTATTTGAACTTCTGTAGAGAAGAATCCCTCCAAAATTCAATGGGGAAACGAGATTTGGAACAACCGACCTTTGAATATTGATATCACGGGGGAAGTAACTTCATGGGAAAAATATTGCAAAAATAAATTGCAGTTCAGAGAAAATCTTGAACTCTAATCCAACTCTTAACTTCCTGGGGAACAGATCCAACATATCTTTCCACAGATACAAAGAACCTTTCCAGAAACTGGGACCTTCTGATGTAACTCCTTAATAAAAGTGACTTTGATTGGGGAATCGTAGAAATTCTTAAATAAAAGAATTCTACCCAGACCACACTGGGGATACCACCGCTGGGGGGTAACAATATTTAGTTGGGGAAGAGGAGGGCATCTTTGAACCATAAGCTTGAGATTAATAACTCCACTTAGGAAATATTTCAACAATACTCTATCACTGGGGATAAGAGAGCCCTAAACAGCATTCGTCAATGCCAACTCTCTAGAAAAGCAGGAGACTTGCTTCACTGGGGAATAAAAAGCATGCTGATTAAACATCTCTTCAAGAAAAACCTGATAGGGGCGAACTTCCCTGGGGGAGAAAAGATATAAGCTACGTGGGGATGATGAACGACAACCTCACTAGGGGGATAAATGCCAACCACGGAGATGCATGGTATCAACTTCAAGGGCATATAACAAAGGTATCCAGTCCAATGAAACGATCCTTCCCATATTATTCGAAAAGAGTAGACTGCACTAAAGAAGGAGCTTTTACAGAGTCGTGCTAAAATGCACTTCTTTGGAGATAAGCCCTCTAGAAGGGACAAACTCTTAAACAAACTCTTATCAAGAGTAGTGACTTCAGTGAGGATTACACAAGAGCATGCTTTCACTAGAGATAAGGGATTTCTTCTGGGCGAGAGTACGCCTTCACTTGGGATGAATGATTATGTCTTGAGCATAAGTGGGCATTCACTGGGGAAATTGGATCCCATTCTACAGAAATTCTCATGTTGGTCACATACAAACCCTTCTTGATTCATTTATTGGTATGCTTCTTATCATAAGAGACCAACAATACTTGCAAAAAAATAAGTTGTGGAAATATGCCCCATGTGTAGAATGGTAACCTCTGTTGAAGAATAAACAATTTGAACTACCGACCACTGGGTAAAAATTGCAATGCAAGATTTTAACTTCACCATGTCAACTCCGAGGAGGAATGCCACTAAAAGGTGTACTTTGGAGAAGATACTGCAAAAATAAATTTCAGTCCACTAAAAGAAATCATCTTGATTTCAAACAACTCCTAAATTTTTTGGGAGAAGATTCATTCTCCTTCTGCAGAGAAATGAGGATGCTTTGCTGGGAATAGATATCTCTAAAGAGAAACCCCTTAGCGGACAAACCTTTGTCAAGTAGCAACAGATCCAACATCTGGGGAAATGAGTCCTCCTAGGAAACAACATTTCCATCACGAACCATGTATGGGTAACAACCTCACAAGCTCTTTGTGTTCCTGCTCGTATCCTATTGAGGATAACAATCCAAACTTTATTTGGAGATAATGATTCTGACTTCTGATATAGGAACATCAATAAATGGACCTAAGTCTCTGATGAGACGAGGATAACGATCCTAACTTCTCGGCATGCTCTTCAAATTCACAAATTGTTTAACCCGCACCTGGACTTAATCTCATCTACCCTTGAAGAGGATAAAAACCCCCTGCATAATTTATTTCCCCAGTCTATAGGGGGGAAAAATTGCCCAGAGAGGACTTCATGAGATATGTACCATAAAGATAATCTGCTTATGTGTTATGAACTTCAGAACACGGCTCTTGAATAACCAAAGTTTGAAGCAGTTTCAACCATGCTTGAGTGAATGCCCATGCATCTTCAGATTCTCCTCTAATCAACGAATTCTTATAGAGATTTGTCAAATCTCGACATAACTTCCCCAGTTTGAATGCATTTTGAGGGATCGAATCCCGACTTGAGTGCCTCATATTGGCTGCACACTTACTCAATGAAGTATTCAACATGCTTTCCCCTGCTCATTAGAGTTTCGACAAACCTTTTCCTCGCCTTATGCTCACGGATAAATGAGAAGCTCACGAATTTATGAAGACAACACAACCTTAGGATGGCTTACGTCTTGAAAGTAGGATACTTCACAACTATACTTCTCAACTTGCGATGCTTCATGCTCTAACAGATGCTTGAAGAAAATATGTCCCTCGGGACCAACTAAAAGTAATGCACCACTGCTCAACAAAGACTTCTGGGCAATCAAATCGTTCACACAAACTACTTCAGATCATTTCTCAAACTGGTATTCTTTTACTCAACATAGTCAATAGAAGGTCTGCCCTAGATTAAGATCATCTTTAAAAAGGATCTACGCTTCAACACATCCCTGAAGCAATTTGTCCCTCAGGATAATCAAACTTTGGTCTGATGCTCATTATCAAACTTACTTGATGTTTAAGCACTTATTCATATGCAAGAAATGTTAATTCTAAGAATTATAATTCTAATGCAAAGCCCATATTTGTCTTGATGTTTTAAAAAACTTTTATTGAAAAGATTAAACATAAAAAAATTTATGCGAAAGAAATTAAAAGAAGGTGTGATACCAACTCAAGTTTTAGCCAACCTCCTAGGAGTCAGATTACCATAATCTCATTATAATGTGCTTTCAAATTAACCCTTGCTTCAGTTAGGAATTTTAAGGGTTGTAATGTGGCCTGGTTCATGGTTTTTAGAAAAAATGATTTAAGGCTCAAAATATTTGGTGCCCACCCATTCTCCATGATGTTCTCAAGTCCTACATTCAGTTAAACCAATACGAGCACTCATATTTCAAGAAGAGTTTACAATGGTTGAGGAACCACTGAGGTTTATAGGACAGGACAATCACTCACCTCTTCGTTGTTGGTGTATGATCACACGACTTGGTTCCTTGTTGAGGATTTTTATTTGGTAATCCCTTTTTCGCTTTTTGCGCTCTTTCGCTTTCCTTAAATTTTGCCTGGACAAATTCTTTTCGAATTTTGACTTTGAAGTCCAGTGGGATGCCCTGACTTTTGCTTAAGCGACTTATTTTCCAAGTTTTGACTTATCGAGGCTTTTTGTCTCTTTCTTTTTGAACAAGTCGTTAACTTCGAGTCGTTTTTGACTTTGTTGGAAGTGATTGTTACTGCCTGAGTCTTTGATTGATGAGGGATAACCATTGCGGTATCATCATCCATTGATATCCTGATGTGCGGGAGATACCCATTGGGATATCATTCTCTTTGATGCACACTGCTGATATGCAAATATTGACCATTGCGGCCTTAACCTTCCTTATCCTTTTAATGGATAATCATTGTTGTATCCTTAGATGCGTACTCTTGATGAGTTTTGAATGCTCAATTGGATTAACTGAAATCTACCCTACCCCGGGTTAAATGTGAGGGTTTTCTCTAACAAGGAAAGAAACTCCTACTTCAAGGCTCAATGGGGTTAACAAGGGTTTTACTCCGTTATATCTCTGGTGTATGGGAATTTGAAACAATGCATATACATCGTCAGCATGGTTTTACTCAAAAGCACACCATTTGAGATTCTTGGTATATTTCTCATCATCCTCCCTCTAGGGCTATTTTTCTTTATTTAACAAGATTTATGTATTAAAAAGCAAAAAAAAAATTTAAGAGTGGGTACAAATGGAATGATTCAAGACAAACATATTCAATGTATTATGATTTGTATTCGAAAATAAGCAAGTTTTGCATATAAGAAATTAATGAACCAAACAAGAAAGATTACAAATGAGAATGCAAACATAATTTGAAATTTCCATGATGAGGAGACTAGTCTACGTATGGACTTGTTGCTTCAGACAGTTCTCTGGCAGTCTTTACACCACTGAGTCGAAGGAGACTTCATATATGCCTGGTTGGCCCGAAATTGATAGCCTTTACGTCAAACAAGTCTTGTACTTCATATCTGAATGGTTTACAACCTTTGGTTGAATGGCTAGGTGCCCTAGCATGGTAATCACATCAGATTCCCTCAACAGATGTGTTGAATGTTTAATCAAGAGAATTTGCATAAACTGCATCACCAAGTATCTTCTACTACAGAGAAGAAATTCCAACCATTTTCTACTACACAGAAGTAGCATTCAGCTGAGGAAAGGGAGCCTAAAACGGTTTACCAAACATGGGCTGAACCTTGGAAAAGAAGCCAGACAAGTACCAGACTTCATACTTCAACCCCCTTTCAATCTTCAATATCATAACCAGGTGCCCCAGAATGGGAGACACATCTAGAATTTGCATCGAAATCAGGAGAGAAATTCGTGGGAAGATGACCCAAATCACGAAGCTTAATCAATTGAACCTCCAACACACGAGGAAGTAACTGGATGTAAGGAATTCAAATTGTACCAGAAAATAGCTGTTGACGAGAAAATCTAGGAACACGGAGTTCTAGTCGAGACCCACAAAGTATCTCATGATCTAAAAAAATATACCATAGGCTGGGGATAATTGACAGCTCCTGTTGCAACAGCGTATACAAGACCACTTTCCTTTGTTGACTCTGTCTTCAGAACTTCCATGCCCGACTCAACTGAGTCTTCAACTGGTTATCTCCTCTTTCAGGATTTCTGACCACGAGCCAAAACCTGTATGTCCAAAATAAATAGCCCCATTTGATCTTTCAAATCATCCAATTCCCCACGAATTCATTCCATGGCTTTTTCGGATCACGGAGCAATGAGAAGTCAAGATTCATAGTTCCAAACAGAATACCATGCCTGAATTAGAATTCTCCACTCTGAGTACCTGTTATGAATTCATGAAGACACATGAGGTGAATGAGTGGATGCAATGCCATGTTCAATTATTTTAAAGGAACCCACATGCTTCTAATCTTTTGTATGTAAGAGATGGACAAACACAGCATAATGTTTATAAGCACGATTCCTTGGAAATGGAAATAACATGTGTGTTAACTCTTTTCATGCATACCTTTTTTTTAGATTTCCTTTTTTTTGTGTAAAATAAGTATGCTATGATGCAAGATGCAATAACATAGGTTCAAAAGTTCAGCATATCAATTGTATAATTCTCTGGATAACTGTTGTATAAATCTGTTGTATACTCCTAATATCACTGGATCAAAGGTTCGGAACCAATTTTAGAACACAACAGAACCAAGTACCATGAATAACCATTGTGTAATCTCTGAAAAAGTTGAATACATCAGGATCAAAGGTCCAGAACATAACCAAATAACTATCCTGAATACCGAATCCAGAAACTCGGAAAATAAATCTGAGACCCACATAGTCATCAACAGGACAAAATGGTCATCTATCATAACATAGTCACCATTTGAACAAATAGTCACCACCTGTACCTATAAGAATAATTCCCGCCCCACTCTAGGGTGAATTTAGGTCAAGCTAAGCAAGGGTAACTCAAAATCATGGGTTCACTTGAGAGTAATATCATCGTACACCTACGCGATAATGATAGCACCTCGTTAAAACCTCATCTGAGCATGGACGACTGATGTGTGGTTTTCGTAAGTATACGAAACACGTCAGAGTGATATAAAAGATTATCAATCCCACAGAGACCAAACGTCAATCTATTGATTTCTGTTGTTACGATGTTTATCTAAGGTAAAACAATTCATGGGTTTATGAGTACACGGTGAAAGTAAAGTAAGAAGATATAAATTCAGATAAAAAGAACAGGCTTGAATGTAATTCACGTAATATGATAATATTCCAAATGCTTCTAAATAGAACTACTTATAGGGCAATATTTTCTACACATGAAAATAACTAATTTAACAGGAATGATCACTTTCGCGTATTCAGAATCAAGTTTATTCTTTAATCAATCCCTCTTATTGTCACTTATAAAGAGGTGTGCATTGCGTTAAATTAATAAACCTATTTTTAAGAAATATAGTTTCTTGACTTAGTTGAAAAGTAATTTTGACTTAGAACTTCTAACCAAAAGAGGACTAGACCTTTAAACCCATAAACGTGTCCAAAAAGAGTTTTGAAATTGCTTTTCTAAAAGTGTTAAAAGATTCCTACTTAATTGAACAACGCGCTTTTTCTTCCTTTAAGCAACTAAGACTACCCAAGTTTAACTAAAGGTTGGATGGCTTTCGATCTTACCCAACAAAAATAAAGCGCAAAAAACTTGTGTTAAAAACCAAATTAGTCCTTAAGTATTTCTACAGACACATTATATGGAACATTACTTTAACTATGATCCTTACATTCTAACCTTTAAATTTTAGCCAGACATGGAAATGTAAACGTACATGTTAAAGTAGATTCTTAAAGTAAAAAGGCTTTAAAAGACAAGTAAATAAGTGCAAGACAAGGAAATAAAAAAATTAAAGTGAGTGCGATGAAATAAATAAAGTAAAGCAAGTGCGATGAAATAAATAAAGTAAAATGAGACCTGTAAATAAAAACCTGCTCCAAATCGGAGGCTTTAAATAAGGTACAACTGGAAATAAATGCGATTGGAAATGAAAATGGCGGTAGGATTAACTTCTACCAAAGTGCTCCAAACTCGATTAAAGACTCTATCAATGGTGTGATAACTCTTCAATGTGAAGGGATTATCACTTACAAAATCTGACAGTATATGGCTTAAGTTTATAACTAAGCTTGGATGAGAAGAAAAAGAAACTAGAACCTCTTATTTATAGAAGAACCATACTCCTTGGAATTACCAAGGTTTCCCCCAACTCCTTTTGGGCGGGACACCATTTAACAAGGGATGCACCCTCCATGCCCCTATGGCGCCCACCATGTGTACAAGGGTGGGAAGTTGAGGAGAACATGGAAGTTGAAGGCAGTTGAAACCAATCCATGTCATGGCCTACCCTATGGTGGGTGCCATGATGGATGCCATGTGTACAATTTGTTCAAAAACTTGATTTCTTGCTTATTTTTTCTTCATTTCTTCAAGAGGGGCTCTAGATAATCAAAGTACCTAAAAACAAAATAAAAACAAGCATAACACAAGAAAATGACATTAAAAACCCTAACAAACATGTGCAATATGAGTCAAATATGCAGTGTGTTTTAGTGTTATGAAATTCTCCCACACTTAAACCTTTGCTTTACCTCAAGCAAAAACTCTGTATTACTCATGAAAGAAAAACAACATCAACAAACAATTTGGGCTAAAAAGGCTTCTAAGTTCAAAACATGATGTATTTGATAGGTACTAACTGAATGAACCAAGGGTATCGTAACAACACTTTCCACGGACAGACATAAACTTCATTCTTATACAAACTAATCCATATCATGTCACTATACCTTGGACTAGCTTTTCATTTCTTTCGAATCCTCTTTCATTCAGGTGCAATCAAATTAAGCCCGCTATCCTTACATACTCACAGTATAGTGACCGGTTAGTGACTCTAATCTCAAGCATGGGGTTCTGGTACATAAGTTGGTGTAACCCCTTTTCTAGACCCAATTGCAATTGTGGGGGATCAGATCGTAATCCACCCTACCAAGTCCAGCACCAGATACCTCTAAACCAACCAACACTGGGCAAACTTTTTCTCATTATTCTTTTTGCAAGTTTTTATAGAATTTTGGGTTAAATGATTGTGTGAGGGTCACTTATCCCAATGCTGCAGCTCGCCTTTTCAAAAGCACAAAAAAATAAGGATCATTCACTTATTTTTATCGGTCTCATACGTAGAGCATGCTTAAGCGGAGCTGACTGCTAGGATAAACTACTAAAGGACTTACTCTGGGATGATAATTAAGGACATGGAATATGGGGTATCGGGATTGATTCTATAATCATGAAGATTATGGTGTTAATACGATACCTATGTTTCAAAAGCATTTCCCAAGTCGCCCACTTCCTACCTCAAACTTGTTTTAAAGCCCAAAATTTTCAAAACATACTGTTTTCTTTTGTCAAAGAAATTTTTGGTAAGGCTAAAAAGATGGGGAAGTAAAGATACACCACACAGATGACTCATCAAGCACATGAATTTATTAAAATCTAACTAATAAAACAAGATAAATAAACTAGAAAGCAGAAAAAAAAGGTAAAAATAAAAAAGAAAAGCAACAAAATCTCCTCCCACACTTAAATCGAGCATTGTCCTTAATGTTTCGAAATAAGATAAGGAAAGAGTAACCTGGATAAACTATGGCTTACGATTGGTAACCTCGCCTCCCTGGTCTGAATGTCTAGGATGACGGGATCTGCTGCATGACGACCATTATCACTCTGCAGCTGCCGAAAATGACCTAGCATGGAGCCTTGAGTGGCTTCCATTAAGGTAAGTGTCTATGGAAGTAAGCTCGCTGACAGTGCTGCTCAACAGAGATGGCGGCATGGGATTCCATGATAGTTTGGATAGAGCAATCGGTTCGCTGCTGTGATATACACATGAACTCCATGCCATCGGCCATCTGCTAATGCATAGCTGAAATAGGGCCATCTCGCTGTTCTTCTCTAGCTAGATGCTCTCGCCATATTTCCTCAGTGAAATGGAAACCAAATGTTGTACCTGTAGGAAAGTGAGAAGAAGATGGTGTTGTGTGTGTTCGTGAAACATGGTGTGGGGATACAGGATGATCGGGGGATTGGCTTTGTCGATCATATTCTTCTTCACTCTTGTTCCCGTCCCCAAAAGGAACATTAGGAGGCACTGGACCTATAAGAGGTGGAGCATTTAAATTGTAAGTCCAGTTTCTCTCTTCTCGTACATAAGTACGCCTAGTGCATGGAAAAACAACAGTTGGGATAGCTATTCCATGAACCATGAGATCAAAACCTCCATCTCTCCTTACTTTGCACAATTCATGTCTTTCAAAAATTTGAAGTTATTATGTGGAGAGTTAGAGGTGTCAAGGTAGCTATCTCAGTGTCAAGATTCAGAGCTCTAGTAATAGACGTAATCAAACCTCCAAAAGCATTGGTCCCTATTTTCTTTAGAACAACAGTCATGTGAGCAAGCATAAAAGGGACCGAATTAATCCTCCTATTTATAAGGCACCCATGCAAAAATAAAATTTCTTTTGCATTCACTTTGTTCGAATTCCCCCGACCAAAAATGGCACAAGCCAACATATAACGAAAAACTCAAATGATCGGGTTATGGATCGTTGAGGAAAGAATTCCTTCAAAAGAAGTATTATAGAATTTGACAGTCTACGCCAGAAGGAAAATGCCTCAATCGACCAAACATAATCAAATGGTGCTTCACAAATAGTGCCATCCTCATGAGGTCTTCCTAACATATATGCTAGTTCATCGGTGGTGTATTCATATTCAACATTAAACATTTGAAACTTCACCGTACTGACTGTGCTGGCAGTGTTAGGATTTACAATGTAGATCAAGGAACTTAAAAATTCCCGTGTCAACCTCTCAAAGGTAGGCTCTTTCCTATCAAAGATATCATGCAGACCTAAAATATTTAACATGTGAAAAATACTATGGTATAATCCTAGAGTATACAGACAGTCCTCGTCAACATACCTGGTCGAGACAGTGTCTCGTCCGTGCAATCTATCGAGGATCTTCTATTGCCTTTCTTCAAGTTTGCCTTCGCAAAGAATGTAGCCATCATACTTCATTGTTGCTCTTTGAGGTTGAAGAAAGAAAGTGAAAATGGGTTTTATAGAGTGGTGAAGAAAATGGGTTTTAGTGTAGTTTAATGGAGGATTTTAAAAATGGATGTTGGAATGGTTAGTGGGATAGTGGGTAAATGAGAAATTTATGGACTTGAGTGGGTTTTAATGGAGGCTTGAAATGGGTAAGAATGGGGGTTTAGAGGTTGAAAGAGGCAAAAATGGAGTTTTTGAGCATTATGCCCCGAGTAATACTCGGACCCTATGACGGGCGCCTAGGTCTAGGTGGCGAGCTCCATGTGTGTAATTGGGCCTAAAATATTTTCTTATTTGTTTGGGACTCTTACTCCTTTTTGGGTGGTGCAGATAGTATTCCTTCATGCGTTACTTAATGTGTTGTTGCAAGCATGATATTTTGTTAGATCATAACAAATAAATAAAAAATAAATTAACAAACAAATAAAATAAAATGACATAAGATGCATGTATATATATACGTAGAAGCAAATCGCCAAAGTACAAGCAGTAAGGAATAGTAAGGAATGCATAAAATGAGAATGGCGACATCAGGGAGCTAAAGGCTCCTTGGTCTTATTAGAACCTCGTGCTGCGGCTAACTCATGGTGAAGATCTGTGATCTCCTGAATCAAGCTGTCAGCGTCTGTCGCGTGAGCCAAATCGGATACCTGGACCTACAAGGTAAGGTCAACAACCTCTCGTCGAAGTCTGGCAGTCGCCATACGAAGCTCAGCTAGCTGTGTGTACACGTCTGGGAGTTATAGAGAAAAATTATTCGAAAACACTATGGTCCAGGGTGAAGGTGGTGAAGGGGTATAGTATGCCACTGGAGGAGGTCTAGGCTCATCAATTGTCTCTCCAAGGCTCTCCAAAGCATAAGTCCAATTAGCAGGATCATGGACACTAGTCATCATAGGATCAGGCAAAGTGAAGTAATGGATGGTCTCATTGTTGATCAAGAGCCTAAATTGGTTAGGGTTGAAGGAACCCCTCCTAACCAGTCCACGGTCTAATAAGAAGTCTATATCCATCATGGTATGCCCGCAATAGGAAGTCAGGTAAAGCAGCTTACTAGTAAGACCCAAGCCAGAAGCAATCTGAGTTATTGTTCCTCCCACATGGATAATGCCTTTAGAGGACTTGGAGGTGAGGCTAAGATTCCAAAGCAGAAAGTTCCCAGAAGTCACACGACGCGTCTGGTTCACACACAAAAGGAAAAATATCTCCTCCTCACTAACATGGACATCAGCATCATCCTTTCCAAGGAAAGTATGGGCAAGGATCATCTGGAAATACCTGAGAGCTGGGTTATAGATAATGTGGGACAGTTGGGTGGAAGGATCAGGGCCTCCTCCACCTGTAATATCACTCCAGAACTTCTCAATATATCTACTCATAAAGTAACATATAGGTAGCTCAAGAATGGCATCAAGGGTAGTCTGGAAGCCTAGCAAATCACCAAAATCCTTCTGGGTAAAAGAGTACTCTGTCCCAAACAATCTGAAGATGACGCATCCGTCTTGACTAATATATGGATCAAAGTAAAATGAATTGAGGAATTCCAGAATGAGGTTTATGTAGGTCATATTCAAGTTAACAACATACTCCTCCCACTAGAGCTAGCCACACTGAAACTTTATACTAGGATCGAGGCCTGAAGCTGCCATGCAATCTTGGTCAGGGTAACAGGTAGGTGCCATGGGGCGCTAAGAAAGGACCGCATAGTGATGTTTCTATGTATCATCTCTAAAAGTGACGTGCATGTCGTTGAAGCTTTGCATCATGAAAAAAATGGTTAAAGAGGAATGTTATCGAGGTGGGACCGGAAAATACAAATATTGTAAAAGTTAGTCTAAATAAGTAAAACTAAAATTCAATTTAAAAATAAATAAATGCAAGGAATGAAAAGATAAACCCATGGGTTGCCTCCCATGCAACGCTTGTTTAACGTCGTTAGCTTGATGAGTAGAACTCATATATCTGAAGTAGGTACCGGTGGATCGATCAGAGTATGGCTGGAGTAGTCGATGAGGATGTCACCTCCTTCATAATGTTTTAAACTCTTCCCATTGATAGTGAATGGATTACAAGAGTTGTTTTTCATCTCAACTGCTCTGGATTTTAGGATTTTTGAAGCCTCAAAAGGACCAGTCCATCTTGAACCAGCTTGCTAGGAAAAAGTCGCAAACTGGAATTTAAAAGGAGAACAGGATCTCCTATATTGAAATTTTTCTTTACAATTCTTTTATCATGCCAATCTTTGGTTCTTTCTTTATATATTATGGAATTTTCATAGGCAGACTGGCAGAGTTCTTCTAGTTTATGAATGTCTAGGATGCGCTTTTCACCAGCAATCAAATAATCTAGGTTTAAGGTTTTAATTGCCCAATAGGCTTTGTGTTCTAGTTCAAAGGGTAAGTGACAAGACTTTCCATTGACCAATTGGTAAGGAGTTATTCTGATAGGGGTTTTAAAATCAATTTTGTAGGCCCATGGTGCTTCTTGTAGCTTATGAGACCAATCTTTTCTAGATATTGAAACGGTTTTTTCTATGATCTGTTTAATCTCCCTATTAGATACTTCTACTTGTCCACTAGTCTGCGGATAGCATGGTGTTGCTACTCTATGCTTAACTCCATATTTACTTAAAAGTTTTTCAAAAATCCTTGATATGAAGTGTGATCCACCATCGCTTATAACAAGACGGGGTATTCTGAATCTAGGGAATATATAATTCTTAAATAGCTTTATCACTACTCGTGTGTCGTTTGTGGGTAAGACTACAACTTTAATCCATTTAGACACGTAATCAACAACTACTAAGATATATTTATTTCCTAGTGAGGATGGAAGTGGCCCCATAAAATCAATACCCCATACTGCGAAAAGGCCTACTTCCTAAATGTTCCTTAAAGGCATTTCGTCGCGTCTTGAGATGTTTCTAGTTTGATGACATATGTCACATCTGACAATGTAAGCATGAACATCACGCCATATAGTAGGACAGAAAAGGCCATCTTGGAGAATTTTAGTGTATGTCTTATAAGTGATTGCATGTCCTCCATGGGGTGCAGAGTGACAGTGTTTTATGATATTTCTTACCTCTTCTTCTAGAAAACAACGATGAAAAATACCGTCAGTACCTATTTTGAAAAGAAGTGGCTCGTCCCAATAAAAATTTCTTACATCATTGAAGAACTTATTTTTCTGTTGATAGTTTAGGTCAGGAGGTACTATATCAACAACTAGGTAGTTAACGAAGTCAGCGTACCAAGGTACATTTCTCACTATTAAATCTTCCTCAGAGTTCTTATAGGGATCCAGGTTATCTTCTCCAATGGTGTCTGTTTTAGCTATTAGTTTTTCATAGGCGAAATCATCATCTATGGGAATTAAATATGGTTTTAGGTATTCAAGCCTAGAAAGGTGATCAACAACTATGTTTTTTGTGCCTTTCTTGTCTCGAATATCTAGATTAAACTCTTGTAGTAAAATTATCCGTCAAAGTAACCTAGGTTTAGCGTCCTTTTTTCTTAATAGGTAATGAATAAATGCATGATCTGCATATACTATAAGTTTAGCTCCTACCAGATAGGATCGAAATTTATCAATGGCGAAAACTACAACTAGGAGTTCCTTTTCAGTTGTTGATTAATTAAGTTGGGAAGCATCTAGGGTTCTACTTTCATAGTAAAGTACATGTAATTTCTTATCTTTTCTTTGACCTAGAACAACTCCCACAAGAAATCACTAACATCACACATGATTTCAAAAGGTTCGGTCCAATCTAGGGGTTGCATAATAGGTGCTGGAATTAGTGCTTGTTTCAAAAGGTTAAAGGCATCAATACACTTTTCATTGAAGATAAGTTCAACGTCTTTCATCAAAAGACCAAATAGAGGTTTGGTTATTTTAGAGAAGTCCTTGATAAAGCGTCGGTAATAACCAGCATGTCCAATAAAACTCTGGACTTCCCTAATGGTCTTAGGTGGTTTTAGGTTTTCTATAACTGTTATTTTTGCTCTATCAACTTCAATACCTTTTTCAAAGACTATGTGTCCTAAAATTATACCTTCGGTAACCATGAAATGACACTTCTCCCAGTTTAACACAAGGTTTACTTCTACACATCTCTCTAGAATTTTCTCAAGGTTACCGAGACAATTCTTAAAATCGAATCCGCATACTAAAAAGTCATCCATAAATACTTACATAATCCCATCAAGATAATCTGCGAAGATTGACATCATGCAACATTGGAAAGTAGCTGGAGCATTACAGAGTCTGAATGGCATTCGTCTATAGGAAAAGGTTCCATAAGGGCGTGTAAATGTTGTTTTTTCTTGATCTTCATGGTGAATGGGAATTTGGAAGAATCCAGAATACCCATCTAGATAACAAAAGTAAGAATGTCTAGCCATACGTTCAAGCATTTGGTCTATAAATGGTAAGGGAAATTGATCCTTCCTAGTTGCCTTGTTTAGCTTTCTGTAATCTATGCACATACGCCAACCTTCTTCTATCTACTTTGCTACATGATCGCCTTTCTCGTTTAGCTCGACTGTGATACCTCCCTTTTTAGGTACTGCATGCACATGGCTCATCCACTTACTATCAGAGATTTGATAAATTATACCCGCCTCTAGAAACTTAAGAACTTCTTTCTTAACAACATCACTCATTATAGGATTTGTCCTCCTCTGATGTTCTATGGAAGGTTTTGAATCTTCCTTATGTAAAATCCTATGCATACATACAAATGAACTTATACCTTTCAGATCAGAGATATTATATCCTAAACTGAGGGATATTTTCGTAAAACATATAAGAGTTGGTTTATTTCTTCTTGGTTTAAGGTAGCACTGACTATAACTGGACGACTCATTCCTTCATCTAGAAACTCATATCTTAGATTCCTGGGTAGTTCTTTAAGTTCTAAAGTTGGTTTTTTAGGGCATGGTATAGGATCTGGAGTAAGGGCTAAACATTCATGATGGTTATGATCAATGTAGGGTTCCGTCTTTTCAAATCCATTATCTCCCTTTATGAGGGTAAAAGGTAGCTTGAGTGTTTATGTGGGTTCTTCTTGATATATTCCCCTAACGGATTCATCAATGACGCCTATGGCATAACATGCATCTCATATTACTGGTGCCATAAGAAATTTCAAAAGAATAAATTCTATCTTTTCATAACCTAGTTCAAAAGTAAACTTTCCTCTCTTGATATCTATTATGGCTCCTGCAGTTGATAACAACGGTCTACCTAAGAGGATTGGGATATCAGCATCTTCTTTTATGTCCATGACAACGAAATCAGTGGGGATATACAATTTTCCGATCCTAACGGGACGTCTTCTAATATGTCGATTGGATATTTAACAAATCTATCGGGTAATTGAAGAGATGTCTTAGTAGGTTGCAATTCTCCTAAGTTTAATCTCTCACAAACTGTCAGAGGAATTAAGCTCACACTAGCTCCTAAGTCCATGAATGCTTTGTCGACCATGTGATTTCCTAAAATACAAGGTATGGAAAAGTTTCCAGGGTCTTTCTCTTTCTTAGCAAGTTTAATTTCGGAAATAAAATTGCATTCCAAGGGTTTGGGATCATCAAGCCTATGTTTGTTGGTTAGGATGTATTTGAGGAATTTAGCATATGATGGTATTTGGGTGATGGCTTCGGTAAAAGAAATCTCTACATGGAGTTTCTCTATTATTTTTATGAATTTTTTATATTGGTTGTTAATTTTAGTTTTCTTAAGTCTTTACGGATATGGTATTAGTGGTTTGTATGGCGGGGGTGGTACATAAGTCTTATATATGGCTTCTCCTTTATCTTTATCTTTCTGTTTTTCAGATTCCACTGGTTCCTCTACTTCGTCCGTAGGCACATCACATTTCTTAGAGGTTTTGGATTCATTCAATGCTGGGTTGACAAGTTCATTGTAAGCAGTCCCACTTTGTAAGGTAATGGTATTGGCCTATCCTCGAGGGGTTGGTTGAGTTTGTCCAAGGAATTGCCCTCCAGGCGTAGTTTGGGGGGCTTGTTCGAGAGCTACCTGAGAGATATGGGTTTCAAGCATTTTATTGTGGGTGACTATTTGGTCAACCTTGGTTCCTAATTGTGTGATTAATTCATTTACATGAATTTTTTGGTTTAGGAATTCTTTGTTTTGCTAGGTTTGGGCCGACATGAAATATTCCATCATTTTCTTTAGGTTCAGCTTTAGGGGTACAACTTGCATAGGTTGGTTTTGTCTCTGGGCTTGAAAACCTGATGGTCTCGGAGGTGCTGAATTTTGGATAAGATTATTCTTTTTATAGGAGAAGTTTGGGTGATTCCTCCATACATGGTTCTAAGTATTTGAAAATGGGTTTCCTTGGGCATAGTTTACTTGGTATGTGCTTATTTCATTCAACATATTGCATTTAGCTGATTGGTTCCCTTTGGTTCCACATATTTCACATTCTGGGTGGACTACTGCTACAGTAGCTGGGTTTGAAGACATATGTTCAACTTTAAGGGCTAAAGCGTCCATTTTGGCTTGCATAATGTCTATAGAACTTATCTCATGTATTCCTCCTTGGGTCTCTTTCTTCTCTACCGATGCTCGTTTAGTTCCCCATTGATAATGGTTTTGGGCCATATCTTCGATGAGAGCACAAGATTCAGGGAAGGGTTTGTTCATTAATGCACCGCCAGCGGCAGCGCCGATGGTCATCTTAGTGTTATAAATGAGTCAATTATAGAAGGTATGAATGATTAACCATTGTTCTAGGCCATGGTGTGGACAAGCTCTTAATAGGTCTTTATATCTCTCCCAAGCTTCAAAAAGTGATTCTCCTTGGTTTTGAGTAAATCTGGTGATCTGATTTCGAAGGACAACAGTCTTACTCGGGGGGAAACATCTGGAAAGGAACACTCTCCTAAGGTGTTCCTAGGTTGTTATAGAATTGGATGGAAGGTAATCTAACCAAGAACGTGCTTTATCTCTGAGGGAGAAAGGGAATAGTCTTAAACGACTTGCCTCAGGTGTAGCTCCACTGGTTTTAAAGGTGTCACCTATATGGATAAAGACTTTTAAATGCTGATTTGGGTTCTCTGTAGCGAGACCCGCGGATTGGTTTTATTGTACTAATTGTAATAGAGAGGGTTTCAATTCGAAATGGTTAGCAGGAATAGCAGGGTTTGATATACTAGAACTGGTTTCCTCGTAAGAGGGTTGGGAGAATTCCCTAAGGGGTCTTCGGTTACGTTCTTCGGCCATAGCTCTCCTAACTTTTTGGAGTAAGAGACATGCGTGGGTGTAACGTTCGGGTTTCTCTAAAGGATGTAATAAACTCCCGGTGCAGTGAGTTCTTCGCATTTACGGGCTTAATAAAGCCTTAGTCTAGACGGTGTAACAGTAGGGTACGAAATTTGACGTAATTGGTCCCCGACAACGGCGCCAAAAACTTGATGCATGGTTTTCGCAAGTATATGAGACGCGTCTGAGTAATATAAAATATTATCTATCCCACAAAGACCAAACGTCAATCTATCGATTTCTGTTGTTACGATGTTTATCTAAGGTAAAACAATTCAGGGTTTATGAGTACACAATGAAAGTAAAGTACAAAGATATAAATTCAGATAAAAACAACAAGATTGAATGTAATTCACACAATCTGGTAATATTCCAAATGCTTCTAAATTGAACTACTTATTGGGAAATATTTTCTACTCATGAAAATAACTAATTTAACAGGAACAGTCGCTTTCGCGTATTCAGAACTGAGTTTATTCTTTAATCAATCCCTCTTATTGTCACTTATAAAAAGGTGCGCATTGCATTAAAGTAATTAACCTATTTTTAAGAAATATAGTTTCTTGACTTAGTTGAAAAGTATTTTTGACTTGGAACTTCTAACCAAAATAGGACTAGACCTTTAAACCAATAAACGCGTCCGAAAAGACTTTTGAAATCGTTTTTCTAAAAGTGTTAAAAGATTCCTACTTAATTGAACAAAGCACTTTTGCTTCCTTTGAACAAATAAAACTACCCAAGTTTAACTGAAGGTTGGACGACTTTCGATCTTACCCAACAAAAATAAAGCACAAAAAACTTGTGTTAAAAACCTAAATAGTCCTTAAGTATTTCTACAGACACATTATATGGAACATTACTTTAACTATGATCCGTAAATTCTAACCTTTAAAATTTAGTCAGACATGAAAATGTAAACATACATGTTAAAATAGATCATGTTAAAGTAGATTCTTAAAGTAAAAAGGCTTTAAAAGACAAGTAAATAAACAAGTAAATAAGTGCAAGACAAGGAAATAAACAAAGTAAAGCGAGTGTGATGAAATAAATAAAGTAAAGCGAGTGCGATGAAATAAATAAAGTAAAGCGAGTGCGATGAAATAAATAAAGTAAAACGAGACATGTAAATAAAAACCTGCTACAAATCAGAGGCTTTAAATCAGGTACAATTGGAAATAAATGCGACTGGAAATGAAAATGGCGGCAGGATTAACTTCTACCAAAGTTCTCTAAACTCGATTAAAGACTCTATCAATGATGTGATAACTCTTCGATATGCAAGGATTATCACTTACAAAATCTGAAAGTATATGGCTTAAGTTTGTAACTAAGCTTGGATGAGAAGAAAAAGAAACTAGAACCTCCTATTTATAGAAGAACCATACTCCATGGAATTACCAAGGTGCCCCCCCCCCCAACTCCTTTTTGGTGGGACACCATTTAACAAGGGTGGCGCCTGCCATGCCCCTATGGCGCCCGCCATGTGTACAAGGGTGAGAAGTTAAGGTACATGTCAGTTGAAGGCAGTTGAAACCAATCCATGTCATGGCCTACCCTATGGCAGGCGCCATGTTGGATGCCATGTGTACACTTTATTCAAAAACTTGATTTCTTGCTCGTTTTTTCTTCATTTCTTCAAGAGGGGGTCTAGATAATCAAATTACCTTAAAACAAAACAAAAACAAGCATAACACAAGAAAATGACAATAAAAACCCTAACAAACATGTGCAATCTGAGTCAAATATGCAGTTTGTTTTAGTGTTATCAACGACACAACCATCTAGGGTAATCTACATCCCCTATCCGTTGTGTTCCACTCTATTCCTATTGTTCCTATTGTTTGTCACTTGGCCTGGCTATTGGGCCTTTTACCTTATAGTATGACCCATCCAATCAAAGAAACACGAAAACCTGCACAACAACAGTATGTAGGAGACACTAAAGATGCGATGCAAACATATGCTCAGATAACCATGGACAAATGAATAAACTAAAAGCATTAAAATAAACACCCGAAGAAAATAAAACAAGAGCTAGGATCGACTTCAGGATTGACCAACAATAGGTCAACCGTCCTCAGTGAAGTCGCCAGCTGAAACAACTGGCTGAATAATCAATTGATAATGAAATCAATGAAGTCGCCATCAGACATTTTTTATCCCACATGAAGGGAAAGATAAACATCGAGTAAAACTAAGAAGTGTGAACTCACGATAAAACGACTGACAGATCGGGTAAGGGAGTCTGTTACGCGAGGGAAATGTATTAGTTTTGAAAGGGAAATCTCTAACCTATGTTAGCATGCATGGACTCCTATCCTAATGTCTAGCTCGAAATCTACTCTAATCGAGCAATTCTAAGGGAACATGGCATAGCAAACAAATAAGCAAACAAGTGCTTTGGAAAAAGCACACAAACATGAGTAGCATATACTGACTCAAAGGGATATGGGAAAAAAAGAGAAATGCTTTAGCTAAGAGAAGCGTATCACTCGAAGCAAACAAGCGGGAGACAGATGAAATAAAAAATGTGACGTCCAAAGCGACTGAACACATAACCAAGATATAGAAGATATAGGTAGGCGATAGAAGACAATATGAACGTTCATAGAGTGTCAGCATCGACCAATGCGAATCCTGACAAAGCGTAGGGGTTTGATTGCAAAACCCTACCCCACTTGACGGAATCAATATACAAGATCTTCACAACTCTAAAGCATCAACGTACAACATGAGCTAAGGATGAAACAGACTAGAATGCGAGGGGGTCGATTATGGACCCTCCCCGCTTGCCTCCTTTTAAGGACTTATCATCTGTAGTATAATGCGGGAACAAGAGTAAACACGCATGCATAATACCTGCTTCAAAGGAAGGATTTTAAACAAACACAAATAGCATACATAAAAGGTGCCTGCTATAGGACTTTAAACAGATACTTCGAGCACACACTCTTTATTCCCTGCTTCCTACTTCACATGATTTCTAGAAAGCGATAAATGCCCCTACTATATATGATCTCTAGAAATCGACAAAATACTGAAATGAGAAAGACGAGAGAAAATACCCAAACGAACAAAAGTTTGTAGCATCGCGAGAAAAAACTGAGAAACCCGGAAAACTTTGAGTAAGCATCACCAAGGAAAGAAAAGAGTCAGAAATCAAATGCTCGGGATAAGTATCGAAGCATCATTGATGTGAAAATAAATCACAATCAAAATCTCAAGCATATCCGCTTATCGCACAATAAACCTGCATAAGATTCAGATCTCAACAAGCAAAGGTGAATTACAAATCTCAAATAATGGATAATCCTGATTTAATTCCCAAAAAAACCAAATAAAAATATAACAAATTTTTATATTTGATTTTATTATTTTTATCGTGTGAAGAAAAAGTTCTAACAAAACTAAATAGATAAAAAAATCATTTAAAAGAAAATACTAAAAGAATAAACTCAGGGGGTGCAAGCCAACAACCCAGGGGTGTAGGAGCAATCTGGGTGCTAGGCCCAGTCAAATCAGGATCCAATCAGCTTTTTTTGTCACAAGCAACCAGGCCCCAAAAATAATCAATTATTATGGGCTTTGCGGGGTGCAAGCTAAAATCCAAGAGCGTTGGAGAAATCTGATGGTGCAAAGTCAGGGCGCTAGGCCCAATCTGCATGAGTCCAAGAAGTCTGTTTTTGTTGACATTGTTTCAGCCTTCAAAAACCAAGTGATATGAGCTCAATAATAAAATTCTAAACAGAAAGGCCCAACGAATTTAACCTCCACTACCATCCAATTTCCAACAGATTTATTCACCTTATGACTTTCTTCAATTTAAAATGATAATAAAATGAAAATATTAAACAGAGATGAATTGATACGGTGCCATTTTAGAGAGTCTGGTTAGGGTTAGGAGAAGTGGCTTTTGGACTTCATAAAGCAGATTATCTTCTTCTTCCTCATTGCAAAAATGGCGCGTCTCATTCTCTGGAGAATATCAATGATCAGCCACCATCATTTCGACCATGGAATCTCATCCACATTGAACCCCACATACAAACCTAGCTTCAGATTCTTCTAATATCTTGCAATGTCACTCTAAATCGGAAACCCTAACAGTTTCTAAGCTTTAATTGAACGACGCAGATTACTCTGTTCGAACTAAAGCCATGGGAGAAGATCCAGGGGGAATGAGAACTACATGTCTGTATCAAGAAGAGGGAGAAACACTTACATCGACAGCGACACTAATGTCGAACTCCGGGGAGCGCCTTAAGTCCTTGGTGAGCTCTATTTTTCCTATTCTCTGAATTCTTGAGTTTTCTTCGGTTTCCATCTTTGTTTGATCTCTGCTTCTTCTACTCTATCTTTTTCTTCTTCTACTGTGTTATTGCGTTTTCTTTGATGCACGAATCAAAATGATTGCCGCAGGTTCTAGGTTTGCGACGCTAGTATGAAGTGACATGGATGCAGCTGTGTAATGAAATTGGACGCGCGGGTTGCAGTATGTTGAGATTTATTGAGAAGATGAGGCTTATCAAAGAAGCTGAAGATTGAAACATTGACAGGGATTTGTGAGGTTCTGGATTCAGAGAGTTTGTGCAGAGAAGAGAGAGCAGAGAGACAACTTTTCGTTTTTGGTGATTCTGCAGAGATTGAAGAAGGATTGAAGATGAATATGCTATTGTTTATTGCAGATGAAGGCTGAAGAATCAATGGTGATGAAGGTTCTGCAGAGGAAAGCCAGTTACAGAGAGAGTTTGCGGTTGAAGATGGAAGAAGAGAGCAGAGAGAAGACGAGAGACTTTGTTCTATGATTCTTCAAAGAATTGAATAATGAATAATTCTAGTACGTTTTTTCTCTTTATATTCTGTTATGACAGGAAATAGTTAGTATGAGCTGGCGTTGGAAGTTAGAGAGTTAGTTAGGGACTTTGAAATTCTGTTAGGATGAGCTGGAGTTTGAGTTCATTGTTTGATTTCTATCTGGTGTTTTCTGGTTTCCTTGTTGCCTTTTTATATCTTCTCTGTTTTACTCTGAATTTCTGTTAATGGCATAGTGTAAACCTGGTTCTAATTTGATGAATTCAATTCTGTTTTGGATATTTAGAAGGTAAAGTCAGTAGGTTGCTTTTGACTTGAACCGTAACTTGCATTTTATATGAATATTGAACTGAACTTAGCATGGTTGTATTTGCTTTTTCCTTATTCTGAAAAACTGTGATGTATGTGACTTGCATTTACACTGATGAATCCTTCAAATATGGACAGTGATAATTAACTCTAAGCTAATTGCTTCAGTCGGTTTTTGGCTTATGAATTGAATTGGTTGTATGGTGTTAGATGAAATGATGAGCTGTTTGATTGAAAAAATGCAGGGCTGTTTAGCGTCTGTATTGATTTTGGTTTTATTAAGACTGGTGCAAGGCAATGCGAATCCGGGCATCATGTTTCATTTTAGCAGCAACTTTAGAGTTTTGGATATTGATTACTTGAAGGAATGTCCTCATGATGAAGCTTTATGATTAGGTTTAGCATAGATTTATTTTTTGTAATCTTGTATGAACATATGAATGTATCTCGACATCTTGTAGACTTTTATCAAATGATAATGATGAATGATGAATTTTGAATGAACACTGTCTGGATAAACTTTGGATTTCAAACTTTCCTTGATGTAATGTTCTTGTGATGGAAATTTCAAAGTGAGATAACCTTTTGAATGATTTTAACTCTTAATGAAACTTTTGAACGAACCTTGCATGGACTTGAATGATGAATATTGGAAGATGAAGAATGACATTGATTCTTGTTCACTTGAAAATTGAACTGGCATAATGATGATGAACACAATGATGTGTGGACCTTGAATGAATGGACGATGAATATGAATGGATGCATAAGGCCATGAGTGATGATATTTGGAACTTTGAATTTTGGAAACTTTAAATGAATATGATATATTACTTAAATTCCAAGAAATCCACACAAATGCTTAAGAACGTTCAATTCACTTTGATTATTTTTGAACTCAAATCTGCCTCATATATCAATGAAAAAATTCCAATCAACGTGCATCTTCAATGAATCCCTAATTCCATGCTTCACTGTTTGAAGAACCAGAAGAATCAAACTTATTTGATATGTACATTTCAAACTACCGTGAAACCCTAACTTGTACACCCATTTAACTTTGAACCTCAGGCGTTTTATGGAAATGCGAATGTATGCTATGAAGATGAATGCAAAAACCTAAGAGAAATTAAGAGGGAAAATTTTGGGGTACAACAGATATTAGGGGGAAAAATTGATGTATAACAGCTGCCTTAATTTAAGTGTCTTCTATTCGGAGATACGAAGGTTAAAATCTTCGTCTCGATGCGATTGAAGATACTTAAATATAAATTAAACCTTATTTTTGGCCCTGAGATTCCATACAATGCTTATGATTATGAATGTAAAAGACGAACTCTACAGGGGAAACAAGACACCACTGGGAAAAGCAAAAATAATATAAACAAACTAAAAAAGAGAGCTCAACCAGGACAACAAATCACTGGGAACAACACAACTCTGGAGATAACTATGAATAGGCCAAGCTAACATCACAGTTAAAGAGACAAAATGCAAAGTAAGAATTTTAATGGTTAAATCCTTAATAATGCAAGCAACAAGCCAACAAGGAGGTAATTCTTTAAGAAGGGGTTCCAAACTCGACGGGGGAAAGAAAATCAACTGCATTGAAGGAATATCAACTTCACTGGGGAAAGAAACTCAACTCTATTGGGGTAAAGCCCAAAGAGGAAATAATGTAACATCAACTTGATAAATGAGGAAAAAGAAATGGAACACACCGATTAATAAAATACTGTGAACTACCAACTCACAAAGGAGGTAGGAAAAAGAGAGCAATACCGACTCATAGGGGATAGTAAATTACCAACCTGAATAATGAAGGTAGAAAAAGATAATACCGACTCAAGGATGACGATAAAGTACCAACTCAAAATTAAAAGTAGGAAGGAAATATAATACTCACTCAGGAATGACGATAAGCTACCAAATCAGAGTTGAAGGTAAGAAAGAAAGATAATACTGACTCAGAGATGACGATAAACATCAGTACTGAGACTGGAGAAAGAAATGAATTAGTACTGAAACTTGTAATAGCTCAACTCTATTGGGGTAAAGTCCAATGAGGAGAAGGGGATACAACCCATATCGAGGACGGAAGCCTAAATGGGCAGTATATGTCACAGGAGGTGAGTACCATACTATCAAAGGTTTGATAGACTAACAATGGTAAACAACAAGAAATGGACCAAACACTATACTATTAAAGGTCTGATAGACTAACGATAATGAACGACAACAAGGATATAAGATTGAATACCATACTATCAAAGTTCTGGTAGACTAACGATGGTAACCAACCAGAAGTGGACTTAACAATATACTATCAAAGGTCTGATAGACTAACGATGATGAACGACCACAAGGACATAAGATTGAATACCATACTATCAAAGGTTTGATAGACTGACGATGGTAACCAACAAGAAGTGGATTGAACACCATACTATCAAAGGTCTGATAGACTAATGATGATGAATAACCAAAGGGTATAAGATTGAATAACATACTATCAAAGGCCTGATAGACTAATGATGGTAAACAAACAAGAAGCAGTTGAACACCATACTATCAAAGATCTGATAGACTAATGATGATGAACGACCGAAGGGTATAAGATTGAATACCATACTATCAACTGTATGGTAGACTAATGATAGTAAACAAACAAGAAGTGAACTGAACACCATACTATCAAAGGTTTGATAGACTAACAATGATGAACGACCGAAGGGTATAAGATTGAATGGCATACTATCAATGATTTGATAGACTAACGATGGTAAACAAAAAGAGAAGACCGAAAACCATACTATCAAAGGTCTAATAGACTAACAATAGTGAACGACCGACAGGGTACCCCGACTTTCATCGAAGATGAACTATCAACTTTCGTTGAAAGTAGAGATTCAAAAGATACACCAACATTTACTGAAGGTGAGCTACCAACATCCACTGGAAGTTGCAAGCAAAGGATACACCCACTTTCACTAGAGGTGAACTACCGACTTCCACTCAAGGTAGGAATATGTGTTAACAATAACAAGTTTCCCAAAATTCTGGCATTCCACCTAGAACGGGTATTAACTTCTTTTTTAACCGAGGCATTCCACCTGAAAAGGGTAATAAATTTGTGTAAGAATCTTTCAACGAATTGTCTCTATCATTGAAGTACAGCCAATCTCGACAACGAGCTATCTCCCATAATGAAGAGACTACCATCCATTGGAGTAAATCAAATATCAACAATAAACTATCTCCCTTAATAAAGAGATTACCATCCATCAGAGTAGAACCTCAGAAACAAACTATCTCTCATAGAAAAGAGACTACCATCCAATAGAGTACATCAAAATAATCTTCTTTGGGAACTAACATACTTACTGGGGAACTAGAGGTTACTTAATTAAAGAGATTGTCGCTTGCTGTAACGAGAAGGATTACAATAACACTGCTGGGAAATGAATTTAGACTTCCTTGGGAAAGACCAACATATTCCTGCTGAGAAGATAAAGTCCTCACGTGCAAAGGAAATGCACATTATCAATCTAGGTTTCACATCCTAGAGAGATTAGGATAACATAGCTGTCGGGGAAAAAAATTCAAACCAGAGGTAGACCAGAGTGAAACAGTCAACCAAGATACCACCCAATGAGGAATGAAACTCAAATGGGGATTAATTTCATCAAGGTAATGAGCATGGTAGGAAGGATAAAGCAAAATTCTTCCATGAGGAATAAGCTCAGTGGGGAAATTGAAAGGATATATACTTTCTTCTTAAGGTTGACATTCTATTGGAGAGAGGACAACACAACTCTGCAAAGAGGCTAAAATATCAACAGAAACATCAATGAATGTAAATGAGCAAATGAATTTTAATTAAGCTATGCATAATATATGCATGAATGTATGAATGATATCATTATGGCACTGGTGGAGAAACAAACATACAACACTGAGGGAGAACCATACAAAACAAACTTGGGGATAGACAATACTTGACTAAAAAGGCATCCAAGAGAGGGAATTCCATGAGAGAGTAAGAACCAACTAAGGAAACAAAGTCATACTTCAAGGCTTAACTTCACAAGGAAGAAACATTTCTTGAAAATAATCAAAGTACAATATGATAACAATAAACTGATAAAGCTACAAGGATATACTAAACTCCTCCATGCTTCACCAGGGAATATCATACATACTTCACTAGGGAAGACGATGCTACATCACATCTACTGAAGGAAGACCACAAACATTCTCCAATACCAAGAATAGTGGTTGCAAAAACTTCTATATGGAAGGTCAAAGAAACTTCATGGGGATTACCACAGAAAAGTTCACAGGGATAAAAATCTCAAAGGAAAACGTCACCTTCGATTCATCCGAGGAAATTAAGAAGTTAACATCACAGTAAGAAGTCAAAATTATGGGGATTTTAAATCAAACTCAACACGTGGCGAGAGAAAACCTAAAAAATTGACAGCCGTCTCAATACTTCTTAGAAAAAAATTGCCCTTGTCTGGCTACTTGAAGGGCACATAAAAGCAATACTGTCATAACTGGCGAAGATTAAAATCCCGCAGGAGATTCTACATCAATTCTCAACAAAAAGGGAGAAATAATTCAACAACTAAACATATGCCACACCACTTTACAATATCTGCTTGATCACCACCCTACTGGGGAAGAGGAATCACACTCAGTTGGAGAAATTCGAATTAAGACTTAACTGGGGAATATGGGAGAGAGGTATCAAACCACCACCAAGCCAACACCATATAACAATCTTCGATGGAATCCAACTATCCAAAGAACAACCGTAGGGAGACTATGCGCATGTCAGCAAGAGTATCCTGAGAATAATTCACGGATAAAACTTTTCAAAACTTCTGAGTTCGTCTATCCTTGGAACCACTACTTTTGTTCCATTATTTCACAAAATTGAAGTGAAAAAGTTATTTTGAAAATTATTTTCAAAAAACATGTTTTATTATTTAAGTCTCTTTTTAAAAAAAAAAATTATTATCAATAATAAATGAAATATTTGTAAGCAGAATAAAATAAGAATTACAAAGAATTGGATAAAGGCTCAAATTTTATTAATAGGATGGTAGTCCGCAAATGGCGAGACTCCATAGATGATTATAAAGTTTGGAAAATGGTAAATACATGGAAAAGGTACATTGGAGTATAATGACCACTATTCTGTCTAACAAATTTGACTTCCTGTGCATAGGCTTCAGTTGAAGTGCAATGAGAATCCAAGAAGATTGTTGCTTTAATGATCAAGTCTTGTCTGATGCACTTACTTGCCAATAAATCCTTAACTTTTGCCTAGGTTTCCCTTGTGGGTTTTCAACCTACTGGGAAGATTTATTCTGTTTATGTCTCTAACTTTTGCCTAGACCGCCCTTTCAGGTTTTCAGCCTACCGAGACACTCATTTTTTCCCAAGCCTCCCTTTCGGGTTTTCGACTTAGCGAGTTGTTCTTTTATTTCTTTAAGCGAAGTATTTCTTTACTGCATCAGCATTTATAGGACGTGGGAACTCCATACCATCCATAGTTTCAAGAATCAATGCACCGCCAGAGAAGGCTTTCTTGACAACATATGGGCCTTCATAACCACTTTCCCCTTGAATCGGCGTTAAAAGACATGATATTTCTGAGCATGAGGTTGCCTTCTCTAAATTCACGAGGCTTGAAATTCTTATCAAAAGCTTTCGTCATTCTTTTCTGATACAATTGACTATGACACAAGGCCGCCATTCTATTTTCTTCAATTAAATTCAACTGGTCAAACCTGTTCTGGACTCATTCAACCTCTGACAACTTGGTTTCCATTATTACACACAAAGAGGGAATCTCAACCTCGACGTGGAGCACTGCTTCCATTCCATACACAAGAGAGAACGAGGTTTACCCTATTGAAGTGCGGTTGAATGTACGATACCCATGAAAAGATAAAGGAAGCATCTCATGACAATCCTTATAGGTAACAGCCATCTTCTGGATAATCTTCTTAATGTTCTTATTAGAAGCTTCAACAACCCCATTCATCTTAGGTTTGTATGAAGACGAGTTGTGATGGACAATCTTGAATTCTTCACAAAGTTTTGTCATAATCCTATTATTCAAATTTGAGCCATTATTAGTGATAATCCTTCTTGGCACACCATACCGACAGATAAGTTTGTTCTTCATAAACCGTACCACCACCTGCTTTTTGACATTAGCATAAGAAGCTTCTTCCACCCATTTAGTGAAGTAATTAATTACCACTAAGATGAAACGATGTCCATTTGACGCTTTGGGTTCAATCATCTAGATCATATCAATACCCCACATAGAGAAAGGCCATGGGGGAAGAAATAACATTGAGGAGTGTTGGAGGCACATATATTTTGTCAGCATAAATCTGACACTTTTGGAACTTCTTCACAAATTTGTAATAGTCATACTCCATCGTACGTTAATAGTAACCATCCCTGAGCATCTTTTTTTCCATAGAATTTCCATTGGCATGGGTACCAAAGGAACCTTTATAGATCCCATGCATCAACATGTCTGGTTCGTGTATATCCACGCATCTGAGCAAGACCATGTCGTAATTTCTCTTATTTAACACATCTTCATTGAGGAAGAAGCTACCTTCCAACCTTCTCAATTTCTTCGTATCTTTGTTGGACGCACCGAGCGGATACTCTTGAGTTTGGAGGAAGTGCTTGATATCATAATACCATGGTTTATCATCTGACATCACCCTTGTAGCAAACACATGAGCTGGCCTATCAAGACGTTTAATTGTAATATGAGGTACATCATTCCAAGAATTCACTTGGTACATGGAAGCCAACGTGGCTAAAGCATATGCTATCTGATTCTCGTCTCGGGGAATGTGGTGGAATTCAAATTTATGGAATAAAGGTAACAATCTTCTTGCATAATATTTGTAGGGAATCAAGCAAGGGTGACGAGTCTCTTATTCTCCCTTAATCTGATTTATTACCAAAGTTGAATCACCATATACTGCAAGAATTTTGATTATGAGATCCATAGCCTCTTTAAGACCCATGATACAAGCTTCGTACTCCTCTATGTTATTTGTACAATCAAACGTCAACCTTGCAGTAAAAGGGATATGTTACCTATGGGGAGTGATAATCACATCACCAATTCCTTTTCCATAAGCATTCACAACTCCATCTAACACCATACCCCATCGGGATTCAAGATCAGGACCTTCTCCAGGCAAAGGCTCATCACAATCTTTAACTTTTAAATACATCACATCCTCATCAGGGAAATCAAACTTGACAGACTAATAATCATCAACCGGTTGGTGATCAAGGTACTCAGCCAACACACTGCCTTTAATAGCTTTCTGAGTACGATACTCAATATCATATTCATACAACCGCATCTTCCAATGAGAAATTCTTCTAGTAAGAGCAGCATTTTCAAAGATATACTTAATTGGATCAATTTTGGAAATCAACCAAGTAGTATGATTTAACATATATTGTCGCAGACGATTCGCAGCCCAGGCCAAAGCACAACATGTCTTTTCAAGCATAGAATTTTGTGACTCGCAGTCAGTAAACTTTTTACTCAGATAATAAATGGCATATTCTTTTCTTCCTATTTCATCTTGTCCCAAAATACAACCCATGGAGTTATCCAACACAATTAGATAAATAATCAATGGTCTTCCTTCAACATGAGGGAGCGAGACAGGAGATTCAAGTATATACTCTTTAATTCTTTCAAATTCCATTTGGAAATCATCTGTCCATACCCAACCCTAACCTTTCTTCAAAAGCTTGAAGATTGGATCACATGTTGCGGTCATATGGGAAATAAACCTGGAGATGAAATTCAAATTCCCGAGGAAGCCTCTTACTTGCTTTTCAGTTCTTGGTGCATGAATTTCTGGAATTGCCCTAACTTTATCAGGATCAACTTCAATTCCTTTTTGGCTGATAATGAAACCTAACAACTTTACTAAGCGGACACCAAAGGTACACTTATTCGGATTCAAGCAGAGACGATACTTCCTCAAACGCTGAAACAACTTCAATAGGTCTTCCAAATTCCCTTCCTCAGTTTGAGATTTGGAGATCATATCATAAACATACACTTTGATTTCCTTATGCATCAGATCATGGAATAGGGTTGTCATAGCCCTCTGGTACGTTGTACAATGTTCTTCAATCCGAAGGGAATCACTCTATAACAGAATGTTCCCCACGGTGTGATAAACATTGTTTTTTCCATGTCCTCAAGATCCATCTTAATTTGATTGTATCCAGAAAATTTGTCCATGAACGAGAATACTTTAAATTTTATTGTGCTATCTACCAACTTATCAATATGTGGCAATAGAAAATAGTCTTTTGGACTTGCTTTATTAATATCTCTATAATCAACGCATATGCGTACCTTTCCGTCCTTCTTAGGTACTGAAACAATAATAGAAATCCAATGAGGATACACTGATGTCACAAGAAAACCATCATCTATCTGTTTCAAAACCTCCTCTTTAATCTTTACTTCCATGTCGGGGTGAGTTCTTTGCAACTTCTGCTTGATAGGTAGACCTTTAGGCTTCAACGGAAGGTGCTGCTTCACAATATCAGTATCCAACCCAGGCATTTTGTCGTACCCCAAATTTTTACTACCTCGATGATTTTATTTTTTGAGATTAAAATAGAATAAATATTTAATTAAGGATGGTACAACAGTATCTGATGGACCATATTTATCCAAGACTAAGGGGTGTATTTTAATTTGCGAAAATAGGACTTTCTAAAGCAGAAAGACTCGTGCATCCGTGAACTCATTCGCGTGGCATGTTAGCCAATGGCCCATGCGATTTGAAAGTGTAAAGTTATTTCAGAATAATAACTACTAAATAGTTGTTATTATTGAAATTAAAATTACTAATAATAATTGAATTTAGTAGAGACATTTAAGTGTTATTCATTTTTAATAAAAAAGAGGGGTGTGTTTATCAATAACTAAGCCCATTAAATTGGCCCATTTGACGTGTTTAAAAAAAAAGTATTGTTATTAAAAAAGTGAAAAAATTGTTTATTATTATTAAGTTTAATAAAATAAAGGGCATATATTGTTTAAAGAAAAAACGTGACATTAAGCTGATTTATCTTATAGTAATCTTTTATTAAGAGAGTTATAGTAAAAAAATTATTTGCTAAAAAAAATCTAATTTTAAAATCTTTTTGCTTAATTAATGCTTTGTCTGAAAATAATTAGGGGCCATTTGGGCCTAGTATTGTTAAAATGTTTTGCTGTAATTAAAAAGATATATTAATGTTGTTGGATAATGCTCAAGCCCAATTGAAAAGAAAATATGTTTTTTTTTGCTGTAAAGAGTAATGCTATTACTAATGGGTGCAAACCAAATAACACGCAGACCCAACATAAAGAAGTCATGTGCTGGCCCAAAGAAAAAAAAGAAGAGAAAAAAATGGCTCATTGTTCAAATCATAGCCACAATCAACGCATTGTTTTGCCAATAACAGTCACTGTAGAGATTAAATTAAACACTAATCAAATCTTACAGTAAATCGAATCTCCAGAAAATCTATACTAAAATTAAACAAGAAATTACAATAAATCCAGAATCTCTATTTGACCCCCAAAATCCGAAATTACATCTCAATATCAAATTAAATCAATTACAATCATATTAGAAATCAATCAACAACTGATTTGTGCTAATTCTCACAAACCATAGAACAAAAATTATCCTATAAGTACTAATCAAAACTAACAGTACAGGGGGAACATTGAATACATAATAAAGCTTGAGACAGAGAAGAAAGGAAGAAGAACGAGAACAAGGGGTTGCGGCTATAGAAAACACAGATCCAGAGCTTGAATAGAGAGAGGTAGGATTTTGATTATCGAAGGATGCAAGGATGAAGATGAACGGTTGGGGTTTCAATCTATGAAACCCTAACCGTGTGAAACATCATCGCTGGTCGCTGACAGTTAAACGCCACACCACCATCTTCAACCTTCAAGCTTCACCACATCGCTTCCACCGCTACCTACAAAAGAGAGAAAGAAGGGATTAAAGGAGAAAATCGGACAAAAGTCAGAAATCAAACGTGAAAGGGGGTAACGACTTTAGCTTTTTTATTTGCTTGTTTGTGTTGGTGAAGGGTCGGTGAGTTTTGTTTGCCACAGCACCGCCGGAGGGTTCAGGGAATTGGGATTAGAAGTTTGGAAGGCAACGGTTGGGAAGAGGATGTTTGTGTTTAGCGAAAGAGAGAGGAAACGATGCAGTAAAACAAGAAAAATGAATTATGCAAAAATGGAAAGAAAAAAACAAAGGTTATAATCTGTTTGATCCTATGCACGCGCGTATAACACAATTATCATGCACCTTCGATCCTGCCCACGTGATTCTCATCAGACGGCCATAGGCCAAGGCTACATAATAGTCCCATGCTCCTCACCATATTCAATAAAACATGACCTCCTTGCAAACTCGTTTGGGCCAAGCCCAATTAATTTTTGCACCCCCTTCTGCCACTTTACTGAACTATCAAACAACTCACACCCCCTTCAGAACTATATTTTGGGCCTAACCCAACTGCTTTAGACACCCCCTGTTTTTACTCATCAGCATAAAACTACACCCCCAGGTTCAACTTAATCAAATTATTTTTTTCTTTCTGTTTTTATATTATCACTTATTTTCTATTATTTATAATTATTATATTTTGATATTATTATTATATATTTTTATAATTACTTAATTTTTTATTATTATTATTTATAATTATCATTGATTATTATAATCCCTTTCTTATGTAAATATTATTATTATTAATTATTAATACCAATATATTTTATTTACTATTTAAATATTGCTATATTATCATCTAAATCATTTTATGTCAAAATAGCACATATTATTTTCTCATTATTTGCATTAAATTATTTTTTTAATCATGCATTAATCAAGATATTTTTGCAGTTAATACACCTAAAAAACATGCAACAAATCATCAAACTATTTTTTCGCAATAAACTAAGCTAACTAACTGTTTTTGCAAAAGGGTTTCAAATAGATTTTGACTTACCGCACATTTAGTCAAAATCTCCGCAATCACCACTCCCGACCAAAGTACGAGGTGATTCAAAATACGTTTTCAACCCCTAAAAAACACCAACCCCATACGAACTACAAATTGAGACTCTGATTCCTCATAAGAGGATACGTAGGCATACGATCAAAAATATTAGTGAGTTCCCCTATAAAAAATTTAAACCCTTTCCCCTAATAAAATTTAATCATGTTTTACCCGAGCATAAAACCTAGTATCCTTGTGAACAAGGTAGATGAAAGGTGCCTAACACCTTCCTTTCGTCTAAAGAAGTACGAAACCTAGAACCTCTGTCTGCGAATTAGGGTTTTATGTTAGAATCCCTTCCTTAGGATAAAAACTAATAGTGGAGACTCTGATTTCAAAACCAGTCGCTACACATGGCTTGATAAGACCATACAAAGATGTCATCATATTCCTTCAATAGCTCAATCAACCTGCTCTTCACACCAGGATGAAGCAGTGCCCCAATCTTGACTTCTCTTAATTATTATTCAAAACCCAAGTTGATCGTCTCCAACGACTCTTTATACGCTTGAATAGTATTTTCCTCGCACTTAAGTAACCGATAAACCTATTTTGGAATTTCAGTAAACTCCACTTCTTCATCCATATACACAGGATATTCAATGTTGGGAGAGGGTGCAAGATCATTGTATTAAATAAGTTTTTTAATTAATCTGCACATATGATTATGCTTGATTTTAGAAATTGACAAATGTAACAAGTGATTATGCAGATTTATTTACAGTAATCATTTATTTTGAAAGGTTTTTTCTGATTACCATTTTCCAAGAAAAAGAAAAAAATAAAACACAATTGGAAATCAAAAACAACTTTTATTAATGATTTAAAAATCCAAAACAAAAGACACGCCCATACAATATCACTTTCACCTTGGAAAGAGTGAAAGGATTTTGAAAAGACAAGCAAAAACAAATTACTTAGAAATGTGAATGGAATAAGGAACATCAATAGTGATCCATTTCTAGACCGTCACTCCATGCGACACAAAGTTCGACATCTCTAGCTCTGGATCATCCTCAAGGATATTGTTGATCTTTGGAGTAGTTGGATGAAGATATCCTACACTACAGAAGATGTCTTGATACTTGCTGAAAGCAGACTTCGACTTTAATACTTCACTTTTGTCCTTATTTATGGAGAAACCCAAACCAGACCTATTCTTGTTCACATGTGGATCAATAACTTTCCCACACACCTTGATAGGGCCCTTATGTACCACTTTCTGAGCATCTTTAAATGAGGTGATAGAATCCTTATTCCTTCTTATATTATCCATTGACAAAGCTTGGAACTGGGTCCCAATAGTGGCTTCATCAGCTTCTATAATTCTAAAGGAAGACAAATGAGATATCAACAAAACTTGCTCACCATTTACAATTTTACAATGACCACTTTCCCTTTGCGGACAAACTTCAGCCTCTGATGCAAAGTTGATGTAACAGCCCCGACCTCATGGATCCAAGGTTGTCCCAATAAACAGCTGTAAGCTGGAACAATATCGATCACTTGAAAAGTAGTCTGGAATATGTGCGGACCTATGTGAATGGGTAAGTCCACCTCCCCAATAATATATTTTCTCGAACCATCGAAAGCCTTTACTATAATGCCGTTGGGGCGCATAAGATCTCCTTGGTACTTAAGCTTCATAAGATTTCTTCTCGACATGACATTCAAAGTAGAACCATTGTTTATCAACATATTGGATAAGGAATCATTCTTATAATTCACATATATATGAAGAGCCATGTTATGGTTTTCCCCTCACCGGGAAATTCGTTATCACAAAAGCTTAGATTGTTACAAGATGTGATATTTCCTATAACATTGTTGAAATGATCAAGACACGCATCCCTTTCAACAAAATCCTGATCTAACACCCTCACCAGAGATTCTCGATGAGCAGAAGAGTTCATCAACAAAGCTAAGATGGAGATTTTGGATGAAGTTTACAACAATTGGTCCACAATCTTGTAATCACTCATCTTAGTGATTTTTAACAAGACATCAACATCTTTTTCTAGGGAAGCGCCACTAGATTCTCCTACCACCTTCTTAGGTTTAGCATTGGTCTCAACAACCTTCTTACCCAAGTAAACATCTCCCCGAAAGTTAGGAGCAAAGACACGACCACTACGAGTCACCCGACTAGCTTCACCAATATTCTCAACATGGGACAAAGTTTTGATTGAAATTTCCACACCATCTTCAAGGATATTTGCATTTTACTTATAAGGTAAAACTTTATCTGATTCATACGGGATAAGACCAGGTAGACAGAAAACCATAGGAGCTACATCAGGTTTGCTGCAGTATGTAATCTCTACAGGAGTGGGAATGTCAAAATGTGGTATAATGAAATTCACCTCTGCCTCTTCAGCATTCTCCAGAACCATAGAATCACTGTCAGAAAGATCACCCTCATTCACAGGCTCAAACTCATCAGAAGAAAATAACTCATCAACAGAAACATACTCATCATCATAGTCTTCAATCACATTAACATCTTCATATTCAGCTCTTGGTCTAATGATGTGGATAAGACTTTCATCCATCTTTTCTTGGAGGTCATTTCTCACCTTATCACATCCACGAACATCTTCAGTGCAGATACTACAAGCATCATGGTCATGTGTATAATAGCTAAACTAAGAGAGATCACCATGCATTTTCACTAAATCACCTCTTACCATATTTATGTCAAAAATCATGAAATCCCCAGGATATCCAGAAACCATATTCACAATACCTCCACCTCCATGCTCGGGTAGTCGATTAACTTTCACATTAGGACCTATATATTTAAAAGACAAGAGACCAGATCTTACCATTTTATGCACTCCATCCTTCAACGGATAGAAGTTCTCAATGTTGTGCCCATGGGCTCCCTGATGAAAAGCACAAGTCTGATCAGCTTTATAATACCATGGAACAATTTTAGGTACAACAGGAGGACACCTAGTCTGCACAAGGTTCTTTTGAATCAATTCTAGAAATAATTTTGTATAACTCATTGAAATAGGATCAAAATCTTCCCTCTTCTGACCTTGCCCTTGATTACCTTGTTGAGGTGCTCTCTGATAAGCCACAACACTCAGAGCTACATTGACAACCGGAGTTACTGAAGAAACTTGTTGTTGATGTTGATGACGTCTTCTCAGAGCTCTACTTGTTCTCTATTGAATAACAACATTTATCTCTCCTTCTTTATTTCTATAGAACTCATATGATGACTTCTTGGTTGCACTATAACCTTCACCTTTTGACAACCATCCTTCTCTAACGGCTTCCTCTAGAAGCACACCGATACTTACCATCTCATTGAAATCACTTGGTGCACTTGCCACCATTATTTCATAGTAAAATGCACCCAATATTTTTAGGAATACATTAATCATCTCTTGCTCTCCGATCGGGGGTACCACTTGGGTCGCAACCTCGCATCAATGTTGCACATAATCTTAAACCGATTCCTTATCTTTCTGAGCCATTGCTCTCAACTGGTCACAACCAGGTGCCACAAACATGTTGTGCTTATACTGATTCGCAAAAGCTTCACACAAATCATTGAATGTATGGATGTTGCTACTGTCCAATCCCATATACCATTTCAAGGCAACACCAGTCAAACTATCTTGGAAAAAATGAATAAGAAGACGTTGGTCATTAGTATGAGTGGACATCCTCCTGATATACATCACCAGATGATCACTGGGGCAAGGGTTTCCCTTGTATTTCTCAAATTCTGAAACCTTAAATTTTGCAGGAACTTTCACATTAAGAACCAAGCAGAGATTAATGACATTCTATCCAAATAACTCTTTCCCTATAAGGGCCTTAATTTCTTTTTACATTTCATTGAACTGATCTTGAAAGTCACCCATTCAGTCATAGAAGCCCAAACTTTCACTTGGTGGAGGAGTAGAATGATAAGCCTCATCATTAATAACATGGACAACATTCACCACAGGAGGTGCAGAAATAGTGGCAGGTTGAACAAGTGGAGAAACTTGAGCAGTAGGGTTGTAACCTTATGGCATGTAACCTTCTGATATTCACCACCGGTAACCACGAGGCATATAGTATTGAGCAGTAGTAGCAATTGAAGTAACAGAGACGAGAACTGACAGAACCTCGAAAATAAGAGTCATCTATTGTGGTTAAGTAGCACGAGGAGAAGGAGGTGGAAGAAGCGGTGGTGGCTGATTCGGAGCAGCCACCAACGATTCTACAAAAGCAGTCATATTAGCCATATTGGATCTTAAAGCAGTAACTTCCTTGCATAGCTTGCGATTCTCTTGTTCAAGGTTCTCTATCTTCTTCTTAGAATTGGCTCGTGTTTGTATTGATGAGACAAATTGTTGAATGAAGATAAAAGGACTTGAGTGAGACCTCTAGGAAACTCATGAAATGCAAAATTAAAAGTAAAATGATGCATGACATGCAATACAAATTCTATAATCCCATTTTTCCAAGAACTTATACATTTTGATTCCTATTATTAAGCCATGGTGTTTTTCTTGACAATGTTCATTTTCAACGGCTTACCAATTTGAATCAAAGAAATGATACTTGGAAACGAAGGAACATGTATGATAAAATGACATTAACATGCTATGTATGAAAACATGTGGGATCAAAGCTCTAACAACACTGGATAGTGGGTGAGCTGATAACAAAACCACAATCACATGTAACAGGACCAAAGGTCCAGACCATTTAAGAATACAAATGAACTAAGTACCAAAAAATCAGCATCTGTACCTGTAAGAATAATTTTCCACCCCATCTCACAGGTAAATTCTAATCAGAACAGGGTTTCTAGTGGCAACCAGAGTCAAGAGTTCTCTATTCTAACACCTCGTCTCTGCACAAAGGGTGCAAGATAAAGGAATTGCCAAGAGAACCTCATCTGAGTATGGTATCTCATGCATCCTCACATGTGTCAACAGAATGCGGGATTTGACATGAGTATCTGACTAACTTATGTGTACACTGGTCTGGGTAATGGGCCTTTTACCTTAATGTAACACCCGTCCACCAGGAAACAACAGAATCCAACACAACAATAATACCCAGTATATGGAAAGCAGTAAAATGCAATACATGCATATGTGCAAACATATACAAATGAACAAGCTATAAAGCATAAAGATAAACACCCAAAGAAAAGAAAAACAAGAGCTAGGAGTTACTCACAGGATGTACCAGCAATTGGTCAACCTATCCCCAATGAAGTCGCCAGATAAAGGAACCGATGAAAAATCATCAAGAGAAAATCAATGAAGTCGCCATCGAGTATTTATTTATCCCATAAAAGGGAAACGAGAATAATCAAAGAAAAAACCTGAGAAGGGAGAAATCACGATATTACGATCGAGAGATTGGGTACGGGAGTCAATTACGTAAGGGAAATGTATTAGCACCCCTCATGTCCATGGTACTCCACGGGACCCACTCTTGTTTTTCTAATCAATGGGTGTGTTCATATATAAATCTTATGAGCTAAATGCATGGATGCAAAGTGTATATACAAAGAAACATATTTTATTAGTCGTGCATGCCTCGGGTGCGAATCTTTGTGCCTATGTACCCTCTCCGTGCAATGAGATATGAAGACACCCGTAGTTCACCTAATAAATTTTGGTTTGTTGTATGTTTTTTATGAACAATGCTGATTTCATATTCTACCGCAGTTCGACCTTTGGAGACTCACGCATTATAGTAGAAAGAAATTAACATGTTCTTACCTGAAAAGATTTTAAAAGAAAAAGGCCCGAAGGCAAAAAGGTTTGAATTGGTTAATGTTTTTTACCTTGAAAAAGGGTTTGAGTAATGTTAAAGTGTTTTATGAATTTTCCAAAGAAAAAGGGTTTTAGTTTTAGTTATGCAAAAGGGGAAGAGGAAAAGTCTAAAGGAGACTAACATGGTTCTATCCCTAGTGTTATCATACAATGATGGTCCTAAAGTTTGGATGGAAGGGACATATCTACCCAAGTTAGCATGCATGGATTACAATCCTAATGTCTAACTTGAATCGAAAATGAAACAAGCAATCCTAAGGGAACATGTAAAGGTCTAAAGAAAAGTACAAACAAAAGTGTAATCGAATAAAGTCGAACCAAAACCAAAACAAACAAAAATCAAGTGCGAGCTAGCAACAAACAATGAATCCAAAGGATTTCTAAGTGAGAGTAAGGAACTCTTTCCAGTTGATTTTCTCAAGCAACAATATTGAATAATAACTCAAAGTGTTAAAGTTTAATGAAACATGAGCCAACATTGTCAAAATGAATGACAAAGGGTGGGGGTTGGTTACTAACCCTTTCCACTTTATTTGACTCAATGGACAAGAATAATCATGGTCCAAAGCATGAACGTATAATGCGAGCTAAGAATGACACATACTAGAAAGTGTGGGGGCCGATTGTGAGCCCTTTGCTCCACTTATTGACTCGATAACAGACACAAAGTAAAAAGGGAGGGGAATTTCATTCTTTGAGTACTTTGGCAAAATTGCCTCTTTTTGAGGACTTTAGACAAGCACAAACATCGCCTCTTTTTAGGTCTTTAAACAAACACAAACATTTCCTCCTTTGAGGACTTTAAACAGAATTTCCCACCTAAAGTAGAGACTCCCAATCATGCATCTATATTCCTACTTATCATGGAAAGGAAAGCAAAAAGACAATGTGGAATATAAAAAGAATCAGAAATAATATCAAATGAACAATAATGTCCGTAGTAAAGCAATATCAAAGCAAAGAAACCTAACGGTCTTCGTGCTAGCTTCACCAAGAAAAAAAAAGCTATCAGAAATCAGAGGCACATGATAAGAATAAAAAAATTGCAATGTGAAAATAAATCACATGCGGTACAAGCATCAAACTATGGCCCTGTGCAAAACAATGCTACACAACCAAAATAATCCACAAATTGCATAGTGCGCTAAACTGCCTTCCAAAACTTGCACAATGTCACAAGATGAGTTAGTAAACAACAAGGAGGCATAAGCATAACTCAAGAATCAAGTCACCAACTAAATAATGATATTGAATTGCAAAGAAAGAAAATCCAAATGAGCATCGGAACATGGACATTAAAAATCGGGCAGCAACACTGTTATTTCATCAACCACACAAAAAGTCGATCTAAAATCGTCAAACTCAATGAAAATGCCAAACAAACATCAAAACAAGCTTACCTATGTGTTAACCAACAATTGAATCATGCATTTGTGCATACTTACCATGTCCGAGAAGCACTACGCCATATCCTAAAATTACTCAGAAAATCGTGTCGAAAACGATAAATCTCAACATCAACGATCAACAAATACACAATTAGGCTCAAGCATGCATCCAACAGTTAAAGATAAAATTACAATGTATTTTCACTTTCCGGGAAGCAACATGTACATGAACCGATATAAATCAACATCGAATTCAAAACTCACAATAGGATGCATAAAAACACTTACCCATTCAAGTAATGTTGCTAGGAAATTACAAATAAATTGCAAACAATTAATTCACATCAATGCACTGATTTCCAGACACAAACAACATTATTCAAATGTTGATACAATTAATCGGATCAAATATTTTCAAGGTCGAAAAAATTAAATCATCATTTAATCGACTTAGAATTGCATCAACACATGAATTCAACATTAATTCCCAACAAAATTCAATGATCAAGTAATTCACACCATAAATTGACACCATAAATCATCATCAATCAATAATCGGATTTGCAAGATCTACATGAGTTCCTCAATCATTGATCCAATTCCATATCTTGTCAACATTATCAATACCAAATAATTTCTTAAATTCAACAATCCAAAATCAATTCAAGAAAAATTAATCAATTCCTCAATTCCAAAAATCAATTAACTCAGGCTTAATTCAATTGATCAACTGAATTCAAAATTAACTTTAGTAAAGAATTACACTCAATCAAGTCCAAGAAAATATTGAAATCGACGCGGAAGAGTGAAGTAGATCGGAGAAGGAGAAGTGACCCAACGAAAGAGCTTGTTGGTGGAGGAGTATCACGTGTGGTGCAGGTCAGAAACGGAGTCAGTGGTCCGTGCGGTGAAAGGCCAGACGGAGACAGAGGGACCGATCATGGGGACGGAGTGACGAAAGGGGAGGAGGTCGGTTTGCCGACGTGGAGGATGTCGGAGTGGAAGGAGTGAGGAGAGGGCGATTCCGATTGAGGGGGAGAGATGAAGATGTTGATAAAATTTCTTGTGTTCTTGAGTAAACTCTTGAGAGAAATTGAGAGAAAACTTTGAATTTTCTTTGTGATTTTTGAATAATGAGCCCAAAAATGATTATGGTTTGAAATTCAAAAATATATAGACAAGCCCCTAAGTCTTATTTGGAAAGTGAATTTTTAAATAAATGCAAAAAATTGGCTTATTTTGGTGTACGACTCGAGAATAAACCATAATCTCATGACTTTCGGTGCATAATCCTGACGTAAAACCTGAAACAAATTTGTCGATCACGATATTTTTGAAACTGTGCCGAAAGAATCATCCTGATACGTTAAAAATTGAGTGATTTATGATATTTTCAATGGCGAGAAACTCGGTGTCAAAATTCCTCTATTTCGAGTTGTGCAGGTTTTTCAGCTTATTTGATGTGCAGTCCGAGAAAACCCTCAAGGTATCATTTTCGGTGCGTAATCTAAACTCAAGTCCTGAAGAAAAAACATAGATGACGAAATTTTTGGTGTGTAGTTCCAAAAGAATCGTCCCGGTAAGATAAAAATCGAGATAGTTATGATTTTTTGAATAGCGGAAAACTTGAGACAGAAAACCCACTGTTTTGGATTGTGCAGAATTTTCAACTTATTTCCATGCACACTTTAGAAAGCGAGCCATAAACCGAAGCCTTCGGAGTATAATTCAAACCCTGGACCCTAAGAAAAGTTATAGCTAACAAAATTTGTGATCTCATACTTCTAGAATTGTCCTAATACGATAAAAAATCAAGAAACTTATGATTTTTGTAACATCCACAAAACGGTCGACTGTCAATCTTTTTCACTATGAAAATTTCATGGTCATTTGCACTTTCTGTGATCTCATGCACAACATTGGATTCCGACCCAAACATATGAAATGTAAAGGATATCAAGTCAGATTTAATTCCTAAAGAACCACTGAAAGATAATTTTACGGGCACAAGTTATGAATTTTTGAACACCCGAGAAACAGTGGATCAACAAATCCAATTTTCAAGATATTTGCATATTCGAAGATCCTCCTCAAAGAATTGGCTCTCTTCCCAACCATATGAACTGGAGAAAATGTCAAGACGATTCTTATGCCTGAAGAACCACTCCAGAATACTTTTTTGGTAAGAAGTTATGAATTTTTGAAGTTGCACTGTGAAATACTGATTTTCTGTTCAAACTGTCTCGAATCAACTGAAAAGCTCCATTTTCTTTGGCAATTAGAAGCATGATGGAACACATGAGAGCTTGGAATGATGATGACTTGATGACTCAACAATTGAGAAGCTCAAAAAATATACGGAGTGCACTTGAATCCTAAAAAACCTGAGTTTCTGCTTTGCTATACTACCTGAGAGAACACTTATTTTTGTAGCTTGCCACAGATAAATGCTTGGATCCCGTAACCATGGAATTGATATGTTAAAGATAGGAGAGCGAGATAGCTAAACCAAATGAGTGATCTTGATGCATAGTGATTCTATGAGATGACAAAGGATCTTAGAGGAAATTTTGGGGTATAACACGTTTGTCGATTAATCATTTGTTTTAGTTTTGTTGTAAAAATATAAGGTGTGTACCATTGTGGCTTTGTAATCAGTGTAAACAATGAATATCTTCAGTATAATGAATATCTTTTGTTGAAAATAAATAATGTTAGCACGACCTATCTATTTTTATGTCTCTTTTGTCTTCTTGTATTAATTTTCCCTTTCTAATCGTCTTGAAAATGATAGTTGTCCTTTATTCTCCCTAGTCTCTACCTCGGAAATTAAATGTCTTGAGTATCTCGAGTTAGATTGCCTTCTAAAGGAAATAAATTCTCTTGTTAGTTATGTTTTCTCCGTTCCTATATAATCCCTTCTTATTTCTTCTCACTCTTCATCCCTCTTTGTGTCTCATTACAAAGTCTTTCCACAAAATTATTTTCATCATATCGTCTAAAACCTTCTGTGGAGATGATGATCTCTTGGATGTCAATGACGAAAAGTGTCCTAATTTGCTAGATGCTGGTCAAAACTTTGATCTTGACATTTATGTTCATGGTTGGTCTAATTATGATGTCATGCTTAATGGACCCATCTATCCAAACCTTGTGAACGCGTTTTGGATGTATGCCTCTGTTATTAGTGATGGTAGTTGTGTCAAATCGAGTATATATGGTTTCTACATCCTCATCACTCCCTCCTAAATTGTTGAAGCCATTGGATGTACTTAAATTGGTGTTACTACAGAACAATCCCTTCTCTTGTACATCCCTGCTGAAAAACTCATGACCATCTATGATACCACTCCGGTTATGAACCCATTAATCTAGAATTTTTTTCCCTTTTCTAAATATTAGTTTCATTTTCTATTGATCAATCTTAAACCAAGAAGAGTTGACAAGGATTTTGTGTATCCTACTCACAAACTTTTGATTTTCTGTCTTTGAAATCGTGTTTCGATCAATCTGCCTCAAACTATTTTCAACCATATGAAGGAGTCTGTGATTTCCTCCAGAAGACAAAACAAGTCCTTCATACCTTATGAGAGAGTCCTATCAGAAGTGCTCTATAAGGCTGAGTTAGTCAGAATTGTTCGAAGGGCTAAGATTGGTCCAGATACGGCTCTTGTGGATGAAAGGTGTGAAATCTTCGGAGATCATCTATTTAAATGATTGTTGTCGTGTTGTTCTCTTTCTTTTATTTTTTGTGTCCTGTTTGTACTCCTCTTAATCATCAATCAAAATTTCTATGTTTCTGGAATTAGAAAAAAAACGTGCTAATTATTTATATTCACTTGTTATTTCAAACATATTTTCTACAAATCTTTATTATGACAAAAAGGAGGAGAAAAATAGTGATGATTTTGATTTATATCTAAATCTATAAATTCATTTCTTACATTCTAACAAAATATATATGCAATATTGTTTAGAATGATGTTTCAGGAACACGCTGATAAGGGAATGGATCAAGCTCCGATAAATAGAACTTCTAATATTTAGAAGGTTATGATAAATCAAGCTCAAATATAGAACTTCTATTGTTTATAAGGTTATCATAAATCAAGCTCTGATAAAGTACACTTTCTGATCAAGTCAGACTCTAACAAGTTAACAATGCTCAAATATTCCTTAACCTCTAAATGCTAGAAGTCTTTGACTCAGAGGGGCTTGTTTATCTCAGGGATAGTTTTTATAAACTAACTCTGATTCTTTATTTATTATATAACCTTGTAAAAAAATTTCATCAAAATATATGGTTTTGTCATCATCAAAAAGGGCGAGATTGTTAAAAAAGATTTGGTTATGCGTATAATCTTTAGTTTTGATGATAATAATACATATATTTTATATGTAACAATTTTTTTCTAATAGTTTCTTGAGTGAGAAGATATAATATTTTATTGATTTTGGATAGTTATCTAGAAAGATCATTAGAATCTCTGCTGACACGCCTCTGATAATACTATTACACCCACTTCTAAATAAACATCAACGGTTCTAATGAATGTTGAATGATCGCTAGAAAAGGATCTCTATGTGCAGATCAGAAATCAATCTTATGCTCCAAATATCAGAAATCAAGCTTATGTTTCAAAGATCAGAAATCAAGCTTATGCTTCAAAGATCATAAATCAAGCTTATGCTTCAATGTTAAGAAATCAAGTGTTTGCTTCCAGCTCAGAAATCAAGATGTGCTTCTCATATAAGCTTTTGCTTCCTGCTCAGAAATCAAGATTTATTTGTCAGATAAGTTGTTGCTCTAAGTCTGAAGACAAGGTTCTGATTCTGAAGACTCTGACACTTTTGGAAACACTACTATGAAACGTCTTCTAGATTAATCATCATTCCACGTTGTAAACATTCTATCAGAAGACAAAGAACACAATTGTGATCTCTTCTAGACTCTTCATTATTACTTCAGATCATAAGTTTTCCATTAGAAGATAAGATCGAGAAAACTTGCACAAGAAAAAAATTAGTACAACAGTACTGTACCTATTCCACAATGGTGAAGAATACATTGTACGACCAAAAGAATTTGTCTCTCACGATTTCATGCTACCGCTATGACAACTAGGAAATGAAAATGACGTTTTGTACTATCCAACGATCAACTTTCTTAGCCTATATAAATAGAACTATTTCATTGAAGAAAGTTGAAAAACTTTGAACAAACTATCAACGAAGTTGAAACAACAAAGAAAAGCTACCGTGCAAAGAAATTCAAGAGAGAAAATGTTCAAGAAAAAATCAAAACACAAAGAGTTGTTGCTCATTTTTGTGTTAACTTTGGTTCTGTATAACACAAAGAGTTGTTGCTCATTTTTGTGTTATTATCATTGTTGTATACACAATAGTTGTTGTTCATATTTGTGTGTAATTTATTTTTCATTGTAGTGTTAAATCTACTTTTCTAGAAGCATTATTTTAAACATTGTTTGATGGTAAATCTTTTGAGATTTGTTTTCCTCAAGTGACTAGCTGATAGTCTATATATTTGAGAGGAATAAGGTGTTTTTCTAAACTCTTAGACGTTATTTATAATCTTTCAAGATTAGTGGATTAAGTCCTCTTTGAAGACAAAATCACTTTAGCGAGTGGACAAGAGTAACCTTGTTTAAGGTGAAGTTGTATAAATCAATTGTGTCACTTTTCTTTCTTAGTTTATATATCTTGATTATTTGTGAGAAGTATTTTTAATTTTTTTTTAAAATTCAATTAAAACCCCTACTTTTTTGTGTTTTTCTCAACCTTCATATTTCATTATATAAGAAGAACTAATTCTTAATATTATGGAGTTAGTAGTTAAAATATTTTTATCCTAATACTTTCTATGAACAATAATACTTTCTAAATTTTTATATAACAGGTATATCTTGATTGTGTGCTTTTAGTCAACGTGTATTTTCATAAAAGTATTAAGTTAAATGTCAAAGTTCTCATCTCCATTGCTAGATAATAATTAAACTAATTTTGACATGAGTTACTAAACAAACACTCGTTTGCATATATAAGAATAATATAATTATTATGGCTGAATTAAGTCAGAGCAACAATTTGCATCCATCCATCCATTTTTATAAATATTTTTCTAAACTTTCAACTGTTAACATAATTAACAACGCTAGTTCTACTCATATTCAACTTCCACAATAACACACAAAATCGTATTTAATTTCCATAGTTTATATATATCAAGCATATAAATTTAGCTCAACCAAAATAGTGTATCAAATGCGACTAACTAATAAAATGCCTAATAGTTGAAAAATGCCTAATTGATAAAATATTCAGATATTTGACGATAAACTAGTAATTCATAGATAAAGGTAGAGAAATAAGACATAACCGATTCATAGATGATGGTTAAACTACTAACTCATGGTTAAAGATAGAGAAACAAGAAAATACAGACTCATAGATGACAGTAAACTACCAACTCATAGATGAAGGTAGTAACAAGATTGAGATTGATAATAAGCCTCCCAATTTTTTTGATATTCCACCTCAAAGGGATCTCAGCTTCTTCTTTGACCAAGTATTCCACCTGAAAAGGGTAACAAATCTCCCAAAACTTCCGGTCTTTGCCTGAAACAGATGTTAATTTCTTCTTTAACCAAGGATTCCCCCCGGAAAGGACCACAACCAGCCGGGGATTAAGAATCAATAACTTTGTCGGGAATACTCAAAAAGAGATTTGAGCTAGTTAGATTGTTGAAGATGGAAATTCTGACTTGAATTGTTGATTACAACAGGCTTCTCAAATAAAGAGACATCCACCTCTTAGAGAAAATAATTGATATGCCAACAACAGGAAAGTTTCTCAAATGAAGAGACAAACACTTGTCGTTGAAAGAAATCTTCGAGAGATGTAGTAACAACAACTGTTGGGGAAAATGAATTCCACAACCCACAAATCTCATCTACCGAGGAAAACATGGTTCCAAAGGATGTCAAGCACGAGTTTTCTTCATCATCTAAGAGTCTAACCTGAGAGATCAAAAGCTACAAAGGGGACCAAAGTTTAATCCAGAAACAAAATGGAGAGGAACAGTCAAAATGAGACTCTCCTAGGTGAGGGATAAACTTAATTGAGGATTTATTCCATTCAGACAATGTTGAGAAAGAAAACTGAAACACAATTTCTCATGAGTTACAATCTCAATTAGGAGATAAGAAATGGACTATATTTGGGTAGTATCACTAAGAAGTAGACAACTTCAATGGGGACACACCAAAGGAAAAATTTGTTGGGAACACCAGGAAAAGACTTCGCTGAGGAAATACCACTGGGAAGAGAATTGAAAGACAACCAAGAATGTAGATGAGCATGAATCTTCCTTCGGCTATTCATGGTGATAGTCTTACCAAATACTTAAAATACAATGCAATGTCATGTTATATTATGTTATATTTATGCTAACAAAACAGTAAATTGAAGAATTCAGGAATTTGGATACTCGGGCAATACTCAGCTAAATGGAGGTCCTGCCACTTAGGTTGTTTTCTGCAAAAGTATTCCCAAGACGAGAACCCTACTGGGGATGAGAGTTTTGTTGGGGAAACAACAAATTGCTATGTAAAGTAGGAAAGATTCACCAGAGGACAAGATCTGCTAAGGGAGCTCAAACAAATCATCAGGGATTAACATTCTTCTGAGTATGTAACAATTAAACGCCCAAAATCTATGTAGGAAAACCAAAGCAACACATCATTAAAAATTACAATCCTCTATGGGGAACGAATTTGTATCATCAGAGTTATCAAAAACACCGAAGGAAATCAAAGACGATGTTGGCAAGGAGCACCAAAGACAAAGTCTACATGAAAGGCCAAAAGCAAAGTCTGTAACACCCCATTTAAATATTTAATCATTTGATGATTGAATTTGTAGAACTATGTGGGTTTGACTAAGGAGGTGTAAGAACTTAGTATAGTTTGATAATTGGAGTAGGCTTTAAATAATATTATAATAATTATAATTACGGTGAAGGATGGAATATTCCATTATTATTAATAAAAATATTATTGTTGGTTAAATAGTGTATTTTCCACTAATGATATTATTATTAATATTATAACTATTATTATTATTAAGAAATAATAATAAGGAATTGTTGTACCCTAAATTTTGCCCCTAACTTTTTCAGTCGCACTTTCATATCATATTTTTTCATTTATCCACAATCATTAATAAATAGCTTCATTCATCACATTTGCATCCTAATTTTAAGTGTTCTCTTGTGTTGTTGACTAACTTCTAATCAAAATACAAAAAATACTTGTCTTTGTCTTTGTATATTTGTATTTTATAGGTACCGAGTCAAAGCATCTGACAAATAGGATTTTCCGATATTATTTTCTTAAAATCTCTATTTGCAAAGAAAAAATAATTAAATTTTTTTCAGTTTTTTCATTGTACAATCGATTGCTCTTAGATGCAATCGATTGCACATAGTGTATTTTATGCAATATTTGAAAAATATTCACTGTAGAATCGATTGCTCCCAGAATGCAATCGATTGCACAGAGTGAAATTTTGAAAAAAAATTAACAATTTCAAGCTTCTCAATTTTGGCTCCAATTTTTCTTCATTTTTTGAAAGATATATCATTAATTCAAATTTTGGCTCCAAGAATCAATTACCAAGCCTAATTTCATTTCCCAAACCAAACTCCAAACCACCACTAATCCCAAGCCTAAACTCTATAAGTAGAGCCCTCATTTCATTCAAATCTCAAGCTTTTGATAGCCAAATTCACCTTGCTAAAAAATCTCTCAATTCCCTCCATCTACCAAATTCACTCAAAGCTCCATTTTCAAAAAAAGTTAGTAAGCTTTGCATTGAAGCTTACTAATCTTTGAGCTAAATCTTCATCCAAACACTTTCTCTTTACCAATTCTCTACATCCAAGCTTGGGAAATTGATTCTTGGGGCTGAATCGAAGCAAATTCTTGAAGTTGTTTTGATAATTCTCTAGATCTACCTTTGGTAAGTTGGATTTTTCATCTTCCACAATGTGATCTCTTGTTGATCTTTGGGTTTGATTCATTTAGCATTGTTTTGTGATTCCATTGGTGTTATTTTCTCATAATTTGATGAAATTTTCGTGCCCAATTAAATTCATGATCATAAGGTGTTTGATGAAAAGTTTTAACAAGAATTTGACCTTTTGAAATGTTGATTTGCTATTTTTCACAGGGTGCAACCGATTGCACTCAGAGTGCAATCGATTGTCACAAAATGATTTTACGTATTTTTTGAAAAAAATACACTGATGCAATCGATTGCTCCCAGAGTGCAATCGATTGTAACAGTGACAAAGTGCATTTTCTGCCTTGTTTTTGGGCTATTTTGATCCATCACTCTTTTTCTACTCACTCCTTTTGATTGTTGATTTGGATTACAATTTTAAATGTCCAATTTTCTTTAAATTCAATAGACTTTGAGTGTAGATGAAGTTGGATAAATGTTCATTAATTCAAATCTACCGAAGAGTGAATTATTTAATTCATTTTTGATGCTTTGGATTAATGATATGTTTAGTACTTTAATTCATCGAGATGAGTGATTGAATTTAAAGATGAAATAAATTTGAAGTAGTGATCCAAATTAGCTTATCATTCCCCTCCCTCTTCATCTTATCCCTTTCTTTTTTTATTTGTGCTACATGTTATGGGATGATGATCTCTATATCATTTATCCAAACATGAAGTACATATATTTCTATTGATTGGCCTCAAAATAGGTGCGACTTCTACATAAGTCCACTTACGATTGCTTAACATGGCGCTAAATTTTGTCCCGATTCGAGAAAATGATCATTCGTGGCCCAAACCTATGTTTGTAAGCCCAAGTATGTTAATTTGAACCCTTTGATCCAATAACCTTGAGATTCATTGTTAGGAGGCTTTGGTTCTACCAATCATCCAATGGATCTTCATCAATTTTGGTCAACGCGGATCACTTAAACATCATTGATCATCAAATGTTACTTTGAGGATTCTTAAATGGATGATATACTTGACAAAAAGCAAATACAACTTGTTGTTGAGAGGCTTTGGTTCTACCAATCCTCTAATGAGTTCCAAATGGGAGTTTTAGTATGGTCATCCAACTAACCATTAACTTCTAACAATTGACTTTACTTCATGCTTTTATTTTATGCTTTTAGTTTATGCACCATTTACTTTAGTATTTACATTTCATGCTATTTTCATATTTTCTCACTTGAGCATTTACTTTTATGCCATTTTTATTTTGCTCACTTGAGCTTTTCTTTTCCTTTTTAAGATACTTAATAATCAACATTAACCATAAAAAACATTAATGATACTTGGACTATTTGGTTACTATCCTTGGCATTATGGAGTATTGGACTTCTTGGAATTAGGAATAGAAACCTTGACTTATATTGGAGACCTTGTGACCTTAATTGATATTTTGTCTGGAGTTCTTGGGGTTTACCCCAAGACATTGGATTGTTTGTTTTTTTGTGTGCAGGTTATTATGTTTACATACTTTGTATGTAATCTAAAATTCATCTGTATATAGCAGTTACTCTGCCCAATTTTTGTGAAGACTTAATACATTTGAAGTTTGGTTTTCTCAAGAGGTTGAGTATCCTTGCTTGGTTTCAATCCAAAGAATGGGAATTCTATTTTGACTCATAATGTCAAGTGTTGGCTTCTTGTTGGTTAGACAGTTCTTTTCCTTAGCTTTTTCCTTATGCTTTAGGATAGTCCCTTCATCTCCTCCCATCTCCTTTAATTTTCAAAATCTTCTCATCTTTTTCAAAATCTTCTTTGTTTATAAACTAGAACCACTTTCATATTAAATCTCGACTTTGTCGAGTGCCTTTTCTTTTAAAACTTCTTTTCTTTAAACAAACTTCGATTCACTTAATCATACTTTGACATCTTTCAACATTAACAAAAACAGTTCAACTCATTCAAACTCTTTTGTGCGCTCGAGCACCTTTACCATTCAAAACTTTTTTCAAGATGAGACATGATTCATTGATATTCGAGCAACATTCTCCTATCCCCATGATTATAAAGGTGTCGAATTTTCCACTTGAGTGCTAGAGGCGTTCTCAAACCCTCACTCTTGCTGACGCAAGGTCCATCTTTCTCACACCTTGTGGGCGTTAGTCGAGATTTCTCTCCTAACCATAATGACTTGTCTCTTCATTTAAAATCAATCAATAGATAAGTCTTTTCTAGCCGAACTACAAGTCTTTTCCCATTTCACGAGGGAGTACGTAGGAACTAAGTCTTACGACCCAAGGCGAGCAACAAAAATATAAAAAAACATTTCATTATCTTTTCTTTGCAAATACTCATTCATTATTTTCATTTAGCAAGTAAACCTTTACATAACACTCCTTTTAAAAGAAACCAAACAAAGTGGACCCTATGGAGTACCGTAGATGCTTAGGGTGCTAATACCTTCCCTTTGCATAATCGACCCTCGTACCTCGATCTCTGATCTTTTATTTCATTGTGGGGTTTGTTCGCTTTTTTCCCATTTCCCTTTGGAAACAATAAAGTGCGATGGCGACTTAATTGTGTTGAGATAAGACAATTGATGGCTTAATCTCAAATATTTACCGCTATATTTCTTTTCCTATCATTACTGTCGTAATTTCGTTCTCTCTTAGTTCTGATTTGCGTGTGTGACAAGAATAATTAAAGAGAATAGTGGTAGAAAGAGAATTGGGAGAAATTGTTGTCTCGTGAAAAGAAGAGAAAAGAAGAGAAGCTAGGGCAAAGGGTGACAAGGATAATCCCACCATTGTTGAAGGATCAAAGTTCCAAACAAAGGTAAGGGGGAGAATTAGTTCTTTAAATGGTGATTATAACATGAGAGGATAGTGAGGGTTCCTTTCCATCTTTAGGTTTTGTGTAGATCTGAGGTATATGATTTCTTTTGTATATTAATAATATGTTTATGTGAACCTATGTGGAGTGATGATTCCATTGATGTCTATGATGTGTGTTGTTGTTGATGATTTTTGTTGTTGTGATGTGTAATACGATGGGAGAAATGACTTGTTTTATGTTTTATCGCAAATATTGCAGATAACAAGAGTCGCCACCGACTTTTCTTTTATCCAATAAGGAAAGGGTGAAAAGAACAGGAAAGACCTCGATAGATTTTTGAGTTCGGGGGATAGGTTATGAAAAGGGAAGATGTTAGCACCCTTTTCATCCGTAGTTATCTACGGGCTCTTAATCGCTTAGCTCACTTTTTGAAAATTGCTTCGTGTTGTGTATTTGAAAATATTTTGAATAGTTTCCAATGCAAGACTAAACTTTGTAATTATTCTCGTATTTGTCCTCGAGAATGCGTACAAAGTGTTTGTTTGGTAATATTTATTGAAAAGTGTGATTTTGAGAAATGTTTTGTTTTTGAAGAGCTTTGTGAGCAAGCGATTAGGAGTTCTATCCTACTCAAGGTCGTTCTTGTATTTTCCTCCTCCTTTAGATAGTGCTATTTGTACCATTAGTTAGTAGGAAGCCCCATCGTTGGATATTAAGGGATAGGCGAGGGTCATCGTACAGTCATCGAAGGCAACTGGTAAGAATGCTATAACAATTTTCGTAAGGGACTAGATCATTTAACGAAAGGCAACATTGAAGGGTCATCGAGGGACTATGATCTTTGTATCGAGGGACTTTGCTAAAGCGTCCCCGCGTTCGAGGGATATGACTGTTTTCCGTAGGTAACAAGGGAGGTTACCCTAGATGTGTAAGTGTGCGAGTGTATTGTTTTTCAGTTATTTTTTCTTTGAGATTAGGGTTTTCTAAGGATTCATTTTATTTTTTCATATAACCCTAATTACTAAGAAGTAAGTAGCAAATATAGAAAACTGTAAAGGTGCGGAAAGTAAAAACAGAAATGTAAACCCTAGACTATTATATCGCTTTGGGGAAGATACAAAATAGAAAATGAAGAAAATAAAAATCCTAACTATTACATCTAAGAGCAGTTACATAATAACGAAAGAAAGCGACAAATAAGGATTACATTCGTGAAACCTATACAATCGTTCTAAGAAAATGTAAAAAAAATAGACAAGAAAAGATTTTTTTGGTAATTTTTGTGAAAAGAAAGATTTATGATAATTAATTAACCTATTAAATCTAATTAATTTTAATTAATAAAAAAATTAATTAACTCAATTATTATGTTAAAAAACTAATTAAAAACCTAAGAGTTTAATTAATTTTAATTTATAAAACTAAGACACTAATTATGTTTATATTTTGATAAAAAAAGTGAATAAGAGTAAATAAATAAATAAATAAGTTGGGCCTGATTTTTTAGCAAAAATGAGGGGTATGAATAGCACAGGGTCCAGGCCCAAGCGCTGGTGGTCCATGAGATCCAATGTATGGTGTCTGCAAAGGTGCATCGTGGGGAGCGCATCTGGAAGCATTAGATTTGGATCAGATGGTTGTGAAGCTGAGGATGCATCATTGATGTGTGGGACGCGTTGTAGTTGATCTGTAAAAGATAGAAAATATGAAGAAAAATCACAAAATACCAAAATCCATGGATCGAACCCATGCCTCAGTATAGTTATGCCTTAACGCGCGCTCGCTTGCCACTGGGGTGGCTATACATCTGGTTATATTCCTGAAACGACCACTGTTAGAGATCCAAAAGGACCCTACCCCCCTAAATCAAGCCCTATGAATTCAATGGGACCATTGGTTTGGGCTGAAACATGTTGTAATAAGAGATATGACCAGAATAAAAGGAATTAGTGCAATCACGGTGATGCACGTTTCGGCAGCATGAGACTCCCACGATGGTCCAATCCTGCACTAACATGTCTTAAAACACATTAATAATGTTAACTTCGATCAAAACATCAAGAAAACAGAAATATGAATTTATGAAATAATAACAAAATGATGATGCATGTAGTGCATTTCGAGTCCCCTAGACCATCAAGGATGATCCATTCTCACCCTACTGTGCTCTAGGAAGTGAATGGAAGGGTTATTATGCCTCGAGTGTGGCTGCAATAAGGGTTTACAAGTTTCCCTAATTCTTTGATATCTTTGGAATTTTGGAGAGGTGTTTTTGCAAGGGATTTAGTGTCTACCTTTGTCTGAATGAGGAAGATATATAATGCTTGCAGTTAGGTCAAACCATTTGGGCTTGGACCTTGTAAGAAAATTCCTTGTTTTATCTTTTTAATTTTGATTTTAAATTAATAAAAATAAAAAATAAATATAATAAAAATCCAATGATTGTATGAGTAATCTTTGATATTCATCTTGAGGTATAAAATATGCATGGACCTTGAATCACATGCCCAATAGCCCAAAATTCCAAGTTTGATCACTTTTGGTTTCATGCATTTGCTCAAAATTTCCCAACTTACACCAATCATAACTCTCTCATTTTTTTTACCATTTTAAGGTGATATTTGCTTTTATGGAAAGCTCAAGATGTACTATACAATATCTATTTTGATCATTTTTGCATTTGAAGTCATTATCTTGATGTAAGTTGCCTTGACAAAAAGTGTCTTTTTGCTAACTTTTAAAATCACCTATAATGTATTGGCCCATATCTCTCAAATGAAGCATATTTTGGACTTGGGCTTAGAGATACAAAGTTGTATAGAATTGAATTTCCTTCAAAATGAGATTTGATTGAGGAAAATATAATGAATCATGTGAAAGTTATGCTTGGTCAAAGTTCAGTTGACTTGACCTTAAGAAAACCCTAATTTGGCAACTTTTGACTTTTGATGAATTGAGAGTTTTCCTGGTGAATCATGATCAAACCTTGATCAAATTATGAATATGACTTCAAAATATTGATGTTGACCAAAAATCTTGAATTTTGACTGTATGTTGACCACAATTGACTTTTTGTCCAATATAGTTGATTTTCAATCATCTGAGCAATTGACTGAGCAAACCTGTGATGCAAGGCATTAAATTTAGTATGAGCGTTCTTTGAGGCATATAAGAAACCATGAAATCCAATTAAGGCATTAAAATTTCAATCTTCCTTGAAAAAAGTGAAACCATAGTTGTAGGTCAATTGCTTAGGAGGAGAATTTGTCTGATCAATTCTTGGGCAACCTTGAGCAAATGAAAACCCTAAGAGAATGAGAAGATGTCTTTAAGAAAAATAGAAGGTAAAATTTTGGGGTATAACAGATGCCTCTGTTCAATCTTCTTAAATCTGGAGAGTTAGATTAGCATGTCCACCATTCGTGATCTGAAGGTAGAAGAGGATTGAATACTTAGGTGCCCATAAATTTGCACTCGCATGTGCTGGAAGTAACGTTGTTGGATGATAATATTGCTTGAATGGTCTTAAATATGCCATTCAGAGAGATGACGGAGTGTCATCAAAGATGGGCTTATAGATGCCATCAAAGTGATTGTTGATAGAAGTACCAGAATGAGTCTACGCTTGACTGTATCTGAAGAATGCTCTTTAGAGTGAACTTCTGGGGAAAGTGCTTAAGTATCTGTTTGTCAGATTTAGTCTCTAAGGGAAATTTTTGTCAGATTTATTCACTGAGGGAAATGCTCTTCATGTAGATAGTCTCCCCGTCATATTTCGGGAATTGATCCATGATCTATTTTTTGTTGGTAAACCCGTCCTGTTTCGGGAATTCATACTACTTGGTTATATCGATAGTTGCTCTGTCCTGTTTAGGGAATTAATATTTGACTAGTTATACAGATAGTTGCCCCGTCCTATTTCGGGAATTAATCTGGGCCTGGTCATACAGATAGTTGCCCCATCTTGTTTCAAGAATTAATCTTTGACCCGCTTTTTGTTGGTAAACTCGTCCTGTTTCAGGAATTCATATCGCCTGGTCGTATGTATAGTTGTCCCATCTTGTTTCGGGAATTAATCTCTGACCTGGTCATATAGACAGTTACCCCGTCTTGTTTTGGGAATTAATCTTTGACCTGTTTGGAAATTGCTGATGATATTCGTCTATTGGTGGACCATACCTAAAAAGACAAAGTTAGTCTTTATGAAATGTCATGATGTATGTAGTGCATCGCGTAGTGATGTTCTCAAAGTAAATGAGAGTTTCATATGCGTTTCGTATGCATATGCTATGATATTTTGTAAATCATGTATGGATGCAATATGTTGTTGAAGCGTGTGGTAGCTTCGTGTAACATCCTTGTTTGAGAAAATAAATCCCTGACTGTTGCTAGGGATGAAGAATATGAATCTTCAATCTCATTTAGAATGCCTCCGCTGGGGATTCATGCTTTCTGCTTTGAGGATACTCCGCTGGGAATGTTTGACTTCTGCTTGGGGATAGAAGAGTTCAGGAACCTTGGTCGTTCATCACTCTACTGAGAATTTAGTTCTTATATACCCTCACCGGGGATAAAAGAGATGGATAACCCTCTTAGGAGTTATCTAACCGAGTTTTCGATATGCATACCAACTCTTCTAGGAAGGACAAAGTTAAATGATATCTAGCCCGATTTCAGATTCTGTAGCGACTATCTAGGGATAACAACCTTGACTACACTTTGCTAGAGAAGGGAATTTTACATGGGATTTGCAGTAATCGGAGAAATGGACTTTGTTGGGGAAATAAACCTTGCTAGAGAAGTAAACCCAGTTGGAGAAGAGAATTTTACAGGGGATTTTACACTGTTGGAGAAATAAACTCGGGTGGAGAATTAAATTCTTGTAAACTAGGCTGAGGACATAAATTCTGTTGAGAATTGGAATTCCGTAGATTGCGCGGAGGAAGTTTCTACCGTTTGCTGGGGGAATAATCAAACTTCCTTATCCGCTGGGGGGGGAAACTAGGGAAGATGATCATGTGAATTGCTGGAAGATGCCCAAACTCCTGTCTGAAGGTGTATTAGACTTGTTAGGAAGTGTATCTCCGTCGGGGATGATCTTGTGAAGGTAGCTCTGCGGGGATTTCTCTGTAGGGATTTGTGGATGACTTGAACACTATCCTAACTCCTAGAGTCTTTAGTAAATGCTTATTCCTATTTTTATGCATATATTTGTTAACAATAATCAAATTCATATGCATATGCTCATTCAAATTAGTCATTTGAAATTTTTGCAAACAAAACAGAGAAAGTAAAACAAATTTGAATTTTGAAATTATATTTGTATTGAAAGTTTGCCTATAAACAGACAGTTATGTACAAAGAGACAGATATCCTAGTAAGAGGAAATCGCCGTAAAAGGAAGAAAAGTACAAAGGAAAACAAAGAAAAACAACTATGGGGAAACGATCCCATCGAGTTTCAACTCTACTATTTCCCATATGTCTTCAAGTATCTCATCCCTCGCTGTCGGAAGAAGTTGACTGAATTGATCTATACCGTTTAAACTTGACGTTGATAATAAAGCTATATATAGGTAGATGATCCAACGTGACATAGTCTTACGCTTTAATCCCTAACTTTTTCCTGGACCGCCCTTTTAGGTTTTCAGTCCGTTGGGATACCCCTTTTTGCCTAAGTCGCCTTTTCAGGTTTCCGACTTTTTGGGTGTACAATATATATATATATATATATATATATATATATATATATATATATATATATATATATATATATATATATATATATATATATATATATATATATATATATATATATATCCCGAACCCTTTTGGTTCGCCGTGATGCCCTAATTTTTGCCTAGGAATGTCAACCTAGAGGGCCTCTTTCATGCGTAGTATTTTTTTACTATGTCCGCGTTCACATGGTGTGGAAGATCATCACCATCCATGGTGGTAAGTATCATAGCACCGCTAGAAAATATCCTCTTGATTACAAATGGCCCTTCGTAGGTAGGAGTCTATTTGCCCCTGGGATCACCTTGTGGTAGGATGATACGCTTTATTACCAAGTCACCAACCTGATATACCCGATGTTTTAATTTCTTGTTGAAGGCTCTGACCATGCGCTTCTGATACATCTGACCATGACAAACAGCCGCAAGCCTTTTCTCATCAATCAAACTTATCTAGTCCAACCTAGTCTGAATCCACTCTTCTTCAGTCAAATCTACGTCTTTCATGATCCTTAGAGAAGGAATCTGGACTTTGACAGGTAACTTCCATACCGTAGACTAGAGAGAACGGGGTTACCCTAGTTGATATCCGTACTAAATTATGATAGCCATGAAGATAAAATGGCAACATTTCATGCCAATATTTATACGTTACCGTCATCTTCTGTATAATCTTCTTGATGTTCTTATTGGCGGTTTCCACTGTGCCATTCATCTTCGGTCAATACGAAGAAGAGTTGTGGTGCTTGATCTTGAATTGCATGTAGAGTTCCGTGGTTATAGTGTTGTTAATATTAGTACCATTTTTTGTGATAATCCTTTTGGGGATGCCATACCGATAGATGAGGTTATGCTTGATGATTCGAGCCATAACATTCTTAGTGACAGAGGCAAATGAGGCTGCTTCAACCCACTATGTGAAGTAATCAATGGCGACGAGGATAAAATGATTTCCGTTAGAAGACGTAGGCTTAATTTCTACAATCATATCATTTCCCCATATTACAAATGACCAAGGAGCAGTCAAGACATTCAGAGGGACCAGAGGTACATGTACTTTGTCAGTATAAATCTGGCATTTGTGACAAGTTCTTGATTAGTGATAGAAATCAGTTTCCATGGTCGACCAATAATAAGCTGCTCTTAAAATCTTTTTAGACATCATATGCCCACTGAAATGAGTACAGATGACTCCTTCGTTCATATCTTCCATAATCTTCTCCGCTTCCTTCTTGTCCACACAATGAAGCAGAGTTGAATCGTGGTTGCGTTTGTACAGAACTCCATTGCTTAGAAGGAACTTGGCAGAGAACCTCCGTAGAAATTTCTTGTCGTTAATAGATACACCCTCAGAATACTCTTGGGCTTCGAGGTACTTTTTCACTTCATGAAACCAAGGCTTCTCTTCTACTATGTCAATGTCAACTTCATAACAATGTGTTGGTTCGTCTAGTCTTTCAATGGTAATACGAGGAGCTTCATTGTCCCATCTGACTTTGAACATAGATTACATGGCAGCCAAAGCGTCTTCAAACTAATTCTCTTCTCGTGGAATATGCTCAAAAGTGATTTCCTCGAAATACAAAATTAGTGTCAATACATGCTCCCGATAAGGAATGAGATTCGGGTGCTTCATATCCCATTCTCCCTTAATATGACGGATGAATAGGGCTGAGTCCCCATACACATCTAAGAACTTGATCCTCATATCAATATCAGATTTGATACTCATGATGCACGCTTCATATTCGGCCATGTTGCTATATAGTCAAAGCACAATTTGGTGGTGAATGGCGTATGGAAACCCTTGGGAGAGATGATCACAACACCAACTCCATTGCCAAGTGTGTTAGAAGCTCCATCAAAAACCGTAGTCCATCGGAATCCTGGCTCAGGTCCTTCATATGGTCCAAGTTCTTCACAATCTATAATTTGCATGATATTCTTATCCGGGAACTCGAAATTCATAGACTGGTAGTCATCTATAGCTTGATGAGCCAAATGATCTGCCAGTACACTTCCTTTGATTGCTTTCTGAGTGGTGTATTAGATGTCGTATTCTTTCAAGACCATTTTCCATCGGGCTATTCTTCCAGAGAGAGCGGGCTTCTCGAATATATATTTTATAGGATCCAACTTAGAGATCAACAAAGTGGTATGAGTCAACATATATTGTCTTAGTCGACGAGCAGCCCATGCTAAAGCGCAACAAGTTTTATCGAGCAGTGAGTATCTTGTTTCACAGTCGGTAAAATTTTTGCTAAGGTAGTATATTGCATGCTCTTTTCGACCAGACTTGTCATGTTGGCCCGGTACACAACCCATTGAGTTCTCTAACATTGTAAAGTACATAACCAAAGGTCTTCCTTCAACTGGCGATATTAGAATCAAAGGTTCTTGGAGGTACTCATTGATTTTGTCAAAATCTATCTGGAAATCATCGTTCCACTTCACTACCTGATCTTTTTCAGCAACTTGAAGATCGACTCACAAGTAGCGGTCAAATGGGAAATGAATCTGGCAATATAATTCAGTCATCCCAAGAATCCTCTGAATTCCTTCTCAATATGAGGAGTGGGCATTTCTTGAATACCTTTGACCTTGGAAGGATCGACTTCAATACCTTTACCACTGATAACGAAACCCGGGAGTTTGTCGGGTCTCACCCCGAAGGTGAATTTGTTTGGATTCATCCTCATCTTGTACTTCTTCAATCTCTCAAACAGCTTATGTAGATGGTCAAGATGTTCCTCTTCAGTATGATATTTGGCTATCATGTCATCAACATAAAACTCTATATCATGTCATGTAATTGAGCTACCATAGCATGCTGATATGTTAAACCAGTGTTCTTCAACCCAAAAGGCATAACCTTGTAATAGAAAGTGCCCCACTGTGTGACGAAGGTAGTTTTATCCATGTCTTCAGGCGCCATCTTGATCTTCTTATAACCTGAGAAACCATCCATAAAGGAGAATACTTTATGTTGAGCGGTATTGTCAACCAGAACATTAATATGTGGAAGCCGAAAGTCATCCTTGGGGCTTGCCCTGTTCAGATCCCTGTAATCTACACACATACACACTTTTCCATCTTTCTTTGGTACCGGGACCACATTTTCAACCCACTGAGGATAAGATGTAACAACTAAGAAACCTGCATTGAATTGCTGCATATCCTTAGCATTGATCTTTTCGAACATCTCGGGACGCATACGATGAACTTTTTGCTTTATCAAAGAGAAACCCTCTTTCATCGGTAGATGGTGAACCATGATATCAGTATCGAGCCCTGGCATGCCTTCGTACAACTAATCAAAGATCTCAACATAGTCATGTAGCATCTGGATTAATATGTTCTTGACACTTTCCTCTAGGTTGGCACCTATATTGACTTCTTTCCTGTCTGCTTCAGTACCCAAGTTCATAACCTCGACTGGTTCTTCATGCGGTTGTATAGCCTTTTCCTCTTGCACTAACAGTCTAGAAAGTTCTCCAGGTATTTCAAAATCTTCCTCACTTTCGTCCTCATCTTGGTAGATCGAATTTTCAAAGTCATAAGTGGCAATAGCAGAATTGTTATCAATGGGATCCAGAGTGGATGTGGATCTTCAATTTATTGTGTGGGTGTGTGTAAGAACACATAGATATTTTAAAAGTGATAAAAATAAAAGAAAGATAAATAGTGCAAAATTTTATTGCAAAACATCCAATAATTTATTAAATGAAGATATGTTAATGAAATGACAACCCTAACAAATGAATCGTCATGCCCCGGGTAAGGCACAAGGCTTAAAGTTATTATCCAAAACTTTGAAAGCAAAAAGAAATAGAAAATGGCATTTACTCCTGACTGAAGGAGATTGAGATAATGTCTTCAATATTCCAGTTGCTGAGTGCATTGCCGAAGGTGGGAAAAATCCAGTTGTCTAGGTCGTACTCAACATCAGCATCCTCTATAGAAGAAATATCATTAATAGCATTAACACCCTTGTCGTGCTTAGGAATAGGTGCAGTAATCACATTGGGAGTATCGGGAGGACCAAACTTAATATCTTTATTGTCGTTCATGTCTTGAATTTGTTCTTCAAGGCCTATCAACTATTGGTGTCGTGCCCGAGGCTATTGGAATGGTAAGCACATTTTACATTAGGATTGTACCGAAGAGAGGAGGTGTTGGGATTCTGGGGAGGATCCCTTAATGTTATCAGCTTTTCTTTCAATATGTGTTGTAAAGCCTAAGACAATGTCATGTTGATCTTGGTAAATTGTCTTCTCGGTGCGTCTGACCTACGTTGATTGTTTTGCTGATGTTGTACAAGAGCTGGATTAGGAATTAGCACCTCCCCTACAGATTGGTTGTGATCACTTCTAGCACGACCCTTCTGGCCATAAACATAATTAGTTTCATTATTTTCATTGAACATCTTCTTTACAGCACTTGAAGACGCAACCACTTGAATCTTTCCACTTCTGATACCACTTTTGACATGTTCTCCTGTTAGTATCAACTCGATAAAACCATATGCAAAGCTTCCGATCAGATGATTAAAGAAAGGTCATGTCAAAGTTCCATGAACATATCAACCAGTTCCTTGTCAGACAGAGGAGGTTGAACTCTTCCAGCTAAATCTCACCACTTCTGGGCATACCCTTCGAAGCCTTCATTCGAGCCCATATTCATACTTTGTAATTACACACGAGTTGGTGCAAGGTCAGCATTATACTGATATTTCTTGTAAAAAGCAGCAACCAGGTTTTCCCAAGTACGTATATTGGTTCCTTCTAGCTGATAGAACCATTCCAGTTGTGTCCCAAATAAGCTCTCTTGAAATAAGTGAACCCATAACTTTCTGCCAGCAGTATGGGGTTGGATCTTCCGTACATAAAACCTCATATGAAGCTTAGGTCAAGAAATACCATCATATTTAGAAAAAGTAGGGATCTTGAATTTGTGAGGGATCACAACCCCCAAGACTAATCCCAGCTCCTCAAAATCCAAGCCAGGTACTCTTTGGATTTCCATGGTATTCAGATGATCTTCCAACTGCTTGTACTTTTTGTCAGCGAGAGGATACTATTCAGCAGAATAGTTTTCTTCATCAGAATACAGGCTAGAACCAAGGTTGTTATTCTCCTTAGCTTTCACACTCTTGTCATCTTCCTCTTGGTTATCATCTTCATTTGATGGGACCTTGAAATCTAGAGCCCTTATGACCATACCTTTTAATCTTCTACCCATATTAAGAAAGACATTTGGCTTCTTAGTCTTCTTTTTTCTCTCTTTTATGATAGGTGCTTTCAAGTCTTCCTGCCCTTTGGCTAAGTTCAGGAACATTTGCTGAAATTGAGCGTTGAGTGCTTGAAGATCTTTCACGGTTTGTTCAAGAGCCATCTTTTACTAAAATAAACAACAAGAAGATGAGAAAACCTATCTTAGGAATTACCTGTTATAATGATATGCATGATATGTAGATGAAATTCTTTAAAGGATCTCGCGGGATGAACAAAAAATGAAATGTTAAAAGTTAAGTCTGGCTACAGCTTTGGCTGAAGAACTTTACGTCTTTGAATGTCCTTATATGAGAATCAAGCCCATCATGTCAAGTGGGTCCTAGCCTTTGACTCAAAAGAACATACCTCGGTCTTTGACGGCATTTGGATAGAGGAAAATAAATCCTCTTGCCCCTTGCTAGACATCTGGTTCATGATAAACCTGCATCACAGACCCTTGAGATCCTTGAAATGGTTAATAAAAATGCTATGGTATGATATCATGATGTTATGATGTCATGTTTGAATATGAGAGGATAATGAGGGTTCCTTTCCCTCTTTAGGTTTTGTTTAGATCTGAGGTATATGATTTCTTTTGTGTATTGATAATATGTTTATGTGAACCTATATGGAATGATGATTCAATTAATGTCTATGATGTGTGTTGTTGTTGATGATTTTTGTTGTTGTGATGTGTAATACGGTGGGAGAACTTACTTAATTTTACGCTTTATCACAAATATTGCAGATAGCAAGAGTTACCACCGAATTTTCTTTTATCCAATAAGGAAAGGGTGAAAAGAATAGGAAAGACCTCGATAGATTTTGAGTTCGGTGGATAGGTTATTAAAAGGGAAGGTTTAGCACCATTTTCATCTGTAGTTATCTATGGGCTCTTAATCGCTTAGCTCACTTTTTGAAAATTGCTTCGTGTTGTGTATTTGAAAATATTTTCAAAAGTTTCCAATGTAAGGAGAAACTTTGTAATGATTCTCGTATCTTTCTTCGAGAATGCATACAAAGTGTTTGTTTGAAAATATTTATTGAAAAGTGTGGTTGTGAGAAGTGTTTTGTTTTTTAAGAGCTTTATGAGAAAGCAATTAGGATTTCTACCCTACTCAAGGCCATTCTTGTATTTTCCTCCTCCTTTAAATAGTGATATCTGTGCCATTAGTTAGTAGGAAGCCCTATCGTTGGATATGAATGGACAGGAAAGGGTCGTCGTACAATCATCGAAGGCAACTAGTAAGGACGCTTTAGCAATTTTCGTAAGGGACTAGATCATTTACGAAAGGCAACGTCAAATGATCATCGAGAGACTATGATCTTTGTATCGAGGGACTTTGCTAAAGCATCCCCATGTTCGAGGGACACGACTGTTTTCCGAAGGCAACAAGGGAGGTTACCCTAGAGGTGTAAGTGTGTGAGTGTATTGTTTTTCAGTTATTTTATATTAGAGATTAGGGTTTTCTAATTATTTGTTTTTTTTCATATAACCCTAATTACTAAGCAGTAATTAGCAAATATAAAAAACTGTAAAGGTGCGGAAAGTAAAAGTGGAAATATAAGCCCTGGACTATTACATCGCTTCGGGGCAGATACAAAATAGAAAATGCAAAAAATAAAAACCCTAACTATTACATCCAGGAGCAGTTACATAATAACAAAAGAAAGCGACAAATAAGGATTTCATTTGCAAAACTTATACAGTCGATCTAAGAAAATGTAAAAAAAACTAGACAAGAAAATATTTTTTGGTAATTTTTGTGAAAAGAAAGATTTATGACAATTAATTAACCTATTAAATCTAATTAATTTTAATTAATAAAAAAAATTAATTAACTAAATTTTATATATAAAAAATTAATTAAAAACTTAAAAGTCTAATTAATTTTAATTTATAAAACTAAGACACTAATTGTGTTTATATTTTGATAAAAAAGTGAGTGAGAGTAAATAAATAAGTTAGGCCTGATTTTTTAGCAAAAAGGAGGGGTATGAATAGCACAGGGTCCAAGCTCAAGCGCTGTTGGTCTATGAGATCTAGTGTGTGGCGTCTGCAAAGGTGCATCGCGGGGAGCACATCTGGAAGCATCAAATTTGGATCAGATGGCTGCGAAGCTGAGGATGCATCAATGATGTGTGGGAAGCGCTGTACTTGATCTGTAAAAGACATAAAATATGAAGAAAAATCACAAAATACCAAAAGACAGGGATCAAATCCACACCTTGGTATAGTTATACCTTAGCGCGTGCTCGCTTGCCACTGGGGTGGCCATGCATCCGGTTATATTCCTAAAATGAATTAAATATAACATAAAAAAATTGCATGGACCAGAGAGGCGTCGGAGCCCTAGCTTCGGTCATCTTCTCTGGTGAGTCTTTTCCTTCCAACTTGTAAAATAAACACTGTTAGAGATCCAAAAGGACCCTACCCCCCAAAATCAAGACCTGTGAATTCAATGGGACCATTGGTTTGGGCTGAAACGTGTTATAAAAAGATATATGGTAAGAATAAAGGGAATCGGTGCAATCATGGTGATGCACGATTTCGGCAGCATGAGACTCATGCGATGGTCCAATCCTGCACTAACATGTCTCAAACACATTAATATTGTTAGCTTTGATAAAAACATCAAGAAAACAGAAATATGAATGTATGAAATAATAACAAAATGATGATGTATGCAGTGCATTTGAGTCCCTTAGACCATCAAGGATGATCCATTCTCACTCTACTGTGCTCTAGGAAGTGAATGGAAGGTTAGTATGCCTCGAGAGTGGCTGCAATAAGGGTTTACAATTTACCCTAATTCTTTGATATTTTTGGAATTTTGGAGAGGTGTTTTTACAAGGGATTTCGTGTCAGCATTTGCCTCAATGAGGAAGATATATAATGCTTGCAATTAGGTCAAACCATTTGGGCTTGGACCTTGTAAGAAAAGTCCTTGTTTTATCTTTTAAATTTTGACTTTAAATAAATATAAAATATATATAATAAAAATCTAAGGGGTGTATAAGTAAGCTCTGAGGTTTTTCTTGATGTATAAAATATGCATGGACCTTGAATCACAAGCCCAATAGCCCAAAATTCTAAGTTTGATCACTTTTGGTTTCATGCATTTGCTCAAAATTCCCTAACTTCCACCAAGCATAACTCTCTAAATTTTTATTATATGAAGGTGATATTTGACTTTTTGGAAATCTCAAGATATCCTCTACAATCTCTATTTTTATAATTTTTACATTTGAAGTCATTATCTTGATGTAAGTTGCCTTGACAAAAAGTATCTTTTTGTTGACTTTTGAAATGACCTATAATGTATTGGCCCATATCTCTCAAATGGAGCATTTTTTGGACTTGGGCTTAGAGAGATAAAGTTGTATAAAATTTAACTTCCTTTAAAATGAGCTTTGGTTGAGGAAAATCTAATGAAACATGTGAAAGTTATGCTTGGTCAAAGTTCAGTTGACTTCTCCTCAAGAAAACCCTAATTTGGCAACTTTTGACTTTTGATGAATTGAGAGTTTTCTTGACGAATCATGATCAAACCTTGATCAAATGATGAATAGGACTTCAAAATGTTTATGTTAACCAAAAATCTTGAAGTTTGACTGCATGTTGACCATAGTTGACTTTTTGTCCAATATAGTTGATTTTCAATCATCAAAGTAATTGACTGAGAAAATTTGTGATGCAAGGACTGAAATTTAGTATGAGCATTTTTGGTGGCATATAAGAAACCATGAAATCCACTTGAGGCATTAAGAGTCCAATCTTCCTTGAAAAAAGTGAAACTCTAGTTGTAGGTCAATTGCTTAGGAGGAGAATTTGTCTGATCAATTCTTGGGCAACCTTGAGCAAATGAAAACCCTAGGAGAATGAGAAGATGTCTTGAAGAAAAATAGGAGGGAAAATTTTGGGGTACAACATGATGTTATTCCAAGAAATCCCAAATATGGAAAATTATAGATCTAGGAGTATGATGAAAATTGGAAAAAAATTAGAGGTAGAAATTGTTGTAGGATTCTAGGATAAAAGAATTAGATGAAGCCTATGAATTATTATGTGTAGAAACATTGTTTTGAACCAAAATTGGAGGTTGAAAGTGCTCAAGATGGGTATAAAACGAACTGGTGCGAATGCAAAAAATTCTGGAGCAACAGATTGGCCATACGCGTATGGTACGCGTATGTGGGACATTCTCAGGGGCTATACGCGTATGGTACACACCATGTCCCCAAGCCAACACGGACAACTACCTGAATGTGTATGGTATGCGTAAGAAAGGAAGGACATACGCGTACAGGCTAGCCAATACACATATGGAGATCTGGGAGGAGTTTTGGGGGGAAATTTCCCTCTGGTCGTACGCGTATGGTACGCATACGAGGTTGGGAGCTGGAGAAGAATATGTATGGTACACATATGAGACGGGCGGGAAGAGAGCCAAACATGTATGGTACGCGTATGGGAAGGCTAAAGTGCGTAAATTCCAATTTCACGATTTCGTTCCCGTTTTCGCATGCAGTGTAATTCTTTGGGTTGTAATGACTTGTATGAAGTAGGCAGATGTATGAAGGCTAATAGAAATGGATATTTGTAGCAAAACATGTAACTTTGGATGAATATATTATGATGTGAGATGAATAATGTTTTTTTTTTGGGTAGAGTGATATTATGTTGTTGTTGTTATTGAATATAGATGAATTGATAGCATGCTTAGTGATTGTGATGCCATGATGTTATGTTGTTGTAAATGTTGTTGTTGTTGTTGAATATACATGATAAATTGATAACATGTTTAGTTGTTGTGATGATATGACCCTATGTTGTGATACTATCATATTATGTTGTTGTTGTTAAATGTTCGTGATGGATTGATAATATGTGTAGTGGATTGTGATACTAAGATACTATGTTGTTGAAATGTTGTTGTGATGTTTGATGAATTGTGATACGATAATATTGTATTGTTGAATGTATGCAAGTATGTTGTTAATGTTTTCTATTGCCATCGTTTCATGTATGGTGAGGGCTTATGCTCTATTGGTGGCCTTTATTGGCAAGATGTTGAGGGCTTATGCCCTGTTGTTGCCTAAATTTGGCACTATGTTGGGGGCTTATGCCCTGTTGGTACCACGTGCATTTAGTTGTTGTCGGTTGCATTGTATTGCACCATCTTGATTTGATGTTGTGTTAAATGAGTGAAGAATTTTTTTCAAAGTATTGTGTGAAATGTGTATTTTGTGAATTATGTGATTTGTTTGAATTACTACTCCTTAACATGTGATATTTCACCTAATATTTATTTAATGTAATTCTCACCCCTTTTCTATGGTTGTGTCTGTGCTTCTCCGGGAGTATAGATAATTAGGTACCTGAGTAATGCTTGGAGTATGAGTTTTCTGATCGAGTCTTAGGAGTCGCTCTGATACATAACACGAGATTTGGTAATTTTCTATGTTTTACGTTGTTTTATTTGTTACGTATCTTACCTTTATGTTATATGCCGAACCATAGATATTTGATATTTTCGGTGTGTAAATAATTCTTTTATGAGAAATAAAGTAATTAAATGATTTGAAATCTTATGAGTTTTTGGAAGATGTGGCATCTCATTCATGTACTATGATATATTTTTATATATTTTATTATAATTATATAATTGGGAAAGTGGGGTGTTAATATTGGTATCAGAGCAGGTATGTCCGTTCGGCCAGGTTGTTGAGTCTTTAGAGTGTGATAGTTGAATAATGTCAACGTGTTGTTCCTTAGTGCGTGACTTGTGTTTGAAACACGGTTAGTGCCTTCTTGTTTTTCTGATCACTTATTTGCAGGAGATGGATTGAAACAAGTGGGGGAGAAGTTGTTTCTTCTCAGAGACATTTTGGTTGTAAGAGGTGAAAATTTGGTTTGGTGTGCCATAGATTGCAAAAGTGTAGGTGTTGGTAGGACTGTATAGTCTTCCGATTCTGAAGAGAATATGGATTCGAGATTCGTGCATAACGGTCAGGTTGAAGTGTCCTTAGGAGGGATTGATCAGGTACTTGTGTTGTTCACATCTCTAGTGGTAGAGGGTAATGTTATGGCTAATGATATGCCAGTTGTGTATGGGCCCTGATGCTTTCCCGAGGAAGATTGCGACTTGTAACTAGAGTGAGATGTTGTATTAATGTGAGGTGGTCTTTAAAGATGAATTATTTGAAGTGGAACCTAGTTCTTTAGAATTATGTTGTTGAGTCGATGCAAACTCTTTCGTCTGAGGCATGTTGCAAATTCAAGGTTTCGGTCTGTTGCACAATTCAGGCGTTTCTGAAGGGAGACATTCAAGTATTATTGGTGGTTGCTTCTTAGGGAATAGAGGGAAATGAGATGGCTAGTGACATACCAGTGGTGTGTAACTTCCATATGTTTCGCAGATATCTACTAAGCAAGTAGGATAACTTCTAGGCGATGAGGATATTTCGAGAACAACTTTTAGAACTTTGTGGGGGCATTGTGAATTTTTGGATCAGCTGTTGTGGCGTTTATTATGGACATTCTAATTTATTCCAAGATGGAATAACAACAGGTGGAATAATTGTGAATTGCATTGCAAGCGTTGAAGGAGTAGAAAACTGTATACTAAGTGGTCAAGGTGTGAAGGTTGATCTAAGAAGGGGAGTTCCATAGGCGTGTTGTTTCAGGTAAGGATAATTGTGGATCTGTCCAAAAGTCGGTGCAGTTATACGTTGAGAGTTTCTGAAGTTAGATATGGGTATTGTAAGCTCTTTTAGCTTAGTTGGTTACTATTGCATTTTGCGAAACAAGTGCGGTGTCGGTTAGAGACGAGGTCAAGTGCAATAGATTGGTAATGAATAATTGGAGGGAATGAAATGTTGGCGTTAAGAGAAACATGTTAAGAAAGTGTTGTAGGAGCATATGGAGGTGCAATTTATGCCAATTGAGAATGGTTAGAATGGAGAGATCCTTGAGGAAAAAGAGAAGGTTGAATGGTGGGATGGAATGTGAGTCATTATAGACATGGTAGCAAATATATGTCAAGGAAAGTTAAGGAGCTTCTATCACCAACTAAGTGACGATTTGGTATTATTGAGATTATGATTAGAATGAGGTTAAAAGGTTGAAAAATATGGATTCTTGATGTGAAATTTGAAGGAAAACCAAGAATTTAGGAGTGCTGTTAGAATCCTCTATGTGGACAAAGGCTTGGAATAGAGTGGAATGAGTTGTGATGTATTTGGTATGCTAACATGTCTTAAGTTATAAAATGCTTAATCGTCGTGGGATGATAAGCGAGTGAGAAGTGGACTATGTAATATGTTGGGCGATGGTGTCTCATCGATAAGATCGAATGAGAAGGAAATTGTGTAGGCACGTGAAAATCTCTAAGGAGATCATTTGGATTGTGGTGCTTTAGGTGACTTTGAGTGAAAGTTCTAAAGAAACTCTATTATAGTTAGTAATGATGGTTTATGCTCCATCATGGTTGTCGGCTACTTATTGACAAATTGAGGAACTGATCACCCTTAATATATTGTTGATAGTAGACAGGATCGTGTTGGATGTGATGGACTTATCTTGCCAGCTTGATAGTGTGTAAAGTGACTAATGTTCTACCGAGAGGGTAGTCGTTCACGATTTCGTGAGAGCCTAATATAAAATTGGATATAAAAGAGTTGGGGTTTATTGAATAGTTCAGAGACTTGAGTTGTATACAACCTAACATCGCAGAGTGGGAGGTTGAGGATATAAAAGGTGAGTAGTGATTTTTTGGTGAATATTAAAGAGAGTCAGAAATTGGATGTGGATTTATAGGCCTAGTAGTTGATAGAAATCAAGTGAGGATAATGACTTTAAAGTGGACGATCAGAGTAGTGCAGCTGAAGTGTGATATAACGCAGATCGTTGCACATGTGTGATTGTAAGAGTCAAGGGTTGAACATCAAAAGCCTACGGGAATGATGCAAAACCATTGGACATTCCAGAAGGGAGGTGATAGATGAATATTTTAGGTGTTATTCTCATTATTGTCGTATCAATAGATGTATTAATTTAAGTGTTTAACTGATGAATCGTAGCATCAGAGTACTAATGTTGTGTGTCCATGTTGTGAGTATTATAGTTCGGACAATGTCCTTGTGACGGTGTTGCAGTTGGGTTAAAATGGTTAACGATGTTGAATGTTGATGGGTGGTATTCAAGACACTGCCAGATATGACATGGGAATTGGGAAGTTGGATGTGAGAGTTTTGTCTGGAGTGTGTCACATTGTTAATTGTTTAGGACGAAAATATTCTAAGTAGGGGAGAGTTGTAATGCCCCATTTAAATATTTAATCATTTGATGATTGGATTTGTAGAACTATGTTGGTTTGACTAAGGAGGTGTGAGAACTTAGTATAGTTCGATAATTGGAGTATGCTTTAAATAATATTATAATAATGATAATTCCGGTGAAGGATAAAATTTCCCATTATTATTAATAAAAATATTATTGTTGGTTAAATTTTGTATTTTCCACTAATGATATTACTACTATTAATATTATAACTATTATTATTATTATTATTATTATTATTGGGAAATAATAATAAGGAATAATTAAAGAGAATAGTGGTAGAAAGAGAATTGGGAGAAACTGTTGTCTCGTGGAAAGAAGAGAAGCCAGGGAAAAGGGTGACAAGGAGAATCCCATCATTGTTGAATTATCAAAGCTCCAAACCAAGGTAAGAGGGAGAATGAGTTCTTTAAATGGTGATTATAACATGACAAGGTGGTGAGGGTTCCTTTCCCTCTTTAGGTTTTGTGTAGATATGAGGTATATGATTTCTTTTGATAATTGATAATATGTTTGTGTGAACTGTTGCACCCCAAAATTTACCCTCTTGATTTAGGCTTATGTCTCATCATAAACATCATATTGCATTTCATTCATACATTATGATGGGATCAAAGTATTTTGGTTATCAAGTTTTCCTCAAGCTTTGGAAGTTGATTGTATTGACAAGTTGCTCAAGGAGAGCCTTATTATCTAAAACTTTGGATCTTTCAAGCCCAAAGGTTTCACATATCTCAAGATATCTTATCCACCTCATTGGATCCTCAGAAGATTGAGTATTGTGCTTCTTATAAGAAGAATCACATCCTTTGGATTCATCATTCAAAATTAAGGTTTTGAAGCTTGATCAGTTATCTCCTAATGAAGAGTGCAAAACTAGGGTTTGAGTTTTAATCAGGGATTCTTTATAATTTTAAATGGAAACACTTTCCATAGCCTCTATGTTTTGGAATATCATATGTTTGAAGTTTTGTTCACCAATTTTGAAGAGAAGTGGTTCAATTGAATCAAAAGGGAAAAACCGTCATTTTACTCAAAAGTCAACAAAGTCAAAGTTAACCAAGTGAACTTTTGGTCAACATGAAGCATTTGACATGTATTTTCATGTGGGATGATCATTTATTATTTATTTTGATGAGAATTGCAAGTTTGAGAAGTTACTAGGATTTGAAGTTATCTTGGTGATTGAAAATTTCACTAATATTCTTGATTTTGGCCTGACTTTGGAAGGGCATAACTTTCTCATTTTTCAGGGAAGTTTGGTGTTCTTTTTTGCCAATTGAAGAGGTAAAAGAGATCTACAAGGGCCCACATGGGTAAAAACACACTTCTTACTCAAAATAAAAAGTTATGAGCCTTTGAAATTTAGGGCAAGTTGGACATTTTTTGAGGCATCTTGGGCATCTAGCCAGGCAAGGCAAGGCATTTGGCCCAGGAAATTCATCAAACAGTTGGTGAAATTCTTGTAATTTCTGATTCAAGGCATAATCCAAAAATCTGCCTCGTGCATTTTAAAGAGGGATATGAAAGCTTCTCATTAAACTTGGAATCACTCAATTTGGTTTAAAATCGAAGAAGCTGTGATTTTAGGAAGTTGAGTATCGAAACCGGGGATTCGAATGGCTATCTTTGATTTCCTTCAACTTGGAGCAGCCGAAGTAACTTTTTGGGCTGGTCGAAGCTTCCTCATACTCTCTTTGATTTCCTTCAACTTGGACCAGTCAAAGTGACTATGTGGGCTGGTCGAAGCTTTCTCCCGCTTTCTTTGATTTCCTTCAACTTGGACCAATCGAAGTGACTTTGTGGGTTGATCGAAGCTTCCTCTTGCTCTCTTTAATTTACTTTAACTTGGACCAATTGAAGTGACTTTGTGGTCTGGTCGAAGCTTCCTCCTGCTCTCTTTAATTTCCTTCAACTTGGACCAGTCGAAGTGACTTTGTGGGCTGGTCGAAGCTTCCTCCTGCTCTCTTTGATTTCATTCAACTGTGACCAATCGAAGTGACTTTATGGGCTGGTCAAAGCTTTCTCATGCTCTCTTCGATTTCCCTCAATTTGGACCAATCAAAGTGTTACCTTATGGGCAGGCCACCACGCGTAGTCTTGGGCAAGTTGGCTTGAGTTTCCCAGGAATCCTAAGCCTCATATCTTGCTTATCTCTCCATCATTTCTTTTGAACCTCAGTTTGTTTCGAAGCTTAGGGCATGTTCTTTAATTGGCTCAAGGAAAATTTGAGTACGCACAAGCCAATTTTCTATGGCCTCAGTTGGAAGTCAGCTGACTTTTGGTGCATGCATGGGTTGCAAATTGCAGATTCTGTGCACCCTTCGATTCTGTTTGGTTTTAAGTTAATATTGCACACGCTTGGCAGGAATTGGACACCTAATTTCTTACTTCTTTTGGCCAAGCAATCACACTTTTCTTTCCTTCCCATGATTTCTATATTTTTTCCAAAATTGATAACTTTCACCTCAAGCAAAATCACACCATGTGCTCATGCTGCCACCTCACCCCTCACGCTTCACTCACCTCATTTCATTAACCTTCGAGCTCATCAAAACACAAGAGAATAAGCATAATGGCAACACAAAACACATTTGGCCATCATACTTTTCTGTTTTAGCGGAAAATTCTTTTTTTCCCTCCAATGGCTCCTTATTTTTCCCTCCAATGCATCCTCCTCATTCAAAAAAAAAAAGGAGGAGGCTGCATTAGAGGAAACTCAGATATGAAGTGACTTTTCTCTCAAAAATCCATTTCTTCGAATTTCTCTTATTGCTTGATCTTTCCTCAATTTTCTTGTTGATTCTTCATCCTCAAGTGCTGAGGAAGATGAAGCCAAGCTTGGTTTGCATTTGGAGAGAAGGAGACAATAAATTAATTTTGCCTTGAGGTAGGTTTTCATGGACTTTGATTCTTATGATTAAGCTTGAATTGATGATGTAAATCGTGTGTATTGTGGTTTAGCTGGCCAGACTTTAGGTCTGATGTATATTTGATGCCTTGTTGAAGCTTGAACTCGTGCATTAGTGTTCTCTGCAACTTGTGTGTTTCAGAATTTTGTGTCATTTTCTCATGTTTGTTTCTCTCTGATCTTGGATCTATATGAAAATTTGAGAATATCATGATGTAGCTTGTTAGTTAAACTTTAATTTGCACTTGATTTCATTAATTTTAGTTGAGAATTGATTGAGTTGTATTAATCTGAATATAGCTTGCAAATTTGTTTATGCGCGCATTTTTGCCCTAGCCAGAGGTTCAAGATGATGGCGTGGCCTCCTCTGGTTGGCTGTTTTGTTTTTTTGAATTATTTGAATTTTGTTTTATATCTTTGATTTTCCTGATATTATTTCTTGTCCAAAAAATGGTTGAAAATTTCTGAAAAATTCATGAAACTCCAAAATAATATTCCTGACCTTGTGCATTTTTTATAGAATTTTTGAAAATATTCTGATTGGTTTTTAAATTCGTGTGATTGATTAATTGTTTGTTTTATACCATTGATCTTCCCGATTTTATTTCTTGCCTAATAAATGGTTGAAAAATTCATCAAACTCCAAAATAATATTTCTGACCTTGTGTATTTTTTTCATAATTTTTGGAAACGCTTTGATTGGTTTAAAAATTTGTGTGATTAATTAATTGTTTGTTTAATTTTCAATTTTATTTTGATATTTCCTTTGATCCAAAAATTCCACAAAAAATCACGAATGCTTATTTTTAATTCTAATATTTGAATATAATTTTGATTGGATATTTTTCTGAATTTTGATTAGATTTTTATTTTGAGATGTGAATATTTGCTTAATTGATTAATGGTTTGAATTTTGATTTTATTTTTGACTTTTCTTTAATTCTAGAAAATATGAAAAATAAGTTTTCTGATCTTTAGAGTTTTCTCTATTTTTGTATGATTTTATTTTGAATTGTTTAGAATTGAAACTTGATTGATCAATAATTGAGTTTATTTTCTAAATAATTAGGGTTTTGATAATTCCCTTGTTTGTTTTGATTCCATAAACCAACTTGCCCTGAGTTTCAATTGAATTTAGATCTTGTTTGAATTTCATAGATGGATTGAGGATCTTAAAAATATTTTTCTTGAATTAGTTGATAAGGTTTGATATTTTCCATTAATTTATTTTGAAAAACTTGTTTAGATTGGATGTTTCATCAACTAGTTTTGGTGTTTGAAGCTTGATTGATCCTTTCCTCTACTATCCATGAACTTAAAACATGTTTTATGACTTCTATACATCTCAAAGATTTTAAGAAAATTTTGGTTTGAATTATTGAAGTCCTTTGCTATTTTTAAAGTATTTTTGAAGTAAAAATGACCAATTGATGATACATTCTTTGTTGCAATTTGTTTGATGGCCAATGAACTTGTGTGAGGCCTGTAGTTTGGCACTTAATGATCATATTGCTTATGTTTTCTCTCATAAATTCAATTCAATCCTCTTGACTTCTCATAATTGGTTGATGAGCACTTTTTGACCCATACCTCCTAAGTGATGTTCTTGTGTGGATTTTGCTTTAAATTTTGAATTTTTGCCTTGAGTTTGAGGTCATCAAATGACAAATGATGACATAGTGGAATGATACATCAAGTATAGTCTCATAAACACTTGATATCACTTGACCTCTAATGTTTGAACCATTTCATCTTATTATGAATTTGATGTTCAATCTTTTCTTTTCTTTTGAATCTTTGAGGTACATTGAATGCACTTATGCAACATGCTTTAGAATCAACATTTTAAATTCTTGATCATATCCTCATAGCATGATAGAAGCTTGATTTCAAGTCTTTTAAATGGTTTAAGTCTTCTAATTTTGTCCTTTTTGAATTCCTTTCCTTGCTAACTTGTGATCCAGGCTTTGTGATACATATTGTGGTACCCCTCTTTTATTATGCTTGTGAACCATAATTAAGTGAATGAGTATGGATGTATAGTGATTTTCTATTGACCTCCAAGGTATTTGTTTGTATTCTTCTTTTTCTCCTTTGATCCTTGATTGATATTTACTTGTCAATTCAACATGGTGACAAGAAAGGAGCAACGACTCTTTAGTTTTGACCTAATTGTTACATGTGCCTACTTGATGCTTCTTATATCTACTGTTTGGATGTTTTCCTATCATGGTCTTCCATTGCTTGGTCATATCATCATCCATCCCTTACTAGTTTTTCATTTATCTTTGAAATCACTAATTTGTCTGTTGAATGTACGAGGTACTCTGAGGAAAGTTTTCCATTTTGACTTAATGATATAGTGTTCCACTTTATTTGTGGAATACAATTGGTTATGCTTGTTGTGATACAGTGGAAGAACCGAATGTTAATACTGGTTTGCGTTTTTTATTCGCAAATGTGCGGTAAGCAAGAGTCGCCACCTACTTTTATTTTATCCATCAAAGGAAAGGGTGAAAAGAAAAGAAAAAGACTTTTTTCGAGATTTTCTGAGTAAGGGGGTAGATTATGGAAAGGGAAGGTGTTAGCACCCTTTCCATCCGTGGTTTTCCACGAACTCTTAGGTACTTGCTCATTTTTTAAAACTGTTTTCGTGTTTGTGTGATTTGAAAGGTTTTGTTTGCTTTATAGTAACTCTTGTATCAGTCCTCAAGAGTGTGATAAAGCATTTTTTGAAAAGATTTTTTGAAAGGTTTGTAAGTGTAAAAAGTTGTTTTTTGAGCAAGTAGTTATGAACTGTCTACCTACTCGAAAAATGATGTTCTTTTCCTCCTTTCCTTTAGATAGTGCTATCCTACTATTAGTGAGTAGGTAGACCTATCGTCGGATGTTGAAGGACTATCGGAAGGGACGTTTTATGGTCATCGAAGGCAACATGTAAGGATACCTTAGCATTTCGAAGAGACTGTCATCATATAGGCAACATCGAGGGACAAGATTATTTCTCGTAGGCAACTCGAGGGACATTAAGGGACCATAATCTTTATGATGACTTTTAGATTGAGAGTCTTTGCTAAGATATCCCTACGTTTGAGGGACATGACCATTTTTTTCTGAGGCAACCAAGTGAGGAGTACTCTAAGGGTGCAAGTGTGCGACAGTGTGCTTTTTTCAGATATTTATCTTGAAGTTAGTGACCTAATGATTAATTGATTTAATCTTGTCATGCACACCTAAGTTAATAACAATTTATATACAAGCATATAAGGAATAAAAGCGAGAAATAAAGGTTCATACGTTATTACAAGGCTTTGGCGTAGATACATAATAATGGACTGAAAAGTAAAATGCGAAAATTGGAAGCCCTAATTAACTATTACAAACCGGGCACAGTTACAGAAATAATAATAAAAAATAATCGTATGGAAAAATAATAACGCGCAAAATTTAAGAATGGCCTATGTTTGAAACCCTAGAAACCTAATTGCTCATTAAAAATATTTTTGGTATTTTATGAAAAATATTAGAAATTTAACCTAATTCTCTAATTAATTTTAATTAATGAAAATAGGTCAAAATAATTAAATCAAACTAATTTATTTATCAAAAATTAAATTTAATTAGAAAAACCTAAATCTACTATTTTTTGTGATTTTCTGATTTTTATGATTTAAAAAAAGAAGAAACTAAAAAATATAAACTAAATAAAAGGAATAAAGAAATTGAGAAATGGGCCTGAGAGGGGTGAGAAACCCAATTGGAGGGGTGTACTGCTAAATTCCAGCAAGGCCCAAATCTGGTTGGCCCACAGGTGCGCTGGATTTGGTGTTGTTGTGTGCTTGGATGTCCATCATGGAGAAGCATCACTGGGAATTAGATCTGGATGGTGATTGATCTGATGGTGATGATGTGGTTAGCCCATGTTGTGCGTGATTGTCCTGGCCACACTGGATTTGGAGGAAATCCATTGGAAAAAATAACGTTCAAGACCTGGGAATCGAACCCAGGTCTCTCCCTTTGCACCCTAATGCTTTTGCCATTTGCACTGCTGGATCATTCATGCATATAATCAAAAAAAAATATAATATAAAACAAAAATCTCCTATGCTTAATGATTGTTTACCGAAGGCAACCGAAGTGAGGTAAACCCTAGGAGTGAATATGTGCATATGAATTGTTTCAGTTATTTAATCTTTGCACATTAGGTGATCTCCCGTGTAAATTTCCAGATACTCTTGCCATACAATTCTATTAGCATACATCTAGACAGTTAAATATGTGCAGGAATTTAAAGTGCGAAAAATAAACCTAGCTATTACAAGGCTTTGACAATTACATAATTGTCTCGACGAGAAATAAAAGTGTTGAAGCTTAAAACCCTAATTAAAACTATTACAAGCTCGAAACAGTTACAATAATAATAAAACAAATAAAAATGCGCGCGGCGAATTAAATGCGAGGAGAAATTGAAAACCCTAAAAATTTGACTAGAAAATATATAAGTTATTTTTTGAGAAAAAAATTAATTAAATTATGTACAATAAAACCCTAATTCTAATTATTTTTAATTACAAAAAGAAGTTGAAATTAACCTAACCTAGCTAAATTAAATAATTTCAAGAAAATAAAATATTTTGTAAAAAAAAGATTTTGTGTATTTTTTGGTTTTTATTTGAGAAAAGAAATTTAATTGTAAAATTAAAACCTAGTTTCTATTTAATTTTAATTGAAACAAAAATAACCAAATAAATTAATTAACCTAATTTATTTTCAAAAAATAATATTAATTTGAATAAATATTTAATTCTGTATTTTTTTGATTTTTAGTTTTATGAAAAAAATAATTTTTGTGTTAATTAAATAAAATCATTAAAGAAATTAATTCAAGAAATAAAAAAAGGAAATAGAAAGAAAATGCAAACTGGGCCTGTATGATAGCAAAGGAGGGGTGTCAATCTGAAATTTCCAAGCCCAATACGCTTCAAGCCCGGTCAGCCTTTGGATGTCTTGCAGCGTTGACTTGAGGGTGCATCATAGTCCCTCATGGATGGAGTGTTAGATCCGATGGCATGCTTGATCAAACAGCTGGACGCAAGGGCGTATGAAAGACCCTTGGGATTGGGATGCATTGAATCTGTTGCAAGAAAATGAAATAAAGAGAATTGTTGGGACCTGGGATCAAACCCAGGTCCTTATGATCAATACCAATGCCTCATTGCTAGCTGTGCTACGCGCTTTAGTTGTTAGTATAAGGAAAACAAAATATAATGTAAAGAAAACAAATCCCTGATTCCCACACGCGCGGAATTTCAAACGGGAGAATAGTTGGCTGACCCTAACCTTCTTCTACCTTTCTCTGTCACCTTAGGTTCTGGTACTTTTACCTACGGATAAAGGTCTGTAGCTACAAACCTGTGAAACTCAAAAATCCACAACACGCAAGATAAATGAAATCTAACTATATAGATCAACTCATTTTGATCTTATGAACATCATGGTACCCTTCTTTTTGCCCAATTTAACCTGTAGAACAAACCCCTAAACTACACACGCAAACCCTAACAATGGCAAAGGCACATACAGGCGTCAAAAATCCAATTGAGTCATGCAGTTAGCTTGCGAACATCTCAAACATCAGAAATATACCAATTAATCATGCTAATGATGCAAGAAATACAATAATAGATTTTGAAAAAAAAGCAAACCGAGTGAACTTTTAACGTGTGATTCTGGGTGTTTCAGGCCCTGCAAACGATCCAATTGGCTTCAATGCACACCCAGGAAGAGGTTGTTGGCTTTAAATGGCTTTGAGATGGCCTGTTGAATGAAAACCGAGTCCCACTTTTCTTTGAAATTTCTTGAATTTGTTCTTCTTGTTCACGCCTGCAAAACCTTGTTTTTTGCTTTGTATACGTCCAATATATATCTAGGAATGAATTAGGGTTACAAACATGGATTGAATCCTTGCAATTATGAGAGATTTGAATTGATTTTCAAGCTTATGTAAACTTGCTATTTTGAGCCAAATCATCCCTTTCTTGTACCAATTATGCTTGATTCGTTTTGGCCTTGATAACTCAGCATATTTTGATTGCCAACCTGTCCAAAAACCAAATCAAATCATATCTTTGCTATTATTCATCAATTATTTGATTTAATTCAATTTTTAATTAATAAAAAATCAACATAAATTGAAAAATTAAGCAAATAATATGTGGATAAATATTTGAGTCATGGACCACATTATAAGTGAGGTGCAAGCATAAAAAGTTAGGCCCATTTAGCAAAAAAATGCATTTTGGAGCACATTTGACTTTTGGCAATTTTGCAAAAAGGGTCAACTTTGACAAGGCATATCTCTTCCAATTTTAACCCTAGAGGGGTGTTCTTGGACTTTTTAGAAATCTTAGGATTTCCCCTAAGCAACCCTTTTGGTATCATATTAATTGAGTCTTCCATGTTCATGTAAGAAGCTTTGACCCAAAAGGTGTTTTTGTTGACTTTTCAAAAGGACCCATAATGTAAAAATTCATATCTTTTTATGAGTGCATATTTTAAAATTGTGAGATGAATATTAATTGTATGTAATTTCATCCTCTTCAAAATGAGCTTTGGATGGAAACTTTCCGATGAAGCGTGTGGAAGTTATGCTTGGTCAAAGTTTGGTTGACTTTTACCGAGAAACCCTAATTTAGCGACTTTTGGGTTTTGATGCATTTGGAGAATTCCTTGGGGAATCATGGTCAACCCTTGATCAAATGATGAAAGTAACTTAAAAATGTTGATGTTGACCAAAAATCTTGAAGTTTTACTGTACGTGGGTCACCGTTGACTTTTGACCTAGTATAATCGATTCTCAAGCATCTGAGCAGTTGACTAAGAAAACTTCTTGTGCAAGGCATGAAACTTGGTATGTAGGGTCTTGAGAATATATTAAGACCATGGAGAGAATATGAGACCTTTGGAGTCCACCTATCTTGATGAAGATAGAAACCCTAATTTGAGGTACACTGCCTTAGGAGAGAGTTTGTCTGGTCAACTCTTGGGTAATCTTGAGCAAATTGAGGATCCCTGGGAGTATGTATTGAGTAAAATGAGAGGGAAAATTTTGGGATACAACAGCTGCCCCGGTTCAATCTTCTTAAACATGTGAATGTAGATTGGCCCGTCTGCCTTTCGTAATCTGAAGGTGGAAGATGATTGAACACTAGAGTGCCCAGAAACTGGCACTCGCATGAAGTGGCACTTGATTTGTGATATCGGGAATGGGCTTATAGATGCAATTTGGAGGTTGATGATAGAAGATTGTCGGAGATGAGCTTAAAGATGCCATCCTAGATGTGACGGAGAACTGTCGGAGATGGGCTTAAAGATGCCATCTAAAGAATGTTGATTTCCCGAGATATTCCTTTGATGAGAGTCCCTACTCCTGTCGTTGAGGAGGAATCTGCTGTGGATTGTTGGTATCTGTCTTGGGAGAAATAGATTTTTAGAAGTTCAGTTTTCCGTTACTCTACTAGGGAAATAACTCCTACTTCAGGAAGCGGAAGTGAACTGCATATCTGGTAAGGGTATATGCGGCACCGCGACTTACTGGGGAACTACGAAAACAATCGTGTTTGATCGGTTCTCGATCTTACAGTGTTGTGAACTATTGTCTGGAGATAAGAGAGAAGGAACCTGGGTAGTAAGGTTATGAGAAGGAACCTGGATAGTAGGGTTGCTTCGATATGAAAGCCTGGATAGTAGGGTTGTGAGAAGGAACCTGGATAGTAGGGTTGCTTCGATATGAAAGCCTAGATAGTAGGGCTTTGAGAAGGAACCTGGATAGTAGGGTAACTTCGATGTGAAAGCCTTGATAGTAGGGCTGTGAGAAGGAACCTGGATAGTAGGACTGTGAGAAGGAACCTGGATAGTAGGGTTACTTTGATATGAAAGCCTGGATAGTAGGGCTGTGAGAAGGAACCTGGATAGTAGGGTCACTTCGATATGAAAGCATGGATAGTAGGGCTGTGAGAAGGAACTTGGGTCGTATGGTTACTTCGATATGAAAGACTTGATAGTAGGGCTGTGAGAAGGAACCTGGATAGTAGGGTTACTTCGATATGAAAGCCTGGATAGTAGGGTTGTAAGAAGAAACCTGGATCGTAGGGTTACATCGATATGAAAGCATGGATAATAGGGCTGTGAGAAGGAACCTGGGTGGTAGGGTTACTTCGATATGAAAACCTGGATAGTAGGGCTGTGAGAAGGAACCTGGATAGTAGGGTTACTTCGATATGAAACCCTGGATAGTAGGGCTGTGAGAAGGAACCTGAATAGTAGGGTTACTTCGACATGAAAGCCTGGATAGTAGGGTTGTGATAAGGAACCTGGGTGGTAGGGTTACTTCGATATGAAATCCTGGATAGTAGGGTTGTGAGAAGGAACCTGGGTCGTAGGGTTACTTCGATATGAAATCCTGGGTAGTAGGGCTAATGGGAAGGAACCTGGATGGTAGGGTTACTTCGATATGAAATCCTGGATAGTAGGGCTGTGAGAAGGAACCTGGATAGTAGGGTTACTTCGATATGAAAGCCTGGATAGTAGGTCCGTGAGAAGGAACCTGGATACTAGGGTTACTTCGATATGAAAGCCTGGATAGTAGGGCTGTGAGAAGGAACCTGGATAGCAGGGTTACTTCGATATGAAAGCCTGGATAGTAGGTCTGTGAGAAGGAACCTGGATAGAAGGGTTACTTCAAAGCGATAATATAGATTGGTTGACCCGTTTGATTTCGGGAACTGAGTTTCCCTTAGTCGTCTCTAGATGTGATCTGTATAACTACTGAATTTGTTGAAGCTAATCCTCTTTTCCTGAAAATATATCAGGGTTAGTTACATACGATGCATGAAATGCAGGGTGAGATGATGTTCTCAAAATAAATGAGATTATGCTGAGTATGATATGTATGTGTATGTCATGATGTATGTTCATGAAATACTGTCGGGGTATGCTCGCATCTGGGAAAAAAAATCCCTGACGACTGCTGGAGATTTGTAAATACTTTGTCGAGAAAAGATGCTGGAGAATAACTCTGCGGGGACCAAACTTAGAGGGAAGAGATACTCTGTTGGTAGTCCTACTGATATGGAGGAATAAACTCAGTTGGGGATGAAACTTCATTGTCGGAGATATTGAGCTTTGTTGGAGATTGAGCTTTTGTATTTGTAGAAATAAACTCCGCTTGAGGGATGAAATTTACTGACTTTCTCGCAATTATGAACCTCGGCTGAGGAGAGTATTATCTTGTTTCGGGAAAGCTTACATCAATGTCTTTGGGTAATTTTACTTTGTGGGGAGTGTATGTACCAATAATTATGTTCCCAAATTGGCTCTATCCCGGTACCTGGTGGGCAGAGGAACCGTCGGGTTTGGCACTTCTTGTTTTTTCCCTGTTTCTGGAATTACGAGTAATTGCCTTTTGTTTCTTATGTATGTATTTATGAGCAGAAATCATTTTCAAATGCATATATCAAAAATAAATTATTGGACGTTCTTGCAAAACAAAACAGAAAAAGAAAAAAAAAGATTGAAGTTTGTTGTGAAAATGACTTGTATTGATTTTGAAATTGGCCTGTAATAGGCATTTTGTACAAAGAGGCTGACGTTCTAGTAAGAGAATACTGCCGAAAGATAGAAATTATACAATTTATGTAAAAGAAAGAAAAAAACAGCTATGTGAAACGACCCCATTGGGTTCCAACTCTGCTATCTTTATATCTTCAAGCGTCTCATCACTTTGCTACTTGGCCGAAGGTTGATCAGATTGATTGGCGCCGTCTGAGCTTGATAGTCGATACCGAAGTCTAGTCGCAAGATGACCCAATGAGACATAGTGATACACTTCAATCCCTAACTTTTTTCTGGATTTCCCTTTCGGGTTTTCAATCCACCGGGATGCCCTTTTTTGCCCGAGCCTCCCTTTCGGGTTTTTGACTTGCCGGGTGTACAGATTTTTTCTCCTTTTCATCCCTTACTTTTGCCCGAACCCTTTTGGTTCACCGGGAAGCCCTTATTTTTTCCCAGGCCAGTCAACCTAGCGGGTCTTTGATTAGGCGTAGTATCTTTTCACTATGTCTGCATTGACAGGGTGAGGAAGGTCGTCACCATCCATGGTGGTTAGAATCATAGCTCCTCCCGAGAAAATGTTTCTAACCATAAATGGACCTTCGTACGCGGGGGTCCGTTTACCCGTGGGATCACCTTGCGGCAATATGATGCGTTTGATCACCAGATCCCCGACTTGATATTCTTTGCGTCTGAATTTCTTGTTAAAAGCCTTGATCATTCGCTTTTGATACGTCTGACCATGGAAGATAGCAGTAAGTCTCTTTTCATCGATTAGATTTAACTGATCAAGTCGGGTTTGGATCCAGTCGTCTTCGTTCAAACCCACATCCTTCATAATCATGATAGAAGGTATATAGACTTCGATGGTTAGGACTACCTCCATGCCATATACCAGAGAGTAGGATGTTTCCCCTGTCGATGTCCGTGCTGTGGTACGGTACCCATGAAGAGAGAATGGTAACATCTCATGCCAGTATTTATATGTCACTGTCATCTTCTGTACAATCTTTGTGATGTTCTTGTTAGTTGCTTCAACATCGCCATTCATCTTCAGCTGGTAGGGAGAAGAGTTATGATGCTGTATCTTAAACTGTTTACAAAGATCAGTGATCATTGTGTTGTTGAGATTCGTACCATTGTCAGTAATAATTCTCTCTGGTACACCATATCGACAAATCAGATTGTGTCGGATAAACCGCACTACGACATTCTTGGTTACAGTAGCAAAAGAGGCTGCCTCAACCCACTTCATGAAGTAATCAATGGCTACTAAGATGAAGTGATACCCGTTGGAAGCGGTGGTCCTGATTTCTCCAATCATGTCGATGCCCCACATTACAAAGGGCCATGGAGCTGTCAAGACGTTTAAGGGGGCCGGAGGCACATGCACCTTATCAGCGTAGATTTGGCATTTATGACAAGTTTTAGAGTGCTGATAACAATCGGCTTCTGTGGTGGACTAGTAGTATCATGCCCGTAGGATCTTCTTAGCCATGGTATCTCCACTAGAATGGGTTCTAAAGGTGCCTTCATGTAGATCTGTCATGATCCTCTATGCTTCGCTCTTGTCTACACATTGTAATAGTGTGGAGTCATGGTTGCGTTTATAGAAGATTCCATTACTGAGGAGGAACTTTGTAGCGAACCTTCTCAGAAAATTATTATCATTGACAGATTCCCCTTCGGGATACTCTTGAGCCTCAAGATACCTTTTGAATTTGTGAAACCAGGGTTTGTCTGCCACTTCTTCGGTATCGATCTCACAGCAGTGTGCTGGTTCATCCAACCTCTCAATGGTAATCTGGGGAGCTTCATTGTCCCACCTAACCTTGAACATAGAAGACATGGTAGCTAGCGCGTCCGCTAACTGGTTCTCCTCTCGTGGGAAATGTTCAAAGGTTACCTCCTCAAAGTGTGGGAGCAATGTCAATACATACTCTTTGTAAGGAATGAGATTCGGGTGCTTCGTATTGCACTCGCCTTTGATCTGACTTATCACCAAAGCGGAATCCTTGAATACACTCAAGAACTTGATCCTTAAGTTGATAGCAGCTCGAAGACCCATAATACATGCTTCATACTCCGCCATGTTGTTGGTGCAGTTGAAACATAATTGGGCGGTGAACGGAGTATGACAGCCTTCGGGAGATATGATTACAGCGCTAATGTCGTTACCTAGTGCGTTTGAGGCTCCATCAAATTACATAGACCATCGGGATCCTTCCTCGGGTTCTTCATTCGGTCCAGGTTCTTCATAGTCAGTCACCAACATAATATTCTCATCCGGGAACTCAAAATTCATGGACTGGTAATTATCTACGGCCTGATGAGCCAAATGATCAGCCAATACGCTTCCCTTAATTGCCTTTTGGGTCGTATATTGTATGTCATACTCAGTTAAGATCATTTTCCACCTTGCTATCCTTCCGGAGAGAGCGGGCTTCTCGAAAATATACTTGATCAGATCCATCTTCGATATCAACAAGGTAGTGTGAGTCAGCACATACTGTCTCAGTCGGTGAGCAGCCCATGCCAAAGTGCAATAAGTTTTATTGAGCAATGAGTATCGTGTCTCACAGTCGGTAAACTTTTTTCTAAGGTAATAAATTGCGTGCTCTTTTCGACCAGACTCGTCATGCTGCCCCAACACACACCCCATTGAATTGTCTAGCACTGTCAAGTATAATATCAAAGGTCTTTCTTCAACTAGAGGCATCAGAATTGGAGGTTCTTGAGGGTATTCCTTGATTCTTTCGAAATCGGTCTAGCATTCATCATTCCACTTTATCACTTGATCTTTCATCAGAAGCTTGAAGATTGGCTCACAAGTAACAGTCAGATGTGAAATGAATCGGGCGATGTAATTCAGACGTCCCAAGAAACCTCTAACTTCCTTCTCTGTATGGGGAGCTGGAATTTCTTGTATAGCTTTTACTTTGGTAGGGTCTACCTGAATACCCTTGTCACTGACGATAAAACCCAGAAGTTTACCGGATCTTACCCCAAAGGTACACTTGTTCGGATTCAACCTTAGCTTATATGTCTTCAACCTGTCAAACAATTTCTTGAGATAATCAAGGTACTCTTCCTCAGTCTGAGACCTGGCTATCATATCATCAACATAAACTTCGATCACATGGTGAATCATATCATGGAACAAAGCGACCATAGCGCACTGATAAGTTTCCCCAACATTCTTCAACCCAAAAGGCATCACCTTGTAGCAGAAGGTGCCCCATTATGTAACGAAGGTTATCTTCTCCATGTCTTCAGAAGCCATCTTGATCTGGTTGTAGCCAGAGAAACCATCCATGAAGGAGAAGATTTTATGCTGCGTGGTGTTGTCGACCAGAACATCAATGTGAGGAAGAGGGAAGTCATCCTTGGGGCTTGCCCTGTTCAGATCTCTGTAATCCATACACATTTGTACCTTACCGTCATTTTTAGGTACCGGAACAACGTTGGCAACCCACTGTGGATAGGAAGTGACAACTAAGAATCCTGCGTCGAACTGTTTCATGACCTCTGCCTTGATCTTCTCTGACATTTCAGGGCGTATACGACGGACCTTCTATTTAATCGGAGGACATTCTTCTTTAGTCGGCAGGCGATGTACCATAATATCAGTGTGATCGGTTGAAATAGAACTGATTGTTTAAAGCTGGTTCGCGAAATGTCGCGGTAAGCAAGAGTCGCCACCGTCTTTTATGTTCTCCAACATGGAAAGGACAAAAGCACATCAAAATTCCTTTTTCGAGATATTTCTCGGTTCGGGAGGTAGATTTATAGAAAGGGAAGGTGTTAGCACCCTTTCTATCCGTGGTTATCCACGGGCTCTTAGGTACTTGCTCTTATGTTTTCAAAATGTTTTTGCTTTTCAAATGTGAGTGGGTTTGAAAAAGTTTCTTTGAAAGATTTCTGAATGACTCTTGTATCTGTCCTCAAGAGTGTTTGAAAAATTCGTTTTGAAAGCTTTTGAAAGTGTCTGTGTGAAATGATTTTTTATTTGTTTTTGAAGAGAGCAAGTACCCATGAGTCATCTACCTACCCTAAGGAATTAGGCTGTGTAAGAGTCCTTAAAGTAATGTCATCCCACCATTGAGAGGTAGGTAGCACCACCGTTGGAGGTGTTCGGGTCAATTCGATTGTAGGGACAGTGTGGTCACCGAAGCAATAGTAGGACACCTTAGAAGTAACCCTAATGTCCTAGATCCTTTTTAATCTGAGGCAACCGTTTCGAGGCGACTGGATCTTAGACATAAGAGCGACCGCTAAAACATCCTATACTTGACGACCACGTTTCGAGGCAACGAGTGAGGCGAACCCTAGAAGTGGCATGTGCATTGTGTGTTGTTTTCATGTTAACATTTATCTTTGATCATGGCATTGTAAGCTACGAGTTGTTTTTAATTACCATACATTCTTTCATGCAATTTAGAATTTAGGAGTACGGAAAATAAAATACGGAAAGATAAAAGCTATGTTATTACAAGGCGCGGGTCTATACATCGCCAAAATACAAAGACCCGTTTTTGATAAAGATTCGGAAAGTAAAAACCATAAACCTAATTACTATTACATCCTTGAACAATTACATAATAATCAAATAAGAAAATAGTGCGCGAATAAATTAAACTGGACGTCCGAGGGTGTTGGACCCTTTTGAGAAATTAAGAGTTTTTGTCCTTTGCTTGAAGTTAAATTAAGACCTAATTATTTAATTAATTATTTACAAGAAAGATGTTTTTTTTGTGTTTTTTGTATTTAATGAAAATAAAGAAATTAAAATTAAAAGAAAACCCTAGTTCTAAGTTTATTTTAATTATTAATGAAATGTTAAAGTTAATCCTAATTTAAGCTAATTAATTAATTTACATTTTTATGTACAAAAATAATAATTATTAATAAGTAATGATAATAAGAAAATGATAAAAAAGAGTCAAAACCTAATTCTATAGAATTTTATTTATTAAGAAAAAGGATTAAAATTAACCCTAAATTAAGCTAAGTTAGTTTTCAATATTTATTTACAAAAATAAGTTAATGGTGAATTTAATAAATAATTAAAATATTTACAATTTTGATTTTCTGATTTTTGTTATGAAAAATTAATTTGTGATGAATTAAAACAATTAAGAGAAATTAAGAGAAAAGGAAATAAAATAACAAAACAAAGCAAACCAAAGGGGATGCGATGGCTCATGTGGAGGTTTGTGTGGAATTCAGGCCCAAGAAGATCCTAAGCCTGGTTGACTTTCAGGATTGTGTGCACGTTGATTGACTAGAGCATACCATGGGCTCCCTCTCTTGGCCTTCAGATTGTTCATCAGGGGCACTTGGCAGGCTTAGGCGTGAAGACGTATGGTGGAACGTTGGATCACATGCTGCACTGGAACACGTTAGAACAAAAATCAACAATTAAATGGGGGACCTGGGAATCGAACCCAGGTCCCAGTGCTTTCCAGCCACGTCTCCCACCATCTGAGCCATGAAGCGTATTTGTAAATATAATGATAAACAAATATTATATATGAAAAGTGGTAATTATGTTGGAATTCAGAAAAAGCGCGCCACTCATTTGAATCAACCAGTCACATATTGCCACGCCTGTTATCTTCTTCGTTTCACCTGCAAATATGAACAAGATAGCGGGGGTTTTAAACCCCCACAAAGCAAAAGTCCCAATAATAGCGATTAGAGCTATGGGTCACATAAAAAGGGCGCGAGGGTCTGGTTGAATTCGTCTGGCCTTGACGAATTCAACCATGCTTATCTCAAAGTCCAATTTTTCCTTATGCCTAAAGCCCTAATTGAGAGCTTCAAAAAAACCTAGGTTTCGTCCATGGTGATTTTGGATTCAGTGCACGTTAGTTCAATTAAACTGTCTCATTAGCTTCAGAAGGTCCCTAACAACACAAACCAATCAAAAAAATGGATTAAAAGCACATGAAACATGGTATGCAGATTTGAAAAATAAGGCAAACCGTGTGGCTTATTGTCTTTGATTCTGATGGTGTCAGGGCTCGTTCTTGATGGCAATGGCTTCCTGGAGACTCAAGCAATATGTTTGAATCAAAGAGAAGCTTTGAATTATGCTTCAAATAGGAAATCAGTTTCACACTTTTTCTCAATTTTTTGTAACTTTTTTATGGAGTTCTATGGCAGCTTTCATGTGTCTTACACTAGGGTTGGCCTCAGCATATGTATGTGATGAGAATTAGGTTAAAACTTTGGCCCAAAAGTCTATGAAATTAAGTTTGCAATCTTTGGTTTTCAATCATATAATTTCCAATCTTTTTTCAATGAAAACCTTGCCAATTATGGATGATTTTCCTTTTTTGATTGAGAAACGAGTTTCCAGCTTGCCCTGATCTGATTTGTTTCACCAAAAGATCCAAAACATATCTTTTTTTAATTTTCCTATAATTAAAATCAATTAAATGAATTAATATTAATAAAAATTCAATTAATTAATTAAAAATAAGAAAATAAATCATTTTAAGTTCAATGGGCCGTGCATAGGCTTTGGGTAAAGATTCAAGAAAGAATTTGAGGCCCATTAGCAAAAATGAAGTGTTTTAGGCAAAGTTGACTTTTGAAAGTTCCCAAAAATTTCCCAACTTCTCCAATGCATATCTTGCTCAATTTTGAAGCTATGAACATGTTCTTGGACATTTTGGAAAGTTCTTGAAGTCCTCTAACCAATGCTTTTGGTCCCATGTCATTTTGATTTACCAATATCAAGTTATGGTCTTTGACTTAAAGTGCCTTTTTGTTGACTTTTGAAAATGACCTATAATGTTGACATTGATAACTTTTTGTGAGAGCATTTCTTGGACTTGGAATGTGAAGATGAGTTGTAGGGAATGTCATCCCCTTCAAAATGAGCATTGGATGGGATTTTTCTGATAAACCATGAAAAAGTTATGCCTTGGTCAATTTGCAGTTGACTTTTTCAATTGTCCAAAAATGAAAACTTTTGCATCTTGAGACTTTTTGAGCCATGCTTGTGGAATCATGATCAAGAATTGATCAAATGATGATTGTGGCCTCAAAATAAGATGTTGACCAAAATTTTTGACTTTTGACTGTCAAATGACCATTTTACCCCTACAGTTGATTGTGAATCAAATAGGGCTTTTGACTGTGCAATTTGATGTTGTGAGTCTTGAAACTTGACATATAGATGCTTGACAATGTATATAGGCATATGGGACTTGATTGAGCCCTTGAAAACCTTAATTTCTTTGCAAGAACCAAAACCCTAATTTTGACTGTGTTAGGAGGCAATTGGACTGTGCAACCCTTGAGGGATTTTGAAGCTTGATCTTGCCAAATCTTGAAGAATATGGGAGGGAAAATTTTGGGGTACAACAGTTGCCCCTGTTCAATCTTCTTAGACCTGAGGATGTAGATTGGCTGGCGTGCCTTTCGTAATCCGAAGGTGGAAGATGATTGAACACTAGAGTGCCCAGAAATTTGCACTCACATAGTAGAATGTTAGCAGTGTGATGGCAGGAATGGGCTTACAGATGCCATTTGGAGGAATGATGGATAGGAGGATGGGCTTATAGATGCCATCTGGAGCTGTGACAGAATCTTGTCGGGAATGGGCTTATGGATGCCATTTGGAGACTGTTGGTGTGTGGATGGGCTTATAGATGCCATCTAGGTGTCGATCGCGTAAGAGATTCCTTAGCGAGAACTTGCGTACCTGAGAAAGAAAAAATAATTACCTGGCCTGTTACAGGGGTTGATCTTCAAACTCTTTATGTAGATGTGCCCTGGATGGATACAGGTATCGAATCTTAAATCAGTTACTCACAGATGTGCCTTGGCTAGATACAGGAATCGAATCTGGAATTAGTCGTCAATAGATATGCCCTGGCTGGATACAGGAATCGAATCTTCAAACCCTTCAGACGTGCCCTGGCTGGATACAGGAATCGAGTCCGGAAATAGTCGTCAACAAATATGCCCTGGCTAGATACAGGAATCGAATCTTCAAACTCTTCAGAAGTGCCCTGGCTGGATACAGGAATCGAGTCCGGAAATAGTCGTCAACAGATATGCCCTGGCTGGATACAGAAATCGAATCTTCAAACTCTTCAGACTTGCCCTGGCTGGATACAGGAATCGAATCTGGAATTAGTCATCAACAGATATGCCCTGGCTGGATACAGGAATCGAATCTTCAAACTCTTCAGATGTGCCCTGGCTGGATACAGGAATTGAGTCCGGAAATAGTCGTCAACAGATATGCCCTGGCTGGATACAGGAATCGAATCTTCAAACTCTTCAGACGTGCCCTGGCTGGATACAGGAATCAAATCTGGAATTAGTCGTCAACAAATATGCCCTGGCTGGATACAGGAATCGAATCTTCAAACTCTTCAGACGTGCCCTGGCTTGATACAGGAATCGAATATGGAATTAGTCGTCAACAGATATGCCCTGGCTGGATACAGGAATCGAATCTTCAAACTCTTCAGACGTGCCCTGGCTTGATACAGGAATCGAATATGGAATTAGTCGTCAACAGATATGCCCTGGCTGGATACAGGAATCGAATCTTCAAACTCTTCAGACGTGCCCTGGCTTTATACAGGAATCAAATTTGGAATTAGTCGTCAACAGATATGCCCTGGCCGAATACAGGAATCAAATCTTCAAACTCTTCAGACGTGCCCTAGCTTGATACAGGAATCGAATCTGGAATTAGTCGTCAACAGATATGCCCTGGCTGGATACAGGAATCGAATCTTCAAACTCTTCAGACGTGCCCTGTCTAGATACAGGAATCGAATCTGGAATTAGTCGTCAACAGATATGCCCTGGCCGGATACAGGAATCGAATCTGGAATTGCGACAATTGATAGTAATCATTTTTGTATTGACCTTTTTCCTGAAAAGGTGAAACATTAGTTGTATGCAATGTCATGATGCATGATATCGTGAGATGAATGAGATTGTATGTTCATGATGCGTATATGCATGCTATAATGTATGAAGATGTGATGTTTATGAATGTATTTTTGTCTAGGAAAATAAATCCTTGACGGATGCCGGGAAGTCAAATCCTGGGCTGATGTTGAAGAGTATAGTTCTTTGTTTCCGCTAGGGATGACGGTTGCAAGAATAAACCGGTAGGAGAAGATGACTCCGTTGAGGAATAAACTTTGCTGAAGAGATTATTCTGCGGGGAATTATTCTGTGGGGAAGAGAGGTACTTTGCTGAGATGTTGATGATAACTCTGCTGGGGATTCTGTTGATGAGTTATGTTGGGGAATTTGATGAACTCCTCTGGGGATATGAAGAACTTCGCTGGGGACGATCTTCCCGTGGCCATTGGCTGAGGATAACCCAGTTATATCATGGTTGGGAAATAACCTTTGAATAAAGCCGGGGAGACGCGTTCGTGCTCTGCAGAGGATAAGCTTCCAGAATCTACTGGGGATAAGCTTCCTACTGGGGAGATTGATTCAACTTTCCTGGGGAGACTTTTGAACTGTATTGGGGAATGGTTCCACTGGGTGTCTTGTATTCCGCCGGGGAACAATCTTAGATCGAGACTGCCGGGGATGCTTGTTAGGAATGTTTGTATACTCCGTTGGGGAATATTGAGATCTTCTGGGGATAATCCAACTTCCTTAAGGCTGACAGTAGGCTCACTCTGCTCGGGGAGAGTGTTGTTGACTTGCTGGAGATACTGTGCCTTGTTAGGGTTGATTGGAGACCAACTGCTTGGGAGAGTATTGTTGAGTCTCATCTTACTCGGCGGGGAGTGAAGGTATCTGGGTTACATTCTTCAGCCGAACTTACCTTGGTACCTTGGTGGACAGAGCAATTAGATTGCTTAGACAACTCATTATTGCCCCTGTTTCTGATGTCACCTGTAATTAGTCCTTTGTCTCGCATACAAATATTTATGAGTTAGCAATTAGTGTCAAATGCATATATCAAAAATGAACATTGGACGTTCTTCGCAAGACAAAACAGAAAAAGGAAAAACAATTGGCAATTGGTCTGAAAAGTGAATTTGTATTGATTTTTGAATTTGCCTGTAAATAGACGTTTATGTACAAGTGGCTGACGTCCTAGTAAGAGAACGCCGTCGGATAACATAGAGTTTATACAATTTTGTGAAAAGGAAAACAAAACAGCTATGTGAAAAAGATAATCCCACTGGGTTCCAACTCTGTTATCGCCTTTATATCTTCGAGCGTCTCATCACTTGGCTGCTTAGTTGAAGATGAAGCTGACTGATCGATGCCGTCTGAACCTGATGTTTGATACCGGATTCTGGATGCAATGTGATTCAATGAGACATAGTATTACTCTTATCCCTAACTTTTGCCTGGACCGCCCTTTCGGGTTTTCAGTCCACCGGGATACCCATTTTTGCCCAAGCCGCCTTTTCAGGTTTTCGACTTGCCGGGTGTACATATTTTTTCATTTCATCCCTTATTTTTGCCCGAACCCTTTTGGTTCGCCGGGAAGCCCTAATTTTTGCCTAGGTATGTCAACCTAGCGGGTCTTTTATCATGCATAGTATCTTTTTACTATGTCTGCATTGGCGGGGTGAGGAAGGTCGTCACCATCCACGTTGGTTAGAATCATGGCTCCTCCTGAGAAAACATGTTTAACCACAAATGGCCCTTCGTACGTAGGGGTCCATTTGCCCATGGGATCACTTTGAGGAAGAATGATGCGTTTGATTACCAGGTCCCCAACTTGATACTCTTGTGGTCTGACTTTCTTGTTAAATGCCCTGATCATCCGTTTTTGATACGTTTGACCATGACAAATAGCAGTGAGTCTCTTTTCGTCAATTAGGTTTAATTGATCAAGTCGAGTCTGGATCCAGTCATCTTCGCTCAAACCTGCATCCTTCATTATCCGGAGAGAGGGTATCTGGACTTCAATAGGCAAGACTGCCTCCATGCCATAGACCAAGGAAAAGGGAGTTTCCCCTGTTGACGTCTGTGCTGAGGTACGGTAGCCATGAAGGGCAAACGGTAACATCTCGTGCCAATCTTTATAGGTCACTGTCATCTTCTGCACAATCTTTTTGATATTCTTATTAGCTGCTTCTACAGCCCCATTCATCTTCGGCCGATAAGGAGAAGAGTTATGGTGCTGTATCTTGAATTGCTCGCAGAGCTCAGTGATCATATTGTTATTAAGATTGGTACCATTGTCCGTAATGATCCTTTCCGGGACGCCGTATCGACAGATCAGGTTGTGTCGAATGAACTGTGCCACGACGTTCTTGGTTACGGTAGCATAGGAAGCTGCTTCAACCCACTTTGTGAAGTAATCAATCGCTACCAGGATGAAGCGATGCCCATTGGATGCCGTAGGTCTGATCTCGCCGATCATATCAATGCCCCACATTGCAAAAGGCAAAGGTGCTGTCAAGACGTTCAGGGGAACTGGAGGAACGTGCACCTTATCTACATAGATCTAACATTTATGACATGTACGAGAACGTTGGTAACAGTCAGCTTCCATTGTGGACCAGAAATATCCTGCCCGGAGGATCTTCTTTGCCATGGTATGTCCACTAGAATGTGTTCCGAAGGTACCTTCATGCAGCTCTGCCATGATCTTTTCTGCTTCCGTCTTATCCACACAACGCAGTAAGGTTGAATCATGGTTTCGCTTGTAGAGAATGCCATTGCTGAGGAAGAACTTTGCTGCGAACCTTCTCAGGAATTTCTTATCATTGATGGATGCGCCTTCAGGGTATTCTTGAGCTTCCAGATACCTCTTCACCTCATGATACCAAGGTTTTTCAGTTACCTCTTCAGCCTCAAGATAACAGCAATATGCGGGTTCATCCAGTTTCCAGATAATGATCCGGGGAGCTTCGTTGTCCCATTTGACCTTGAACATAGAAGACAACGTAGCTAGCGCGTCCGCCAACTGATTCTCCTCTCTTGGGAAGTGTTCAAAAGTTATCTCCGTGAAATGGGGGATCAATGTCAACACACACTTTTTGTAAGGAATAAGGTTTGGGTGTTTCGTATCCCACTCGCCTTTGATCTGATTGATCACGAGAGCGGAATCTCCGAAAACACTCAGAAACTTGATTCTTAAGTCAATTGCAGCTTGAAGACCCATGATACACACCTCATACTCCGCCATGTTGTTAGTGCAGTTGAAACATAGCCGGGCAGTAAGTGGAGTATGAGTGCCTTTTAGGGATATGATCACAGCGCCAATACCGTTACCCAAAGCGTTGAAGGCTTCGTCAAAGTGCATAGACCATCGGGATCCTTCCTCAGGTCCTTCATCCGGTCCAGGTACTTCACAATCAGTCACTACCATGATGTTCTCGTCAGGAAATTCAAAGTTCATTGACTGGTAGTCATCCACTGCCTGGTGTGCCAAATGGTCTGCCACTACACTTCCCTTGATTGCCTTCTGAGTCGTGTACTGGATGTCGTATTCTGTCAAGATCATCTGCCATCTTGCTATTCTTCCAGACAGAGCAGGCTTTTCGAATATGTAATTTATTGGATCCATTTTTGAAATCAACAAAGTAGTGTGAGTCAGCATATACTGTCTCAGCCGACGAGCAGCCCATACCAAAGCGCAGCAAGTTTTCTCGAGTAGTGAGTATCGGGTCTCACAGTCGGTAAATTTTTGCTAAGGTAATAAATGGCGTGCTCTTTTCGGCCAGACTCGTCATGCTGCCCCAGCACACACCCCATTGAGCTGTCAAGTACTGTCAGGTATAGTATCAGAGGTCTCCCTTTAACCGGTGGCATAAGAATGGGTGGTTCTTGGAGATACTCTTTGATTCTGTCGAAAGCGGCCTGACATTCATCATTCCAACGCACTACTTGATCTTTCTTCAGCAGCTTGAAGATTGGTTCACAGGTAGCAGTTAGGTGCGAGATGAATCGAGCAATGTAATTCAGACGTCCTAGAAAGCCTCTGACTTCTTTCTCTGTCTTGGGAACTGGCATCTCTTGTATGGCTTTAACCTTGGCAGGGTCCACTTGAATACATTTGTCGCTCACGATGAAGCCTAGCAACTTTCCAGATCTTACCCCAAATGTGCACTTGTTTGGGTTCAACCTTAGCTTGTATAACTTCAACCGGTTAAACAACTTCTGTAGATGGTCAAGGTGTTCCTCCTCAGTTTGGGACCTTGCAATCATATCATCGACGTATACTTCAATCTCATGGTGGATCATGTCATGAAATAAAGCAACCATGGCACGTTGGTAGGTTGCCCCAGCATTTTTCAACCCAAAAGGCATGACCTTGTAGTAGAAGGTGCCCCACTGAGTAACAAAGGTAGTCTTCTCCATGTCTTCAGGAGCCATCTTGATCTGATTATAACCTGAAAAACCATCCATGAAGGAGAACACCTTGTGCTGAGCAGTATTGTCAACCAGAACGTCGATGTGAGGCAGGGGAAGTCATCCTTGGGGCTCGCCCTGTTCAGATCCCTGTAGTCAACACACATTCGGACCTTACCATCTTTCTTCGGTACCGGAACCACATTGGCAACCCAATGAGGGTAAGAAGTCACTGCTAGAAACCCGGCATCAAATTGCTTCATAACCTCAGCTTTGATTTTCTCGGACATCTCTGGATGCATACGGCGGACCTTTTGTTTAACCGGAGGGCAGTCTTCCTTGGTAGGCATGTGATGAACTACAATGTCGGTATCCAACCCAGGCATGTCTTCGTAGGACCAGGCAAAGATTTCCACATAATCATGCAACATCTGAATCAACCGCTGTTTTACGCTGAGCTCTAGATTGGCACCAATCTTAACTTCCTTTCTATCTGTCTCAGTACCCATATTTACCATTTCCACTGGCTCTTCATGTGGATGAATGGCCCTCTCTTCCTGGAGTAACAGTCTTGCAAGTTCACCAGGCACTTCGCAATCATCTTCACCTTCGTCTTCGGCTAAGTTGATCGAATTTTCGAAGTCATAACTGGCGGTAGCAGAGTCGTTACCAGTGAGAACCAGAGTGGATTGAAACCTGTATAGGTGAGTGTGTGTAAATATAGATGTTTTGCAATAAAGAAAGAAAGAAAGGGAGCACAAGATTTGAAATGCGAAAAACGTCCAATGTTTTATTCATGATATATGGAAATGACAAGTAATAAGCCCTCACAAATGAAGCCACGGTGCCCCGGGTAAAACACCGGGCCATAAAGTTTCAAATTATTATTCGTTACAAATTTAAAAAACAAAGGAATTCATTACTGAGTAACAAAAGTAACAGGTATGTGGTCTTTAGCAGTCCAATTGTTCAGTCCACCGTCGGTCGTCGGGTAGATCCAGCTGTCAAATTCAGATTCCTCCGTATCGCCTTCAATAGCATTCACTCCCGGGTTGGTGATGAATACGGGAGGTCTTCCAATCCTTGCTTTACGTACAGCCCTCTGAGCTTCTGCAGTGAAACCCAGCCCAAACTTGTCAGTCTTTGGAGTAAAATCAGGAAGCCTGCCCCAGTTTGCACATTCACCTTTCTCAATCACAGCCCGGGCGTCCTTCAAGGAAGCCATCTTCAAAGGAGAGTCTTCTTCAATCACTGTCTCTGCTGACGCCAATGTTGGAGGCACCTCTTCAAAGTGTTGAAAGGGGGTCTCAATGAACTCCCCGTCCATCTCTATATACCGGAATGAGTTAAGATGGCTAACCATGTATTCTTCCTCCCCCTGCACTGTAACAATCTTCCCTCTGACAGGGTATTTAAGTTTTTGGTGTAGAGTGGAGGTCACAGCCCCAGCCTTGTGGATCCAAGGACGACCCAACAGACAAGAATACGATGGACGGATGTCCATCACATAGAACGTTGAACCAAAGACTTGAGAACCAACCCGGATCGGAATATCTACTTCACCATGTACCATCCTCTTTGACCCGTCAAACGCTCGGACAACGATGTTACTAGGCTTCAACTCCAAACCCTCACAATCCAACCTGTCTAAGGCCTTCTTGGGCAATACGTTCAGTGAAGAACCGGTGTCTACCAACACGTGTGCAAGAGTAGTGCCCCTGCATTCAATGGAGACATGCAGGGCATCATTATGGTTCTTTCCCTTAGCGGTCAGATCAGCATCAGAGAAACCCAACCCATTGTCAGCGGTCAAGTTAGCCACACAATCAGTAAATTGATCAGCCGACGTTTCTTGTGGCACATGAGCCGTCTTTAGGAAGGAAATCATGGCCTTGGCATGGGCCTCTGAGCACAACAAAAGTGATAGCATAAAGATCTTAGAGGGGGTATGCCCCAACTGTTCAACGACGTTGAAATCACTCTTCTTGATAATCTTAAGGATTTCTTCCATCTCTTGCTGTGAAGCTTCAACATTAACAGTCTTCGGTGCCTCCATCTGAGCAGGCACATCAGCAATCCCTTTGCCCCGAGTGTCAGATGACTCGGCAGCAGGGGTAGAAACTTGATCAGGAGGGGAAACAGGCGCACTTGTAGGCGTGATGATAAGAGGTCTTCGGATGACTGGTGGTGCAATGTCAGGCGAGAAAAGCCTGCCACTGCGAGTAACTTTAGCGGGACCGGTGATGTTACTGATGCCGGTACTAGTGTTGAACTCCTGCTTCACTCCAAGCATATACACATCTGCCCCATAGTGCCATGGGATAGCCTTGTCAGATTTATAGGGGATGGGCCCCGGAACAGTAATGATGATGGGTGCAACAGACGTGATTTTGACTGGCTTCCTCGGGGGAGCCTTGGTAGGATTGTTGAAAATGGTGACAACGGATACCTCTTCAGTAGGGACGATAGGAACAACGGTCTTCTTGAACAAGATCTCTTTGCTATCCATCAGGTTTTGGACGCCTAACTTCAGCAACAGACAACCAGCAGGTGAAACAGCACATAGAAGGCAACCCTTGCTACAACCCGGAAATAAACCGGCCAGCAACAGGTTCCTTTTGACGGTCAATAAAGGAGTAACAATCTCATCCACAGAGACTACATATAGATCTTCCTCAATAGCATTTACTCCATGTTGGGGCATAGGAGCAGTCACAACGTTGGGCCTTTCGGGCGCCTCAAACTGTATTTCCTTGGCATCGATAAGGTCCTGGACCTTATTCCTCAGGGCCCAACAATCATCAGTAGAATGCCCCGGGCTATCAGAGTGATAAGCACAGCGGGCTTTGGGATTGTACTTCGGAGAGGTTGTGTTTACCACCTTCGGAGCTTCTCTGACGGTTACCAAGTTGGTGGATAGTAGTTGCGGCAAGATCTGAGACAAGGTCATACTAAGCCGAGTATATTCTCTTCTGGGTCTCTCACCCCATGGTTGGTTAGGTTTCCGAGGAGCGGCAGCAGGCTTTGCAATTACCACCGCGTTGACAGCTTGGCGGCGTTCTGGTTTATTTTGCCTTCTGGGCCCATACACAGCACTGGCTTCCTTCTTGAAAGGCTTCTTTTCAGAACTTGAGGACGCACCTTTCTGTATCTTCCCCGATTTCATACCAGCTTCTATCCTTTCACCCGTCAGAATGAGGTCTAAAAACCCTGCAGAAGAATTACCGATCAGGTGCTTGAAGAACGGCCCGGATAGGGTCCCCAAGAACATGTCCACGAGTTCATGGTCGGTTAACGGTGGCTGCACCCTGCCAGCCAGGTCCCTCCACTTCTGCGCGTACTCTTTAAAACCTTCTCCCGATCCTAGCTACATACCCTGGAGTTGGGTACGTGTAGGAGCGAGGTCGGCATTATACTGATACTGCTTATAAAAAGCAGTAGCCAAGTCCTCCCAGTTACGAATCTTGGTTCCATCCAGCTGATAGAACCATTCGAGATGAGTCCCTGAAAGACTCTCCTGGAAGAAATGGATCCATAAATTCTTGTCCACAGTATACGGCTGGATCTTCCGCACATAAGATCTGAGATGTAGCTTAGGGCAGGAAGCCCCGTCATACTTTGCAAAAGATGGTGCCTTGAACTTATGTGGGATTACCACCCCAGAAGATAAACCCAGATCTCCAAAATCCAACCCAGGCACCTATTGAATTTCCATGGCACTCAGACGATCCTCTAACTGCTTGTACCTGTTTTCAGCGGGAGGGTACTGCTCTTCATTGAAATCAGTCTCGTTGTCAGAGACCACAGGACTAGGAACCCTCCCCCCTTGGGGACTGCCTTTCCCTATAGAAGAACCAGCTTGATCAGTCTCATTTTGCAGTGTGTTGCCAAACCTCTGGCCAGTGTTGAATAGTACAGTTCTCTTCTTCTTCTTCTTTACCAGTAAAGCCTTCAATTCCTCTTAACCTTGGGTTAAACTCATGATCAACTCTTGGAACTGGGCGTTCTGAGCCTGGAGGGCCTTGATGGATTGCTCAGTAGATGATTCAGGATTCATGATGAGACGAGCTGAAATAAACAGCGAAGAAGATTAAGCAACCTGTAAAAAAAGAGTACCTGCTATGCACATGATGCATGATATGCTGTTTATGCAATGCATTCAAGGGTTCGAAAGTTCAAATTTGTTGTAGACAAAAAGGAACACACGTTATCATTAAGAAATAATTGTTCAGTACATCAAGGCCTCATGGGCAGAACATTATAAAGTAAATTAATCCCAAAAGACACTGCGCATCCTCTTTGGAGCGATGTAAGTGTTGAGAGTCTTTTCCTCGTGCAGTAGGCGGGTGAGCTCCAAGACCTTCTTCTCACTAGCATGTAGACTGGCTTCAAGAGAATTCCGTTCTTCCTTAAGCTGGATCCAGCTCTTCTGCATTTCTTCCCAGGATGTAGGCATATCAGGATGTTGAATGGTGTATGAGACCTCTCCTTCCAACACTGGCTCTTTGATCACAGGGAGAACATGAGGATATGGAATCACCAGCCTCTGGCTCTTTGGACACAAGGGTGTATGGAAGACCCTTGAGATTGGGATGCATTGAATCTGTTGCAAGAAAATGAAATAAAGATATTGGGACCTGTGATCGAACCCAGGTCCTTATGATTAATACCAATGCCTCATTGCCAGTTGTGCTACACGCTTTAGTTGTTAGTATAAGGAAAACAAAATATAATGTAAAGAAAACAAATCCCTGATTCCCACACGCGCGAAATTTCAAACGGGAGAATAGCTGGCTGACACCTAACCTTCTTCTACCTTTCTCCGTCGCCTTAGGTTCTGGTACTTTTACCTACAAACAAAGGTTTGTAGCTACAAACCTGTGAAACTCAAAAATCCACAACACGCAAGATAAATGAAATCTAACTATATAGATCAACTCGTTTTGATCTTATGAACCTCATGGTATCCTTCTTTTTGCCCAATTTAACCTGTAGAACAAACCACTAAATTGCACACGTAAACCCTAACAATGGCAAAGGCACATACAGGCATCAAATATCCAATTGAGTCATGCAGTTAGCTTGAAAACATCTCAAACGTCACAAATATACCAATTAATCATGCTAATGATGCAAGACATACATTAATAGATTTTGAAAAAAAAGCAAACTGAGTGAACTTGTAACGCGGGATTCTGGGTGTTTCAGGCCTTGCAAACGATCCAATTGGCTTCAATGCACACCCAGGAAGAGGTTGCTGGCTTTAAATGGCTTTGAGATGGCCTGTTGAATGAAAATCGAGTCCCACTTTTCTTTGAAATTTCTTGAATTTGTTCTTCTTGTTCACGCCTACAAAACCTTGTTTTTTGCTGTTATACGTCCAATATATATCTAGGAATGAGTTAGGGTTACAAACTGGGATTGAATCCTTGCAATTATAAGAGATTTGATTTGATTTTCAAACTTATGTAAACTTGCTATTTTGAGCCAAATCATCCCTTTCTTGTACCAATTCTGCTTGATTCGTTTTGGCCTTGATAACTCAGCATATTTTGATTACCAACTTGTCCAAAAACCAAATCAAATCATATCTTTGCTATTATTCATCAATTATTTGATTTAATTCAATTTTTAATTAATAAAAAATCAACATAAATTGAAAAATGAAGCAAATAATGTGTTGATAAATATTTGAGTCGTGGACCACATTATAAGTGAGGTGCAAGCATAAAAAGTTAGACCCATTTAGCAAAAAATGCATTTTGGAGCACATTTTACTTTTGGCAATTTTGCAAAAAGGGTCAACTTTGACATAGCACATCTCTTCCAATTTTAACCCTAGAGGGGTGTTTTTGGACTTTTTGGAAAGCTTAGGATGTCCCCTAATCAACCCTTTTGGTCTCATCTCAATTTAGTCTTCCATGTTCTTGTAAGAAGCTTTGTCCTAAAAGGTGTTGTTGTTGACTTTTCAAAAGGATTCATAATGTAAAAATTCATATCTTTTTATGAGTGCATATTTTGAACTTGTGAGATGAAGATGAATTGTAAGGAATTTCATCATATTTAAAATGAGGTTTGGATGTAAAATTTCTGATGAAGCATGTGGAAGTTATGCTTGGCCAAAGTTTGGTTGACTTTTATTGAGAAATCCTAATTTAGCAACTTTTGGATTTTGATGCATTTGGAGCATTCCTTGGGGAATCATGGTCAACCCTTGATCAAATCATGAAAGTTACTTCAAAATGTTGATGTTGACCAAAAATCTTGAAGTTTGACTGTACGTGGGTCACAATTGACTTTTTACCTAGTACAATCGATTCTCAAGCATCTGAGCAGTTGACTGAGCAAACTTCTTGTGCAAGGCATGAAACTTGACATGTAGGGTCTTAAGAACATATTAAGACCATGGATAGCATATGAGACCTTTGGAGTCCACCTATCTTGATGAAGATAGAAACCCTAATTTGAGGTACACTACTTTAGGAGAGAGTTTATCTAGTCAACTCTTGGGCAATCTTGAGAAAATTGAGGATCTCTGGGAGTATGTATTGAGTAAAATGAGAGGTAAAATTTTGGGGTACAACACCCATTTGGAGAAAATTTAAGTTTGGTCAATATTGGCTTCATGCATATTTCCAAAAATTGTTCAACTTTAGCAATGCATATCTCTCTCATTTTTTATCCTAAGAGTGTGTTCTTGGACTTTTTAGAGAGATTAGGATGTCCCATAATCAACCTTTTTAGTTTCATCTCAATTGTATCTTCCATGTTTATGTAAGGAGCTTTGACCCAAAAGGTGTTTTTGTTGACTTTCTGAAAGGACCTATAATGTATGAGCTTGTATCTTTTGATTGAGGCATTTCTTGAACTTGAGGGCTGGAGAGAAGTTGTAGGTAATTGGATTCTCTTCAAATTGAGCTTTGGTGGAAATTTTTTTGATAAAGTATGAGAAAGTTATGCCTGGTCAAAGTTTGGTTTACTTTTCCTATAGAAACCCTAATTTGCCATTTTTGACTTTTGATGAGTTAGGAGAATTTCTTGAGGAATCATGATCAACCCTTGATCAAATGATTGATAACACTTCAAATTTTTTATGTTGACCAAAAATCTTGAAGTTTGACTGTATTTGGGCCACAATTGACTTTTGACCTAATATAGTTGATTTCTAGGCATTTCAGCAGTTGACTGAGCAAACTTGTTGTTCAAGGCATGAAACTTGGAATGGATGATCTTGAGGACATATTAGGACAATGGAGAACATTTGGGATCCTTGGGACTCACACATCTTGCTTAAAATTGAAACCCTAGTTTGAGGTTTATTGCCTTAGGAGGAGAATTTCTCTGGTCAATTCTTGGTCATCATAGGGAAAGTTGGGGACCTCTAGGAGTATGTCTTATGTGAAAATGGGAGGGAAAATTTTGGGGTACAACACTTGCACCATTCTTGTGTTTTATATATTTGTTATTCTTTTTCAGGATATATATGTGATTGTAACTGTTATACATCACATGTGGGATATGTTCATATCTGAAGCCTCAAGGCATATATATGATGGCGTAATTTCTGACCTGATTTATTTACTGATGCTAGCTTGCTTGAATTTTTATGGGTTTCTTTTTTCTTTCTCATTTGCCACGAATAATTATCCGTTTGGTATTGCACTATTTCCTTTCTACTATTTCTACTCCTTATTGCTTTCTAGTGCATGATGGGACCTCCGTTGTTGATATATGTCAGGAGTCCCTCTGGTTTATTTAAAGACCTGTTTAAGGCAATTTCGCATATGTGCCTTGCTTGCTACTCATTGTTGTACCCCAAAATTTTCCCTCTCATTTTATCAAGATTTCCCTCACAAGACTTCTTGGATTCAAGACCAGATTAGGGTTTGCTCAGCTCAAGACATCTCCTTGCACTGATAACCTGAAATTAGGATTTGAGTTTGCACAAGGATTTTTTGACCATCAATGCTTCATGTGACTTTCATACACCAACTTGGACCCCTAAGATTGCTCATACCACGTTTCAAGCCTTGAATCACATTTTTGCCCAGTCAATTGGACAGTTGACCTAAAAATCAGCTGTATTGGGGAAAAAAGTTAACCATGGCCAATTTACAGTCAAACTTCACAATTTTTGATCCACAACAACATTCTAGGCTCCATGTATCATTTGATCAAGTTTGGATCACAATTCCTCAAGAAATTTGATCAGATCATCAAAAGGGAAAATGGTCAAAATTAGGGTTTTGGCTAAGAAAGGACAGTTTCTGATTTTTAACCTAACCAATGACCAATTGGGTTCAAGCAAGATTTCAAGGACTCAATGGCATAATCTTGACCTAATCACAAGGTTCAAAAGATCTCAAATTCATAGGATGGACAGATGAATTTTCCAGTCAACTGATCAAAAATCAACTGTACACTGAAAAGTCAAACTTTGACTTTTTGGTCAAAAGCAAGTGCCAAGGGTCATAATTCATCAAGACATGTCAAAATGCGTAACTTGTTGGCCAAGAAACCTAAATTTGAAAATTAGGGTTTTAATTTGAAATTTTTCATAACTTTAGAATTTTTCTAAGTGTTGAAAATTTCTTATTTTTTCCCAACTTTTCCCAACTTTTTCACCATGATGCAATTGGATTCAAAGAAAACTTCCAACATGAAAGTTGTAGTACTCCATGAAATCTACAACTTTTATTCACAAAGTTCTCCCAAAAGATGCTTGGCTCTAAAGTTATGATTTTGTGAATAGGGGTCCATACACTTTTTTACTTAGTGAAATTTTGCCCTAGTTAAGGCAGGTTTTTGACCTAACTTCATGGCAACTTTTCACCTAGTTCCAAGATGTATCTCAAGTTGCATTTCAAAGATGGATTGTATAGCATGTTACAAGCTTTCCAAAATGTCCAAGAACTCTCCAAGATCATTTATGGTTAGGGAGAATCGAAGAAGAGAAAATGGCAATTTGTCACTTTTGTTCAAGCCATGTTTACAAATGCTTCAAGTTGAAAATCTATCCTAGCATGCTTTTACCTTGTATTAAATGTCCTAATCCCTTCTACACTCCATAATTAAATGCAAACTCAATGGATAATGGCTTTGTTTTGACTTTTGAAGCATTGCACAATGAATTAATCCAAAAATGGCATAAAGTTCACAATACTACTTTGATAAAGCATGCTTTTTGTAACTATGCATATCTTGAGCCATGGACCTGATCTTTTGTTGCAAATAATATCCACAAAGATCAGGCAAAGTACACCAACCCTCTGCAGTCCACAAGCTAGCCTGTACAGGCCTTTGGCATAGTCATGTCAACTTTCTTCAAAAGCAAGCAAACTTGCAAAAGTCAAGACAACTGGTCCATTTGATAAAGGCAAGGCTTGGCTTCATTTGAAACAACTTCAGAACTTTGTCACAAGGAAAAAGCACGAATTCACAACATCCCAAACCCTCTCAAACCCTCTCAAACACCAATTTCTGCCCAAACAGGGCATCTTCTGCAGAACCCTTGCCAAATCAATATTGGCTCGTGCATTTCTTGTTTCAAGGCTTCAAACACTTTACATACATCCTACCTAAGTTGTCCAGGCCCTTGTCTTGCAACTGTAACCCCTATTTCAAGCTTCACCATTTTCATTTTTGAAGGTTGCAGGTTGACTTCTACAAGGAGTTTCAAGCAACTTCAAGGCAAGCTGAGCATTGGGATAGCTTGAGGGAACTTCAAGGAAGCTCACACGATCTTCAGGCCTCACTCAAAGTCCCCACATTGCCACATCCAAACACAGCTGAACAAGGTATTTTTCAAAGTTCTATCTCCTTATTTAGGCATCCTTAGGTCACGATTTGTGAAGCAAAAATGTAGTCCTTAACTTGCTTAAGCTGTACATATGCATAGTTCTTATTTATATTAACTGAGTAGTGAGAATTTGAAGCTTGAAGTTCATGAAAATTTTAGGTCAGAAATTAGGGGTGATAAAATTCTCCTTGATCTTTGAGTGTTAGGTCACAAACTTTATATCACTGAAATCGTGATATCATGAGCTACATTTTTCATGTTACAAGTTTTTGATTTTATGCAAAGAATAGCAAGATACAGGTTGAAGGAAAAACGCGCGCAGAACGTTGGCTGGAGGACATGGACGAAGGTTGTTCTGGGCCTGGCGCGCTTGGGCCTGCTTCTTTACTTCCCATACCCCCCCATATTCCTATTTGCACCCCCTGACCTATTTTCTTATATTTTTTCATATTTTCTTTTCATTTTTATATTTATTGCTTTTATTTATTTTTCTGAACATGAAAAAAATCTTGAAAAATATTTTCCTAATTTTTTGCATTTTTATTTTATTTATTTTTATTATTTTTTGGCATAAAAATAGTTTATTAGTAATAATATACTTCATTTTCTTAAATAAATTGTGAATATATTTAAATAAATATCATACATTTTTATTTTTATTATTCATATACATAAAACATTATTTCCACACATATTTTATTTTTTAAAATACTTGTAAATATTTTTATTTATTTTTCTTGAACAAAAAATGAATAAAATAAGTGATATAGAACATATTTTCTTTTAAATCAAAAAATTAGGGTTTCCCCTTTCAAAAATAATAATATTATTTTTCTTATTTTTTAAGACTTAAATAATTTTATTTTTACATACATCAAACAAATACAAAACATTTTGTTGCATATTTACATTTTATTGCATATTTAAATAATTGTTTAGTTATTTATTGTACAAATTCAATTGGGTTGTAATAATTATTTTTAGGGTTTTATTTTGATCAATATCCCCCATCAAAACTTGTATCCCTCTTCCCATAATATTGTTGTAATAGCTTAGCTTTACTTTACGCAATTTATTGCATTTATACTATGCTAGTAAATTAGGGTTTGTATGATAAGACAAAAAACCAAACAAATAGCATGACCTAATGCAAGACAAAAATGCATGTAAAATGACAACACATTGCACACAACACCCCTAGGGTTTCAACCACTTGTTGCCTTAAAAATGGCCATGGTATGCATGCAAAGTATCTTGGCAAAACAAAATCAAACAAAACAAAAGATCATAGTCCCTCGATGACGTTATCAAAAGGTTGCCTAAACAAAGATGATCTTGGTCCCTCAAACTTGTTAAGATATTTGGCACCATTGCTATCATGGTCATAAGATGTCCCACGCCCGTCCCATTTAACATCCAAAGATAGGGTTGTCTACCAAAACAATGGTAAATCAACAATATCAAAGGAATAAAAATGTACAAGAAAGACTTTTGAGTAGGTAGATATGCTTCTAGTTACTTGATCAATTTGCAAACAATCCTTGCTATTTTCAAACAAACACACACATTTCAAAAACATTTCCAAACAACTTTCAAAACATTGAAACATTTTTCAAAAGACAAACATCTTTGTATACATTCTTACGAACGAGAATCATTACAAAGATTTCCTAAACGATGGCCTCTTTTACAAAATACTTTCAAAACCATACAAAGCACCATTTCAAACAATTGGAAAAAACAAAGCAAGTGATCTAAACAAGTACCTAAGAGCCCATGGATAACCATGGATGAAAAGGGTGCTAGCACCTTCCCTTTTCATAATCTACCCCCCAGACTCAAGAAAACATCTCAAAGGCCTTTCCTGTTCTTTTTTACCTTTCCTTTTGGATAAAATAAAATTCGGTGGCGACTCTTGCTAAACCGAAACATTTGCGACGAAACGCAAAACCTCAAGTCATTTCTCCCACTGTATCACAGAACTGGCGACTCTGCTGGGGAGTATTATAAAATTGGGGTTACCTTAGGGTTTTAGATTACCTTTACATGCTTATCTTGTTTGACTTGTATGCTTTACACTTTGGTTCTATTGTTTGGGTTTGAATCCTCTACCCGGATTTGGGAAACATTCATAGGTAAATAGCAATACATTATGGAAACTGTGCAGGGTATACCGACACGGTCTAAGCAATAACTATGTTAGTGTCACATATTTGTGGGTATCGGTAGCCTTTGAGTAAATCAAAGAGAATACGGGGCCACTGAGTGATGTCAAGAAGCACTAACGAACTTTTAGAACCTTTACTTGACCAACTTGGCCTTTTAGGATGTAGTGAGATGACTGACTTTGGTGCAGTCCGAAGTTGGTAGATACTCGATACTACACTCATTGAGGGTTAGTTCCTTGGAATATTTCGGTCGCCAATAAAGAGTCTGAATTGAAATAATGAACAAGGAAACAATCCAGTGATATTGAGCTCCTTAGAACCCGGTAACTATTTCTAGGACAAGTTGAGCCAACTAAACTTCAAGAGGGTACTTACCTATGAAACCCCATGCAAGCCTAAACTAGGAACTTGTGTGATTTGCTTGTACATATATATTTGTGCATAACATCATAAACATCATGAACATCATGAAGCATCATATGCATCCACTAACCATTTCAAGGATTTTTGGAAATTCATCTTTGTTCTTGTTTTGTAGGTTATGGATTCACTTCGCAGGAAAACGATCCAAGTCAACCTTGTAAGAAATCCTCCACAACTCAAGGAGCTAGATTCAAGGAATCCTGAGAATTCTCCGTTCACCGATAGGCATGGTCGTCTTCTCAAATTAGTCACTTCCAACCCAGAGGTCGATATGATGAAAGTTCTTTTCCAGTTCTTTGATCCTTTACATCACTGCTTCACATTTCTTGACTACCATCTTGTGCCCACTTTGGAGGAATTTTCTCAACTCTTGAGGATTCCTATTCTCAATCAACTACCCTTCAACGGTACGGAAATATATCCAAATCCAGAAGAGATTGCTCAAGCCTTACACTTGCACTCATCTGAGGTCATAACCCACTGGAAAACTAGAAGTGGTGTCAGAGGCTTCTTGGCAAAGTTCTTGTTTGAGAAGGCCCAAAGCTGCTGGAATTATTTGAACTCACAAGCTTTTGAGGATATTTTATCTCTTCTCATCTATGGGATGGTCTTGTTCCCTAACCCTGACCAACTCATAGATGTGAGTGCTGTTAAAATCTTCATGTCTTGCAACCCGGTGCCTACATTGCTTGGAGAGATCTTGCACTCTTTTCACACTCAAACAATGAGGAAAAGAGGTATACTCATGTGTTTCACTCCTCTACTGGAAAAATGGTTTATTTCTCATCTTCCCCAATCAGTCTTGAAGAATGATCAAGGTTTGAGGTGGTCACAACGATTGATGACTCTTACATATTTAGATGTTCACTGGTGTTCTCGATCCAGAGAAAATGTTATCATCATTGGTCGTTGTGGGGAACTCCCTAATGTCCCTCTACTTGGAATTAGGGGAGGCATCACCTACAACCTCTGCTTGGCTCTGAGACAGTTTGGTTATGCCCGAATGGATGGCCCACATGACATGCTGATTCCAGACTTGGTTTTTGACTTTGACAACGACAATCAAGGACTTCGACAAAGGTTCATCCGAGCTTGGAGGATGCCAAATAAGGTAGATAGTAAGACCTTGGGACACAAGAATTCCATCCCCCTTGAACCTTACCTCAAGTGGGTACGAACCCGCGCCCAAAGTCTTATGATGCCTTACCCCTCTATTCTCCCAGTGATTATAGAGCATGTTACGGAAGGAGAGGTTCCATACACCCTCCTACATCCTAACATGGCAACATCACTCGAAGATCTGTAAAGGATTTGGATACAGCTCAAGGGAGAGTGCGATACTTTCGAAGCCCAATTCTACGCAAGCGAGAAGAAGGTTTTGGAACTTACTCGGTTACTTCATGAAGAGCAGACTCTCAACACCTACATTGCACCAAAGAGGATGCGCAGCGTATTTTTATCTTAGAATTTTGTACTATTTTGCCCTAGGGGCATTGATGTAAACAAATTATATTTTATTAATATAACATTTGTTCCTTTTTGTTTAACACAAATTTGAATTTTTGAATCCTTGAAAGCATTACATGAATACATATCATTCATCATATGCATAAATAGGTCTTCACACCAAGTTTCCTTATCTCTTTGCTGTTTATTTCAGCAAGATGGATATTAAACAAACGGTCAAAGACTTACAAGCTCAGAATTCACAATTTCAACAGCTACTCCTGACCTTGGCTAAGGGGCAGGAGGAGCTCAAAACTCTGCTAGAGAAAGAGAAAGAGAAAAAGAAGAAGAAGCGAGCCGGTGTGGCTATCCTGGGCAGAAGGTTTGAAGGTCAAGCCAGATGGACTTTGGATTTTCCATCAACCTCTAAGGAAGGGGAGTGAAAAGGTAAAGAGGTTGCAGTACCTTCTGAATCTGAATATGAAGAAGAGGAAGATGAGGACTACTCAAAACAACAATACCCTCCGGCTGATGACAAATACAAAAACTTGGAAGAACGTCTAGCTGCTATGGAGATATAGAGAGTGCCTGGGCTGGACTTTGAAGAGTTAGGATTGGTATCTGGAATTGTAATCCCTCTTAAGTTTAAAGTACCTCTATTTGTCAAGTATGATGGGTTGTCTTGTCCCAAGATGCACCTCCGATCTTATGCAGGAAAATTCAGCCACATTCTTCTGACAAAGACCTATGGGATCACTTTTTCCAGGACAGTTTATCGGGGACGCAACTAGATTGGTTCTACCAGTTGGAGAGATATGATGTGCATAATTGGAAGGATTTGCAGCCGCATTATATAAATAGTATCAATACTACGCCGACTTGGCGCCAGCCCGTACTCAGCTACAGAGTATGACCATGGCTACCGATGAGGGCTTTAAAGACTACGCCCAAAAGTGGAGGGACTTAGCCGGAAGGGTGCAACCACCATTGTCAGAAAGAGAGCTAGTTGATATGTTCTTGGGAAACCTATCAGGTCCTTTCTTTAACCACCTGATTGGGAGCTCCTCTGCAGGTTTCACTGAGTTGATTCTAACTGGCGAAAGGGTTGAAGCCGGTATTAGAAGTGGGAAAATTCAGAAAGACGCGTCCACCTCAACTGTTGCAAAAAGCCCTTCACGGGAAAGAAGGAAGTGTCAGTTGTCTATGCCCAGAGAAATCAGGGAAGAACCAAACGACGACCAACTGTGGGGGCCGTTATGATTCAAAAGTCTACCTCAGACCAGCCTAGAAATGATCAGCCGAGGAATAACCAACAAAGGGTGGAAAGGCCTGTAAGGAAATTCACCAAGATAAACATGACTCCTGCTCAAGTCCTACCACATCTCCTGAAGTTGAATTTGGCCATGCTGAAAGAGGCCCCTAAAAATCCTAATACTTCATCTCCACACTACCATCTGAATGCCAGGTGTGCTTACCACTCAGAATGTCCAGGGTACGACACCAACAATTATTGTCCTCTGAAGAACAAGATTCAAGATCTGATTGACGCAAAGGAAGTTGAGTTTGAAGCTCCTGAAAATCCTAATGTTATCTCAGCTCCAATGCCAAGACATGGACACAATGCTAGTGCTGTGGAAGAAGATCTGTTTGTTTCTACTGTTGATGAACTGTTAACTCCTCTCCTAACCATCAAGCTAAATTTGTTAAAAGTTGGGGTGTTCCCAGGTTGTGACCAAGATTGCCATGCTTTCCTATCCTCCCCATTTGACTTTCCTATGTTGAAGAAAGGAATCCAACAATTGATTGATAACAAGGAAATTTTGTTTGAGAAAGCTCATGTCTCACCCATTCCAGTTCCAGAAGTCTCAATAATAACCATATACGCCAATCCTTCCAGGGTTCCTAAAAAACCCGTTAGGATTACATCCGCTCCTATGAATACTCCATTGAAGATAACAATGCCCGGGCCTGCCCCATACAGCTCAGATAAAATGGTACCATGGAACTATGGTGGAGAAATCTACTACCATGGTGTCAAACAGATTGAACAGACTGCCGAAGACGAGAGCTCTGAAGAAGACAATTCTGATATGAGTAACATTGCTAGAACAAGCAAAATTACTCGTAGTGGAAGAATTTTCTCTCCAGAGATTGCGCCACCAAAGGCAGTCTGTGGACCCGTTTCGAAGATTACAGTTGTGCCAGTGATTACACCTGCAAGTGTACCCGCCAACAATGACAATACAATTCCCATCCTTGTTTCCGCTGCTGAGAAAAAAATGAAAGAATGTTCAAGAGGAGCCTGTCTTGACGAAGGCTCAATCACTTGTTATTCATGAAACATCCCAGAAAGAGATGGAAGAGATTCTGAGGATTATTAAGAAAAGTGATTATGATGTTGTTGAACAACTGGGACAGACCCCTTCCAAAATCTCTATGTTAGCCTTGTTGTTGTGCTCTGAGGCACATGCTAAAGCTTTGGTCAAGTTTCTGAAGACAGCGCACGTGCCGCAAGAGACCTCGGCTGATCAATTCCTGGAGTGTGTAGTCAGTTTAACAGCTGACAATGGCCTGGGTTTCTCTGATGCCGACTTGACCTCCAAGGGGAAAAAAATAACGACGCACTACATGTCTCGGTGGAGTGTAGGGGAACCACCCTAGCTCATGTTTTGGTTGATACTGGATCATCCTTGAATGTCTTGCCGAAGAAAGCCTTGGATAGATTGGATTGTGAAGGCTTAACCCTGAAACCCAGCAATATCATTGTGAGAGCTTTTGACAGCTCTAAAAGGATGGTCCACAGGGAGGTGGACATCCCGATCAAGGTGGTTACCCAGACGTTCAATTCAACATTCTACGTGATGGACATCCGTCCTTCCTACTCTTTCCTGTTGGGACGTCCCTGGATTCACAATGCCGGTGCAGTCACCTCGACTTTGCATCAGATGCTGAAATACCCTGTCCAAGGGAAAATAATAATTGTCCTTGGGGAAGAGGAATATATGATTAGTCATCTGAATTCCATCCGTTATGTGGAGTTAGATGGTGAATTCATAGAGACCCCTTTCCAACACTTTGAAGAAGTTTCTCAGGAAATAGCAGCGACCAAAGCAGTATCCTTAACTCATGTGATCACAAGACCTGTATCTCGGATGACTTCTCTAAAAGATGCAAGGGCAGTAGTGGAAGAAGGCGGATCCACTGTCTGGGGGAAGCTTCCCGACTTTCCTTTCAAATTAGACAAGTTTGGCCTGGGATTCACCTCGACTGCTCAGAAGGCCGTGCGTCGCTCCCGTGCCGGAGGGCCACCTGTGAAGATCAGCCACCAAGGGATTAATGCACTAGAGGCCAGTGAAGAAGAGGGTAGCCTGGAAGACTGGATTTTTTCTACTGTTGGCGGAGGACTGTGCAACTGGGAAGCAAAAGACTTTGTTCCGATTACTTTCATACTGCAGTAATTTATCTTCTCCATTTTTGTTGTACTGTAATAATTCACAAACAATTCGTACTTTTTCAACCTTGTGTCTTACCCGAGGCACAACGGTCCATTTGTAAGGGTCTTTATCTTCATTTTCATATGTCATTTTAATGAATCATGGACGCTTTTCATATTTAAAACTTTTGTGCTCATTGTCTTTCTTTTACATTTTGTTATTTTAAGATGGCTATGCCCTTACACACACCCACAGTTACAAATGCAGGTACCCTTCCACTCCGAAACCCATGGGTAACGATACTGCTATAGCCTTCAGTGACTCTAAAGATCTGATCTACCAAGCCGAATACGAAGGTGAGGAAGATTGTGAGGTGCCAGGGGAATTGGCTAGACTTCTACAACAAGAGGAAAGATCAATTTTTCCTCATGAGGAGCTGTTAGACACAATCAACTTGGGTACAGAGGAAGACAAGAAGGAAATCAGAGTGGGTGCCAACCTAGAGCCAAGTGTCAAGGAGCGCCTAATTCAGCTGTTGCATGAGTATGTTGAGATCTTCGCCTGGTCATATGAAGACATGCCGGGACTTGATACAGACATTGTGGTACACCGTCTACCCTCAAGAGAAGACTATCCACCAGTTAAACAGAAAGTCTGCCGCATGAGGCCCGACATGTCAAAAAAGATCAAAGCAGAAGTTATGAAGCAGTTCAATGCTGGATTTCTGGCTGTTACTTCCTATCCACAATGGGTTGCTAACATTGTGCCTGTGCCTAAGAAGGACGGAAAAGTGAGAATGTGTGTGTATTATAGAGATTTAAACAGGGCCAGCCCTAAAGATGACTTTCTACTTCCGCACATTGACATCCTGGTCGACAACACAGCTCAACACAAAGTATTTTATTTCATGGACGGATATTCAGGTTATAACCAGATCAAAATGGCACCTGAGGACATGGAGAAAACTACTTTTGTTACACAGTGGGGTACGTTCTGCTACAAAGTGATGCCATTCGGACTGAAGAATGTCGGGGCAACCTATCAATGCGCCATGGTAGCTTTGTTTCATGATATGATACATCATGAGATAGAGGTCTACGTATATGACATGATAGCCCGATCTCAAACTGAAGAAGAACACCTTGATCACTTGCAAAAGTTGTTTGTCAGGTTGAAGGAGTACAAGCTAAGATTAAACCCTAACAAGTGCACTTTCAGAGTTCGGTCCGGTAAACTCTTGGGTTTCATTTTCAGCAACAAAGGCATCGAGGTTGATCCTGCCAAAGTCAAAGCTATACGAGAAATGCATGCTCCTCGCACTGAGAAGGAGGTCAGAGGTTTCTTGTGACGCCTAAACTACATTTCTAGGTTCATTTCTCACCTAACATCTACTTGTGAACCAATCTTCAAGATGTTGAAGAAAGATCAGGTAGTTAAATGGAATGATGACTGTCAAGTTGCTTTCGATAAAATCAAGGAGTATTTGCTAGAACCTCCTATCTTGATGCCACCCATCGAAGGAAGACCGCTAATCATGTATCTGACCGTTTTGGATAACTCAATGGGGTGCGTACTGGGGCAGCATGACGAGTCTGGCCAAAAAGAGCATGCCATTTATTACCTTAGCAAAAAGTTTACCGACTGTGAAACCAGATATTCACTGCTCGAGAAAACCTGCTGCGCTTTGGCATGGGCTGCTCGCCGGCTAAGACATTATATGTTGACTCATACCACTTTGCTGATATCTAAGATGGATCCGATCAAGTACATCTTTGAGAAGCCTTCTCTATCCATAAGAATAGCTAGATGGCAGATGATCCTAATGGAATACGACATACAGTACACGACCCAAAAATATATAAAGGAGAGTGTGCTAGCTGACCATCTGGCTTATCAAGCTGTCGAAGATTACCAATCCATGAAGTTCGACTTCCCTGACGAAGACATCATGACCTTGGAAAATGTTGAAGATATCAGAGCATATGACGGACCTGAAAAAGGGTCCCGATGGACCCTGTACTTTGATGAGGCCTTCAATGCACTTGGCAACGGTATCGACATGGTACTCATATCTCCAGAAGGTTTCCATACTCCTTTCACAGCCAGACTTTGCTTCAACTGTACAAACAACATGGCTGAGTATGAAGCTTGCATATTTGGACTCAAGGCTGCCATAGACTTGGGAATCAAATCTTTAATTGTGTTTGGGGACTCAGCTTTGGTCATCAGTCAGATCAAAGGAGAGTGGGATACTAAGCATCCAAACCTCATCCCTTAAAAAGAACATGTCTTGATATTGCTACCACATTTCAAGCATATTACCTTCGAGCACTTCCCGCAAGAAGAAAATCAGCTAGCAGATGCTCTAGCTAAAATGTCATCCATGTTTAAACTTAACTGGGATAATGAGGATCCCCAAATCACCATTGAACGGATGGACGAACCGACACATTGTCACGAGATTAATACCGAAGAAGTAGTGGACCAGCCGTGGTTTCATGAAGTCAAAAGGTATCTCGAGGCTCAGGAATACCCATAAGGAGCTTCAGTCAATGACAAAATGTTCTTAAGGAGATTCTCGGGAAAGTTCTTCCTAAGTAATGGCATCCTATACAAGCGCAATCATGATTCTATTCTGCTCCGTTGTGTGGACAAAATTGAAGTTGAAAGAATTATGGATGAATTGCATGAAGGTACCTTCGGAACCCACTCTAGCGGGCATACGATGGATAAGAAGATTCTAAGGGCAGGCTATTACTGGTCTACCATGGAAGCTGACTGCTATCAACACTCCCGAACTTGTCATAAATGTCAAATCTATGCAGACAAGGTACACGTGCCCCCGGTTCCTCTAAATGTCTTAACAACTCCTTGGCCATTCGCTATGTGGGGAATCGACATGATTGGAGAGATCAAGCCTACATCATCCAATGGACACCGCTTTATTCTGGTGGCCATTGACTACTTCACCAAGTGAGTCGAAGCAGCTTCCTTCACATCCGTTACTAAGAATGTTGTTGCCCACTTCATCAAGCAGAATCTTATTTGTCGGTATGGTATCCCCGAAAGGATCATCACTGAAAAAACCTTAACAATACTATGATCACCGCCATGTGCAAACAGTTCAAGATTCAACATCATAATTCATCTCCCTATCGGCCAAAGATGAACGGTGTTGTCGAAGCTGCGAACAAAAATATCAAGAAGATCATACAAAAGATGACAGTCACCTACAAGGACTGGCATGAGATGCTACCGTTTGCTCTTCACGAGTATCGTACCATGACACTCACATCAACTGGGGCAACACCCTATTCTTTAGTTTATGGCATGGAGGTTGTTTTACCTATTGAGGTTCAGATCCCCTCTTTGAGAATCATGAAGGATGCCAGTTTGAGTGAAGACGATTGGATTCAAACCCGACTTGATCAGTTGAACTTAATTGATGAAAAGAGACTTACTGCTGTTTGCCATGGTCAGACGTATCAAAAACGGATGATCAAGTCTTTCAACAAGAAAGTCAGACGTCTGGTATATCAAGTTGGAAATCTAGTGATCAAGCGTATTATCTTGCCACAAAGTGATCCCAGGGGCAAATGGACTCTTACCTATGAAGGACCATTTGTAATCAAGAACATCTTTTCTGGTGGGGCAATGATTTTAACCACCATGGACGGCGACGACCTGCCGCACCCTGCGAATGCAGACATAGTCAAAAGATACTACGCATAAATGACCCGCTAGGTTGACACACCTAGGCAAAAAAGGGCATCCCGATGAATCGAAAACCCGAAAGGGCGGTTCAGGCAAAAATTATGGATAAAACAAAAAAATTTGTACACCCGGCAAGTTGAAAACCCGAAAGGGCAACTTGGGCAAAAAAGGGTTTCCCGGTGGACTGAAAACCTGAAAGGACGGTCCAGGCAAAAGTTAGGGAATTAAAGCGTATGACTATGTCTCATCGGATCATTTTAAGTGCAATCTCTTCACTGAAAAACTCTGAGTTTCTGATCAATTCAATCATCTTCGGACGAAGTAACGGATGGACAAGATATTCGGAGTTACGAAGGCTATAGCAGAATGGGAACCCCATGGGATTTTTTTACACATAGCTATCTTTCTTTATATAAAATTTTTCTCATTTTTTATGACACCATCCTCTTACTAGGATGACTGTCTCCTTTGTACAAAATACCTATTCAAAGTAAATACCAAGATATATCTTTAAAGTGCAGAAAACTATTTGCTTTTTTCTTTTACATTTGTGTTTTATTTGCAAAAACGTCCAATGATTCATTAGTGAACATATGCATTTGAACATAATTATTGTTTACAAATAAACAGGAATGAAAAAGAACAATTACTGATAGGTTGAAAGGATAGGAAAACATCTTTAGGCTATTCCATTAGCAATCCCTAAATCACATCATTTAGACCCCCAGCGGAGCTGAAATTTCAAACCCTTAATACCCATCAAAGTTAAAACTTCAAACTCCCAATCTCCAGCGGAGCCCAAACTTTGAACTACAAATCCTCAGCGGAGATGAAATCTAATTCCCCGGTCGAGTCGAAATTTTCAACTATCAATCCCCAATGGAGACCATTCAGTTTCTCCACATTCCCCATCAAGTCATCTTGAAGTCAGAAAAGCAACCAGATAACAGTTAACTTTTGTTTTTCCCAAACCTAGGATAATTCCCCAGTAGAATGGCATACAACCCAAACTCCTGAACTTACTCCCCAACAGTAAGCCTTCTTCCCCCACAGAGTTTCATTATTCCCCAGTAAGGTTTCCAGGATGAAGATTCTCATTCTTAATTCCCCGCAGAAGTCATCCGAGTTTTCTCTATTTCCCTAGCAGAATGAGGTTTCCCTTTGTGAAATCCCCAGTAGACGTCAGCAAAGTTCTTTGGATTCCCCAAGCGGGTTACTCAGGCAGTACATGGCATTACTCTCACAACAGAATTTTTGTCAATACTTCAAGACTTGAAGGATCCCTATATCCCCAGGAAAGTCATCAAGGATTTATCATCCTCAGCAACCAAAGATTTTGAATCTCCAGCAGCGGTCAAGGATTTTTTTTCCCCGGCAACAGTCAAGGATTTTTTTTCCTCAGCAATACAGCAAATCCGCTTGCATGCGCATACATTACATGCGTATATCATAAACATTGATAAAGCACATATATTGTATCATACATTACATACAACATAGCTTTGTGCTTCAGCTAACATTTTACCCTTTTCAGGATAAGATTAACAGTTATCTTTAACAAATATTCAAAGATTTCAAATACATTACGGATACACTCCAAACACGGAAGTCATTCTGTTTCTCATTCAGATCTCTTATTCAGATACAGTAAAGATACACTCCAGACACAGAAGCCATTCTGATACTCATTCAATTTTCAACTTCAGATACAATACAGATACGCTCCAGACATGGTTGCCATTCTGTCACTTATTCTATTTTTCCCCAGCTCAGATATGCTCCAGACATGGTTGCCATTATGTCGCTTATTCAGATGTCAGATTCAGATACAATGCAGATACACTCCAGACACGGAAGTCATTCTGTTATTCATTCAGATTCAAGTTTAGTTACAGCTCAGATACGCTCCAGACACGGACGCCATACCCTTGCTCATACAGATTCAGTCTCCAGATATAGTTCAGATACCTTCCAGACACGGATACCATTCTGATACTTATTATTTTGAATTACAATTTACAACTCAATAAAAATTCTTGGATGGCATCTACAAGCCCATCTCCGACAAGATTCTGTCATATCTCCAAATGGCATCTTTAAGCCCATTCCCTCAACTACAATTTGACGAGTGCAAATTTACGGGCACTCTAGTGTCCAATCATCTTTTACCTTCGAGTCACGAACGACAAAACTCGCCAATCTAACTGTTCAGGTTCAAGAAGATTGAATAGGGGCAACTGTTGTACCCCAAAATTTGCCCTATCATTTTATCAAGATTTCCCTCACAAGACTTCTTGGATTCAAGACTAGATTAGGGTTTGCTCAGCTCAAGACATCTCCTTGCACTGATAACCTGAAATTAGGGTTTGAGTTTGCACAAGGATTTTTGGACCATCAATGCTTCATGTGACTTTCATACACCATCTTGGACCCCTAAGATTTCTCATACCAAGTTTCAAGCCTTGAATCACATTTTTGCCCAGTCAATTGGACAATTGACCTAAAAATCAGCTGTATTGGGGAAAAAAGTCAACCATGGCCAATTTACAGTCAAACTTCATACTTTTTTATCCACAAAAACATTCTAGGCTCCTATGTATCATTTGATCAAGTTTGGATCACAACTCCTCAAGAAATTTTATCAGATCATCAAAAGGGCAAAATGGTCAAAATTAAGGTTTTGACTGTAAAAGGGCAGTTTCTGATTTTTAACCTAACCAATGACCAATTGGGTTCAAGAATGATTTCAAGGACTCAATGGCATCATCTTGACCTAATCACAAGGTTCAAAAGATCTCAAATGCATAGGATTGACAGATGAATTTTCCAGTCAACTGATCAAAAATCAACTGTACACTGAAAAGTCAAACTTTGACTTTTTGGTCAAAAGCAAGTGCCAAGGGTCATAATTCATCAAGACTTGTAAAAATGTGAAACTTGTTGGCCAAGAAACCTAAATTTGAAAATTAGGGTTTTAATTTGAAATTTTTCATAACTTAGAATTTTTCTAAGTGTTGAAAATTTCTTATTTTTTCCCAACTTTTTCCAACTTTTTCACCATGATGCAATTGGATTCAAAGAAAACTTCCAACATGAAAGTTGTAGTCCTCCATGAAATCTACAACTTTTATTCACAAAGTTTTCCCAAAAGATGCTTGGATCTCAAGTTATGATTTTGTGAATAGGGGTCCATAAACTTTTTAACTTAGTGAAATTTTGCCCTAGTTTAGGTAGGTTTTTGACCTAACTTCATGGCAACTTTTCACCTAGTTCCACGAGGTATCTCAAGTTTCATTTCAAATATGGATTGTAGAGAATGTTACAAGCTTTCCAAAATGTCCAAGAACTCTACAAGATCATTTATGGTTAGGGAGAATCGAAGAATAGAAAATGACAATTTGTCACTTTTGTTCAAGCCATGTTTACAAATGCTTCAAGTTGCAAATCTGTCCTAGCATGCTTGTACCTTGTATTACAGATACTAATCACTTCTAAACTCCATAATTAAATGCAAACTCAATGGATAATGGCTTTGTTTTGACTTTTGAAGCATTGCACAATGAATTAATCCAAAAATGGCATAAAGTTCACAATACTACTTTGATAAAGCATGCTTTTTGTAACTTTGCATATCTTGAGCCATGGACCTGATCTTTTATTGCAAAAAATATCCACAAAGATCAGGAAAAGTACACAAACCCTCTGCAGTCCACAAGCTATCCTGTACAGGCCTTTGGCATAGTCATGTCAACTTTCTTCCAAACCAAGCAAACTTGCAAAAGTCAAGACAACCGGTCCATTTAATAAAGGCAAGGCTTGGCTTCATTTGAAATGACTTTAGAACTTTGTCACAAGGAAAAGGCACGAATTCACAACATCCCAAACCCTCTCAAACACCAAAAACACCAATTTCTGCCCAAACAGGGCATCTTCTGCAGAACCCTTGCCAAATCAATATTGGGTCATGCGTTTCTTGTTTCAAGGCTTCAAAAACTTTACATACATCCTACCTAAGCTGTCCAGGCCCTTGTCTTGCAACTGTAACCCCTGTTTCAAGCTTCACCATTTTCATTTTTGAAGGTTGCAGGTTGACTTATACAAGGAGTTTCAAGCAACTTCAAGGCAAGTTGAGCATTGGGATAGCTTGAGAGAACTTCAAGGAAGCTCACACGATCTTCGGGCCTCACTCAAAGTCCCCACATTGCCACATCCAAACTCAGCTAAACAAAGTTTTTTTCAAAGTTCTATCTCCTTATTTAGGCATCCTTAGGTCACGATTTGTGAAGCAAAAATGTAGTCCTTAACTTGCTTAAGCTGTACATATGCATAGTTCTTATTTATATTAACTGAGTAGTGAGAATTTGAAGCTTGAAGTTCATGAAAATTTTAGGTCAGAAATTAGGGGTGATAAAATTCTCCTTGATTTTTGAGTGTTAGGTCACAAACTTTATATCACTGAAATTGTGAGATCATGAGCTACATTTTTCATGTTACAAGTTTTTGATTTTATGCAAAGAATAGCAAGATACAGGTTGAAGGCAAAACGCGCGCAGAACGTTGGCTGGAGGACAGGGATGAAGGTTGTTCTGGGCCTGGCGCGCTTGGGCCTGCTTCTTTACTTCCCATACCCCCCCCCATATTCCTATTTGCACCCCTGACCTATTTTCTTATATTTTTTCATATTTTCTTTTCATTTTTATATTTATTGCTTTTATTTATTTTTCTGAACATGAATAAAATCTTGAAAAATATTTTCTTTATTTTTTTCATTTTTATTTTATTTTTTTTAATTATTTTTTGGCATAAAAAATAGTTTATTATTAATAATATACTTCATTTTCTTAAATAAATTGTGAATATATTTAAATAAATATCATACATTTTTATTTTTATTATTCATATACGTAAAACATTATTTCCACACATATTTTATTTTTTAAAATACTTGTAAATATTTTTATTTATTTTTCTTGAACAAAAAATGAATAAAATAAGTGATATAGAACATATTTTCTTTTAAATCAAAAAATTAGGGTTTCCCCTTTCAAAAATAATAATATTATTTTTCTTATTTTTTAAGACTTAAATAATTTTATTTTTACATACATAAAACAAATACAAAACATTTTGTTGCATATTTACATTTTATTGCATATTTAAATAATTGTTTAGTTATTTATTATACAAATTCAATTGGGTTGTAATAATTATTTTTAGGGTTTTATTTTGATCAATATCCCCCATTCAAAACTTGTATCCCTCTTCCCATAATATCGTTGTAATAGCTTAGCTTTACTTTACGCAATTTATTGCATTTATACTATGCTAGTAAATTAGGGTTTGTATGATAAGACAAAAAACCAAACAAATAGCATGACCTAATGCAAGACAAAAATGCATGTAAAATGACAACATATTACACACAACACCCCTAGGGTTTCACCCACTTGTTGCTTTAAAAATGGCCATTGTATGCATGCAAAGTATCTTGGCAAAACAAAATCAAACAAAACAAAAGATCATAGTCCCTCGATGACGCTATCGAAAGGTTGCCTAAATAAAGATGATCTTGGTCCCTCAAACTTGTTAAGATACTTGGCACCATTGCTATCATGGTCATACGATGACCCACGCCCGTCCCATTTAACATCCAAAGATAGGGTTGTCTACCAAAACAATGGTAAATCAACAATATCAAAGGAATAAAAATGTACAAGAAAAACTTTTGAGTAGGTAGATATGCTTCTAGTTACTTGATCAATTTGCAAACAATCCTTGCTATTTTCAAACAAACACACACATTTCAAAAACATTTCCAAACAACTTTCAAAACATTGAAACATTTTTCAAAAGACAAACATCTTTGTATACATTCTTACGAACGAGAATCATTACAATGATTGCCTAAACGATGGCCTCTTCTACAAAATACTTTCAAAACCACACAAAGCAGCATTTCAAACAATTGGAAAAAACAAAGCAAGTGATCTAAACAAGTAACTAAGAGCCCATGGATAACCATGGATGAAAAGGGTGCTAGAGCCTTCCCTTTTCATAATCTACCCCCCGAACTCAAGAAAACATCTCAAAGGTCTTTCCTGTGCTTTTTTACCTTTCCTTTTGGATAAAATAAAAGTCGGTGGCGACTCTTGCTAAACCGAAACATTTGCGACGAAACGCAAAACCTCAAGTCAGTTCTCCCACCGTATCACACTCATGTTTGTACACTTGTTTGTTTACTTGTTTGGTATTTACCATGCTCCCTTAGGATTGCTCGATTAGAGTAGCTTTCGAGCTAGACCTTAGGATAGGAATCCATGCATGCTAACATAGGGTGGAAACTTCCCTTTTCATCCTCGACCTTAGGTCAATCATTGTATGATAACATTAGGTCTAGAGATTAGGGTAGTATCCCTTAGTTGTTTTCTTTTCTTTGCATATTTCATCTTAAAACTAAAACCTCTTCTTGGCAAATCATAAAAAATCTCTAATGAACTTCAATCCTTCTTCAAGGTAAAAAATACAATCAATTCTTAATTTTTTGTGCGCCTTTTGGCTTTGTTTTCAAACTGAGTTATTGATGTTTCGCCATCTTTGCCATGTTATCTTTCTATATTTAAGTCGATGTTTCGCCATCACATATGTTTGTTTCCGATGTTTCACCATATCACATGTTTGTTATCCTACTTTGATGCTCAATATCATTGTTAGGTGTGATGTTTTATCATTTGAGTTATTCATGTTTCGACATCTTTGCCATGTTATCTTGCTATCTTTTTGCCTATGTTTCGCCATCGCATATGTTTGTTGTTGATGTTTCGCCATCGCACATATTTGTTATCCTACTTTGATGCTCAATATCATTGTTAGGTGTGATGTTTTATCATCTGAGTTATTGATGTTTTGTCATCTTTGCCATGTTATCTTGATATCTTTTTGCCAATGTTTCGCCATCGCATATGTTTGTTGCTGATGTTTCGCCATCGTACATGTTTTTTATCCCACTTTGATGCTCAATATCATTGTTAGGTGTGATGTTTTATCATCTGAGTTATTGATGTTTCGCCATCTTTGCCATGCTATCTTTCTATCTGTTTGTCTATGTTTCACCATTGCATGAGTTTGTTGTTGATGTTTCGCCATTGCACATGTTTGTTATCCTACTTTGATGCTCAATATCATTGTTAGGTGTAATGTTTTATCATCTAAGTTATTGATGTTTCACCATATTTGCCATGACATTTTGTTATCTTTTTGTCGATGTTTAGCCATCGCATATGTTTGCAGTCGATGTTTCACCATTGCACATGTTTGTTATCCTACCTTGATTTTCAATATGATTGTTAGGTGTGATGTTTTATCATCTGGATTGTTGATGTTTTGCCATCTTTGCCATGTTATTTTGTTATCTTTTAGCTGACGTTTCGCCATCGCATATATTTGTTGCCGATGTTTCGCCATCGCACATGTTTGTTATCCTACTTTGATTTTTGATATCATTGTTAGGTGTATTGTTTCATCGTCTTGTCTGATATTTTGTTATCATACTGACGTTTTATCATCTTATCTGAGTTTTTGTTGCCATGCGATGTCTTGTCATCTCTTTTGTAGTTTTATCATCGTTGTTGATGTTTTGTCATTTTATCTGATGTTTTGTCATCTTGACTATTTCTTTTGACTTCTTAAATAAAAAACACAAACCAACCAAAATATATGAGCCGAACTACGACTTCTCTGATTCCTTAAAAGAGATACGTAGGAATTGGGGTAGGGCCCAAGCGAGCACAACTTTTATTTTCCCTACATTCGTTTCACCCTTCTTTTGCATGCATTCCCTGTACAACCTTAGATATAGATTTCATACACCCATTAGAATAGAACAACAAGAGTGGATACCATAGAGTACTACGGGCGTGTGGGGTGCTAATACCTTCCCCTCGCGTAATAGACTCCCTTGCCCGATCTCCCGGTCGCAATACCGTGATTTCACCCTCTTCAGGCTTTCTAGATGTTTACCTTTCCCTTCTTGTGGGATAAAAGACGTCGGTGGCGACTTCATTGATTTTTATAATCAGGTGATGGTTTGGCCGGTTGTTTCATGTACCTATGTGGAATGATGGTTCAATTGATATATATGATGTGTGTTTTTGTTGACGATTTTTGTTGTTGTGACGTTATTCCAAGAAATCCCAAATATGGAAAATTATAGATCTAGGAGTATGACGAAAATTGGAGAAATTAGAGGTAGAAATTGTTGTAGGATTGTAGAATAAAAGAATTAGATGAATCCTATGAATTATCATGTGTAGAAACACTATTTTGAACCAAAAATTGAAGGTTCAAAGTGCTCAAGACGAGTAGAAAACAAACTGGTGCAAATGCAAAAAATTCTAGAGCAATAGACTGGCCATATGCATATGGGGGACATTCCCAGGGGCCATATGTGTATGGTACGCGCCCTGTCCCTGAGCCAGCATGACCAACTTCCTAAACGCGTATGGTACACGTAAGAGAGGAATTTCATACGCGTATGGACTAGCCAAAATGCGTATGGAGATCTGGGAGGAGTTTTGAGGGGAAATTTTCCTCTGGGTGTATGGTATGCGTATGAGGTTGGACGCTGGAGTAGAACATGTACGGTACACGTACGGGATGGATGTGAAGAGGGCCAAATGTGTATGGTACACGTATGGGTAGGCTGAAGTGCTGAAATTCCCGTTTCGCGATTTCTTTCCCGTTTTCGCGTGCATTGTAATTCTTTGGGTTTGTAATGACTAATATGAAGTAGGTAGATGTAGGGAGGCAAATATAAATGGAGATTTGTATCAAAACATGGAAATTTTTGGGAATTGATTATGAATTGAGATGAAGAATGTTGTTTTTGGGTAGAGTATTATTATTATGTTGTTGTTGTTATTGAATATAGATGATGAATTGCTAGTATGCTTAGTGATTGTGATGCCATGATGTTATGTTTTTATAAATGTTGTTTTTGTTGAATATACATAATAAATTGATAACATGTTTAGTTGTTGTGATGCTATGACCCTATGTTGTGATACTATGATATTATGTTGTGTAATGTTAATGTTGTTAAATGTTCATGATGGATTGATAGTATGCATAGTGGATTGTGATATTAAGACATTATGTTGTTGAAATGTTTTTGTGATGTTTAATGAAGTGTGATACGATAATATTGTATTGTTGAATGTATGCAAGTATGTTGTTACTATTTTCTATTACTATCGTTGCATATATGTTGAGGGCTTATGCTCTATTGGTGGCCTTTATTGGCAAGATATTATGGGCTTATGCCATGTAGTGAGATATTCACGTTGTTGTATATTGGTGTTGCATGCATACATTGGTGAGGGCTTAAGCTCTGTTGTTGGCTTGTAATGGCGTTATGGTAAGGGCTTATGCCCTGGTGTTTCCCAAATTTGGCACTATGTTGGGGGCTTATGTCCTGTTGGTATCACATGCATTTAGTTGTTGTCGGTTGCTTTGCATTGCACCATCTTGATTTGATGTTGTGTTAGATGAGTGATGAATGTGTTACAAAGTATTGTGTGAAATGTGTATTTTGTGAATTATGTGATTTGTGTGAAATACTACTCCTTAGCATGTGATATTTCACCGTATATTTATTGAATGTAATTCTCACCCCTTTTTTGTGGTTGTGTATGTGCTCCTCTGGGAGTACAAATAATTAGGTACCTGAGTAGTGCTTGGAGTATGAGTTTCCTGATCGAGTCTTAGGAGTCGTTCTGATACGTAACATAGGATTTTGGAATTTGCTATGTTTTAAGTTGTTTTATTCGTTACGTATCTTACCTTTATATTTATGTTGAACCACGAGTTTTATGGAGAATGTTGTTATTTAAGCCGTAGTGCTATGAAAATGAATATTTGATATTTCCGCTGTGTAAATAATTCTTTAATGAGAAATGAAGTAATAAAATGATTTGAAATCATATGAGTTTTTGGAAGATGTGACATCCCATTCGTGTACTCTGATATATTTTTGTATATTTTATTATAATTATATAATTGAGAAAGTAGGGTGTTACAACATCTGCTGGGGAAAACTGAGAACCAAACCTTCAGCACCACAAATCTTTAGAGAAAACCCAAATCAACCATGCAAAAATGAATTAGCTAAGAGAAAATACACCAACAATATCTTGTTTAGGGAGACCAAAACATCAAACCAAAGAAAAATGCAGGGGATAACTTGCAAACAATTGTGCTGGGGGAACCCTTCCAAAAAACCATGCTGGGGGGGGGGGAGCTTCTATCATTTTTTATCATTACTTGATATCCAAAATGGACCCTTCAAGTACGTCTTTGAGAATCCAGCTCTAACAGGCAGAGTAGCCCAATGGAAAATGATTTTGACTGAATATGATATCTAGTATACTACCCAAAAGGCCATTAAATGTAGTGTATTGGCGGATTATCTTGCTCATCAATCTGTGGCTGATTATCAACCAATGAGATTTGAACTCCCAGACAAAGACATCATGTATATCAGGGATTGTAACATCTCTAGCCTGAAAGAAGGACCTGAACCAGGATCGCGATGAACGATGGTGTGCGATGGTGCCTCAAATACTCTAGGAAATGGTGTTAGAGCTGTTATTACTTCCCCTACAGGTTTTCATATTCCATTTGCTTCCCGAATTTGTTTTGATTGCACCAATAATATGGCAAAATATGAAGTTTGTATATATGGCATTGAAGCTGCGATTGATTTGAGAATCAAGTTCCTGAAAGTGTATGGAGACTCACCTCTCATGATAAGCTAGATTAACGGAGATTGGGAGACTCGTCATCCAAATCGGATTCCTTATAAAGAACATGTTATGAAGTTGATTCCATACTTCAAAGAGATCACATTTGAGCATATTTAAAGGGAATAGAATAATCTTGCAGATGCTTTGGCTACTCTGGAGTCCATGTTTAAAGTCAAGTGGGATAATGAAGCACCTTTAATCACAATCAGAAGGTTGGATGAGCCATCATTTTGCTTCAAAGTTGATTGAGAATCGAATGATAAACCTTGGTTCTATGATATCAAAAGGTATCTTGAGACTCAAGAATATCCCAAATATGCATCCGTAACGAATAAGAAATTTTTGAGTTGGTTGTCAGCTAAGTTTTTCCTCAATGGTGGTGTGTTATACAAGAGATATTGTTATACTACGCTTCTCATATGCGTGGACAAGAATAAAGCAGCAAGGAACATTAAAGAGGTGCATGAGGGTTCCTTTGGGACTCATTCCAGTGGACATACCATGGCTAAGAAGATTTTGAGGGCTGGTTACTATTGGTCCACCATGGGAAATGATTGTTTCAACCATGCCAGAATCTGCTACAAGTGCCAAGTATATGCTGACAATGTACATGTGTCGCTCGTTCCTCTTGAATGTCTTGACGGCGGAAAAGTAACCTGATAAGCCACCTCACCTATCTTCTTGATATTTGATACAGAGCAGCAAAACACAGTGTAAGTTTCCTCAACTTCAAAGCTCTACCAACACTGATTACCGGTGTAACTCTCAAAAACACATGATCATCTTTTTGAAACTCGAGACCATTCCCCCTCTTAACATGATAACTCTTCTGACAATTATGAGAAGCTTTCATATTCTCTTGGATCATCTTTATCTTTTCAGTTGTCTCTTGTACAACCTCAAGTCTGAGTACAACACTCTCGCCCAACCATACTAACACAATGGAGTCCTGCACCTCCTACCATACAACGCTTCATACAGTGACATCCCAATACTAGAATGGAAACTGTTATTATAAGTAAACTCAATCAATGGCAACTGAGTATCCCAAGCTCCTCCTTGTTCTAGCACACAAGCCCCCAGTAAATCCTCCAAATACTGCATAGTTCTTTGTGTCTGACCATTCTTCTGAGGATGATATGCGAAACTCAATCTCAACTTAGTACCAAAAGCATTCTGCAAACCTCTCCAAAATTTTGACGTAAACCGCAGATCCCTATTTGACACGATACTCAAATGTATCCCATGCAATTTCACAATTTCCTTAATATACATTTTAGCTAGCTTCTCCATACGATGATTAATCTTCATTGGTAAAAAATGAGGTGACTTAATCAACCTATCCATAATCACCCAAATCGAATCATTACCTTTATCGGTCTTCGGAAAACCTGACACAAAATCCATAGAAACATTGTCCCACTTCCATTTTGGAGTACTCAACGGTTGCATAAGACCCATAGGCTTCTGATGCTCGATCTTCAACTTCTGACAAGTAAAGCAAGCATAAATTTTTTTGGAAACTTCGTTTTTCATACCAGGCCACCAAAATAATTTCTTCAAGTCTTGATACATCTTTGTAGCATCGGGATGAATACTCAACCCACTTCTATGCCCTTCCTCGAGAATACTCTTCTTAAGTTCGGGAATATCTGGGACACACACTCTATCACCAAACCTCATCAAACCATTCTCATCAGTTATGAACTTATCTATTTTACCTTGGTTAATCAAATTCAATTGGTCGACTAACCTCAAATCAAACTTCTGACCTTCTCGGATTTCCTCTATTATTCCACTAGTCGGTTTCAACATTCCTAACTTTACACAATTAGGAGTCTTTTCACATACCAAGCTCATATCTCTAAAATGTTCAGTCATTTCTAACTCTCGAACCATAAGCATTGACATATGCAAGGATTTCCTACTCAATGCGTCAGCAACTACATTTACTTTACCAGGATGGTAACTCAAATCAAAGTCATAGTATTTCAATAATTCAAGCCACCTTCATTGTCTCATATTTAATTCCTTCTAGTCATACAAATACTTCAAACTTTTGTGATCACTAAACACTTCGAATTTAGAACCAAAAAGGTAATGTCTCCAAATCTTTAATGCAAACACCACCACTGCTAACTCTAAGTCATGCGTAGGATAATTCCTTTCATGAACTCTAAGTTTTCTAGAAGCATAAGCAACAACTTGCCCATTTTTCATCAGCACACCACCAAGACCCATCTTAGATGCATCACAATACACCACAAAAGACTCACTCGGATTAGGAAAACTCAATACTGGAGCAGTCACCAACCTCTTCTTTAATTCTACAGAGCTTTATTCGCACACAACATCCCACACATAAGCTTGAACCTTTCGAGTCAACTGAGTCAACGACAAAGCCAACTTAGAAAATCCTTCAATGAACCTTCGATAATAACCTATTAAACCAAGAAAACTTTGGATCTTGGTCACCGACTTCAGATTCTCCCATTGCAACACTGCATCAACTTTAGAAGGATCCGTATTTATTCCTCCACTACAAATCACATGACCAAGAAAACTAAATTCCTTCAACCAAAACTCACACTTTGACAGCTTTGTATACAACTTCATCTCTTTCAACACTTGCATCACAATTCTCAAATGCTCCGCATACTCTTCTTCGGATTTGGAATAAATCAGAATATCATTAATAAACACCACAAAAAACTTATCCAAATATGATTGAAAATTTTTATTCATATACTCCATGAAAACACTTGGCGCATTAGGTTCACCAAACGACATCACAGCATATCCGTAATGTCCATACCTTGTTTGAAAATTTATCTTCAGAATATCATCTAGTTTAACTCAAATTTGATGATAACTAGACCTCAAATCAATCTTGCTGAAAATGAAAGCACCCACCAACTGATCCATCAAATCATCGATCCTTAGAAGTTGATACTTATTCTTAATAGTTACCTTATTCAACTATCTATAATCTACACACAGTCTCATACTCCCATCTTTTTTCTTGACTAGCAACACAGGAGCACCCCATGGTGAAACACTCAGTCGCACAAACTTCTTCTCAAGCATATCTTCTATTTGTTTCTTCAACTCGCTTAGCTCGGAAGTCGGCATCCTGTAAGGAGCCATCGATACTGGACTCCTACCTGGCACCAAATCTATAGAAAACTCCACTGCACATTCAAGAGGTAAATTACTGATGTCATCTAGAAACACCTCTTGGAATTCACAAACAACTGGTAATTCCATATTCGCATCTTTACCATCAACTTGAAATAACACAAACATTGCAAACATCAAGGCTTCGTCTTCTAAAATTTAATTCACTTGCTTAGCGATCAACAACATCAATTCTCCATTATCACCAAACTTAGGGAACCTCAAAGTCTTATTATAACAATTAATATGAACATAGTTAAACTCCAACTAGTTCATCCCGAGGATAACATCGATTTGATGTAAGGGTAGACACACCAAATCCATCACAAAACTCTTACCATAGATAGTCAAGGGAAATTTTGAACAAACATAAGTAGTAGTAACAGAACCACTAGTAGGAGTATTCATTACCACACTACCATTCATATCAGAAAATTTCAATTCCAACTTAGTAGTAGATTCAAGCAAAATAAATCAATGAGTAGCACTAGTATCAATAATAGCAACCAATTCAATATCGTTAATAAAGCAAGTACCTTGAATCAAGTTGTCCTTAGATTCCTCTGATCCACTCAGCACGAACACTCCATCATTGGTCTGGGTAGCAACATCTGTCCTTGGTTTCTGACACTGGGTACTTATATGACCCTGCTCTCCAAATTGAAACAAGTTAGACCATTGTTCTTGCATTTAGGAGCACGATGACCCGTCTTACCATATTTGTAGCACCTCAAAACCATATTATCACATTCATTAGAAAGGTGACTTTGTTCACCACACCTATAACACTTGACAGAAACAGGAGTTCCTCCTCCACTTATCTTCTTCCCATTATAAGCCTTTTGTTTCCATTTATCGGTTGGGCGTCATAAGGCTTCTTACGGTCTTGATAATAATTCCCTCTTTTCTCGTTCAAACTCTTGTAGTGAGCTGAATGAGCTTTGTTGTCTCCTTCATAAATTCTATAGTTGTCCACCAACTCTAAAAAATACACGGATCTGCTGATACTCGATTGTCCGTTTGATTTCCGGACGTAAACCATTCTCAAACTTAATACACCTCGAGAATTCAGCACTCACTTCATTGTAATATGGATAATACATGGCCAGTTCCACAAACCTCGAAGCATACTCAATCACCATCAAGTTCCCTTGTTTTAACTCTAAAAACTCAATCTCTTTCTTTCCGCGCACATGTTCTGGAAAGTACTTCCTCAAAAACTCCCAATTGAACACATACCAAGTAATAACTTCACCTAATGATGTCAGTCTCTGACGGGTACAAACCCACTAATCATCAGCTTCCTCTGCCATTTGATGCATACCGAATCGCACCTTCTGTGCTTCTATGCAACTCATGACTCAAAATATCCTATCAATCTCCTTGAGCCAAGTCTTCTCCCCATCAGGATCGTATCTACCTTTGAAAATAGGCGGATGATTCCCCTGAAATGTCTCCAAAACATGAGATCCTTCATTCACACCAGCATTAGGCTGATGTTGCACAACCTGAGCCATAGTTTGCAAAGCAGCAGCAGTCGCATCATCATTCCTTCTAGATATTTCTTTGTTTCATGCCAATAACAGTCACAATAGTTATAAACTATCTTGACAGTATTCCACTTTCATACACTACAGACTTAACAACCTGGCCAGACAAATCGACCTTCTCTAATACCACTAATGTAACACCCTTCTAAACCCACATATATTCCGCATGTATTTTTACGAAAATAAAGCAAATTAAAACCACAAAAGGGGGTCACATCTTCATGTAAACATCATAGCAAACATAGTCCTGCTCCGTAACACGGGTTTCAAAATTATTTAAGACAAATCCTTCATGGATAACAATTAATATACATTTTCACACTTCTCGTAGCGGAATTCATAGTTCAAAAACATCATATTATAATACTTCATAAAACTTCATCATACTTCATAATTCATAATCAAGATTCAAAACAACTCGAGTAACATGAAAGGTAGCCCAAAATCTTAGAAACAAAACAAAGAACATAAGTTAATAATTCAAACGATTCCATCTCTAATGTTACATATCAGAGCAAGACCCATTCTACTCAACAGAAAGCAATAAAACACACTCTAAAGCCATCCTCTAATGCTTCGATGGACTATTCCTGATCACCTGCAAGTTACCCACGGGTAGAGGAAACATTTCCAAGCAGAAAGGATGAGTAAATCATAATCATATAAATCACATAAGGAATAAATATAGTAGACATGGACTTAGGCAAGGCATCACGCATCATCATAACCTAATGTTATACTCACACCTTCACAACTTCATCAATACATAACAACATATCACCAAAACACGATTTATCAACAAGCATAATTTAATCACATCATTATGCAATGTCACTTATAATATAATGCAACATCTTAGACTCATGCATGTGGTACCAAAGCTTCATTGATGATTCAGTCATCATTATCTCCAAAGATCCCCACCAATATGATTGATTCCCACTTGGAACCAGAGAACTTCACAATTTCGCACTCAATCCACACAATGGGATTGATGCCTTCACTGGACTATTGTCTTATCATCTTTGCTGGACCTAAGTCCTAACAACAGACCAAAGTCCTAAACTATTTCATGAATGCATGATGCACAACAATATAATAAATATGATCATGGCTAGTTAAAACGCATCATCATTCATGAATTCATCACAACATTGTCAGATCATCATAATACACAAAAAATCATCATAACATCATCATATCATCATAATAAACAAAACATCATCACAACATCATCATATCATTATAATAAGCAAAAAATTATCACAACATCATCATATCATCATAATAAACAAAGCCTCATTGTAAACCATCACGAGAAACCTAACTTCATTCTAACTTAGGTAATGGGAATACACTTCATATTACTCATTTTATTCCATCTAATTTAAGTTCATTACGTTGGCTATCCAACGCTTCGAACGACAGCTCAAACAGAGTTCTAAAACTCGAGTTATGGCCTTCTGAAAAATCCTGCGCAACCCTTCCATTCTTGACACCATCGTTCTGTGACACCACTTCATCGCCTGGAAACGCACCTTCATGTTCTCTTTTCCTAATGATGCCTGGAGCAACGCACTCTAGTAACACTCATCTTTTCTTCCTCTCTTCGCCTCTCTGCTCGCCCAGCAAAGGCCAAGCGCATCACCGTCGCCCGACGACCATTCTCCATCGACCGAAGATCTTACGCGAATAGGGTTTTCCTGTTGTGATTTACTGCATAAAAACCAGTCCCAATTCTTGTAATTTTGCACCAAAACAGTCCAATCCTCATAGATTTCAACACCTAATCTGTTAGACTACTGCATCGTGTTGGATTAAAATATACAGCGTCAACCTTAGGGATTCAAAGGGCTTAACATCCCACCCATGGGCGCTTAGTAAACTAGGTGCAGCCCCTAAAAATGCTCATACTATATGGAAATAAAGTTTCACCTTGGCTACAAGCAATTGCTTTTAGTGCAGTGGTAAGCGCTTGATCCTACAAGTGGTATCAGAGTATGGTCACGAATCCCCCCGACTGACACTGGGGGGGGGGGGGGGGGAGATTGTTGGATTAAAATATCCAGTGTCAACCTTAGGGATTCGAAGAGCTTAAAATCCCACCCATGGGCGCTTAGTAAACTAGGTGCAGCCCCTGAAAATATGCGTACTATATGGAAATAAAGTTACACCTTGGCTACAAGCAATTGCTTTTAGCGCAGTGGTAAGCGTTTGATCCTACACATCGGATCTAAACGGGGGTGAATAGATCCCTAATTAAAAACTACATTTATAAATGGTTATTTAAAACTTATTTGAAAAAACAATGTTGAGCGGAAGGTTTTTGGCCTAGATCAATATAGTAGTCTAAATAAACCTAGTTATTGGAATCTCGGATATGCACGAGCCATATGAAATTAGCATAATGATAAAATTAATCAACATAATAATATCTCAATTCACTATTTAATATCCAATACAACGGTTTCCTATTTCCAATAAAGTTATATTAAAAACATAACTCGACACTTAACAAACATGTCGTGTGTAATCAATTTTTCAGAATTTTCTTTGAGCTTAGTTGATATGAAAAAACACTTACAATCAAAGTGGTTACAAGCTAAACAAAAAAGCAATTTAAATTTTAACAATCAAAGAAAAGTTCTATACGAATTGATCAATCAAACAACACATTCAACAAACTGCATATAAAGAGTAAATGAGAGTAAGTGATAGAACATTGTAATTTTCCTTTGAGTTTAACAAGCTAAACAATTTGTCAAACACTTGGTGTGCAATTGAATTTTCAGAATTTTTCTTTAAGTTGTGCTGATGCACAAAATCACTTATAGTCAAAAGTGATTATAAGCAATATCAACAATTAATGTAAATCAACAAAAAAAACAGTTCAGAAAATTACTTACGATTTGATCTTACTGGTTGATCAAAACCTATAGGTGGTCGGATGATTATCTTCGGTTTGGCTCTAATGTCGAGGAGGAAAAAAGGGGTTTGTACTTGCAAGGCACTCTGATGATCAAGAGTGGGAGCAAAGAGATACAAGCAAAGTGTTAAGGTATTAGTGGTGAATAGTGAATATTCGATACATGACACTCACATGTGTGAGGGTTTATATAATGCCCCTGGCACATGACCATTGGTTCCTATTTTTGGGCCTGGATATGCGGGTCCGCAAAAACAGGTAACTGCCACGACTTGATTATACCGGACAGGTGTGCCCATAACTAGCCGTTAGATCCAAGGAGGGGGTAGGTTACGGGCAGCAATCTGGTTAGTTCATGGTTGTTTGCACGACTTGAGGTCGGGCAGACTAAGAGGTGCTCGTCGATCATCTTGGGTCAGCACCAGCTTAGTAGGGCAAAGGGTCGATGTTGCCCGACGGAGAGTGGGGGAGATTCGGGCCATGGGTGTACGGACCGTACCAAAAGAAGGGGTAAGACTGGGCCCACTCTTGATGTTGGGTCAGCCTAGAACAGTAGCCCCTCAAGTCATTATTTTTGGGCATAGGAGTGATAACTTTAACACATGTTCATGGAACAGGGCGCGTCTTACAGGGAGAATGAGTGTCACCCATTGCGCCTTTCCCGCGGGGAGATGAGGAGTTGGTCGTTAGGAGCCTTAAACTTGAAGAGGCAACGTGTTTCAGGTAGCGTGATGATGAAGCGGCGTAATGATGGCCTAGGGGCTAGGGTGTAATATGACGACTCTAGGGTTTCCCAGGCATGTGTCTCGTACGCGCGGATGGTCTCAGCTATAAATACAAGAGGAGTGGGGGAGTTATGTGATTTTCGTTCTCTCTCCCAACTGCTCGTAATCGCTCGCCTATCAACCACCGTCATTTCTTGAGATTCCCTGCTCGATGCTACTATTTCCAGCCTTCCTTCTCCTTTAACTGTTAAGATTTCAGTTTTTCGTTGTCGTTTGCCTTCGGTAGTTTAGGTTTTCATGATTTTCTTCTTAGAAATGCATGCGGCTAGGGTTTAAGATTTTGTCTGTTAGGGTGTTCTTGGGGAGTGTTGGAGGTAGACGGTGGTTCTATAGTTTAGAATCTTCAAAACCATCGTGGATCCTCCCTGGACGTTTCATGATGTGTCGTAGACGGTCCTTTAGGGCCTAGGGCTCTTCCTCAAACTTTTTCTTGTTTATGCACCTTAGTGAGGGTTTTAGTTGAGGACACGGTCCTTGTTTCCCAGTGCCCTTTCACTTGATTAGAAGTAGGAGGGTAGTTTTGGCATTGATGCCGAACTCATCTTCATCCTCTGCTTTTTAAGTACAATGGCCGACAATGCCTGGGTTGATCTCTCGAGCGAGTCTTATGGATCTTTATGAAGTTCTTTGGATGAGGCAAGTAGCTCGTCGAGCACTCTAGAGATTTCCAGGGACGAGTTGAATCAGTCGGAACAGTAGGTGAGGGAGGCGATGTGGAGATGGCCTCCGCTGATCATGGTTGCTTGTTTCCCGCTGGGGATGAAGAGGATCTAAGGGCTTGGGTCATGAATGATCCTTGGGACTGGCTCTCTTATTTCTTCGAGCATCGGGATGATGTTTTTACTGAGGTGTACACCCAAGAGGAAGGAAACCAGTGAGACTGGTCATTGTATATTCCTGGGAAAGAGAGCCGGATCTGCTCAAAATATGACACAAGGCGAATTCCCATGTACGACATTGTGTTTTTGGAAATGGGTCTTCGGCTTTCTTTCTCGGATTTTGAGGTGGCCATATTCAGGCATCTGCGGCTGGATCCTTCCCAATTGCACCCGAACAAAATCGCGTTCATGTGAGCATTCGAGACTGTTTGTGATTACTTGAAGATAGGGGCTACCATTCCCTTATTCTTCTACTGCTTTCACCTCCAGAGGAGAAATATCAATGGAAAATGGGGATGGGTTTCCTTGAAGCAAGGAAACATGAAGTTGTTTAAAGCCTATCTAGAATTTGTTCGTCACTTCAAGGATAAATATATACTGGTGCAACCTTCATCGAGTAAGGCGATGCTGGATGTTTTTAGGTCTGTACCAATGCGTAAAGAAGATGGTACTCCCCGTTTGAATGAGTTGGGAGACCCTATGGTAAAACTATTTTACAAGTTATCATTCTAGTGGATGAGGAAGCACTTTGATAATGAATTGGGCTCCTACGTCTGGAGGGAGGGGGAGCTCGGAGTCGACGACCAAGAGAGCTTCACCGTCTTGTCTTCCTTTGTGGCGCGTATCCCCCGGGTTCAGCGAGTAAGTCGGGGAGGTAGGCCAGTGATGGATAAGAACGGGGAGGTCGTCTATGAGCCTGGCCTTATAGTCGTCAAGGAGCTCCTTGGAAGCGGGGATCCCGTCAAGTATTTGGATATTTATCTTTTGAATAGTTGTATGCGATTGTCCCTTTTTTGAATCCTCGTTTGCTAACTACGATTCTTTTGTTTTGTTTTACAGATAGCATAAATCTTGCCCAAGAGTGCATAGATAGGATTCTTGCTGCTATAGCGAAGAAGGCTTAGAAAGATGCTCAAACTAGCTCAGGAGTTGCTCTTACTTCAAGGTCGGGCGATAGGTATTCGGGCCTAACAGTTGTTTCTCTCTCCCCTGCTCCTGTATCTTTGAAAGCGAAGAGACCATGTGCCGAGGGAAGTGTCGACCTGACCGAGGAAAAAAGGAAAAGGGACGTATGACCTACCCCCTTACTGGTTGGATAAAGCTTTCTTAGACGGTGCAGCTCTTCGCCTCCCTCGGGTTGAGTCCCTTCATCTCGAGGGTTTGGGTCGGCTGGAGAAGAGGACGATGCTGGCATAGGTGTAGCGGTAGAAATGTTGAGACTAAGCCACTGGATTGACTTGACTCGCACAAGTAAAATAAAAATCTCCACCGCGCTTTATTATTTTCGGAGGAATAGGAAAAGAGCGAATAACCCAAAAAAGAGGGGGAGAGAATCTATGTACGAGGATTGGTTATGCAAAGGAAAGGTATTAGCACCCTAAACATCTACGGTACTCCGCAAGAACCTCTTTGAACATTTGTGTATTTTGGCTATAAGTGTTGTATAAAAAATAGATGGTGGGGATGGGAAAATAAGTATTGTTTACAATTTTTGCACCCTCTGCGGTTGTGAACTTTTAGTGCCTATGTACCACCTTCCGTGCAATAGGGAATCAGGGTACTCGTAGTTCACCTTTAAAAATTTTAAAACACAAGTGTGTTGGTTAATTTTAAGAGAAGAGACATCATCGGCATATCTGAATGGAAGAACATACTTACTACCCACGATAATGAGAAAGGAGAATTTGCATCATCTCAAAGTGGAGGATATAACTTGGATTTAAAAAATCAACAAAGCCTCGCTCAACACCCAAGTGGAAAATATCTCACTTTACTACATATCGTAGAAGTATAGTAGCTCACATCACTACAAGGATCGACAAAAGTCTAACCTTTTGAGAAAATTTTAAAATAAAAATCCAAAATGGAAAAAATTTTGAATAGGATTGATTAACTCTTAGTCTTCTCACAAAAATGTCAAAGTATGATTAAGTTGGTTAAAGTTTGATTAAGAAAATATTTTTGAAAATGCATGGACCTAAGTCCAAGTTTATTATGAAAGCAGTTCAAGTTAGAAAACCAGAAGAGTTTTGAAAAGGAGGGAGAAGATTTTTGAAATTAAAGAAGATGGGAGGAGATGAAGGGACTATCCTAAAGCAATAAGGTAAAAGCTAGGGAAAAGAACCATCTATCTAACGAGAAGCCAACACTTGACACAAAGAGTCAATTTAGAATTCCCATTCTTTAGATTGAAACCAAGCAAGCAAAGATACTAATCCTCTTAATAATACAAAGCTTCAGATGCATTAGTTTTTCATAAAAATTGGGTAGAGTAACGGCTGTATACAGAGAAATTTCCAATCACAGACAAAGCATATAATCAGAAAAACCTGCACACAAAGAAAATCAACCCATTATCTTGGGATAAACCCCAAGAACTCCATACAAAATAATAATCTGAGCCATAAGGTCTTAAGGGTATCAAAGCTTCTAATCTTAAGTCCAAGAAATCCATAACTCCATAATGCCAAGGATAGTAACCAAATAGTCCATGTAGCATTATGTTTTTTTTAAATTTTCATGATGATTATTATGTGTCTTCAAAAAGAAAATGAAAGCTCAAGTGGGCAAAATAAAATGACATAAAAATAAGTGCTCAAGTGAGAAAATATGAAAATAGCATGAAATGTAAATGCTAAAATAAATGGTGCTTAAAGTAAAGGCATAAAATAAAAGCATTAAGTAAAATCACAAATTAAAAGTCAATTGTTATTGAATTAGAAGTTAGAGGTTAGTTGAATGACCATCTTAAAACTTGCATTTGAAAACTCATTAAAAGATTGATAAAATAAAAGCTTCTTGTTGTACCCCAAAATTTTCCCTCTCATTTATCAAGACTTTTCTCACAAGACTTCTTGGACTCAAGACAAGATTAGGGTTTGGTCAGCTCAAGACATCTCATCTTGCACTGATAACCTAAAATTAGGGTTTGAGTTTGCACAAGTATTTTTGGACCATCAATGCTTCATGTGACTTTCATACACCATTTTGGACCCATAAGATTGCTCATGTTAAGTTTTAAGCCTTGAACCACATTTTTGATCAGTCAATTGGACAGTTGACCTAAAAATCAGCTGTATTGGGAAAAAACTCAACTATGGCCAATTTATAGTCAAACTTTATAATTTTTTATCCACATCAACATTCTAGACTCATATGTATCATTTGATCAAGTTTGGATCACAACTCCTCAAGAAATTTGATCAAATCATCAAAAGGGCAAAATGGTCAAAATTAGGGTTTTCTACTGAGAAAGGGAAATTTCTGATTTTTAACCTAGCCAATGACCAATTGAGTTCAAGAATGATTTCAAGGATTCAATGGAATCATCTTGACCTAATTACATGGTTCAAAAGATCTCAAGTTCATTGGATTGACAGATGAATTTTGCAGTCAACTGATCAAAAGTCAACTGTACACTGAAAAGTCAAACTTTGACTTTTTGGTCAAAATCAAGTGCCAAGGGTCATAATTCATCAAGATATGTCAAAATATGAAACTTGTTCACCAATAAACTTAAATTTGAAAATTAGGGTTTTAATTTGAAAGTTTTCATAACTTAGAATTTTTCTAAGTATAAAATTTTCTTATTTTTTCCAAACTTTTCACCACTTTTTCACCATGATGCATTTTGATTCAATAAAAGTTCCCAACATGAAAGTTGTAGTCCTCCATGAAATATAAAACTTTTATTCACAAACTTTTCCCAAAAGATGCTTGTATCTTAAGTTATGAATTTGTGAATATAGGTCCATGAACTAAATAACTTAGTGAAATTTTGCCCTAATTTAGGCAGGTTTTGGACCCAACTTCATGGACATTTTTCACCTAGTTCCAAGAGGTATCTCAAATTGCATTTCAAATATGGATTATAGAGCAAATTGCAAGATTTCCAAAATTTCCAAGAACTCTCCAAGATCATTTTTGAGTAGGGAGAATCGAAGAAGGGAAGTTGGCATTTTCTCACTTTTGATCAAGCCATTTTCACATAGCATCAAGTTACAAATCAAATCTATGTTGGTTGTATCTTGCTTTACAGGTCCTAAGCTTTCAATACACTCCATAATTAAATGTAAACTCAGTTGACAAAGGCTTTATCTTTGCTTTTGAAGCTTTACACAAGGTGCATTTCCATTTTGGGCAAAAAGGTTACAATGCCATTTTCATAAAGATGAACTTTTGCAACTTTGTCAATCTTGAGCATTGAACCTGTCCTCTGGATGCATATAATTTACACATCTCTCAAGCAATGTGTACCAACTCTTATCAGCCCTAAAGCCAGCTAGTACAAGCATGTGGGAGTGGTCACTTCACTTTACTTCAAATGCAAGAAAAGTTGCAAAAAGTTCCAAAGCTTGTACAGCTTGTAAGGGCTGACTTTGGATCACTTGGATACAAATATACAAACTTGTTACAAGGTATAGTATGATTTGCTTGGACTTGAAACTCTCTCAAACTCAAAAACACCAAATTTCTGCCTAAATACAGAGTTTATGCAAAAGCACAGCCAACTCTCATTTGGCTCGTGCGTTTTGTGTTTAAACAGTTCAAACCTCTCATACACTTGAAAACTAATCAATTCAAGCCATCAACCTGGTTCTGTAACCCCTGTTTCAGCATCCACCATTTTCAATTTGGAAGCTTGCCGCTTGACTTGTTCAGAGATTTCCAGCCATCCTTAAAGCAAGATAAGCATTGGAATAGCTTCATGGAAGTTCAAGGAAGATTAAACAATCACCGGGCCTCCATCAAAGTCCCTACATTGTCCTACACATTTCCAGCAGAAAGAGGTATTTTTTCAAACTCTATCTCTCTGAATAGGCAACCTCAAGCCACGATTTGTGAAGGAAAAATGTAGTCCTTATCATAACAAAGTTGTACATATCATTACTTTTCATTTATGTTACTTGTGCTGTGAGAATTTGAAGATTGAAAACTCTGAAAAAGTTAGGTCACGAATTAGGGATTCAAAAATTCTCCTTAATCTTTAAGAGTTAGGTTACATAATTTATATGGCTGGAATCGTGAGCTCAAATGCCACATTTTTCATGTTATGAGTTTTTGTTTTTGTGCAAGCATAAGAGAGTTGCAGGTTTAAACTAGCGCGTGCAGGAAGCTGACCAAGGACAGGGATGAAGCGCTTCTGGGCTTTTTGTGCTTTGGGCCTTTTTGTTTTTGCCATTTACACCCATTGACTTACTATTACACCCCCCTGACTAGCTTTTTATATTTTTGTATTTTCTTTCATATTTTCATATTTATTACTTTTGTTTATTTTTTTCTAAATGATGAAAAATATTAAAAATTTATTTATTTATTTTCACACTTTTATTTTATTTTTTTAATTATTTTCTCACATAAAAAATAGTTTATTTTGATAAATAGAACTTATTTTCTTAAATAACTTGTAAATACAATAAAAAATACTTAATGTTTTTATTATACTATTTATACTCATAAATATTTATTTTCTATACATATTTAATTTTTAATATTTACATATAATATTATTTATTATTTTCTTATATAAAAAATGTACAAAATATTAATATGAAACATTATTTTCTTTGAATAAAAAATTAGGGTTTCATCCCTTTCAAAAAGAATTATTTATTTTTCCTTATGTTTTAGGGTTTAAATTAAATTATTTTTCTCATACAAAAACACAAAACATCTTTTAACATAAACATTGCATTGCATTTTAAATATTTGTCTTATATTTATTTAATTCGTGCAATATTCGATTTGGTTGTAATAATATATTTAGGTTTACATTTGTGCAAAATCCCCATTCAAACTTGTAATTCCCCCCTCCCATAATAATTATTGTAATAGCTTAGTTTATTTTACGCAATTTATCGCTTTATATACTATGCTTAGTAATTAGGGTTTGCATGACAAGAACAAAAAACAAAACAAATAGAAAAACCCTAAATGCAAAACAAGTCAAAAGCATGAAAAATGACACACTTTGCAAACAAGAACCCTTAGGGTTTCTCCCACTTGGTTGCCTAAAATAAAATGGCCATGTTATGCATGCGAAGTATCTTGGAAAAACAAAACAAATATAAGATCATAGTCCGTCGATGACGCTATTCAAAAGTTGCCTAAACAAAATGATCTTGGTCCCTCAAAAAATGCTAAGATACTTGGCAATATTGCTATCATGGTCATACGATGACCCACGCCCATCCCGTTAACATCCAAAGATAGGGTTGCTTACCAAATCAATGGTAAGTCAACAATGTCAGAGGAATAAAAATACAAAAGAAAGACATTTGAGTAGGTAGATAGCTTCTAAGTTACTTGCTCCATTTCAAACAATCCTTTCTATTTTCAAAAACAAACACACACGCATTTCAAAAACATTTTACAAACATTGAAATATTTTTCAAAAGACAAACATCTTTGTATACATTCTTATGAACGAGAATCATTACAAAGATTGCCTAAACGAATGGCCTCTTTTCAAAATACTTTCAAAACCACACCAAACACCATTTCAAACAAAGCAAAGCAAGTGATCTAAGAAAGTAACTAAGAGCCCATGGAAAACCATGGATGAAAAGGGTTCTAGAACCTTCCCTTTTCATAATCTACCCCCCCGAACTCAAGAAAACATCTCAAAGGTCTTTCCTGTGCTTTTTTACCTTTCCTTTTGGATAAAAGAAAAGTCGGTGGCGACTCTTGCTAACCGCGACATTTGCGACAAAACACAAAACCTCAAGTCAGTTCTCCCACTGTATCACACTTCTTAACAACAAGTTTTATTTACTTTTTGTCAAGTATATCATTCATTTCAAATGTTCGAGGCAACAACATATGATCAACGATATTTAAATGATTCACTTAGACCAAAGTTTATGAAGGTTCTTTAGAGGATTGATAAGACCAAAGCCTCCTAACAATGAACCTCAAGGTTATTGGATCAAAAGTTTCAAATTAAACATACTTGGGCTTGAAAACCTAGGTTTGGGCCACGAATGATCATTTCTGAAATCAGGACATAATTTAGCATTGTGTTAAGCAATTGTAAGTGGACTTATGTAGAAGTCACACCTATTTTGGGGCCGGTCAATAGCAATCTATGTACCATGTGTTTGGAGAAATAATATGTTGATTATTCTCTAACAACATATAGCACATGTAAAAATGGGATGAGAAGAAGAGGAAGGGAATATATTAGATGAAATTAGGGTTTCAAGTATCATCAACATCATTCATCCATTTTGGTGGATTTAGTTTTTCAACCTATCAACATCCAAGATCCGATGAGATTGAAGAACTTATCCCCAAAATGAAATCCACACAAAAATGATAAAATAATATTTAATAAAAAAAATGTAAATGGTTAAAAAAAGGAAATAAGTTGTAAAATAAATAAAGTATATTAAAACACCAAATAAAGATCTCAAAAAAAGTCAGAAGTCAAATATAAGTTGATCAATGTTGATAATTTTTTGGAAATTTTTTAAAGTCAGAACTATTTTTTTAAAATTTAAAGAAATGTGGAAAATAAACCAAAAATAATAGAAAAATAGAAAAATCATAATTAAAAATAAAATGAGGTCACCAATATGTGTCAATAGGTCATTGGATCCTTCCATAATTTTTCAGAATTTTAAAAATTAAGGAAAATATTTTTAATCAATTAAAATAACTTAATTAAAGTGAAAAAGTCATAAAAAAATATCAAATAACAAAATAAAATTGTTAAAAAAATAAAAATCAGAAAGAGAAAAATCAAACGTGTTTTTAAGAATTTTTTCAGAATTTTTTAGTCAGAAATGAATTTCTTATGAATTTTTTAAGTTAAAACAATTAAATATAAAAAACAGAAAATAAAAATAAAGTCGGAAAAATATGAACCATTGAATGAGAGTCAAAACGCGTTAGTAAGCTAATCCAATATATCAGACGCACTGTGTATATCATGGTCTTTAGGGAATAACACACGTGATCCATTATTTAAACAAATTTGAAAAAATGCATGGCAACTCATCATTGGTTGAAGACATACACGTAGGTTGTCTTCAACCTCCATCCACACGATTTACAGGTTTATGAAATGGAAAAATTGGAGCTCGAGACCGGTACCATTCGGTTCGTCTCTTCAAAACGATTCCAATGGTACCCTCGCGCCAAATTTATATTTGCCACAACGTAATCGATTTGGAAAAACTAGATGAAATTTTTTTAGAAGCGATTTGAAAATAGACATATCAAACTCAATTACAGTTGGAAACAAAGGTTACCACGAGTATCAGGGAACCAAGCACTATGTTTTAGCAACAAAATTGAGGTGAATTGATGGAGAAAACTACCTATTCGAACTCAAGGAGGAAGCTCTGAAATTGGTTGGCATCAAAACTCAGCCAAAACCTGCATTTCATGGTGTTAATTTCTTTTGGAAAGTTGCTAAACATGATTAGAAGAAAAAACACGTGAAAACTTTGTGTTTAGAGGCCAAACCAATCCAAACTAATTCTGACTTTGAACTTATAACATTTTCAGGAAGCTAACTTTACATCCATGGTGCCAACAATGTAGGGCACTATATGATGTAGTTTTTGAAGAATTAGAGAGATCTTAAATCAATCTTTGAAATGTGAAAATAATGGTTGCATTTGGTGCCTTGGATCAAAATTTGTGTCCGTTTGAAATCAACAAAAACACACGGATTTCTACACATAGAAAAATTTCTAAATTTGGCATCAAACGTGTTTTGTAATGTTTTGCATTCAAACATGGCCTTCCACTCAAAATTTGATTTTGAAATTTGAAGATGACATGAAGTAGACCTCTTGAATTGAAGTGTGGAATTGATATCACTCAAAAATCATAAAAAATGAAAGAGTTGTGATCTTTGGAAAATGATGAACAAATTTGGGGAAATTCACAAAATATCTATAATCTTTTCTAATTTTCAAACAATTTCTATGCATGTTCATGTCTTTCTCATAAAAACAAAGTTATAGTAGACATCCTAAATATTATTGTGGAAAAAGTATGGGCTCAAGGAGACAAAAATTGACCAAGTTATGAGCATTTGAAGTCACATGAGGGGACTTGATAGCCTATCTAGAGGACTTGTAACCTTTCTCAATCATTATCGATCTTTCACACAAAATTTGCTTAAAAATTTTGAAGTTATTTGTTGATAACCCTTTAAAGAGAAGCAAGTCTTTGGAATCACTTAAAAATCTTAAAATATGGACAAGATATAGCCCTTGGAAGTCCAAAACCCTAACTCCTAGAGCATCAAAATGACTTGGGAACCCCTTTCAATTTTGACAATATTTCTTGTAAAAATACTTTTTCTATGTGAAGAGAAGTTGGTGTGGATGATAATAAGAACCTATAGTAAAAATAACCACTTCAAAATGTTGAGAATTGGGGTAGTTATGCACTTTTGACCAAGGAATCAAGAACTTGTCTAATTAGGTTAAAAAAATTTAATCAATTCTTGCATCTTTTGACTTCCTTTGGAAAATTGAAGCATGATGAACCATATTAGACCTTGTCATGACATTACTTTAAAGCACACTCAATGATGAAGCTTAAATTTTAATGAAGCTTTGTTGAAGAAGGCATGGAAATAAACTCATGAACCTATGAATCAACCTGATGAAATGTGTTATGCACTCACCTATAGTATCATCATTTATAGAGAAAACATTCATTATATTTGTTAGTTGAAAGTTAATCAACACAAGACATATATGATCATAATATACAAATCAAGGTTCTTGGTGATCCCTCATGAGCAAACCTAGAGATAAGGAGAAGAACCAAACCCTAGTGTGTGATCTTGATATGATTGGGTTGATATGAGATGACAGAGGGATCATAGGGGCAAAAATTAGGGTATAACAGCAGGATGTCAATGGTTTAGTTCGGATTCTAGAGAAGGTTGTTGCCTATACCGAGGGGATTTTTCCTTTAGTGAGGTAATCGTGTATGGGGGTCATCCAGCAATCGATGTCCCCTATGCCGAACACTTCTAAGGTTGAGGGTGGTTTTTGGGTGCTCGGTCGAGGAAGGATTTCCTATATTACTGACTTATTCCCTCCTTTCCTCTTCGTGCTTTCCAGCTTAGATAGGATATCTACGTGGGTGTTATATTTGCGGGAAACATGTTGCACGTCCACAGATTTAAATTTCTTTTTCCTCTCCTAGACCAGGGCCTAATATTCAGCGAGTTGGTCGTTTTTGACCTGATATTCCCCTCGGACTTGAGATGCGGCCAGTTGAGAATCAGTGAGGATCTTAACTTCCTCGGCTCCCAGATCTTCGGCCAGCCGTAATCCTGCCAAGAATGCCTCGTATTTGGCCTGATTCTTAGAGGTTGGGAAAGATAATGTGAGGGAGGCCTCGATAAGGATCCCTTCTTTGTTTTCCAATATGATGCCAGCGCCGCTTCCTGTTGAACTGGAGGCACCATCGACGAAGATCGTCCAACGGCATGATCCGCCGGGGCCTGCGGGCGAATTTATTTCATCCACGAAGTCGACCAAGGCTTGAGCCTTGAGGGCTTTCCTACTCTCATATTAGATACCAAATTCTGAGAGCTCTAAGGACCATTTCAAAATTCTGCCGACCATGTCTGGTCTTTTGACCAGCTGCTTTATTGGCTGATACATTCAGACGACTATGGTGTGGGCCAAGAAGTAGTGTCTGAGCCTCCTCGTAGTGTTAACGAGGGCTAGAGCTACCTTTTCATTTAGTTGATATCTCACCTTCAGGCCTTGCTCGTGAAATATATTGGTCTTTGTTCCTTTGGAGTTTCTCTAATCAGCGATGCGCTTATTGCCTCAGAGGCTACGGCCAGATAGAGATAGAGGACCTCGTCTTTCTCGGCTCAAGAAAGGAAGGATGGATGTAATAGCACTCATTTTAAGTGAATGACGGCTCACTTGCATTTGGGCGTCCATTCGAAGGCAGCTTCCTTGCGGAGGAGCTTGAATAGGGGAAGCGCATGCTGGGCGGATTTTGCCACGAATTGAGAGAGAGAGAGAAGTGAGCATGCCGTTTAGGATTTGGATGGACTTTTTTGAGGTGGGTGTTGGAAATTCAGAAAATGCCAGACATTTGTCGGGGTTTGCTTCAATGTCTCATTCCGTTAGGTAGAACCCGAGGAACTTGCCTGCCCGTATGCCAAAGGTACATTTTTCCAGGTTGAATCGCATCCAGCACTTTTGGGCCTGCTCGAACACTTTCTTTAAGTGGAGGGAATGGTCGACCTCTTCCATGTATTTTACGATCATTTCATCCATATAGACTTCGAGCACATCGCCTATCTCATTGCGGAAAACTTTATTCATCATGTGCTGGTATGTAGTGCCCGCGTTTTTTAGGCCGATGAGCATTACGTTGTAGTAATAGTTTCCCGATTCGATCATGAAAGTCGTATATTTTTTGTTTTCTTTCGCCATTGGGATCTGGTTATAACCAAAATATGCATCCATAAATGATAGCAATTTGAATCCGCTGAGTTATCGACCAGTTTGTCAATATTGGGAAGGGGATAAATATCTTTTGCGCGGGCCCGATTGAGATCAATATAATCAATACAATGCGCCATTTCCCATTAGATTTTTTCACAAGAACTACATTTGAGAACCAGGTTGTGTATTGGGCTTCAGAAATAAAATGTGCTTCTAGGAGGTCTTTTACAGCTAGTTCTGCAGCCTCTGCTTTTTCAGAGGATTGTTTTCTCCTACGCTGGGCGACTGCCTTGAGGGCAGGATCTATAGTCAAGTGATGGAATTCGATTTATAGATCTAATTCGGGCATCTCGGCTGCACTCCAGGAGAATAGGTCAGCATTCTCCCTTAAGAAAGCCTTGAGTTTCCTTTTTTCCAAGTCGGGGAGGTCTGATCTAATCTTCACTTCTCTGGTGGGATCCTTTCCGAAGGGAGCAAGCTCCAAGTCACCGTCTGGGATTGGTAGTGCGTGATTCGAGAGTTCATCGGGATCTGTAGAGGGGGTCAAACATTCTCCTTCGAACAGGGGCTTATTTCCCTTCTTTCTTTGCTCGGCACGATCTTCCTTTGAGAAGCAGTTGTCGAGGTCGATGGTGTCGACCCTCGGCAGTGGCTTAACTTCTTCAGAGCTGGATGGAAGTGTGTCCCTGGTGATCGTTCGAGGTTGAACGTTGATGGAACTGAGGCCTCTGGATGAAGCTTCAAAACACCTTCTTTCTTCTTGGATATCCCCATGGAGGGTGGCGACCAAACCGTCAGGAATGTAGTATTTCATCTTGAGGTGCACGGTGGAGGGTAATGCGATTAGCTCAGAGAGAGTCGGTCTCCGGAAGATGCACTGGTAAAGATACGGGCAGTCTATTACCAAAAATTGGGTCTTGATGGTTCTAGCTGTCACTCCTCTATCGAAGGTGGTGACAATCATCTCAACGTATCCCCAGGGTTTTATAATGGCTTCATTGAAGCCCTAGAGATATGATTCAACGTACGGGGTAAGATGAATCTAATTCAACTACAGAGTGGTGAATAGATGGGAGTATATAATGTCTACTGAGCTTCCCTGATCGACCAAAATGTGTCACACATTGAAATTCTCCATGCGGGCCCTAATGAGCAGCGGGACGGTCGAGTTAGGGGGCCCGCTCGACAGTTCTTCTCTATAGAAGGTGAGGGGTGAGAACCTCCTCGTAATTTGTCTAGTGTGGTGTCCATGTCAGAGTTGTCCTTGAACAGTTGGTCAAATCTCCTCTTGACAGATCCTACCGTGTGTCTGTTGAATCCCTCACTGGAGATGACCATAGCGGCGGGGAATGATTCCCAGGGACTATGGGAGGAGAAGTATAAAGGAACATTATCCATGTCTGGGCAATAGAAATATTTTGGATGAGAGATGCTCATGGTGACCAGTATGGTATTAATGTCGGGGGACTCCTTTGCCTCTTCGATGTTTTTAGTTTCTAGTGCTTCGTCACGGGCGCCCTCCTTCTTTTTGTACTATTTGAGGTGCCCGTCTCGAATCAGTATCTCGATTGCATCCATGAGATGAATGCAATCCTTACTGTTGTTCCTGTGGCTTTTGTGGAACCTACAGTATTTGCTTTTGTCAGTTCCCATCTTTGAGGGTGTTTGTTGGGGAAAGTGCACCCCGGCCAGTTTGAATTTTAAATTTGCGCATTCAGATAGAATACGCTCCCTCGAAGTGGTCAGAGGGGTGTAGTCGTGGAACCGCCCGACAGGTCCCTTATAGTCTCTGGGGTCCCAGGATTTGTCTTCTCATTTCTTCTCTCCTCAACGAGAAGTAGAGGGTTCATCATTTCTCGAGGGTTTGACACTCTCTTTGTGCCTTGATTCCCAGGTGCTTTTGGTGGCTTCCTTCTCCTCGTACTGTATGTATGCTTGAGCTTTGAGGAGGATGGAGTCGAGCATTGTTGGTATCTCGATACCCACTGCCTGGGCGAAGTTACTACGGGGACGGAGCCCTCACTCAAGGAGGTATTTCTTCATGTTATCGGTTGTAGAGACATGTATTGTTTCCTTGTTGAAGCGCATGATATACGCCCAGAGAGATTCATCCCTGCCTTGGATGATCGCTTCGAGTGAAGCTTCTAACTTTGGGTGTCGATGTGAGGCTGTGAAGTTCCTCGAGAACATCCTCCCAAGTCGCTTCTAGGAGGTGATGGATTCATCTGAGAGACTCTTGTACCAGAACATAGCTCCCTTTCTAAGTGTGGTTGGGAACATCCTACATTTGATGGCTCCCCTGACCCCTTAGTAGTCGAGGAGAGCATTGATGTTCTTGATATGTTCGTCGGGATCCGTCATCCCTTCGTACGTCCCCAAAGGGGTTGGTTTCTCTAGTCCGACTGGAAGAGGTGCTTTTGTTATTTCCCTCGACAATGTTCCGCGAGGATCATCCACGTCGCTATCTACAGGAGACGGAGAAGAGGAGTGATAATTCCATCCCCGTTGAGTGTCGGGGTCTCGACAGGGGGGGGGGGACTCCTCCGCTGCTGCCTCAGCTTGGGCGATGGTGATCGACAGCGGTTGGTTTGCCGGTAGTCTTTCTTTCTCTTAGATGACAAAAGGTCTTGATCCTTTTGTGGTGGTGAGCGATCGTACTTCTTGAAGAAAGAAACGTTGCGCTTCTCCTTTATTGGTAGATGGCCACGCCTTGGTGGAGATGTGTTGGGGGAATATCGTCGTCAGGATCTCCGAGGAGGAGATATTGACTGCTTCCATTCCCAGGCCCCCATCTTTTTGTTATGTTGAAAGATAAGGGTGTTGGTTTGGTTGATGGCAGCGAGCAGTGTTGCGATGGTCGGATCGGTGCTCTGAGGGATAGGAACTGGTTATAAGATCTTTGGAAGTTCCTCAGTGGGGATCTTGGGATGTTGTCTGTCCAAGAAATGTTGTTCGTCGCGCTGGGCACTGATGGAGTCTGGAGATGCAGTTCAACTGTCGCAGAGGTCGAAGTTATCCTCGAGGTGAGGATGTCCCTGACCTCCATCAGTCTTGTGCACTGGGGAAAGTGTAATCTTTCCAAGCAGGAAGAGATCATCGTGGTCTACCATGATTGGTAAATGGAATCTTAAATATCTGCTTTAATCTATGAGTTTCAGGGAAAGAAAGATGGGGATAGCAGGTTTCCCACAGACGGGACCACTGATCTTATAGGTTGATCAGAACCTACAAGGTGGTTGGATGATGATCTTCAGTCGGGTTGTGATGTCGAGGAGGAAAAGAGTGGGTTGTACCTGCAAGGAACTGCGACGATCAAGTAAGAGTGGGAGCAAAGAGATACAAGCAAAGTGTTAAGGTATTAGTGGTGAATAGTGAATATTTGATACATGACCCTCACATGTGTGAGGGTTTATATAATTCCCCTGGCGCATGGCCATTGGTTCCTTTTTTTGGGCCTGGATATGCGGGTCCACAAAAATAGGTAACTGCAAGGACTTGGTCATACCGAGAAGGTGTGTCTGCAACTAACTATTAGATCCAAGGAGGGGATAAGTTACAGGCAGGAATCTAGTCGGTTCCTGGTTATCTGCATGACTTGAGGTCGGACAGACTGAGAGGTTCTCGTCGATCATCTTGGGTCAACATCGGCTTAGTAGGGCAAAGGGTCGATGTTGAAGAAGTGAAAAACACAAGAAGGGGGGGGGGGGGGTTGAATTGAAACTTAAAAACAAAAGCAGTAGACATGATATTATTATCCTAGTTTGTTTGATCTCAAACTACTCCAGTCCACCCGCCAAGGTGATTTCGCCTCTCTCCAACGAGGACTTAATTCACTAATCAAAAACTGATTACAACACAACTTTGACAACTGCCAAAGTCTTCTTGAGTACAACCACAACCCGGTTTATCTCAAGGAAAACTAGCTTAATCACAATAAAATAATCAACTGTGTACTGTTGTTTTTCCTTACAAAAATTGTATCACTACTGTGATATTTTACATGATTTGAGCGTATATATGAATATGTAAGATTGCAACGTTTTAGAAGTATATGCAGTAGTATGTCAAAATTCGTGAACGATTTATCCTTTAGGCTTGTTTAAATAGGCGTGGAAATCTTGTCCAACATAAAGCGTGATAATGGACACTCAATGCTATTTCCATATTGAGAAGATTCTTGTCTGAATGAAGCCGTTGCATATGATGTTGTCTTAATTGAAAAGTAACGCTTCAAAACATAGAATCTTCCATGCTGCAATTGCTTCAGAACATTGATGGCTCAGAGATGTGAGGATCTGATGGTATATTAGACTTCTATTTAGAATCAGAGTATTCTTCACTTCAGCGCAGATTCTGATCATCATTCTTCAGAACATTCTGATTTCCTCAGCTTGAAAGCTTCTGTAGCATAATTTTTGATGTTGTTTCAGTCAGAACTTCTGCATACAAGATAACACAAATTTATAGTGCATATTTGTTCTTTTTGTTTGTTATCATCAAAACTCTAATTAAGGGTTATAGAATCAAACTATGTTCTAACAATCTCCCCCTTTTTGATGATGACAAAAACTAGGATGTTCCTTCTCGTCAGAGCTTTTGATGCATCTCCTTTTGTCCTTATCAGAATATGTTTCTGTTCAAGCTTTTCAGAAAGTATAGAGGTTAAGATATTCAGAATGTTTGAGACTTTGTCCCGGTATACTGTTATTGAAAATGTCTTACTTTCTCCCCCTTTTTGTCAGGTACCAAAAAGCAATATAATCAGAGTCAAAAAGATGATTTATATTGAAAACAGAATGCAATGATATTTTTCAAAAACAAGAATGATAAGATGAAAAATATAGATTAAGCAGTTAAAGAAAATCTAAGAAGGAGGGGGAAGTCGTGTGAACAACGCTTCCAACAAGCTCTTAATCTGAGTGCTTGATTCTTCCTGCTTTTCCAGAATGTCTTTGATTTCTTTTGTTGTATCTTCTTGTTTATCCAAAATATTCCTGATCTCTTTGTTGGTGTCTTCTTTCTTATCCAGTCTGGCATGGATTAAGCCATTCTCCTTTTTCAACTCTTACAGAGTTTGCATGACTAGAGACGAAGCTTGTGTATCTTCAGGGGTTGCATGTCGTTCAGAACACTCTGCAGCCTCTTCTGATTAAGAAACTTCTTCTGTTGCAATCACCTTTTCTGGAGCAGTAGTCAGAGGGTGACTATCAGAATCTAGTTCAGTGACTTCTGAAGGTTGGTGCTCTTTCCAGGGAGCATTTTCCAGCAGAAGAATTTCTTTCTTGTCCCAGTGGCTCAGAACTTGATCTTTGAAGGCTTTCAGCTGATCACTGAATTTCTTCTGAGCCCTTTCTTAGCTCAATTCTTTCAGCTTCTGGGTTTTAGAGTTGAGCCATTTTCTGAATCTTTCCCACAGAGAATCATAAGAAGCAGGATTAGAAATATCTTGACTTGCTTGCTTCAAAGAAGTAATCCATTCCTATATTTCTGTCAAAAATCAACAGATTCTTACCAACATCTGATTTGGTTGAGGTTGGTTTAGGTTTGGGGGTGGCAAATTTGTTTGAGGTGGAAGCTAGTTGGTCCAGCACTTGTAGATCAATGACAAGTCTGAGGTTGTAAACTGGACGGTTGATAGGTGAGGGAGTGGAAGAGTCAGAAATCACGATTGGTGAGTGAGGGGTATTTGGTGGAGTGGATTCATATGGTGAAGGTATTTCTGGAATATCACGAATGGAGAGAGGTAAACTAACCGTAAGAGGTTATGTTATCCCAGGAATTGGGGTAGTGGTGTCAGAGTCTGAAAGGGAGTCTTTTGATTTGTTTGCGGTAGCGTGTTGAATTTTTGGTTCAAGTATTTTAGAAGATGGATTTTCAGATGGAGGAGTGAGAGGGTTTTCATTTTCTTGTTGGAGTGAGTTGAGGTTTTGATGTTCTAGTTGAGGAGAGTGTGGTTGTGGATTTTCTGGTTGTTGAGGTTGAGTGTTTGGATTTTCTGGTTGTTGAGGTTGAGTGTTTGGATTTTCTGGTTGTGAGGAAAAGTCTTGATCAAACAGTTCAATATCAGAGAGAACTCTTGCAAGTTATGGTTGATGTTGTTCTGGATTTGGATTGGGGGAGTGAGGTTCATTTAAGAAATTTCCAAGAGTTACAGATGGGTCAAACTCTATGTCAAAATCCTCAAATGTTTGGGGTGAAGGATTTTTTGTTGGTTGAGGGGGAATGGTTTCATATGTTGGAATAGATATTGATTCTAAAACAGAAACAAAAGATGTGTTACCTTTCTTTTTCGTAGTTTTGGGTGTCCTCTGAGAGGATCCTTCTCCTGCTGCCTTCCTCTTTCTGGATTTCTTTAGCACAACCTCTTGAGCTGGCTTGTGCAGATCTTGGATGTTGATTTCTGGAATAGTCCCATCAGCCTTGCAAGCTTCAAGGTATCTGACTATAATCTCTGGAGAGGCATCTATCTCAGAGAATAATGGAAAATCCTTCAGAGGGATTCTCCTATAAGTGATGACCTCATGAGAAGAAATTGTTGGTTCCTTCTTAATGTTTTCAATAATCTTCATTTTCTTCAGATTCTTTGCATTCAAAGGTTTCCCAGCAGTTGCTTTCAGAGTACTGATTTCTTGAGCCTTTGTCAGATGTTCTATAAGCCTGTTTTCTGTTACAATATCTGAAATCAATCTTCCTAGAGGAATCAAATCCCTCTTAGTTATTTCTTCTTCTCTTGTCTCTTTCACACTTGTTCTGAGATGTCTTAAGAGCAAATGTGGAAGGTTAATTTTGGTCTTCTTTGCAATGAAGTATATCAGAAACTGCTGATCAATGTTGATGTAATCATGAGAGCTTGTAGGCTTCCTGTGATTGATACATCCCAGAATTATTCTAGCCCAGATTCTGTAATGATATTTCAAGTCTCTGATCTTGCTGGATGGCTGTCCAAAAGTGAAGATTTCCCTAGCATTGGATTTTATGTCAGAACACTTATTAGCCATATCAATGCATCTGACTCCACCGCCATTTTATCCAATGAGTTTCCCAATCAAATCTTCTGTAATCACTATCTTCTTCCCCGTGACATAAGATGTGACCTGGTGGTTAGATGAAGTAACATGAATCCAAGACTCTTTAACAAGAATGGGAAAAGTTAGACCCAAAAGACGATCAAAGTATTTGTTCCATCCCTGTGCAGTTACATCTTCATACAGATTAAACCCATTTTCTTGTAAGCTTTCAAAATCAATGATCAATTCACAGAGAACTCAAGGTTGTCAACCAGAGTGAGTAGCGTTCTAATGGGCTCCTCATATTATTCAGCAAATGAAGAGTCAGGAGCAATGTTGAGATTCTTGAGACTTGATGATGATGCCATTGTTCACACAGATTCTTTGAAGAAAATTGATGAAAAGGGTTTTTGAAAAAGAAACTAGAACAAGATAGAATATTGAAGATGGTAAAATGTGAATGAATGAAATAGTAAATTGAGTTTATATAGGTTCTTTTAGAAAACGTAATCAGTAAGAAAGAGAAAATAAGTAATGATTATATTGAATTAATGAAACCTAAAATTAGGGGATTTAGAGAGATATTGAACAGTTACCAATGACAAGTGTCTCAATGCAACCAATCAGAGCCTTGGACCCTTCAGAATTTGAATGCATGTTCAGCCTTAGAAGGTAGCTTGTGAGAGGATGACAGATGTTCGATTGTGTGAACTGCACGCCTCTATCCTTTGAAATGAAAGGTTCAGATCTTCATAGATAGATTCTGAGGAAACTGTACTTCTAACTTCTGAAGACAAGTTGATCAGATGTTCACAGAAAACAATGAAATTCTAAGGGTTAGAATATGCAAATAAAACATTTTATTCTGGACACAATTTCATGCTGAGATGTTTCAGAATGAAATTGAATCTATCTTCAGAAAGGGGTTTTGTAAATACATCAGTCCATTGATGGTCTGTGTCAATAAATTTTAAAGTAAGAATACCTTTCTGAATATAATCCCTAATAAAGTGATGTTTTATTTCTATATGCTTAGCCCTAGAATGCAAAATGGGATTTCTAGAGAGACTTATGACAGAGGTGTTATCACATAATATAGGAATGTTACTCTCAAGTATGTTGAAGTCTTCAAGTTGACTTTTCATCCAGAGCATTTGAGTGCTACATCTAGCAGCAGCTATGTATTCAGCTTCTTCTATTGACAATGCTATTATGGACTTTCTCTTGCTGGTCCATGAGATCAGGTTGTCTCCCAGAAACTGGCAGCTTCCAGAAGTGCTTTTACGCTCTACTTTGTCTCCAGCAAAGTCAGCATCACAGTATCCTACTAAGCTGTATTCATTGGATTTTCTATAAAACAGACTCAGATTAGTAGTACCTTTCAGATACTTGAATTCTCTTAACTGATGTTAAGTGAGATTCTCTAGGATCTGATTGAAATCTAGCACATAAGAAAACACTGAATAAAATAGCAGGCCTTGAATTCGTCAGATAAAGGAGAGATCCAATCATACCTCTGTAGATTTTTTGTTCTACCTTTTCACTTACCTCTTCCTTTACCAGAATGCACGTGGGATGCATTGGAGTCTTTGAGGGCTTACATTATGAGAGGTTAAATTTCTTCAGAAGTTCTCTGACATATTTTCTCTGATGAGTGTAAGTTCCTTTTGAAGTTTGGTTTATCTGAATGCCCATAAAGAATTTGAGTTCCCATATTAAGCTCATCTCAAACTCTGCTTGCATGCACTGGCAATTGGTGCAAAGGTTTCTGTATAGTCTATCCCCTCTTGCTGACTATAACCTTGTGCCACCAGTCGTGCTTTGTTTCTGATGACTTCTCCTTGCTCATTCAGTTTGTTTCTGAACACCCACTTTGTTCCAATGACGTTGAATCCTTTTGGTTTGGGAACTAGATCCCATACATCATTTATTTTGAACTGATTTAATTCCTCCTTCATTACCAGAATCCAGTCATTGTCCAGAAGAGCTTCATCAATTGCTGTTGGTTCAATCAGCAAGACCGGTCCCATGAGGGATTCTTCAGAGTTTCTGAATGTTGATCTTGTTCTGATTGAATCATCCTTCTTTCCCAGGATCTTATCTTTTGGGTGAGTTATGCTGCTTCTGGATAACCTTTTCTGAAGTTGATCAACAGAAGGTACTGGATCACTTGTAACATTTCTTTATGAAGTTGTTAGAGCGTCTCTGTTGGGAACTTCTGATGAGTTGTCTTCAGTACCTGTGAATTCAACTTCTATATCTCCAAAAGATTCATTTTGCTTTGACTTTTGAGGGTCAAGATTATCATCAAATCTAACACTGATTGACTCTTCAACAATATGTGTTTCTGTATTGTATACTTTGTACCCTCTTGAGCGTTCAGAGTATCCTAACATAATACACTTTTGTGCTTTAGAGTCAAACTTGTTCAGATGATCTTTAGTATTCAGAATAAAACAGGTGCATCCAAAAGGATGGAAATAAGAAATGTTGGGTTTTCTGTTCTTCCACAATTCATATGGAGTCTTTTCCAGAATAGGTCTTATAGAGATTCTATTCTGAATGTAACACGCTGTGTTAATTGCTTCAGCCCAGAAGGTCTTAGCAATGTTAGTCTCATTGATCATGGTTATGGCCATTTCTTGTAATGTTCTATTCTTTCGTTCTACAACTCCATTTTGTTGGGGAGTTCTAAGACAAGAGAAGTCATACAAGATTCCTTTTTCATTAAAAAATGTTTCAAATTTTTTATTTTCAAATTCTCCACCATGATCACTTCTGACTTTGACAATTCAAAGATCCTTTTCATTCTGAACTTGGTAACAGAATACAACGAACGCAGGATGTGACTCGTCCTTGTGTCTTAAGAACTATACCCATGTCCATCTACTATAGTCATCTACGATCACTAACCCATACTTCTTACCACTAACTGACGCAGTTTTCACTAGTCCAAATAAGTTTATGTGCAGAAGTTATAATGGCTTTGAGGTGGAAACAACATTTTTAGATTTAAAAGCAGGTTTTGCAACTTTTCCTTTCTGACATGCTTCACACAGAGCATCTGAGCTGAACTTTAGATTAGGAAGTCCTCTGACCAGATTGAGTTTGTTAATCTGAGATATTCTTCTCATACTAACATGCCCCAATCTTTTGTGCCAGACCCATTTTTCATTGTTAACAGAGAGAATACATTTTAGATTCTGACTTTCAAGTTCAGAAATTTTTATCTTATAAATGTTGTTTTTCCTCTTTCCATTAAAAAGGATAGTTCTATCTTTCTGACTAACAGATTTGCATGAATTTTGATTAAAGATTATATCATAACCGTTATCACTTAATTGACTTATGGATAACAGGTTATGTATTAATCCATCAACTAAAAGCACATCATTGATAGAAGGAAGATTACCATTACCTATTGTTCCAGAGCCAATGATCTTCCCTCTTTGGTTGCCTCCAAAGCCCATGTATCCTCCAGGTTTAAGTTCCAGGCTTTGGAACATATGCTTTCTTCCCGTCATGTGTCGAGAGCATCCAGAGTCCAGGTACCATGACTGGTGTTTTAGCCTTGCCGCTAAAGATATTTACTACATATATAATTTTGTCCTTAGGTACCCATATCTTTTTGGGTCCTGGTTTGTTAGTTTTACCAAAATTCTGGTTGAATTTTGGTTTGAAAGATTAATCATTACTAGTGTATTTTAGGTCATGTGTGTGCCCATATGTGAAGTGTGATTTTAGTGGTGTGCGTTTTATAACAAGGTCCATGACTTTCTTAGGTGGAGATACCTTACCTTGGTATCCTATTCCTTTTCTGCCATTACTGCTAACTCCGTAGATCATTGAAGCCATCTTGCTTCTATCTATGTTTTTAGCCATAAACTTCTGAAAGTTGTGATCATACTCTTTGATGATCTTATCAGCATTACTGGGAGTCTCTGAGATTATTTATTTCTGAGAGTTTTGTAAATCATTTTCTAATTTCAAAATTTTTTATTTTAACTCAGAATTCTCTAATCTAAGACTCTCAGTTCTTTCAGAGTCAGAGACAAGTTCCCTTTTCAGGTTCTTGAATTTGACTCTGATCTGCTGATACCTTTCAAGAATTTCATTCAGACTTTCTGCAAGTTCAGCCTTAGTAAAATTAATAGTGAAATCAGTGAATACCTCTTCTATGTCTGATTCTGAGTCTGAACCAGAAGCTTCGCTGTCTTCTGACACATTCGACATGAGAGCTATGTTGGCTCTTTCATCATCTGACTCTGATTCAGCATCAGAAGTGTCTGAATCGTCCCATGTTGCCATGAGGATTTTCTTCTTCTCCTTGAAGAACTTCTTTTTAGGATTCTCCTTCTGAAGCCTTGGATAGTCACTTTTGTAGTGCCCTTGTTCATTGCACTCATAGAAGATGATGTCTTTGTTATTTGACTTTCTGTGTCCCGAAGAACCTTCAGATCTTCTGTGTCCAAAGGAGGACTTAGACTTTCTTTATCTGGAGGAGGATTCATTTTGATTCTCTGATCTTCTTGGGTTTCTGAGTTTTCTTTGTCTCTATTTCCATAGTTGATTAACCCTTCTGGAGAGAAGAGACAATTCGTCTTCTTCTGATGAGGATCCATCGGAGGTTTCTTCCATAGTCTGCAAAACCTTAGAATCAGATTTTTTGTTAGATTTTAATGTTAGAGGCTTACCTTGCTTTTGAGGCTCGTCTTCTTCTAGCTCTATCTCATGACTTCTGAGGGAGCTGACAAGTTCCTCCAGAGATATCTTGTTGAGATCTTTAGCTAGCTTAAGTGCAGTGACCATTGGCCTCCATTGCTTGGGTATACTTCTGATGATCTTCTTTACGTGATCAGCAGTAGAATATCCTTTGTCAAGAACTTTCAGCCCAACAACAAGAATCTGGAATCTTGAGAACATTGCTTCTATGGATTCACTGTCTTCCATCTTGAATGATTCACATTTCTGAATGAGCGCAAGTTCCTTGGTTTCTTTGACTTGTATGTTTCCTTCATGCGTCATTCTCATAGAGTCAAACATGTTTTTAGTTGTCTCTCTATTTGAGATTTTCTCATATTCTGAGTTTGAGATGACATTGAGAAGTATTGTTCTGGCTTTATAATGGTTTCTGAAATCACGTTTTTGCTGGTCAGACATCCTTTTTTTGTCTATCTTCTGACCACTTTCATCCACAGGATGTGTGTATCTATCAGTTACCATATCCCATAGACCAGCATCATGAGCCAGAAAGAAGCTCTCAATTCTGTCTTTACAGTAGTCAAAATTTTCTCCATCAAAGTCTAGAGGTTTGCCACTGATTCTGTCCTTGTCCTCATGATAGTCATTGCTGATGTTTTGGCTTAGTCCCACCATAGTGTTTTTCTAAAGCTTGGAACTTGTACTGACACAGTTAAGTGTATGAACTCAGAACCAGGCGCTCTGATGCCAATTGAAGAAGTGAAAAACACAAGAAGGGGGGTTGAATTGAAACTTAAAAACAAAAGCAGTAGACGCGATATTTTTATCCGAGTTTTTTTGATCTCAAACTACTCCAGGCCACCCGCCAAGGTGATTTCGCCTCTCTCCAACAAAGACTTAATTCAATAATCAAAAACTGATTACAACACAACTTTGACAACTGCCAAAGTCTTCTTGAGTACAACCACAACCCGGTTTATCTCAAGGAAAACTAGCTTAATCACAATAAAATAATCAACTGTGTACTGTTGTTTTTCCTTACAAAAATGGTATCACTATTGTGATATTTTACACAGAGCATATATATGAATATGTAAGATTGCAGCATTTTAGAAGTATATGCAGTAGTATGTCAAAAATCGTGAACGGTTTTTCCTTTAGGCTTGTTTAAATAGGCGTGGAAATCTTGTCCAACATAAAGCGTGATAATGGACACTCAATGCTATTTCCATATTGAGAAGATTCTTGTCTGAATGAAGCTGTTGCATATGATGTTGTCTTAATTAAAAAGTAACGCGTCAGAACTTAGAATCTTGCATGCTGCAATTGCTTCAGAACATTGATGACTCAGAGATGTGAGGATCTGATGGTATATTAGACTTCTATTCAGAATCAGAGTATTCTTCACTTCAGTGCAGATTCTAATCATCATTCTTCAGAACATTCTGATTTCCTCAGCTTGAAAGCTTTTGTAGCATAATTTTTGATGTTGTTTCAATCAGAACTTTTGCATACAAAATAATATAAATTTAGAGTGCATATTTGTTCTTTGTGTTTGTTATCATCAAAACTCTAATTAAGGGTTGTAGAATCAAACTATGTTCTAACAGATGTTGCCCGACGGACAGTGGGGGAGATTCGGGCCATGGGTGTACGGACCGTACCGAAAGAAGAGGTAAGACTGGGCCCACTCTGGCTGTCGGGATAGTTCAGAATGCAATTCAACTGATAACACAATGCTATTTGAAAAAATTTATTGAAGAATATTAAAGCGAGTAAAACCGATAAAACAAAAGAGACACAAGGATTTGTCTACACAGTTCCCCACTTTCGTCCTCGCATGTGGGTACGTCTGCCCCAATTTCAATGTAGAATTAGGATTCTTTCTTAATTTGCAAAAGTATGAATACAAGAGAAGTGTTCAAGAGAAACTATACAAAACATAATTGTTTGATGTCGATTCAATCCCTTCTCTTCTTTTGATCTTCAAGAATATTAAGACCGATAGCTGCAACCTATTCATCGCTTAGGTTACTTCCTTGAAAATATTTCAAACACTCCAAGGTTCCTTGCAAAGATTTCAAACACTCCAAGAGATTTTTCACTCGAGTAAATCCGATTGCACACTATCAACACAAGATCAATAATTCCATCATCCAATTATTGCTACTTCCTTTAAAAGATTTCAAACACTCTAAGGTTCCTTGAAAAAATTTCAAACACTCCAAGGGATTTTTCACATGGGCGAATCCTTCTAGCCCGATCTTGCCTGCCCTATTTCTAACAGCCAAATTATTTTTAAAACCTGGACTTTATAAGATTTTTGGTTTATTTATATTAACATTTCAATATTAATTTATTTTGCTTATTTAAAAATATATAATAGTTTACTTTGAATTATTTATATTTTTTAAATAACAAATATTTGTTGGACCTTCATATGCTTTCAAGTGATTTTTTATTTCAAATAAATGAGATATCACAAGTGGCTTGCAAGCATAAGGTCAGGGGTTCAAATCTCACTTATTCCACTTTGGAGATTTTTCCTCTTATTTGATACTAGCTTTATTTCTATTTTAAATCATTTATAGAATCACAAAAATGTATTTTTTTTATTATTTATTTTTAATTTTCGTTTTTATATTATAGGAATATTTTAATAATTATATTTATTTTATTTTATGCATTTTACATTAAAAAGTGACCAAAAATCATTAAAAAATTAAATATTTTCCACTTGTTTTCTATTGGTCATTCTGTACCACTCTGACATCCGATCAATTAGCTTTTTGGCCAAGAAATAATCAAAGATTATTTGATTTAATCTTGGTTAACATTTAATTTTATTTTCTATTTTATTGACCTAATTATCACTATAAATAAGTCTCTTTTCTATCAACAATCCTCACAATTTTCTAACTTTATACACTTTTTTAACTAAATTTTCAACCTTTCATTCTCACACTTTCTTTTCAAAATTTACTTTCAAAGCTGAAATTCTGGTATGATAGAACTCATATGTCCTATGACATGTTAGGACATATGATTTGACTTAAACAAATATGCAAGATATAAAGATACAAAATAGTACTAAAAAGCATAAACAACACACCATAATTGTTAACCCAGTTCAGAGTGACTCTCTTACTCTAGGGGCATACCAAGCCATGGACATGTCCACTATGATAGTATCAATTCATAGACTTGCACCAAACATACCAGTTTACAGTATACTCACTTAATTACTACACATGCCACTTTTATCTAAGACTCACCTAGATATGAGGCACTCCTCAATCCCTCTTCAATCACAGACATCGATTGGATCAAAACTATTCTGAACAAACAAGAAGACACACTTCCATGACAATACCTAGCTAAGACCTAAAGCTAAACTCCATTGTTTACAACTTTACTCCTGACTAAGAACACAACTTGGAGTTGCTTAAAAGTTTCCTCCAAGAACAATACTCAACTCATTACTTCACAGCTTCTAAGTGAGAACACAGTGATCATCTCACAACCCGAGTGGTTCACTTACACCAACTCTCCTAGAGAGTGGATATAAACTCAACCCTAATGATTACATATTTTCAATTCTTGGCTGGTACAAATTCTAGGTTGCAAAGCTTCTATTTATAACATATTATTAACTAGATTTGGACCTTAAAAATATAGCACATTTGTTGTTACAAATCAACAGTAACTTCTGCTACAAACAAGGTCTTCAATCATTAGTTTCCTAAAATATCTCCATATTTAGAAACTATATATTTTTCAATATTCTAACTTGATTCTTCTTGACCTTTAAATCAGCGCCACTTAATATTGCATAATATTCCTTAATATTCTGCATCTGTTAAAACATAACTGAATCTACTAATTCAGCTCAACTCAGGTGCGATGTCATATGCTCCTTCATATAATATCTTATTCGACATGTTGTTCCAGATGTTGAAACACTTCAAATCAACATGTCCCAACATAGAATATGACTTCTTGCTCAAACTTGTTTCTGTTAGCAAGTTAATATATCCTATCTAACATATTGCTGCTATATTTGTTTTACAAAAATTAATGCCAACCTTAAAACTAAGGAACTTACAATCTCCCCCCTTTGGAAAATTTTGGCTAAAACAAATAATAAAAATTACAACCCAAATTACAGCAATAAATCAAAATAATTCTTCAACATTGGTGATCAGTAACTACTGAACTCGACAGTACAGCACCATGGAGTCAGTCTTCAGATAAGAAGTCAGGACATCTTTTTTGATATCTTCTTTTCACCCTATTGAATAAGCTCCATTGTAGTATCAAACCTATCACCAAAGAACAACACCTTTAAGAAAAGTTGTAGAAAATCCTGAAGTCATTTGATGTATATAAGGAAGAAGATAGCTGACACTCCCCCTCAAACCAGGAACCATTCCTTGTCCCAGAAGACCAATGGGGGTATAAGAGATTACTTAACCACTTTTTGATCAGCAACCACCAGTCGACCTAGACAAATCAACCACCACTCTTGGTAACTGAGAACACAGGTCACGATTGTGTTCATAACTCAAATCATAAGTCACAAAAGAATGCAGACATAGGATAGAACTTCTTATTTGACATCTGTGTGACAGATTTGTAAAAGCAGCCTCCAAATTAATTAGTTGAGCACCTTGAGCACTTTGATCATCACATTTTTCCCCATTTTTAGCCAAAACTTGGCAAAGGAAGCCTTCACGATACCAGACCTGGGAACAGCTTGCCTAAATTTGAATAAAACCCATTATGATGATGAACACTCGTATGGTGAAAGAGGATGGAGAACCCTCTATAAATAGCTATTCATTTACTTGGAAAATAACTATCCTTGAATGTAGCAATAATCTTGGTCAAAGGAAACGTTATTTGAGGAGATACTGCCACCAAAAAACAATATGCATTGTCCAAGAACAGCTTCAAACAGCTTTAATAGCTCTCGATTGCTTCTGCTAAAAAGAACCAATTGCAATACATGCACATGCATAGTCAAACACACCTTCTGACACGTGTTTGATCAAACTGTCAACAAAAATCCTTTGGTGGTCTTACAAGAAACATGTTCTGAATAATATTCTGACATTCAGTCAGACATTAAAAGCACAAATATTGACCAACACATCTTCATCCACATTGTTGTTTCGCTGGATTCTAAGTGTTCTCCTTTCACTTAGACTTAGTGACACACACCAAGACATCAAAATATTACATTTGTGACATCTCTCAATAATAATGACCCTTAGATAGTCCTTTAAAAAATTTGTAGAGAAAAAAAAATTCTCTCAGACTCAACCATTAAACACACGAGAGATATGCGAACTTCTGATTTTTCATCTAGCTTCAAATGGCTATAACCAACCATGCCTTGTCAAGATAACCAATAACTTCATAATGTTACAACATGTTGTCTGACATCACACCCTTATAAGAGGCATAAGATTTCCACAAGTTTGAACAAGACACAAACATTATTTGTACCATTGCAACAACAATCTACAGACAAATACATGACTCCCCCTATAATGAATAACCAATGCTCTAGATGAAGATGAAAACTTGAGCACTAGATGAAAACACATGAAAGATTTCATGCTTTCATGTTGAAGAACATCACTTTCCCATATATGTTGAACCCCGACTCCCCCAGTAGAGTCAAACCAGAGTCACATACTCTCACTTCTTGAGAATACATCCAAGAACTTTGACTCCTTCCTAACACAAGGACACATCATATCACCGCCCTTTCATAACCACACTATATATCATGACCTTTTGAATAGGAAATATGTCATGCATACTAGGTGTGAAGTCACTCACAATTTTCGAAACTTCTTAGTTTGCTTAAAAGCTTTACTAAGATCCAGATTATTAACACTCATCTAGAGTGACTTGCAGCAGAAGAAAAACACCTCCTTAAAGCACTATGCTCAGACCTCAGTATGTGTCAGCAGTCTTCTGCCCTTACATCCACTATTAGTTGATGATATTAGTGGAGTCTTCAATAGAGTAGTCATGTATTCACCAAACATACTACTGTAGCCAGGACCATAATCTCCACATTCTAATCCACAAAGTCAGAAATGTCACTTCTGACAATAATGCTTGAGCGTCCAACTTCTTAATATATAACCCAGTCACTCTGGTTCTTAAATTAATTCAAAGTACTTATTATGCATAGAAATCCTTTACGAGGCTCCCAATTGAACACACAACCAATACAACTTACTCAAGTTATTCCAGACACCTGAATGTTATGGAGAGAAATATACTCTCACATACTATCTAAAACACAATGTTCAGAATGCATAATTGCATAACTCCTTAGACAAATACTTAGTCTCTCGTAAAAGTATTCACCATTAGTCTCATGCACAACCTCCTACTTATAGGATAAGCAAATACTCAACTCTCGTCAAAGTATTAATTATAGGTCAGTTAAGATTACCTTCTCACACATGGTAGGACATTTCGTCTGACAATCTTCTTTTGCACACATCTATCACTAGCTGATGACATTCAATCACACATTAAAATATTCCAGATTGGGTTAGTGGCTTGACCTTAAACTCCACTCTGGACAGCAACAACTTCCTTGGTTTAAGGAATAAAACAGACTTTGAGACAATGTTCCAACATCAGATCCGACATCTGTCTGAAAAACATGGATTTCACCATTAACTATGGTCTGGAGACACCATAGTCATCCATAACTCTTGCAAGGGATACAAGAGGATAAACCATCAGTAATTGACCAACCTTCAAACTCAGACCAATACATGCGGAGTATACACACCTAAAGAAGATTTCATCTTATAAACATAATGTTCCGACCTCTTGTCTGACTTTGAGGTGTTAGATGCCATCCTTCTGCGCCTAAAGAGGAGATTCCCTCTTGTAGCGATGAAAATAGGAGATCAAGCTATTAATTAACTTGACTCTCAAATAAGCAAGAATCGCCACCGCGCTTTATTATTTCTAAGGGAAAAGGGAATAGTGTGAAATAAAACCCATAAATATGCAAAGTAAGTGCAATATTAAAAGTAAAGAAAAATACAATGCATTTGAAAAGATCAAAGGTTCGGGGGTTGATTATACAAAGGGAAAGTACTAGCACCCTATGTATTTATAGTATACTAAAGGAACCTTTTGAAATATCTGTGTTTTTGGTTTAAAAGTTTGTTTGCAAAAAGGATCGGGGAAATGAGAAGTTTTGAAAATGCAACGACCTAATGTCAGGGTTTTGGCTTAAAAGGGTGCAAATTTAAAAATAGGGTTTTAAAGGTTTTAAGTAATGGGAAACAAATATGAGGGATAAAATATAAAGACTCACAATAATATAAAGTCAACAATACAATCCTTTCCCTTGGATTCAAACACAAAGATAATAATCAGATGAAGACCAGACAAGTACCATGCATCAGATAAAAATAGATAGTAACCATAGTCCAAGGATTAAAGAACCAATTTTAGGTTTTTTTTCTTTATTAAGTGGCTTATAACAAGCAAAAGAAAATAAGAAGTTCAAGTGAGCAAAGAGAAGATAAATTCTCAAGTGAACAAAGTAAAAATACATAAAGTAAAGAAAATAAAATTTTATGGATAATAAATGGCATAAAAGTAAAGAGAGGAAAATATAAAGTATGAAAATATAAATGATATTAAAGTAAAGTTAGTATAATATAATAATAATAATTTGATTTTGGATAAGTGTAACTTCATATGGAGCATAAAATGTATGTACTCATATATGTTAGAGAAATGACACTTTAAAGTTTATTCTCTTATACATGTAGTACAATTAATAAACATGGGGGATCAAGACAAAGTCAAGGAAGATACATTATGACAAACTTATCATCAATCTCAAGTACCTTAAATAATCAAATGATCATTTAGATGTAGATTAGAAATGATGAAAGTTCATCAAATATCCGACAAGCTTAGACGAACTAAAAAAGCTCAAATGTTTTCCAAATTGATACAAATAAAAATAAAAATAAAATAGATAAAGAAGAATAAGATGAAGTCTATAATAAAAATAGTATAAATGTCATAACTTTCTTATTTTTTCATAAAATTAAATAAATGAATAATGAAAGTTTATCTACTCAATCTCAAGACCAAAGATCCATGCTCAAAATAAGTAAATAAACAACAAAAAATTATAGAAAAAATGAAAGTTAAAAAACAATAAATTACTTTTGCTTTTGGAGGTTCAAGAACGCTTTTCAACTTTTGATTTTGAATCAATAGAGTTTCCTTCCAAAATAGTAATGATTATGATACTAAATAAATAAATAAAGAGTAAAAATGCAATAGAATTAAATAAAGAACAAGTATAATAGTCTATCCATTCAATAAAAGGAAGAAGTGACTTGAAAGAAAATGAAGAGAAAAAAGAAGAGAGTTTTAGCTTAGTTTAGTGAATGGTTTATGGTATTGTCCCCCCAAATGAAAGAATGAAAGGTCTTATTTATAGGATGAATGAGGTGGGAGTGTTGATGTGGAAATCTATGTGACTTTAAGAGAATGGTTATTTTCCATTGATAAGTCCAAGTTGGCAATCCATGTGAAGTGTGAGAATGATTCTTGGCCATTGATAACTACAAGTTGGCAATCCATGTGAAATATTTATACTACATTATAGTGGTCCCAACTTTTCTTTATTGACACAAAAAAAAGAAAAAGGACAAAGTAATAATAATAATAATAATAATAATAATAGTAATAATAATAATAATAATAATAAAAACTAAAAGTGTTAGTAATAATAATAAATACAAAATAGAAAATAAAAGAGACATTAAATTAATTATTTGTGATTTTTTTGAATTAAAATAAATGAAAATATAAGTGCAAATTAAAAAATAAAAAATAAAAAACATATAAGAAAGTAAAAGGACTTATAAATTTTTCAAGATTCTTTTTTGAAATAAATGATACCAACATATAAATTTAAATTAATAAAAGAACATATTTTTGATAATTTTTTAGTAAAGAGGTAAAAATAGTAAATAAAAAAATAACATGATGCTAAGTACATTTTTTTGTGATTTCTTTAAATGGAAAAGAAATCATGAATAAAACACAATAAAAATCAAATTCCACTAAATTCATAAACGACTTCTAACATTTATATTTTTTTGTGGCTTTTCAAAGCATAATCAGCTCTTGACTTGTAAAGAGAAATTGTAGATGATGTCAAGGAGAATCATATGCAAAAAGAACCGCTCAAAAATGTCGAAATTTGGAGAATCATATAATGGCATAACATTAAAGGTCAATCAAGAGTAAAACATGATTGAATAACGTTAAAGGCAATCAAGAGTAAAACATGATTGAAACAACATCAGGAGTAAAACATGATGGTATAACAATAAAGGTCAATCATAGAGTAAAACATGATTGAATATCGTTAAAGACAATCAAGAGTAAAATATGATTGAATAACACCAGGAGGGAGATCAAGAGTAAAACATGATCGGGGCAACATCAGAGGGTGATCAAGAGTAAAACATGATTGGACTTTGAAAAGAAAACATTGTGAGCAACACCTTCATAAATTGATTTTTGAATGATTACAAATATATATGTGAAACACTAAATACATGTGTGCACTATAAAAATATAATATAACATGTTTAAATAAGCCAAAAATGTATTTCACTCATAATGCATCATTATGAGTCGACAGAACAAGTTTTGTATCGATACATAACTTTCTGAAGTCCCTGGAATACTATTTCAAAACTATTATGCATCGATACAAAAGCTTATGCGTTGATACATAACTCTTTGATGACCCTGGAATGCAAACTTAAAAACTACATGCATCGACACATAACATTTTGATGCCCCTGTAATACTTGTATGCATTGACACAAAACCTTATGCATCGACACATAACACTTTTGATGTCTCTGTAATACATTCTTGAACTTGTATGCATCGACACAAAACCTCATGTATCGATACAAAACATTCTGATGCCCCTGGAAAACATTTTTGAACTTATATGTATCGATACATAATATCATGTGTCGACTCATACTATGTTTTAAATTCAAAAATTAAATTTACAATCAGTATGTATCGACACATACGTGTTATATGTCGACGGATATAAAAGTGTTGGTTCTGTAAAACGTTATAATATGATTTTGTATCGACTTAAAACAAAATTTATCGACTCATCCTGTCACACATAACTAACATGAGTCGACACATGACCAACATGCATCGACTCATAACACTTTCTTTTTGACTAATCGTTTTCTGTTATAAATATAAGCCAACATTTTTCTCAGTTTCAATACAGCAACATATTTGAATTGTGTGCAAACAATTGTGAGCAACCAGAAGCCTAAAGAAACTTCATCTTCATCATCTTCTTAACCATTTTAAATTCAACAACAACAAAGAAAATAAAACATCCTTGTTGAACTGAATCAAGCGCTTTGAGATAACGTTCATCCGTGCATTGAAGAAATCTTAGCTGAGTTGAAGGTTGAAGAGGAGGCTTCAAGAAATAAATCAGAGGGTTTGTCCTTTAAGAACGGGTGTGTTCTTGAGGGTTTTGTTAGCCACGGTCGCACGAGTCGGATTCAGCCGTAGCGAGGGGTTTGGAAATCAGAAGGATTTTAACAAACAGGTCGTGGAAGCGGAGGATCGTTCATGGACTTTGCAGGGAATCTTGATACACCTCATATCAAGTGGTGGTTCTTACAAGAAGAAGATCATAGGGATTTCTATCTTTTTGTGTAGTGTAACCTTGTTATCAAACATTCAGCAAATTGATATAAAAGTTCTCAGTTTCGATTGTGAAATTGAGAGGGAGACATACCCACATGCGAGGACGACAGTGGGGAACTTCCTTACCAAACTGTTTGCGTATTGTTCTTTCTTTCTTTCTCTTTATAATTTTACATATTCTATAATTTTATAATACAATTGGCTTGCTAAGTTTTACTGTCTAATGATAAACATGGTGGTTCAAACATTTTCACCAGACCACCACTACTAAATCATTATACAAGCATATGCCAAGTGTTTGACAAAATTCCTGTCAATTTTCTAAATTCATTGGAAATACTATTTTATGATAAGTGCATTGAAACGTTAAAGATTTATGAGTTGTATATTCATCCATCTCATTCAATAAAAATCCATCAAGTTTTTCACATGTCAAGTTTTCTAGTAGTCGGTTCAAAGTAGACGGAATTGATTCAGGACATTGATTTTTGCTGCTTTCAACTCGCTTTGATAAAATAATTTTAAATCCTTGAAAAAGTAAGAAGTGATCTATTCACCCCCCCTCTTGATCACTTGCCACACTGTCTAACAAGTGGTATCATAGCACCGGTTAGCTGGGGCTTTGTATCTACTCGTAACTCTATGGCCTTTGAACCAAATGGGGCGTATAATAGAGCTCCTGTTTTCAATGGTGAAAACTATAGCTACTGGAAAGACTGCATGCGAGGACACATAAATTCCATTGACAGGAATGTATGGACTGCCATTCAAAATGGTCCCTTTCAAATCACCATGAGGAATGATGCAGGTGCAATAGTACCTAAACCTGAGGATCAATGGAATGAAATGGATGAAAAGAAATGGTCGTGCGATTGGAGAGGCAGAAATATGATGATCTCAGCACTTGGTGTTGATGAGTATTATAGGGTTTCTCACTGCACGTCCGCTAAAGAAATGTTGGATGCTTTAGAAATTTCCCATGAAGGCACAACTGAAGTTAAACAATCCCGCATTAATACACTCAATCAAGAGTTCGAGCTCTTTTGCATGAAACAAGGAGAATCTGTCTCTGACATGCAGAAGAGATTCGTATATCTTGTGAGTCGTTTAAATGCACTTGGAAAACCTATTTCCAATGAAATTGCTACTAATAAAATTATGAGATGTCTTAGCAGGGAATGACAACCTAAAGTAACAGCTATCAAGGAAGCAAATGACCTTACTACGCTTACCATTACAACTCTGTTTGGAAAGCATGAAGAACATCAACAAGAATTGCAAAGTCTTGAAAAATACAAAAATAAGAGTAAGAAGGAAAGGAACAAAGACAGGGAGGGTGAGAAGAAGTCAATAGCTCTAATGGCTTCTAGCTCTAAGTCCTCAACCAAAGAGCAAGATGATAATGGCTCAACTAGTGATGAAAATTCTGATGATGAAGAAATGGGACTCTTTGTTCGGAGATACAATAGATTTATTCGAAAGAATGGAATCAAGCACTCCGATAAGAATCTCATAAGCTTTCAAAAACAATCCAAAGAGACAAGGCAAGAAGAAAATAAAAAGCAAAGAGGTAAAGGACCTTGTTACAATTTTGGTAAAGTTGGACACTACAAACCAGACTGTCCAAAGATGAAAAAGGATAAGGAAGAAAAAGATACAAGCCCTTCAAAACATGAGGAAGAAGAGCAAATGGAAGCAAATGATCTTCCACTAGCTTGGAAGTCCTCTAAAGACCATCCCATTGACAACATATTGGGAGACATCTCAAAAGGAGTAATGACTCGCTCCAAGATAAGTAATTTCTGTTATCATTTTGCTTTCATTTCACAAGTAGAACCTAAGAATGCTAAAGAGGCCATGATTGATGAATTTTGGCTAATGGCCATGCAAGAAGAGCTAAATAAGTTTAAAAGAAATGACGTTTGGGAACTTGTCCCTCGTCCACGAGACCATCATATCATAGGCACTAAATAGGTTTTTAGAAATAAACTTGATGAAAATGGAATGATAACCCGCAATAAAGCACGTTTGGTAGCACAAGGTTATAACCAAGAGGAGGGCATTGATTATGAGGAGACTTATGCTCCAATTTCTCGCCTTGAGGCTATACGTATTTTGCTCGCTTATGCGTGTGCAAAAGATTTTAAGCTTTATCGAATGGACGTAAAGAGTGCCTTTCTTAACGGAGTCATAAATGAAGAAGTGTATGTCTCACAACCTCTTGGTTTTGAAAATAAAGAATATCCAGATCATGTCTTTAAATTAAAACGAGCTTTATACGGTCTTAAACAGGCTCCTCGAGTCTGGTATGAGAGACTTAGTAAATTTCTACTTGATCATGGTTATTCAAGAGGTCAAGTGGACACCACTCTTTTCATTTAACGTAAAGGAAAGCACATCCTTTTAATTCAAATATACGTAGATGACATTATTTTTGGTTCAACTAATCTACACTTGGTTGAGGAATTTTCCAAAGTCATGCAGGGTGAATTTGAGATGAGTCTCATGGGGGAGTTAAACTACTTTCTCGGTCTCCAAATAAAGCAGCTCAATGAAGGCACAATTATATGTCAAACAAAATATTGCCAAGAGTTGCTTAAACGATTTGGGATGAACAAATCTAAACCAATTGACACTCCCATGCCTACCAACGGAAATTTAGACAAGGATGAACATGGTAAGAGTGTTGATGTCAAGAAATATAGAGGTATGATCGGATCACTCTTGTATCTTACAGCATATAGGCATGACATCATGTTTAGTGTTTGCATGTGTGCACGATATCAATCGGATCCTAAGGAATCCCACTTGAAAGTTGTCAAGCGTATACTTAGGTATCTCAATAATACACCTAAGTATGGGCTATGGTATTCCAAGGGAAGTGATTGCATTTTAGTAGGTTACTCCGATTCTGATTTTGCTGGCTGCAAATCAGATAGGAAAAGCACTAGTGGAACATGTCACTTGTTTTCAAACTCTCTAATAAGTTGGCATAGCAAAAAGCAAGTTTATGTCACTTTGTCAACTGTTGAAGTTGAATACGTTGCAGCCGGTAGTTGTTGTGCTCACATCTTATGGATGAAGCAACAATTACAAGACTACGATATTTAATTAAAACGTATTCCAATAAAATGTGACAACACAAGTGCTATAAATCTCACTAAGAATCCAGTTTTACACTCACGCACTAAACACATAGAGATTAGACATCACTTTCTTCGCGATCATGTTGAAAAGGAGAATGTTACGTTTGAGCATGTTGATACTAAAAATTAACTTGCTGACATCTTTACAAAACCACTTGCAACGGACCTCTTCTTCAATATCCGCCGTGAGCTAGGGATTTTAGTTCTCTCTTACATGATGTCCTAAGCATATATGTAATTGAAATATATCTATGTCTCACCATACTGTTGAGATGTGTTTTTAAGCTTTAGTACATGTGTCCACTTATCTAATCAAACGAGGTAATATCCTTCCTAACTTCACCCTCAATCACCTATAAGTTGATCTGAATGTTCCACTGATAATGTCTTCGTATATCTCTTTTACATAAATTGTTTGAATTTGACATATGCAATTTACATCACATCATTAGGCATGCATAACACTCTTCAGATGATTCATTTTTGTGAAATTTGGTACCATATCCCCTTGTTAACAAGAAACTGTGCAAAAACTGCAATTTCTGTCAAAACAAGTGGTTGTATTAATGTCTCTTTCAAACATTTAATCGTGCTTATGTAATCTAACTTTTATCTACCAATTCACTACTTTTAATGTGATTACTTTATGTTTACTCTACTATTTACTCACTTATTTATAACTTTATGCCTGACATTTTGTGTGAATGCCAAGTCAATTATTTGCTGAAATTGTATACCAATTTTCTTATGTGCTACGATTCCTGAAAATATTGCTTATTCTCTTTTTGATATGGTCAAAGGGAGAGAAGAAGAGTGTTTTAGTGAATATTGTGATTGTGTTAGGAAGAAGATGCACAAACTCAGGGGGAGCAAGCTTATTTCATTCACACTATATCACCATACATCATCAGATATTTGCCATCATCAAAAAGGGGGAGTTTGTGAGCAACACCTTCATGAATTGATTTTTAAATGATTGAAAATATATATGTGAAACACTAAATACATGTGTGCACTATAAAAATATAATATAACATGTTTAAATAAGCCAAAATGTATTTCACTCATAATGCATCATTATGAGTCGACACAACAAGTTTTGTATTGATACATAACTTTCTGAAGTCCCTAGAATACTATTTCAAAACTATTATGCATCGATACAAAAGCTTATGCATCGATACATAACTCTTTGATGACCCTGGAATGCAAACTTAAAAACTGCATGCATCGATACATAATTTCATGCATCGACACATAACATTTTGATGCCCCTGTAATACTTGTATGCATCGACACAAAACCTCATGCATCGATACATAACACTTTTGATGTCTTTGTAATACATTCTTGAACTTGTATGCATCGACAAAAAACCTCATGTATCGATACAAAACATTCTGATGCCCCTGGAAAACATTTTTGAACTTATATGTATCGATACATAATATCATGTGTTGACTCATACTATGTTTTAAATTCAAAAATTAAATTTACAATCAGTATGTATCGAAACATATGTGTTACGTGTCGACGGATATAAAAGTGTTGGTTCTGTAAAACATTATAACATGATTTTGTATCAACTCAAAACACAATGTATCGACTCATCCTGTCACATATAACTAACATGAGTCGACACATGACCAACATGCATCGACTCATAACACTTTCTTTTTGACTAACCATTTTCTATTATAAATATAAGCAAGCATTTTTCTCAATTTCAATACAGCAACATATTTGAATTGTGTGCAAACAATTGTGAGCAACCAGAAGCCTTAAGAAACTTCATCTACATCATCTTCTCAACCATCTTAAATTCAACAACAATAAAGAAAATAAAACATCCTTGTTGAACTGAATGAAGCAGTTTGAGATAATGTTCATTTGTGCATTGAATAAATCTCAGCTGAGTTAAAGGTTGAAGAGGAGGCTTCAAGAAATAAACCAGAGGGTTTGTCCTTCAAGAACGGGTGTGTTCTTGAGGGTTTTGTTAGCCACGGTCGCACGAGTCAGATTCAGTCGTAGCGAGGGGTTTGAGATTTGAGCTGTTGTCTTCAATTCTTCTGGAGTCAGCAAGAACAACGAAAGAAAAAATGGTATGTTCTTTGGTTCAAAGGGAAGAACAAAGGTTTTGGTTTTGTTTGGGAATTCTGGATTCGCGAAGGTTTTACTGCTTTCTTTTCTCTCTTTTATAGTTCTCTCTCTTCAAAAGCCAACCCCCTTGAAAGTGTGATGGAGCAACTTATTTATAGGTGAGTTTGTTGTGGTTTTGGGGGGAAAAACAAATGGGATTTGAATATTTTTGGCATACTGTTCCATTGTTTTTTAATCATAGATTTTGTATGCTAATTCGGTGCAAATATGGGATTTTGGAAAATGCAGGCGTGGACTGGATTATCTGCTGGTTATAGGATTGTGCTACAGTAGGGCAGTAGGCTGCTTAAACGAGGTTTTGGGATTTGGTGATGTTCCGATCGCAGAAGACCAGAAACGTAGCCTCCATATGCTGACGAGCCAATTTTATGACCGAAGAACATTATTTCCCTATGTTCTGATTGAAGGGTCATATTCTGAACCGTCTTTGCAAATTCTGATTGCGCTTGCGTGGGGGCCAGCCCAGAAGTTCCGAAGTACCATATTCTCTTAACACTTAGAAAATTTTCTAAATGCTTAGAAATTTGATCTTTTCAAAGTAATTTTTGACTTCTGGTTTTGATGAACTCATTTCATGTCTTGATGAAATATAATTGTTGAAACTTGATTTTTGATCCAAAAGACAGAGTTTAGATTTTCAGTGTGCTTTTGACCATTTTGCCCTTGTGAATGATTTTCTTGGAAAATTGTAATTCAAGACTCGAAACTTGATAAAAGAAAACCTGAGGGTCCAGGATGATCCTTTGAGAAACGAGAGGGAAAATTTTGGGGTACAACAGCTGCCCCTGTTCAATCTTCTTAAACCTGAAGAGTTAGATTGGTGAATCTGCCATTCGTGACTTGAGGGTAGAAGATGATTGAACACTAGAGTGCCCAGAAATTTGCACTTGAAGATATTGTGGTTGAGGTGTAAGGAATGGGCTTAAAGATTCCATTTGGAGGAATGAAGGAGAGTTGTCAAAGATGGCCTTAAAGAGGCCATCCAAAACAATGTTAACTTCATGAGATATCCCTTTGTGGGAATTCCTGCTCTTGCTGTTAGAGAGGACTCCGCTGAGGAATGTTGGCTTCTGTCTTAGAACATAGAGTTTCTAGGAGCTTTAGTTGTCTATTACTTTACTGGGGAGTCCTCATTTGATTGAAGAGATGAAAGTGAACTGCTATCTGGTTAAGATCCAGGCTTTACAATGTCTTGCTGAGGATAAAAAGATAACTGTTATTTGGTCGTTCTCGAGACTACCTAGTAATTGTATACATTGAACTGTTATCTGGTCGTATCCAGGCTTCAGCGGTTTGAAGAAATTAAGCTGTTATCTGGTCGGGTCCAGGCTTCAACTTAAATCTGAGGTGTACCTTTATCTGGTCGTATCCAGGCTTCAGTGATTTGAAGAAATTAAGCTGTTATCTGGTCGGGTCCAGGCTTCCGCTTGAATCTGAGGTGTACCGTTATCTGGTCATATCTAGGCTTCGGTGATTTAAAGAAATTAAGTTGTTATCTGGTTGGGTCCAGGCTTTAACTTGAATCTGAGGTATACTACTATCTGGTCGAGTCCATGCTTCATAGTAACTGACATAGTAAACTGCTATCTGGTCGGATTCAGGGCTTCGCAGTGCCTTATACTGTTATCTGGTCAAAATCCAGGCTTCACAGTGTCTTTAAAGAAGTGAACTACTGTCTGGTCAGATTCCAGGCTTTGCAGCACCTTATATTCTCATCTGGTCGAAGCTCAGGCTTCATAGTGTCTTTGAAGAAGTGAACTGCTATCTGGTCAGATTCCAGGCTTCGCAGCACCTTATGTCGTTATCTGGTCGAAATCCAGGCTTCATAGTGTTTTTGAAGAAGTGAACTCCTATCTGGTCGGATTCCAGGCTTCGCAGCACCTTGTACTGTTATCTGGTCAAAATCCAGGCTTCACAGTATTTTTGAAGAAGTGAACTACTATCTGGTCGGATTCCAGGCTTCGCATCACCTTATACTATTGTTTGGTTGAAATCCAGGCTTCATAGTGTTTTTGAAGAAGTGAATTATTATTTGGTCATATTCCAGGCTTCTCAGCACCCTATACTTTTATCTGGTCGAAATTCAGGCTTCACAGTGTCTTTGAAGAAGTGAACTGCTATCTGGTCGGATTCCAAGCTTCGCAACACCTTATATTGTTATTTGGTCGAAATCATGGCTTCATAGAATTTTTGAATAAGTGAACTGCTATCTGGTCAGATTCCAGGCTTCGTAGCACCTTATACCGTTATATGTTCGAAATCCAGGCTTCAGTGTCTTTGAAGAAGTGAACTGCTATCTGGTCGGATTCCGGGCTTCGTAGCACCTTATACTGTCATCTGGTCAAAATCCAGGCTTCATAGCGATCTTAAATTGTTGATTGACTATTATCCGGTCAGTTTTCGGGCTTCATAACTTCCTTAACTAGATAAAAGCACAACAATCTATAGAAGTTCTAGTCCTAATTCTGAGCCTAGCTTTATTCAATAAGTTATGATCCACAATTTTTTTTCTTACTTGTGCAATGATATGAACAACATCAATACTATGATATTTACATATTTAATCATGTTCTGAAGGAAAAGATGCAAAGTCAGAAAGACTTACCTTGAATCTGAAGCGTGTGTTTGAGATTTGAGTTGATGTCTTCATCTCTTCTGGAGTCAGCAAGAACAACGGAACAGAAAATGTTATGTTCTTTGGTTCAAATGGAAGAACAAAGGTTTTGGTTTTGTTTGGGAATTCTGGATTCGCAAAGGTTTTACTGCTTTCTTGTCTCTCTTTGATAGTTCTCTCTCTTCAAAAGCCAACCCCCTTGAAAGTGTGATGGAGCAACTTATTTATAGGTGAGTTTGTTGTGGTTTTTTTTGGGGGGGGGGGGGGGGGGGACAAATGGGATTTGAATATTTTTGGCATACTGTTCCATTGTTTTTTAATCATAGATTTTGTATGCTAATTCGGTGCAAATATGGGATTTTGGAAAATGCAGGCGTGGACTGGATTATCTGCTGGTTATAGGATTGTGCTACAGTAGGGCAGTAGGCTGCTTAAACGAGGTTTTGGGATTTGGTGATGTTCCGATCGCAGAAGACCAGAAACGTAGCCTCCATATGCTGACGAGCCAATTTTATGACCGAAGAACATTATTTCCCTATGTTCTGATTGAAGGGTCATATTCTGAACCGTCTTTGCAAATTCTGATTGCGCTTGCGTGGGGGCCAGCCCAGAAGTTCCGAAGTACCATATTCTCTTAACACTTAGAAAATTTTCTAAATGCTTAGAAATTTGATCTTTTCAAAGTAATTTTTGACTTCTGGTTTTGATGAACTAATTTCATGTCTTGATGAAATATAATTGTTGAAACTTGATTTTTGATCCAAAAGTCAAAGTTTGAATTTTCAGTGTGCTTTTGACCATTTTACCCTTGTGAATGATTTCCTTAGAAAATTGTAATTCAAGACTTGAAACTTGATAGAAGCAAACATGAGGGTCCGGGATGATCCTTTGAGAAACGAGAGGGAAAACTTTGTGGTACAATAGTACCCACCTCATTCTTCGTGATGTTCTTTAGTCTTATGTTCAGTTAATTTAACCTATGAATTCTAGTTTCAAGAGATTTTGGAATCGTAGCTCTGGTATGATGGCTCAGAAGCCAAGAGATGGCAGTAACTTATATCTTAGTGACTTCTCTTAATTTTTAATTATCCCTAAATTTTTCCTGAACTGCTTCGTTTTAAATTTGCAGTCAGCGGGATGCCTCAATTTTTCCTAAGTCTCCTTCCCAGGTTTTAACTTAGCGGGGTTTTCTTTGATTTTTCATTTTATTCTACTTTGGAAAGATAGTGACTGCCTGGATTAATGATTATGATGAATCATCATTGGGTTTTAATTTGAGACAACTTCGACACTTCTTTGATGTGTGCGAAGGAAGGCTTGTGATTGTAACATTTATTTAAATGTATCTTGTATGATTTCTCTTGTATTTGAATACACAATCAATTTAATTGAGAACTACCCTGCACGGGTTAAGATTATGGGTTTTTTGTATAGAAAGAAACTCCAACTTCTAGGCTCAAAGGATTTGACAAAGGACTAACTTCCTTATTTCTCCAGTGTTTGGGAGTTGAAATAATGCCTTACATCACCGGTTAATTTTCAATTGAAAGCATACAGACAACAACTATGAGTATTTCGTTCTCACCATCCTCCCTCCAACCTTTGCATAAACAAAAGTTTAATAAAGTAAAATAAGGGATATACTAGAACAATAATTGAAACCATAAATTTATTCAAAGATGTAAAATGCTCATTTCATTAAAATTGATAAAACAAAGAACATACAATTTAAAAGACAAACAATTCAACATAGTCAAATGGAAAGTACAGACATAAATGAAACAAGGTCTAATGCAATAATCAAAAGCAGGATGAGTTGTCCTTGTTAAAACACTTGTTTGGGAATAAAATGGTCTGAACCAACTGAAGCTTCACTTAGCATGACCTGGCAAAGGGTTGTTGACAACATTGGGGTTGATATCTTTGAAAGTCAGAATCTTAGCCTTCACCAATTCTTGTACTCGAGCCTTCAAAGGGAAACATCTTTCCAAATTATGTCCCGCTGCACCTGATGGAAAGAAAAATGGAGATCATATCTGAAACCTTTCAGGAGAGGATCTAGAGGAGGTGGCATATCCCTAGTGGTAATCAACCCTTTCTGGACCAAAGATAGACACAACTCAACATAAGCCATGGGAACAGGATCAAAGTCAACCCTATTACAAATCTGATTTCGTCCACCAAGTTGGAGTTGATGAGTTTGAGCTTGTTGGGTGTTGGCAATAGGAGAAACAATCGAAATAAAGGGTTTAATACATTGAGTTCCCTGATGGGATTTTCTATGTTGACTATAGATAACATTGGTTTCAATTTCCTTTTTCTTGTGAAAATTCTCATAAGATTTCCTAGCATCGTAAGATTCAATCTTAACAACTTTAACTTTCTTCAAAACTTATTCAAGTCTTTGACCAATAATAACCAGATCTGTAAAGCTGGAAGAGACACTGCTTATCATTTTCTCCCAAAATAAAGGAGACAAGGTATCCATAAACATGCTTGTGATATCCTTCTCAGCTAGAAATGGTTCAACTTACGAGGCCAGTTCTCTCCAACATTGAACATACTCTTTGAAGGATTCTCTTTCCCTCTGGGACATGCTCCGCATTTAACGTCGGTCAGGTTTCATGTCAAGGTTGTACTTGTATTGCTTCATAAAATCATCAACTAAGTCTTGGAAGCACTGGACATGATTCTTTTCCAATCCCATATACCACTTGAGTGAAGCACCACTTAAGCTGTCTTGAAAACAATGGATGAGCAACTTCTGATTGCTGGTATAGGCAACCATCTTTCTGAAGTACATGACCAAATGACTTTTCGGACAGGTATGCCCCTTGTATTTCTCAAACTCATGAGTTTTGAACTTTTCAGACATCACAAGGTTAGAAACTAAACACATATTGTCAGCATCAACACTGAAGAACTCATTGCCATCCATGGCCCTCATTCTCTTCTCTAAAGTCGGAAATTGTTCCTTGACTTCTTTAAAATCAACAAGATCTTCTTGACTAGCAATAGAGTGATAATCAAAGAGAGGATTCTCATAAGCGTCTTGTGCAACATGATATACCCCATGTTAAGGAGAAGTAGTATGAATAATTGGCTGCTGTTCATTGAAAATTGGAGCTTAAAACACTGGTTGGGATGATTGGCCAACCATTGAAGTAGCGATAAAAGGTGGAGAATAGTTCTGAGGCATACCGAACTCTGACCATGTAGTGGCTGGTTGCTGGACTATTGGAGGATTAACAGCAGCAATTTCAACCTCAGATATGACAGTCCTCTGAGGTGGTTCTCCTCTAGCAATCAAAACTTGCATCATCTCAGTGAGTTTAGTCATGCCCAACTTCAACTCATCAATTTCCATTCTGACTTCCATGTCGTGTTGTTCTTGGTCTACCATTCTTCGTCTGTTGTTAGCTCTAGTACCATAGTTGTATTGAGGAAACAACTTGACGGTTGACAGATAACTGGAAGAAAGAGATAGTTGGAAATGAGATCCTGGACAACCTAGATATATGCGTGAATCATGAAAAGGATGAAAATGTTGGTTTTTATTTTGACTTTCATATCACATTTATTCTTTTATGTACCTAATTTCTCAATTGTTGTACACACAATTCATAGATTACTCAAATTTTTGTTAGCATCCCATTGAAAACCATTTTTATATAATGTAGTCAAAACGTTTTTATATATATTTTTAGTTTAAACCATTTTCTTTACTATCCAATAACTCTATTCTATTTAGGAAAAAACTATGTTTTTTTACGTTTCTATTACATAGTCCATGATTTGTAAATACTTTATATCCATTTATAACTAAGATATTGATAAATAAATCACCATCTCCATTCAAAAGGTTTTATAGTTTTTTTCTATCAAAATTCATCAACAAAAAGGTCTTTGTAACCTCCGTGATCTCTTCAAACAATTTCAAGATAACAACACCAATGAAAATCGACTCTTCTTCAACCAACTTAAACTTACTCAAAATAGCTAACCAAGCAAATCACTTTTTCTACTAACATAATTAAAACTCAAGACTTTTTTTCAATAAAGAATTGTTCGGTTACTTTTTATTTGGATATAAAAACCTCGCCTACCATCAATTAATTTTCAAACTCAAGCAAGTTCAAAACTATTCAAAAGTGACTTAACACGATTCTATAAAAAACACCAACCAAACACTTCGTACTACGAAGGACTCTGATTTCTTTGTAAGAGGATACATATGCACATGGTTCATAAATCAATGCGAGTCTACTAACTTATAAAACTCATTTTTCTCTGTTTCTTTTCCTATACATGATAATATGATAATTAAATAAATATATATCCCCTCTAAGTCCTAGGCTTAAAAAGGATTCTCTTGAGTACAAGAAGATAAAAGGTGCCTAATAACTCCCCTTTATCTAATTAACTCGCGAATTTAGTAATCTCTAAACCAATAGGGTTTTTCCGTTTCTTCCCCGTCCTTAGGCCAAATAAGTAGTGGTGGCGACTTTCTTATTTTTTACTGGTTACGACAAAGGCCAAGATGGGTTAAGGGTTCTACAGTTATCAATTTCGCGGGCTCTCAGATTGAAAGTAGTAATACTTTAATAACTAGCTTGTTTTAGAATTACCACCCCCAAAGAAGCCTCCACTGAGTGGGGTTATATCATATGCTACTTATGTCAGGATTACTCCATTCATGTAGCTTTTGATTATACCAATATCCTAATCATTAGTGTAACTTAGTTCGAGTGTAGGACATGTTCTTTGCAAAAAAAATCACCAATACCCAAAGAACTACAAAAAATAAAATAGAAAAAATAAACAATAATAACAAACAAATAAAACAATTTAGATTTAACCCTTTTGAGAGACATGTCCCCGGTGAAGTTGTCATTTGTGTCGCAGTAAAAAATCGGGACACCAAGCTATTAACCAACTTGAATCACAAAATTAAAGAAATGACCACTAAAATTTATTGTTTCCAAGCAAAAGGGAAAAGATCTAAACCCTATATTTAAACATGCAATGCAAGAAGCCAAAACTAAAAGCGAAACACAAAGAAGAGATCCAAGGTGTGGAGGTTGGTTATACAAAAAAGAAGAAAGTCATTGAGAGGCTCTTATACTTACCTCTTTCGAAGCCTATTGGAGGGACTCTGATATGTATTTTCTTCTTCCGTTTTTGCACCTCCAAGATCGTTTTGGTTGTTGTTGTATGATATGTGGGTATCATGCCTAAATTTTGCTGCAACTTGTTTGTTTGATTTGATTTGTTGAGAGAATTGAGAAATTAAAGTAGAAACAAAATTGAGAGGAAGAATGAACTGTTTTTGTTTTTATTTTGTTTTGATTGATGACCAATTATGAAATGGTTGTTGTTGTTGTTTGTTGTTGGAATGGTTGAGAGAGAAGAGAAGCAAGGTGTTGTTGTTATTGTTGTTCGAAAATTTGAGAGAGTGAGAAATCGTTTGGTGTTGTTCTGTGAGAAAGATGATGGTGATGGATCATAAAAGAAAAATTTGGAATAGAGGAAAATAAAAGGAAAGTGTGAGAGTTATGAGAAACATGATAAAGCGTGAAATAAAAAAGAGGAGCGTCTGCTTTACAATTTTAGGATTTCTTGTTCTTTTGATTTTCGGTTTTGGGCCTTCCGTGACCTGATCCAACTAATTTTTAATGTTATTATGTTATTATGTTTTATGTTTGGTTAATCAATTAGACCTTGCCCAAACAACCCAAGCTCATTCTGTTTTTTTGCATCACACCACCTCTCTATTTGTTTATTTTTCTGGACTATAAAGCATTATCTGGGCCATTGATTTAAGTCCGCCGAAAATTATACCCTCTTAAGCCCAATTCCAGAATTCCATATCACACCCTCCTTTTTTATTGTTTCCTTATTTGTTTATTTTGTTAATATTAATTAGTTTGTTAATTGTTTTATTTCCTTTAATTATTTTAGTTTCATTTTTGTTAATTAATTTTGTTAATTAATTTTGTTAATTGATTTTATTTACTTAAACTAATGTTGATTAAGTTAGTTTTATTAAATAATTTCAATTAACTTAATTAATTTTTTTGTGTTAAATTATTTATTTGTTTAATTGTTATTTGATTATATGAATTCATCTTTGCACACTTTGTTGCATTTAATTAATTAATCGAATATTGATATTAATTAGTTGATTTTGTTATTTAAAATTAATTAATTTTGTTAATTAATTTTTCTTAACCTAATTAATTAATTTTATCAATTCTTGATTAATTAATTAAAGTTTCACTTCATATTTCATTTATTTATTTAGCTTTGAAGCATGACTTTGACCATTTGAACTTGAGTTCTTATTTCATATGAGACCTTTGGATTATCTCTCTATTATCCTGGTGTTGTCTATCTGTGCGAATTTTCATGTGATGCAGGAATTCTTATTTAATACCTTGGGTTTATCTGATACACTTTCTACTTGTGATTTATTTTCACTTGATATTTGGTATACTCTTGGTTTATTATTTGCTTGTGGCTTTAATCCAAAGGATTGGAGTTCTGTGTTGACTTTATTATGTCAAGTGTTGGCTTCTCGTTTGGTCAGACCTTTCTTATCTTAGAATTTACTTTATGCTTTAGGATAGTCTCTTCATCTCCTCCCATTTTTGAATTTTCAAAACCTTCTCATTTTTTTTCTTCAAAATCTTCTTGTTTTTCTTTGTTGATTGCTTGTACTCACATGTACCCTTAGGAGTTTGATTCCATCTTGTTCAAGGTGTGAATTAAATAGACTTTAGGTTTTAAACCAATCATGATAACATTAGGTAGAGGTTCTCTAAATCCTAACTCTAGGTCCATATTGCATGACAACATTAGGACTTGGGCTCCCCCTTAGATTTTCTCTTCCTTTTTGCATTTCATTTAAAACTAAAGCTTCTTTTTCTTTTATAAAATTTCAAAAACACTTAACAATAAAGAGGTGAACCATGTGTCATGAGCCTTAAGTATTGGGAGGAGTATGAGGTGGTGCATTCCTAACATTGTGCTTCTTTTTAGTCATAGTCTTTAACGTGGTTCAAATCACCAAGTCCTTTTTCAAAAACTAAAAAAATATTCAACCCCATTCATACCTTTGTGTGCCCTCGTGCACATTTTCTACTTTAAAACCCTTTTCAATATTAGGCATGATTCATTTATAATTGAGATGTCATCTCTCTATCCCCATCGTTGTATAAATATTGACATTTCCACTTGAGTACTAGAGGTGTGTCCAAACCCTTCCTCATATTGGTGTGTTGTCTCTCTTTCTTATACTCTATGGTCAATTAGTCAAGTCTTCTCCTTAAAAATTATGAGTTGTGTCTTCATTTAAAAACAACAAACAAAAAAACCTTTTCGAGAAGAACTATGGTGCTTTGATTCTTTTGGGATACTTAGGGACAAGGCTGTAAAACTGAGGCGAGCGCAATAATAGAAAAAATTTCTTTTTGTTTGTTAATAATTCATTCTCATGCATTCCCTTTAGCAAGTAAGTCTTTAGATACACACACCCTTTCATTAGAGCAAACATAGTGGATCCTGTAGAGTACCATAGATATTTAGGATGCTCATACCTTCCCTTTGAATAATTGACCCACATACCCTGATCTCTATTTTATTTTATTTTATTTTGGATTTTATTCGCTTTTTCCTTTTTCCCTTTGGAAACAATAAAGTATGGTGGCGACTTTCACTGTGCGAGTTAACTCAATCAATGGCTTAGTCTCAAATTTTCACCACCACATGACACTGAGCAACATTAAATCATAGTTTTTTTATAGCGCACATCACCATTGAGGAGAAATTTAGATGACAATTTACGTAAAGTCTTCTTATCAATTGTGGATGCCCTCTCGGGATATTCTTATGTCTCGAGGTATATCTTGATGTCATAGTACCAAGGCTTATCATTGCTTGTTACTTCAGTTCCACAGCAGTATGCTGGCTCGTCCAAACGTTTAATTCTGATGTTAGGCGCTTCATTAGCCCATTTGATTTTAAACATGGAAGACAAAGTGGTCAAGGCATCGGCCAGTTGATTCTTCTCCCTTGGGATATGGAGGAAAGTGATCTCCTTAAAGTACATAATCAGCTTTATGACATGTTCCTTGTAAGGAATTAAGTTAGGGTGACGAGTTTCTCAATTTCCATTTATTTGGTAGAATACCAAGGATGAGTCTTCATACACATACAAGGTCTTGATTCTCATCCTCATGGCTAATTCCAAGCCAAAAATATAGGCTTCATATTCTGCGATATTATTGGTAACGTCATAACAAATTCTGGCGGTGAATGGAATGTGAAAACCTGTATGAGAGGTAATGACAACTCCAATACCATTCCCCAAGGCATTTGAGGCACCATCAAACACGAACGTCTCTCGCGCTCTTGGTTCAGATCCTTCTTCTGATTCTCGTACTAACATGATGTCTTCATTTGTGAATTCAAACTTCATTGGTTGATAATCATCTATTGGCTGATGGGCAAGATAATTTTACAAAACACTACCCTTGATGGCTTTCTAGGTAACATATTGGATGTCATACTCTTTTAGGACCATTTGCCATCATGCAAATCTTCCTGTTAAAGTGGGCTTTTCAAATATGTACTTGAATGGGTCCATATTGGATATCAAGAGTGTTGTATATGTAAACATGTATTGTCTCAGGTGCTTGGCGGCCCATGCAAGTGCACAACACGTCTTCTCGAGCAATTAATATTTTGACTCGCAGTCAGTGAACTTTGTACTCAGATAATAGATTGCATGATATTTTCTCCATGTCTCATCATGTTGATCGAGTACACAATCCATGGAATTCTTAAGCATTTTTAAGTACATAATCAAAGGTCTTCCTGGAACTGGAGGTATGAGAATCATAGGTTCTTGAAAATACTCTCTGATCTAGTTAAAGGCTTGTTGACAATTATCATTCCATTCCATGACTTGATCCTTCCTTAATAGTTTGAAAATTGGCTCACATGTAGTTCTTAAGTGAGAGAAAAACCTAGCTATGTAGTTTAGTCTTCCCAAGAACCCACAAACCTCTTTCTCAGTTCTTGGCTCATGCAACTCTTGTATTGCTTTCACTTTGGTAAGATCGACCTTAATACCATACTGTCTTTTTATGAAACCCAACAGCTTGCCAGACCCTACCCCAAATATGCATTTTTTTGAGTTCAGCCTCAATCAGAATTTTCTTAACCTTTCAAAAAGTTTTTGAAGGTGTACTAAATGCTCTTCCTCAGTATGAGATTTTGCAATCATGTCGTCAACATAGACCTCAATGTCCTTGTTGATCATGTCATAAAATAGAGTCACCATGGCATGCTGATATGTTGCACCAACATTTTTTAGACCAAATGACATCACTTTGTAACAAAAGGTGCTCCAAGGGGTAATGAAGGTAGTCTTCTCCATGTCTTCTGTGACCATTTTGATTTGGTTGTTGAGGCAACTAGGAAAATTAACAATGAAGTTTCCATCAAATGTTATTTATCCTACATAAGGGAAAGGAAAACATCAAGTAAACCTGAGAGAAAACAAGGTCTTGCGACCAAGAGAACGGGTACGGGAGTCGATTACGTAAGGGGAAGGTATTAGCACCCCTCACGTCTGTGGTACTCCACGGAATCCACTCTTGTTGTTCTAATTAAAGGGTGTGTCTATCTAAACTTACAAGCTAAAGGAATGCATGAATGTAAAAGAAAAATACAGGGAAAACAAAAGTTTTAAATAGTTGTGCTCGCTTTAGCCCTGCAACCTAATGCCTACGTATCCCTTTTAAGGAATCAGAGTGTCGTAGTTCGGCTCAAATTTTTTTGTTTGTTTTTATTTTTTAATGAATGGTGCTAATTTTTCATTCTACTGTTGCTCGACCTTTGAATACTCACGCAATTGTCGTAGAAAGGAATTAACATGTTCTTAACTGAAAATTTTTTCAAAAGAAAAGAGCCCGAAGGCAGCCCGAAGGCAAAAGGTTTGAATTGATTTAGTCTTTTTGGTAGAAGAATACATCAAGTAGCTCCCTTAGACAAGGGGTACTTGAATACTTCTCCTTTAAGTTTTGAAAATGTTTGAGACACGTATCATGCTAAAGTTTATGACTTGAAGACCCCTAAATGATCGAGTCAGATGCCTCGGATCCAAAGTCCTCTTCATCTACTTAAGACTCGTGGTGCATTACACGTATCTTTATTTATTAAGTGTTTTTGAATTTTCTTTAACAAAATGTTTTAGTTTTGGATGGATGCAAAAGGGGAATGAAAATTCTAAGGAAATTTCACTTCCTAATATTATCATACAATGGTGGTTCTAAAGTTAGGATAACAGAGGGGGAAAATCTACCTAGTGTTAGTATACAAGGATAGACTTAAAGACACATGTAAAAGTCCTAAGGGAACATGCATTGAGAGCGAAGTCATTATCTCAATTCTAATTAAGTGACACATCGATCAACAATAAATAAAGGAAAACACTAAAGTCTTAAAGGGAACATGCATTGAGAGTGAAGTCGTTATCTCAATTCTAATTGAGCGACACATCGATCAACAATAAATAAACGAAAGCAATAATGTCCTATAGGAAACATGCATTGAGAGCGAAGTTGTTATCTCAATTCTAATTGAGTGACACATTGATCAATAATAAATAAAGGAAAGCAATAAAATCCTATAGGGAACATGCAAAGACAAAACATAACATAAACAACAAGATAAAGTGGCTTAAGTGCCTACCAACATCTTTGCGTCAAACCCCAATGCCTGAATACCTCCAGGACATCAGATGCAGATGCATGAAAAAGAGGTAAAAGAGATCCAAGCAGTACCTAACAGAGAAGGTCTATTGCCTCTTCAAAACCATGAAAGCAATAAGAAAACTCTACAAAAGTTTCGCACAAGTGATCAAACAAACTAATCCTCAAGTATTTCATATCACCAAAAGCCGCATCAACATTCTATCACAAACTAGCACATCGCAGAAACATTCGGTGAAACATAAAGCCTATTTTTCAAGTTTATGAGACTTTTTATGGACTTAATCAAAAGCAATAATAAAATCATGCATCTCAAGATCAGAACTTACCATTAAAATACTCATCATACCAAGGAAATTGAATCAAGGATAAAGAATCGAGAAGAATAACTCAAAAACCTAATTCTAACCATTTTCAATATTTAACCAATTAAATCCTAAAACTAATAGGAAAAATAATTAAAAAAATATCAGAGTTAGAAATTAACATGCTAACATTCATACAAAACTTCAACAAAAAAATCATGAAAGAAACATCATAATTAATTTGTTAGAAATTAAAAACAATATGAAAATTAGAGTATTAGCAAGGTGGTGTTAAGATCAAGCCATAAGTGTGAATATAACAGGTGCTAGGCCCATCCAAAAAAAAGTCCAGGAAACCATTTTTGTTGAATAGTCTTCAGGTTGTAAAAACAAGTGATAACTAGGGGTGGAAATATGTCAGACCGATAATAGGGGTCTACGGCCTAACCTACATAGGCTCAAGTTGTAACACCCCAGGTTGCCTTCAGAATTATCGACTAACCCCATAAAACAACACAGGTCTTTTCAGCGTGTTTTATTCTCACTCACACGCTTTCCGGGAAACTTTCCAGAAGGTCACCCATCCCAGAATAACTCCAAGTTAAGCACGCTTAACTATGGAGTTCTTATGAATGAACTACCAATGAAATTTCAAATAAAGTAAAATTTTAGGGGAAAAAATTGACTTTTAAAATAAAAGGATTAAAACTTAAAAAACCCAAAAATAGATAGACCTAAAATACATTTAAGCCTTTTATTTTTTACATATTACACTAGTTTTTGTTATAACAATAGTATTAAAAAGAGGAAAATAACTTAGTTTTTTTTACCACATTTTGTTTTGTTTTTGTTATAACAAATCTCTTATTATTTTAATAATAGTCCATATTAGTATAAAATCAGGACAATCAAAATTTATTTACATTAAGTTGTATTTTACAGTTCTTATATATATATATATATATATATATATATATATATATATATATATATATATATATATATATATATATATATATATATATATATATATATATATATATATATATATATATATATATATATATATATATATATATATATATATATATATATATATATATATATATATATATATATATATATATATATATATATATATATATATATATATATATATATATATATATATATATATATATATATATATATATATATATATATATATATAAACATTGTTTTCCATACGGTTATTAGTGTTTAATTGAGTTTTGATTTTTTTGGTTTAGCCTTTTCATTTAATTAGTAATACTATATATTGTCATTGTAAAATTCTTTATACAATTAATATATTATAACTACTCACAAATATTATTTCATAAATAATTAAAATAAAAATTAAATCTTAATAAATATTTAATGATCACGATTCAGTGACAATTAATTGAGTTTTATGGAAAAATCAATTGAATTAATGAAATATGAGAGAATCAAGAACAGGTGGCGGCTGACCATGTTAGGTTTTAGAGTTTGCTTCCAATTGTCTTCACCAAGAGATTTCGTTGGGCATAGTCATGTGAGCCCAACCCAATTTTTGATATTACTCACACCAATTCTGCTTCACAAACACACCCCAGTGAGGATGTGGGCCTCAGCCTTTAAAGCCCGATTTACTTTTTTCTCAATCCACACCTTTTCTTTTAATTTTAAGACCTCACCTCTTTCTTTAGCAATTAATTGATGTTTTGATTACTTAATTTTGATAATTAAATATTAATTACATTAATTGATTAATTAAACTTGTTTAATTAGTTAATGTTGATAATTAATATTTAATTATTTTAATTAATTAATTAAATAATCTTTTTTAATTGATCGGATTCACAATAAAATCATTTCATTTTAAAATCAATTTTCTCTCAAAAAATTTCTCTTGTTTGTTTAGATTAGAATTTTTGCTAGAATTTTATTTCTTTCTTTCTTGTCATATTAGTAGTGCTTGAATGTTGCATGATTATTTTCCTTATGATTTTTGTCTTATTAAATAGAATCAATAACCTAAAAAACAAGTCTACATTCAAAAACTTCTCAATCTAATGTAGAGCCATTTTTCACCCTTTGTAAGTCGATTGCTTTTGTATCGCTATCAATCTCCTTCATTCACCACTTTCATAATAAATCAAGTCTTTTTCATAATCAAATTAAAAAACAATAAACCTTAGTCCATGTGCCAAGTCTTTTCAAATTAATCAACAAGTTTGATGACTTCTTTTACAAAAGATAAAATCAACACAAACTCATCAAACCTTGCCCACATGCAAGTCCTTTTTTCAAACTTTCGCTCACATGTGAACCACTTAGTGATTCTTATCGTCCACGTACGATTAAGCTCCTATTTTCATAAATAAAATCAACCAACCAACAAACTTTTTTCGTAGACCGAGAACTACGGAAGCTCTGACTTTGCCATAACACTTAGGGAATACGTAGGCACAAGGTTCTGACATCTTGACAGACCCACTTTCAAAAAACTAAAAAATATTTTATTTTCTTTCTCTTTTCCTTGCATAATAAAATCAAGTAGATATAAGCTAACATTCGATTACGAGACATAACTAAATGGGTACCATCGAGTATGCTAGATGTGAAAGGAGCTAATACCTTCAAATTACTTAACCGACTTCCGAACCCTCTCTTTTGTCTCGGTGACCATTCTTTCTTTTCTCTCGTGGGTTTTATTCTATATTTTCCCTTTCCTTTTTGGAATAAATAAATCTCGGTGGTGACTTCATTGTTATTTTTCCAGTTGCTACAGAAAGAAAACTAGTTTTTCCCGCTTTCTAATTAGGATTTTACTATGTTTTCTAGAATTAGGATTTGATTATGTTTATTTACGGCTTACTAGATTAGGATTTAATTCATTTTTGTCGAGCTACTGACGTAAAATATAGTGATGCGTGAAAGGCAACCCATGATTTCCTTTAACCCTAATGCAATTTCAAATTTTCAGTAGCTTTCAATTTGTATTATTATTTACTGTTAATGCTTTCATTTGACCAATTTTTATTACCACTCACTTCATTTGACTCAAAATTACAGTTTCAATTGATAATTTTAAGGCCAGGTACACACACGAGTTTCAATGCACCAAGTTTCAGCCTTAAAACCATTTTAAGCCATCAAAGAGCACTTTATGTCCCTAAAACATTGAAAAACACACATTTAAGGTCCATGGCGTTCTCCGTGGATCCCTGACATTCTCCATAGTGTCAAAATTTGAAAAATATCACATTTAAGGTCCGTGGAGTTCTCCATAAACCCATGACGCTCGCCATGAACCTAACAGAAGCAAAAACACATTTTCGAGTGTTATTTCACTTGTGTTTCACCCATTCCACTATCAAAAGCCATCATCCCACATAACTCCCTTAACTTATCCACTATCACCCACTCCACTATATTCCTACACCTTCAAACTTACAATTTTCACACTCCACCACCATTTAAAACCCATTCTTACATCTCTATTTCCATAGTTTTACTCATTCTTTCCATTAAACTCTCCAAAAACCCCAAATTCCCAAGTTGACATTATGCCTCCGAGAGTGGAAAGACAACTAGTAGAAAGGTCACCCCTAGACTTCATGGACATTGTATTCATAGATGGTGCTGATAGTGAGTGTCAGAGGAAACGATACATCAAGATATTCAACCAGACAATTCGTCCGACAAGGTAAGGCGATAAAACTTGCTTACTATTAAGTTTCAATTTATGCATAAAATACATATAAATTATTGACACTTTGAGACCTTTTATTTTACTTTTGATTAGGTTAAATAGTTATTTTAGTTATTTTGCGTAGTATTTAGAGAGTTTTGAAGGTTTAATGTGTTTGTTAGTGTTTCAGCTAAACTGATGCAGGAAAGATGCAAAAAGTGGAGAATTTAACCTACCTAAGCATAAGAAGGAAGAGTGAGTTGCTGCAAAGGATCGCCCGGAAAAAGTAGGCGTCGCCCGGCGAAAATGATGAAGAAAAAGAAGATGCAATCCTGTATTACTTCGCTTCTAGGGCGTCTGGCGAAAGGAGAATATCCCGACGAAGCATTCTTATCGTCGAGCGTTAAAGAGGCTCTTTTGAGGTTGTAACACGCCCAACTGGTAACGTGTGGCATCCAGCTAAAATCGCCCGGCAATGCTTTATGGTCGCCAGGCGATGGAGCGCAGTTAGGCCATACTTTTGGCTACTTTTTGCCACCTTTTGTGGAAACTTTCCACCAACTTTTGTCTTGGGAGAGAATAAGTTCTGATTTGTGATATATAAACCTTTTGTTTTTTGGATCATAACATTACAACATAGAAAGTGTATATTTTTTCTTATCTCAAAGAAGGAAAAAAAACAAGAACTCTTGCATGTTTCTTCAAGGAGACTTGAAGATTAATGTTCATCAACATCCATTGTTTACCCATTGAGCAAGGTATCATGACAATGAGTAGCTAAACACTTTTTGTGTCAAGGTTAGAAGTAGTCAACCTAGACTTAATGTATTTCTTTTAATCATTTTGTGTATGAACTTGTTTAAAGATTAATACATGTTGAATATCTTTGTATCATTGTTATTTTTATGGTTTGGTTCATTATTGAGAAGTAAAGTTCCAAGATTGACCTAAGATATTCATCTACTAATAAAAAACTCTAGACATAGATTTGTGAGCTATTATTCACTTGTATCGAGCTTTAATGATTATCATGTTAATAGTTAGATTGAGAGATCATTTTAAGATTAACATGATAACACTCACAATATTGCTTAGACATGAGAAATATTGAGAGGATACGTGAATGTATTGACCATTGATTAGTTCATATGCAAGGTTAATCTAATAACTGTGGAATAGGTTGATGAAAACTAATCTTGACACCTTTTTATCAAAACAAACATTTTAAAACAACAACTATCTTTTATCCAAATCTCTACCTAGTGCATGAAACATTGATTTTTGGTTACTAAAATCAAGCATTAAAACTTTGTTTATCATTCAAACACTTATAGACACTCAAACTATAGAACAACATTGATATCACACCAATCCATGGGGAAAATGATAATATAAATACTTTTGTTAAAAATACTACAAATAAAATGGCGCCGTTGCCAGGGATTGGAGTTTGATTATTGAAAGCATCGCAATAGTTTAAGTGTTTTAAGTTAGTTTTTATTAATAATATCTTTTGTTTTTCACTTGTTTTGTTAGTGTTTTCAGACTTTAGTTTATGCGAGGAAGTATTTCTGAAGATCAACTCCTATTCGACCCTGAAATCGAAAGGACTTGCAGAAAACTTAATAGGAAGACTAGAAGAAGGTGGAAGCTAGCGAAAGAAAGAAGAGAAAGAGGAGAGGCGTCCACTTCCACTATACCTTTTAATCAAGATATAGAAGAAGTTATGGCGGCAAATCCACCAAGAGGTCCCTGTACAAATAGTCCAAGGTTGAATGCTTAGTTTGCTAGGAATGCGGACCAAAGGCATTCGGAAATGAAAACTGGAATTTTACAACTGTTGTATCATAACCCTTTCACCGGGTTAGATCATAAAGATCCTTACACCCATCTCACAAAATTCTATGAGATAGCGGGTGCTATAGCAGCTCTAGAGGAAGATGAAGAACAAATGTTTAAAAGATTATTTCCACATTCGTTGATCGGTAAAGCTAAGGATTGGTGTCTTGACAAACCTAATAACCTTATGATGGATTGGAATAGACTTGAAGAAAAATTTATTGAAAGGTTTTTCCCATAATCACGTTTCTTGGAAGAAAAAACGGCTATATCGATGTTCTCTCAAGGTGGAGCTGAGTCATTCAATGAAGCTTGGGAAAGGTACGAATTTATGTTGAGAAAATGTCCAAGTCATGGTTTTGATGCCATTACCCAAATGCATATTTTTCGAAATGGATTACAACCACAACCAAAACTTTTGTTGGATGCTACGGAGGGAGGATCACTTATGGCAAAGACAACAGAAGAAGCGGTGGAATTATTGAAATAATGGAAAGGAATGACCGTCAAGTCCAACATGATCGAAGTATGGTTCAAAAGAGAGAGGAAGTAAGTGATTCAAGATCAAATGAAGCTCTTTTAGCCCAAAACTAATTGTTCGTTCAACAAGTGAAAGGATTAACAAAGCAAATGGCAAAGCTCCCTTAACAACTAAGAGAAATGCAAGAAAGTCCTAGCAATCAAAGTCAACAAATTGCTAGTTATGAGTTATGAAAATGTGATCATCAAACCGGATTTTGTCCTCCGGTTGAAGAAGAAGTTAATTACATGGGTAATCGAGATCAAGGATACCAACAAAGGCAACGTTATCAAAATAACCAAGGTTATCATCAAAGAAACATCCAAGGTTATCAACAAGGGTGGAGACAAGATGCCAATAATCAAAATAGACAATGTCCTTATCAAACCACAAATCAAAACTCACAACCTCAAGCTAGAAGTTCAAAATTACAAGACACTCTTGCTCAATTCATGCAAGCATCTATGGAAAATCAAAAGAGTAATGAAGCAGCTATCAAGAATTTGGAGACTCAAGTGGGACAACTAGCCAAGCAATTGGCCGATCAAAATTCATGTTCATCATTTTCGGCAAATACTTAATCTAATCCTAAGGAGCATTGCAAGGAAATAATAACTAGGACGGGTAGGGTAGTCAGGAATGGTCATGGTAAAGAAGTTGAAATTGAGGAATTTGTTGAAGAAAAAGAGTTTGAAGAGGAGATCGTAGTAGAAAAGAACCATGAAAAGGAGTTAGTTAAAAAGGAGTTAATTGAAAAAGAGAAGTTAAGAAGAAATAAGAAGGAGAAAGTTGCTACTTTACCGGTTCAAAATTTGCCTTACCCTCATGCTCCTTCCAAGAAGGATAATGCTAGGCACTATGATAGGTTCATGTATATTTTTAAACAATTGCAAATAAATATTCCATTTGCCGAAGCTATGGAGAAAATGCCCAAGTATGCAAAGTTCATGAAAGATATCCTTACAAAAAAAAGAAGATCAATGGATCAAGAAGTTATCATGGTCGATGCAAGTTGTAGTGCTATCATTCAACGATCTCTACCAAAGAAGGAAAGTGATCCGGGAAGGGTTACTTTACCAGTTACAATTGGTGATATTTATGTCGGTAAATGATTGATTGATTTGGGTTCTAGAATTAATTTGATTCCTTTGTTTATTGTGAAAAGATTGGGGAATATTGAGACGAAGTCAACAAAGATGACACATCAACTAGCCGATAAATCCATCACTCGTCCTTATGGTGTAGCTAAAGACTTGCTAGTGAAAGTGGATAAATTTTTCTTCTCGGTTGATTTTGTTGTGATTGATATGGAGGAAGACCATGATGCACCTTTGATTCTTGGTCGGCCATTCATGAAGACCGCAAGAATGATGATTGACATTGATGATGGTCTAATGAAGGTCCAAGTTCAAGATGAAGAAGTAAGTTTTAATATCTTTGAAGCGATGAAACATTCCAATGATAATGGAGCTTGTTTTAAAGTTGATGCTATGGAAGAAGCTATTTTGGATGTTTCTAGTGAAGTTCATCTTTTAACACCTCTCTGAGAGAACATTGAATAATTTTATTCAAGTTCTTGATGTTCATGAAGAAAAGGGGTTGGAAGAATGTGTGAAGGAACTTGAAGCTTTAGAAGAAATTCAATCTTGTGGCGAAGGAGTTGAAATTTTGAAGAAAGAACCAAAAGAAGAATAGTCAAAAATTGAATTGAAGATGTTGTCGTCTCATTTAAAGTATGCATTTCTTGATGATGGTGGTAACAAACCGGTTATCATTAGTAATGCTTTATCGGAAAAGGAGGAGTATTGTTTAGTTCAAGTTTTGAAAGAGAATCAAAGTGCAATAGGTTTGGTTTTAGCGGATTTGAAAGGCATAAGCCCGACTTATCGTATGCACAAGATGTTTATGGAGGAAAGTTTCAAACCCATAGCTCAACCCCAAAGACGATTGAATCCAATAATAAAGAAGTTGTAAGAAAGGAAGTTGTGATACTATTGGATGCCGAGATGATTTATCCTATTTCCGATAGTACTTGGGTGAGTTCGGTGTATGTTGTCCCAAAAAATGGTGGAATGACCGTGATAAGAAATGAAAAAAATGAATTGATTCTGACAAGAACCGTAACGGGATGGAGGATATGTATCGATTATCGGAGGCTTAATCAAGCAACTAGGAAGGATAATTTTCTTCTTCCTTTTATGGATCAAATTCTAGAAAGGTTATTAGGTCAAGAGTTCTATTGATTTTTGGATGGATATTCTGGGTATAACCAAATTTCGGTAAATCCGAAAGATCATGAGAAAACGGTGTTCACTTGTCCGTTTGGAGTTTTTTCTTATAGGAGGATGCCTTTTGGTTTTTTGAAATGCACCAGCTAATTTACAAATGTGTATGCAAGCTATATTTTCCGATCTCATCGAGAAGACTATGGAAGTTTTCATGGATGACTTTTCTATTTTCGGAGCATCCTTTGATCTTTGTTTGAAAAATTTGGATACCATGTTGAAGAGATGTGTGGAATCAAACTTGGTGCTTAATTGGGAGAAATGTAATTTCATGGTTACTGAGGGCATTGTTCTTGGTCACAAAGTTTCATCCAAAAGGCTCGAGGTTGACAAAGCAAAAGTGGAGGTGATTGAGAAATTACCACCACCATTGAATGTGAAAGGAATCCAAAGCTTCTTGGGTCATGCGGGCTTTTATCGAATATTTGTCAAAGATTTCTCAAAAATTGTAAGACCTTTGAGCAACTTTCTCAACAAGGATAAGTCTTTTATTTTTGATGATTCTTATTTGATAGCTTTTAACAATTTGAAACAAACTTTGACAACCGCACCCATAATCGTTGCACCAAATTGGAAAATGGATTTTGAATTAATGTGTGATGCTAGCGATTATGCCATTGGTGCGGTTCTTGGTCAAAGAAAAGGAAAATTTTTTCATGCCATACACTATTCTAGAAAAGTTCTTAATGAAGCACAAATAAACTATGCAACAACTGAAAAATAATTGTTAGCTATAGTGTATGCATTTGAAAAATTTAGATCTTACCTCATTGGGTCAAAGGTTATGGTCTACACTGACCATGCGGCAATACGATATTTGCTTACCAGACCAGATTCTAAGCAAAGATTAATTCGTTGGATAGTTTTGTTACAAGAATTTGATCTTGAAATTATCGACAAGAAAGGCTCTGAGAATTTGGTAGCGGATCACTTATCCCGCTTGGTCAATGTAGAGGTTACTACCCAAGAAAGAGAGGTAAGAGAAGAATTTCCGGATGAAAAACTTTTTATGGTACAAGTTAGACCATGGTTTGTCGACTTCGTGAATCACAAGGTATCTGGATTGATACCGGAAGGTCTAACTTGGGACCAAAAGCAAAAATTCTTGGCGGATGTTAAATTTTATGTGTAGGATGAACCTTACCTTTTTAGGCTTGGGAGTGATAATTTGTTAAGAAGATGTGAGTCGTTAGAGGAATCAAAAAGCATACTTTGGCATTGTCACAATTCTCCATATGGAGGTCATTTTAATGGTTTGCATACGGAAACAAAAGTACTTCAATCAGGCTTTTATTGGCCATCATTGTTCAAAGATGCACACTTGCATGCTAAGAATTGTGTTAAATGCCAAAGGAGTGGAGGAATTGGGAAAATAGATGAAATGCCTTTGAATAATATGTTGGAGATGCAGGTTTTCGATTGTTGGGGAATAGATTTTGTAGGACCCTACCCACATCATTTTCTAATGAATTCATCATTGTTGCAGTGGATTATGTCTCTAAATGGGTTGAAGCAATGGCTTGTCCTAGGGCGTACGATAAAACGGTCATAAAATTTCTAAAGAAAAATATTTTTTCCTGTTTTAGCACTCCGCGAGTCTTAATTAGTGATGGTGGATCACACTTTTGTAATGCACCTCTTGAAAAAGTTTTGGAAAACTATGGTGTAAAGCACAAAGTGGCGACTCCGTATCATCCACAAGCTAATAGGGAAGCCGAAGTTTCAAATAGAGAGGTTAAGATGATATTAGAAAAAATAGTGTCGAGTTCGAGGAAGGATTGGTCGCTTAAGCTTGATGATGCTTTGTGGGCGTATCGTACCGCTTATAAAGCTTCGATTGGTTTGACACCGTTTCAAATGGTGTATGGAAAAACTTGCCACCTTCTAGTAGAAATTGAACACAAGGCTTTTTGGGAAATAAAATTTTTAAACTTTGGCTCTAATTTGTCTGGAGAAAAAATAAAAATTCAATTGCAGGGCCTTGATGAAATGAGGAATGATGCATATCACTCCAACAAGTTGTACAAAGAAAAAGTCAAATTTTATCATGATAAGAAAATCCAGCACAGGGACTTCAAGGTTGTCCAAGTGGTGCTCCTTTTTAATTCGGGGTTGAAACTTTTTCTGGGAAAGTTGAAGTCCAAATGGTCGGGTCTGCTCATGATAAAAGAGGTGAAGATTACAGAGCAATTGTTTTGAAGGATCCTAATTCAAAAGAAGTTTGGATAGTAAATGGCCAAAGGTTGAAAATTGACCATGGAGGATAGATAATTCGTGATACAAATGTGGTTCGTCTTGGTGATTTTTGAAATCACAGTAGACCTTCGAGCTCGAAACAACGTTAAACAAAGCGCTTATTAGGAGGCACCCTAACACTGTAAGTATTTTGACTTTTGTGTGGTTTTTCTTTAAAAAAATGATGAAGAATAAATTTTTGGCATAAATTCTACAGCAGAATTTAGTGTTCAGTGCTGCAAAGAATCGTCAGGTGATGAAAACTTTCGTCAGGCGAAATTGTAAGCGCATCACACTTCTGTTGTGCGTTTTGCTTAACTCTTTTGATGGGTCAAGTTTGGCCCATGGATTGTCAAAGAATCGTCAGGTGATGAAAACTTTCGTCGGGCGAAATTGTAAGCGCATCACACTTCTGTTGTGCGTTTTGCATAACTCTTTTGATGGGTCAAGTTTGGCCCATGGATTGTCACTTTGTAGCTCCAAATTTTAATCTAATTGTGCCTTATTCACTTTGTATCACACACACTCATTGCCTCACTCAATCATTGCCTCATCTCCTATTTCTAACGAATTTCATACCATCATCCTCACCTCAAGCATATAAGGTAACAAGTTCTTCTCTTTTCTTTGTCAATTAAAAAAGTGTAGGTTTTGCCTTTTGAATACCTAAGTTAAGAGCTTGTGAGGTATTGATTTTTAGAAAATTCATGTGGTAAAAATGATTAGCAATTAGGATTCATAGTGATTTTACTGAATAATTTGTGTAAATTTATTCTGTGAGCAAGAAATTATGCAAAAATCTACAGAATTGTTTTCTAAATTTTTATAGGATCGCCCGGTGAAAGGAGAATCTCCCGGCGATGATGTTCAGTAGCGTACACTTTATTTGTGTAAACTGCAGATTTTCACCCAAATTCACAGGATCGCCTGACGATCAAATCCATCGCCCGACGATGGGAAGCAAGCTCAACACTGAATTTTTTTATGAATTCTAGAAAAAATTTGTTAGATTAATTTTTCACAAGATTGTCTATGTTGCTTTGTGTTGGTTTCTTGATGTGCAGATGGCTTCCAAAAGGGCTTTTCGTCTGAAAACTGTGAGAGAGAATTCCAGGAGTGGTTCGAGCCAATCGTGAAATTTTGACGAGCGCTGATTTGTGAGCGCAGATGCGGAAGATAGGTTCAAAATGTTGATAGGGAGGCAACTTGTTTCGAATAAAAAGTTTTCCATTGATACTTATGGCCCGTACAAGAAACTGATGCAAATTTTTCTTTGCAAAAAGTGGGATGTTCTCATTGATCTAGTCGACAAAATTAGCTACGATCTGGTGAGGGAATTTTATGCGAACGCTCTTCTGGCTGAAGGGGATCAATTTGTCTTCTGGATGATAACACACAAATATATGATATTTTTTGCTTGATATACATAAATTATTTCTCTTATTTTATTTTGAATTATATTATTTTATAGGTATTACACAGGTGTTCATCTATTTTTGCAGATAAATATTAAGCTAAAACACTTTGGAAGAAATGAAGAAAAAAGGGTGCAAAGATAGCGAAAAGGGCCAAAGAAGAATAGAAGAAACCAGCTTAAGCCCATCACAAGGCGAGCGAGCACGTGGCCCACTATAGCAAAGACCTTGACGATCGTCAAGGTACGCTGCCGTTCGTCACGGGCGTAATGGACCAAGTGACCATCATCACTTGGACTTGACGAACATCACAAGCCCACTTTCTTCCTCTTTGACCACGCACTGCCAAATCCAACGGAAGAAAACTATTTCAAACGCAAATCCAACATCCATCCTACTTCTCTGATCCACTCAATCAATGCATGGAAACGTAAGCTTCTCAGTAGTCCTATTATTTCTCAAAGGAATACAAAGTGCCCCTACATTATCGAGAACCAACATATCACATAGAGGGCTATAAATAGGACCCTGGACACAACGAACAGGGGGTTGGACTTTTGATATATTTTAGAGAATTCATTTTTTCCAAGGCAATTTTATTTAAGCATTATTATTTTTCCTGAAAATTTTATACTTCTCTAGCAATTATTTCTCTATACGATTGTCTTTGTTCCCGACCGAAGCAAAGCCTACAGTTTATGCAGGAGTGCTTCTAGTCAAGAATTAGAAGTGATTATACCCATATCCAGAATTATTACCAGGTTTATTTTTATGAATTATTATTATTTTTAATTAATATAATCATGTTTATTCTGTTTTGTCTTTGGAACTGTTCTGTGATTTGGTCTGATATTATGTTAGGATAGAATTTGTATACCGGTATGTAAGGTCACATAACCAAGGGATCGAGTGACTCAGTTGGGATAATTTTTACTACAAAACCTTTTTCTAGTCTAAGTTACTATTTTTAATTGTTAAATTGTTTTGTTACGAAAGTAAAGAACAAATAGAAGTTAGGGTCAACAAAACGGAAGTTTGAGATCTTTTAACTGGACAGTAGTAATTAGGCATTGGCTTAAAATACAGCGGAAGCACTTTAAAGTTAATTAAGATTTTATTTCGTTTTCAAAAGGTGTTTTTAACTCCTGCGGGATGGCAAAATCGTACGTTAGGACTTAACCGCATAGCCTAGATCAATAAAACGATAGTGTGAGACGAGGGCTTTTAAACTAAATATGATTTGCTGAAAGTTGTTTTGAAAATATAAAGACACCCAACTAGTTGCTAGCTCCCGAGGTTCGACTATCACATACTGGTAGTTCCACTTATTGATAATTAAAATTAAACTTAATTTAGTATTTAGTTTCCCTACAACCCAATCTAACATTCATTAGCTTTAGATTTGCAAAGTAACAATAAAAGATGGTAGTTCGATTCATTAGTCTCTGTAGTTCGATATCTTTTAAAACTACACGACAAGACTGTGCACTTGCAGTCCGAATCATTAGATACCTCAGTGTAATCCGATCAAGTTTTTGGCGCTGTTGTCGAGGAACTGATTTAAGTCGATATCACTACTCTTTTGTTACGTAGTAGAGACTAGAGCAAAACCTCTCTAATTATTTTCTTTTTCTGTTCTTATTTGTATGCCAAACACTCGTTCGCAAGGCGAGCCGTTATACATACAAATCAATGATATCGAGCGGTATCTTAGACTTAGACGCTGAATTCAAGAGTATCATCTGTTGTATAACATTCCACCTCATGAATCACTCGAATCTCCTATTCCTCAACCAACTGAAGAAATGGCCGCACAACCTGCTCCACGCCCACTCAAATCCTATGCTATTCCCTCGCAAGATGAACCACATAATAGCATTGTTGCTCCTCCAATTGAGGTAACAACTTTGAACTGAAACCTTCTTTGTTGTCTGCTATACAACAGAACCAGTTTTATGGTGGGTCAATGGAAGACCCCAATCTTCATCTATCAATATTTCTACAGTACGCAGATACGATTAAGAACAATAGGGTCAGTCAAGAGGCAATAAGACTTCGTCTTTTCCCTTTTTCTCTAAGAGACAGAGCCCGAGCTTGGCTCCAATCTCAACCCGCAAACTCTGTTACCACATGGGATAAGCTGAAGAAAGTTTTTCTTGCAAGGTATTTCCCGCCAAGCAAAACAGCTATGCTAAGATCTCAAATAAGTGATTTTAGACAAAAGGACAACGAGTCCCTTTTCGATGCTTGGGAACGATACAAGGATCTGATGAGACTATGCCCACATCATGGCTTGGAAGAGTGGTTAATTATCCATACCTTCTATAATGGTCTCCTTTACAATACAAGATTAACGATAGACGCTTCCGCAGGAGGTTCCCTTATGGATAAGTCCTACACCGCTGCTTATGCTCTCATAGAAAGTATGGCCCAAACCCACTATCAGTGGGGAAGTGAAATGGGACAAGTAGACAAAGGTACCACAGAGAAAACACCGATGAAAGGAGGCATGTACGAGATAAGCGATCTAGACAACGTCCATGCTAAGGTAGACGCCCTCACCCTTAAGATTGATAATTTGACCGCAATACCTCCAGCCACAGTGGCTGCTATAACTCCAAATTGAGAAATATGCGGAATGCCTGGACATGCAGTTTCTGAATGTAAGATCTTGGCAGGAACTCTAACCGACCAAGTGAGTTATGCTCAAGGAAACCCCTACTCGAACACATACAACCCTGGATGGAATAATCATCCAAATTTATCGTATAAAAACCCCAATGCGCTGTATGCTCCAAACCAAGCACCTGCTGTGCCACCCACATATCAGAAACCTCCTGTAAACGCTCCTAATGTGCCTAGAAAATCAAACTTAGAATTGATGATGGAAAACTTCATAGCTACCCAAGCGCAAACAAACAAAGACGTCCAAAATCAAAACATACACACTAACGGGCAGATAAAACAATTAGCGAACAAAATAGATGCTTTGGACACCCACAATAAAATGTTAGAAACCCAAATCTCTCAAGGGGCTCAACAACAAGCACCTACAACTGCACCGGCTTATACATTTCCTGGTCAACCACAACCTAACCCGAAGGGGCATGCTCATGCCATCATATTAAGAAGTGGAACTGAGTTAGATGGACCGACTGACCCAAGACTTTCAAATCCAGGTATGTACCAAAGATCCGAAATACCGGCTGAGAAGGAGAATCAACCTGAGAAACCAGAGGAGGATAAAGAAGATAAAGGAGGAGAGGCCGAAGAAAAAGAAAAACTTTATGTGCCTCCACCTCCTTATAAACCCCAAATCCCATTTCCTGGAATACTAGCTAAACCTAAGAACGTAGGGCAATTTAAAAAATTCGTAGAACTTCTGAAACAACTTAATATAACAATTCCTTTTACATAAGCCATAACTCAAATTCCCTCCTATGCCAAATTCCTCAAGGAAATCTTATCTAACAAGAAAAAGCTAGAAGATAACGAAAAAGTGACACTTACTGCAGAATGTAGCGCAGTTATCCAAAACAAGATGCCTCCTAAGCTGAAAGATCTTGGAAGCTTCTCTATACCATGTCATATGGGAAAGTTTGTCATAGACAAAGCCCTGTGCAATTTAGGAGCTAGTATTAGCGTTATGCCTTTGTCCATATGCAACAGAATTGAAATGGGAGAACTAAGACCAACAAAGATGTCTGTTCAATTGGCAGACCTCTCTGTTAAATACCCAGTAGGAATCTTAGAAAACGTTCTTGTACGAATAGGTCAGTTCTACATCCCTATAGATTTCATAATCATGGACATTAGAGAATACGAAAGTACACCTATCAATTTAGGAAGACCATTCTTAGCTACCGCTGGAGCCATCATAGATGTAAAAAAGGGCAAACTAACTTTTGAAGTAGGTGAAGAGAAAGTCGAATTTATTCTGACAAAATTCCTACAAGTGCCTCCCGTAGATGACACATGTTATCTGGTAGACATCGTGGACGAATGCGTGAGGGAAATTGAATGGGAACCGATACCCTATTCTGAAACCATGAAGATTCCCACACCTCTTATATTCGAAGATAACGAATGGTGTCCCGAATACCGAGACGACAATCTAAGCGAATGCTTGGCTCTGACACCTGACCACATGCCTTGTCCAAGAAAACCAGCCTTGGATCTTAAGCCATTACCTAAGACCCTTAGATATGAATTTCTCGACACTGAGCTTAAACGGTATGTAATAGTCAATGCAGACTTAGGACAAAAAGAAACAAACAAATTATTACAAGTCTTAAGAAAATACCCATCTGCCTTGGGATATAACATTACGGATCTCAAAGGAACAAGTACTTCCATTTGCATGCATCGTATTATGCTAGAAAATGACTGCAAATCTTCTAGAGAACATCAACGAAGAATTAACCCAATATGGAGTACCGTAGTTAAAGACGAAGTAAAAAAACTTCTGAACGCAGGAATCATATACCCAATCTCTAATAGTCAATGGGTAAGCCCAATCCACTGTGTACCAAAGAAAGGAGGTATAACAGTCACGACAAACAAAGCAGACGAAGCTGTAGCGAAACGAACCGTAAGCGGAGCTAGAATGTGCATTGACTATAGGAAGCTAAACAAAGCCACTCGTAAAGACCATTTTCCTCTACCGTTCATTGACCAAATGCTTGAGCGATTGGCTAAGCACTCTCATTACTGTTATCTAGACGGTTACTCGGGATTTTTCCAAATTCCTATTCACCCCAATGACCAAGAGAAAACAACATTCACATGTCCTTATGGAACTTTCACCTACAGACGAATGCCGTTTGGATTATGTAACGCTCCCGCCACATTTCAGAGATGCATGATGGCAATATTTGCTGATTTCATAGACAATATCATGGAGGTCTTTATGGACGACTTCTCTGTATGTGGAAAGAGTTTTGAAGATTGTCTAATAAATTTAGAGAAAGTTTTGGAGAGATGCGTAAAATTGAACCCCGTTCTGAATTGGGAAAAATGTCACTTTATGGTCAAACAAGGAATTGTTCTAGGACACGTTGTGTCTGAGAAGGGGATTGAAGTCGATAAAGCAAAGATAGAAGTCATAGAAAACTTACAACCCCCTAAAACAGTAAGAGAAATACGCAGTTTCTTAGGACACGCCGATTTTTACCGATGATTCATAAAAGATTTCTCGCAAATTTACAAACCTCTAACTACCCTCCTTATGAAAGACGTTGAATTCGATTTCGATGACAAATGCCTAAGGGAATTTAACCAATTAAAAACAGCTCTTATATCCGCACCAATCATGCAACCACCCGATTGGAGACTACCATTTGAAATCATGTGCGACGCAAGTGATTACACCATAGGTGAAGTTCTGGGACAAAGAAGAGATAAGAAGCTTCATGCGATATACTATGCAAGTAGAACCCTGGGCCCTGCACTGATGAATTACGCGACCATAGAAAAGGAACTTCTAGCTGTAGTCTTTGCGTTGGACAAATTTCGGTCTTAACTCGTGGGTACAAGAATAATCATTTATACAGACCATGCAACTATTAGATACCTGCTGTGATACGGTGGCTAAAACCGGACTGTTTTTGGAATGCTGGTTTGCGTTTTGCGTTTGTTTTCGCAAAATGTCACGGTAAGCAAGAGTCACCACCGACTTTTATTTTATCCAACAAGGAAAGGAAAAAAGCATAAAAAAAAATTCCTTTTTCGAGATATTTCTGAGTACGGGGGGTAGATTTATAGAAAGGGAAGGTATTAACACCCTTTCTATCCGTGGTTATCCACGGGCTCTTAGGTACTTGCTCATTGTTTTCAAAATTGTTTTCTTTATGTTTGTGGATTTGAAAAAGTTTTTGTTTTTAACTTCGATTTAACTCTTGCTTCTGTCTTCAGGAGTGTAATAAAGTGTTTTTGAAAACTTGTTTATAAAAGAGTGTAAGTGTGAAAAAAGTTTTGTTTTAAAAGAGCAAGTATCTAAGAGCTAATCTACCTACTCGAAAAAGGAATCGTTCTACGCTAATTTCCTTTAGACAATGCTATCCCACTATTAGTGAGTGGGTAGCACCATCGTTGGAGTTTGAGGGTCAATTCGAATGAGGGACATACGGTCACTAAAGCAATGTTAGGACGCCTTAGCGGTAACCCTAATGTATTAGATCATTTGTTTGAGGCAACAATATCCGAGGCAACCGTTTCGAGGCAACTATGATCTTTTAGACAAGAGGGCGACCTCTAAAGCGACCTATACTCAATGACCGTGTACAAAGGCAACCAAGTGGGGTGTACCCTAAGAGTGCGCATGTGCGAGTGTGTTGATTTCAGTTATTTTTTTATCTTTGCACATGTTAAGGGTGGTCTAATTTGATTTTAAGATTAAGCAATCATTCTTGTCATGCAAACCCTATTATCAAACATCTAGCAATTGTATAATTTTCGGAAATTAAAATGCGGAAATTAAATTACAAGGCGTCGGGTATTTACATCGCCAAAATTAACCCAGTGAAAATAAAATAAAGCGGTAAAATAAAAGTCCTAATTAATTATTACATACCGGAAGCAGATACATCAATAATTAAATACAGAAAAATAAATTGCGCGAGGTGAAATTGAATCGAATGCGAGATTAGGGTTTTGACCCTTTTTAAAAGAAAATTCTTTTTTTTGTTATTTTTAATTAAGAAAAGGAATTAAGTCCTAAATTAAATACTAAATTAATTATTAAATTAATTAAATGGAAAATAATTAATGACATGTTTTTTTTGGAGTTTTTTTTTTAATTTAAGAAAGAAAATAAAAATAATTAAATGAATTAAAACCTAATGATTTCTAATTAATTTTATTTATTTACAAAAATAAATTAAAGTTATTCTAGAATTAAACCTAATTAATTAGTTAGCATTTATTAATAAAAATAAGATTCTGAATTTTAATTGGATAAAAAGTTTTTTTGGTGATTTTTGAAAAGAAGGAAAATTAATTTTATTGGTTAGTAAATTAATTAAACAAAATAAAGCAATTAAATTAAATAAACAAAATAAAGAAAGTAGAGAAATTGGGCCTGATTTGGGTGTGTAAAAAGCAATTCTGTTGGCCCATTAGCATCCAGTCCAATTGACTTTTGGGATTCTCTGCATATGCGTTGACTGAGTCCATGGTGTGCCCTCAAGGTTTGGCCACCAGATCTGGCCATCTGACACGTTGATTGGTGAGCGTCCATGATGGGTCTCAGGTTGGAACGTGTTAGAACATAATTTGATTCTACAACCCTCAGTTAGAGTTTTGATGATAACAAAATACAAGATTAAATGAATTATGAGTTTTATATTTGACATAGATGCTACTTAAAATTATGCTATTTATTTACAGGAAACTCTGATGGAATCAGCATCAGAATATCAACATCAGCATCAGAAGATGTCAACCAAAAGATCTTACATATGTTTACACTGAAGTCTGATGAACAGAATCTACGCTCAACACACTCTGACTCTGATCAGGATCTCATCAATGTCATCAGCACTCAGAAGCAATCAGAATAAGCCTAAAGCCAAGAACACTCTGATCTTAATCAAGCAGAACATTCTGAAGTGTCAACGGTACTGCATTCAAGGCAGATTAATTACCAACGACTTTATTCCAAGACAAAGATCTTCTCAATATGGAAAGAACGTAATGGGCATTGAAATGGAATTATTGGCATCAACGTATCTATTCTAAGAAGTATTTAAACAAATCAGTGAGAAGTGAATTGGCTAATGCTCTACAATACTCTACACGCCTAAAGTCAATCATCTTCATCCTCACTCATACAATTTGCTAAAGCTCTCAAATTACTTACTCTATAGTTCTAGCAAGCTAGTTTTACATAAGCTTCATTTTGTGTATTATCACAGTTATGATATATAGTTTTTCCAGAAAACATTCAACACACATATTGTTCATTTATCTGTAAGAAAGAATTTCCTTGAGAAACCGGTCTGTGGTTTAGACTCAAGAAGGCTTTAGCAGTTGTTAAAGCAGATTTGTATTCAGTTGAATATAGTGGATTAAGACCTCGTTGGAGAGAGGCGAAATCACCTTGACGGGTGGACTGGAGTAGTTTGAGATCAAACGAACCAGGATAAAAAAATCGTGTTGTCTGCATTTGATTTCAAGTTTCAACAATTCAACCCCCCTTCTTGTGTTTTTCACTTCTTCAATTGGCATCAGAGCGCCTGGTTCTGAGTTCATAACACTTAACCGTGTCAGTACAAGATCCAGCGTTGAAAAACACTATGGCAGGAACACATCACAACATCAGCAATGACAACAACAAAGAAAGAGACAGATTCAGTGGCAAACCTCCAGTCTTTGATGGAGAGAATTTTGATTACTGGAAAGACAAAATTGAAAGCTTCTTTCTAGCCCATGATGCTGATCTGTGGGATATGGTGACAGATGGATACACGCACCCAGTAAATGCAAATGGCCAGAAGATTGACAGGAAAGCAATGTCTGATCAACATAAGCGTGATTTCAAGAATCATCACAAGGCCAGAACTATTCTTCTCAGTGCTATCTCTTACTCTGAATATGAAAAAATATCAAACAAAGACACTGCTAAGAACATGTTTGATTCCCTCAGAATGACGCATGAAGGCAACCTTCAAGTTAACGAAACTAAAGCTCTTGCGCTCATCCAGAAGTATGAGGCCTTCAAGATGGAAGAAAGTGAATCTATTGAAACAATGTTCTCAAGATTTCAGATTCTGGTTGCTAGTCTCAAAGTTCTGGACAAAGGGTATTCTACTGCTGATCATGTCAAGAAGATCATCAGAAGCTTGCCAAAACAATGGAGGCCTATGGTCACAGCGCTGAAGCTAGCTAAGGATCTCAATACAATATCTCTGGAGGAACTTGTCAGCTCCATCAGAAGTCACGAGATAGAGCTAGAAGCTCATGAACCTCTGAAGCAAGGTAAGCCTTTAGCTCTAAAATCTAACAGAAAATCGGATTCTAAAGTTTTGCAGGCTATTGAAGAAACCTCTGATGGGTCCTCATCAGAAGAAGATGAACTGTCCCTCCTCTCCAGAAGGGTGAACCAACTGGGGAAGCAGAGGCAAAGAAAGTTCAGGACTCCTAGAAGATCTGAGAACCAGAACGAATCCTCCTCCAGATACAGAAGGTCAGAACCAACCTCATGATACAGAAGATCTGAAGGCTCGTCAGGAAGCAGAAAGCCAAACAACAAGGACATCATCTGCTATGAATGCAACGAGCAAGGACACTACAAGAGTGATTGTCCAAAGCTTCAGAAGGAAAAGCCTAGAAGAAAGTTTGGCAAGGAAAAGAAGACAAGTCTCATGGCCATATGGGATGACTCTGACACATCTGAAGCTGACTCAGAATCAGATGATGAGAGAGCAAACATAGCTCTCATGGCGAACATATCAGAAGACAGTGAAGCTTTTGAATCAGACTCTGAATCAGACACAGAAGAGGTATTTCCTGACTTTGCTATTAATTTTACTAAGGCTGAACTTGCTGAAAGCCTTAATGAGATTCTGGAATGATATCAGCAGATCAGAGTCAAGTTCAGAAACCTGAAAAGGGATCTTGCTTCTGACTCTGATAAAACTGAGAGTCTCAAGTTGGAAAATTCTGAGTTGAAAAATAAAGTTTCAAAATTAGAAAATCTTTTACAAAACTCTCAGAAGGAAACAATTCTTGAAACTCCCAGTAGCGCTGATGAGATCATCAAGGAGTATGATCACAACTTTCAGAAGTTTCTTGCTAAAAGCATAGATAGAAGCAAGATGGCTTCAATGATCTATGGAGTTAGCAGAAATGGCAGAAAGGGAATAGGATACCAAGGTAAGGTACCTACACCAAAGAATGCCATGGATTTAGTTATTAAACGAACTCCTCTTAAGTCACACTTTGTATATGGGCACACACACAACATCAAATATACTAGTAGCAACTATTCTGTCAAACCAAAATTCAACCAGAGTTTTGGTAAAACTAACAAATCAGGACCCAAGAAAATATGGGTACCTAAGGATAAAATAATACATGTTGTAGATATCTTTAGCAGCAAAGCAGAAACACCAGTCATGGTACCTGGACTCTGGCTGCTCGCGACACATGACAGGAAGAAGGCATATGTTCCAAAGTCTGGAACTTAAGCCTGGAGGCCACATAGGTTTTGGAGGCAATCAGAGGGGAAAGATCATTGGCTCTGGAACCGTAGGTAATGGAAATCTTCCCTCTATCAGTAATGTATTATTAGTAGATGGATTAATGCATAACCTGTTATCCATAAGTCAATTAAGTGATAACGGTTATTATATAATCTTTAATCAAAATTCATGTAAAGCTGTTAGTCCGAAATATGAGACCATCCTGTTTAATGGAAAGAGGAGAAACAACATTTACAAAATCAAACTTTCTGAACTGAAAAGTCAGAATGTAAAATGTCTTCTGTATGTTAACAACGAGCAATGGATCTGGCACAGAAGATTGGGGCATGTTAGTATGAGAAGAATATCTCTGATTAACAAACTCAATCTGGTCAGAGGACTTCCTAACCTGAAGTTCAATTCAGATGCTCTGTGTGAAGCATGTCAGAAAGGTAAGTTTGCAAAACCTGCTTTCAAATCAAAAAACGTTGTTTCTACCTCTAAACCAATAGAACTTCTGCACATTGACTTATTTGGACCAGTTAAAACTGCTTCAGTCAGTGGCAAGAAGTATGGGTTAGTAATCGTAGATGACTATAGCAGATGGACATGGGTAAAGTTCTTAAGACACAAGGACGAGTTACACTCTGTGTTTGTCACCTTCTGTAACCAAGTTCAGAATGAAAAGGATCTTAGAATCGTCAAAGTCAGAAGTGATCATGGTGGAGAGTTTGAAAACAAAGATTTTGAATCATTTTTTAATGACAAAGGCATTCTGCATGACTTCTCTTGTCTTAGAACTCCCCAACAAAATGGAGTTGTAGAACGAAAGAACAGAACATTGCAAGAAATGGCCAGAACCATGATCAACGAGACTAACGTTGCTAAGATATTCTGGGCAGAGGCAATAAACACAGCGTGATACATTGAGAATAGAATCTCCATAAGACCTATTCTGGAAAAGACTCCATATGAATTGTGGAAGAACAGAAAGCCCAACATTTCATATTTTCATCCTTTTGGATGTACTTGTTTTATTTTGAATACTAAAAATTATTTGAACAAGTTTGACTCTAAAGCACAGAAGTGTATTATGTTAGGATACTCTGAACGCTCAAGAGGGTACAGAGTATACAATACAGAAACACAGATTGTGGAAGAATCAATCAGTGTTCATTTTGATGATAAGCTTGACTCTGAAAAGTCAAAGCATAATGAATTACTTACAGGTATGGAAGTTGAATTCACAGGTACTGAAGACAAATCATCAGAAGCTCTTAACAGAGACACTCCCTCAACATCAGAAAGAGGCATTGCAAGCAATCCAGCATCTTCTGTTGATCAACCTCAGAAAAGACCATCCAGAAGCAGCATGGATCACCCAGAAGAAACAATCTTGGGAAGAAAGGAAGATCCAATCAGAACAAGAGCCATTTTCAGAAACTCTGAAGAATCCCTCATGGGACTTGTCTCTCTGATTGAACCATCCTCTATTGATGAAGCACTTCTGGACAATGACTGGATTCTAGCAATGCAAGAGGAGCTGAATCAATTCACCAGGAATGACGTATGGGATCTGGTTCCTAAACCAAAAGGATTCAACGTCATTGGAACAAAATGGGTGTTCAGAAACAAGCTGAATGAACAAGGTGAAGTTGTCAGAAACAAGGCACGATTGGTAGCACAAGGTTATAGTCAGCAAGAGGGGATAGACTATACAGAAACCTTTGCTCCAGTCGCCAGTTTAGAATCTATCAGACTTTTAATTTCTTTTGTTGTTAATAAAGGCATCACTCTATATCAGATGGATGTCAAAAGTGCATTCTTAAATAGCTATATAGAAGAAGAGGTATATATGCACCAACCCCCCGGTTCTGAAAGCTCAAAAAATCAAGAATATGTTTTCAAACTAAAGAAGTCACTATATGGTCTGAAACAAGCTCCCAGAGCTTGGTATGAAAGACTAAGTAACTTCCTGTTAGAAAAGGAATTCACCAGAGGGAAGGTGGACACAACCTTATTCTGTAAGACAATTAAGAATGACATTATAGTCTGTCAGATTTATGTTGATGATATAATATTTGGATCTACTAAACTCTCTCTGGGAAGAGAATTTGCTAAGTGTATGCAGGCAAAATTTGAGATGAGCCTGATGGGGGAACTAAAATTCTTTCTGGGCATCCAGATCAATCAAACCCCAGAAGGAACTTACATTCATCAGAGCAAATATGTCAGAGAACTTCTGAAGAAATTTGATCTCTCAGAATGTAAGCCATCAAAGATTCCAATGCATCCCACGTGCATTCTGGAAAGAGAAGAGGTAAGCAAAAAGGTAGAACAGAAAGTCTACAGAGGTATGATTGTTCTCTTCTTTATCTGACAGCCTCAAGGCCTGATATCTTATTCAGTGTATGCATTTGTGCAAGATTCCAATAAGATCCTAGAGAATCTCACTTAACAGCTGTTAAGCGAATTTTCAAGTATCTGAAAGGTACTACTAATCTGGGTTTGTTTTATAGAAAATCTAGTGATTACAGCTTTGTAGGTTACTGTGATGCTGACTTTGCTGGAGACAGAGTTGAATGCAAAAGCACTTTTGGAAGCTGCCAGTTTCTGGGAGAAAATCTGATCTCGTGGTCCAGCAAAAGACAATCCACCATTGCTCTATCAACAACAGAAGCTGAATACATAGCAGCAGCTGGATGCAGCACACAAATGCTCTGGATGAAAAGTCAACTTGAGGACTTCCATATTTATGAGAGTAACATTCATATACTATGTGATAATACTTCTGCCATTTGCTTAAGTAGAAATCCAATTTTGCATTCTAGGGCTAAGCATATAGAAATAAAACATCATTTTATTAGGGACTATATTCAGAAAGGAATCTTAAACTTAAAATTTATTGATACAGACCATCAATGGGCTGATATCTTTACAAAACCACTTTCTGAAGATAGGTTCAACTTCATTCTGAATCATCTCAGCATGAAGCTCTGTCCAGAATAAAACTGTTTTAATTTTATATATTAACCTTCAGAATTATGTTTATTACTCTGTGAACTTCTGATCAATCTCCTTTCAGAGTATTTAGAAATGCAGATTGTATCAGATCTATCCATGAAGCTCTAAGCTCTTCAGTTCAAGGATAAAAGTGATGTTCACTCAAAGCAAACAAGTGTCATCCAGTCATCATCTGGTTCCTGAGGCTGAACACGCGTTCACGCTTCTGAAAAGGCAAAGCGCTGATTGGTTGCATTGAGACACATGTCACTGGTAACCGTTTAAGTATCTTTCCTAAATCCCCTAAAATTAGCAATAAATTAATGCTATTAATCATGATTTATTTTCTCTCTCTTAACCGTTTATGTTTTCAAAAACTTTTTAAAAACCTATTTAAACACCATTCACACCTTTCACAACGTTTACCCTAACTTTAGTTTTCAAGCAATATTTCTGATAATCTGTGTTTGTGTTCTTCTCTATCAAGAAAACCCTTTCAATTTTTTTTCTCAAGAACTCGTGTGAACATGGCTTCTAGTAGCAATCCTTCATCTGGTTCCCAGAAAGACACATCAACTGAGCAATATGAGGTTCCTCTCAGAACTCTACTCACTCCAGTCAAGAATCTTGAAGTTCTGTCAGAGATTATAGTGGATTTCAACAGTTTGAAGGAAAATGGCTTTGATTTATCAGAAGAGATTCAAGCTCAAGGATGGGAAAGGTATTTTGACAGGTTGGTGGGTCCAACTTTTCCTATCTTGGTTAAGGAATTCTGGATTCAGCAGAAGGCACCAGAGGTTGCTCTGAAGAAGACTAAGAAGAGAAAAGCTGCTCCAGAAGGATCATCATAACAGACTCCAAAGAAAAGAGGTAATCCTGTTTCTGTATCTGTTTTAAGTTCAAGTGCTGTTTCCACATTCATTCCTACTCCAATTCTATCTGATATCCCAACACCCCAAACCTTTGAAGATTTTGAAGACTTTGACCCTTCTGAGTCATTAACTCTCAGAAGATCCCGCTCCAAACCACAAAATCCAAACACTACAACCATACCAGAACCAGAACTTGCACAAGTTCTGTCTGATATTGAACAACATTCTTCCGCTCCCCATACAGAAAATCCAAATCCAATACCAGAAATTCCCACTTCTCATCAACCTAACATTCCACTCTCACCCATTCCAGAAACTCCCCTCACTCCAATACCAGAACCAGAAATTCCACAACCTTCCTCTCCCCAACCAGAAAATAATCCACCATCTCCTCCACACGCACAAACTCCACAACCTGAGACACAAAACTCTGAGGCTCAAATCTGAGTCCCCTGAACCACAACCCTTGGCCATTCAACTGCCTTGTAGTACAACTGTTAACATACCTCAACTACCATCCTCACCAGAAACAACTCCTCCAAACTCCCCACATAGTCCAATCATTATTTCTGACTCTCCTACTCCCTCACCCAAGAAAAATACAGAAAACCACAACAAGACAGTCATTGATCTAACAATCCTTGAACGCCTTGCTGCAATAAACCAGAAAACTGCCATCCCCAAACCGAAACAACCAGATGTTGGTTCCAGCATTTTGAATTTTGAATCAGATATGCAGAAATGGATATCTTCTTTGAAACAAGCAACTATAGAAGTTGTTGATCCTGCTGTATCAGATCATCTCTGGACTCAATTCAGAAGATGGGTATGCGCTGAAACTTTCAAGCTACAAGACCAGAGCTATGGACAGGTTCAGCAGAACTTCAGCAATATGCTGAAGGAAATGGAAGGTCCAGTTCTGAGCAAGGCGCTGAAGGAAGAAGTTCTCCATCTGGATAGTGAGCCTTGGTCTGAAAAGCGTCCAGCATCTACAGTTCAAGCTGCAGAAGAACAGGTTATTCAAGATGAAGACTTGGGTCAAGCAGAAGAAGCTACAGAAAGCTCTGAGAAGTAGTCTGTATCTGAAGATCCTCAAGCTTCCTCTTTTGACAGACAAGCTCTGGAGGATTTGAAGAGATCAAATATGCTGATGAATGAACGGATGGACAAGCAGGATATCAAGATTGATTCTATAGCAAGCATGGTAGCCAAGCAGAACGAAACCAGTGAACAAATCAAGAGCATGTTTGAAGCGCTGTTCACACGACTTCCTTCTTCTTCTTAGATTTTTCTTATGTTTTCCCTGTTTTCTTATGTTTGTCTGTAATATTTCTACTTGTTCTAAAATATCATTGCTTCTGTTTTAATACAAACGTGTTTTTACTCTGATCATTTTAAACTCTGTTTATATATGCTTTTTGATAGCTGACAAAAAGGGGGAGAAAGAACGATATTTTTCAATAACGGCTTACTGAGACAAAAGTCTCAAACATTCTAACATTCTTAAATATTTGAAGTTCTTTGTTCTGAAAAGTTTAAAGGTACAAGAATCTGAAGAACTCTGATAAAAACAAAATTCTGATGCTTAAAGAAAGGTTCAATAAAGTTCTGATGCTCAAGGAATCAAAGGGAATAATCAACTCAGGGGGAGCTTTTCTCATCTTTACTCTAATACTTTTTATTTCTTACCCTCTCATCTCTGATAACTTTTTCTCATTATCTAATTAGCTCTGATACTATTTCCTCTCTATTCTTAAACTCTGATACTTTCATCATTTTATTTTAATTGAAAAAATCTAGTTTTTGTCATCATCAAAAAGGGGGAGATTGTTAGAACATAGTTTGATTCTACAACCCTCAGTTAGAGTTTTGATGATAACAAAATACAAGATTAAATGAATTATGAGTTTTATATTTGACATAGATGCTACTTAAAATTATGCTGTTTATTTACAGGAAACTCTGATGGAATCAGCATCAGAATATCAACATCAGCATCAGAATATGTCAACCAGAAGATCTTACATATGCTTACGCTTAAGTCTGATGAACAGAATCTGCGCTCAACACACTCTGACTCTGATCAGGATCTCATCAATGTCATCAGCACTTAGAAGCAATCAGAATAAGCCTAAAGCCAAGAACGCTCTGATCTTAATCAAACAGAACATTCTGAAGTGTCAACGGTACTGCATTCAAGGCAGATTAATTACCAATGACTTTATTCCAAGACAAAGATCTTCTCAATATGGAAAGAACGTAATGGGCATTGAAATGGAATTATTTGCATCAACGTATCTATTCCAAGAAGTATTTAAACAAATCAGTGAGAAGTGAATTGGCTAATGCTCTACAATACTCTACACGCCTAAAGTCAATCATCTTCATCCTTACTCATACAGTTTGCTAAAGCTCTCAAATTACTTACTCTATAGTTCTAGCAAGCTAGTTTTACATAAGCTTCATTTTGTGTATTATCACAGTTGTGATATATAGTTTTTCCAGAAAACATTCAACACACATATTGTTCATTTATCTGTAAGAAAGAATTTCCTTGAGAAACCAGTCTGTGGTTTAGACTCAAGAAGGCTTTAACAGTTGTTAAAGCAGATTTGTATTCAGTTGAATATAGTGGATTAAGACCTCGTTGGAGAGAGGCGAAATCACCTTGACGGGTGGACTGGAGTAGTTTGAGATCAAATGAACCAGGATAAAAATATCGTGTTGTCTGCATTTGATTTCAAGTTTCAACAATTCAACCCCCTTCTTGTGTTTTTCACTTCTTCAGAACGTGCACATGATTATCTGCAAGAAAATAATATTGAGAAAATGGGGGACATGGGATTCGAACCCAGGTCCTGAAGGGGATATACACGCTATGCCTGCCACTACACCATTTGACTTGTTTTGTCAAAATAATATAAGTTAATAATAATATAAACAAAGCAAACGCACTGATGGATTTTCACGCGAAATTCAAACAAACCAGTAAGGGGGTGACAACACATCATACCTGTCCTCAAACCGTGGCTAAAAGTTCCAATAGCTATACCTACAGACCCCGTCCATCACTACAAACCATGTCCATTCCAAAATCTTGCATAGGCCATGAAAATGCATTCTAAGACCATGGTTGAGTTCGTCTCAACCTGCTGATCACAACCATAGCCATTATCATGACCAATTTTTCCTGAAACAAAAAAACCCAAAAATAAGAACCAAACCCTAGCCATGGTGGATCTCCATATAGGTCAGATAAATGCAATTGGTTATTACAAAAAGCTTGCAAATTACTTGTAGATTCAAAATATGCTATCTATTAATGCTAACTATGCCTAATTTCAAAGATACGAAATCAAGAACAGGGCCATGTTACGAATGACTTACAGTGCGTATGAGGGTCTGAAAATGCGTGGTTTGGATTGGTTTCGCTTGTGGAGATGGCCAGGAAGAGATTGAGACACTTGCCAAGCCTTGAGGATACCTCTATGATTGATTTTGATCTCAAGCTTTTTCTTGTTTTTTGCAAATTTCATTCTGCCTCTATGCTTGATCTCCAACCTTGATTTCTGTATGTTTCGCTTCCTTATGTAATGCACAATGTATTAGGGTAAATAATTCTGTCCAAATCTTCCTCCACTGATGATTTTGAGATTTGATTTTATTCTCTTTCAAAGCTTTCCAAATTTGGCCTAAATCCAATCTCCTTGTGCATAATGACCTTGTTACGAGTTTGGAAGGATGCAAGCTGTCTATTGAAACCTGAAATGATCACAAGATCTTTAGTTTTCAATGTTTTTGATTTTATGTGATTTTATTTGATTTAAAATGAATTAATTCAAATAAAAATCAAATTAAATAATAAAAATAAGATATGGACACATGGCCAAAGCTAGATCACGTGGGAAATAATGCAAACTCAAAACAAGTGAAAAAGAATGGGCCCATTTGGCAAAATTTGAAGTTTTGGGGATAGTTGACTTTTGGCAATTTTGCAAAAAAGTCCAACTTCAACAATGCATAACTTCCTCAATTTTGACTCTTGGAGGTGTTATTGGACTTTTTAGAAAGCTTGAGATGTCCTATAATCAACCCTTTTGGTCTCATCTAATTTTGATATTCCATGCTCAAGTTAGAAGCTTTGACAAAAAAAGGTGTTTTTGTTGACTTTCAAAAATGACCTATAATGTCAAAATTCATAACTTCTTGTGGGTGCATATTTTGATCTTGGGGTATGAAGATGGATTGTAGGGAATTTCATCCTCTTCAATATGAGATTTGGATGGGTCATTTCTCATAAAGTATGAGAAAGTTATGCATGGTCAAAGTGGAGTTGACTTTTCCTACAAAACCCTAATTTAGCAACTTTTGAATCTTGATGAATCTTGAGCAATCCTTGATGAATCATGATCAAACCTTGATAAAATGATGAAATATCCCTTAAAATGAGAATGTTGACAAAAAATATTGAAGTTTGACTGTATGTAGGTCACAGTTGACTTTTGCCCTAGTACAATCGATTTTTGGACCTTTGAGCTATTGACTGAGCAAACTTCCTCTGTAAGGCTTGAAACTTGACATGGATGACCTTGAGAACATATTAGGACAATGGTGAGAATCTGAGGTCATTTGGACTCAAAGATCTTGATGCAATGTAAAACCCTAATTTGGGATAGACTGCCTTAGGAGAGAGCTTGTCTGACCAACTCTTGGACTACCTTGAGCAACTTGGAGATTTTTCTTGCAATGTTTTGAGAAATATGGGAAGGAAAATTTTGGGGTACAACATCTGCCCCTGTTCAATCTTCTTAAACCTGAGGATGTAGATTGGCTTTCATGCCTTTCGTGATCCGAAGGTGGAAGATGATTGAACACTAGAGTGCCCAGAAATTTGCACTCGCATGAAGTGGTAATTGCCTCGTGATGTCGGGAATGGGCTTACAGATGCCATTTGGAGATTGATGACGAGGGGATGGGCTTAAAGATGTCATCTGAAGGAGTGTCGATCGTATAAGAGATTCCTTAGCGAGAGCTTGTATACCTGTTGTTTGAGGAAGATTCCGCTGGGGAAGTCTGATCTTTGTTGAGGGAAAGGAGCTCGTCCGTAATTCAACTGACGTGTCGAGATTTAGGAATTTGTCCGTAATTCAACTGGGGAAACATCTTTGTCGAGATTTAAGAACTCGCCCGTAATTCAATTGAGAAAACTTCTCTGCTGAGATTTAGGAACTTGTCTGTAATTCAACGGAGGAACACTTTTGTCGAGATTTAGGAACTTGCCTGTACTTCAACTGAGAAAACATCTCTGTTGAGATTTAAGAACTTGTCAGTAATTCAACTTGGGGAAACATCTTCATCGAGATTTAAGAACTTGCCCGTAATTCAACTGAGAAAACTCTGCTGAGATTTAGGAACTACTCTGTAATTCGACGGAGGAACTTTGCCGAGATATAGGACCTTATCTGTAATTCAACTAAGAAAAACATCTATGATGAGATTTAAGAACTTGTCAGTAATTTGACTGGAGGGAAACATCTTCATCGAGATTTAAGAACTCGCCCGTAATTCAACTGAGAAAACTTCTCTGCTGAGATTTAGGAACTCGTCTGTAATTCGACAGAGGAACTTTTCTGAGATTTAGGACCTTGTCTGTAATTCAACTGAGAAAACTTCTCTGCTGAGATTTAAGAACTTGTCAGTAATTCGACAGGAGGGAAACATCTTCATCGAGATTTAAGAACTCGCCCGTAATTCAACTGAGAAAACTTCTCTGTTGAGATTTAGGAACTCGTCTGTAATTCGACGGAGGAACTTTGCCGAGATTTAGGACCTTGTCTGTAATTCAACTGAGAAAACTTCTCTGCTGAGATTTAAGAACTTGTCAGTAATTCGACTAGAGGGAAACATCTTCATCGAGATTTAAGAACTCGCCCGTAATTCAACTGAGAAAACTTCTCTGCTGAGATTTAGGAACTTGTCTGTAATTCAACGGAGGAACACTGCCGAGATTTAGGACCTTGTCTGTAATTCAACTGAGAAAACTTCTCTGCTGAGATTTAAGAACTTGTCAGTAATTCGACTGGAGGGAAACATCTTCATCGAGATTTAAGAACTCGCCCGTAATTCAACTGAGAAAACTCTGCTGAGATTTAGGAACTCGTCTGTAATTCGACAGAGGAACTTTGCCGAGATTTAGGACCTTGTTTGTAATTCAACTGAGAAAAACATCTTTGCTGAGATTTAAGAACTTGTCAGTAATTCGACTGGAGGGAAACATCTTCATCGAGATTTAAGAACTCGCCTGTAATTCAACTGAGAAAACTTCTCTGCTGAGATTTAGGAACTCGTCTGTAATTCAATGGAGGAACTTTGCCGAGATTTAGGACCTTGTCTGTAATTCAACTGAAAAAACTTCTCTGCTGAGATTTAAGAACTTGTCAGTAATTCGACTGGAGGGAAACATCTTCATCGAGATTTAAGAACTCTCCCGTAATTCAACTGAGAAAACTCTGCTGAGATTTAGGAAGTCGTCTGTAATTCGATGGAGGAACTTTGCCTAGATTTAGGACCTTGTCTGTAATTCAACTGAGAAAACTTCTCTGCTGAGATTTAAGAACTTGTCAGTAATTCGACTGGAGGGAAACATCTTCATCGAGATTTAAGAACTCGCCTGTAATTCAACTGAGAAAACTTCTCTACTGAGATTTAGGAACTTGTCTGTAATTCAACGGAGGAACACTGCCGAGATTTAGGACCTTGTCTGTAATTCAACTGAGAAAACTTCTCTGCTGAGATTTAATAACTTGTCAGTAATTCGACTGGAGGGAAACATCTTCACTGAGATTTAAGAAATCATATGTAATTAAACTGAGAAAACTTCTCTGCTGAGATTTAGGAACTTGTCTGTAATTCAACGGAGGAACACTTTTGTCGATATTTAGGAACTTGCCTGTACTTAAATTGAGAAAACATCTCTGTGGAGATTTAAGAACTTGTCCGTAATTCAACTGGGGGGAAACATCTTCGTCGAGATTTAAGAACTCGCCCGTAATTCAACTGAGAAAACTTCTCTGCTAAGATTTAGGAACTCGTCTGTAATTCAACGGAGGAATACTTTTTCGAGATTTAGGACCTTGCCTGTAATTCAACAGAGAAAAACATCTCTGTTGAGATTTAAGAACTTGTCAGTAATTCGACTTGGGGAAACATCTTCGTCGAGATTTAAGAACTCGCCCGTAATTCAACTTAGAAAACTTCTCTGCTGAGATTTAGGAACCTATCTGTACTTCAACGGAGGAACTTTTTGTCGAGATTTAGGACCTTGTCTGTAATTCAACTGAGAAAAACATCTTTGCTGAGATTTAAGAACTTGTCAGTAATTCGACTGAGGTAAAAGCTTCATAGCTTTGAATTTTATGAGAATTTAACCGCATCCTTCCTGAAAGGTAAAGGTTAGTTGTATGTAATGCATGATATGTATTAGGCAATGATGTTCTCAAAATAAATGAGATTGTATTGTATGATGCGTATATGCATGCGCCATGATGTATGGGAATGTAATGTTTTTAGCTGGGGAAAATAAATCCCGGATAGCTGCTGGAGAAAAAGAGTTGAATTCTTCGTTTCCGCCGGGGATAACGAATGAAGATGATTGTGAGAATAAACCTGCAGGAGAGGATAACTCCGTTGGGGAATAAACTGATGAGGAGATTTCTCTGTGGGGAAGAGATGTTCTGCTGAGGATTCAACCGATAAATTCAGCTGGGGATGAATTATTGTTGCTGGTGATACTGAATCCTATTGGGGTTTTGAGTTTCTGTTTGTTCAAGGAATGAACTCTGCTGAGGATGATCTTTCAGTTGCGACTTCACTGGGGATGGCCTTTTAGGATCTTCTGGGGACAATCTTCTAAAGTTTACTGGGGATGATCTTCCAAAGTCTACTGGGGAAGCTTTTTCAGACTGCGCTGAGGCAAGTTTTCAAACTCCACTGGGGATATTTTTTATACTCCGCTGGTGATATTAAGACCTTTTCAGTGCTGATGATAGATAAACTCTGCTTGGGGGGAATATTACCGATTTGTTCGTGGTTGCAAGCCTCAGCTGGGGAGAGCTAACATTACTTTTCTTACTCTGCGGGGAGTGAAAGTAATTCAACCATATTCTTCAACTAAATCTACCTTTGTACATGGTGGGCAGAGCAACTGTAAAGCTTGGACAATTCTTATTTACCCCTGTTTATGATATTACGAGTAATCGTCTTTTGTTTCGTATGTAAATATTTATGAGCAGCAATTAATGTCAAATGCATATATCAAAAATGAACATTGGACGTTCTTTGCAAAACAAAAACAGAAAAAGGCAAAACAGTTTGAAATTTCTCTGAAGATGAATTGTATTGATTTTGAAGTTTGAAATTTCTCTGAAGATGAATTGTATTGGTTTGTACAAGAGGCTGACGTCCTAGTAAGAGAACGCCGCCGAATAATAGAATTTACAATTTGTGAAAAAACAAAACAACTATGTGAATAATCCCACTGGGTTCCAACTCTGCTATTTCCTTTATGTCCTCGAGCATCTCATCACTTTGCTACTTGGTTGAAGGTAGATTAGATTAATTAGTGTCGTCCGAGCTTGATAGTCGATATCAAAGTCTGGTTGTACGGTGATCCAATGAGACATAGTGTAACGCTTTAATCCCTAATTTTTGCCTGGACCGCCCTTTCGGGTTTTCAGTCCACCGGGATACCCTTTTTTTACCAAGCCGCCTTTTCAGGTTTTCAACTTGCCGGGTGTACAATTTTTTTATATTTTCATCCCTTATTTTTGCCCGAACCCTTTTGGTTCGCTGGGAAGCCCTTATTTTTTCCTAGGTCAGTCGACCTAGCGGGTATTTGATCATGCGTAGTATCTTTTCACTATGTATGCATTGACGGGGTGAGGAAGGTCGTCACCATCCATGGTGGTTAGAATCATAGCTCCTCCTGAGAAAACGTTCTTAACCACAAATGGCCCTTTGTAAGTAGGGGTCCATTTGCCCCTGGGATCACCTTGAGGTAAGATAATGCGCTTGATTACCAGATCCCCGACTTGATACTCTTTTCGTCTAACTTTCTTGTTAAATGCCTTAATCATCCGCTTTTGATACATTTGACCATGACAAATAGCAGTAAGTCTCTTTTCGTTAATTAAATTCGGCTGATCAAGCCGGGTCTGGATCCAGTCATCTTTGCTCAAACCTGCATCCTTCATAATCCGAAGAGAGGGTATCTGAACTTCAATGGGCAAGACTGCCTCCATACCATATACCAAGGAATAGGAGGTTGCCCCTGTTGACGTCCGTGCTGAGGTACGGTACCCATAAAGAGAAAATGGTAACATCCCGTGCCAATCTTTGTATGTCACCGTCATCTTCTGCACAATCTTCTTGATGTTCTTATTAGCCGCTTCAACATCCCCATTCATCTCCGGCCGGTAGGGAGAAGAGTTGTGATGCTGTATCTTGAACTTCTTGCAGAGCTCGATGATCATTTTATTGTTGAGATTTGTACCATTGTCTGTTATGATCCTCTCTGGTACACCGTATCGACAAATCAGATTGTGCCGAATGAAACGTGCCACAACGTTCTTGGTCATAGTAGAAAAGGAAGCTGCTTCAACCCACTTTGTAAAGTAATCAATAGCTACCAGGATGAAACGATGCCCGTTAGACGCAGTAGGTTTGATCTCGCTGATCATGTCGATACCCCACATTGCAAAAGGCCAAGGAGCTATCAAGACGTTCAGAGGAACTAGAGGTATGTGTACCTTATCGGCATAGACTTGGCATTTGTGACAGGTCCGAGAAGGCTGATAACAGTCGACTTCCATTGTGGACCAATAATATCCTGCCCGTAGGATTTTTTTTGCCATGTTCCTTTCTGCCTCGTTCTTATCCATACAACACAGTAAGGTTGAATCATGGTTACGCTTGTAGAGAATGCCATTGCTGATGAAGAACTTCACCGCGAACCTCCTCAGAAACTTCTTATCATTAACAGATGCACCCTCGGGGTACTCTTGAGCCTCAAGGTACCTATTCACCTCATGAAACCAGGGTTTATCCGTTGCCTCTTCAATCTCAATGTCACAGCAATGTGCAGGTTCTTCCAACCTTTCAATGGTAACCCGGGGAGCTTCATTGTCCCAATTGACTTTGAACATAGAAGACATCGTAGCCAGCGCGTCCGCTAACTGATTCTCCTCTCTAGGGAAGTGTTCAAAGGTTATCTCTTCGAACTGTGGAAGCAACGTCAATACATACTCCTTGTAGGGAATAAGATTTGGATGCTTCATATCCCACTCGCCTTTGATCTGACTGATCACAAGAGCGGAATCTCCGAAAACACTCAGAAACTTAATCCTTAGGTTAATTGCTACTCAAAGACCCATGATGCACGCTTTATACTCCGCCATGTTGTTGGTGCAGTTGAAACATAGTCGGATGGTGAACGGATTATGAGAGCCTTTAGGAGATATGATCACGGCGCCAATGCCATTACCCAAAGTGTTTGAAGCTCCATCAAAGTACATAGACCATCGGGATCCCTCCTCAGGTCCTTCATCCGGTCCAGGTTCTTCACATTCGGTTACTATCATGATATTCTCATCCGAGAACTCGAAGTTCATAGACTAGTAATCATCCACTGCTTGATGTGCCAAATGATCTGCCAACACACTTCCCTTGATTGCCTTTTGGGTCGTGTATTGGATGTTATACTCAGTCAAGATCATCTGCCATCTTGCTATTCTTTCGGACAAGGTAGACTTCTCGAAGATATACTTGATTGGATCCATCTTTGATATCAATAGAGTAGTGTGAGTCAGCATATACTGTCTCAGTCGGCGAGCAGCCCATGCCAAAGTGCAACAAGTTTTCTCATGCAACGAGTATCGGGTCTCGCAGTCGGTAAACTTTTTGCTAAGGTAATAAATAGCATGCTCTTTTCGGCCAGACTCGTCATGCTGCCCCAGCACGCACCCCATAGAGTTGTCAAGTACTGCCAAGTATAAGATCAAAGGTCTCCCTTCAACTGGAGGCATTAGAATAGGTGGCTCTTAGAGATATTCTTTGATCCTTTCGAAAGCGGCCTGACATTCATCGTTCCACTTTACCACTTGATCTTTCTTCAGTAGCTTGAAGATTGGCTCACAAGTAGCAGTCAGGTGTGAGATGAATCAGGCAATGTAATTCAAACGTCCCAGAAAGCCTATGACTTCTTTTTCTGTTCGGGGAGTTGGCATTTCCTGTATAGCCTTCACCTTTGCAGGATCCACCTGAATACCTTTATCACTTACGACAAAACCCAACAGTTTACCAGATCTCACCCCGAAGGTTCACTTGTTCGGGTTTAACCTCAGCTTGTACAACTTCAACCAGTCAAATAACTTCTAAAGGTGGTCAAGATGTTCTTCTTCAGTCTGGGATCTTACAATCATGTCGTCAACGTATACCTCAATCTCATGATGGATCATGTAATGGAACAAAGCGACCATGGCACGCTGATACGTTGCCCTAGCATTCTTCAATCCAAAAGGCATGACTTTGTAGCAAAAGGTACCCCATTGAGTAACAAAAGTTGTCTTCTCCATGTCTTCAGGAGTAATCTTAATCTGATTATAACCGGAGAAACCATCCATAAAGGAGAAGACCTTATGTTGTGTGGTGTTGTCAACCAGAACGTCAATATGAGGGAGAGGGAAATCATCCTTGGGGCTCTCCCTGTTCAGATCCCTATAGTCAACACACATTCAAACCTTACCATCCTTCTTCGGCACTAGAACCACGTTGGCAACCCACTGCGGGTAAGAAGTAACTGCTAGAAAACCGACATCAAACTGTTTCATAACTTCAGCCTTGATTTTCTCAGACATATCCGGGCGCATTCGGCGGACCTTCTGTTTAACTGGAGGACAGTCTTCCTTGGTAGGCAGGCGGTGAACCAAAATATCGGTATCCAACCCAGGCATATCTTTATAAGACTAGAAAAAGATCTCGACGTAGTCACACAACATCTGAATCAGCCGTTGCTTAACACTGGACTCCAGATTTGCACCGATCTTGACCTCTTTCTTGTCTTCTTCTGTACCCAGATTTACTGTTTCCACGGGCTCCTCATGCGGCTGTATGGCCCTCTCTTCCTGAAGTAACAGTCTAGCAAGTTCACCAGGCACTTCGCAATCATCTTCACCTTCGTCTTCGGCTAAGTTGATCAGACTTTCGAAGTCATAACTGGCAGTAGCAGAGTCGTTATCAGTGGGATCCAGAGTGGATGTAGACCTGTATATGTGAGTGTGTGTAAAATAGCTGTTTTGCAAGATAGAAAAAAGAAAAACAAGGAGCGCGAAATTTGAAATGTAATAAATGTCCAATGCTTTTATTAATGATATATGTAGATGACACATAAAGCCCTCACAAATAAAGCCACAGTGCCTCGGGTAAGACACCGGGCCGTAAAGTTTAAAAATTGTCTGTTACAAATTCAAAACAAAAAGTCTCATTACTGGGTAATAAAAGAAATTGGGACGAAGTCTTTTGCCGTCCAATTTCTTAATCCGCCGTGGGTAGTTGGGTAAATCCAACTGTCAAATTCAGACTCTTCAACATAGTCTTCAATGGCATTCACTCCTGAATTGCTGATAAACAAGGGAGGTCCTCCGATCCGCGCACGCCGAACAACCCTTTGAGCTTCTGCAGTGAAACCCAAACCAAACTTGTTAGTCTTATGTGCAAAGTCAGGGAGTTGGCCCCAATTTGCACACCACCTTTCTCAACAACAGCTCGGGCATCCTTGAGGGAAGCCATCTTCATTGGAGGATCTTCAGTAATAGTTTCAGTTGATGCCAGCGTCTGGGGGACTTCTTCAAAATGTTGACACGGAGTTTCAATAAACTCCCCGTCCATTTCCACATACCGAAAGGAGTTAAGGTGGCTCACCATGTACTCCTATTCTCCTCGTACCGTAACAATTTTCCCCTTCATTGGGTATTTCAGCATCTGGTGGAGCATAGAAGTTACTGCCCCAACTTTGTGGATCCACGGGTGGCCCAGCAAACAAGAATAAGATGGCCGAATGTCCATCACATAGAATGTAGATGCGAAAATCTGAGAACCAACCTTCACTGGAATATCCACTTCTCCGTGTACCACTCTCTTGGACCCATCAAAAGCCCTGACTACAATGTTGCTTGACTTTAGCACCAACCCTTCACAGTCTAACCGGTCTAACGCCTTCTTGGGCAAAACATTCAACGACGACCCAATATCCACCAACACGTGAGCTAGAGTAGTTCCCCTGCACTCAATGGAGACATGCAGAGCGTCATTATGATTCTTCCCTTTGGCAGTCAAGTCGGCATCGAAGAAACCCAACCCGTTATCAGCAGTTGAACATGCCACACAGTCTTTGAACTGATCAGCGGATGTTTCTTGCGGCACGTGCACAATTTTCAGGACTGCAATCAGAGTCTTAGCATGGGCTTCTGAGCACAGCAACAAAGACAACATAGAGATTTTTGACGGGGTTTGCCCCAGCTGCTCGACTACATTGTAGTCACTCTTTTTGATGATCTTTAAAATTTCTTCCATCTCTTGTCTAGAGGCTTCAACAGTAATCTTCTTCGGTGCCTCCGTCCGGGCAGGCTCATCGTTGATTCCTTTGCCCCGAGTGTCAGATGACTCGGCGACAGAGGTAAGAATTGGAACATGAACAGGGACACTAGCAGGTGTACTGGCAGGTGTAATAACAATAGGCTTCCGAACAGTTGGTGGAGAGATCTCAGGGGAGAAAAGTCTTCTGCTACGGGTGACTTTACTAGATCCAACAATATTGTTGACGTCAGTATCAGCCTCTTCAGCTTTCAAGTCTTGTTTAACCCCGTGATAATACACGTCAGCCCCGTAATTCCATGGGACAACTTTATCTGATGTATTGGGGATAGGCCCAGGAACAGTAATGATCAAGGGAGCGATTCTTGGAACAGATGTAATTCTAACAGGCTTTCTCGAGGAAGCCTTGGAAGAATTGTCGAAAATGGTGATTATAAATATGTATTCAAAAGGAACCAATGGAACAAAAGTCTTCTCAAACAAAATTTCTTTATTATCCATCAGGCGTTGGACACCCGACTTTAAAAGATGGCAACCAGTAGGTAGGACAACACACAGATGGCAACCTTCGCCACAACCTAGAAATAAACCGGCTAACAGAAGGTTCTTCTTCACAGTCATCAATGGAGTAACAATGTCTTTCACAGAAACCATAAACGAGTCTTCATCTACATCATTCACTCCATGCTTGGGCATAGGATCAGTCATAACATTAGGCCTTTCAGGCGCTTCAAATTCAATCTCTTTAGCATCGATCAGGTCCTGCACCTTATTCTTCAAAACCCAGCAATCATTCGTATCATGCCCCGGGCTATCAGAGTGAAAAGCACAACGGGCGTTTGGATTGTACATCGGTGATGTTGTATTGGGATTCTTCGGGGCCTCCTTCAGAATCACCAAGTTGGTATTCAATAACTGCGACAGGATATGAGACAGGGTCATATGGAGCTGAGTGAATTGTCTTCACGGTCTATCGGCCCTTGGCTGATTGTTGCGCTGAGGAGCAACAACAGGTCTTGATATAACCATCGCATTGACTTCTTGGCAGCGCTCAGGTCTATTATGGATCTTTGCGCTGTAAACTACGCTTGACTCCTTCTTAAAAGGCTTCTTTTCGGTACTTGATGAAGCACCCTTATGTATTTTACCACTCTTGATACCGACTTCAACTCTCTCCCCTGTCATAATCTGCTCAGTAAACCAGGACGATGAACTTCCAATCAGATGGTTGAAATACGGACCAGACAAGGTCCCCAGAAACATATCTACTAACTCCCTGTCAGCCAGCGGGGGTTGTAATCTTCCAGCAAGTTCCCTCCACCTCTGAGCGTAGTCTTTGAAACCTTCGCTCGCACCCATAGACATACCCTGAAGTTGGGTACGCATGGGAGCGAGGTCGGCATTGTATTGGCACTGCTTGTAAAAAGCAGCAGCAAGGTCTTCCCAATTACAGTTACTAGCTCCTTCCAGCTGGTAAAACCATTCAAGTTGAGTCCCTGAAAGACAATCTTAAAAGAAGTGGATCCAGAGGTTCTTATCAGCGGTGTATGGCTGGATCTTTCTAACATACGAGTGGAGGTGCAGTTTTGGGCAAGAAACCCCGTCGTATTTAGCAAAGACTGGTGCTTTAAACTTGTGGGGAATCACCACCCCAGATAACAAACCCAAATCTCCGAAGTCTAGACCAGGGACTTTCTGGACCTCCATTGCACTCAACCGGTCTTCAAGTTGCTTATACCTATCCTCAGCTGGAGGATACTGGTCTTCATCGAAGTCAGTCTCGTTGTTAGAAACCACAGGGCTAGGAGCCCTCCTTTCTTCCTGATTCTCTCCCCATCCAGATGAGTTAGTCAAATCAACCTCTTTTCGCAGATTGTTTCCGAATCTGCGACCCATATTCAGTATGACCGTCTTCTTCTTCTTATTCTTCTTCTTCTTCTTCTTCTTCTTCTTATTCTTCTTCTTCTTATCTTTCAAGATAAGAGTCTTCAGATCTTGCTGACCCTTGGCCAAGTTCATGAACATTTCCTGGAACTGGGCGTTTTGAGCTTGCAGAGCTTTGATAGCTTGATCAGTTGATGTTTCGGAAGACATGATATGCTAAAATAAACAGCGAAGAAGATGAGAAACCTGTAAGGGTACCTGTAATGAGGTGCATGGGAATGATATGTGTATGCTATGATTTCAAAGACTTTGGAGATTCAAATTCGTAAACCAAAATGAAACACACTTTTATTAGATAAAAACTTGAATTCAACAGTTCAACAAATGCCTTTAAGGCGTTACAAGAAGGAATACTGAAAAGTAAATCAAAACTAGAAATAACAAAAGACATCAGCGCTCCCATGGTCGTTTCCCTTTGGTGCTGACATAGTCGTTGAGGATCTGCTCGTTCTCTAGTTGCCTTGTCAACTTCAGGATCTTCTGCTCTTGTTCATGATACTTCTCTCTGTAAGTATCCCGCTCTTCCCTTAGTTGGATCCAAGACCTCTTTAGTTCCCCAGTGTCAGTAGGCATGTATGGGTGGAGGATGGTAGGAGGAACCCCTTTTGAGCACGTGTACGAACCCATTGGAGATATGGTTCCATTGGAAGAGAAGTCTTCACACATAGCTCGTGCGGATCAGACTTGTGCACCGTGATCCAAGCTCGTATGAACCCGCGGCTATGCTCGTCACTATCCCCTTGGAAGTCAAAGACAATGCTTGGCATCAGCAACTCATGAGGTCATTCCCTCCTAGCTCGCCCAAACTGTCGTAGGGCCAAACAAGGATTATAGGTGATCCCTCTATTGATTCCTAGCAGTGGAACATTGGGGTATTCCCCACAGCGATCAATAATAGCTACGTCTTCCATGCCTTTAGTAGTCCAAATGATGTCATTGTGAGCAAGGGACATAATCCTATAGGCCCAACCCATGCCTTCTTTGTTCTTCAAAACTGATTTAGGGAGGTGAGAAATAAACCACATCTCTAGCAATGGTGCACAACACATAAGGGTTCCCCGTTTCCGAGCAGTATGGGCATAGAGAGTGTGCAGGATATCACCCAAGAGAGTGGGCACTGGATTACGGGATATGAAAATCTTCACCGCATTCACGTCAACAAAAGAATCTGAGTTGGGAAACAGAACCAGACCATAAATAAGAAGAGCCAGGATGTCCTCGAACGCTTGAAAGTCTAAACTGTCCCAGAACTGATTAGCCCGACCAACCAAGAACTTAGTCAAGAAGCCTTTTATCCCACTCCTAGTTTCCCAATTAGACATTACCTCAACCTCTGTCAGATGGAGGGCTGAAGCAATCTCTTCCGGCCTAAGGACTTTCTCCTGACCTGTAAACGGGGTCTGCTCTAGAATGGAGATACCAAGTAGATCAGAGAACTCTTCCAAGGTAGGGACCAACTGGTAGTCCGGAAAAGTAAAGAAGTGGTACAATGGATCAAAGTACTGGACTAAGACACTCATCATCTGTTCATCCAGCTTGGAGGTGACTAGACTGAGGAGGTGCCCATGTCTTCTGATAAAGGAGGAAGTATCTAGAACCTTGGAAACCAAATCCTTAAGCTGAGTAGGAATCTGTACAAAGCTGATCCGAATAGTGTTTCTACGCATAGATGCCATGATCTGCAAAATAGAACAAAGATGAATCCCATTGGTCTTTGAAATGGTTAGTCCAATGAAATATGCATGCAATGTCATAATGCATGATGTCATGATAGAAACACATCACAAGTATTCACAGATAGCAAACATGGTAAGGGAAAACAAGTCACACAGATAGCCCTTAGATTTCAGGCTGGCAAGGAGCTTAGGTACTACCCTCTTTCAGTTCAGTTGGTTCAAACCTGTCCTAGAAATAGTAACCGGGTTCTAGAAGATCTCAATATCACTGACCATTCTCGATCGGTCATAATTCCATTTTAGCAACCTTTTCTTGCGGCCGAAATCATCGCGAGAGTTTGGTCTCAATGAGTGTAGCATACTGCTACTGTTCTATGGACAAGTTGGTCAATTATAAGTTCTAAGGTCAGTTGGTGCTTAATGACCCCTTAGCAGACCCATATTCTCCTTGTTGTGCCACAAGGGATATCGGTACAAACTAAAGTGCCACACCAACATAGCTACTGCTTCAACCGTATCGGTCTACACCGTACAGTTCCCTCACAGTCTATTGCTACTTACCTAAAGGGTATCCCCTAGATCTGGGTTAGGATCTATAGTAACTCCGATTCAAACCCACAAAGATAAAGCATACAAATCAAGCAATTGAAAACAATATGAACTAATCCTAAGGTACACCCCACTGAAATATCTTCCCCAGCAGAGTCGCCAGTTCTGTGATATGGTGGCCAGAACCGGACTATTTTTGGAATGCTGGTTTATGTTTTGCGTTTGTTTTCGCAAAATGTCGCGGTAAGCAAGAGTCGCCACCGACTTTTATTTTATCCAACAAGGAAAGGAAAAAAGCACAAAAAAATTCCTTTTTCGAGATATTTCTGAGTACGGGAGGTAGATTTATAGAAAGGGAAGGTATTAACACCCTTCCTATCCGTGGTTATCCACGGGATCTTAGGTACTTGCTCATTGTTTTCAATTTTTTTTCTTTGTGTTTGTGGATTTGAAAAAGTTTTTGTTTTTAAGTTCGATTTAACTCTTGCTTCTGTCTTCAAGAGTGTAATAAAGTGCTTTTGAAAACTTGTTTGTAAAAGAGTGTAAGTGTGAAAAAAGTTTTGTTTTGAAAGAGCAAATATCTAAGAGCTAATCTACCTACTCGAAAAATGTATCGTTTTATGCTAATTTCCTTTAGACAATGCTATCCCACTATTAGTGAGTGGGTAGCACCGCCGTTGGAGTTTGAGGGTCAATTCGAATGAGGGACATACGGTCACTAAAGCAATGTTAGGACGCCTTAGCAGTAACCCTAATGTCTTAGATCATTTGTTTGAGGCAACAATATCCGAGGCGACCGTTTCGAGGCAACTATGATCTTTTAGACAGGAGGGTGACCTCTAAAGCGACCTATACTCAATGACCGTGTATGAAGGCAACCAAGTGGGGTGTACCCTAAGAGTGCGTGTGATACAGTGGGAGAACTGACTTGGGATTTTGCGTTTGTGTTCGCAAATGTTTCAGTTTAGCAAGAGTCGCCACCGACTTTTTATTTTATCCTAAGGAAAGGTCAAAAAGCACAGGAAAGACCTTTGAGATGTTTTCTTGGGTTCGGGGGGTAGATTATGAAAAGGGAAGGTGCTAGCACCCTTTTCATCCATGGTTATCCATGGGCTCTTATTTACTTGTTTTAGATCACTTGCTTTGCTTTTCAATTGTTTGAAATTGTGCTCTTCAATTGTTTGAGATGGTGCTTTGTATGTGGTTTTGAAAGTTGTTTTGAAAAGAGGCCATCATTGTGGCAACCTTTATAATGATTCTTGTTTGAATGTATACAAAGGGGTTTTTGTCTTTTGAAAAGGTTTTCAATGTTTGAAAGTAAGGTTTTGAAATTGTGTTGTGAAGTGTGTTTTGAGGATAGCAAGGAAGATTTTGCAAGATTGATCAAGTAACTAAGAGTTGTATACCCTATTTTACTCAAAGATCTTTCTTATGTTTTTTAACCCTTTTAACAGTGTTGTTTCACCATTGTATTTGATGAACAACCTTGTGTTAGGATGTTAAACAGGACAGGCGCGGGTCATCGTATAAACCATGATAACAATAGTGTCAAGTATTTTTGGCAATTTTCTTGAGGGACTTGATCCTTTTGTTTAGGCAACTCAGATAGCATCATCGAGGGACTATGATCTTTTGTTTTGCTTTTGTTTTGCCAAAATACTTGACATGCATATCATGGCACATTTTTGAAGGCAACAAGTGGATTGAAACCCTAGGGGTGCAAGTGTGCATTGTGTTTGTTTTCATGCATTGTTATCTTGGATTAGGTCAAACTAATTGTTAATTTGATTTTTGCATACAAACCCTAGGTCTAATCATGGCATAATTGAAAGCATTTAAAGGTGCGAGAATTTAAATTCTACACTATTACAACATGATATAGGGAGGGGGGTACAAATTTGAATTGGAGATTATTTTGCAAGAAATTAAATCCTAAATTATTACAACCATATTGAATGGGTAAGGCATAATATTAAATATACAATATTTAAATAAATACAATAAATATTAAAAGAAATGTATTTATGCAAAAAATATTTTTATGTATGTAAAAAGTATTTTTAATGTGAAATGTAAACAAATAAAAAGTCAATTTCAATTATTTGTTTTTTTAGGGCAAAAACCCTAATTTCTTAAATAAATTGTATTATTTATTATTTATATACAATAATGTATTAATTTATACAAAAATATAAGTATATTAAAAAAAAAGGTATTTTTAGTATAAAATATTAATAAAAATGAAAACGTATTATTTTTATGTTTTTTGTTCTTGTTATTTAATAAAAAATATTATATATGTATTAAATATATCAAGGATGTATAAAAATAAAATAAATTATTTACAAAATGTATATATTTCAAGAAAATATTTTCAAGTATGTATAAAAACAATAAATAAAGATAAAAGTATTTTTCTACATTATTTTTACATTTAAACAAAAGTAAATATAAAGTATTTAGTGTATTAATACTAGAATTAATTAAAATAAATATCAAATAAATATAAAGATTTATGAAAATATTTTTTAGCATTTTTTTATATTTGAAAATAAAATATCAAGGTCAGAGAAAAAATAAAAATGAAAAATTAATGAAAATACAAAATAATGGGCCAAGGGGTGCTGAAAGTGAATTGGGAGGTGTCAAAAGTAAAGAAATCCATGCCCAACCCAGACTTCATCTTCAACCTCCAGAAGTTTGAAAAACGCGCGTTTTCCACACAAACCTGTATCTCCTGTTTCAGTGATCCTTTGACAAAACTCAAAACATGAAACTTGTAGAGCATCAAACAACGAATCTAACCATATAAAAAACTTAAGCTAACTCTCAAAGACCATAGAGAATTTCTCTGGCCCTAATTCTTAACCTAGTTTTTTCAGAAAGTTCATGAACAAAATTCTCCTAGCACGATTAATATAAATGATAACTAAGCACATGTATGGTTTCAGGGCTATGAGTACAACATCTTTCATTCACAAACCTAAGTCTAACTATTCCTAAATAGAGAGATAGAAGTTCATGAAATACCTATTTCAGTTGACTTCGAACTGGACAATGCAGCAACTTCCAAGGGTGCTTGAGGTACTTTTGAGCTTGCCTGATGTCCAATGAAGCTTTCCCAATGCTTGGCTTATTTTGAAGTAGCCTGAATCGTGCTATAGAACTCAACTTGCAAAGCTTCCAAACAAAAATGGAAATGTGTGTTAATGGAGTTACAACAACTTATGGATGGTCTGGATAGCTCAAGTATGTTGGTTGGAAGGTGTTTGAAGTAGCTTTGGACAAAACGCACGATGGGATTTGATGATGGCTTGCAAAATGCAGAACTGGACCTGTTTTGCAAGAAAATGGGGATTTTGTGCACAAGGAGTTTTGAGAGGTCAAGAACTCGTGGTTCTGGCTTGTTAGGGTGTATGAAACTTGTTTGACAACTTTGTTTTAGTTGGTTTTATCATATGTGAGAGATGCCTTGTGTTTTGCAAGTTTTCTTCCTCTTGAAGCAAAAGAATGGAAGTGAGGTTATAGACTTGTACATGCCATCCTATCACCCTGCACACAACCCTCTTGGCCCCTCTAATTAATGGATTTTGTTTGCAGCATAAGATCTGGTTCAATGCTCTAGGATGTTGTTTTGACATAAAGCAAAGTTCAAGCAAAAATGGCATTGTTACTTTTTCCATTTAAGGTTTAATCTAGTGTACAATACCCTAATGACCAAGACAATGCCTTGGCTCAATGGATATGCATTAAATTATGGAGTACAAACTGGTTTAGAGGCCTGTAATTGTGAACCAAGCTAGCTAGATTAGATTTGGCAAGTGGTATGAACATGTATTGGCCATGGATCAAAGTGAGTTTTTGTCAACTTCAAGCATTCGATTCTTCCTAACCACAAAGGTGTTTGAGGAGTTCTTGGACAATTTGGAAAGCTTGCAACATTTACTACAATCCATATTTGAAATGCAACTTGAAACTCCAAGTGGAACTATGTGAAAAATGGTCAAGAAGATGGGTCAAAATCCTGCCTAAACTAGGGCAAAGTTTTTCTAAGTTAAAAGTTTTAGGTACCCTTGTTCCAAAAACCATAACTTGAGATACAAGCTTCTTTTGAGAAAACTTTGTGAATCAAAGTTGTAGAATTTGTGATGGACTACAACTTTCTTGTTGCAAGTTTTGTTTGAATCCATTTGCATCTTGGTGAAAAAATGGGACAAAGTTAGGAAAAAATAAGAAAATTTTATAACTTAGAAAAATTCTAAGTTATGAAAATTTTCCATTTTAAACCCTAATTTGCATTTTTGGGTTTCTTGATGAACACGTTTCATAATTTGACATGTCTTGATGAAAAATAACCCTTGGCACTTGATTTTGACCAAAAAGTCAAAGTTTGACTTTTCAGTATACAGTCAAATTTTGATCAGTTGACTGAAAAATTCATTTGTCAATCCTATGCATTTGAGATCTTTTGAACTTGTTGAATGGGTCAAAACAATATTATTGAGTCCTTGAGTCCATGGTTGAGCTTTATTTGCCATTGGCTAGGTCAAACAGTCAAAAATTACCTTTGTACAGTCAAAACCCTAAAAATGACCATTTTGCCCTTTTGGTGATCTGATCAAATTTCTTATGGAATTGTGATCCAAACTTGATCAAATGGTTCATATGAGTTCATAATGTTGATGTGAATCAAATTTCATGAGGTTTGACTGTCAATTGGCCACAGTTGACTTTTTCCCCAATACAGCTGATTTCTAGGTCAACTGTCCAATTGACTAGGCAAAAATTTGAATCAAGGCTTGAAACTTGGTATGGACAAACTTGTGAGTCCAATATGAAGTATGAAAGTCACTTTGGGCATTGTAGGTCAAAACATCACTGTGCAAACTCAAACCCTAATTTAAGTCAACAGTGCAAAGAGGTGTCTTGAGCAGAGCAAACCCTAGCTTGATCTTGAGTTCCAAGAGTCTTGTGATGAAAAATGTTGATCGAATGAGAGGGAAAATTTTGGGGTACAACAGTTGCCCCTGTTCAATCTTCTTGAACCTGAAGAGTTAGATTGGCAAGTTTGCCTTTCGCGACTCAAAGGTAAAAGAGGATTGGACACTAGTGTGCCCGTAAATTTGCACTCGTCAGAATATAGCCGAGGAAATGGGCTTAAAGATGCCATTTAGGGATGGTAGAATCTTGCTAGAGATGGGCTTAAAGATTCCATCCAATAATGTTTGTTGAATTGCAATGTGGTAGGTCAGAAGAATGAGCATTAAAATGGTATCCGTGTCTGGAATGCATTTGAACTATATTTGGAGACTGAGTATGTATGAGCGAAAGAATGGCATCCGTGTCTGGAGCGTATCTGAGTTGTAACTGTATTTGAACTTTGAATGAATATTAGAATGACTGCCGTGTCTGGAGTGTATTTGTATTGTATCTGAATTCTGAATGGGCGACAGAGAAACATCCGTGTATGGAGTATCTCTGGGCTAGGGATAAATTCCGAATGAGTGACAGAATGGAAACCGTATCCGGAGTGTATCTGAACTGTATCTGAAGTTGAGATTTGTAAGAGTATCAGAATGACTTCCGTGTTTGGAGTATATCTGAGACTGTAATTGGGATCTGAATAAGTGACAGAATGACTTCCATGGCGATTGCACTAGGAAGAATCCAACTGCCGGTGTAAAGGTCAGAATGGAATCCGTGTTTGGAGCATATATGAACTTGAAGTTGATAGTTGAATCTGAATGAGAGATATAATGGCCGTCGTGTCTGGAGCGTATCTAGTTTGTATCGGATTGCTGAAGTCTGAATGAGTAGTAGAATGACCGCCGTGTCTGGGGTGTATCTGTACTATATTTGACTTGAAATTCTGAATGAGTAATAGAATGACCACCGTGTCTGGGGTGTATCCATACTGTATCTGAATAATTGTTAACGATAGCCTTTTAATCTTATCCTGAAAAGGGTAAAATGTTAGCTAAAACACAAAGTTATGTTGCATGATATGTATAATGCAATGAACTGTATTTCAATCAATGTTTATGATATATGAATGTAATGGATGTGCATGTAAGCTGAGTAGCTGTCTTGCTGAGGAAAATAAATCTTTGATAACTGGAGATAATGAAATCTTTGATTGCTGTCGGGGAAAGTAAATCCTTGACCAATGCTGGGGATTCCAAAAAATATTTGAATACTGAAGATGAGAAATCCTTGCTGACTGCTTGGGGATTTAAAGATCTCTGATTGTTTGAGAATGAGAAATCCTGGGACCACTGCTGGAGATTGAAAATCCTCGGCGATTTGTGGGGATTCACAAGGCTTTTGACAATTTCGCTGGGAATGAGAATCCTTCATGACTTTCCTAGGATGTAAGGAAAACTCTGAAAATCTCTACTGGGGAATTGAAACCTTGGAGGCTTCGGCTTGGAGAAATGAGACCGAGAATCTTCGATCTTTTGGAAGATAACTCTGTGGGGAGAATGTTCACTATTCTGGCTCCGCTGGGAATAGGAATTTTCAGGGTTTTTGGGCTCCACTGGGGATCTTGAAGCTTAACTCTGATGGGAATTTTGAAACTTAACTCAGCTGGGGAACCAAGTTTAGAATGCACTGGCTCCGCCGAGGATCTCGAAGCTTTCCTCCGCTGGGGAAATATATTCCAAATTTTGGCTTTGTTGGGGATCTGAATGATGTATCATAGGGGATTTCTTATGAAATGGCACAAAGATGTCTTCCTACACCTTCAACCTATCAGTAATTATCCTTTTTCAATTTCGTTTTATTTGTAAGCAGTGATTATATTCAAATGCATATGCTTATTTAACAAAACATTGGACGTTTTCAAATAAAACAATAAGTGTAAAAAGAAAATAAAGGCAAGCAAATTTCCGCACTTTGAAGTATCGTTGCATTTAACTTTCGTGAGTATCTTTGTACAAAGGAGATAGACACCCAAGTAAGAGAATGTTGTCGTAAAAATTGAAAAATTTTATACAAAAGAAAGATGGCTATGTGTAATAATTCCATGGGATTCCCATTCTGCTATATCCTTCACAACTCTGGATATCTTGTCCATTCACTGCTTCTTCCACTGATGACTGGATTGATCATAAGCCTGGAGCTTGTTGGTGAAGAGATTGTTCTTAAAGTGATCCGATGAGACATAATCATACGCTTTAATTCCCTAACTTTTGCCTGGACTGCCCTTTCGGGTTTTCGATCCATTGGGAAACCCTTTTTTGCCCAAGTCACCCTTTCGGATTTTCAACTTACCGGGTGTACAAATTTTTTTGTTTTATCCCTTATTTTTTCCTGAACCGCCCTTTCGGGTTTTCGATTCACCGGGATGCCCATTTTTGCCCAAGTCGCCCTTTCGGGTTTTCAACTTGCTGGGTCGTTTTATGCGTAGTATCTTTTGACTATGTCCGCGTTCGTAGGGTGCGGCAAATCGTTACCGTCCATGGTGGTCAGAATCATTGCCCCACCAGAAAAGATGCTCTTGATCACAAATGGTCCTTTGTAAGTAGGAGTCCACTTGGCCCTGGGATCACTTTGCGGTAAGATGATCCGCTTGATTACAAGATCTCCGACTTGATATACTTGACGCCTGACTTTCTTGTTGAAAGCCTTGATCATCTGTTTTTGATACGTATGACCATGACAGACAGCAGTAAGTCGCTTCTCGTCGATTAAATTAAGTTGATCAAGCCGGGTCTGAATCCAATCGTCTTCACTCAAACCCGCATCCTTCATAATCCTTAAGGAAGGAATCTGAACTTCCATAGGTAAAACAGCTTCCATGACATACACCAAAGAAAATGGGGTTGCCCCTGTTGAAGTACGTGCCGTGGTATGATATCCATGCAGAGAAAACAGTAACATCTCATGCCAGTCCTTGTAGGTGACTGTCATCTTTTGAATGATCTTCTTGATATTTTTGTTCGCAGCTTCAACAACACCGTTCATCTTCGGCCGATAGGGAGATGAATTGTGATGATAAATTTTGAACTGCTCGCATAAAGCGGTGATCATAGTGTTGTTCAAATTTGTACCGTTATCTGTGATGATCTTGTCGGGGACACCATACCAGCATATGAGGTTTTGCTTGATGAAGCGGGCAACCACATTCTTTGTAACTGAGGCATAAGAAGCTGCCTCGAACCATTTGGTGAAGTAATCAATAGCCACCAGGATGAAGCGATGTCCATTGGATGCTGTGGGCTTGATCTCTCCAATCATGTCAATGCCCCACATTGCGAATAAGCCAAGGAGCTGTCAGAATGTTGAGAGGAACATGAGGAATATGTACCTTGTCGGCATAGACTTGGCATTTGTGGAAAGTACGGGAATGTTGATGACAATCAGCTTCCATGGTATACCAGTAGTAGCCTTCCCTTAGAATCATTTTAGCCATCGTATGTCCGCTCAAGTGGGTGCCAAATGTGCCACTATGTATCTCGGTCATGATTAATTCTGCTTCAAACTTGTCCACGCAACGAAGTAGAACACAATCATGGCTGCGCTTATAAAGGATGCCATTGCTTAGGAAGAACTTGGCAGTAAATCTCCTTAAGAACTTTTTGTCATTGACGGAAGCTCCTTCCGGGTATTCTCTAGTTTGGAGATACCTTTTGATTTCATGAAACCAGAGTCGTTCCACTACTTCTTCAATATTGATCTCATGAAAGTGCGCAGGTTCGTCCATTCGCTCGATGGTAATTTGGGGAGCCTCGTTATCCCACTTGAGTTTAAACATGGAAGACATTGTAGCCAGAGCATCGGCTAACTGATTTTCTTCTCGCGGGAAGTGCTCGAAGGTAATCTGCTTGAAATGAGGCAACAATGTCAAGACATGTTCTTTGTATGGGATAAGATTAGGATGTTTGGTATCCCACTCTCCTTTGACTTGACTGATAACCAAAGCCGAATCCCCAAATACGACCAAAGATTTGATTCCCAAGTCTATAGCAGCCTTGAGACCAAAGATGCAAGCTTCATATTCAGCCATGTTGTTGGTACAGCTGAAGCAAAGTCGGGAAGTGAAGGGTGTATGGCAACCTTCTAGAAAAATGAGTACCGCACCGATACCATTGCCAAGTGCATTTGAAGCACCATCAAAGTACAGGGTCCATCGGGATCCTTGTTCAGGTCCATCATACGGTCCGTTACTTTCGATATTGTCCAATGTCATGATGTCCTTGTCAGGGAAGTCGAATCTCATAGATTGGTAATCTTCGACGGCTTGATGAGCTAGATGGTCAGCTAGTACACTCCCTTTTATGGCTTTTTGGGTAGTATACTGGATATCATACTCAGTCAGGATCATTTTCCATCTAGCAATTCTTCCAGATAAAGCAGGCTTCTCGAAGATATACTTGATCGGATCCATTTTGGAAATCAGCAAAGTGGTATGAGTCAACATATACTGCCTTAGCCGGCGAGCAGCCCATACCAAAGCGCAACAAGTTTTCTCAAGCAATGAGTAGCGAGTCTCACAGTCGGTAAACTTTTTGCTAAGGTAATAAATTGCATGCTCTTTTCGGCCAGACTCGTCATGTTGGCCCAGTACGCACCCCATTGAGTTATCCAAAATAGTCAGATACATGATTAACGTCCTTCCTTCGAAGGGTGGCATCAGAATAGGAGGTTCTAGTAAATACTCCTTGATCTTATCAAAAGCAACTTGGCAATCATTGTTCCATTCAACTACCTGATCTTTCTTCAACAGTTTGAAAATTGGCTCACAGGTAGATGTCAGGTGAGAGATGAACCTCGCGATATAGTTTAAGCGTCCCAAGAATCCTCTAACCTCCTTTTCAGTACGGGGGGCAGACATTTCTTGTATAGCCTTCACTTTAGCTGGATCAACCTCAATGCCTTTGTTGCTGACAATAAATCCCAAAAGTTTACCAGACCTAACCCCAAAAGTGCACTTGCTTGGGTTCAGTCTGAGCTTATACTCCTTCAACCTGGCAAACAGCTTTTGCAAATGATCAAGGTGTTCTTCTTCTGTCTGTGATCGAGCTATCATATCGTCTACGTAAACTTCAATCTCATGATGTATCATATCATGAAACAAAGCTACCATGGCGCATTGATAGGTTTCTCCTGCATTCTTCAGTCCGAATGGCATCACTTTGTAACAGAAGGTACCCCATTGCGTGACAAAAGTAGTTTTCTCCATGTCCTCAGGGGCCATTTTGATCTGGTTGTATCCCGAGAATCCATCCATGAAGGAAAAAACCTTGTGTTGAGCTATGTTGTCAACTAAGATGTCGATATGTGGTAGTGGAAAATCGTCTTTAGGGCTAGCCCTGTTTAAATCCCGATAGTCCACACACATTCTGACTTTGCCGTCCTTCTTAGGCAAGAGCACAATGTTAGCAACCCATTGTGGATAGGAGGTAACAGCCAGAAAGCCAGTGTTGAATTGCTTCATTACTTCAACTTTAATCTTCTCAGACATGTCAGGCCTCATTCGGCGGACCTTTTGCTTGATCGGTGGATAATCTTATATTGTAGGGAGACGGTGAACCACAATATCTGTGTCTAGTCCCGGCATGTCTTCATAAGACCAAGCGAAGATTTCAACATACTCGTTCAACAACCGCACTAAGCGTTCCTTGACACTTGGTTCCAGGTTGGCACCCACTTTTACTTCTTTCATGTCCTCTTCGGTTCCCAAGTTGATGGTTTCTAGCAGCTCTTCATGAGGCAAAATGGCTCTCTCTTCTTGTTGTAGAAGTCTAGCTAACTCTCCCGACACTTCACAGTCTTTGTCAACTTCGTACTCAGCATGATTGACCAAATCTTCAGAGTTATCAATGGCTAAAGCAGAATGGTCACCCATGGAATCCAGAGTGGATGGGTACCTGCATTTGTGAGTGTGGGTGTGTGTAAGGGATAACCATCCTTAAACAAACAAAATGAAAAAGGAAAGAAAAGGAACACAACAGTTTATAGATGAAAAACGTCCAATGATTCATTAAAACATGGCATATGATAATGAAGAAGATCAAGCCCTTACAAATGAACCTACATGCCCCGGGCAAGGCATGAGGTGAAAATAGTGTGCGAATTGTTTAGTTATTACAGACCATAAATGGGAAATTGTTCAAAGATAAAATTACTGGTTGATAAAGGTGATGGGAATAAAATCCTTTGCTTCCCAGTTGCTCAAACCCCCTTCGACGATCGGAAAGATCCAATCTTCAAAGTGGCTTTCTTCATCTTCATCTTCTACAACATTGATTCCATGGTGAGAGATCTTGACGGGTGGTCCTCCAGCCTTGGAGCAACGCATAGCCTTTTGTCCTGCAGCAATGAATCCTAACCAAAACTTGTCCGTCTTATGGGGAAAATCAGGTAATTTCCCCCATACTGTGCTCTTCCCTTCTTTAACCATAGCCTCTGCGTCCTTGAGAGATGCCATCCTAGATACATGCTTGGGAACAGTAGGCACTTCAACCATTGTCTTCGCAACTGCTACCTCAGGAGATACTTCCTCAAAATGTTGGAAAGGCGTTTCGATGAACTCGCCATCTAACTCCACATAGCGGAAGGGATTGAGATGACTTATCATGTACTCTTCCTCGCCGTGCACTGTTATAATCTTACCCTTAACAGGATATTTCAGCATTTGGTGCAAAGAGGAGGTAACTGCCCCAACATAATGGATCCACGATCTTCCTAGCAAACACGAATATGACGGACGGATGTCCATCACGTAAAAGGTGGAGTTAAAAACTTTTGTGCCTACTTTGATAGGAATATCAACCTCTCCATGAACCATTATTTTGGACCCATCAAAGGCCCTAACAACGATGTTACTAGGTTTGAGGGTCAGTCCTTCGCAGTCCAAACGGTCTAAGGCTTTCTTCGGCAACACATTCAAGGAAGAACCAGTATCAACTAAGACATGGGCGAGGGTGGTTCCCCTGCATTCAACTGAGACATGTAGCGCGTCGTTGTGTTTCCTTCCTTTAGGAGTCAAGTCAGCATCGGAAAAACCCAGGCCATTATCAGCAGTAAGACTGGCCACACATTCCTGAAACTGGTCAGCCGAAGTCTCTTGGGGTACATGTGCCACCTTCAAAAATTTGATTAGGGCCTTAGCATGGGCCTCAGAACAGAGCAGAAGAGCCAACATTGAAATTTTAGAAGGGGTATGCCCTAGCTGTTCCACAACGTCGTAGTCACTTTTTCTGATTATTTTCAAGATTTCATCCATTTCTTTCTGAGTGGTTTCGGGGATAACCACAGCATGAGCCTTCATCCTGACAGGCACTTCTAGTGTCCCCTTACCCTTGTTGGTAGCATCAGCAGATGGTCTTACTTTAGGAGTATCTAATTCTTCAATCATTGGGCCTTGCACAAATGGTCCAACAGGTACAAAAGCTTTCAAGGGTCCGGAAACTGCTCGAGGGGGAGCAATCTCCGGAGAAAAGATCCGGCCGCTGCGGGTTATCTTGCTTGTACCCGCAATGTTACCTACATCAGGGTTTTCTTCTTCAGAGTTCTCTTGGACTGCCTCAATTTGTTTGATACCATGATAGAATATTTCTCCTCCATAGTTCCATGGTATCATTTTTCTTGATTGGTACGGGACAGGTCCCGGCATGGTGATCTTTAAAGGTACACATTCAGAGTTGGGTGTAATCCTGACAGGCCTTTTGCAAGCCTTGGGAGGATTGTAGGAAATGGTTATGATCGCAATATCGTTGGTTGAAGTAGCAAAAGTAGCAGGAGTAACAGGATTGAAGGTATCAACAGGGGTTTTCTAGAAAAGTATCTCTTGGGTATCCATCAGGCGTTGGACACCTGACTTCAACATTGGGCAATCACCTCGTATGTTCAAACAAAAATAGCAGTCTTTACCACAACCAGGAAAGATCCCGGCTCTCATCAAATCTTCTTTAATCACAAGTAACGGCGTCAACAGGTCAACAACATCAGTAACATGAAGGTCCTCCATAACAGCATGAATATTATGGCCGTGCTTGGGCATCGGAGCAGAAATCACATTAGGCTTCTCAGGAACATCAAATTCTACTTCTTTGGCATCAATCAAGTCCTGGATTTTGTTCTTAAGCGCCCAACAATTATTGGTATCGTGCCCAACACTGTCGGAATGGTAAGCACATTTGGCATTGGAGTGGTAGTATGGAGAGGAGGTGTTAGGTTTCTTTGGCGCTTCCTTCAAACTGGTAAGATTCAGCTTCAACAAATGGGGGAGTACCTGAGCTGGCGTCATGTTGATACGGGTGAACTGCCGTTGTGGCCTTTCTACCCGTTGTTGATTAGGTCTCGACTGATTGTTACGAGGTTGATCATTTGACGAGTTTTGAATCATCACAGCCCCTACAATTGGCCGGGGCTCGGTTCTTCCCTGACCCTTCTGAGAATACACGGTAGAGGCTTCCTTCTTAGCTGGGAAGGCTTTCTTGACAACTGTGGATGCGGAAGCATCCTTTTGAATCTTTCCACTTTTAATACCGGCCCCGACCCTTTCGCCGATCAAAATTAGTTCAGTAAATCCCGCGGAAGAACTCCCGATTAGATGATTGAAGAAGGGGCCAGAAAGGGTCCCCAGAAACATGTCAACTAACTCCCTATCTGACAACGGCGACTGCACCCTCCCATCCAGATCACACCACTTCTGTGCGTACTCTTTAAATCCTTCATTGGAATCCATCCCCATACTTTGTAACTGAGTACGAGTGGGCGCCAAATCAGCATTGTATTGATATTGACGATAAAAAGCAGCTGCTAAGTCTTCCTAATTGTGAACCTCTGATCTCTCGAGCTGATAAAACCAATCCAACTGTGTGCCAAATAAACTGTCTTGGAAAAAGTGTACCCAGAGGTCTTTATCAGATGAGTGGGGTTGGATTTTTCTGACATACGATCTCAGGTGCATCTTTGGGCAAGACAGACCGTCGTACTTGGCGAATGTTGGCACCTTGAACTTGGGAGGGATAACAATCCCAGCTACCAGCCCTAGTTCTTCAAAATCCAAACCGGGTACCCTCTGCAACTCCATGGCTGCCAGTCTATCTTTAAGATTCTTATATTTATCATCCGCTGGAGGATACTGTTGTTCGGAGTAGTCTTCGTCTTCTTCCTCTTCCTCCTCTTCAACCTCAGATTCAGAAGGTACAACAGTCCCTTTCCCTTTACCGGCCCCTTCGTCAAAAGTTGAGGGGAACTCAAGAACCATCCTAGCATTGCTCTCAAACCTTCTTCCAAAAGTGGCTACTCCAGGTCTCCTTTTCTTTTTCTCTTTATTCTTCTCCAATAGAGCTTTGAGGTCCTCTTGACCCTTTGCCAAGGTCATGAGGAGTTGCTGGAATTGTGAATTTTGTGCCTGCAGATCCTTTACCATCTGCTCCAAATCCATCTTGCTGAAATAAACAACAAAAAGATAAGGAAACCTGGTGTGAAGACCTGTTTATGCATATGATGAATGGTATGTTATTCATGTAATGCATTCAAGGATTCAGAAATTCAAATTTGTTGCAAACAAAAAGAACACACGTCATATTAAGAAGAAATTGTTAGTACATAAGTGCCCCATGGGCAAAATATTACAAAATTCTTAATGTAAAAAGACATTGCGCATCCTCTTTGGTGCGATGTAAGTGTTGAGAGTTTCCTCCTCATGAAGTCGGCGGGTAAGCTCCAAAACCTTCTTCTCACTGGCATAGAAGTTGGCTTCAAAAGTATTCCGCTCTTCTTTGAGTTGGATCCAACTCTTTTGCATTTCTTCCCATGATGTTGGCATGTCAGGATGTAGGATGGTGTATGGAACCTCTCCTTCCATAACAGGCTCTTTGATCAAGGGGAGAATGTGAGGGTATGGCATCATAAGATTCTAGGCGCGGGTTCGTACCCACTTGAGAAAAGGCTCAAGGGGGATGGAATTCTTGTGCCCCAGTGTCTTACTATCCACTTTGTTGGGCATCCTCCAAGCTCTGATGAACCTTTGTTGAAGTCCTTGTGCATCGTTGTCGAAGTCAAAAACTAGGTCAGGAATCAACATGTCATGAGGGCCATCCCTCAGAGCATATCCAAATTGTCTCAAAGCTAGACAGGGGTTGTAGGTAATGCCTCCCCTAATTCCAAGTAGTGGGACATTAGGGAATTCTCCACAACGATCAATGATGATGACATTTTCTCTGGACCGAGAACACCAATGTACATCAGAATGTGTGAGGGTCATCAATCGTTGTGACCACCTTAATCCCTGCTCATTCTTCAAAACTGATTGTGGAAGGTGAGAAATAAACCACCTTGCTAGGAGAGGAGTATAGCACATGAGAACACCTCTTTTCCTCGTTGTTCGTGTGTAAAATGAGTGTAGGATATCCCCAAACAATGTAGGTATAGGATTCCTGGATATGAAAATCTTGACAGCATTCACATCTATAAGTTGGTCAGGGTTTGGAAACAAGACCAACCCATAGATAAGGAGTGCCACAATCTCTTCAAAGGCTTGTAGATTAAGAGAATTCCAGCAGTCTTGTGCCTTCTCAAACAGAAAATTTTGCAAAGAATCCCTTGACACCACTTCTGGTTTTCCAATGTCCCTTGATATCCGATGGTTGCAAGTGTAATGCTTGAGCAACGTCTTCAGGCTTTGGTTCTTTTTCCGTACCGTTGTAGGGTAGTTGATTAAGAATAGGAATTCTCAGGAGTTGACAAAATTCCTCCAAAGTAGGCACCAACTGGTAATCAGGGAATGTGAAACAGTGGTGTAGGGGGTCAAAGAACTGGAAAAGAACTTTCACCATGTCTTCTTCAATGTTGGAGTTGACTAAGTTGAGAAGACGACCATGCCTCTCGGTGAATGGAGAATTCTCAAGAATCCTTAAAGCTAACTCCTTAAGTTGAGGAGGAATTCTCACAAGGTTGACTTGGATGGTTTTCCTGCGAAGTGAATCCATTACCTAAAAAACAGGAACAAAGATGAAGATCCAAACCCTTGAAGTGGTTAGTGGATGCATATGATGCTTTATGATGTTCATGATGTATGCACAAGCACATGTACAAGCAAGTCACACAAAACCCTAGTTTCAGGCTTGCATGAGGTTTCATAGGTAAGTACCCTCTTGAGTTTAGTTGGTTCAAACCTGTCCTATAAATAGTAGCCGGGTTCTAAGGAGCTCAATATCACTGGATTGTTTTCTATGTTCATTGTTTTGGTTTAGCCACTTAACTAGCGACCAAAATATTCCAAGAAAACAACCCTCAATGAGTGTAGTATAGAGTATCTACCAACTTCGGACTGCACCAAAGCCGGTCATCTCACTACTCCTAATAAAAGGCTAAGATGGTCAAGTAAGGTTCTAAGAGTTCATTAGTGCTTCATGACATCACTCAGCGGCCCCGTATTCTCTTCGATTGACTCAAAGGCTACCGGTACTCATAAATATGTCGCACTAATATAGTTATTGCTTCAACCATGTCGGTATACCCCGCATAGTTTCCACAACGTATTGCTATTTACCTATGAATGTTTCCCAAATCTAGGTGGAAGATTTCAAGCCCAAACAAGAGAACCAAATGTAAAGCAATCAAAGAAATCAAGATAAGCATGCAAAGGGTGATCTAAGCCCTAAGGTTACTCCACTTTTAAAGCTTTCCCCAGCAGAGTCGCCAGTTCTGTGATACGATGGGAGAACTGACTTGGGATTTTAAGTTTGTGTTCGCAAATGTTTCGGTTTAGCAAGAGTCTCCACCGGCTTTTTATTTTATCCTAAGGAAAGGTCAAAAAGCACAGGAAAGACCTTTGAGATGTTTTCATGGGTTCGGGGGGTAGATTATGAAAAGGGAAGGTGCTAGAACCCTTTTCATCCATGGTTATCCATGGGCTCTTAGTTACTTGTTTTAGAACACTTGCTTTGCTTTTCAATAGTTTGAAATGGTGCTCTTCAATTGTTTGAGATGGTGCTTTGTATGTTGTTTTGAAAGATGTTTTGAAAAGAGGCGGTCGTTGTGGCAACCTTTGTAATGATTCTTGTTTGAATGTATAGAAAGGGGTTTTTGTCTTTTGAAAAGGTTTTCAATGTTTGAAAGTAAGGTTTTGAAATTGTGTTGTGAAGTGTGTTTTGAGGATAGCAAGGAAGTTTTTGCAAGCTTGATCAAGTAACTAAGAGTTGTCTACCCTATTTTACTCAAAGATCTTTCTTATGTTTTTTAACCCTTTTAACAGTGTTGTTTCACCATTGTATTTGGTGAACAACCTTGTGTTAGGATGTTAAACGGGATAGGCGCGGGTCATCGTATAGACCATGATAGCAATAGTGTCAAGTATTTTTGGCAATTTTATTGAGGGACTTGATCATTTTGTTTAGGCAACTCAGATAGCGTCATCGAGGGACTGTGATCTTTTGTTTTGCTTTTGTTTTGCCAAAATGCTTGACATGCATATCATGGCCCATTTTTGAAGGCAACAAGTGGATTTAAACCCTCGGGGTGCAAGTGTGCATTGTGTTTGTTTTCATGCATTGTCATCTTGGATTAGGTCAAACTAATTGTGAATTTGATTTTTGCATACAAACCCTAGGTCTAATCATGGCATAATTGAAAGCATTTAAAGGTGCGAGAATTTAAATTCTACACTATTACAACATGATATAGGGAGGGGGTACAAATTTGAATTGGGGATTATTTTGCAAGAAATTAAATCCTAAATTATTACAACCATATTGAATGGGTAAGGCATAATATTAAATATACAATATTTAAATAAATACAATAAATATTAAATAAAATGTATTTATGCAAAAAAGATTTTTATGTATGTAAAAAGTATTTTTAATGTGAAATGTAAACAAATAAAAAGTCAATTTCAATTATTTGTTTTTTTTAGGGAAAAAACCCTAATTTCTTAAATAAATTGTATTATTTATTATTTATATACAATAAAGTATTAATTTATACAAAAATATAAGTATATTAAAAAAAAAGGTATTTTTAGTATAAAATATTAATAGAAATGAAAATGTATTATTTTTATGTTTTTTGTTCTTGTTATTTAATAAATATATTATATATGTATATATGTATTAAATATATCAAGGATGTATAAAAATAAAATAAATTATTTACAAAATGTATATATTTCAAGAAAATATTTTCAAGTATGTATAAAAATAATAAATAAAGATAAAAGTATTTTTCTACATTATTTTTACATTTAAACAAAAGTAAATATAAAGTATTTAGTGTATTAATACTAGAATTAATTAAAATAAATATCAAATAAATATAAAGATTTATGAAAATATTTTTTAGTATTTTTTTATATTTGAAAATAAAATATCAAGGTCAGAGAAAAAATAAAAATGCAAAAATAATGAAAATACAAAACAATGGGCCAGGGGGTGCTGAAAGTGAATTGAGAGGTGTCAAAAGTAAAGAAATCCAGGCCCAGCCCAGACTTCATCTTCAACCTCCAGAAGTTTGAAAAACGAGCGTTTTCCACACAAACCTGTATCTCCTGTTTCAGTGATCCTTTGACAAAACTCAAAACATGAAACTTGTAGAGCATCAAACAACGAATCTAACCATATAAAAAACTTAAGCTAACTCTCAAAGACCAGAGAGAATTTCTCTGGCCCTAATTCTTAACGTAGTTTTTTCAGAAATTTCATGAACAAAATTCTCCTAGAACGATTAATATAAATGAAAACTAAGCACATGTATGGTTTCAGGGCTATGAGTACAACATCTTTCATTCACAAACCTAAGTCTAACTATTCCTAAATAGAGAGATAGAAGTTCATGAAATACCTATTTCAGTTGACTTCGAACTGGACAATGCAGCAACTTCCTGTTCAAAGTGATTTCTGGTGAACAAGCGCTAGTCTTCCAAACTATCGAATAAACTTAATGACTGTTATTCAATTTCTCTGGTAACTTGCAGGATCGACTAGATTGATCCTATGGAACATGGTTGTTTGGTTAAGTCTAATTGTAAAACTGGTGTTCATATTCAGGACTTCAAATTAGAATTGTTTCTAAGATATCCATTCCACTTCGATTACTATACTGAATGGTTCGAAGGATGACTTCTATATGGTATTAGGAATGTTCATGAAAAAATTTTAAAGACTTAAAATTGGGTAAATGGCAGGATTAAATTAGTGGATGCAAAAGTTACTGAATGTTTAGAGGGTTCGAACATAAGAAAAGTATTTATGTGCAGAGAGGAATAAATGATTTCGAATGTAAAGACTTTAATGTAAAGGCAAGAAACTTAAAATGTTTGAAGCACAAATGAAACGGAAATGAAAGACAAAACTGGAAAATGTAAAGAGTTTCATTGAATTGTAAATGCTGGTGTTATCATACGTACATCTTTCGAGCATTCGTTTCCCTATCCATGCGGTATTCTGAATGTTTATTGGATTTGTACAACAGATATGACACCCCAAATCCTAACACTAAGACCTCTATTTATACTATTTCGACCATAAAGGTCTTGTTATCAGAATCTGCCACGTTCGAAGCATGCAGAGCAATACTTCCCTCTAGCCTCCACGTGTCCTCGAACGTTCCAATGCTTAGGTATTTTGAATTTCCAATATCCCTCTCACGTTTAAATTTCAAACGCCTTGGTACCTTCATTTCGAATTCGTGTCGAAAATAACCCTCACAAATATAGTTTCATCAGTATTTCGGACAATGCTTTAGACTTACACTCCACAACTACCAATCGAAACCCCGAACTTTAATATTTCCATTCGAAACAAACATTCTCTTCCACTCTAAATCATCGAACTTTTCTTATTCAAACAAAGCCCAATCATTTTATCTCGAATCATAACATCAAAATCTTCAGCCAACAAAATGCCCCTTTAAAATATGTATTTCGAACCCTTTGAGAAATATTTATTTTAAACAGATTCACAAGATTTTGATAGGTCTTTTTGAAGAATCATGACATTTACTGTGCATGACTTTACCCACGTCAATCAAGACGCTTTTTTGAGCACTTAACCGTCTTGGACCAGTTACCACAGCATGGTGCAGTTTTAAAATAATGATTACTATTAATCACACTTATTACTAACGCTAGCCCTTACGCCACCTCCCTCTGAATCCAATCAACGACTTCCACGTACTCCTAGTCCCTTTAGTGGGTGTTTACACTCACTCTATAAAACTTATCAGTTTAGTCTTTTTCTTCTTTTCTCCAAAATTCTGAAATCCTCCTCCTTTTCTCTAAACCCTAAAACTTCCAGCAATCTTAACAATGACTTCATCAACATCATCACAATTGAAGAAATTATCAAAGAAGAAGAACAAGAAAATCAACACGGAAACCATCATGGAGAGCAAAGTGAGTATTTATCAGAATCAATCTGTACTCAATGCTCAAGTGATCTCCAAAGAGAAAGAAATGTTGTACGCTTCTCAGGTATTAATCCCTACCACTGTTGCTGGAAAAAGGTTTTCCCTAATGGGTCCTTTAACTGTTTTTGAAATTCTGAAAGATACTAGGAAAATTTTCCCTGTTTGCTATAAATTTAAACCCTTATTCAACAAGATGGATGCCCCGGCAGGAATTGAAGACCTCAGCGAATCATCTGATTCAAAAACCACTGAAACTCCAACCTTACCTCTGAAAGATCCTTTTATTTTAGATTACATTAAAAGTAATTTCAAACCATTTAGATCCTGCCCCACTTCAGATGTAGCATATCAAAACTGGTTCACTAAGGTGGAATCCAAAAAGTCTCAACAATGGGAAGAATTAGGAATTTATAACCTAATCAAACTTTCGAAACCAAGCTTCACCTACAGTCACCCATTGCTATTTGCTTCATTGTACTTCTGGGACAGTACTTATAACACTTTCCATCTTCCGGGCGGAATGGTAACACCCACCTTCTTCGACATAGCTTCCATCACTGGTCTTTCACCAGTGGGGGAAACTTACATCCTTGACAACGAAGAACATTCCAGCATTATTGACTTTGATGTCAAACTAGCCAGCTTCTCAAAATTCATCAGCCATTATCATACTGAAGGGGATGATGTCTCAGATGTAGAACATATCGCTTTCCTCACCTTGTGGCTGTCACAATATGTTTTTTGCAGCAGATCCCTGCAAGTGGCGAGTAGGTTCATTCCCCTAGCCAGGGATTTCCATGAAAATAGGAAAGTCTGTCTGAGTGAACTGTTACTTGTCGACCTTTATGAGAGTTTAAGGTCAGCAGTTTCTAGTTTAAAATCCCATGCTCCAAAGAACATTCTCCTGGCTGGACCCTTTTGGTTGCTTCAATTATGGCTTAATGCCATGTTCGAGTCTTCTTTATCAACCGCTGATACCATCATCGAACAAGATCCAGAAATAGCTGATAGGAGCATCGAAGGCACGAGGCTTCGAAAACTCACTCCAAATGATGACAAGGATGATTTCAAAGTCTAATTTTCTAAATACATCATGATCTTCTCCAAAAGACACAAGTTCAAAGAGTCCATGGCACCTTTTGCTCAAAGGACTTATGGACCATCATGGTTCACAATGCCTCTCTCAGAAGCCGTCAAGAGCAAAGAGATGCAGGACATCTGGAAAGCGTTTCTTCTTCCTAGGCTAATTTCCTCACGAATTACCCCAACAAAGAATCATATTTTCCTTCTGGCTTATCAACCTAATTTCGTTTCTCGACAATTTGGCCTGTGCCAATTAATTCCTGAACCTTAGTTTCAAACACAAAGCGCCATAACCTCAGGCAAAACGTTCAAAGCAAGAGAGGCCAAATTGCAACAGGAGCAATACCAAGACTTTTCTCAGTTTGAGCTTTTACCTTTCGAGCCAACACACTTTACAACGAAAGGATTTCTTGAATGGTAGACTAAGTTCTACCAGACATACATGTTTGACACACTCACCATTCAACAAAAGCTAACTGGCGCGTTTAATGTGCAGGTACACTCCAAGAAAGGTATGTTCACTCACGTCAAAGAAATTAGGGCTTTCCAAAATTATTTCGAAACCACTTATGATCCCACACACTTGGGAACCACTGTACATCAAGCGGCCGAGACCTTGAAGGAAAAATTTAAAGAAAAAATTTCTAAGCTCAAACTTCCTTCAGGGTTGTCACCTGAGGATAGGTATAGGTTGGCACTCGAAATGCACCAGCCTAAATTTCCTAGGTTGCCTACCTCAGAACTGGCTCTGGCTTGGTTTCCTCCATACCCTTGGTGGTTCACTTGCAAAGAAATGTTCAAATACCAGTCTCTAAAGAAATTAAAGCCATCTGAGACTGTGACATGGGCTCGCTACTGGCTTCATAATTTCCCAGGACATCTTCGCTATGACCTTCCTGCCATTTCGATTACATCTAATCAAGGCACAGGTGCGAATGCTTGGGAAAATTCCAATTGTATTCTAATTCCCTTATCTTTAACACTTTACCTTAATTGGTTCACTTTTCAGCCATTAGGATAAAGAATGTTACTTCAAAATCCAAGGAAGGGAACACTTCTCAACAAGCTATTGAAGTTAGTGATGATGCAACTCCAACAATACCAATAACAACAACAACTACTACAACAACAACACCGGCAGCAGCAGACATTTCCATTCCAAAGGTACTCAACTAACCCTGTTGTTTCGAGTAAACTGGAGTTTAATATTTAGATCTAACTTTTGTCTAACCCTTTTCAGACTAGCAAACTTCCACCAACAACTCCCAAGAAACGGAAACAAGGCCCCACTGACAAGGACCCAAAAACTGGTGAAAATTCTCCAACAGCTTCTAAGAAGAAGAAGAAGAAAGAAAGCTCCAAAGGCCATGAGCCTACTAACGTTCTTGGGCTTGATCCCAAAGACGTTGCTCCCTCAACAACATCTAAAATTCCACCTTCGACCTCCAATGTAACATTGGAACATATTGACAGCAACATTCCTTCCGATAATCCACAGGTAATTAAATTCAAATTCATAACAAAAATAGTTATTCATACCTTAGTGCATACTCTTAATTAATTATGTTTATGCATGATACTTCGAATGCAAACCCCACTGCTTCAAATCCTCCAACCGGGATTCATGCTCCAATCACTTCCTCTATTCATGGGGACTCCAGCAACTATGTGCAAAACAAAGGATCCTCCAACATGGCGGTCCTGACTGGAGCTTCAGAGGCACACGATGATCAAGGCACCTCGCCCCCTTTGAAGGAAGCAAACGAAGGGTCACCCCACAAGTCCAAAGAAAATCCACCAGAAAATTCCCTTCTGAAATCTCCTCTTGAAACCCTTCAAGAGAATCAAACAATCACTCATGCTGAAAAGGACAAGACTGATTCTTCTCAAGAGAGTGAAGAAACTGCAGAAGAAAGTTTTGGTGAAGAAGAAACCCAAAGTGGTTCAGCTGGTGGAACGAAATCTGATGCTATTAGCAGCGAGACCAATACCACCGATGTGGTGGATCCGTGCAACAAAGGAGAAAGCGATGAGCAATGCAAGGATGAAGATGATGGGGGTAAGACTAAAGAAACTATGGAGGTCGAAATGGACGCGACTCCTTTGAACAAGGAACTTTCCCCAACTTCCCAACCTCGACTGACTGAAGAGGAACTAGCTCTCCTAAAACAAAATGACCCCATTGGGTATATGAAAATTAAATTGTCCCAGATGCTAGAGCTATACTCCTTAACAAAGTCAGGAAAACAATCCTTGATGTAGACCTATTCGAAGTTCTTAAAAAGGATAGCACTGCTTGCTATACCATGAAGGAACTTCTTACTCAGGTTAACTCCACAACTTGCTCCTTGCCAATCAACACTATACTGTTCGATCTCCAAGTTTTATTGGACGATGTAACTGGATGTTTCCTACAAGATGAATAGGCTGCTGCTAAAGTTCAGGAGAAACAAAACGCCATGGATGCTGCTTATGAGCGTGCTTCGAAACTTTTTACAGAGGCTGAAGATCAAGCAACGCGTTTAAAACAAGCGAAGGCTGACTATGAAGTTCGAGCGCGGTCTATTCTCTTTTGGGAAGGACAAATTCAAGAGCTCCAGCAAAAGGTCAAAGAAGCTCAACAACAGCAATTGGCTTACGAAACTGACAACGTTAGTAACCAATTCGAAGAACTTATTAACAGGGGCCTTTCCGAAACAGAGGCAGCAGAGCGTATCAAAGGGGAGGTAACTACTCTAGAAGGAGTGAGACGTTATACCTAACAAAGGCTTGAGTCTTTCAGAAGCACCTTCGCAAGATTGAGGAACAATGTTTATTTTTAAACATTTTCTTATTTGAATTATTTGACACTTGGTTTTGTAATATAAACAACGCCATTTTGGCAATGTATGACACCATTTTGGCATCTTCTTGTGATACTTCGACTAGGTTGCTATTATTCGAATCTCCTGCAGGCGAGGTCTATATTTTTTCAAATATTTTCTGTTCACCTTTAAGATCCGTTTGTCATCAGTTAACTCTTCGATTTCATACGCGTTGTTTGAGAATCTTTTTAGTATTCGAAAAAGTCCTTCCCAATGAGGTGACCATTTACCTAATGCTTTATTCTTCTTGTCCATGGGCAATATGACTTTCCAGACTAAGTCATTAACAGTGAATGTTTTACCTTTCACCCTTTTGTTGTATGCCCTGGCTACCCTTTCCTTTTGCCTTATCAGGATTTCCAATGCATGCAATCTAACTTCGTCTAACTCAACTAACTCATTCATCATCATCTCCCAATATAATGCAGATGGGATCTCATTTTTCCTTTGAATTCGAACTGACTGCAGATGAATTTCCACTGGTAAAACAGCATCATGGACAAATGTTAGTTGGAAAGGCGTGGTGTTAGTGGCTTCTTTGGGAGATGTTCTACAAGCCCAAAGTATTTGGTCCAAAGTCTTATGCCAATTTTTTGGCTTCTTACCAACATGTTTTTTAATTAACCCTATTATCACTTTGTTTGCTGCTTCGACCTGACCATTTGCTTGAGCGTAATATGGTGTTGATGTTAATAATTTAAAACCCATCTCCTGAGCAAATTCCTGCATCTTTCTACCAGTGAACACAAAACCTTGGTCTGTGGTTATGCTCTCTGGTAATCCAAACCTATAAATTATCTGTTTCTGTATGAACCCAATAATAGCATCTTGATTAGCAACTATTAATGGTATTGCTTCGATCTATTTGGTGAAATAATCAATTCCCACTAAGATATATTTCTGTCCTTTAGACGAAGCAGGATTGATCTCTCCTATTAAATCTAATGCCCATCCTCTAAAGGGCCATGGTTTAATGATCGAATGTAACTCACTTGCAGGAGCATGCTGAATTCCTGCATGTTTCTGGCATTCTTCACACCCTTTAGCAAAATCTATACAATCTTTGAGCATGCTGGGCCAATACATGCCATATCGGAATAACAACCATTTCATTTTATGGCCTGCTTGGTGTGCCCCACATGCCCCACTGTGGACCTCCGATAATGCTAAGTATGCCTCACCTTCTCCTAGGCACTTCAGTAATACGCCTTCCTGGGTCTTCTTGAACAATTCATTTCCCATGAGGATGTATGATAACGCTCTATATTTTATCTTCCTATCAACATTCAGTGTTGGGTTTTTTAAATAACTCACTATTGGACTTCGCCAATCTGCATCTGTCAAAGTGTCTATGGCAAATATTCCGAATTCCTGTTTGTCAGCACAACCTAACTTCATATTTTCTAAGTCTGATGGTATGAGTCTAGTAGCCACAACCCTTCCTCTTAATTCAACCAAATCTTTAAATGCTTTGGTGGAGACCTTATACCCAGAAGCCAACTGTGCTAGGTCGTTTGCCTCCTGGTTTTCTATTCTTGGTATATGATTAATATCCATGTATTCGAATTTTTTGAGTAGCTTATTAGCTATGAAGAAATATGTAATCAAATTGTCCTTTATGCATTTGTATTCCTTTGTTATTTGCTTGACCACTAGCTCCGAATCTCCTCTAATTTCGATTCTAGTTGCCCCCAATTCCAACAAAGCTTCAAGTCCAACGATAAGCGCTTCGTATTCAGCTTCGTTGTTCGAGCAACGAGGACCATCTAATTTGTACTTGAATTTTGTTGGAATTCCTTCGGGAGAAATTATAAGAACTCCAACACCACTACCATCTTTATGGGTTGAACCATCAAAGTATAATTTCCAAGGTTGCATTTCAACGTAATCCATGACAGTATCTTCGATCAGTGAATGATCAACAATGAAATCAGAAATTATCTGACCTTTCACAGCTCTTAAAGGCATGAAAGTCAAAGAAAACTCTGTCAAGTCCAAAGCCCATTTACCAATTCTGCTATGCATTATTGGTTTCGAAAGCATGTGCTTGATAATATCGAAATGAGATGAAACATAAACATCAACAGGCTTTATATAACATTTAAGTTTCATACAAGAGAAATACAAACAGAGACATAGCTTTTCTATGTTGCTATATCTGGTTTCTGCATCATTCAACACCCTACTTAAATAGTACACGGCCCTTTCGATGCCATTGCTATCTTCTTGTGCTAACATACTACCTATAGTAAATTCAGAGGCAGATATGTACAATCTCATGGGTTTTCCCCACGAGGGTGGAGACAAGATAGGAGGCTGAGTGAGGTATCTTTTTATATTGTCAAACGCCTCCTGATGTGCTTCGTTCCATTCGAAAGTTTGTCCTTGCTTCAAACGAAGTAACGAAGAGAAAGCCTGGGTTCTTCCACTTAAATTCGAAATGAACCTTCTTAAAAAGTTTATTTTGCCTAGCAAAGACTGCAACTCCTTTTTTGATGTAGGTGCTTTCGTTTCAACAATGGCTTTGGTCTTATTTTGGTTGATTTCAATGCCTTTCTTATGAACCACAAAACCAAGGAAGTCTCCAGCCTACACGAAAAACGCACACTTAAGGGGATTCATTTTTAAGCCATGTTTTCTCATTCTTTTGAATGATTGGCTCAAATGATGCAAATGAGTTTCTGCAGATACTGATTTGAGGACTATATCATCAATGTAAACCTGCATAAAAGTCTCAATAAAATCATGGAAAATCGAATTCATTGCCCTTTGATAAGTTGCTCCAGCATTTTTTAAGCCAAAAGGCATTACTACCCATTCGTAGGTGCCTAAGGCTCCTGGACAATGAAATGCTGTCTTAGAAATATCTTCTTCAGCAATAAAGATCTGGTTATACCCAGAGTATCCATCTAACATACTTAAATATTCAAATCCTACAGCAGAATCTATTAACATTTCTGCCACAAGCATGGAATACTCATCTTTGGGGGTAGCAGTATTTAAATCTCTAAAATCTATGCAAATTCTCAGAGAAACATTCTTCTTAATAACATGTACTATATTTGATAACCATTCGACATACCTTGTGGTCCTGATGAATTTGCAGCGCAACAACCTTTCAATTTCAGCTTTGATCTTCATGAGGACTGCAGGTGCGAACCTTCTAGGGGTCTGCTTGATGGGCTTCTTGCCATCCTTGATTGGAAGTCTGTGTTCCACTAACTCCCTCTTTAAACCAGGCATTTCATAATAATCCCACGCGAAACAATCTCTGTTCTTCCCAAGGACTTCGATCACTTTCTGTTTGAGGCTTGAATTGAGTTTTGCGCTCACGTAAGTTATTCTTTTTGTGTTTTCATCTCCCAAGTTTACCTCTTATAGTGGGTCCTGTGCTAACATTTTGGCACCAGAGTCTGTGGGATCCCTCTCGAAGCCTAAATGTTCCTTATCATAAATGGCGTCTAGCCTTTGATCTATATCAATTATTTCTTCTTCAAAGGGTAAGCCTTTTGAGCCATCCCTATCTGTTTTGTTTACTTCTGCAGCCATACTATCCATTTCAGCTTCTAAGGCCGCCTTCCATTCGTTCTCAGCCATGTAGGCCGAAATCTTTTCGAAGAAAGAGGACTCTAGGCAGGATTACCGAATTCCCATCCCGCTGGCCGTCTTTGTGCAGTGCCTTCGACTTCTCCATCCCCCTTGATTATCCTTCGATCCCAATACATTCCATCATGGCGAAGAGTCATGTAATAATGCGCATTCCTGGTCTCATTGATCTTGTCATTAGGGGTACAAGGAGCAATTTTGGCCAAGTGTTTGTCATAGTTTCTCTTATCAACTAAGTTTACTGCTGTCATGAAGTAGCTTTGGTAGCTTCGATATTTTCAACAATGCCATCCTTTCTCCATAATACTAACCTCTGATGCATTGATGATGGGACTGCTCCAATGCCATGGATCCATTCTCTGCCCAATAGCAAATTGTAGTTGGCTTTAGCTTCGATTACCATGAACATAGTGGGTCTGCAACTTGATCCTACTGTCAAATCCACTTGAATCACCCCCAATGTGTGGCCTTCTCGAAACTCTGGGACTTCTAACCTTTCGACCCTTGCCCATGGTTCTATAACTCCCCTTTGTGGTTCCTCTCGAATCACTGGGACTTCTAACCTTTGTGCCCTTTCCCCCAAGTTAACCCTATCTTCGGCTGGTCTATAGGATGGGTCATCAGCAATTTGTTCTATGACGGGTATGTTCGCTCGAACCCCCGTCTGATTTTGCCTACGCCTTTCTGGTGGAGCGAAAAAATCTGCTATTCGACTCATGTTTTCCGCATTTTCTCTGTTGGTTACAGTTACGTTTTGTACTATTGGGGCAAATATTTCTTGCATAGTCTGCGCTAACACTCCTATCATATTATGGTTACTATCATCCATTAATTTCCTAAAGGCCATCTGATTTTCTGTGGTTAAGATAGGCAATGTATTATGACCCACTGAACCTTGGGTATTTGTCATAAATTGGTTGGCCCCAGATCCAGACCCAAATTGTGGTGACGCATTTGATGTAGAATTGTGCAAACCCACCATAAAAGATGTTGGCATCCCATAGGAGGGATTTTTGAGTCTAGTGCCATCGAAACCGGGTGGTCTAGTTGGTGGTGGGGTGGCGAAATGGGTTTGTGTCCCTGGTGGTGGGACAAATCCTGCAAGATAACCAGTGGTCCCTGTATTTCCTAGGGTCGAACTGTTGGTTGTCGTGCCACTTGCTCCATTTGTGGCCACACTACTGGTAGAAGATGCAACAGACTGTGCGTTCGTAGGGATCGCGTTAGACGTCCCCGTCGAAACAGACGTATTGGTGCCTGTTCCATGTGGGATATTTTGTTCCCCTTGTTGATTGTTTGGATTAGACATCCCACTACTAGGTTTTCTTCTGGGTAAGGGTTGATTACTATTAGTTGTTTTACCACTTCTAAGGTTCATATAACGACGAAATTGATATTTAGAAAAGAACTTACACGACAAGATTATATCCTAAAAAATCTTTACTTTCAACTTTCTTAACAACCTGGTCCCACCAGGTGTGCCAATTTGTTCACAGTGATTTCTGGTGAACAAGCGCTACTCTTCCAAACTATCGAATAAACTTAATGACTGTTATTTAATTTCTCTGGTAACTTGTAGGATCGACTAGATTGATCCTATGGAACATGGTTGTTTGGTTAAGTCTAATTGTAAACTGGTGTTCATATTCAGGACTTCAAATTAGAATTGTTTCTAAGATATCCATTCCACTTCGATTACTATACTGAATGGTTCGAAGGATGACTTCTATATGGTATTAGGAATGTTCATGAAAAAAGTTTAAAGACTTAAAATTGGGTAAATGGCAGGATTAAATTAGTGGATGCGAAAGTTACTGAATGTTTAGAGGGTTCGAACATAAGAAAAGTATTTAAGTGCAGAGAGGAATAAATGACTTCGAATGTAAATACTTTAATGTAAAGGCAAGAAACGTAAAATGTTTGAAGCACAAATGAAATGAAAATGAAAGACAAAACTGGAAAATGTAAAGAGTTTCATTGAATTGTAAATGCTGGTGTTATCATACGTACATCTTTCGAGCATTCGTTTCCCTATCCATGCGGTATTCTGAATGTTTATTGGATTTGTACAACATATATGACACCCCAAATCCTAACACTAAGACCTCTATTTATACTATTTCGACCATAACGGTCTTGTTATCAGAATCTGCCACGTTCGAAGCATGCAGAGCAATACTTCCCTCTAGCCTCCACGCGTCCTCGAATGTTCCAATGCTTAGGTATTTTGAATTTCCAATATCCCGCTCACATTTAAATTTCAAACGCCTTGGTACCTTCATTTCGAATTCGTGTCGAAAATAACCCTCGCAGATATAGTTTTGTTAGTATTTCGGACAATGCTTTAGACTTACACTCCACAACTACCAATCGAAACCCTGAACTTTAATATTTCCATTCGAAAAAAACATTCTCTTCCACTCTAAATCATCAAACTTGTCTTATTCAAACAAAGCCCAATCATTTTATCTCGAATCATAACATCAAAATCTTCAGCCAACACTTCAAAGGGTGCTTGAGGTTCTTTTGAGCTTGCCTGATGTCCAATGAAGCTTTCCCAATGCTTGGCTTGTTTTGAAGTAGCCTGAATCGTGCTACAGAACTCAACCTGCAAAGCTTCCAAACAAAAATGGCAATGTGTGTTAATGGAGTTACAACAACTTATGGATGGTCTGGATAGCTCAAGTATGTTGGTTGGAAGGTGTTTGGAGTAGCTTTGGACAAAACCCACGATGGAATTTGATGATGGCTTGCAAAATGCAGAACTGGCCCTATTTTGCAAGAAAATGGGGATTTTGTGCACAAGGAGTTTTGAGAGGTCAAGGACTTGTGTTTCTGGCTTGTTAGGGTGTATGAAACTTGTTTGACAACTTTGTTTTAGTTGGTTTTATCATATGTGAGAGATGCCTTGTGTTTTGCAAGTTTTCTTCCTCTTGAAGCAAAAGAATGGAAGTGAGGTTATAGACTTGTACATGCCATCCTATCACCCTGCACACAACCCTCTTGGCCCCTCTAATTAATGGATTTTGTTTGCAGCATAAGATCTGGTTCAATGCTCTAGGATGTTGTTTTGACATAAAGCAAAGTTCAAGCAAAAATGGCATTGTTACTTTTTCCATTTAAGGCTTAATCTAGTGTACAATACCCTAATGACCAAGACAATGACTTGGCTCAATTGATATGCATTAAATTATGGAGTACAAACTGGTTTAGAGGCCTGTAATTGTGAACCAAGCTAGCTAGATCAGATTTGGCAAGTGGTATGAACATGTATTGGCCATGGATCAAAGTGAGTTTTTGCCAACTTCAAGCATTCGATTCTTCCTAACCAAAAAGGTGTTTGAGGAGTTCTTGGACAATTTGGAAAGCTTGCAACATGTAATATAATCCATCTTTGAAATGCAAATTGAAACTCCAAGTGGAACTATGTGAAAAATGGCCAAGAAGATGGGTCAAAATCCTGCCTAAACTAGGGCAATCTTTTTCTAAGTTAAAAGTTTTAGGTACCCTTGTTCCAAAAATCATAACTTGAGATAAAAGATTCTTTTGAGAAAACTTTGTGAATAAAAGTTGTATACTTTGTGATGGACTACAACTTTCATGTTGCAAGTTTTGTTTGAATCCATTTTCATCTTGGTGAAAAAATGGGACAAAGTTAGGAAAAAATAAGAAACTTTTATAACTTAGAAAAATTCTAAGTTATGAAAATTTTCCATTTTAAACCCTAATTTGCATTTTTGGGTTTCTTGATGAACAAGTTTCATAATTTGACATGTATTGATGAAAAATTACCCTTGGCACTTGATTTTGACCAAAAAGTCAAAGTTTGACTTTTCAGTATACAATCAAATTTTGATCAGTTGACTGAAAAATTCATTTGTCAATCCTATGCATTTGAGATCTTTTAAACTTGTTGAATGGGTCAAGACAATGTTATTGAGTCCTTGAGTCCATGGTTGAGCTTGATTTGCCATTGGCTACCTTTGTACAGTCAAAACCCTAAAAATGACCATTTTGCCCTTTTGGTGATCTGATCAAATTTCTTGTGGAATTGTGATCCAAACTTGATCAAATGGTTCATATGAGTTCATAATGTAGATGTGAATCAAAATTCACAAGGTTTGACTGTCAATTGGCCACAGTTGACTTTTCCCCCAATACAACTGATTTCTAGGTCAACTGTCCAATTGACTGGGAAAAAATTTGAATCAAGGCTTGAAACTTGGTATGGACAAACTTGTGATTCCAATATGAAGTATGAAAGTCACTTTGGGTATTGTAGGTCAAAACATCACTGTGCAAACTCAAACCCTAATTTAGGTCAACAGTGCAAGGAGGTGTCTTGAGCAGAGCAAACCCTAGCTTGATCTTGAGTTCCAAGAGTCTTGTGATGAAAAATGTTGATGAAATGAGAGGGCAAATTTTGGGGTACAACAGTGCGCATGTGCGAGTGTGTTGATTTCAGTTATCTTTTATCTTTGCACATGTTAAGGGTGATCTAATTTGATTTTAAGATTAAGCATTCATTCTTGTCATGCAAACCCTATTATCAAACATCTAGCAGTTGTATAATTTGCAGAAATTAAAATGCGGAAATTAAATTATAAGGAGTCGGGTATTTACATCGCCAAAATCAACCCTTTGAAAATAGAATAAAGCGGTAAAATAAAAGTCCTAATTAATTATTACATACCAGAAGCAGATACATCATAATTAAATACAGAAAAATAAATCGCGCGAGGTGAAATTGAATCGAATGCGAGATTAGGGTTTTGACCATTTTTAAAAGAAAATGCTTTTTTTTGTTGTTTTTAATTAAGAAAAGGAATTAAGTCCTAAATTAAATACTAAATTAATTATAAATTAATTAAATGGAAAATAATTAATGACATGTTTTTTTTTGGAGTTTTTTTAATTTAAGAAAGAAAATAAAAATAATTAAATGAATTAAAACCTAATGATTTCTAATTAATTTTATTTATTTACAAAAATAAATTAAAGTTATTCTAGAATTAAACCTAATTAATTAGTTAGCATTTATTAATAAAAATAAAATTCTGAATTTTAATTGGATAAAAAGTTTTTTTGTGATTTTTGATAAGAAGGAAAATTAATTTTATTGGTTAGTAAATTAATTAAACAAAATAAAGAAATTAAATTAAATAAACAAAATAAAGAAAGTAGAGAAATTGGGCCTGATTTGGGTGTGTAGAAAGCAATTTTGTTGGCCCATTAGCATCCAGTCCAATTGACTTTTGGGATTCCCTGCATATGCGTTGACTGAGTCCATGGTGTGCCCTCAAGGTTTGGCCACCAGATCTGGCCATCTGGCCATCTGGCACGTTGATTGGTGAGTGTCCATGATGGGTCTCAGGCTGGAACGTGCACATGATTATCTGCAAGAAAATAATATTGAGAAAATGGGGGACCTGGGATTCGAACCCAGGTCCTGAAAGGGATATACACGCTATGCCTGCCACTACACCATTTGACTTTTTTTGTCAAAATAATATAAGTTAATAATAATATAAACAAAGCAAACACACTGATGGATTTTCGCACGAAATTCATACAAACCAGTAAGGGGGTGACAACACATTATCCCTGTCCTCAAACCGTGGCTAAAAGTTCCAATAGCTATACCTACAGACCCTGTCCGTCACTACAAACCATGTCCATTCCAAAATCTTGCATAGGCCATGAAAATGCATTCTAAGAACATGGTTGAGTTCGTCTCAACCTGCTGATCACAACCATAGCCATTATCATGGCCAATTTTTCCTGAAACGAAAAAACCTAAAAACAAGAACTAAACCCTAGTCATGGTGGATCTCCATATAGGTCAGATAAATGCAATTGGTTATTACAAAAAGCTTGCAAATGACTTGTAGATTCAAAATATGCTATCAATTCATGCTAACTATGCCTAATTTCAAAGATACGAAATCAAGAACAGGGCCATGTTACGAATGACTTACAGTGTGTATGAGGGTCTGAAAATGCATGGTTTGGATTGGTTTCTCTTGTGGAGATGGCCAGGAAGAGATTGAGACACTTGCCAAGCCCTAAGGATACCTCTATGATTGATTTCGATCTCAAACTTTTTCTTGTTTTTTGCAAATTTCGTTCTGCCTCTATGCTTGATCTCCAACCCTGATTTTTGTATGTTTCGCTTCCTTATGTAATGCACAATGTATTAGGGTAAAAAATTCTGTCCAAATCTTCCTCCATTGATGATTTTGAGATTTGATTTTATTCTCTTTAAAAGCTTTCCAAATTTGGCCTAAATCCAATCTCCTTGTGCATAATGACCTTGATACGAGTTTGGAAGGATGCAAGTTGTCTATTGAAACCTGAAATGATCACAAGATCTTTAGTTTTCAATGTTTTTGATTTTATGTGATTTTATTTGATTTAAAATGAATTAATTCAAATAAAAATCAAATTAAATAATAAAAATAAGATATGGAGACATGGCCAAAGCTAGAGCACGTGGGCAATAATTCAAACTCAAAACAAGTGAAAAAGAATGGGCCCATTTGGCAAAATTTGAAGTTTTGGGGATAGTTGACTTTTGGCAATTTTGCAAAAAAGTCCAACTTCAACAATGCATAAGTTCCTCAATTTTGACTCTTTGGATGTGTTATTAGACTTTTTAGAAAGGTTGAGATGTCCCCTAACCAAAACGTTTGGTGTCATCTCATTTTGATATTCCATCCTCAAGTTAGAAGCTTTGACAAAAAAGGTGTTTTTGTTGACTTACAAAAATGACCTATAATGTCAAAATTCACAACTTCTTGTGGGTGCATATTTTGATCTTGGGGGTATGAAGATGGATTGTAGGAAATGGCATCCTATTTAAAAGGAGCTTTGGATGGGTCATTTCTCATAAAGTATGAGAAAGTTATGCTTGGTCAAAGTTGAGTTGACTTTTTCTACAAAACCCTAATTTAGCAACTTTTGAATCTTGATGAATCTTGAGCAATTCTTGATGAATCATGATCAACCCTTGATAAAATGATGAAATATACTTCAAAATGAGAATGTTGACAAAAATATTGAAGTTTTACTGTATGTAGGTCACAGTTGACTTTTGCTCTAGTATAGTCGATTTTTGGACCTTTGAGCAATTGACTGAGCAAACTTCCTCTGCAAGGCTTGAAACTTGACATGGATGACCTTGAGAACATATTAGGAAAATGGTGATAATATAAGGTCATTTGGACTCAAATATCTTGATGCAATGTGAAACCCTAATTTGGGATAGACTGCCTTAGGAGAGAGCTTGTCTGACCAACTCTTGGACTACCTTGAGCAACTTGGAGATTTTTCTTGCAATGTTTTGAGAAAAATGGGAGGGAAAATTTTGGGGTACAACACCTTCTAACCAAGCAAGATTCAAAACCGAGACTATTGAGATGGATTCTACTTCTATAAGAGTTCGATTTAGATATTAAAGATAAGAAAGTTACCGAGAACGTAGTAGCCGACCATTTATCTCGAATGGAGAGGATGAAACTAGAAGAGGTACCCATTAACGATGACTTCCCGTATGAACGTTTGTTAGCTCAGATGGACTTGGCAGATGCCAACGTAGAACCACCTGAATTAAATCCAAACCAATTACTTTTAAAACTTGACACACATGCCGTTAGCCGTGATTTACAAGAAAGCTAAGACGCAATAGATAATGATATGAACGAAACTTTGGACTCTGTCCGAACTAATCAGACCTTACCATGGTATGCACATATAGAAAATTACTTAGAGGCTAAAATCCTACCCCCTAATCTGACCTATCAACAGAAGAAAAAATTCTTTCATGATCTGAAACATTACTTTAGGGATGAACCTTTACTATTCAAGAGAAGTGCCGACGGTATTTTACGAAGATGCGTCCCAGAGAGCGAAATTGAAAACATTATTTCTCATTATCATGACGCCCCTTATGGAGGCCATGCAAGCACATTTAAGACGTGCGCTAAAATTCTGTAGTCTGGTTTCTATTGGCCAAATCTATGGAAAGATGTGCACATAGCCATTCTTAACTGCGATCGATGCCAACGCACTGGAAACATATCCAGACGCGATGAGATGACTTAGACTGGAATTCTACAAGTAGAAGTCTTTGATGTTTAGGGAATAGACTTCATGGGACCATTTCCGTCATCATTCGGAAATAAATACATACTTGTGGCTGTAGATTACATTTCAAAATGGATCGAAGCAATAGCTTCTCCAACAAACGACACTCAAGTCATGATTAAACTCTTCAAGAATTATCTTCCCAAGATTTGGTGTACCCAAACAAGTCATAAGCGACGGTGGCTCCCACTTCATATCCAAAATCTTCGATAAACTCCTAACCAAATATGGGGTGAAACACCACATAGCAACACCATACCACCCCCAAACAAGCGGATAGGTGGAAGTCTCAAATCGGTAAGTAAAACAAATATTTGAAAAAACTGTCGCCACGTCAAGAAAGGACTGGTCGGCCAAGTTACCTGAAGCACTATGGGCTTATAGGACATCATTCAAGACGCCAATCAGAACAACACCCTTTAAACTCATCTATGGTAAGTCATGTCACCTGCCAGTGGAAATAGAACACAAAGCTTATTGGGAAATTAAAACTATAAACCTAAGCTACACCACAGTAGGTGAGAAAAGGATCCTCGACATAAATGAACTAGAAAGCTAAGGTTAGATGCATATGAAAATGCGAGGATCTACAAAGAAAGGACGAAAAAGTGGCATGACAAACGAATCTCAAGGAAGGAGTTCAATGAAGGAGATGTAGTTCTCTTATTCAACTCTCATTTAAAACTCTTTCCCAGGAAACTCCGTTTAAGATGGTCTGGACCCTTCGAAGTGACAAAAGTCTTTCCAAGTGGTGCCATCGAGATCAAAGGAAAGTCCACAAACCCATTCATAGTAAATGGCCAATGTTTAAAACATTATCACAACTTTGAAAACAAAGACTACGCTGCGAGCTTAACGCTTATAGAGCTACCGCCCGAAATAGGAGACTAATTCAAGTCTGAAACGATATCAAGCTAACAACATTAAACAAGCGCTTTGTGGGAGGCAACCCACACGTTTTTCATTTAATTTCTTTCAAAATCCCTTTATTTTTTATTTTCTCTATTATGGTTATTATTTCGATACCTAGATTATTATCATTGCATATTTTGTTTGTTTTCTTCCTCTTTATTTACTAACTTTAATACCGACTCACAGGAACTAACTAGATAGACTAACTTATGGATATTATCACCTTCGCTACGGGGGCCAAGTAGAGGCGTTATGAGATACTAGCTCAGCACCAGATGAATTTGACGACTTATGTGCATGATCCCACGTTAATAGTTCCAGGTATCTGGGAGAGTGTTTATTTTTTGTCCAAACAGATAGGTTGGGAAGGATTCCTTGCCCATAAGTAACCCACCTATCGAAACCTTACCCTAGAGTTCCTGAGCTCACTCCATTATAAACCTACCCAAGGATTAGGGCGTAATAGAGGACAAATGTCCTTCAAATTATTCGGCTTTACCCACCATTTTACCGTTCGTCGTCTTGCTGAGCTGCTAGGATTTACTAGTTCCATAGATGCTTACATGGAGACCCAGGAAGACGACTACCTTGATTTTGAGCTAAACCATTTTTGGAGGGATATAGCTGGCCAATACCCTGAGGACCCTGACCACCTGGATGTGACTGATATCCATAACCCAACAATTAGGTATTTCCATCACATCTTAGCTTTTACCCTATTCAGAAAACCTATAAACCGACACTCAGTTTCTAGGGATGAGTTATTTATTATATACTGTGCTTTCCAGTCTAGACCCGTAGTTGGTGCATCATTTATGATCGCCAATATGTTTGCTATAGCCCAGTGTAACCATGGACTTATCTGTGTCGGCGGGCTAGTCACTATGATAGCCGAGGCATTATCCCTGAGATCATCATTATCACGCCTTACGCCATATGACAGATACTATACCATGGACATACCATTCTGTTTTAACATTACTCTCATAGGTAACCTCGAACCACCTCAATTTCAGCTCCTAGTACGGAATGATTTTGTCTACTACTTCCTCTTGCTTAGCCCAGAGAACACGAGTGTCCATAACAAGAAAAAACTGGCTGTATAACCTCGAGAAGACAGATGAGCATGACCCTGAGAGAGAGGAGAGCGAACCGTCCACACCTCCTGGTTACCATGAGTATACTCCACTAGACGACCCTACACCTCCCCCTGTTACCGAAGCTGTCAATGTTCCTATGGTAGATCATGCACATACTATCGAGACACTGCATTCTGAGGAGAGCTCACCACTGTTAGAGACAACATCATCACACTTCGCCGTGACTTCTTTTATTTCATGGATGTCGTCACCGAGCAGTTCGACCATATCTATCAGCATTTGCACTCTACTGCTCCACCCCCAGGGAGGACACTGTTTGTTCTCAGTATGGGGGGGGGTGTTACATTATTATTTTTATACATTATTATTTTAAATGCTCATATTTTTCGAATATTTTGTTACAATCGGTTCTAAATGTTTTGAATATTTATTTTATTCAATAGTATTTATTTATTTCATTTCGTATTTCATATTTTTCATTTTTGGTTAATTTCTATCTTTAATTAAATTTTTTCTATTTCTATTCTATTATCATTCCTCCGATTCTACAAATTATGTGCCACTAACTATTCATATAGATATATATCCCATGTAACATCACTTAAACTATATGAATAAATAAATAATTAAACAATTTTTGCTTTAACAATGCACGCGGTCAAACAAGTGGACAGACAATCCTGCACGCGCCATTAAACCCTGACGAACGTCAGGAAGCATGTGACGAGCGTCAGAAGCTTGTCTCTTTAACCCTGACGAACGTCAGGAAACGTGTGACGACCGTTAGTGCCGGTCCCCCATGATTCCTTCCCGTGATCGTTGAACCATTGAAAAAAAAATCTATCTTAAAAACCCCCCATTACTCCATTCATCCATAACTTCTATAACCTCCCATATTCATAATTATCTCATAAACCTCACTCATTTCCCATTCATAAATCTATCTATTTAAACCCTTTTTCCATTCCTTAGTTTTCACCACTACCACCCACCTTCCTTCCATTTCTTTATCACCATTACATTTTCTTCTTTGTCAAAATCAAAATCATGGCCGCCCAAAGGAATCCACCAAACCAAGAAGAACCCGACATGCGCCATCTCGTGTTCCGGCAAGGAGAAATAGGAGAACTTCAAAAGGAAAGGTACATCAAATTCTATCGTCGAGGTTTGACATCCACTAGGTTTGTCGACAACAATTGCTTGCAAGAATTGGGGTTACGAAACAATATGCAAGGCTTGCTCGACAAAGCCGGCCTGAGCTTTATAAGCACATTGAACACACCAACCTACGAGGCTCTAACATTGGAATTCTTGAGTTCCTACGCCTACCACACTCGAGACAATGCTGATGCACACCTAACTGGAGCCGCTCAATTTCAGATGTTCAACCAACAATACACGCTTAGCCATGAAAATTTGAGCGAAATGTTTCGTTATCCCCATGGAAATGATGTGCAATATCGTATTCCCCCGGAGATAGACTGGAATGGAAGTGCATAGGCACTATGGGAAAGAATAACCGATGAACCCAATGTTATTCCTGAAGTACGCTACGCCTCTCACATTCACAACCCAAATATCCGTTTCTTACACCGCATTATGGCTAACACGGTGTTTAGAAGGGCAAACAACAACAAAGTCAACACTAAAGAGTTGTATGCTCTTCACTGCGCCTTTTCACAAGACCTCCGTCTTAATCCCGTTTCATTAATGATGTCCCATATTCAAAACCTTATTACGAGAGATGGGACTACGCCTTTTTGTATCTGAGGCATTGTCACCACAATCGCAGTTCACCTGAACTGGGGGGAAAGGATTCAAATCCTACCTCCGCTGCCAGCAGTTTATATGGAAATTGATAACTGTAGAGTTGTCCGCCTGATCAAAGTGAGAGAAGCTGGAGGTTACTATCTAATGGTGAAGAATGCAAAAGTTCGTAGCGTCATCTTGCCGAATCACAATCGCATAAATTTGGGCAATCCTGATAATTGGCTTTACAACCTGAACGCACCAGAACCCGGAGTAAATGAGCAAGGAAATCAAGGTGAGGCCAACAATGCTACTATTGATCAAATTGAAGAAGAATTAGAGCATCAAGAGCCCTAACCACAGCACGCCAACAATCCTGCCACCATTGATGCAATCTATGCAGCAGAACCAGCTGTCCACTCAACGCTACCATAGCCTCGAGTCATGCCAAATTGAGATGTTGAATCTCATGCAACAAATGCAGAGAGACCAAAGAGACTATGCTCACAGGCACGATCAAAGTATGCTGGAATTCACCGCAGGAATGACGGAAGATATGCGAGCCTTAACGCTTCATGTTGAAGACTTGTATAACATCATTTCTCGTGGGAATGGAGGCGAATCTTCCAGAAGCAGTGAGCAAGCACGTAGAAGAGCAAGGACACGTGGCAGATTTCGAAGACAAGAGGAGGAAGAATAACTGTCTAGTTTCCACTTCCCTTTTCCATCTTCTGTCAATACATTGAGGACAATGTATGATTCAAGTATGGGGGAGGAAGTATTTTCCCTTCAGTAATTTTTATTTTTCTTTGTAATTTCCCTTCTGTTATCTCTAATTCAATAAAATTTTTGTTACCAAGTTATCTCTTGAAGCATTTTGTGCTATTTTTCCGATTCCCCTATTTTGTTTTGGCCCTATCAAAATTTTTATGCATAACTTGACTCACTCGACAAGTACATAGGCTGCAAGATCTTTAATAGTTAGGAATTGTGGCAAGATCAAGCGAATTTACTACCGTCTAGACATTCTACAATCGCAGAGTATGATAGACTAGTTCAAGTACCTGTTATTCCAAAACCCTGAGTTTTAGTTTATGTAGTAACCTTGAGTAGTTTATATTAGCAGTCAGCACTGCCTTAAACACAAACTACGTAAGAAGTCGATAAATATAAGTGGATGATCTAATTTTTTATTTCAGAAAAATGTTACAAGGTTTAAAAAAAGAGAGGTAACGCACCAATTAAATTGGGTGATCCTTACCCGATCGTTTAATCTAAAGGATGTAAGCCTTACATTAAAAATCCTTTGGTAGATGGTTCAGGAGCGCCTGGTACTAAACTTGGTAGGGCAGATTACGGTCTGATCCCCTGCATCCCGCCATGGATAGAAAAAGGTTTCCACATTACTGTGCCAGAAACCTCTAAGGTCTAAAAGAGATCATAACCACTAATCGGCTGTTCTGCTATGTGCGTGCAAAGATAAAGGGCTTAATGTGATTGCGCTGGAATGAAAGGGACGAAACGAGACAAATACTCGAGGTAGGCTATGATAGCACCTGTAACTAGTTTACATAAAATGGGACTATCTAGTGTCATTACCGTAGTAATGGAGCATGAATCAAGCTTTCAATTTTCTGACAAAAACACAACGCAACCATATATGAGTTGATTCGAGTCATGTATGCGCATCTGACCATGTTTAGAAAAACATCGTACTGAGCATTTGCTTGAGGACAAGCAAAGTTCAAGTATGGGGGAGTTTGATAACACACAAATATATGATATTTTTGGCTTGATATACATAAATTATTTCTCTTATTTTATTTTGAATTATATTATTTTATAGGTAATACGCAGGTGTTCATCTATTTTTGCAGATAAATATTAAGCTAAAACACTTTGGAAGAAATGAATAAAAAAGGGTGAAAAGATAGCAAAAAGGGCCAAAGAAGAATAGAAGAAACTAGCTTAAGCCCATCACAAGGCGAGCGAGCACGTGGCCCACTATAGCAAAGACCTTGACGATCATCAAGGTATGCTGCCGTTCGTCATGGGTGTAATGGACCAAGTGACCATCGTCACTTGGACTTGATGAACGTCACAAGCCCACTTTATTCCTCTTTGACCATGCACTGCCAAATCCAACGGAAGAAAACTATTTCAAATGCAAATCCAACATCCATCCTACTTCTTCGATCCACTCAGTCAATGCATGGAAACGTAACCGTCTCAGTAGTCCTATTATTTCTTAAAGGAACACAAAGTGCCCCTACATTATCGAGAACCAACATATCACACAGAGGGCTATAAATAGGACCCTGGACACAACGAACAGGGGGTCGGACTTTTGATATATTTTGGAGAATTCATTTTTTCTAAGGCAATTTTCTTTAAGCATTATTCTTTTTCCTGCAAATTTTATACTTCTCTAGCAATTATTTTTCTATACGATTGTCTCTGTTCCCGACCGAAGCAAAGCCTACAGTTTGTGCAGGAGTGCTTCTAGTCAAGAATTAGAAGTGATTATACCCGTATCCAGAATTATTACCAGGTTTATTTTTATGAATTGTTATTATTTTTAATTAATATAATCATGTTTATTCTGTTTTGTCTCTGGAATTGTTCTGTGATTTGGTCTGATATTATGTTAGGCTAGAATTAGTCTACCGGTATGTAAGGTCATATAACCAAGGGATCGAGTGACTCAGTTGGGATAATTTTTACTACAAAACCTTTTTCTGGTCTAAGTTGCTATTTTTAATCGTTAAATTTTTTTTTACGAAAGTAAATTACAGATAGAGGTTAGGGTCAACAAAGCGGAAGTTTGAGATCTTTTAACTGGACAGTAGTAATTAGGCATTGGCTTAAAATACAGCGGAAGCACTTCAAAGTTAATTAAGATTTTATTTCGTTTTCAAAAGGTGTTTTTAACTCCCGTGGGATGGCGAAAGCGTACGTTAGGACTTAACTGCATAGCCTAGATCAATAAAACGACAGTGTGAGACGAGGGATTTTAAACTAAATAGGTTTTGCTGAAAGTTGTTTTGAAAATATAAAGACACCCAACTAGTTACTATCTCCCGAGGTTCGACTATCACATACTGGTAGTTCCGCTTATTGATAATTAAAATTAAACTTAATTTAGTATTTAGTTTCCCTGCAACCCAATCAAACATTCATTAACTTTAGATTTGCAAAGTAACAATAGAAGACGGTAGTTCGATTCATCAGTCTCTGTGGTTCGATATCTTTTAAAACTACACGACAAGACTGTGCACTTGCAGTCCGAATCATTAGATACCTCAGTGTAGATCGATCACCAGACCACGGTAAAGGGAAAAGCTTTATATTTTGATAGAAACAACGTTAACATTTTTTTGGTAAACCCTCTCTATATGAGTTTGCATGAAGTTGATGAGTTCAACAAGGAGCTGGGCAAGTTGAAGGATCATGATTCTATTGCCCGTACCATTTTGCAAGAAGGTAGGAGTGTTGAGTTGAATGTAGCGGGTATTCCTTTTTGGTATAATAGGGAGGGTATGACACCTGAGGCTCAGGTGGTACTCCTTTTGGTTTTTCACAACATCAAGCCTAAGCTTCACAGGTCATCCATTCCAATTGACGTGGCTTTGTTAGTTCAGTTCATTTTAGAGGACAGGAAAGTGGACGTGGCTGGAATTATCTCCAAAGAAATCTGGCAATTTGTGGAAAGCACGAAGACAAAAGAGGTAAACTCTCATGCACCTCTTCCTTTTCCTTGTCTTATCACTGACATGTGTTTAGAGAATGGGATCTTAATGTCGAAAGAGATCAATGAAAAAGTGAGAGGGGGCGATTAATTATGATTATCTTAGCCGATACTGTTTGGGAAAATTGGCAATGAAATGGAAGAAGAAAATTGTAGGTGAGTCTTCAGGTACTCAAGAAGGAGTTGAGGGGCTGGATTATTCTGCTTGGGATCCAAGAATGAAGGAAACATGTAACTACACCTGGGACATGTTGGAAGCACATAGAAGATCCGGAAGCTTCTTGCATGATTCCATGGCAAAATTGTTCCTTCATCAGTCCAACCCGTAAGAGCCGGTCACTTTCCCCTCTCAAGCTGAGTATAATGCATTCTGCACTTGTCCCGAGGGCAGGCGCCCGTTCTTTTTGGAGGGGGCAGCGCATGCTAGAGCGCATGAGGGTAATGAATGAAATGACGATAATGATGGTGGAGATGACATGGATTTTTGATATTGTGGTAACCAGCGGAGAATTTTAATTTCAGTTTTAGTTTATGCTAGTCTTTAATTACTGAAACAATTTGGCGTGCTTAAGTTTGTTGTGAACAACTAGAATTTGGTGTGGTATTTTGGGATTTTGTTGTTTTTGTTTTTGTTGGGTAGTGGTACCCATTTTCTTTTGTTAAAAAAAGGAGTTGTTTTGATTAAAGTAGTTAGAGATTACTTTAGTAGATTGTGCATTTCTTTTTTATTTTATTATAAAAAAAAGAGAAGACATAGGTGGAAGAAGTGCTCAAGGAGCAATTTGATTTTGGAACTCAATCGAACTCGTGATTTGAGTGGTGATGATACAAATCTCAAAGCATTGCAAATAAGGTATCATTTTACTGTTTTGTAGAATGTTAGCATAATAATGAAAATAGTGCTTTGAGCAAAAAGATAGTTATGTGTTGTTATGTAAATGTGTGTGCATACTTGAATCATTAGGACATAACCACAAATGTGAGAAAATTTCCGTTGTTTACTAAACCGTTAAAGTTGTAGTAATTATTGTTTTAGCTCGAACGAGTCATGCAAAATCTTGTTGTCGAAAAAATATCTTGGAAAATTAGAAGTGATTAAGGCATTGTTTCTGTTTTATGAGAGTAACCACCATTCCCAAAAGGGCTTCATCTAACCTTGTGAATTTGTGAAACTTTGTGAACCCTTTTGAGCCTTAAATAATTTTTTTGGAATAAATCTATCATGAAGTCAACAAATTCCTAAGTATACCACTTAGTAATTATTGATGATTAAGGAAGACAAAGGAAAGTCAATGATGATTCATTCTAAAAGAATTTTTTTGTCTATCACACTTTACCCAATTTTCAAATTAACCTTTGAAGAGCATTAATGAAAAAGTGAGAAAGAAATGTTTAAAGTTGGGGAGGTTGGTTAATATAGAAAAGACTTGGTGGCACAATACATCCCTTGAGTATTTAAAAAAAGAATAAAAAAAAAGAAAGAAAAAGAGAAGGGTGCATTGTGAGAAAAAGAAATCAAAAGGTCAAAGTTGAAAGATGGATGAAGAAAAAATGAATGATATGAATTTGTGAAATGCTCTTCATTATCTTTACCCATTTTTGTTTCAATGGTCGTGCATATATAATCCCTTGTTTTTAACCTCATCCAAGTTACAACCTAGAAAAGTCCTTTTGTGATCTAAGTTTCCTTGATATTCTTTTTGAGTTACTTGATGACTGCATGAATTGTTCTGGATGTTAGCACACTTATTATTGAGTGTAATTTGTCCCTTGTCTTATGTACATAAGCCATATTCAGTTGATGGAGAGTAGTTGATTCAAGTATGAACATATTGTTACTAATGTTTGCATAGCTAAATATTTGTGTTTAGAACTTATTTCATTATCACGCTTGATTCAGAAAACAATTAATTTGTGCCGTGATTGCATCTTGTGAGTTTGAACCATTCAAATTAATTTTGTTGATGTTGTTCCTCTTAATTCATCAGGGTATTTTAGTGTTTACCTTTGAATTAAGGAAAATCAAAGATTCGAGTTGGGGAGAGTTGTTAAGTGTCAATTTGTGCATAAAATACATATCAAATATTGACACTTTGAGACCTTTTATTTTTCTTTTGATTAGGTTAAATATTTATTTTAGTAATTTTGCATAGTATTTAGAGAGTTTTGAAGGTTTAATGTGTTTGTTAGTGTTTCAGCTAAACTGGTGCAGGAAAGATGCAAAAACTGGAGAATTTAGGCTAACCAAGCATAAGAAGGAAGAGTGAGTTGCTACAAAGGATCGACCAGTGAAAGTAGGCATCGCCCGACGATAATGATGAAGAAAAAGAAGCTGCAATCCTGTATTATTTTGCTTCTGGGGCACCTGGAGAAAGGAGAATTTCCTGGCGAAGCATTCTTGTTGTCGGGCGATTAAAGAGGCTCTTTTGAGATTGCAAAACGCCCAGCTGGTAATGCATGGCATCCAGCTAAAATCGCCCGACGATGCTTTATGGTCGCCCGACGATGGAGCACAGTTAGGCCATACTTTTGGCTACTTTTTGCCACCTTTTGTGGAAACTTTCCACCAACTTTTGTCTTGGGAGGGAAAAAATTATGATTTATGATATATAAACCTTTTGTTTTTTGGATCATAACATTACAACATAGAAAGTATATGTTTGTTCTTATTTCAAAGAAGGAAAGAAAACAATAACTCTTGCATCTTTCTTCAAGGAGACTTGAAGATTAATGTTCATCAACATCCATTGTCTACCCATTGAGCAATGTATCATGACAATGAGTAGCTAAATACTTTTTGTGTCAAGGTTAGAAGTAGTCAACCTAGACTTAATGTAGTTCTTTTAATCATTTTGTGTACGAACTTGTTTAAAGATTAATACATGTTGAATATCTTTGTATCATTGTTATTTTTATGGTTTGGTTCATTATTCAGAAGTAAAGTTCCAAGCTTGACCTAAGATATTCATCTACTAATAAACAAACTCTAGACATAGATTTGTGAGCTAGTATTCACTTGTATCAAGCTTTAATGATTATCATGTTAATAGTTAGGTTGAGAGATCATTTAAAGATTAACATGATAACACTCACAATATTGCTTAGACATGAGAAATATTGAGAGGATACGTGCATGTATTGATTATTGATTAATTCATATGCAAGGTTAATCGAATAATCATGGAATAGGTTGATGAAAACTAATCTTGACACCTTTTTATCAAAACAAACATTTTAAAACAACAACTCTCTTTTACCCAAATCTCTACATAGTGCATGAAACATTGATTTTTGGTTACTAAAAGCAAGCATTAAAACTTTGTTTATCATTCAAACACTTATAGACATTCAAACTATAGAGCGAAATTGATATCACACCAATCCCTGAGGAAAACGATAATATAAATACTTTTGTTAAAAATTCTACAAACACTTACGCAGTTTGGGGTAACATAATAGTGTATGTTTAATGCTTGATAAATTAGAATTATCCTATTTTTATGCACTAAGTGATCTTACTTACACTAGACTGACAATGGAGTTTCTAAGTTCCTTTGAGTACCTCACACCTATGTTAAGTCACGACACTGTAGGCACTGTGAAGTTTAGGATGTTTAATAGGGAGTATGAGTGGAGCCAGGACCAAATTATAGACATGTTTCGCTTCCCTTAAGGGGACAATATAACATGCGAAAGCCCTTTAAAGGGGAAATGGCAGATAGATATGTTTCGATTTCAAGAACAAATTATTGAGGAATCCACTATTGATTAGGAGGGGATGAAATCCACCCATACCTATAACCCGACTATACGCTAGTTACACCGCATTTTGAAGAATAACATCTTTGCCCGAGTTAACAATGGGAGGGTAAATTCTAAAGAGTTGTTTTTCATTCGCAGTGCTTTCACACAGACGCGCATAAATGTGACCTTGTTTATGCTTGGCACATATGCATAGTTTTTGTACTAAAAACCAGGGTCCCATTTTCTTTGGAGGTCTAATCACTTCCATAGCCCGTTCTCTAAACCTTAATGTCGAGCTATTAACCCTGCAGCCCCCTATAAACACCATTCCTTGATGTTGATGCATGCTGAAACATGCACATGATCCAAAATAGGGAAGCAGGTAATTACTATTTGATGGTTCAGAATGTTGAAGTGAAAAGTGTAATTTTCCAAACCTAACTGATACTGATGTGAAAAACAAAGATAGTTGGATCTATGATCTGACTGCCCCAGAACCGGGACAACTAGCCGCGCGTGACATTCCTGTTTAGAAAAATGAGTGCGGGCAAACTGATGATGCGTTTGATCAAATGGAGCAGGATCCTCCTGCTAATATTTATGGTACACAGGCACACACTGCACCTGGTTCTTCTAATTTTTCTATAGGTACACCCTCCAATAGCAACTCCTATGAGCAAATGCTACAACAGATCCTAGCAAACCAAGCTGCCATGACTCTGCAATTTCAACACCAACAAGCAGAAAACCAGGTGCAATTTTGACACGATGTTTGCAAACCAGGCATCTATGTGTCGCAGTGAAAAATTGGGAGACCAAGCTATTGACTAACTTGACTCGCAAAAATTTAAGAAGTCACCACCGAACTTTATTGTTTCCAAAGAAAAGGGAAAAGATCAAAACCATATATTTAACATGCAATGCAAGAAGTAAAAACTAAAAGAAAAGCAAGTAAGAAGATATCTAAGGTACGTGGGTTGGTTATACAAAGGGAATGTATTAGTGTTACACCCTGATTTTTGCCCCTAAGACCCCTCATCATTTCATATTATCACAATACATCAAGATCACACATTTGGGTTGGCTATCACTTCTACTCTCTCCTATCTTTAAGTTTCTCCTTGAGGGATCACCAAGCACCTTGAATTGTGTATCATGTATATGTGTATCTTATGTTTACTAACCCTTAACTAAAATAAAAAAAAAGAGATATTCCTTGTTTAGAACATTGTAGGTATTGATTCAAGTGCATCTATCCCACCTCCTAAGCTAAGGTTTTGAAGATTAATCCTTAGTCAACTGGATATTCAATGGACATTATAAGCTTGAACTTCAAATCTAGGCTTGTAGAATCAAGTTCTATGGTTTGAGAACTCTCTCAACTTCATTTTATCAAGTTTGTCTCAAAGTTGGTGGTTTCGTTCATCAAGAGACTTCATAGGCTCATGTGTTTATTTCCATGCCATCTTCAACAATTTTCACCAAGACACGAGTCTTCTCATTAAATGTGCTTCAATATGACATCATTTTAAGGTCCTATGTACTTTATTGTGCCTTTAAATTTGAGCAAAAGTTTAAGGGATTCAAATTCGATTCAAGAGGTTTGACGTAATTTAGCAAGTTCTTGATTTTGTGATCGCAAGTGCATAACTTGATCAGTTTTCATCATCTTTAGTTAACTCTTTTTGATATGGACTCTTCTCATCATCTCCAATAACTTCTCTTCACATGACAAGATCCAATTGTGCAAATAAAATCATCAAAAGTTAAAGAATATTACAAGTCACTTTGTAATTTTTGAGTAAAAGTTTGCCAACTTCAAAAGATCCTAACCTGCTCAATTTTCATCACCTTGAGATTATTTGTTTCTACAAAAATCTTGAGTATGTCTACTACAAGTTTGATTCAAAGTTCAAGATCTATAAAATCTTGGAAAGTTATGAAATTAAAGGAAACATTATAGGTCATCGATAAAGTTTTCCAATGATTTTCATCAACATCCAAGGACCATAAATCTCTGATTTTTTGTGATTTTGAGTGATCTCAATTCCATAGTTATCTTTAAGGAGTCTAATTCATTTCATCTTCAATGATCAAGAGCTAAATTTTAGTGGAAGGCCATGTAAGTTTGCAAAACATTATAAGTCATTATGAAGCTCTATACTTAGAATTTTTTCTAAGTATAAAAATCAGTTGGTTTTTCCCAATTTCAAAAAGGCATAACTTTGTGCTCAAATGTCCAAATGTAAACTTTCCTAGCACCTTGTAAATTTTGTGAAAAGGTCTTTCCAATGCAACCAGAATCATGCCATAAAGCTTCCTACATTGCTGGCCCTATGGTTTTGAAGTTTGTACCTTGAAACTGAAAACTCATGATTAGTTAGAATTGAAAATCCATTTAAACTCAATTACAAGCCAATTTAAGGTTCCATTTTGTGCCTAATCATGTTTAGCAACATTCCAAAAGATATTTTGCACCTTGAAACACAAGTTTTGGCTGAGTTTTGATGAATCACAAGTCACACTTTTCATGACATGAGGGTACACACAAATTCCATCATTAGCTGATCATTTCATTCCTCTCAGCATCCAATCATGCTCAACTATAAAAAAGGATCATTCCTCACTCATTTCCACAAGCTTTTTATAGCCAATTGAGCCCTGCCAAGATCCCATTTGAACTCTTGAGCTTGAATTTTATTTTCTTCTTTCCACCCTCAAAACACTCAAAAGATCCTCATAGTTAGCTTCATAGAACTTCATTGAAGATAACCAGACCATTAGCAAGAAGAGTCGTGCCTCAAATAAAGCTCACCAAGTCAGAGTTAAGCATAATTTTTCTCTGCTTCGTTCAGGTAGGATTCTCCAATAAATTAACTCAAACTTGTTGTCATGATGTAGCTCTTGGCTTTCTGAGGCTCATAGGATCATTTGTTTTCTTTAATTGATCCATTTGCTAGGTCTATTTTTGAATTCTCCAGCTGAAAATTTGTCTGATTTTCTTTAAATCGACTGAGTTGTGCTTTTTTTGCAAAAATATGGTTGAGATCGTCTTGAAGAGACGCATCCAATGATACCAATATGAGTGTCTAAATTTACAGTTTAAGGGATTTCATCTTTGGCCTAGTTGCATGCGTCTGGAGGTTGAAGATGACCTACATGTCATCTTCAACCAATGAAACATCACCAAATGTTTTATTTTTAGTGTCTTGACTTTTCTGGCTAAGGTGTGCGCGCTTTGACTAATGTCTACCATAATCCATGTCTCTGAGCCATCTAGATGGCCACGTCAATTAATGATGGGAGATCCGACGCCTCCTATATTTCCTGACTTTTATTCTTTTTTCTATTTTTGTTTTTTAATTTAACTTCAAAAATTCACAATTTCTTTGTTTTTGATCCAAAAATTATGAAAAAAATTACTAAAAAAATACTTTGTATTATTTTTGATCTCATGGATATTTTTTGAAATTTTTATTTTGATGCTTGTTATCTTTCATAGTTTTTGGATTGTTAGCTTTATTTTAATTTGTTAAAAAATGTTTTTATTACTTTTTAAATTCTGGAAAAATTCTGGAACGATCCAATGATAGTTTGACAACTTATGGTGACCTTGCTTGATTTTTATTTCCGAATTTGCCATTTTTTGAGATTTTTTGTTTATTTCACTTGGTTTTGTATTTTTTAAAATTAGTTTCTGTCTTCTAAAAATTATGAAAATTTAAGACAACTCTTATTGATTTGTGTTTGACCTCTAGTAATTTTTTGGGATTTTTATTTGGTGTTTTGATACACTTTGTATATTTCATCAATTAATTCCAATTAATTAACCATTTAAAAATTGTGTTAATTTGTTTTTAATTGTTTTATTGCATTTTATTTTCCTTTTTGTGATTGGTTCTAACTTTATGATAATTGGTCATACATTGGGTCAATTTCCTCAACCTCATTGGATTTTGGGTGTTAATAGGTTGAAAAACTAAATCCACCAAATGGATGAATGATGTTGATGATAATTGGATCAATGTCTTAATTTTATTTGGGTTTATGGTGCCATTTTGACATCCCCCTTCATCTCTACTTCATCCCTTTCTTATTCCTTCCCTTTTGAATGATAATTAGTGGCTCAAACTTATGTTTGAAATCCTAAGTATGGTTGATAATTGGATTATGGTTCAAAACCTATGGAGCTTGTTCTTAGGAGGATTTGATTTTATCAATCCTCTAATGAGTCTTCATCAACTTTGACCTAAGTTCATTATTCAATTATCATTGGTCATTCTTTATGGATTTTATCTCCTTCACCTCTTTCTTCTTATTCTTCTTCTTCTTCTTCTTTATGAATGATCATTTATGGCACCAACTTAGGTTTGAAAGTCCATGTATGATTGATTACGAAGCTATGGTTCAAAAACCTATGAAGCTTGTTGTTATGAGGCTTTGATTTTATCAATCCTCTAATGATTACTCATTAACTTTGACCAAATTTCATTATTCAATCATCATTGATCATCACTTCTAACGATTGATCATTAACCACTAATTTCTTACTTATAACTTCTAACTTTATTTTTATGCCCTTTTTATTATCTTATGCTTTATTTTACTTTATGCTTTATTCATCATTCATTCCCATATTTATGTTTATGCTATTTCCTTTTGTCCACTTGGGCATTTACTTTTGCTTATGTAATTTTCTTTTGTTCACTTGGGTTTTTTATTTTGTTCTTAAAACAATAATAATCCAAGTTGAACATTAAAAGACTTAAGACTCTTATGGACTATTGGTTACTCTCCTTGGCATATTGGAGTTATGGATCTCTTGGACTTAGGATTAGAATCCTTGATACTTGGAGACCTTGAGACCTTTGGACCTTATTATGTTTTGTTATTCTGTTTGTGTATTGGGAAATCTTTTATGTGCAGGTACTATTATGTTGGCCTTAAGTGATCTATCTGATACATGGATCAATATTTAATACATTTCTTTGGGTTCTAAATACCTTGGATTTCTTTGATACTTCCTTACTTATGGTTTACTTTCATATGGTGATTGGTATGCTCTTGGTCTATTGGTACTTGTGGCTTGATTCTGAAGAAGGGAAATTTATGTTGACTTCATTATGTCAAGTGTGGGATTCTTGTTTGGTTAGACTCTTCTTTACTTTAGCTTTTACTTTATGCTTTAAGTTAGTCTCTTCATCTCCTCCCATTATTTTTAATTTTCAAAATCTTCTCCCTTTTTCAAAGGATTCTTGTTTATAACTTGAACCGCTTTCACAATAAACTTGGACTTGTGTCCATGCATTTTCAAAACTCTTTATTTTTCTTAATCAAAACCTTAACCCATTTAATCATACCTTGACATTTTTTAAAAGACTAAAATTCATTAACCTCATTCAAAATTTTTTGTGCCTTGGTGCACTTTTTCTTTTAACCTTTTCAAAAAGTTTAATATATAAGTCTTTTATTTGAGTGTTTGAAAACCTCACCACTTTAACAAACATGGTAATATTGAAGTAAATTTCCACTCGTATGATGAGACTTGCACTATTGAGTTGGTCCAGGCTATAAGTTATCCATATTAAAGATGAATCAAGTTCTCTTTTTACCATGATTATCATAGTTATTTGGCTTTCCACTTGTCATAACCGGATAAAATATTGAGTCTCCACCATTAAATTTTGTCCTAAGGATGGGGAATAATGGAGAACCCTAATTCGTACAGATATTCTAAATTCGTGATTCGGTTAGATAAAGAGAAGGTGTTATGTACCCTTCATCTCCCTTGTTCTCAAGGGGCTCTGATTTTAGGTTTAAGAGTAAAATGGGGAACTTGGTAGCTAATGTTTCTATATATTTAACAAAAGAGTTTAGTTTTTTAGTTGTGAACTCGCCTTGGTTTTAATCACGTGCCTACGGATCTCATTATGAAGAATCATAGTCAAATTTCATAGTCTGAAAGTGTTTGGTTAGTTTTTTAGGGATTGTGGAAGTATTTTAAATTATCCTTGAACCTTGTCTGAGTTTGAAAATAGCATAGTCGTAGACGCAATTCACAGTTAATATAAAATATATCGACAATCCTTTTTTGAAAGTAAGTTGAATTTGAAAAGGAGTTCCCAATGATCAATACCATTCTCACATGCTTCCTACTTTTATTGGATGGAAGGGAGTTGTTGATAAGCTCATAGAAGAGAATACATAGTTGAAGGATCAGATTAAGAGGCTCAAGGGAAAGTGTCAGCATGAAGTGGGATCTTCTTCAGCCTTGGCTCCTTAGGACCTTTTGATTTTAGCTTTTTCTCTCTCTTGTATTTATGATTATTGAAACTTGTACTAAAGTTGTAATCCTTCCAAATTATTAATGAAATGAGATTATTTAGTGTTTCAAAAAGTGTTATTCCTCTTATATTTACAATTATTATGGTTATTCAATTTCCTTGATAATTAAATAAACAAAATAAATCACGTGCCTTGCATATCATGCATCATTTTGCATTCAATTTTTTGTGCAGTTTTTGCATTGATCACAAGTGTCTTACACATTTCTTTTGGTCAACAGTCAGCAAGTTATCGCATTCCTATCACACTCGGGCTAACACCAAGAAGAAGATGGAAAATTTGTAGAAAGAGAATCGCGAGCTATGCGAGGAAGTAAGTGCTTTGAGAACCGGTATGGCCAACTTGACTGCTTTGGTGGAATCCTTGGTGGCTGCGCATAATTGTACACCACCTCCTTATCCTCCTTCTCCTCAAGTGATTCAGACTCAACAACATAAAATTGTTATCTCTAAGATACTGACAGTTTACATTTCTGTTACTCCTCCTCCTACTGCTCAGTATTAAATGCCTTGTGGTTGAAATTCTAGTATTTAGATATCAGATGTCCTAAGAGATGTCGAGACACATTTCTCTGAACAAACATACAATGACAAGATAAACGATAACCAAAGTGCAGAAAAGTAAAGAACACACAAAATTGTTAACCCAGTTCGGTGCACAACAACACCTACTCTAGGGCTACCAAGCTAGGGATGAAATCAACTAGATAGTATTAATTTGAAGCTAAACTCCCCTGTTTACAACTTCACACTTAATCACTACCCTTTCTTAACTTCTACCTATGAATCACCTAAGTATGAGACCCTTCCAAAATCCATTCCAATAACAGACCAGTGACTGAACAATTCTAAACACTTAAAAAATAAGAGAAGTCAGATTTCAAACACAATCCTTCACTACTTAAAAGCTTTGTAATGACTGATATAACTTGCAACTCAAAATCAAAGTCCTACTATTTTATCAAGATGATAACTAAGAGGCTCACAATTAACACACAAATCATAATAAAAATACACAGTAAGTTCCACACTTGTACTAGGGTTGGAGCCTTCTATTTATAATCTTCAATGAACTGGATTTAGGCTTTACATATGCAGCTAGATATGACAGAGGTGCTACAAAATTATCTCCTGAAAAATAGGACATCAATAATTAGTTTCCTAAACCATTTCCATAATTAGAAACTACAATTCTCCTCAAAATCATCTTGAATCTTTTTAATCTTCGAACTATGTGCCACATAGGAAAACATAATATTTTACAGAACATTCTGAACCTGTAACAAACTAAAATATCTAATAGTCTAGCTGCACAAAATCATGATGTCAAAAGAAACTGCGTAGGACATCGCATTCGACATGTTACTCCAATTGATAGAACATCTTCATCCAACATGTCCATGCTAAGTTAGTTTTACTAAACATAATGAGAATCACAACAAAACAGAGAATTAATAATCTCCCCTTTGGCTTTTTTTGGCTAAAATAACTTAGCACATCTTCCATACAAAAACAACAATAGCTCAGGTTTGAGAAGAACCTCAAACACAAAATCAATCAGAGGCACAGCAGCATCAGAAGTCAGTACAGTAAATATCAGAGCAACAACTAATGGAAGCTACTCAACACAACAACCAAGAGAATACCCAATTCTCAACATGTCAGAACATTATGTCTGACAACTCTTCATAGTAGTCGAGCATAGAACAAGGATCCCCCTCAAAACCTGCAAAGTACAAACATATTATCCCTCTCAACAAGTAATGGTTAGATCACACACTCACTCCCCCTTTTTAGCCATAATATGACAAAGGTGAATGGATAACCAACAACACAATAACACAAAAGCTAGGAAGATCCTGGGCACTTAACCCTTACAAAATCATAAAGAAATAAAAACAAGTACACACAGAAAAACCAAAAAGGTTTACAAAGCCAATAGTCATGCATCCGCAACAAACACTGCTCTTCCTTCATCAGTATCAACATCAATATTAGCAACATAATTACTCTTGGAAACAAAGTCTTCTCTTGGGAGGATGTCACAACAATATCTAGAACACGTGTTCCATCAAACAAGTCATAATGCAAAGATAACTTCTTTCTCGCCATAGCCAATAAAATACCCAAAAGCAAGTGGTAATATTTCTTGACCCACACCAGTATCAGTAATTTCTTTAAGTCCTCATAGACACAATTTTCTAGTCTCTTTCTCATATTTTCAAACTAAACTGCATCTAAAGCTTGAGTAAAAATATCACCAAGCTTATTTTCAGTATTATCATGCTCAAGAGTTATGACTTTGTCTTCAACAAGATCCCTTATGAAGTAATGTCTGATAACAATGTGCTTAGTTCTACTATGCTGAATAGGGTTTTTAGAAATATTAATAGAACTCAGGTTGTCACGGAATAATGTCATGACATCTTGTGTGACATTGTACTCAGTCAACATCTGCTTCATCCATACCAGTTGAGAACAACTTTTACCTACTGCTTTGTATTCAGCTTCGACAGTAGACAGAGATACACAATTTTGTTTCTTGCTAAACCATGAAATCAAGTTGTTACCTAAGAAGAAACATCCACCCGAAGTACTCTTCCTATCATCCGCACTACCAGCCCAATTAGCATCACAATATCCCATCAGGATAGAGCTTGTATCATGAGAGTACATTATTTCATACTCACATGTACCGTTCACATACTTTAGAATTCTTTTGACTTGAGTGATGTGACTCATTTTGGGATCAACCTGATATCTAGCACAAACACCAACAACAAAAGCTATATCTGACCTACTTGTTGTAAGATACAAAATACTTCTAGTCATGCTTCTATATAAACTTTTATCAATATTAACTCCCTTCTCATCTTTAGATAACTTCAAGTGTGTAGGAACAAGAGTTCTCTTATGGCTAGCATTCTTCAATCCAAATTTCTTCACAATATTATTTGCATATTTACTTTGACAAATGAAAATGGAGTCTTCAATTATCTTGATTTGCAACCCCAGGGAGAATGTTAATTCACCCACCAAACTCATCTCAAACTCTGATTGCATCTTTTTGACAAAATGTTGGACCATTTTACCCGACATCCCTCCAAAAACAATATCATCCACATAGATCCGGGCTATCATAAGTTTTCCATCTTTCACCTTGATAAAAAGAGTTTGATCAATTCCTCCATTTCTATAACAATTTTTAATAATAAATTCAGTCAACCTTTCATACCACGCCCTTAGAGCTTGCTTCAAACCATACAATTCTTGCTTTAGTATGAACACATGATCTGGGAAAGAAGCATCAACAAATCCTTTTGGGTTTTCAACTAGACTTCTTCATTTAGATAACCATTTAAGAAGGCACGCTTGACATCCATTTCGAACAAATTGAACCTTAAGAGACATGCCACTCCAAGTAAGAGTATGAAGGATGTCAGGAGAGCTATAGGAGCAAATGTTTCATCAAAGTCCCCTCCTTCAATCTAAATTTACCCTTGATCAACAAGTCTCGCTTTTTTCTGGCGACAGTGCCTTGTTCATCTGACTTGTTTTTATACACCCATTTAGTACCAATAACATTTACCCCTTCAGGTCTTGGCACTAAGTCCCATACTTCACTTCTTTTGAATTGACCAAGTTCATCTTGCATAGCCTGAATCCATAATTCATCAGTCAAGGCCTCTTTGACATTCTTTAGTTCAACTTTTGAAACAAAGCAAGAGTTTGACACAACTTCCCTTGATATGGCTTTTACTCCTTCATTAACATTTCCTATACTAAGTTCCTTAGGATAATCTTTCTAAATTCTGATAGAGGGGCCCTGGTTAGATACATCAGTTTCTTCAATTTTAGTGTTGACAATTGAATCTACAACATCTTCAGGAACAATGTTCTTCATGGGAAAAAATGCTCCAACATCATCTGAGACATCATCTTCTTTGGTTGAGTCATCAATCACCACATTTATAGACTCCATCCCTACCTTAATTCTGTAATTGAATACTCTATAAGCTCTACTATTTATAGAGTATCCTGGAAAAAATTCCCTCATCACTCTTAGGATCTATCTTCCTCCTCTGCTCACGATTTTCTAAAATGTAGCACTTGCTTATAGAGACATGAAAATATTTCATTGCCGACATTATTCCTTTCCACAACTCATAAAGAGTAACATATGTACCATATCTGATAGTCACTCTATTATGAATATAACATGTGGTGTTCATGGCTTCAGCCAAAAAATGATATGAAAGTTTCTTAGCATGAAGCATGACTCTTGCACATTCTTGAATAATCATATTCTTGCGTTTCACCACCCCATTGTGTTGATGAGTTATAGGTGAGAAGAACTCATGTCAAATCCCTTTAGAGGTGCAGAATTCCTCAAACTTGCTATTTTGAAATTCTCTCCCATGGTCACTTCGAATCCTGACTATACCATAATCATTCTCTCTTTGGATCCTTTGGCATAATTCTTTGAAAACTTCAAACACTTTAGATTTCTCTTTGATGAAGCTCACCCAGGTGAAACTTGAGAAATCATCAACAATAACATAGGTACCTTTTACCTGCTAGAATTTAAACCTACACATGTCCTATCAAGTCCATAGGCATGAACTCTAGTACCCTTGATATGGTTAGATGTTGAATCTTCTTATGGGACATCCTTGTTTGCTTCCCAATCTGACACTCACCATATATTCTTCCTTCATCAATATTTAACTTGGGAATACCTCTAACAACTTCCTTTGACAAGATTTTCTTCATACCATTCAAGTGCCGATGACTAAGCTTTTGATGCCATAGTTTAGCTTCATCTTCAAGGGACATTAGAAAAGATGAGAAACTATTTGTTTCTTCAGAGTGCCACATATAACAGTTGTCTTATGGCCTTGCTCCCTTCTTGATAACTCCATTCTTCACATTTGTAACTAGGAATTCAGACTCGGTAAAGTTAAATTCGAGACCTTGATCACATAGTTGACTAATACTGATCAAGTTCGCAGTCAACCTCTTAACAAACAACACATCATCAAGACTAGGTTGTCCTGTATAGTCTAGCTTTCCAACACCTTTTATTTCGCCTTTTGATTCATCTCCAAAAGTGACATAGCTAGTGGAGTGTGGTTTAATATCTACCAAAAATTTCTTGACCCTGTCATGTGTCTAGAACAACCACTATCAAAATACCAATCCACTTTAGAAGGAGCTCTGAGAGAAGTATGAGCTATGAATCCAGAAGTACCTTTTCTTGAGAGCCGCATCTTCCTCCCTTTAACAGACATCTGTACTCTTCTGGGTTGTGCTTCATATTTGGGATAGCCATACAACTTGTAGCAGAAGGATTTTATATGACAACCTCTTCCACAATAATAGCATCTCCTTCATTCAGTCTTGGTGTGAATTTTCTGTTGTCCATGCTGATTTGTAACATTTTATTTGACATCTTTTGTTCCAGTTATTTCTTTGGATGAACAAATTTCACTTTAGTGTCTCTGCCTTTGTTCTTCATTGCTTGATTGTTAAAGCCAATTCCTTTAACATTTCTAGCATATTTTCTAGACTGAAGAATCTCATTAAGCACATTAGAACTACTGTTAAGAATTCTTACAGACTTTGTCATATTATCAACCTGAGATTTGAACATAAGGACTTTACTCTTTAGTCCAGAGATGGTGGACATAGGCTCCACTATTTCAGCCTTCAGACTAGAAATGATAGACATGTGCTCCATTTTTTCAGTCTGCAATTGAGCAATAGTTTTCTTTTTCTCTTCTTCAAGTTGGTCAAACTTTTGGCTTTTGTGGCTCAATTCCTTATATGAAGCAACTAGTTATTAAGAGGTTAATTCTTCATAGTCAGAGTCTTCATCAGAGTTACAAACTCCAACCAAGGCATTGACCAGTTTGACACCTTATTTTTCATGATCACTATCAGTGTCTTCCTCTGACCAAGACACACACAAGCTTTTCTTCTGCTTCTTGAGATAGGTTGGGCACTTAGTTCTTATGTGTCCAAACCCTTCACATTCGTGACACTGAACTCCTCTTCCTTTTTCAGACTTGCCATTGGCATTTGATCTTGAATTTCATTCCACCTTCTTCAATACTTTGTTGAATTGTCTTCCAAGTAACAAAATCTTTGGGTATACCTTATCTTGTATCCAAGTTACACTCATCTTTTGGATTATCAGTATTCGAGATAAAAGACACACTCTTCTTCTTTTCATATTTTTCATTGATCCCTAACTCAAAGGTTTGAATGGACCCCATAAGCTCATCAACCTTCATATTTTTCATGTCTTGGGATTCTTCAATAGAAGTCACCTTTGTGTTAAATCTCTTTGGTAGAGATCTGAGAATTTTTCTCACCAACTTAGCTTCAAACATCTTCTCCCCTAGGGCACTTAATGCATTGGTTATTTCAATAATATTCATGTGGAAGTCATGAGTACTCTCATCCTCCTTAATTCTTAAGTTTTCAAACTTGGTGGTAAGAATTTGAAGTATTAACATCTTCACCTTAGATGTCCCTTCACGAGCACTCTTTAAGATCTCCCATGCTTCTTTGGTAATAGTGCAATTTCTTATCAGTCTGAAGATATTTTTACCCACTCCATTAGACATATCATTAAAGGCTTTAGAGTTTCCTTGAGATGATTCTTCATCTTTATCATCCCAGTCTTCCTCAGCCTTCATAACATTAGTAGCTTTCCCATCAACTCCTACAACCATTGGTGGATCCCATCCCTTGACCATATATTTCCAAGCCTTGTTGTCCACGAATTTTATAAAAGCCACCATACAAACTTTCCAATAGTCATAGTTTGTTCCATCAAGGATGGGTGGTCTATTAATAAATCTTCCTTCCTTGTCTATTTTACCAGAAAGTATCTTCCCTGAATCTCACCTCGAGTCAGAGCAGGATGCCTACTCTGATACTAATTGAAATTCTAGTATTCAGATCTCAGATGTCCTAAGAGATGTTGAGACACATTTCTCTAAAAAACACACAATGACAAGATAAATGATAAACAAATTTCAGAAAAGTAAAGAACACACAACATTGTTAACTCAATTCAGTGTACAACAACACCTACTCTGGGGGCTACCAAGACACAGATGAAATCAACTAGATAGTTTCAATTTTAAGCTAAACTCCCCCGTTTATAACTTCACACTTAAGAAATACCATTTCTTAACTTCTACCTAATACTCACCCAGGTATGAGACCCTTCCAAAATACCTTCCAATAACAGACCAGTGACTGGACAGTTCTAAACACTTAGAAAACAACAAAAGTCAAACTTCAAAGACACACAATCCTTCACTACTTAAAAGCTTTGGAATGACTGACAGAACTTACAACTCAAAATAAAAGTCCTACTCTTTTATCAAGGTGATAATCGAGAGGCTCACAATTAACACACAAACCCTAATAAAAATACACGGTAAGTTCCACACTTGTACTAGGGTTAAAGCCTTCTATTTATAATCTTCAATGAACTAGATTTAAGCTTTACATATGAAGTTAGATATGACAGAGGTGCTGCAACATTATCTCCTCAAAGATAGGACATCAATAATTAGTTTCCTAAATTATTTCCATAATTAGAAACTAACAATTCTCCTTAAAATGAGCTTGAATCTTTTTAATCTTCAAACTGTGTGCCACATAGGATAACGTAATATTTTACAGAATATTTTGCACTTGTAACAAACTAAAAAATCCAACAGTCCAGCTGCACAAAATCACGATGTCGAAAGAAACTACATAGGACATCGCATTCGACATGTTGCTCCAATTGATAGAACATCTTCATCCAACATGTCCATGCTAAGTTAGCTTTAACAAACATAATATGCATCACAACAAAACAGAGAATTAATAATCTCCCCTTTGGATTTTTTTGGCTAAAACAACTTAGCACATCTTCCATACAAAAACAACAATAGCTAAGGTTTGAGAAGAACCTCAAACACACAATCAATCAGAAACACAACAGTAGCAGAAGTCGACACAATAAATATCATAGCAACAACTAGTGGAAGCTACTCAACATAACATCCAAGAGAATACCCAATTCTCAACATGTCAGAACATCATGTCTGACAACTCTTCACAGTAGTCGAGTTTAGAACAGGACTCCCCTTCAAAACCTGCCAAATACTAACATATTTTCCCTCTCAACTAGTAATGGTTAGATCACACACTCACTCCCCCTTTTCAGCCATAATATGACAAAGGTGAGTGGCTAACCAACAATACAATAACACAAAAGCTAGGCAGATCTTGGGCACTTAACCCTTATAAAATCATAAAACAATAGAAACAAGTACACAAAGCAAAGCCGAAAATGTTTACAAAGTTAATAGTCATACATTAGCAACAAACACTGCTCTTCCTTCATTAGTATCAACATCAATATTAGCAGCATCAATATCAACATCAATATTTGAAGCTAAACTCCTTTGTTTACAACTTTACACTTAATCACTACCCTTGCTTAACTTCTACCTAAGACTCACCCAGGTATGAGACCCTTCTCAAATACCTTCCATCCCCAGACCATTGACTGAACAATTTTAAACACTTAGAAAATAACATAAGTCACACTTCAAAGACACGCAATCATTCACTTCTTAAAAGCTTTAGAATGACTGATAGAACTTACAACTAAAAATCAAAGTCCTACTATTTTATCAAGATGATAATCAATAGGCTCACAATAAACACATAAACCCTAATAAAAATACACAGTAAGTTCCACACTTATACTAGGGTTGAAGCCTTTTATTTATAATCTTCAATGAACTAGATTTGGATTTCACATATCCAGATGGATATGCCAGAGGTGCTGCAACATTATCTCCTTAAAGATAGGACACCAATCATTAGTTTCTTAAATTATCTCCATAATTAGAAACTAACAATTCTCCTCAAAATTAGCTTGAATCTTTTTAATCTTCAAACTGTGCACCACATAGGATAGCATGATGTTTTACAAAATATTCTGCACCTGTAACAAACTAAAAAATCCAACAACCCATATGTACAAAATCACAATGTTGAAAGAAACTGCATATGACATCACACTTGACATGTTTCTCCAGTTGATAGGACATCTTCATCCAACATGTTCATGCTAAGTTAGTTTTACCAAACATGATACGAATCACAAAAAAATAGAGAATTAACAGTTATCTATGGGGAATGCATGAAATCTTCATTCCTGAAGGATATAATCCAACTACTCAAGTTTCTTATCCTATTCAACATGTAGTGGTTTCTGCACCGACTGTTGTGCATATTGTTCCTGTTATCAATGACCAAATTTATCATGATGATGCTTCTCCCAGTTAAAGCCTAGCGATACACAACCGAATGAATGATTTTCAAGACCAGTTCTTAGAAATGCAGAAAGAGATGAAAGCCCTAAGAGGAAAGGAACTATTTGGGAAGAATGTCAATGACATGTGACTTGTTCCAAATGTCCAGGTGCCTGTAAAATTCAATGTGCAGGAATTTGAAAAATATAAGAGCAATTCCTGTCCCCAAGCAGATATGGTGATTTATGTGCGAAAGATGTCTTATGATCCATTATTTCCAAGACAGTCAAAATGGAGCTGCTTTAAAGTGGTATATGAGGCTGAACAGTGCTGACATTTATACACTCAATGATTTGGTGAAGCCTTTGTGAAACAATACAAGTATAACCTGGATATGTTGCCTAATTGTGACCAACTAAGAGCCATGACTCAAAAAGACAAATAATCATTCAAAGAATACACGTAACATTATCGCAAAGTGGCTGCTCAAGTTGTACCCCTAATGGAAGAAAAAGAGACGACCAAGGTTTTCTTAAAGACTCTTGGGCCATTTTATTATGAAAATATGGTTGCAAGTTCTCCCACTGACTTTACTGAAATGGTTAACATGGGTGTTTGATTGAAAGAAGCTATTAGGGAAGGACATTTATCAAGGTATGAAAGTTCCAATGGTACCACTAAGAAGCATGCATATGGTTTCTCCAAAAAGAAGGAAGGGGATGTTAACGTTATTACTCGAGAACAAGAGGGTAGGAACTCTAGAAGATACCACTAACGTTAAAAACATGTTGCCTAAATAACCCCAGTTGTTAGTGTGACTCCAATGGCTGTTGCTTACCAGTCTACTCATAAAACACAAGCTAACCAAGGGCAAAATCAGAGGAGAGAAGCCTTCGATCCTATTCCAATGAGCAATACTGAATTGTTTCCTGCCTTAATTCAAAAGAACTTTGTACAAACTAGGTCTCCTCCTGCCATACCTCTAAAGCTTCCTTGGTAATATAAAGTTGATATGAATTGTGCCTTTCATCAAGGAGCCCTTGGGCATAGTATTGATAATTTTTATCTGCTAAAAGCTAAAGTTCAAAATTTGGTTAGATCTAGTATCCAGTGTTTTAAGGACGTAGCACCAAATGCGCAAGCCAATCCGTTACCTAAGTATGGAGGAGGAAATGCTATGAATATGGTATATGGGTGTTCTAAAGATTTTATAATTTTTGATGTGAACCTAGTGAGAGGTAATTTGGTACAAATGCATCCTAATCTCTGTGAATTCAATTATTATACACATGATCATACAACTTGTAGAGTTTGCAGTAAAGATCCTCGTGGGTGTGATATTATAAAATGAGACCTTTAAGAGATGATGGATCAATGTCTTATCCATATCATCCAACCAAGAGTTGTGTATGATGAAGTTAATATGTTAAGAACATTCTGATGAGTTTGTGACTTCTGATGTTGATGTGCATGTTGAGTATGCTAAAGAACCTACAATTGAAGAGCTCAACATTGTAACTCCTATAAAGATACATGAAAAATGGGTTCAAAAGAGACTGATTGGTTTTAGAAGAGTTGAAGATGCTAAGGTGAATGTCATCGTGCCACACTTTAATATTCCAGAATGCATAGAGATTGTATACCACAATAAGCCAACTATAACGCCCCTGGTTATCTGCTTACCTAGTCCAGTCCCATATGAATCTGATAAGGCTGTTCCCTACAAGCATCAAGCAACTATGTTAGAATATGGTAAGGAAGTGACAATTCAGCCTTTATCCCATGTTGAAAATATTGCTGAAGTAAATCGTGTGACCCGAAGTGGCTGTATATTTGCTCCGACTTTTTAGAAGGCCGTTGATTCTAGTAAACAGTCTATTGATGCTAGTGCTGAGCCCAAAAAGGTAGAAGGGAAGGCTAGTGGTACTACTTGGGAAAAAGATGCTGATGATCTGCTGAAGATCATAAAGATAAGCGACTATAAAATTATTGATCATCTACTACAAACTCCATCAAAAATGTCTATCCTGGCTTTGTTAATGAATTATGCTGCTCACCAAGAATCTCTTATGAGGGTCTTGGACCAAGATTTTGTTTAGCATGATGTGACGATTGACCAATTTAACGGTGTTGTGGGAAACATTATAGCTAACAATACTCTTAGCTTTTGTGATGACAAATTGCCTGATGAAAGAAGAAGTCACAATATGGAATTACACATATCTCTGAACTGTAAAGATGATGCTTTATCTAATGTGCTGATAGATAATGGCTTTGCCTTGAATGTGATGCCAAAATATACTTTATCAAAGCAAGCTTATTGGGGAACTCCCATGTGCTACAATGGTATTATAGTGAAAGCTTTCAATGGTTCAAAAAATTTGTCATTAGGGAAGTGGACTTGCCAATATGGATAGGACCATATATGTTTTAGATTACCTTTCAGGTCATGGACATCTTCCGAACCTACAAGTGTTTGTTGGTTCGATCCTAGATTCATGAAGTAGGAGCTGTTACATCCACCTTACACCAAAAATTAAAGTTTTCCAGGGAAGGAAAGGTTGTGATTGTAAGCGTTGAACAAGCTTGTGATACGGTGGCCAGAACGTTCTGTGATACGGTGGAAGAACTGACTATTTTTGGAATGCTAGTTTGCGTTTTGTGTTTGTGTTTGCAAAATGTCGCGGTAAGTAAGAGTCGCCACCGTCTTTTATTTTATCCAACAAGGAAAGGAAAAAAGCACAGAAAAATTCCTTTTTCGAGATATTTCTGAGTACGGGGGGTAGGTTATAGAAAGGGAAGGTATTAACACCCTTTCTGTCCGTAGTTATCTACGGGCTCTTAGGTACTTGCTCATCATTTTCAAAATTGTTTTCTTTGTGTTTGTGCGCTTTGAAAAGTTTTTGTTTTAACTTCGATTTAACTCTTGCTTCTGTCCTCAAGAGTGTAATGTGTTTTTGAAAACTTTGTTTATAAAAGTGTAAGTGTGAAAGAGTTTTGTTTTGATTGAGAAAGTACTTAAGAACTAATCTACCTACTCGAAAAAGGAATCGTTCTATGTTTGTTTCCTTTAGACAATGCTATCCCACTATTAGTGAGTAGGTAGCACCGTTGTTGGAGTTTGAGGGTCAATTCGAAAAAGGGACATACAGTCACCAAAGAAATGTTAGGACGTCTTAGTGGTAACCCTAATGTCTTATATCGTTTATCCGAGGCAACAATATCCGAGGCAACCTTTCTGAGGCAACTATGATCTTTTAGACAAGAGGGCGACCTCTAAAACAACCTATACTTAATGACCGTTTACGAAGGCAACCAAGTGGGGTGTACCCTAGGAGTGCGTATGTGCGAGTGTGTTGATTTCAGTTTATTTATCTTTGCACATTTAGGGTGATCTAACTTTTTTAAAATCAATCATACATTCTTGTCATGCATCCCTATATCATACATCTAACAGTTAATAATTTGCGGAATTTAAAGTGCGGAATTTAAACTACACTATTACAAGGCTTCGGGTATTTACATAGCCAAAAACAAACCCTTTGAAAATAAAGCGATAAATGTAAATAAACATCCTAATTAAACTATTACAAACTGTAGGCAGTTACATCAATATGGTAAATAATAAAAATAAAGCGCGCGAGAAGAATTAAGATCGACGAGAATTTAAGGTTTTGACCCTTCTAACCTAATTAAAAGAAAAATTGTTTTTTTGTTGTTTTTAATAAAAGAAATAAGTTTTCTAAATTAATTATGCAATTAATTAGTTAATTAAATTAATTAATAAGAATAATTACATGACCTATTTTGGTTTCTTTGGTTATTTTAGGAAAAAATGAAATATAATTAAGTTAGTAATAAAACCTATTTATTCTAATTATTTTTAAGTTATTTACAAAAAGAAATTAAAGTTTTACCTAAAATTAAAATTTAATTAAGAAAAAGTCCTAAATCTATTTTTATGTGATTTTTATATTTGTTTATTGATAAAAAAATAAAAGGGATTAAAAGAAATAAACAAAACGAATAAAACATGAAAATAAAGATGGGCCTAGTAGCAAAAGTAAACATGGGGTGCAATCATCAGAAATCCCTAGGCCCGAATCTTCGAAAGCTTCATGCTCCAACTATGGTGTTTTTTTGATTCTTGCGAGGAACCTATGATTCAACCATCCATAACTGTTCTAAACAAACGTTAGGATACCATAAAATGTGATTAAAATTAGAGATTCAAAGTTTAAAATTTTACTAGACCGGTGTTGTCAAATGGGGGGCGTGCTAGGTGTGTGATGGATTGATCTTGGGCCTTGTAAGACTCTTGAGGACTTCAAGAGGATTGTTTGAGGCTTGATGTCAATTTAGAGAGACCGGAACCTCGAGATATGACTTGCACCAATTCTTTGATTTCTGGAGAGCTTTTTGAAGAGCTTTTAGAGAGCTTTTTGAAGAGCCTTTTGAGATCTTTTTAGAGAGGATTTTCGTCCCTTTCAAGCTTGTATGGCTCTATATTTATAGAGGAGAATGAGGAGACAAGAAAGCATGGAAAGAATCTCCCTCATAATGTTGTGTTTTAAGACCATGATCAAAACTTGAAAAAATGTCATATTTGATGATTTTATGCCATTTTCACATGCGCATGAACCTGGACACATTTGAAAGGTTATTGCACGAAATTAGTTAACATAAACCAGCATAAAACTTGCCCAAAATAGATTCACATCAAAATTTACATTATTTATATTATTTATTTATTTAATTCTGAATTTTAATGAATAAAATATCAAAATAAATAGAAAAAATAGTAGAAAAATGTATGGGTGGGCTTAGAGGTTGTGGACCATGTTACAAACTCAATGCAAGCATAAAAAGTTGGGCCCATTTGGCAAAAATTGCAATTTTGGACATATTTGACTCTTGGCAATTTTGCAAAAAAGGGTCAACTTCACCAATGCATAACTTCCTCAATTTTTACTTTTTGGAGGTGTTCTGGGACTTTTTGGAAAGGCTGAGATGGCCCCTAATCAACCCTTTTTGTCTCATATCAATTTGATATTCCATGAACATGTAAGAAGCTTTGACAAAAAAGGTGTTTTTGTTGACTTTTCAAAATGACCTATAATGTCCAAATTCATAACTTCTTGTGAGTGCATATTTTGAACTTGGGAGATGAAGATGGATTGTAGGTAATTGCATCCTCATCAAAATGAGCTTTGTATGGGTTCGCATAAAATATGAGAAAGTTATGCTTGGTCAAAGTTGAGTTGACTTTTCCTACAAAACCCTAATTTAGCAACTTTTGAGTCTTGATGAATTATGAGCAATCCTTGATGAATCATGATCAACCCTTGATCAAATGATGAAATATACTTCAAAATGAGGATTATGACCAAAAATCTTGAAGTTTGACTGTATGTGGACCACAATTGACTTTTTCCCTAGCACAGTCGATTTTCAGGCCTTTGAGCAATTGACTGAGCAAACTTTCTCTGCAAGGCTTGAAATTTGACATGGATGATCTTGGGAACATATTAGGACATTGGTGAGAATTTTGGATCAAGTATCTTGATGCAAAATGAAACCCTAATTTGAGGTAGACTGCCTTAGGAGAGAGCTTGTCTGGTCAACCCTTGGACTACCTTGAGCAACTTGAGGATCTTTCTTGAAATGTTTTGAGAAATATGGGAGGGAAAATTTTGGGGTACAACAAAGCTATATTGGCGTCACATTTGTCCTTGTTTAGAATTTTTGAAGCACATGCAGTTGCTTTTGGAACTTAGTTCGAATATTTGTCCATTGATAACATACAAAATAATAAAGATTCTATTACCCTGTTCAAAGATGCACAACAGGTAGTTCAGAAAGGTCCTAGCAGTGTGTGGGGCCAGGTCTTCAATCTACCCGAAAACAAGAACATGATCGGTCTGGGTTTTTCTCCACAGAAGGGTAAGAATGAACTGGTGAAGCCAAGGTCTGCTTTCCTTCCATATCAAGACATCTTACATAGTGGGGGTTAGATCCACCTGACTCATCCAGTAATCGATGTTATTATTGAAGATGAACCATAATAGGAAATGCTGAATTTTGTGACACATGGAGTGAGAGTTCAAAATTGGATCTCCGTGGATGTTCTAAGTTGCATTCACATTTCGAAGTAATTTGTTTTGTTCTTTTCAAAAAATTCTTTCACTCTACCCAAAGTGAAAGTGATATTATTTGTGCTTGTCTTTTGTTTTAAATGTTAAGATCATTAACAAAAGTCACCTTTGTTATCCAATATTATTCTATTTTGTTGCTTTTTTCTTAGAAAGTGGTATTAAAAAAAACCTTTCAAAAAGTATCTATAATAACTGTTAAAAAATCCGCATAAACACTTGTGGCATTTATTTATTTCTAAAATTAAGCATAATCATATGTGCAGATTAATTAAAAAACTTGTTGAAAACAATGACCCTGCGCCCCCTCCCAACATTGAATATCCCGTGTATGTGGCTTAATAAGAAGAGTTTGTGGAAATCCCAGAAGAGGTTTCTCGGTTGCTTGAGCGTGAGGAGAATATCATTCATCTGTACAAATAGTAGTTGGAGATAATTAACTTGGGTTCTAAAGAAGATTAGAAGGAGGTCAAGATTGGGGCACTGCTTCATCCCGATGTAAAGAGTAGGTGATTGATTTTTTGATGGAATATGTTGACATATTGACACGGTCTCAAGCGCACGACTATGTAGAGTAGTAAAAAATTATCGAACCACAAGGACCAATGGTTAAGTACTGATTTCTATTTTATCAATGTAAATCTAGAGCGACCAAATAGCTTGGGAGAAACAAACTTAAGTGAAAAATCACTTAAGTAAAAACAACTTATTTTCAAAAGAACTTTTTTAAAACAACTTAATTACAAATAACTTGGGAATTAATAAAAACAAACAGGATTTAGGGTCATGATCTCTTACTCTAATAATTTCCATGTAATTAAAATACTTTCGAAATGAAAATTCTTGCGCGATTTATAGAAAATAGATAAATATAGAAATCACCTGCTTTCGCCAACATGTTATCTTATCTTTGATAAAAAAGACCCTCGTCGAATTTTTCTCGCGAAGAGTTATTTATCAAGGATTGTTACTTTTGTATAGATACAAAAATGGAACCTTTCTCAACCTTTTTCGAGTACTTTGGCATCACCATACTTAGTTGTTTAAAAACTTGTTATCGGGTATCGATATAAGTCCTTTCAGACCATTATCGATATTTCAGAACTCTTTTACTATCGTAATAAGGGTAAATTATAAAGACTCATGTTTATAAAATAAACGCGTTTGAATTTTCATAACCGGTAAATTAAATACATGGATTATTAAGAGTTAGGTCTCACGACCCTTCATCCTTATATAACTACTCACTCATGGTGAAAAAAAAAAATAAACCATTCAGAGTTAATGGTAAAGATGATCAAATTAAATTAAGTGATAAGAAAACAATAAAAATAACCCGATGAAAATAAACTATTGAATTATATTGAGAATTCTTGATCCAACTGCTCCAATGGAGACTTTTGCAAAAAGTTGATAAAAATGCTAAGAGAATTCTACGAAGCTGGATCCCTAATTATTACAAAGTTATTTGCTTAAATAGAAAAATAGCCCTAAACAAAAAGATCTTGGACAATAAGTGCAAATCAAATAAAATCTTCAAATGCTAGAACTCCCAAAATAGCACAATCAAGCCATAAAAGGAAAGAAAGTATGGAAGTTTCGCACGCTGATTACGGGTCGTAACACGTGTTACAACCACCCGTAATCAACAATGGGTCTTTGTACTGGGAACGCATGAGGGAAGCGTCAGCTGCACTTCTGTTACAGGTGCCCATAACACGCCACATAAATTTGTGCTGGGGAGTGAAAATAAGGGCCTTCAAACTGAGATCCATTACGGGACGTAACACATTTTATGGGCACCCATAATGGAGCTCTGGTTTTCGTACTAGATATTTGCGACTTTTGCATTTTCTTCATAATTCATACGATTTGACCCTCGTTACTTCTAGCATGGTTGTTTAGGCCTAAAAACAACAGAAACATAATACCAAAGCATAAATCATAGCAAAATGAAGGAAAAGCGAATATAAACGATAAGGTAACAAAGTAAAACATCTAATAAAAACCATGCAAAAACCACTTACCAAACTCCCCTAAACTTAGACTGTTGCTTGTCCTCCAGCAAAAAATCTTGCATAGAAGGTTTTTGGTTCAAGAAAACCATCAAATGAAAATAGCTTATGAAAGATGAAGAGTATCAGTGCTCATAGGCGAGTCTTTGTTCAAAAGTGCTAAGGGTTAGTTCTTCCGATAGTTACCCGACTCCAAGAGTCTTTTCAAGAACACAAACCAAGGTGAAACTATGGACCTAAGCTTCCTTACCCGGACACCTATCTGACTATGCATTATACTTAAGTCTCGTATCTGATTTTTCTCCCCTTTCATTCAGACAATCAAATTAAGGCAATGAAGTATATGATAATCATTGCATGCATAAGTTCAATTGAGAATTTTGTTCATTTATGCAACATTTTTTATCCACCGATGAAATTTTCAAAACCTTTTCCAGTTTGTATATTGTCCTTTATTTAGGACGATGTTTGGGGTTCAACCATTGTTAGGCTGAATAAACGGGTGAGGGTTACCCGACATAGAGGGCTGATTTCCTTTTACCGCCTTTACATATTTTTGGTGAGTTTTCTCTTTGTTTCTCCATCAACCATACATGCATGCAAATCTAATTTATGCCGAACTGTCAAATTAAATTAGTTGGGAGGTACTTCTCAGGGTGTAAGCACTATGGTACAATTCTACATGTCGGACTCGTGTCACTTTTGGGGAAACTTAGGGTGTTCAAGTAAAAACCCTTTTTATTAATCTTTTTTGGTTTTCCTAACCTCAACCTTTCATTCCTATAACTCTATATACTTTCTAAGTTGCTTCACAATCAAAACTCTTTTGAAAAAACTTTCATGGGTCATAATTTAAATACTTTATTTCTTTTTTGACTAAATTAGATTTTATTAGTTCTTTTACATCATACAATATTTTCTTTTCTAAGTTAACATTAAAATTATTTTCTAAACAAATTATTTAGATTTAGGTCTTGATTTCTTCTTAATTACAATTAACTTAGATTTTTAGGTTTTTATTAAATAATTAATTAACATATTTTGTAATTAGAATTAATTGGTTTAATTAAATTAATATTAAACCTTTCTATCAAAAACCCTAAAAAACAAATTTCTTTCTTCCTCTTACATTTTGTACATTCAATTATTATTCATGATTAAATGGTTTGTAATAGATGATTAGGTTTATTGCTTTCTCCCCCTATTTACAAACATGTACCCCCATTCCCAAAGCGTTGTAATTGCGTAGGACATTTAAATTCTGCAATTTATCGTTTTTCTTATTATTGTTAGTAATTAGAGTTTGCATGACAAGATTAAAACCAAACCATAGAAAACCATAATTAAAATACAAAAATAGTTGAATCAAACACACTTTGCACACATGCACCTCTAGGGTAACCCACACTTGTTGTCTCAGATGTAAACGATCATGTCCCTCGAACGTGAGATAATTTTAGCAAAAGACCCCCGATTAAAAGATCGTAGTCCCTCGACGACCCTTCAATGTTGCCTTCGGTAAACGATCTTAGTCCCTTGTGACAAAATTGATAAAAACATCTTACAAGTTGCCTTCTATGACTGTACAATGACCCACGCCTATCCCTCACATCCAATGATATGGCTTCCTACTAACTAATGGTAGACAAGCACTATCTAAAGGAGGAGGAAAAGAACAAAGACTTTTTTGAGTTGGTAGATTGCTCGAAATTGCTTGCTCACAAACTAAAACCATTTTCACACCTCACACTTTCAAAAATAAACATATTTTCAAACACTCCCTTTTCAACAAATATTTTCAAAACAAACATTTTGTATAAATTCTCAACGATACGAGAATCATTACAAAGTTTTCCGTACTAAGGCATTTTCAAAATATTTCTAAAACAAACATTTTATATACATTCTCAATGATACGAGAATAATTACGAAATCACCACTTTCAAAACACTTTCAAACATTTTCAAACATTTTCAAACATACACAAAGCATTTCAAAGTGAGCTAGCAATTAAGCGCCCATAGATAACTACAGATGAAAAGGGTGCTAACACCTTCCCTTTTCATAACCTACCCCCCGAACTCAAGAAAATTATCAAAAGGTCTTTCCTATTATTTGCACCCTTTCCTTTATTGGATAAAAGAAAAGTCGTCGGCGACTCTTTCTAACCGCAACATTTGCGATCAAACACAAAAAAACCCAAGTCAGTTCTCACACGGTATTACAGAACTGACGACTCTGCTGGGGAATATAAACTAAAAGTGAGGTTACCTTAAGATCTATATCACCTTTATTTTCTTTATTTGTTTTCCTTGTTTGCTTTACATTTGTGGGTTATGCTTGGGTTTATTACTTGTAAAGATCATATACCCGAATCTTAGGCATATTAGGTAAGTAGCAATAGATCATGGGAACTATGCGGCGTAATACCGGCATGGTTGAAGCATTGGATACGTTACCGTGACACATTTTTTGGTACCGGTGTCCCTTGAGTCCAGTCAAGGAGAATACGGGGCCGCTGTGTGGTTCCATGAAGCACTAATTGGCCGTAGAACCTTAGTTGAACAACTTGGCCATTAGAAAGTAGTGAGATAGCTGGATTTGGTGCAAGACTAAAGTTGGTTGATACTCGATACTACACTCATTGAGATCATACTTTTGGGATATTTTGGCCGCAATTTGGATGCTTGAGCTAAAAGAATGCCCAATGAATAAAGATTAGTGATATTGAGGCTCCTAGAACCCGGTTACTTCTTTTAGGACAAGTTGAACCAACTAAAACTTCAAGAGGGTACTTACCTATAAACCCCATGAAAGCCTAAACCTAAGGCCTTGTGTTCTTTATTTGTGGGTAATTATTAGTTCATGACATCATAACATCATGCCATAGCATTTTCACTCACCATTTTAAGGACCTAGGGATTCATCTTTGTTTTGTTTTGTAGGTTATGGCTTCTAATCATAGAAATACCATCTAAATCAACTTCATAAGGGTGCCTCCTCAACTCCAAGAGTTAGCATCAAGGGTTCCTGAAAATTATCCATTCACCAAAAGATATGGTTGACTTCTCAATCTGGTTACCTCAAGCTTCAAAGAAGACATGATGAGGGTGCTCTTTCAGTTCTTTGACCCTGTACATCATTGTTTCACCTTTCCCGATTATCAATTGGTACCTACAATGGAAGAATTCTCTAAAATAATAGGAGTACCTTTTCTTGATCAAATACCATTCATTGGTTTAGAGGAAGCTCCAAGACCTGAAGTTATTGCCAAGGCCTTACATTTGAAGAGTTCTGACATTATAGCCAATTGGGAAACAAGAAGTGGGGTCAAAGGCTTTTTGGCTAAATTCCTGATGGAGAAGGCTCGAATATTTTGGGATTCTATGGATTTACAAGATTTTGAAGAGATCTTGGATCTTCTAATCTATGGGTTGGTTATTTTTCCTAACCATGACCAACTCATAGATGTGAATGCTGTCAAAATTTTCCTTACTCATAACCCTGTGCCTATATTGCTTGAATACGTTTTACACTCTCTTCATACTCACACTATGAGGAAGTGAGGGACTCTTATGTGTTTCTTGCCTTTGCTGTCTAGGTGGTTTATTTCGCACCTTCCCCGATCAATATTGAAGAATGAGCAAAGGTGGAGGTGGTCTCGAAGGTTGATGTCGCTCTCTCATTCGGATATCTGTTGGTGCTCTCAATTTCAAGAGGACATTACTATCGTTGACCGTTGTGGGGAGTTCCCTAATGTCCCACTCTTGGGCATTATGGGAGGTATTACTTATAACCCTTCTCTAGCTCTACGATAATTTGGCTATGCTCTAAGAGATAGTCCCTACGACACTCTCATTCAAGGTATTGTTTTCGACTATGAGAAAGATGTTCAAGGTTATCATTGAAGGTTTGTACATGCTTGGGGCATGTTAAGCAAGGTTGATAGCAAGACTTTGGGGCATAAGAATTCCATCCCTCTCGAGCCTTATCTCAAATGTGTACGAGCTTGTTCTCAAAGTCTCATGATGCCATATCCATCTATCCTACCTATAGTTGTGGAGCTCGTTGCTGAGGGAGACATTCCCTATACCATTCTCCATCCTGACATGCCTACCGACATTGAAGAGTTGCAGAGATCGTGGATTTAACTCAAGGGGGTAATGAGACACCTTTGAAGCTCGACTCTATGCAAGCGAGAAGATAGTGTTGGCGCTCACCAAGCAACTTCACGAGAAGCAAATCCTGAATTCCTACCTCAACACAAAGAGGAAGCGCCCATGGGAGACTTGAGTCTTTTTTTAGGAGTCTACTTTGTTGTCTCTTTGAGACCTTTTTTGCTTTTTCATTGTAAACCCAAGGGGAAATTGTAACTCTTAAAATTATTAATGCAATTGTTGTTTCTGTTCCCTTTTTGGCTAAGAAAATTTAAATATCTTGAGGTCCTTGAAAACATTACATCAACATAACATGCATCATATCATAAGCAGGTTTTCTGATTCAGGTTTCGTCATCTTTTTACTATTTATTTCAGTATAAGATGGCTCTAGAGAAAACCGTCAAAGATCTGCAAACTCAATACGAACAGTTCCAAGAGACTCTCCTTAACTTAGCTAAAGGACAACAAGAAATGATGGCACTCCTTGACACTAAAAAGAAGAATAAGAAGAGAGCTGTTATTCTCAACATGGGAAGAAGGTTCAAGGGACCCACCCAACTGGCTCATATAGAAGAGGCTTCTTCTGAGGAGGAAGAAAATCAAGACGAGGAAGTTAGAAGCACTAGAGCTGGGGGTTGAAATAACCATACTACTGAGGACGAAGACTATTCCGAAGAGCAGTACCCACTGATGGAGGAGAAATACAAACAATTGGAAGAATGACTTAAGGCTGTAGAGATCCAAACAATTTCTGGTTTGGACTTTGGAGACTTAGGTTTGGTCCCTGGGTTGGTCATTCCCCACAAATTCAAGGTCCCCGTCTTTGCAAAGTATGATGGGGTCTCTTGTCCCAAGATGCATCTGAGGTCTTATATCCACAAGATTCAACCACACACCGCCGATAGGAAGTTATGGGTGCACTTCTTCCAAGAAAGCTTATTTGGAACACATTTGGAATGGTTCTATCAACTAGAAGGGAATGATATCCACACATGGGAGGATATGGTTGTTGCCTTCTATAGACAATACTAATACAATGCTGATCTTGCACCAACTTACGTGCAATTACAAAATATGAATATGGGCTCGAGCGAAGGCTTTAAAGATCACGCTAAAAAATGGAGGGGCATGGATAGAAGGGTGTAACCCCCTTTGACTAATAGAGAATTAGTGGACATGTTCATGGGCACCTTGACTAGTCCATTATTTAATTCACTGATTGGGAGTTCTTCGTCAGGGTTTATTGAGTTGATTTTGATTGGTGAACATGTTGAAAGTGGAATCAAAAGTGGGAAGATCCCAATGGCCTCGACCTCTAATGCTGTAAAGAAACCATTTGTTGGTAAGAAAGATACTAATGCTTTTATGGAAAAAGGATCCATATCAAGAATGATTGTCATCAGTCAGTAGGAGTTGTGTTGATTTCAAACCCAACTGTAGTTCAACGACCACAACAATCAAACAATCAACAAAGTCCAGACGCCCCGAGGAGGAAATTCACTAGGATTAACATTCCACTGTCTCAATATCTATAACATCTGTTGAAGGCAGATTTGGTAATGCTGCGAGATCCTCCTCCAAATCCCAATACTACCTCTCCTAAATATAACCTGAATGTGAAATGCACCTATCATTCAAATAGTCCTGTACATGACACCAACAACTGTTGGGCGTTGAAGAACAAGGTCCAAGATTTGATTGATAACAAAGTGATTGATTTTGACCCTCCACAAACGCCTAATGTCATTACCGCTCCCATCCCCAATCATGGTAAAGGTGTCAATGCCATTGATGATGTCTCATTTGTCTCCACCATCAGTGATTTGACTACTCCCTTATTGACTATTAAGAAGAATTTGTTAAGAGCTGGTTTATTTCCCGGCTGCCTTGAAAATTGTTACCATTGTGCTTCCCAAACCAGTGGTTGTATGTGGCTGAAGAGAGGTATTCAACTCCTGATTGATAGCCATGAAATTCTATTCGAGAAAACTCCATTTATGAAGAGTTTTCCTGAAAATGTATCCCAAGAATTGAGACTTAAAGATGTTTCCATAATAACTATTTCCAACACTCCTATTAGGATCACCTCCAAAGGCGCTATAAGGATTCCTGTTGAGCTAAGAGTGGCTCCCCTGATTATCACTACACCGGGGCCAGTCTCCTATTCATCTGACAAAGCTGTGCCCTGGAACTATGGGGCAGAAGTTTATTAACATGGTGTCAAGCAAGAGCCATAGATTACTAAAAATGAAGATCCTGAAATTACAAACATTTCCGGAACTATTAATGTCACTAGGATAGGATGGATCTTCTCTCTAGAGATCTCTCCTCCAATAAATACTACAACACCTGTTTGCATTCCTGATGCTGGGACAACTGCCAATTCCCGAGGTAAAGAGAAAGTAACTGACCCGCCCTGACAGAGGCACCCTCAAAAGAAGTGACAATTGAATACCCATTTAGACAAGAGATGGAAGAAATTATGAAGATCATCTGAAAAAGTGACTACAAAATAGTTGAACAACTAGGGAAAACCCCCTCAAAAATATCCATGTTATCCTTGTCATTGAGCTCCAAACCACATGCCCAAGCTTTTTTGAAATTCCTGAAGTATTCCCATGTACCACAAGAAACCATTACTGATCAATTTGAGAACTATGTTGCAAGCCTAACTGCTGATAATGGCTTGGGATTTTCTGATGAAGATTTAACTTCGGCGGGGAAGAATCATAACAAGGCTCTGCACATCTCTACTAAATGCAAAGTCACCACTCTAGTGCATGTGTTAGTAGATACTGGGTCCTCCATAAATGTTTTACCCAAAGGTGCTTTGGATAGGCTGGACTATGAAGGGCTGGTGCTTAAACACAGTGATATTGTGGTAAGAGCATTCGATGGGTCAAAGAGGATGGTCCATGGAGAGGTTGATCTCCCGACCAAGGTGGGATATCAAGTCTTCAATTTAACATTTTATGTAATGGATATTCGCTCGGCCTATTCTTTTTTTCTCAGACGCCCATGGATTCATGGGGAAGGTGCAATTACCTCTACATTACATCAAATGCTGAAATACTTGGTGAGAGGGAAGGTTGTCACAGTATGTGGAGAGGAAGAATATATGGTCTGTCATTTGAATTCTTTCAAATACGTTGAAATAGATGGCGAATTCATTGAAACCCCCTGTCAAGCATTTGAGGTAATCCCTCCGGTGATTGCTGTTGCTAAAGCTACTATTCCTAAGATCTTTAAGAGCACACTAAAAAAGGAATATCTGAAAGATGTTAGGGCTGTTGTAGAGGATAAAGGCTGCACTATCTAGGGACAACTTCTTGACATCCCCTACAAATTTGATAAATTTAGATTGGGTTTTACTTTAAAGGCTCATAAAGAGGTTCAGTGTGTTTGTGCTGGAAGACCACTTCTCCGTATTAGCAACAATGAAGTCAATGCTCTGGAAGACACTGGTAGTGATCGTGACTTGGACGACTGGATATTCCTAACTGCTGATAGTGGACTTAACAACTGGAAGGCTAAAGACTTCGTCTCAATCTCCTTCAGCCAAGAGTAATTTCTATTCTTATTTTTATTGCTTTAAGAAGTTTGTCTGTATAATTTCTATTTAAAACAATGACTTTAAACCATATGCCTTGCCCAGGGCTCAATGGTCCATTTGTTAAGGGTTGTCATTTCATATATCATATGCTCATTTAATGAAAACATTGGACGATTTTGCATTCAAATTTTATGCTCTTTGTTTTTCTTTTACTTTACTGCATTTTCAAATAGCCATGTGACCTTACATGCACACACACATTTGTAGATCCACATCCACTCCGGATCTCATTGACAATAATTCTGCTATTGCTATTTATGACTTCAAAAATCCAATCTATCAAGCCGAATACGAAGGTGAAGAAGATTGTGAGATACCTAGAGAACTCGCCAAATTCCCGATACAAGAGGAAAAGGCTATCCAACCGCATAATGAACCGGTCGAAGTGATACACTTGGGTACTGAGGCAGATAAAAAAGAAGTAAAGATTGGCGCTAACCTGGAAGACAGTGTCAAGAGTAGATTGGTTCAGATGTTACATGACTACGTTGAAGTATTCGCTTGGTCATACGAAGACATGCCAGGGCTCGATACTGATATCATGGTTCATCGTCTGCCAATGAAAGAGGGTTATTCTCCGATCAAAAAAAAGGCTTGTCGCATGCGTCCTGATATGTCTAAGAAGATTAAGGCTGAGGTAATGAAACAATTAAATGAAAGTTCCTTGGCAATGACGTCGTATCCCCAATGGGTTGCAAATGTTGTTCCAGTGTCGAAAAAAGACGGTAAGGTCCGTATGTGTGTATACTACAGGGACTTAAATAGGGCAAGCCCCAAAGACGACTTCCCACCACCACATATTGATGTCTTGGTTGACAACACTACTCAATACAAGATGTTCTCCTTCATGGATGGATTTTCGGGTTATAACCAAATCAAAATGGTGCCTGAAGACATAGAGAAAACAACCTTTGTCACACAGTGGGGTACCTTCTATTATAAGGTCATGCCTTTTGGGATGAAGAACACAGGCGCAACTTATCAACGGGATATGGTGGCTTTGTTTCATGGCATGATTCATCATGAAATAGAAGTCTATGTGGATGACATGATATCGAGATCACAAACTGAGGAAGAGCACCCCGTTCATTTGCAGAAACTGTTTGACAGACCGAAGAAATACAAGCTGAAGTTGAATCCAAACAAATGCATCTTTTGGGCAAGGTATGGAAAGCTCATAGGCTTCATTGTCAGTGGCAAAGGAATTGATGTCGATCCTACCAAAGTCAGAGCTATACAAGAAATGTCCGCTCCATGTACTGAGAAGGAGGTCAGAGGTTTCTTAGGACGACTCAATTAGATCGCCTGATTTATCTCTTACCTGACTGCTATGTGTGAACCACTCTTCAAGATGCTGAAGAAAGATCAAGTAGTAAAATGGAATGACGAATGCCAAATAGCTTTTGACAAGATCAAATAATACTTACAAGAGCCTCCAATCCTAATGCCACCAGTTGAAGGAATACCTTTGATCATGTAATTAACCGTGTTAGAGATTTCAATAGGGTGTGTTCTGGGGCAACATGATAAGTCTGGTCGAAAAGAGCATGCAATATACTACCTTAGCAAAAAGTTTACCGAATGTGAAACAAGATATTCACTGCTCAAGAAAACTTACCGCACTTTAGCATGGGATGCTTTCCGACTAAGACAATATATGTTAACTCATGCCACTCTATTGATATCTAAGATGGATCCCATCAAATACATCTTTGAGAAGCCTGCTCTCTCCGGAAGGATATCCCGATGGAAAATGATCTTAACTGAATACGAAATTCAGTACACTACATAAAAATCAATCAAAGTAAGTGTACTGGAAGATCATTTGGCACATCAAGTTGTAGATGGCTACGAATCTATGAACTTTGAAATCCCGTACGAGAATATAATGCTGATCACAGATTGTGAAAGACCTGGCCCGTATGAAAGACCTGAGCAAGGATCCCGATGGACTATAGTTTTTGATGGAGCTTCCAACACACACGGTAACACAATTGGTGTCGTCATCATTTCCCCCAAAGTTTACCATACGCCTTTGACTGCCAACCTCTGCTTTGACTGTACCAACAACATGGCCGAATATGAAGAGCACATCTTGGGTCTTAAGGCTGTTATTGACTTAAGAATCAAATTCTTAAGCGTGTATGGAGACTCATCTTTGGTGGTCAGTCATGTTAAAGGAGAGTGGGATACAAAACATCCAAATCTTATCCCTTACAAAGAACTTGTGCTAACCTTGATCCCGTACTTTAAAGAGATTACCTTTGAACATATCCTGTGGGAAGAGAATCAGTTGGAAGATGCTTTAGCTACCATGTCTTCTATGTTCAAGGTCAGATAGGACAACGAAGCTCCTAGAATTACTGTCAAAAGATTTGACAAACCGACGCACTGCTATGAGATTGACACTGATGGTGTAGAGGAGAAGCCTTGGTTTCACGAAGTGGAGATATCTTAAAGCTCAAGAGTATCCTGAAGGGGCGTCAATCTACAATAAGAAATTCCTGCAGAGGTTCACTGCCAAGTTCTTCCTAAGCAATGGGATCTTATACAAGCGCAACCATGATTCAATTCTGCTCCGTTGTATGGATAAGAAGGAAGCAGAGAAGATCATGGAGGATATGCATGAAGGTATCTTTGGAACTCACTCTAGTTGACATACTATGGCCAAGAAGATTCTGAGAGCTGGCTACTATTGGTCGACCATGGAAACCGATTGTCACCTCCACTCAAGGACTTGCCATAAGTGCCAAATTTATGCTGATAAAGTCCATGTGCCTCTAATTCCTTTAAATGTCATGACATCCCCTTGACTATTTGCAATTTTAGGAATCAATATGATTGTAGAAATTAAACCTACTGCCTCTAATGGACATCGTTTCATTCTTGTCGCCATTGACTACTTTACCAAGTGGGTTGAAGCAGCTTCATTTTCCTCAGTTACCAAGAACGTCGCGACCTTGTTCATCAAGCATAACCTTATCTGATAGTATGGTATCCCTGAGAGGATCATCACTGACAATGGGACCAACCTCAAGAACGCCATGATTACTGAACTCTGCACACAGTTCAAGATCAAGCATCACAAATCTTCTTCATACAGACCTAAGATGAATGATGCAGTGGAAGCTTCCAACAAGAACATAAAGAAGATTATGCAAAAGATGGTTGTGACCTATAAGGACTGGAATGAGATGTTACCATTTTCTCTTCATGGCTATCGTACTTCGGCACAAACATCAACTGGGGTAACCCCTTTCTCTTTGGTCTATGGCATGGAAGTTGTCTTGCCTATCGAAGTTCAAATCCCTTCTCTAAGGATTATGAAAGAAGAAGACTTAGATGAAGCTGAATGGATTTAGACTAGGTTGGATTAGTTGAATTTGATTGATGTGAAGAGGCTTGCGGCTATTTGTCACCGTCAGATGTATCAAAAACGTATGATCAAGGCATTCAACAAAAAGATCAAGCATCGAGTATGCCAGGAAGGTGACTTGGTAATAAAGTGCATCATTCTACCACAAGGCAATCCTAGGGGAAAAATGGACTCCCACCTATGAAGGGCCATTTTTTGTCAAAAAGTATTCTCAGGCGGTGCTATGATGCTAACCACTATGGATGGAAAGGATTTCCCGCACCCTGTGAACACGAACATAGTAAAAAAATACTACGCATAAGAATGACCCTCTAGGTTGACATACATAGGCAAAAATAAGGGTATCGCGACGAACCAAAAGGGTTCAGGCAAAAATTAGGGATATATACAAAAGATTATACACATGGCAAGTCAAAAACATGAAAAGGCGACTTGGGCAAGAAAGGGTATCTTGGTGGACTGAAAACCTGAAAGGGCGGTCCAGGATAAAATTAGGGATTAAAGAGTACGACTATGTCCAGTTGGATCACTTACAACCAACTTTATTACCAAAGTCAAAAGTTGAAATGGTTCAATCAACTTCTTCTGACGGCAAGGGATGAGATGTTCAAAGGCATAGGGGCAATAGCGGAGTTGAAACACAATGAGATCACTTCCACATTGTTATATATATATATATATATATATTTTCACCTTGTACTCTTTCATTTCACGATGATTTCCTCTTACTAGGATTTCTGTCTCTTTATACAAAATCGTCTGTTTATAGGCAAATTATCAATACAAATATACTTTAAAGTCCAAACTTTTTATTTTTTCTGTTTTGCTTGCAAAAACGTCCAATGACTAAACTATATGAAGATATGCATATGAACATGATTAACTGTTAACAAATATATGCATAAGAACTGGATTAAACATTTACTCAAAACTCTAGGAACTGGGATGACACTCAAGCTGTCTGTAAATCCCCACAGAGTCCCTTTCATAAGATTATCCCCAGTGAAGTCATAAGAGCCACTTCTATGAGGTTATCCCCATAGAGTAATATTCACAAATAAGGTTACATTCCTCGGCAGATCACTCCAGCAAATAAAGGGGTATAAATCTATTTCCCTACAATATCACCAACCTACGGAACGGAAATTCTCTTCCCCAGCTGAGTTTGGTCCTCCAAAACTGAAAAAAGAAACCTTGCAGAGTTCATTTTCTCTAGAAAATTGAATTTTCCCAGGAGAGTATGTTTCCTTAGCGAAGCACTCTTCCATCGACAAGGTTTACTTTATCAACAAGGTTTATTTCCCCAACAGACTACAAATTCCCCAACTTGAGTATATTCCTCAGACTACTACAAATAGTTGACAAAATTCTTCTCCCCAATAAAGTAATCACTATCCCCAAAAAGTTACTGCGAAGATTGGAATCCGACCAGATACCAGTTAACTTTATCCTCCCCAAATGAGTCGGAAGTTTAACTATCTCTATTATCCCCAATTAAGGTATATAAGAAATAAATTTCCCAATAGAGTAACAGATGACCAATGTTCCTAAACTCTACTCCCCAAACAAAAATAAATACATCCCCTGCAAATTTTCCTCAAACAAGTAACCAAGAATCCCCAGCGGAAGCATTCTAGACAAGATTGAAGATACATATACTCTTCATCCCCAACAATAGTCAGGGATTTATTTTCCAAGACAAATACACTTCAACAACATTGCACATTCATTCATCATAACATATGCATACGAAACACATATAGCACAATCTCATTTTTTTGAGAACATCATTATGCAATTCATTTCATACATCATGACACTGCATAAAACTAACTCTTTACCTTTTCAGGAAAGATCAATCAACAGACGAATATCACCAACAATTTTCAAACAGTTCCAGATTAATTCCCGAAACGAGATGGGGCAACTATCTGGACAACCAGCCACATATCAATCCATAAAACAAGACAGAGCAATTATCTGTGAAGAACAAGAAAATTGAATATTAACTCCCAAAATAGGACGGGGAAAATATCTTCCTTTCTTTCTCTCTGCTCAGATAAAGATCAATTCCCGAAATAGGACGGAGCGATTAACTACATGACGAAAACTTCCTTTAGACCTCTGCTGGTTCAATTTAAATCCACCAAAGATTTATTCTAATACTTTTCCAGTAGACACTTTTTCTGGTTCAGTTTAAATCGAGTAAATATTTATTCTGAATCTTTTCAGTTAAAGACAACACAGACATCTGCTGGCTTAGTTTAAATCGACTAAAGATTTATTCTAATACTTTTCCAGTAGAAACTTTTTTTGGTTCAGTTTAAATCAACCAAAGATTTATTCAGATTCTTTTCCATTTAAAGAGAACACAGACATCTACTGGTTCAGTTTAAATCGACCAAAGATTTATTCTGATACTTTTCCAGTAGGAAATTCTTCTGGTTCAGTTTAAATCGACTAAATATTTATTATGATTCTTTTCCAGTTAAAGACAAAACAGACATCTGCTGGTTCAGTTTAAATCGACCAAAGATTTATTCTGATACTTTTCCAATAGACACTTTTTCTGGTTCAGTTTAAATCAACCAAAGATTTATTCTGATTCTTTTCCAGTTAAAGATGATACAAGACATCTGCTGGTTCAGTTTAAATCGACCAAAGATTTATTCTGATACTTTTCCAGTAGGCACTTTTTTCTGGTTCAGTTTAAATCAACCAAAGATTTATTCTAATTCTTTTCCAGTTAAAGAAGACATAAGACATATGCTGGTTTAGTTTAAATCGAACAAATATTTATTCTGATACTTTTCCAGTAGGCACTTCTTCTGGTTCGGTTGAAATCGACTAAAGATTTATTCTGATTCTTTTTCAGTTAAAGATGGACGCAAACTTCTTTTGGTTTAGTTTAAACCGACTAAAGATTTATTATGATTCATTTCCAATTAAATACGGACGCAGACATCTTCTGGCTTAGGTTGAATCAACCAAAGATTTATTCTGATACTTCTTCCAGTAGATACTTTTCTGGCTCAGATTAAATTGACCAAAGATTTATTCTGATACTTCTCCTAGTTAAAGACGAGCATAGACTTAGTCTAATTTCTCTCAATAGTTACTTTGGATGGAATCTATAAGCCCATCTCCGACATTTCCTCTCCAAATGGCATCTTTAAGCCCATTCCCGGTATAATAAACCCACAACATTACTTCGTGCACAAGCAAGTGCAAATTTCTGGGCACTTAAGTTTTCAATCCTCTTCTACCTTCAAGTTATGAATGACGGACAAGCCAATCTAAATCTTCAGGTTTAAGAATATTGAACAGGGGCAGTTGTTGTACCCTAAAATTTAACCTCTCTTTTCTCAAGACATTTCTCACAAAAAGTTCTCAAATGCTCAAAGAGTCTCAAGAGTTGATCAGACAAGCCCACTTCCTAAGCATTGGGTCTGAATTAGGGTTTTTGTTTTCTCAAGGATAATTGGACTTTTTAATGCCTCAAGTGACTTTCATAGTTCATTATAGGTCTCCAAGAATACTCATGCCAAGTTTCAAGTCTTGCACCACAAATTTGCTCAGTCAATTGCTCAGATGATTGAAAATCAACTATATTGGGTAAAAGTCAACTATGGTCAATATATAGTCAAACTTCATGATTTTTGGCCAACATCAACATTTTGAAGTCATATTCATCAATTGATCAAGTGTTGATCACAATTCCTCAAGAAAAGCATTTAAATCATCAAAGGGGCAAAATTGTAAAAATTAGGGGTTTGATTGAAAATGACTAATCATTGACTTTTGACCTAGTACATGACCTAATGGCTTGAATAATGGTTTCAAGGACTCAAACATAACATATTTACATAATCTCATGGCTCAAATCATTTCTCAAGATCAATGAATTAGTAGTTGAAATTTGATCAACTGATGAAAAGTTAACTAATACACAAAAAGTCAAAGTTTGGCTTTTTGGTCAACATTGAATTTCAAAGATCAAGATTCATCAAGACACTCAAAAACATAAAAATTGACCATCAAGAATCAAGAAAGTCAATAAAGTCAACAAAAAGTCAATATTTCAATACTTAGAAAAATTCTAAGTGTTTTTAACTTTGATAACTTCACTACTTCATGACAATTTTTCACCATGATGCAAGATGATTCAAAGAAAACTTTCATCATGAAAGTTGTAGATCTTTATGAATTCTACAACTTTGTCCCTTAGGGTTGATGTCCAAAAAATGCTTATATTTGAAGATATGGGCTCATGAAGTCATGACTTTTTTATATAAACACTTAGTGACATTTTCATCAAGTTAGGCAGATTTTTGGTCCCAACTTCTTGGCAATTTTTCACCAAGTTCCAAGTTTATTAAAGTGGTCAACATGAAGGTTGTAGACAATGTTTCAAACTATCCAAAATGTCCAAGAACTTGAAGAGATCATACTTGAGGTAGAAGTTTCGAAGAGAAGAAGTTGGACATCCATTCTTGAATTTTAGGGCATTTTCATGAAGAACACTTGAACAAATATCAAGCCATGCTGCATAATCTTACTTTGCAGGCCTTCAAAATTGAAAATCACTCAATAATTAAATGTTTACACAACTGTTTGAGCCATTGTCCAAGTGTTTGAAGCTTTGTCTAAGTTGATTTTCCATTTTTGGCACAAAGTCACCACTTCCATTTTAGAAAAGCCAATTTTAATCACAATGTCAACTCCTTGAGCCCATACATTGTTGCTTCTGATTCCAAAACATTTCAAAGCAAGAAGCAACATATCTAGAACCTATTAACCACCCTACAAGCCTTTGTACTTCACATTGAAACTATGCATTTCTTGTTTTCTTCAAAAACAAGTTTCAAAAGTATAACATTTGATTTATTAATTCTGATCACTTGAGCTTCTACAACCTTTCCCTATAAATAAAGACACTATTTTGCAAGGTAGTACACAAGTTTAGAAGCCTTGAAACACCCTGAAACTCCCTGAAACTCCAAACTCGCACACAAACCTCCATTGTTGCAACTTCTGGCCAAAAACTTCAAACTCATAATCCACTCGTGCGTTTCCTCTCTAAATCAATCACAAAGCTTCCATATATCATATACAACTCATCCCCATCCCTGTTTCATAACTGTAACTCCATTTTCATCATTTTCCAAACTCAAAAACAATCACCAGCAACTTGACTTCTCCAAGAACATTCAACCACTTTCAGAACAAAGTAAGAATTGCATTAGCTTCCTAGGAGTCCTGTGAAGTTATTCATATCATCACCACACCTCCAGAAGTGCTCAAACTCCATACACAATTTCCAGTTTTGGGGTAAGTTTTCTCAACTTTGAACTCTCTCTACAAGCATCATTAATGGTTACTCTGTGAATGAAAAATGTAGACATCATTGCCCTGAAGCTAACCATGCCTTTAGTTTTCATTTTTTTGAGTTTGAACTTTCTGAGTTATATTTTTAGGGTTTAGCGTTTAGAGTTACATGTTCATCTTTGAGTTATATTTTGAGTTATTTATATGGTTGGATTCATTGTGAAAAATGGAACAACTTTCATGTTTACAATTTTGAAAATGGTTGAGAAATGAGCAAGATCAGAAGTTCAAAAATATGACAATGGAGGTTAGCGCGAGGTTAGAGATGAAGTTATAATCATGACTGAGTTTATTTTAAGTTTATTGCATGTTATATTATGACCAGATGAAACAGCCAACCTAGTGGCAGGAGAAGCGCGCGTAAGGCATTGATCTATAAGGACCTGGATTCGAGCCCCAGTGGTACCCTTTTATTTTTCACTTATTTTCTTATTTCAGATTCGATACATGCAAGCAAGGAGCGCCTATCATGAGCCACACATCAACACCATCAGATCAGCATGCCATCAAATCCAGCGCTCCATAAAGCAAGCTCATGGTGCACTACAAGAGAACATCCACATTGGATCCCACATAGGCGCTGGGCTTCCGAGAACATGGGCCTCATTTTTTGGTTTCTTGCTTTCTTATACCCCCTTTTTGCTACATGCTGCACATGCCCAAGATTTTTTTATTATTACAAACATTTTCTTTTTTATCTGATTTCAAAAAAGGGCTTGTGTTGGGCTTGCCAAAAATTTGTTTTTCACACCTTTTTTACTTTTTTACACCCCAACCCATTTCTTTTTAATTCTTTTTATATTTTCATTATTTTCATTTATCTATTTATTTTATTTAAATTAAAAATAAAAAAAATATATTTTATTAAATTTAAAATATTTTAATTTAAATACTTTATTTCATTTTTGAGTAAATTAGATTTTATTAGTTCTTTTACATCATAAAATATATTATTTTCTAAATTAACATTAAAATTATTTTCTAAACAAATTATTTTGACTTAGGTCTTAATTTCTTCTTAATTACAATTAACTTAGATTTTTAGGTTTTGATTAAATAATTAATTAACATCTTTTGTAATTAGAATTAATTAGTTTAATTAAATCAATATTAAACGTTTCTCTCAAAAACCCTTAAAAACAAATTTCTTTCTTCCTCTTACATTTTGTACATTCTATTATTATTCATGATTCAATGGTTTGTAATAGATAATTAGGTTTATTTCTATCTCCCCTATTCACAAACTTGTACCCCCATTCCCAAAGCGTTGTAATAGCGTAGGACATTTAAATTCCGCAATTTATCGCATTCCTTATTATTGTTAGTAATTAGGGTTTGCATGACAAGATTAAAACCAAACCATAGAAAACCCTAATTCAAAGACAAAAATAATTGAATCAAACACACTTTGCACACATGCACCTGTAGGGTAACCCACACTTGTTGCCTCTGATGTAAATGGTCATGTCCCTTGAACGTGAGATGATTTTAGCAAAAGACCCTCGATTAAAAGATCGTAGTCCCTCGATGACCCTTTAATGTTGCCTTCGCTAAACGATCTTAGTCCCTTACGAATAAATTGCTAAAACATCTTACAAGTTTCCTTCTATGACTGTACGATGATCCACGCCTGTCCCTCACATCCAATGATATGGCTTCCTATTAACTAATGGTAGACAAACACTGTCTAAAGGAGGAGGAAAATAACAAAGACTTTTTTGAGTAGGTAGATTTCTCGTAATTGCTTGCTCACAAACTAAAACCATTTTCACAACTTACACTTTCAAAAACAAACATCTTTTCAAACATTCCTTTTTTAACAAATATTTTCAAAACAAACATTTTCTATACATTCTCAACGATACGAGAATCATTACAAAGTTTTCCGTACTAAGGCGTTTTCAAAATATTTCTAAAACAAACATTTTGTATACATTCTCAATGATACGAGAATCATTATGAAATCACCACTTTCAAAACATTTTCAAACATTTTCAAACATACACAAAACACAAAGCATTTCAAAGTGAGCTAGCAATTAAGAGCCCGTAGATAACTACAGATGAAAAGGGTGCTAACACCTTCCCTTTTCATAACCTATCCCCCGAACTCAAGAAAATTCTAAAAAGGTCTTTCCTATTCTTTTCACCCTTTCCTTTATTGGATAAAAGAAAAGTCAATGGCGACTCTTGCTATCTACAACATTTGTGATCAAACGCAAAACAGCCAAGTCCGTTCTCCCACTGTATTACAGACTTATTCATCATTGTGATTTTACCAACTGTCACATCTAACGATGTATGTAGAAGGACACACCATTTAGGTGATTTTCCCTAAGGGATTTTTATCAAGAAATTTCTTGACAAATAAGTAGAACTATTTTAGGGTTGAACTGACTAGTTAAATTTGATTAAATCCTTTAAATAAATAATTTAATTAATTCCTAATACTTTAAAAATCCTTTTAAATCCACATTTTCGAATTAATTATTTCTACCCCCATAAAAAATGAGTTTGTTCAAAGTATTATAAGCTTACCGGTACTAAAAGCATCATTTAGAGGTGTTAAGGAAGCAACAAAGTCTAACAAACCAACCAAAACATCAAGGAGGCCTGAATGAATAATTATAATTGATTAGCACAAACTACTAACCGATTATAATGGTTTAAAATTTCCAACTTCGAATCAAATCCAAGTCATTTTTATGATCCTAGAAGACCAAATCTCAGCATTAATGAAAATCTCATCAAAATCTGAAAGATTAAGAAATCCAATCTGTTAAAACAATATTCAACCAATTAGAAGATCCAAATTTGGCGAATTTGGATATGGTTTTTGGACAGCACAATCTTCACTCAATTCTTGCTCTGAATATAAGCCCAAATCCATCAGAATACACATTAAAAATAGGTATTGTATTCTTACCTTCTCTTGCATCTCACACTTTATTTCCTCTACACACTAATAGGATTTTTCTCAAAAAGTTCATCATGAATCCTAGAAGATTAAGCTTCAACTCTAGCCCTCTCACCAATGAATTTACAACCAAACAAGAATAAACTTGATCCTTCAAACACTTTTCCAATTGAACAGTCATGAGAGTTCATACGTTAGATCCCGAAGATTTCAAAAAGTGCAACTTATTCAAAACCCTAGAAGAACTCAAACTCTCTAACTTCCTTTGCACACCCTTAAAAATAATTTATACCACCCTAGTGAAAACGTTTTTCTCAAACCTTCATATAACTAATGGAATTCTTTGGAGAAAATTAATAAAAAACCGCATAAACATGTCTGTAAAAGAATTCGGGAAACTACTAGACTTCCCTCATGAAGATTATATCACCAAGTTAAGAGACAAAACCGATAGGTACAACTATGTCGATGGTAATTCCTCGTTAATGAAAAATACCTTTTCACACATTCCTTATCAAATCACAACAGGATATATTATTCATGAAAGCATGATGATTCGCTACGTAATGACTCACATCCTCTTTCCCAAAAGATTCAATTTCGGTCTCCTAACCCAAGCCGATGTAGAAACCATATGGTTTATTGAAAACAAAGTAAAGATCAACTAGGCCCAACAAGTAATGACTACATGTTATAAAGCAAAACAAAAGGAACACAACTTCCCTATAGAAACATGGTTACAAAAATACTGGAAGAAACATGATTCAACTTTGAGGAACAAACAGACTTCAAAGAAGGAGTAAGCATAATAGGAAAATTTCTCCTACCCTCAATGCAGTATGAGCTGAAAGATAGAAAAACAATTGAAAAGATACCCTCTGTTGACAAAAGAAAAAGAAAATACACAAGTCAAGACCTACCCATAGAAATCATTGAAAGTGAAGATTCTTCTCCTCAAATACTCACAATTAGAGACCTGATAAATATCCTAAGTGGAAAGATATATATCCTCAATGAAAAAATATCCATCATCGTGCACCACTTCATTCCAAACCAACCCATATTGCCTTATCACCATTTCCACCATGATTATCTTGATGAAGAATAAGATTACTAACTATATTTTTACAATATTTTTTTGCACTTGTATTTTCAAAATTGACTGCACTTTCTCTTCTTATACTTTATTTAATGTATTGCTTTTTCTCTTTTCTTTTCTTACTGCATTTTCATTTATGTACTTTAAATGTCAACAATATAAGTATTTTTTCCCTTAGATAGTGCTATCCTACCATTAGTTAGTAGGAAGCCCTATGCTTGGATGTGAGGGGCAGGCGTGGGTCATCGTACAGTCATAGAAGGCAACTTGTAGGACGCTTTATCAATTTTCACAAGGGACTGAGATCGTTTACCAAAGGCAACATCGAAGGGTCATCGAGGGACTACGATATTTTTTGTTGAGGGTCTTTGCTAAATCGCCCCATGTTTGAGGGACATGACTATTTTATCCGAAGGCAACAAATGAGGTTACCATAGAGGTGCTTGTGTGAATAGTGTTTTGTTTTCAGTTAATTTGTCTTGATTAGGGTTATCTAGTGGTTGATTTTAAATCTTTACATACACGCCTAATTACTATACAATGATAAGCAAAAGCGGTAAAGTGCGGAAAGTAAAGTTCTACGCTATTACAAGGCTTCAGGAATGGGGGTACAAAACCATAAAAGTTAGGGAGAAAAGCAGTAAACCCTAATTAACTATTACAACCTTTCAGCAATTACATAATCCAAAAAAATGCGAAAATAGTAAACTACACAAAAAAAGGGAAATTATTTTGCGATTTTATCAAGTAAGGAAATTAAATCAAATAAAAGCTATGAATGAAGATTCATGAATTAAAATTCTAAATAATATTTTTGGTACTTTTGTTTGTGAGAAAATTTGAAAAGAAAATAAAAACCTATTCTATTATAGAAAAGAAAATAATTGATTAAAATAAAAGAAATTAAATCATACTAATATATATTTTTGGTATTTTTATAAGAATAAGAAAATAATTATAAATTTAAACTAATGTTTTTATATTATGTTTTTTTATGAATTTTTAAATGAAATAAGGCAAAAAAAACTTGAAAATTAGAAATAAGAAAATAAAAGTGCAAAAGCTAGGACTTGAACTCAAGATCTATGGGTTGTAACGAAGTTGTCTTACCACTTGACCATGTTTATTTTTCTGTTATAGAGACACCTTAATTAAAATATATAAAACAGAGCTTAGGTTAAAAGGCAATAAAAAGCAGAATAATGATAAAATGTCCCCAATGGGTTTCGAACCCAGGTCCTCATGCATATCACACACACGCTCTAGCCACTACGCCAAACTAATTCATTCGTTAATACATTAGATCAAAAACTATAATAGTTACAATTGGAAAATGGGTTGGGCTAAAAAAAAGGCCCAAAACCGACCCGGTT